>JAAONU010000014.1:34726368-36124518 GCA_012932295.1 Cyclina sinensis
GAGATAACGTTACAAATCACCAACCGAATGCTAGTACAAATTACTTACTCTACTAGATCTAACAATCTTTCTTGTAGCAACATTTGGAACATTAAAAATGTTCTGGTATGTAACAACTTTCAAATGCTTCCATATTAACGTTTCTTATTTGTAATTTTAATCTATTATTTGAAGTGCAAAACGATTATACAATGGTCGCTTGCATCAAAGAAAAACATTAACTTGTAATGCCCCTGGCGTATTCTAAAATAATGTTATCTCTGAAGTCTTGTAATCCTCTGATAAAGAGGAAACAAATATATTAAACTGATTTGAAAGGCACATTGACTGATGACATCACAAGCACCTGTTATCAGAATATAGCTGATCTACTGGTTGGCAAAAACAATCAGTATTTATATACATTTGATAGCAGCAGAATTTTTAACTTTAGTTAACTTTTTTCTCTGTGAGCCTAATTTTAAGATTCTTATATCATTTGGAAGCTCTTTAAATTCATATTTTGAATATATAAGCAGATTTTGAATTTTTGCTTTTAAAAAAGAAAACTAAACTAATTTATAACTGTCATTTCAGCATTTTTCTAGCAGCTTAGAAGCACTAAGTTTAACCATTTACAAACAAAAAAGTAAACAGTTTTGACAATTATTTTTTAGATATGTAAAATATGAGTTTATAGACCTTTTTAATGATATGAAATATTGAATTGTTTGATGAAAAATGACTTTGTAACTGTAATTACAAAATTACTATGTTTTACATTTTTATCAACCGCCATATTTTTGCCAACCTTCAAAAAGTTACCTGTATCTCTTATCAGTTACTTGTTACTATTAATAGATTTCAAAACAATAACATAATCAAAGTCTAGAGCATTAAAGGAAAACGATAGAAATTCATTACGGTACATGTATATCATAACTCTGCCCCAGCCATTCGAAGAATTGCGAAAGAGCATTAAGTGTTGCATTTGTCCGTCAGTCCGTGCATCGGTGCGTCCGTCGTTTCCGCTCATTTAAAGCAACATGCTTGCACAAATTTCGTTCATATTTTGCATGTATATTTTTCTTATGAAGCTACAAGCTACTTTCGAAATTAACGTGACATCTCAAATTTTATCGGAATTGTGTCCCTTTTCCCAACTTAATTTCTGATATAAACCAAATTTCTTCACATTTAAAGGAGAGTGTTTTGCAGTTAACTGTTTACTTCATACCTACAACAATTATACTGCTTTCTTTTATACTGCCTCTTCTTACATTTTAACCGTTTGCTTATGATCTTCTGTCAAAATTTAAGTATGGTGGAAGCATCTTTGTTCCATGGAAACATTTCTTGTCTTATTAATTGTTAACCGTCTAGGATTGGTATCACAGTAAACAACATTATAATTGTTGTTGTTGTCAGGAATTGTCGTTGATCTTTTAAGATATATTTAATAAAGTATCGTTACAGAGTGGAATATCTATTTTTAGACAACGGAAAATATAATCTTTTTTGAAAGAGTTTAAGACAATACGTATAAAGATATTTCACTAACATGCATAAAAAATACTGCAATAGACTCGGTCCGTCTGCTTAGATAAGATAACTCGATAAAGATTATTTAGGTCTGACAGAGAGTAGTGCGAGAGTTATTCCTCTTCCATCAATGCTTTTGCCTGTACCTAATTTTGATAGTCTACTATGTGTTGATTTAACAAAGAAACGACAAAAAGCAAACACATATGTACGCCCATTCTCAAGTATGGACTTTTTAATTAAAGCTAAAACATGTTTAAAACATATGTCGTAGGTCAAATAACATTTCCATCGCCTTGTAACGGCTACAACAAGCCAACATTTGATGAAATTCTATCAACAGTTGACTCACTTTACATTTTAGCGATTTAAAATTAGTTTTTTTTTTCACTTAAACGGTTTTGTTGTATATTTATATATATAATTTCCAACAAACAGCAACAAACATACAAAATAATAACAACAACAACAGCAGCAGCAACAACAACAACAAACACAGCAGCAGCAACAACAACAACAAAATAACGCAAATTAGAGCGTCAGATGTAGTCGAGTCTTAAATATATTGCATTGTAAGTATTTCTATCCCTAATGGCAAAACTAAATGGACAGGATGTTATGGCAACCTATATTGTTCCAGAATGAGTGTAAAACAAAATGTCTTATCAGATTCATGTATTTATGTTCATTTTAGAAGTCTGGGGGGAAAGCAAACACCTACCAAATTTTCATCCCTTGATTATTCACACTATACATGGAGGGAAAAAAGGAACAGGAGTTATAGAAAAATAATTGTTCTTCTATTGTCAGTTTTGTCACGAAGACTTTATATTTACTCACGCTGATACATCTGCATTTTTAATTCAGTAAAATGTTGATGAGTTATGCGTCTTATATTATGACACATTCATAGTCCAGCGCTAGTGTTTTCCCCCAGACTATATGGCTAGCATACCGCTGAATATATTCAATGGAAATCTGCAGACTATAGGAAGAAAAAAGCATAGCATGCACGTGACGACCTTGACCCTGGACAAATAGTGCCTAATTTTCGTAATGGTAACACATTCAATTAATATTCAAAGCTATTAATTCTTGTTCACACTCATTGGTGTACAAAAAGCCAGGTTAAAAATAGAACTTAACAGCTTTATATGATATAAACGCTAAATAGACTTGGCTCAAATACGGTTATATTTTTTAAATAACATTGCAACACAGTTATGACAATTACACTAGACTAATGATGTTTCCTTTCATAGCAAGTAATTGATAGTTTTGCCAACAGCCCAGTCAATACGAGACAAAATCAAGGGGTCTGTCAAAGTGAAAATGAAGCTGGCACAATGCACATTATATCAAACGTTTACGTGAAATCAGACTTAAATTTAGAAGGGAAAAATGATAAAAAGTAATACAGGATTTCCAGGTAATGTGCCAGTCTTTAAATGTGATAGCTAATCAACAAGTGCACATGTCTTTTGATTGATTCAAAGCCATTTGACATTTAGTTGTGTTTAACTGTATTTTTTCCAGAAATGACCATCAGTCCAAATACTTGCAGCAAAAGTTCTACAATAAATCACCTAGCACCGTATTCTTAATGTTGATATTGATTGAATGTTCCATTTTGTGAAAAAGAAAGTAGAATCATTAGAAGAACTGGCCCATATTGGACACTTGAGATTTCAACTTTATAAAAAGCTTGGTGATGAGAACTTCCTTTCTCCACTAAAATGAAACAGTGTAAATTAGTGCCTAAAAGAATGTGATTTTTACGAAGTTAAAAAATGTCAGTATTAAACCCCACGCACCTACAGGGTATACATATAGAGAATGTAATATGAGCTACAAGGTATGTATTTTAGGTTATAAATTAATAGTTAAAAGAAATAAGTTATAAATCATAAGTAATAAATAATAAGTAATAAGTTTTAAGCAAACGCAGACACTTAGTTATTAGTTATAAGTATTTGTAATAATGAGCAATGCCGAAACACACAAAACGTATGCTGAGTGCATAATGGGTTATTCTTTTAACTGTCAACTACGCATTTCAAATTTTAAGGACATATCACTTGAGATTGTTCAGTAAATTTCTGTAAAAAGTTGAAGGCACAACATGGTTTGCAAATGCTGTTTGATTAACAGTGGTAAAGCCCTTCTCATTGGTACCGCCTAGGTTCAGTACAAAGCTTCCAACGATGCATAATTGATTGGTGGTCTCAATACTGGAAAGCTGACTTAACAGTCCGTCGTAACATTCTTGTTTATAAAAATACTCTTATAATTTGAAAATAAAAATGTTTACATGTTACAGGCTTTAACTAGTTGCTCAACTCACTGTTTCTTTTACAGAGAAAAATGGACCTTATACTACAAGGAGTGGCCTTGGTACAGGGACACAGTAGGAACTGTTTCAATAACACGTAGAGCTGATGAAGATAAAACAGTAGGATAGATTATTGCACAGGTGAAGATGGTTTTCTGTAAAGATGGTAATAGTTATTTTGGAAAATTGGAGACTACGTCTGTGTGCCTTATGAACTCCTCTGGTGTAATTATTTCAAAATTCACAGACACAAATGGCAGTACATGATCTTACACATATTATGTTAAAGTATATGGACTCTATCCTCAAAGTGTCACCCTGCCAACAAGAACAGAAAGTGAAAAGAACTCTGAGTTGTTGCCAAGCTCTGCTGAGCTATCAAATCTGGACAGTGCAGCTGAGTCAAGTACAGAAGAAATGGTGCAGACATATATGTTTGAAAAAAAATGTTTTGGCTTAATGACCAACAAGTTGGAACGCCTGATACTCTATATAGCAAAAGTTAAACCATCATTATATTCGAGTATAGCCAGTGTCATATACTGTAGATCATATGAAACTTGAAGTACATGATTGTTACATGTTTTTGGAAGATTAGAGGAGTGTCTAAAATAAATAAACTGTTACAGTATTTGATGGAAGATGAAAGTATTGTTTTCCTGTTACAACAAATAACGTCAAAAATAACTTAAAGATATATTATGCCCAAGTTTCAGATACAAAAAAATATCTACTACACCTTTTCTATGTAAATATAAAATAAACATGTTTGAGTACACACAGATTAGATATGTTACGTTTAAAACACTGCAGGTAAACACAGTATAAATACACAGTGTCATTAAAAAGAATTGCATTTTTTTAAGAAAACACCAATATAACATGACCTCATAAACTTCTCATAAATAGTGTGTGTATTCTAGTAGCCTAATTAGACATATTCAGTAAGAATTTCGTAGATTTCAATTAATTTCGTTAAAGTATTTTTTACAAAGATGGTCATAGTATATCTTTAATTATTTTACACGGACCAGATAAACTACATGGCACAGAGGCTGATGATGGTGAGCAGCTTACTATTTCTCATAATCACTCATATACTAACAGATGGCATAGAGTTGATGATATTGCTGATCATGAAAAAAGTCACACTCAGCTGCGTGTTTACGAACCTGGAATGTACACTGTGGAAAGTTTGTAATGACAGTATAAAAGCAAGCTCGTTGGGAGTGTCTGTACGAGTTTCTAAGCAGCAGGACGGACAGGATTACACAACTGTCCCAGCAAGTCAGTCTTCTACTGTCCCAGGTCATCAGTGTTACATCTCTACTGCAGCAAGCAAATACTGCAGTACAGTCTCAGCAAGTCAGTGTTCCACAGTTTTAATTTGTTAGTGTTTCATCACAACTGCAATAAGAAAATACAGCAGTACAATCACAACTAGTCAGTGTTCCGCAGCTACAACTAGTCAGTGTTCCACACTCCTAGCTAGTAAGTAATAGCAACTGGAATGCAAAGGCCAAAAGGTTTCAATTTATCATATTGTGACCGGATGTATTTCCAGTAGATATTGTAGTTCTTTTTGTCCTTTGATTTATTTTGTAATATATCTTTAATTTCATTGGTCGAGGCACTGTTACGCTTTATTATCAAGTCTGTTTTATAAAGTTTAACAGTTCACAGTAGTAGTTGAAAAAAGGAAAGGTGTTTTGCTGATTCTTCTTTATTGATTTTAGAGTCAGTTTGCACGTGTCCGAGGTAACTACTGGTTTTATGGAATTTCCACTTTTCATTGTAATGAATATAGCTTTTAAATTTAGAAATGAAAGATTTCTTTTGGGTTTAACTTTGGTAAATACGTGTGTCTTTTAAAAATGGCAGTAGGAAACTTGTATAACAATAACTAAAAAGTTCACAATGACTTTTTTTACTTCATCACATGTTATTCTAAATATTTAAATTTACAGTTTAACCAGTCACAGAGTCAAGGGTATAGTATGTGTAAAAGAAGGAATATGTAGAGGACAGACTACACACACTGGTAAGTCAAGTTATACACATTGTGCTATACTATTATTAAACAGATTTTGTATTGTTTTTGTAATGTTTTCATATAGTGTGGTGTAATGCCTTGTTTTTATCATATTTTAGCAGTTTAATGGCCACTGGCGTTTTCTTGAATTATTGTTAGTAAGAAGGTATGATTCTTTGAATATTATATATGTAGGAACAAAGTATAGGAACAAACTATGTTGTAATGTATTGTAGACGCAAGCTTTATATTATATATTGCACAGGTCAAGAACTATAGAAGTCACTTTTTTCACAGTGAAGTTTTTCTTCTGTCACATTTGGAAATAAACTGATGAAATCTTGATCTAGTCGTCATATCTTATTATACAGGTAAAGTAATCCTGTAACAATATCCGTCTACATGCCAAATGAAATTAGGACAACATTCGCTGTACCTCCTTCTTTTCAGCCTATGAGTTTTACGTAAAGGAAAACCATCCGGGTCAACTTCTTTCAACCTCATAACGTCATTTCTTTAATTCATTTTTGCTTTATAATCGTGTTTCAAAAACGCTGTAGACTGATTTGAATTTCTGTCTTTTAAGGTCTTCCAAAACTGGTCGCAGGCGCAAGTTGTTCACCTTCAGTATTCGCTTCAGATGTCGAATACATATGATCAGGTTGTGTCAACTACATAAAAGCAGATCAATAAAAGTATTCTTTATTCAGCTGAAGTGTCTATATTTTATATTGCCTCTCCGAAGGCACTACAGCTCTAGGAGACTTTGTCTTCATCAAAATAACCTACGCAGCGAAAATAGCACGTCTCAAATACATCATTCAGTTATCTGAAATGAAAGAAGTAACTGTTCTTTTATCATAGCTTCTGTAAGACACTTGTGAAACATAAATATCCCCTGTCTAAAAAACTAAAAAAATGGTTAAATGCAACAATACGACAAACTATTCGGTTCTTAGTATATTTTTTCAGTCTTCACATAACAGTAGAATAATTATAAACGGATTCAACAGCTGCTAATATGGAAAATAAATGAAAATGAAATGAAAATAAATAACGGGTATCTATTTTTTTGTTGAATACTTCGTTTAAACAAGGATACACGCTTTTTTAATCATGACAAATATTTTTATTACAATAAAACGCTAATAAAGTCAATGGAAATTCTTAAGTAATAATATATAGCAAATTAATATGATAAATGAATAATAACTTATAAATGTCCCTCCAGGGCTTCCGTGCTTATGACCAATATACTAATATATTTGCTTTTACGTAACTTTTATTGAATTCTGTCATAAGTTGCTAGACTGATTGAGCATCTGCCGGTCACCGTGTAGTAACACAGAAATATCTGGAAGAAAGAACATGCATAAGACAGATAAATCAGAACCGTCCTTTGTCTAATGATGGTTTTTGACTTTCAAACGAAGCTACGTAAATGCATCTTTGGCAGTATTGCAAAAATGATCTATTATACGTATTAAATAGGGAGGACACTCCTCTGAACGCAGAATGAAAAAAACGAAAAAAATCATGTAACATTCCGATTTCTTGTCTAGCATTATACATTTGATGGCAATAAGAGGGAATCGGACATTTATTTTTTAGGAAGAGCCAATATAAACAGTTGGTATGCTCTGAGGCGAACGAGTAACATGAGTTACTCGTATTTAATGAATAAAAAATAAAAGAAATTGCTGTTTTGACATTATGTCATTTCAGACGAATGAACTATTGACGTCATTTCCACTTGAGGCATTATTATGTACCTGTGTCAAAAACACATGAAAAGTCATTTTATCTATCGTGTTTCCTTTACTTGATATGTTACAGAAATGCTATAGAAGTGTAACGCAATACACCTTTTCGGTGAGCCGAAATACCTTTCGTCTCTTTGAGGACCTCATTTTTATTGTTCATACATTACTAACAAACCAAAACATGATTTGAATAGGGATTTCGAGCGCCTTTTTCATTAGTATCAGCTAAAGCAATTATAAATATTGAATAACAGCAATTAAGTCTAAATCAAGCTCTTTTATCGTCTTTTTAATGCCGGTTATTTTCAGGGAGAATTGAGGTTTCGGAACATTTTGCAGAATGCCTGGGAATATTTGTAGGCATTCTGTACATTGCCGAACTAAACAAATGAAAAATAACTCAGCATATTAATCATGAGAGAACTTTAATACTGTGTTTCTGACAAAGTACGTGGTGCATCTATACAGTAAAGCAGTTCGTAATCAAGACAATGCATTTATGTATTTACACACATTTTTTTTCGACCGGTGAAATCTGTGAATACTATGATAAAGAGTGATCTATGATTTTTACATGACAAATTTTGATGACACCTACAATTACAAAGCTGTCTAGATTTCCGACACAGGCTACGTTTAGTGTTACACCGAGACTTAATATTTGTATTAGATCCACATTTAGCGAAACCTTGCCCATCACATAGTAAACTGACTTAACACCTGTCTCAAAGAAATTTCATTAGATGTAGGTATCAAAAACATACTATCAGCAACTTCAAACTGATTCCTAGTATACTTTCCAATCAACTGACCCTCTTTTGTTCCAAATTCATAACCTGTTTCAGATTTTGACAGAATTATTGCCATCACATTCTTTGGATCACCCATATTGACAGAAGGTATCGGAATTTGTACCAATTTCAACGTCTGATAATTTTTTTCCTGACGTTTTAGTCATATTTTAGACTGATTTTCAAGAGAATTTGCAGCGACTGGTCTTTCCGATAAAATCACTTGTTCAGCAGAGCAGAGCTGGCTGACAAATGACTAAAGAGCCGTCACCTTCATCTCCGTTTATGGTTCAGCAAATAGTATGAACAGCATTGTGACACACCGAACAATAATGTGCATCATCACTTTCCTTATTGCACACTGTAGATGTAAGTTCATTTTCGGCATCAGTTTCTGTCTGAAAGTCATGTACATGACTCGGTGTCTGTCTGAGAGCCAGTAACATGACTCGGCTTCTGTCTGAGAGCCAGTCCATGACTCGGCGTCTGCCTGCGATTCCTCCATCTGTGACTGAAGATCCTCTTCGCTTTCCAGTGTAGACAGAATATCGTGTGGAAGTTAAGATGAGGTTAAACCCATTTTGGAATCATAAGCATAGTCTTGTATTGCCTGTCACATATAATTCGTATTAAGTTAAGCCTGCAGAAGTCAAAGAACATGCGCCTATAAATGAATCAGTGCATCGTAGAATATTATTATTATTATTATTTTATTTTATCTCTTGAGTAATTCAGTATTCACTTAGAATTATCTTAATGTATACTATTAAAACTTAAACTATTTGAAATTTTGACAAGCCTAAAGTTAAGTTTTTTCCTTTTTGAACAAAATGATTGAACCATATAACAGATAATAAGAAGTAATTATGTGAATATTATTTGAAATATTTAGCTTTGCCTCATTATTATGTCAATAAATTTGAATCATAAGTGTTGCCTATCCTGTTCATGTATACATGTACGTTCAATAACGTCTTGTTCAAAAATGTCTGATTTCAAAACAAAATCAGCTTTAACGAATTTCATTTAATACACAAATTGCGTTACTCAAATGTTTTCTTTAATTCAAGTGTTGTAGAGCAACGTAGGGACATGATTCTGTGAGTTAAAGGCCTCGTTTATTGACAGTTGTTATAAAACAATCTAAACGTTGACTTTAATATGCAGTTCCATCTGAATTACAGTGGCAAAGACAGCTACAGCTAAATGAGTAGTACATTCTTTTGCACAGATCTCCACTATGTATAGAATCAGACGGTGGTAATTAGGCAAAGTAGTAAGATTACAGAACATAAAAAAACATATCAATTTTTACATTACGTTTTATTAAATCAATTATGTGTTTTATTATACTGTCCGACATATATTACACGTTACACTAGCAATTATTGCCTAACATTCCTTGGTTGAAAAGAAACGGTTCTCATTGATTTTTCTTATGTAAAAGACTTAAAATTTAGTAATGCAAAAATCAAACTGAGACAAGATTCCTGCAATGGTTTGAATATGAATTAGAAAAAGCTAAACAAGAACATTAACAATATAAAACTGAGAGAAGAGAATTCTTCATGGAGATAAATGTAGGGAAACTTAGAGATTTTAAACTGGAAGGATCAGTATGTAATTGATTGTCAGGATAAACTGATCCATCCAGTACACTTTTAACTGTTCCTGTGACTTTAACACTTTAAGAAAAAAATAATTTAGTTAAATTTTATTACTTATAGAAAAAAATGTTTCTCTCTGTCACAGTTAAACTTTGATGTGAATTAGGTACAGCTTGCAAATGTGGCTGTGTTCTTAATTGGATTTCATGCGTCCCTTCTCTAGATCAAGTCAGTAACTAGACGCTTATTAGACGCTATCACGGAATTCTGTACTTAGAATATATAACGTTTAGACCTACGTATACTTAAAATTGAGAAAAATATCTTAATACATGCCTCCAGTAAATAGAAATTTGACAAAATGAAACAGTACCTTTTAATGTCGTTTTTCTAATAGGACTGTAGACGTAAGTTCACACTATGTTAAATTTCAAGATGTACACTGGACTGTATAACAACATCTTATGTTACCAAATATAACCACACTAATGGATGTTATTGCCCAAGGGTCGAGCTAGTCATTTTCGAAAAAGAGGGAATGACGCTGAAAATGTTTGGTTTCAGAAAATAGAAATGTAAGCTACCAAACTTTGATGTACTTTCAATATATTAACAATCACGTCGATATTTAATTGTTCTTTCGAATATTAGATACTTAAAATGTGATAAATGAGTTCCTATATGCCAGTGTAATATGGGCTGAGTTCTGATGCGTACAAATTAAGTCACGCATGTGAAACAGTAATACACAGAACAACTTCCTTTAAAGCAGGTATAAACTAGAAGAAATGAGCTAATACTAATACAATTTCATTCAATATGATGTGATCAGTCTATTGGATCTATTTAAGCTTATCCTAGGACAAGAGTCTTGCAGACAATGAAGTGGGAAATGGTGATAAGATACTACAATGCGAATACAACGTGTGCTTAGTAGAGTTATCTCTTGGGAATATTAAGCACATCTTAGGACAGAAAAGGTATGTTCACATATCTTAAACAGCGCTGAACAAATGACATGATAATGTTTTAGGGTGCGGAGACTTCAATCACTGATGCTTCCCATACATCCTAAAACCTGATAAAATCACAGAAAAACGAGGAGGTAACATATTGTTAAAATGTAGGCGTTATTTAATATATATAATATCAACTGCATAATCTAAAGCAATTTCCGTCTATTTCATCCAGAGGACTCAATATTTTTGATATACTGAGTGTTACGAATTCAGTATTCGGTGCGTATTTCTAAACTGACTGCATTTATGTAGGCTTCAGTCGTGACTGTCAATCATAAAATTCACGCTATTTCGTAGAAAATTTAGCTCCGGATTTCAAGAATTACGCTGTTGGCGATGCTTAAATACGAAACACCCAAATTTGTTCAGTTGTTTTCTTTCTGATCATCACCGTATTTCAAGTCTATGTTATAAAAAGGTCATTTGCTTTGTACTCGTTCTTCCCGCGGTGTGATGATATATTGCGCTCTGAAGATAAGCAATATTATTACTGAAGTCTTAACTACACTTTATCTTATTAAATTTTGATTTAAGAAGCCGTTTAACTACATACGTTTCTTGTGGCCATCTAATAAGAATAATAAAAAGTTCAGCAGGAAGTAAATACATTCACTTTATACGGGTTTAATGTCTTATGTTAGTTTTACAATTGAAGTTCAGTAACTTTCTCTTTAGCTAAACATTGTTTATATCAATATGTTTCTCTTAGCTCTTTACAGATCTCAGTCTTCTAAATGACGTCATTAGTTCCAAACAGACCATTAAGCGTATCAGTTCCCTTGTCAGGCATTAAGCTTAATGATTATAACATAGGAAAAAGTATCTGAACTTCAATAAATAGTGTGGTATAAACGTTTTAACAATGGAAATAGAATAATTTATATTATAACCAGAAAACAGAATAAGGGCAAGTTTATCAAATGGAAAGAAAATGTTTCAGTTGGGTAATTCAGTTGTTCTTGTACCATACAACAAGCTTAGAAATACTGTTCTGTTAATGCTTAATGCATCAAATGAATTATCTCTTAGTTATTTCCGCCTGATTTAGAAATTTTATTCAATCTATAATGTGGCTGAAATTGACAGCATTCTTTGATTATTAACATAAGAAAATATATATAAATTTAGTTTTTTCTGTGATCGTTTTTATTTCGACAATTTTCGTAGTGCAAAAGAATTACCAAGGTAAGATATCTTGAAAAGTGTGGCCAACTCTAGAATTGTCAACATCCAAATGATATGCACAGAAAAGAATGCATATCACATTCTTGTTTCCATAATACAAGATTCTGTCGAAAGTAACTGAACTGGTGAAGCATCTGGTTATATGGTAAAAGCAATGGTCTGGTAAAAGTCACTTCGAACAGTCTAACGATTGTACTTATTTTGCAGATCATGCCAGGTAATGGAGTCTTTGACAGAATCATTTTTGGGATAGATATACCAATTACTTCCTTACGATGATAAGGGAGACTTCACTTAACGGGACCAACAGACTGAAGTAATTCATTTTTCATACGTATCCGTTTTCCTTGTTTTGGCAGTCTAATAGTGGTATGATTATTAACAATTCTGGAATCGTGTGATTTAAGAAGATTTTAAAGATATGACTCGAGGGCTTCACGTAGAACAAAAGTGGTTGTCTTAAGTTTGCGGGGAAACACAGCAGACATATTCTGGGAAAATAATGATACCATTATATATTGGTTTACAAGACTCCAGAAATTTTCAAAATTACGAGAGGATAAAATACTCCTGTTTTGACTTAAGTTTAGTAATTTTAGACTTATTTTGTTGAACCCGCAATAATCAAAACATTGAATTTTAGTTATCGTATTCCTCGTTTTCTCAGAGTTAATAACTTGACTACCTCAGCATATCATACACAGTGACAGTTCAAATGAATAATGTTTAGTCTTCCGTAAAATAAGACTGGAAAGAATGTTACGTAAAGCAATATATCATTTGCGCCCCATTTAGTGTTTATTCGAACACTATTTGCAATTCGCCTAGCACAATAAACAAAGAAGGAATTGTCTGTGATATATCCTATACGTAATATCACGCTCTATGCAAGCGCGCGCTGGGTGACTTCACTGCTAACTACTTTCGGCTGTTCTTATTTGTCATTGCTAATCGGTATTTTTTTAAAAGAATGTTTTTATAAGTGAAATGTTGTTATGCTTTGATATCGTCTATGATAAAATAACAGATATTTGCTAAGAAAAAATAACAACTGATAAACTAAAAATGACCTCCTTTTTTATTTTGTAGCAGAGTATATAACGGAATAGCCTGACAGAGACAACAACCGTGAAATGTCATGGTAACTAGTGAACAAATTTGCGCCACTTATAAATAAACATAAAAATTTTCGTGATCTGCTGTCATATATATATCGATTTGTAATTATTTAGTCACGAAGACCATTAATTACTATGCATATGAATTCGACACCGTGATATACTTGACGGTTGATTACTCAACTTAAAATCTTTTTCCTAAATATTGACAAAAATCTTTTTATTTATGAATTCGGAAAAAAACGCCATTGTACGAATTTAATCTGTCTACCTTAGTTTGTGTCAAATGTTGCTTGTTTGTTTTAAACTTAAGATTTGGTGTTGACATTTTTCATGCGCAAGAAAGGGTTTTCAAAACAGAAAAAATACTATGGTATGATAATTTCATAGATGTTTGCAGAATACTGTTGTTTTAAAGGAACGGATATCGAAATTTCTACTTTCTGTACCATTTACGTTTTTGCCAGTGTTCAGTCGTATAAATTTATGCGTTCGGAAATAAGTGTAGGTTCCACAAATTTTTCTCTTCATACCGATAAAGTTTAAACACATTTTCTAATGAATGTCTTATTTTGTTATTTTAATTTAAAATTTATTCTCCACAGAGTTCTTTCGCTGGGATCTGTACCTGCCGTGTAAATACGCTGAATATCTCAGGCGAAAACCAATAGTATTTCTAATTTCGTTTGTTCCCGGCAAAACTTTGCGAGACAAAGATTTCTTTAGCTCACATGATCACGCAGTGCACATGTGAGCGTTTGGGATCAGTGATTGTCCGTCGTCCGTCGGCGTCCGTCGTCCACAATTACTTCAAAGGACATCTCCTCTGAAACCAGCGAGCCAAATTTGATAAAACTCGCCAGGAATGTTACTTGCATAAAGCTCTATCAAAATTATTCAAATGGTTTTGGTCCATTGGAGATCTAGGCCACAGGGGCAAAAATAGATTTAAAAAGCGAAATATTTAAAATACTTCTTTTCTGAAACCGCAAGGCCTAGAGCTGAGATATGTAGTATGTAGCATTGTCTTGTGGTCCTCTACCAAGTTTGTTCAAATCAAGGCCCTAGGGTCAAAACTGATCCCGCCCCAGGGGCCACATGATTTAACATAGGCTTATATAGGGAAAACTTCTAAAATCTTCTCGTCTGAAACCACAAGGCCTAGAGCAAAGATATTTAATATCTAGTATTGTCTAAGGAACCTCTATAAAGTTTGTTCAAATCATGGCCCTACGGTTAAAATTGACCCCGCCCCAGGGGCCACATTATTTTAAATAGGCTTATATAGGGAAAACTTCAAAAATCTTCTCGTCTGAAACCACTAGGCTTTGGGCTAAGATATTTGGTATGTAGCATTGTCTAGTAGTCCTATACCAAGTTTTTTTCCAAATCATGGCACTTAGGTAAAATTGACCCCGCCCCAGGGGCCACACTATTTTAGCTAGGCTTATATTTCTGCTTTTTGTAATGGAACCTTCATTAAGTGACTGATATCTTTGATATCGTACCATGCATGGACCTCAACCGCTAGGTGTGGTTTGAGGTTACTGAGGTCAAGATAAAGGTCACAGAGGTTAAACATTTCTCTACCTTACGTCATAGTGTTTTGTCTCAACCAAAAATCAACAAAACATTTATTTACAAAAGATTTCCTTTCTTTTCCTGAACCGACCTGATCCCATAATGTGTTTCAGAGCTATGGGGCCAAAGTAGGGTTATTTTGCCATGTCTGCATGGTTTCACAGCTTTAATAATCTTACAAACCACTTGCTTTAATCTTCATATATTGACATATATCTTAGATATTTGGTATGTATGTATCATAAGCATCTGCTCTTGGGTTGGATTTTAGGTCACTAGAGTCAAGATCATCAAAACTGGCCCCAACCCAGGGGTCACTTGGTTTTATATGGATTGACATAGGTAAAACTTAATAAAACTCATCTTGTTAAACCACAAGGCCTTAGGATTTTAGATATTGAATATGTGAAGAAAGCAGTTGCAGTTGTTTTTAGGTGAGCGATGAAAGGGCCATCATGGCCCTTTTGTTTTGTGTGCCATTCTTATGATTGTCTATTCATTTGATTTTATTGATAAAACCTCACTCAAGTGATCTCGATTGTCACTACTCTCCATGCATTACATTTTTCCTCTGTATTCATTTGTATAAAAATGGTGGTAGCGATTGAATTTGTCGGCAATTTGAACAAAGACAACCCTGCAAAAATATTTTATGTCTCTGAGCACACGTCAGACTCCTATGACATTATCAGAAATGTGCTAGAAGGTAAAGACACAGAACACATTACTGCATACAAAAACAATAATGGGTTATAGTTAAAATGGCAGATGCTCAGCCGCATCAATTTATATAACAACATAATGGATAAAAAGACATGATGCGTTAGTCATTGTCTGAAAATGACATTAACCAGACAAATTTACTGTAGATGTTCTAGTACATACAGAAAACATTCAAGAAAGGAAAGACACACTTTAAAAGAGAACAACTTTTTGAAATAGATAATTTTACACCTTTACATGTGAATTTTAAAGACTTTCTATCATGGTGGGAATGAAATAAAAGAATTGAATTAATTGAATTTTGATTATACCTTTTATGATGTCCGTTATGACAAAGTGAGTTTCTGTAATATATCCTCGCAAAAACAGCATCATAGGGAGAAAAATATCAATTTCCTACACTAATATGTTCAAAGATATTGCCAAGATAAAGCTGTACTGAGTCTTAATAGTTGGAAGTGGGAATAGTTCGTGTAACAACAATTAAATAAAATTCAATAAAAGTGAAAATACGAACGCCATTTAGAGAAAGCTAAATCATTAGGACAAAGACATATGTACATTCATTTTGAACAACACTAAAGGTTTGTATGTATAATACTATTCGATAGGTTCGCACAACAGATACTAGTATAACGAACTAAAACAGTAATTACCAAATGTCTGCTTTATTTACAAACTTATAAGCACAAACCTGGCAAAAAGGGCGAGCAATATTTGCTTTTACAAGAAATAAAAGTTTACTTATCTGACGTGCATTAAAATCAGGGTCTGTCCAAAATGAAAATGAAAAAAAAAAACTGTTTCAGCCAATCTCGCTGTACTTACCAAATCTTATTAGGATACCGTTTATTAAGAGACCGGTATTCTGTGTTCAAACTATGTAGCTAAGTCCTTTTTTATTTTCTTCAGAGGCGTTTCGAATCTGTCTTCAATAGTCTTTTCGTCACATGATTGACTGTTTAAAGAGTGGAGAATGTTAAAACAACAATAGAAAAGGCGTTAACTACTAATGCATCTTACAAAGTAAATAATTGAATACCGATGATTTTGTTACTATTTTGTAAAAAAATGAAAACAAGTTAGTTATTACCATTTCAGCCATCTTAATTAATTTTGCAAGACCGCGCTCAGAAAAAAAAAGACATTTATATCCGAACCAACCTGTTACTAATTACGTCTAAATAGGTCACTTTGTCATACGAAAACAAAAATTTTGCTGAATTTCTTTATAGAAATATTTCGATGTAATAGATTATTTAATTTTTAAATACTTGTATAATGTAGTGTAAGCAGTAACATAAATCAGGTAAATTGTCATTAGAACGTATATAAACAAATAATTTCAAGGACAGTGTATGACAAGGACTATCTTTGAAATATGACGAAGCTTTTACGTTTTGTAGACTTCGGTCAAAAAGATTGTGTCTTTTTCCCAGATAAAACCGGTAAAGTCTATTTCCCCATGTATGAGCAAACAGTTTCTATTTAATCAAAGGAACATTACAATTACCACGGTAAGACACTTTGTCAATATTGTTTTTCTAAAATTTCACATAAAATTTCCGTTAATCAAATACAAAATCAAGAATGAATATTTTGTAGAGCTAACAGTTCACTTAAACCATTATATAGACAAGTAAATCCAATTAAAAACATATATAGTCCGTTGTCACACGGTTGATTTGACGTACGAATACACATACTGTGTTCAAAAATGAGGTAATTACAATCACCTTTTATAAGTATGACCGAACACTGCGTAAGCATCACAGACAAGCTTGTTTTTATTGAAATGGTTTATTTAGAACGTTATAAAAAGTAGCTGCTTTGCTGGTATTGTTTATATATTTCATACAAACCTGATGCATTGTCACCATCTCCGTGGCCTAGTGGTTAAGGCGTCCGCTTACGGAGCGGGAGGTCGAAGGTTTGGGTCCTGTCAGTGGCTTGTTCTGATGCGGCCGGTTGGTGAGCCGCCAGCTAGTTAAAGAATGGTTACCGATTGCCTGTCCGCCTGGAGTCTGGCACACAGGATAAGGAATCAGGGAGTAAATGTATACACTAAAAGAGGTGTCTCATACGCCCGGGAGGCTGGCCTTTTCAGTAGAGGTGACACTATAATAAACAAGCAATTAACTTTACTACAGATGGGAACAGCGTACAACTTAGTTACCTTTAAAAGAACTACGAACTAGCAGAAGAATAGAATAAAAAAAGAGCGACTTTAATTAAAAAAGATCAGAAAACAGGACTAAATTAGTCCCATTCTTTGACAAGAATGACATTGTTAACCAGATCCGTGTGTTGAAAAAGAAGTGTATTTTTCATCTACAAAAGTAGTTCTTACCGATAAATGTCGATGAACGATGAAAAATCAGTCAATTTGTCTAGTACATGTAGAAGGTCTCCGTGACTAGTTGCTTTTACAATCACACGTATGTTACGTAAGTATTTTTGATGTTCTATATTATCAACTAATCTGACCTTGGACATTGCTGTTTGCAACAGGAGTGCGTGTTGTTTCACTATGTCAAGCTTAACCTTCATGCGTTCCTCTTCTTGGTCAAGACAGTCTGGTCCTAATTATATGTAACCATCTACCTATAAACACAGAAAAAACCTAAAAAAACTACTTAATACTTATCTCCAGTAAAGAGGAATTTCGACAAGAATATACAGGTACATTCTTTCGTTTTTCTTTAGTGATATCTCCAGTAGGACAGCCGCCGTAAGTTTACAACATAATCATTTGTTTTTAAATTTTATTTTGCTATATATAATATCAGCTAGGAGGTAAGGTTAACAAATTTCAACACACTAATGAATGTTCTTTCCAAAATATAAAGCTAGTCATTTACGAAAAAGGAAGAAGGACAATAAAAATGTTTAGTGAAACAACCAAACTTTGTTGCCTTTTAATGTATAGGCCAATATGTCGGTATTTTTGTATACTTAAGATATAATAAATGAGTTCCCCCCAACACACACCCACGCAAAAAATAAATAAATAGAAACAAATCTGATGATAAACTAAAGATAATTTGGCTTTTATTGAATGTTTTCTCATATGTGTTAATTCTGATAAACAGAACACATAACGCACAACTGATTTAGCTATCACCTTTCATTTGATAAAAAAGAGATCTTTATGTTCGTATGAAATATTTTTAATATTTACCTATGATTGCTATTTATGTGGTCCTATTTAAAGAAAATGATTCATTTGCTTCGAAAATATCATTTTAAAGTCTCTTTTTAAGTTAATATCAATAGTTCTTTGTGTAAAGAAGAATTCATTAAGAACCATTTTTGCTAGAATAAAGGATTTTAAAATACAAAGACTGTAGGAATTCACTGGCGATAAGAAATAGGTTGTTCTTAAAACTTATAAGAAACAAACAAATATTGAACTTATTCAGGGTCTGCTTTATATTGTTAAACAACAATCTTAATTCTATTAAATTTGCTCAATTCCTTTGACTGGCATTAAGCGTAATGATGATAACACAGGAAAAAGTATCTCTACTTTAATAAATAGTTTGGCTTAACGTTTTTTTTTGTTCAAGAAAATATACTAATTGATATACAAGAAAACAGATTTATGATTATAAGGGCAAATTTGTCAAGTGGAAAGAATATGCTTCAATGTTTATAATTCGTATGTTCTAGTACTATACAACGAGCTCAAAAATACCGTTCTGTTCATGCTTAATGCGTCAAAGTTATTTCCGGCTGATTATAAGATTTCATTCAACCTAAAATCTTAAAGAATTTGATGGCATTTCTAGGATTATTAACAAAAGAAAATATACATAAATTTAGCCTTTACTTTGTACACTTTTCTTCCCTCTTATTTCGATAACGTTAATACTGCAAAAGAATTACCAATATAGGATGTCTTGAAGAGTGTGACCAACTCTTTTCAACATCCAAATGATTTCCTTTGAGAAGAATGCATATCAATATTCCTGTTGTTATATAACAAAATTCTGTCAAACACCCATTAACTCGTGAAACATCTTCTAATCATGTGGTAAAGGCAATAGTCTGGGAAAAACCACTTACGTAGACAGACACATCACTTTGAAAAGTCTAGCGATTATATTTTTTTGCGCAAATGAGGTCAGGTAAAGGAGTCCTTGACAGAATCATTTTTAGATATACTAAAAATCCCTTACAATGTAACGAGATACTCCATTAAATGGAGACCAATTGACGAAAATAAGTGATGTTCAGTATGTATCTGTTTTCCTTGTTTTGACAGTTAGCTAAATGGTAACAATTGCAGTGGAACGTTTATTTGTAATTCAGCAATGGTTTGACTAAAGATGCTTTTAAAGATAAGACTAAAGGGCTTCACGAAATCGGTTGTCTTTCCTTTACAGGGAAACATAAAAAACATATTCAGGGCAAATAACGTTAGCGTGTGTATATTTGTTCCAAGACACCAGACGTTTTCATCATTCACGTGAGAACAAAAAAACTATAGTTTTGACTCAAGATAAATGATTTCAGACGAGTTGTGTTGAACTTACAATAATGAAAACGTTGAATTTTAGTAACCTTATACCTCGTTTCCGCTATACAAATCAGTTATGACTTGACTTCCCCAGGAAAGCCACACGGAATGACGGCATTCAGTTCAAGATTTGTAATTTTAATCTTCAGTAAAAAATGTCAGTGTTTCTTGAAACAATATATTACCAGCTCCCTATTCAGTCCTTAAAATTAACAAAAATATTCTCATCTATGAATTCAAAAATTAAAACTCTTCACTCTTTGAATTTAACCTGTCCAGCTGACTTTGTGTCAAACGCAGTTGTTTGCTTTAAATTGACTATTTTCTTCAGTCAGTTTTCATGCGCACGAAAGGGTTTTCAACAAGAAAATAATTTGATATGATGTTTGCAGATTAGTTCTTGTTTAAGGAACAGATATCTAAGTTTACCTTTTTGTATTATTTTCGTTTCTTTACGGATTAAACAAAATTGAGGCGAAATTCATTGGTACAGTTTTATTCTTTTAAATAGTTCGGGTAATTTCCAGTAAGATATTTCTCTTTATACACATAAAATGTTCACAGATCGTTTAATTAATGTCTAGTTTGAATTCTTTTTAAAGTTATTTTGCTTTTAATAGTTACTATCGTGTTGTACCACTAGGATCTCTTTGATATAAAAAAATCAACAGTATTTACTTTTTAATTTTGCCTGTACGCGTTGAAATTTAAAAACCTAAGTGAATCTGTTGTGTGCCATTCTTATGATTTTCTCTTCATATCTTGTTGGTAAACCTTACTCAAGTGACCTCGCTTGTTACTATTCTCAACGGCATGTTCCCTCTGTATTGAACTGTTTAAAAATGGTGGAGTTGAATTGGTGATTGAATTTCGTCGAAATTTTGGATAATGTCCATCCTTTAAAAATGATCTTTGTCTTCTTAGAACCAGAACGTCACACACCTATGTCATTGTCAAGAATGTGCCTGACAATATAGACACAGAAAACATTTATGAATAAAAATACACAGAATGGGTTAATATCAAAATGACAAATGCACAAACCACATCAATCTTCAGAATAACGTTATAGATTGTAAGACATGAGGCGTTTGTCATTGTCTGAAAATGACATTACACAGACACATTTGCTACACAGTGCATGCAAAACACGTATTCAAGAGAGGAAAGACTTCACTTTATAAGAGAATATTCTTTTAAAATAGAAAACTTTTAACATTTACATTCGCACTGTGAAGAGTCTCTGTGATGGTAGAAATTGAAGGAAGGAATTAAATTTTGTAAATGCGTCTTATAATGTATGTCATGATTAAGAAAGTTTATGTCAAATGTTTACGCAATGACAGATCAGCATCATAGGAAGCGCAATGTCAATTTCCTACACTAACATGTTTAAAGGCATTGCCACTTTAAAGCTGTGCCGAGTCCTAATAATTTAGAAGGGGAATGGTTTGATTAAAAACAATTTTGAAAATTGGTGGTCAACGATTGATTTTCTAAAATATTCTAGGAATGATAAAAGTGAAAATACTGGCAACATTTAGAAATAGCTAAATGATCAGGACACACAAAAAAGTATGTACAGGCATTTTATTGATACTAAAGAGTTGTTTGTATTCAATAGGTTCGCAGAACAGATATAAGGAACAAAACAATGGTTACCAAATCCCTGTTATATAAATTTTCTTGTTAAATTAAAAAGTAGGAAAACAAAAATTGTAATAAATGTAATGTTTGTTACGAAAAGGAAAAAAACGATTGCTTAATATCTGACTTACACTTCTATCAGTGTCTATTTCAAATGAAGATAATAATAATGTTTTCAGCTTATTTTGCTCCAGAAACCACATCTTCATATCTTATTAGCATACTCTTTATTAAGGAACTGGTATTCTGCGTTCCATCTGAGTAGCTAAGTCCCAGTTTTATTTTCTTCGGAGGTCATTCTGATCAGAGAGCACAATATTATCTTCGTCTTTTAGTCACATGAGTGAGAGTAAAATAGTGTAGAACATGTCAAAACAACAAAAGAAGAGGTGTTATCTACTAATGACTGTAACAAATTTTTTCATTTCTTTTTTCAAATGTACTTACGTTGTCACTTTTAAGTTATCCCCTTTTCAGACATCCTTATAAATTTTGAAAGTGTATAGTTCTGAACGATTGCTTAAAGATAACTAAATAATATTTTTACATGACTCGAAACAACATCAACTATGGTTTGGAAATAACAGGATTTTTATAGGAATAATATCTGTTTATTATATCAGAAAATAAGGTAATTCTAACATATATTATCAACCACTCTCAAGGTCCATGATGTTAATTCTGGAAGTGCAAAAAAGTGAAGTGCAGTGAAATGAGATAGGTAATTCAATTGAGAAACACAAATCTGTCGTTGTCACACGGTTGGTTTGACGTGCAAATACACATAATCCATGCAGAAACAAGATTACCACATTCACTTCTTTAAGTATGATTGAAGGCTGCGTTAGTATCACAGACAAGTTCGGTTTTTTTACACATAAACATATAGAATGAAATTGTTTTATTCGAAACATTGAAATTATAATACTGGCCATAATCGTCATAAAACCAATCCAAATAAAACCTTTAGAATGCTTAACAACATTATCAACACCATATCTGCACGGTTATTTTTCGTGGATGGCAAGATGTGCTTGAGATTCATCAGGATTAAATTATCAAAAATATATTATGACCCTCTGGTCTTAAATTACTTTAGAAAATGCCGAACATACTTTGCCAATATCGGTTAAACGAGTCGTCAATATCACGTGATCAATTTTGAATACGTGACGTAGACAACAATAGTGGATCATTCAAAATGTGAATTCATTCAGAAAGCTATATACACCAAAACGTACTTGGAAGCATGATCGTCAAGACCTTTATATTACTGAGAAAAAGTTGTAAAAATTACATAGGAAGAAGTACGATCTGTCGAAAATACTTATCAGTACTAAATTTTTAGGTCCTGTAAATGAGATGTTGTTTCTAAAATTCATGTAAGCAAATTAGCATCTTACAGGCAACGAAAGTAGTTGTTTATATATTTGCTGACATCAACGAACATAATCAGAAAAAATAAACAGAAAACTTTCTTTTTAGCAAGTTGTCTATGCATTAGTGTAAATATTTGCATAAATTGATGATAATGATGAATCTTGTTAATGGGCGGTATTATAACTTTAAGAAAAACTAAATGTATTGTTTAACCTATTTCGTTTGAACATGTATTGTCACTACAGGCGGCAACAGTATACTAATTAGTTTCCTTTGAAAGCCCTACAAACTAGCAAAATAATAAAATAAACAAGACATATCTTCGAAAAATATGATCGACATAGACACAGTCACTGTATAGTTTTCGGACAGTGGCAAATATTGAACGCGCGTAGTAATCGAATGTCCTTTTTTCGTAACAGTTTAGGTTATAAACAAACAAGTTTGCTGCTTAAAAAGCATCCAACAGGTTATGCCACATAATTGATTGTACATCTGATCACATCTTGACGCAATATATCTTATTATAGTTCTGTTTTTGCTTTAATGTTTTTCTATGTAAGTAAATATTGTAAGAGTATAAAGCAAGTAATTTTATCATAATATATAATAAGTCTTTACAAGCACAGGATATAATGAATACACTATAAAATGTAACTTGTGAGAACTTCATTACTATCTTTTTCTTTTTTAGAAAATAATTAAATTATGGTAAAAAAGAGCTAAAAAAGAGAATAACATAATAATTCTAAATTTTACAAGACCTAAATTTCCAGTGTACATTATTATCATTTATCAGTGCTATACACTGAGCATGGAAAAGAACCAGAGGTGTCATTTGAATGGGAAGCTTTCGGTATTGTGCACTATCCCCCAACAACCTCTTCATAGGGTGTCGGTCATATAGGCAATCGGTATCGACAATAAATAAGCTCAAATAGATATAGCAATACACAGTTATTTTAGCAACGCTCGCATCGCCTGCTGACATAATAGGCATTTTCTGAATTCAAGGAGATTGTAAGTTTGTTGTTGTACGTGCAGTAAATAATTTTCAGTTTCATTGCTGTCGTTATTAGAAATTATGCAAAAATATATTCATTAAAATCAACTTCTCTGACAAATTTAAATACATAATTTACCTTATGACACGAATAATTGGTACTCTCACTAGTAAACACTGATTGCAGGGCCGCAAATGGTGTCGCAGATAGGATGCGAGTGCCGCAGAATAAGTTTGCCCGAAAATCTCTGCCTCCAGACACTCTGCTGCATATTCTTTGTCATTAGACACTCTGTTGCAGTTAGAAAACTCGCCACTATACTGGGTGATGCCCTAAGGGGCATAACGCAATAGTGTTAAGCTTTGTGTTAAAAGTGTCAATATTATTTTCAATGAAATGAATTAAATATTTAGTCATATTTATTTTATATTAATTCCATTTACTTATAATATAGACAATTATATTTTCTCACGATTTAAACGTTTGATATTTAATTTACAGCTGTGTTGATGTTGTCATTATTGGATTATTTTCAGACAGAAACTAGCAATTGACGAATATTACCTTAAATTTACATAACAGCAACAGTTTAAACCAACGGCACACTTCCTTCTTCAGTTGAAGAGTTTGTATGTAACAAATTTAATCTTTGAAAATGTAGGTCAAAATCGATTTTAATGCAGCTACGCCGAAAAAATAGCAAATTCAATTTAGGAAGATCAGACAGCTGGATTAACTTAAGACTATTCTAAGACATGAATTTGGATGACAGTGTTACCAAGATCCATGTTTGTGCATTGTAAATAAGATATTAAAATCAATAATATAGTTTGTATCTTTGTACTTTTCTGTTTGTGTACACAATACAAAAATTTGGAAGAAAAAAGTATATACCTGAATCTTATTAACTTTTAGTAATGATGAAATGATAAACATACCTGGTCCATTAGCCATTCGTATTACCTACAATGCAAGAGGCAAATTAATTTAGGGCAACATTAGCATGATAAATCTACAGTTGTGAACGAAATAATACTGTTGAGATAAAAGAGAAAGAAAAGAAAGAACACAACACCATCCAATACAGACAATACATTATGTTTTCGATTTTCACACATTTCACAAATTTCCTTAACATTAGTCAATATATTAGCAGAACTGGTACTCATTAATGAAATGCAGCACTGAAAAAAAAATAAAGTAGGTTAATGTATTTGTCAACAAAACGGGCATGCTGAATCTGGAAAGTGTAACAACAAAAATATCTCAAGTCTTCACTCTAAATGATCATACAACAATGAAGTATTCTTGAAATGAGCAATTAAATGTATAATATTTTACTCATTAATAGTGTGATTTCTATCAATTATGGTACGAAGTCTTTTTTCTTACACTTTCTCAGCTTTCTCTTCGGCATATTCCTATATAGTTTGATAGATAAATAAATAAATAAATAAAAAAAAATTACAACATTATAAATGACTTTTTACTAAAAAGCAATGATAAATTAAACCGATTTTCCACGGACAAATATGAATTGTTTAAAAGATTTGTATTGGGCAACAATGTGCTAAGTATGTCAAGTTTTCGTAAGAAAATCTATCACCAATGACAAGCCTACAGTCAAACACATGGCAACATATCTCGATCAAAAAAGGTAAAAAACAATGTTTTATAAAAAGGGCCAAAATCGATTATGACCTACATTTGTAACAAATGAAATTGTTAGATACAAAATCTTCAGCTGAAGACAGAAGTTTGCTGTTGGGTAAAAGTGTTCTTTTTATGAAATTTTAGGGCGGAATTGTATTTGTAATTGTTAGTTTTATTTCCTCTGAAAATAACGCAATAATTATAACATTGATACAGCCGTAAATTAAATATCAATATGTTCAAACCATGAATAATTACAATAATTTGAATAAATATATGAAAAATATGACTAAATGTTTAATTTATTTACTGAAAATGGTATTGACACTTTTAGCATTAAACTGATTTTTTGTTCATAGTTTATTTAAACTGTCAAGAAAATCTGATTACTACAGGCGTTCAATATTTGCCATACACTTATGAGGCATAATCAACGCCGATCATCTTTTTTGGAATGATATTTGTTTTTGGTTTCCTTATTTGCAAAGGTTTGTTTTGTATTTACAAGATGGTTGTTAAATTATATTTCCACGCCAAAATCATACGACATAATACTGTATTAACTGGATTAATTATATGTGTTATAATACTAACAAAAATTGCACACTCTAAGGGTACAATAATAAAAACAGTAAGTAAAGTGGGGCCGTAACTAAGTTAGAAGAACGTGTAACCCACACTTATGCCATTTACTTGAAATATATTAACCATTACATCAGTGTAATACTATGTAAATTTGTAAAAAAAGAAGAAAAAATGAGCAATTAAATCTGATAAACCTAAACCTGAAGTTTAGTCGAACGTTTACACCCTGATACCTGTCACTTGTTTTGGAAAGCCATTAAAACGCTGCACATTACTTCCTGTTAAATCTGGCTGACACCCTCAAGAACCGCACCTGCCCAAGAAATAAACCCCGTGTGCATCAGTGCTATATACCGAGCACGTTTAAATATCCAGGGAATAATTCGCAAAGACTCTGGTTTCTTCTGTGCCTCTTACTCGTTGGCCTGTGAGACAGTGTTCGGGAAATTGATTAGACAAACAGAAAACTATTCTCTTCTGAATTGTTACAAGGACATATGCCATACGAAAATCACTCCGCTATGTGTCGGTGATCCTTGCCCTGTGAGGCCGGGCGTTGTCGTTCATTAAAATGAACTCAGAGCCTATAGCACCAGCGTACGGACGCACGTACACATCTAAGATCTTATTGACGTATCGTACAGCCGTCAATGTGCCGTTTTGAACAATGTGCAGATCCGTTCTTCCCTGCATGCTAATGCCCGCCCACATCATGACCGAGCCACCGCCATGACGGTCATGGGTAGCAACACATACGGGTGCCAACCGCTCATTGGCGGATCTCCATACCCGCACTCGCCTATCAGTGAAGTCCACACAAAATCTAGACTCGTCAGTGAACAGCACTGGGGTCCAGTCATGCAGCGTCCATCTGGCGTGATCGCGGGCCCATTGAAGACGTGCCTGGATGTGGTTTCGCGTCAATGGGATTCGGATTGCTGGCCTTCTAGTCCTCATGCCAGCTGTATGAAGACGGTTCCTGATGGTTTGAGTGGAAAGTCTTACACCAGTGGCATTCTGAAAGTCATTTTGGAGGACAGTAGCGGTAACAAAGCGCTGACGTCGTGCTTGAACGACAATAAACCGGTCCTCACGCTGAGTTGTGGACCTCTGACGCCCTCCGCTATGCCTATGCGTCACATGCCCGTAAGTTTGATACCGTCACCACATCCTGGCAACGGTGCTCTGGGACACCCTAAGGACACCTGCCACGTGCCGTTGGGAACGCCCAGCCTCAAGCATCCCTAACCACCCCCCTATTCATTCATCTCCTCATCGTCAATACGCCGTCTTTGCCATAGATTTGTCATGGCCAGTGCTAGGTTCGATATAAACGTTACCAAGCACAAGCGAAGTCGGATAAAACGGATGTGTACATGAAGGTACATACCCGCGGTGCACCACTTTTTCTAGGGGTATCGCTTTTCCTGTGCATCTCGAGCCATGTACAGGTAAACAATCAAAATCTGCTGGACAGGTCGGCTTTGCCATATGAATAAACTACATGTATGAGAAAAAATCAGTTATCTTGAGGTTATCACTAAAAAGATATTTAAGAAATAAAAAGTGATCCTTATCAACTTTTGAGTAGTATACATTGTTGTATGATCAAATACATGTTTAGTTTAAAAAATGCTTTCGAAATCTCATTGATTGTATAAAAGGAATGAGTTACAGTAAGAAAACTTAAGTCATGAAAAAACAACAACAACAACAACAACAACAACAAAATAATGTATAGGAAATCAGATTTCCTCTGGGTCGCATGACCAACTACTGAATTTGTTACTTCTTATAAATAGCATTTTTCGGCAGGGCGAGACAATAAGGTATTTAGAAATTGAATACAAGCATCCTTCACTTTATATATTAGCAACATTTTCATATTAATTAATCATTTAAATAAATTAGTTTGGATTAAATTTTCTCTAGTTGATTAGTTTTTGCTATAGGAAAATCAATTATGTAAAAAAGGGCGAAACGGAAACATTTGAACTGACATTATACAATGATGAAATGCGTTTTGATGCCAGCAACAATTGCCAACCTATCTCTTTCTCCTTTTTACTATTTAAAGACATTCGTAAATAGCAGAAAAGGTGTATAAATGGGAACAGCAACCCTATAAATTAGAGGCTGACAGAGGCTGTCCACAACTAGAGTATGAGTGACAGTGTGATTGAAACCGCGCGTGTAAATTTGAGATAATGCTGAATCTGTGACAAGGTTGCCTCATCGATATGAGATAAACATAAACCGTTCTTAGATGGTTCTCATTAGAGTTAGAAGACACCTCCATTCAATGGCACCACTGAAAGTCCGCTAGTTTCCCACTTCCCTTGGAAAAATAACAAGATTTGTCAAAAACAGAAGCAGTTTTAGTAAGGTTTTATGAGCCTCTCTTAAAGTCCATCGAATTATCGTCAACATTTCAAGTCAAAACAATTATGGAGGATTACAGTTTGAACAATTATTCGTATAAACTCTTCAAGAAATTGGCACAAAAACGAACAATAAACTCTGTAAACAGACAACAAGTTAGAGGTATAGTTCTTGTGTTGTGGACTTTTCCTT
The DNA here is from genome assembly GCA_012932295.1 of Cyclina sinensis. Lineage (NCBI taxonomy): Eukaryota > Metazoa > Mollusca > Bivalvia > Venerida > Veneridae > Cyclina > Cyclina sinensis. The sequence goes on from JAAONU010000014.1 coordinate 34,755,406, forward strand.
AAGAACCCTCTATCCGTCTAATATGAAATTTGAATTCGAAACAATTCTTTTGACAGAACAAGTTACGCACATAATTTTTAACAGTTTAGATAATATTATTGAAATTTATTTCCTCAAAATTTTATGAAACAAATTGATTTAGATATATGCTTAGGTATCTTTTTTTAGCAATTCTTTATGTGAAACCAGACATAGTTTACTCGAAGTAGGTTCATAGAAGTGTAATTGGTCTATGCATATCAAATGGATACCTTTAATAATTATTATGAATGGTTAACGTGTATCAGTCAGAAGGAATGATGATGCTGGTAAGGAAAGCAACAAAGAATATCGACGTATCGCACAATGCACAAGTTTAATAGAGGAGGTGTTAAGCTGCTGATCTTTAATTGATTCTTATTACTATTGTACAAAAATGTTTCGTCGAATTTATATTCTCAGCGACTAGATCAAAATTACTAATAGCATACTAAATTCCTACGCGTCTTCTTAGGCAAAATAGCAGCGGTGAGAGTTCATCTATAATAAATTATTCACAGAAAACGAACTAAACTTAATAGGTCTATCAGTTGGTCCTCGTAAAATATGCAGATCTCACAGGGAACTTTAATCAATCTTTTTGTACTATGCAATAAAGTAAAAGTTGTTCTAGATAAAAATAAGGTCAATAGTCAGCAGGACTTTGGATGTAACTAAATTACTGTTTTTATGGAAATTACCGAAAATGATTTGCTATTTAGCCTTAATGAGACCTAAATTGAATATAGCTAACTCGATTACCTTATTAGTTTAAATGTGGTTCAATTGGAAATAAGGAACAAATATAAGTTCAATCGTGCACAATGTAAACTAGAATAACAAATACATTGTAAATGAAGCAAAAGATCAGTTTTGTAGCTACGCTTATATAAAAGAAAACAAATCAGATAATTTCTGAATTTGAAAACAAATTTTGTATTTGAAAAATGTAGGGCCGGGAACGAATAAGGAATTTGATGTTCGAATATTCGTTTTCCATGTTCGAATATATTCCAATATTCGTTTTTACAAAATTTGTTCCAATATTTCTCTTTTACGTAGTATCCGTAATTGATTAGGTCGAATACTATACTACTTTAATATGCTGAAAAATCGACGATCAAGAAGACCTTTATAACTATGTCAAAGTTTTTTGTTTTATTGATTGTAAATCGATATATATGTTTATATTCTTACTTTTGAAATAAATTCATAATTTGATCGTCAGTTTATCCGGCTGCTGATCATTTGTCTTATTAACGGGAGGTAACTCACGTGACTTGACTGACAGTAATATGAATCATCGTAGGCTGAATATTTGTTTATGTTCCCCTCCTTTTGCAGTCTTTTCAGTTTTTAGTCCCCTACCAGTTTAACCGGAGGGGACTATAGGTTCACCCTCCTTCCGTCAGTCCGTCCGTCGTCCGTCCGCAAAAACTGGATCCCGAGATAACGCATAAAGTACTGAAAATATTTTTATGGAACTTGATATATGGATAGATGGCTGTATGAAGATTATACACATTCTTTTTTTTCTTCCTATGTTGAAAAATCTGGTTGTTATGGCAACAAATAGACTTAAAATATGGCAAATATAGCAGTATTTGTGATAACTCAAAAAGTACTCCAATATTTTTATGAAACTTGAAATATGGATAAATGGCAGTATAGAGAATACCTCATTTTTTATGAACCTAAAGGAGGAACTGTCCGTCCGTTTATCAGTGATTTCCTCCGAAAACTTTACCATTGGCCATATTTTCCTTACTACTGAATGGAATTACTTCAAACTTGGCCACAACAATAACTTGGACAAGACCATTCCAATGAAGTACATTTCTGTGACCTTGACCTCTGAATGGCCTTGACCTTTAAAGTTTCCTTGTCCAGAAACTGTAAGTTTGGCCATAATTTCCTTATTTCTGAACAGAATTACTTCAAACTTGGTCGCAACCACCCCTTCGATAAGACCTTTTCAACAACATATATTTCTGTGACCTTAACCTCTAAATGACCTTGACCTATGACGTTTTCTTCTTTGATGACACTTTGTACATGGATAGAGGATCATATGGAGATTATGCAATGTCTCAGACAAATTCTTTAGTCAGTTTCCACATATGGGTTGGAGTTAGGGAGATGGACATTGCACCGGTAGGGGACTGTTGCTTTGTCTCTGACAAGCTCTTAGTTATCATTTGTTCCTGGGTCACACCAGTACTTGATTACAGTAATCATTAACGTGCATTGTTGCACAAAACTCTTTTCCGGACAGTAATAATCCTTTAGACTTATCAATAGAACGTGAAAAGTAATTCCAAACACGTGGCGGCATTGAGATATATTGACTTTTGATTTTTGCAACAGAGTGAGAAAGGTACGTCCAAAATCATCCCTTTAAAAAAAATCTGAAAACAATGTTTGCAAAAAGTTATTGGTTCCGAGTAGAGCTTTAAATTTCCATTGGGTGAAAGAGTTAATTTTAGAGTGATGAATATCGATTGGTCGATTGTTCTAGCATGATTAATACGTGCCGATTTATTCTTCCTCACAAAAATTAAGACAATTATCGATTGATCGGAAAGATTAAAGCACAGAAAACAATAAAGTAAGATAATTAAAGTCGGAAAAATTTACATTATAAACTGTTAAACAGGAAAATTAACTATACCCTATACTTTTCACAGTTAATTGGCGATAATCGTTGACACGCGTTATACAAACATATGGACACCTGGTCAAGTGAAGGTCAAGAGTTTAATTTACGATCTTTGAAATTTGAAAGTAAAAATAATGAAAAAAATCAAAACATTTCTTTTTTCCGAATATTTGTATTCGTTTTTCAATGTTCGAATATTCGGTCGTGTTTCGAATATTCGAATATAATTCCCGGCCCTAGAAAAACGTCACTGCATTTGTCTAAAATAAGTTTGCAAATACACTTAAAAGAATATAAATTTGACGAAACTTTTTGTTTCGATTGACTATTTAAACATTGCTCACTTTTTAACTGACATTTCAAGTATATAACCATACATATCTATAAAATTCTGATATTTATGATTGCATATTTGAAATTGTTAGATTTTACAAGAACAAATACGTCACTATAATGATACGGTCAGCATCAATTCTTTGTTGTTACAACTTTAAAAATAGCATATTGATAGTGCTTTCAACCATAGTTTAAAGGAAAGAACATTTTTTTTGAGACTGAAAATATATGTGAAAAATATCACCCTCACAAAAATTTGAATTCTGTAGCATACCAGATCAGACCGCAGACCGGGACAGTTTCTGTCTGACTTCTGGCAATCCTTTGTCTCATTAAATGACATGAACAAAAATAGTTCCATTAAATATATATATTCCAAATGATCAGTCAAGTTTTCTTTTGAAACGACATGACAGCCCAAATTACGTCGGCAAATAGGGCAGATATGAAGTTATGCCTTTAAATAATTATAACTTGTAATGAGAATGATCTATACAATATTTTAAAATATTAAGGGCCGGCTAAACTTTCCGTGAAAATTGATCTCGGACAGTGCGTCAAAAGATCTTTGATTCAATTTAGAAAGCAGATAGTCGCTTGCGGAAAGATTGGTTATTTAACTGGATGGACACCCAACCGCCGGGATTGACCGTCGGGATATGACCAAAAAGAGGTTAAAACTGGCATAGAACCCAAATAATTCGAACAAAGAAATAAAAAGAATTACTTGGGGACTTTCGTGAGATTATGACTTTTTTCATTTTTTTTCTGACGACATATACAGTTTTATAAATTATATTAATTTACAAACATGTTACGGTGACGGTTATTATTTCAACCTTTCAACCTGAAGGAAGAACATAAGGGACAGTAGTAACTTTCTTTTTCAGCGTAGCTGTATTAAAATCAATTTTGACCTACATTTGTAACGAATGAAATTGTCAGATACAAAATCTTCAGCGGAAGTAGGACGTTTTCTATTGGTTAAAAGTGTTGCTGTTATGAAATTTTAGGGTACAATATGCAACTGTTAGTTTAAATGCGTCTAAAAATATTGCAATAATAATAACATTAATACTGCCGTAAATTATATATATAAAATCGTTTTAACAAAATTATACTATATGGAATGAATATATAATAAATATGACTAAATATTTTATTTATTTCATTGAAAATGAAATTGACACTTTCACGGTTTTCTTTATTGCCTAAACTGTTATGGAAATAAGACATTCGATTACTATGCACTGTCAATATTTGCAAACGTCCAAAAACTGTAGCCTTATGGAGCATTAATTTTGTACTGTTTCTACACCAATTATCTTTTTATTAAGATATTTCTTGTTTAAATTTCAATCATAATTACATTATCAATACCATGGACAGTGTAGGTCAAGCATTTGATCAAACACTAACTGAACCTTGTAATGAAAAATATACTTAACGCGCCCCTTTCGTCACATATTTCGAAACGATTGAAAATGTGTTTAATTCGCAACGCGAAATAAGAAGTTCATTTAATAGTTCCATGAACGCAAAGGTGCAAGTTTTGTCATCGTTACAATAACATACCACATAAATCGTGCCAAAAGTATTATAGGAAAATGTAGTGTTCTCAGTATGAATATAAAATGTCTGCAGTACGAGAATAAAAGAGACTTAAGGAAGAAACTATCAGGCAAGAATTGTCATCGGCAGAAAAACCATGAGCCAGGCATGTGTATTTATACTGATATTTGATCAGTCTAGCACAGAGGATTAGTCTACTCTGACGACATCATTCACAAAGTTCAGAAGGTATACATAGATAAAACTGTTTCTGCATCAGGGAAACATTGATTTTCCTAACACTATTTTCAAATGCAAAGTGCTCAATGAATATTTGAGAATTTAAAATGTGAAAGGCTGAGCAGCGCTTATTTTCAAACTCGGGAGCAGATGCTAGTATTGAATTATAACCAAAGTACGCGTTAGATGTGAAAATATAGGCGTCAATTCGACGTAGCTACATTTTCTTTCCTGGCACAGCAACTAGCAGGACGTTAACTGCAGAGAAAGCAACAACCTTTAAGAACAAATGGCCACAAATATTGGATTGAATTAAACACTGGAAAACATACTTAGCCTAGATCTTGTTTCAAAGTGTTATCGTGAAGTACGAGAGATGGAATTAACAACACAACTTGCACTTTGCCTCATAATATTTCTTGGAAATATTAAACAAAACTTTGGACAGAAAAGGTAGGTGGAATAAAAAGTGTGTTCATTGATTTTGAAATTGTTTTTAAAAAACTTGCCAGTCGTCCCATCAATTAATTTCTATAATTTAGTTTGCTATTTAAATATATCTTGTTTTCTTTAGATAAAGCATCACATTGAAATTGTGAACAACGCCGATCTGTTTTTTTGGAAAAGTGTAAAAATAAAATAAAATCAACAACTTAACATAAATCTTATAAAAGTGAAAGATCTCATAAAAATAGTGACGACTTATTAATTGTACTGATTGCATATTTGCAACCATCATTCTTTATTGAAACAACAGCTTAAAGCATTTAACTCGCTCGAGCTATTTTGCGTGTGAACTTTTAAGTGAAAGAATAAAGTTCAGAATTTGTGACAAATGAGAAATAGCAAATGATAAATCCATATATTTTATTCTTTTCTTGAAGGTGAAAACTTTCCTTACTTTTTTTTCATTACTTCATTTTTTAACGTTTGCATGTATTTGGCAATGGGTAGTTCTTTGTAGTACGTGAAACATGAAGCAACACATTTGATTTGATTATCTCGGTGAAGAGAGCACTGACAGTCCTTTAATTAAGACTGATTCTTATTTAATCAGATTTTGGAACCATGGGACCTTCATTTGTGTTCATAAGATTGTTAGATTAAATTTGTAACATCGCTTTTTAGTCGTGCTCAGAAACCAGTTCGTTAGTTGACCAGTCAGACAAAACGGATCAGTACAAATAACACTTTCAGGTTAAATTAAAGACACGCTCAGAAATCTCTGCTCTGCTCATCTGGTTCCCTGATTATCAAGAACTACTTCGTATTTAATTTAAAAATTTATTCTTATTTAATATATGAACTTTCTCCCTTTAAATGACTTAAAATGATACATTGTCTGCCTAATGCGCGCTGTTTGATTTACAGTTACACCTCACCTTGAAAAAAGAACTGAACTAGACATGAAGACAATTCTCTTAAGACATATTTACTTTTATACCTACTTTTGGGCTTGTATCTCGGCTATCAGAAAATGCAATCACAATGATTGTTCCTTTCAGTGGGATGGCTTATATTAAGAGCTGCCTCTCTGGGATTTGATTACAAGATATTAAGTCTTCTTTGTTATATCATGATAAACGAAGGTCTGACACTATGGGATATTAGTATGATATCATAATAATTTCTTTCGAGATGTAATAAAAAAGCCATACATCGGGAAATGATAAAACAGTAAAAATAAGTATAAACGATTTTCAACAGATAAATCAAACAGGTTTTATGAAAGGAACATGTTCTAAGATAATCTTTAACCTTGTACAAATAACAATTACGAAAGTGATGTAAATTCTAAGAAAATATTGTGAAATTTATAAATTACTATTAATTAATTGATTATCTGGTTTTCCATCCATATTGTGTAATTAAGTTTTCTGTCATTTTATTCGCCTTGCTATTCCAAACCAATTTATCTTATTACATTTAATGGCCTTGTGCGAATTGTAGCCGTTCTTTGTTTTCTCATGCTACGAAGGATTACATTCGCCTGTTAGGACTTCGTCCTCTTTTTCCTGTTTTTATTTCACGAAAGAAGTTAAGGTGCAAGAGAAAAATGTCTTTTATACAGCTTAACTGAAGAATTTGCTTCTGCACGATTTTATAAAATGCCTGCTTTGGCCGGTTAAATATTTGATATGGTATTTTAGAAGTCAGTTTCGTGTAAAACATGCTATATCAATGTATGTTTTTCTGATTCTGATTTCATTTTACTGTTCCGTGGCATCTATTTTTCTTATATAAACTGATCTTATTCATTTTGTTATATTTCATATAACATCTTGTATTTATCTGAAGCTATACAGAGTTAAACAAGTTGAAGACACTTTTGCAAGTCAAGACCAGTTCTTCAAAACAGTCAGAAATTTTGATCTGTGTTGTTTTGATACTCGTTTGTGCGTTCCTTTAAAAGAAACAAAAAAATCTTAAAAAGATAAACAACATAGATACAACAACAACAAAAAAAGACCATGATGGATTAAGCATTAAACAAGAGGGTCATGATGGCCATAAATCTACATGCAACATAGTACATTTGGTTCAAATTTCATGGACACAGCCTCAAATACGGTTAGTAGGTCAGCAGTACAAAGTCAGTGTCAGATAAGGCCAAATTTGAAATATTCATGCAAAATTATAAATATAGTTAAAATGTCCATACTGTAGCTGCAAAAAAAAAAGAAAGTAGGTCAGTGGGTGAATTTCACCTAAGGTCAAAGTTGAAATCTGCATGCGCAATTTTAAGAATGATTTAAATTTTCATCCTGTACTGCAAAAATAAGAAAGCAGATCAGTAATTCAAGGCCAATGTCAGCTAAGCATACTGTATCTGAAAAAAACAGAGAAAGTAGGTCAGTAGGTCAAAGTCATATTGGCTAAGGCCAAAGTTAAAATTCATATTCAAAATAATAAGTATAGTTCAAATGTTTATAATGTATAAACCGAAACAAAATTAACTTCTCCGATAATAAAACTACATTTATTTAGCTTGAGTGAGAGAATTAGACTAATTCATTCGATGGATATCTTGTTTAAAATAACTTGATATATTTTAATGCAATAGTGATCAAGGTTTTATGGAACATAACTCAGTATGTATTCCTATTGCGAAGTCGTTCCTTTTAATGTTCGGCATCAATGGTAATGGACTACTGTCAAGAATTAATGTGACAGGTAAGATAAAGGACATGCATTTGACTTTCTTTAGAATGAGGTATTTAACAGATTAGACACGCTGGTGGTACAGCACAGCCATTACATTTGAAAAAGTTAGCATTTTAATTAATGCAATGTCGGTGTTGCTTTAAAACATAAAAGTGTTTCCCTGCATTTTCAAATATATTACAGGACTTTTTTTGCCAGCCTTTTTACAATATGAGCTGATATATGAGCACATAAACGTATAATTTTCCTGTATTGATACAATCTTTGAAAGCTGAATTGTATATTCAATGGTTAGTTTCATTTTGCATGACAGTTTTAGGCAGTTTATATGAAAATTAATTTTGCTACAATGCATACTTTTACAGTAACTAAAATACATGTAGTTCTTATGAAAATGGAGGAAGTTCAAATGAATTACAAACTAGACTGGTAGGACATTGTAATTTGAACTGTTTTTAAATGTTTATAACAATGCTGAGATTTTTTAAGATTAATTAAAAACTATCAGTCAGTTTATTGCACTAACGTCTTGTAAACACAATAAAAAATCAAACTGGAATTGTACGCTAAGGACTATACACGGAGTGCTGATGTGTCAAGGACGTTTCTGGGTCACGTTAACTTTTCACTTTTCAGAACATTCTTCTACAATTTATGTATTTTTCCTTCATTACCTAGGAAGAACTTAACAAATATTGGTAATAATACTTGGCTTTTACCTTCAGATATTTGTAGTGCAATGCGTACAATCTATTACAAATTCAGGAAAGTTTTCTAAAACAACAAATCTTTAAATTTAATTCATAACTGTTACAAGCAAAATATCTTTGATAGGTATATCTTATTTTCAAACGCTTTCTTTGCTAGAATATCTAAGGACTCATATGCTCATTTGTTTTGCCATTACTAAATCGACTGGAACGTAACAATTTACATCGCTGAGCAAAGGTTCTAGCGGCGTGTAAATCTTTCTTCAATTTAATTAAGGTGAACAGTGTATTACTTTTGGGGGTGGAGTGTTCCTGATAATGATTCCATTTCTCACGAAACTGTGTTTTTTTTTCAAGTAAAGCATCCATTTAGGTTGGGGAAAAATCAGTTAAGGATACGAATGATACTTAGAAGCCATACACTCCTTCAATGATAAAATTCAGAATATTTCCTTTGTAACAGCTTTAGGTATAGATGAAATGTAATTGACACGATTAATATAGACGATTTATTAAAGTTTATTTATTCATAGGAATGGACTTTAAATGCTATTTTGATAGAAATGATATCTATATCTAAAATTTTAAAGTAGGCTTAAATCTCATGCAGGTTAGCCTCGTCTAGTTTCGAAAAGTATTTGATCCTAAAAAGACTTCATATCAGAAGTATCAAATCATTTAAAAAGGTTAGTCTATAGTGAATAATTTTGTGCACGAATTCAGATAATTAAGACAAAACTTACATTTCTGAGGTTCAAAACATTTTTTCACGATTTATTGACCTGTCTAATATTGTTTATTGTGAATACAAAGATAATAAATTATGCTATGACTGAAACATAATAAATGACAACAGAATCGTCAGATTCCTCAGTTTGGTCTTTTACGTTATGACGAAGAATCAGGAGGATGGAAATGAAAAAAAAAATCCTCAGAAATATTTTCGGACGTAGAAGATGGAACATAAGCAACAAAAATTGTCCCTGGCATAACAACAAGGTCTATTTAATACAAGATTTATGACAGTACATTTTCGTCTTCAAAAGAGTGGAAACTCGTCTAACAGCTGTTTTGATGAGACTGCTCAATATTGCAGCAACTCGATTACGGTAAAAAAATTCTTCTTGATCATCTGTGTCTGACATAGTGTATTTACATTAAACAATTTCCTCGTGCAGGCATATTTTTCGTAACCATTGAAATAAACTGTCGACTTTACTGCGACATATCAATAAAAAAGACATGAAATTACTGTAGAAAGTTACACTTTCCCTTACATAATAATTAACATCGAGAACAATGCCTCCGGTGATTAATTTTGATACAGATGAATGTAGGCAAGCTATAACAAGCAAATTGTAAATAAATTAGATAAATTGACTGATTGGCTGCTGACATAATACGAGCAAACTTAACTATTTTTTCCGTCGTATTTTTCCCACTGCAGATGAGTTCCCAGATTTCAAACGGGTTCTTTTGGTTCTGCTAGACTTAATGCAGCAGCTGGGTGTAATTTTAGCAAGTAAGTTAATTTTTGCAACAAGTCATGCATTTACTAGCTGAAACTTCAACTCTTATACATATATACTATCTAATGTCTACCATGTCCGAAAATGAAGCAAAGACCAAGCCAAGTCGCTATTTAAGCTTTGCCTCTGCATACATTCGGATGAGATGGTTAGCTTATTTTGACATACGGTGCTGTCTTCGTAAAACAAATCTGCAACAAAAGTAGGTGTACAGCACGAACTTGGTCTCAAGCAGGTGCTAGCATTCACTTGTTCCAAAAAAATAAGGAGTAAAACCTTTCAGACACAAGCATAATAGATCCATCTTAATAAAAACCAATAATAACATTCTTTTCAACCTGATCTGATAAGCCTTAAAACGCTGTTTTTTTGCATGAATTTAAAAATCCGCCAATGATTACACTTATTTTCATTGAATTTCATGAGTTACCAGCTCGTGGATACTATTTCAACTTTATGCTCTTTTTGTTGTGAATATGTTTGTTATAAACACTTAAATCATATTACTATTTCAATAACACCTACAATTATTCAACACATAATCCTAACTTTGTACGCACGTTTAAACTTTTCCCTCCTGGTTCTACCTTTAAATATGTTTCAAAAGTTCCAGTTTATTAACGTCCTGATTGAACCCTCCATATGTGACAAGGCGAAATATTTTATTTATTTTATGCCTACCAATGAAATATAGGGAAATATCAGTGAGATAAAAGTGATAATCCACTGTTTTGAATCAGTGAAATTACCATTTTGATAATCCACTGTTTGTGCCGGAACTAATTTCCCCACCACGTAAATACAAGAGAATCCGCTGTATTTCAGACAGTGACAGCGAGTGAAATTTATTTACCTTCTTAAATCAGTTATAATATTGAATTCCTGAGTCTAACTAGTTGTGAACAATGATGAAATTCGCCATAAATTATTTAAAATGACTGATTTGTTTACATAACTCACATGGACAATATCCAATATGGCCGACTTTCAATTCAATTGATTGAATATTACTCGGTATTAATCCGCTTTTATAATTAAAGTATGTATGGCTAAAATTCAATAAATATTGATAAACTGTGTAGAAAAAAATGATGAAAGTGTATTCAGTTTATTTCAGCAGAAGTAAAGTTATCATATGTATTGGAGATTGTCTGCACTTTTTTGTGTGCGGAGTAACGGTTTGACCAAAGTACGCATTAACTGATTTTGGGCTCACCATGGGGAATTTATTGAAGGCCCTGAGTAAAAATGTCATAAAATACCCATTTTTGACGTGTTGGCATAAAATAAAAAGAAAATTTGTTTGTTTTTTAGTGGAAGATGGGAATTTATTTCATCTCGTGAACACCATATGTTTATATTTTCACTCGTGGCTGCGCCACTCGTGAAAATATCACATATGGTGTTCACTCGATGAAATAAATTCTCATCTTCCACAAAAACAAACAAATATCCTCTATATATATACCGGTAAATGGAGGATAAGAAAATCTATTAACTTTTCTTTAAGGAGTGTCTAACGTTAATTTTGTCTTCTTTACATCCTAAAAATCAGAAACATACATCTTTACATGTCTGAGTGTCATCCAAATTACAATTACCCAAGAGACTGGATTACAGAAGATTTGTGGATGTAAAAAGTTTTGGCATATACAAGTTGACTGGGAAAATACATTTACGTTACAAGAAAAATACTTCGAATTTTCGCCTGCTACGTTACAACGAAGTGACTGATTTTATGATTATATATTAAGATTGTGAAACGAGAGTAAAATCATTTATAGATATTGCTGGAAAGAGAAAATTAGCGAATAATTTTACTCCAAACAGTTCAAGTTTCATAAAAAATGCGAACATAATGGTTTTAGGTGTGTGCTAGAATTCAGAGAAATAGGGCTGCTTTATTTAACTACTTGTTTAGAATATATGCCATACGCAAATGAAAGAGAACATAATGAATATGCAGATGGAAGATATTTATCATCGTCAAAAAAATCGACCCAGACAAAATACAGGCACACATACAAATCAAAATCCATTTAAAAAAGAAAGAGACTTGCATGATAGAGAATTCTGAGATAAATTTGCAATGACACTGGGAACTTGTAACGGTAAAATTACAATGATTTTGCATTGAAGATAATGGTTGGAGACAGTATTTAAATGACATCATAAAACTGTTTAACCCGTGTTATAATTATCTATTATCATGTCTGGAATGACAAAGGGCAAAGCTAGGGAGAAATTTTCTGCAAACAGAAAGATTTTATCAGTAAATTTACTTTAGAAATGCAGAAACAGTGCTGTTAAATTTATCGACTCAGTGACATCAATAGATGTCGGTAGTGCGGACACAACATGTATTTTCAGGCAAAACAAATTCATCATTATCAGAAAGAAATATAAAAGCCAGACAAAATAGCTGCTGAAGCCATTCCGAAACAAACACTGTTTAAAGCTGACGTGATTTCCATTTTATAGGTCTGGAGAATATTTGAAGTAATAAGAAATTGTAACAGTGAATATTCTGGTATTGTCGTTTTCGTGGAAAAAATACAAAGACGAAGAATTTATCCATGCTTGTTTTCACCCATCTGTTAATCTTTATCTTATGAGCCTTTTGAAAGTCATTTTTTTATAGCCGAATTCGTTCTTATTGGAGTTTTTACGACATGAATAAGTAAAACTAGTCTTTCTGGAAAAGGAAAGTCATATCTTTCTTACACCATCTTCAAAAATTTCAATTTATGACTGGATCTTACTCATAAAATTGAAAAAAAAAACCCCAGATAATGAGAAAAACCCTTCTCAACGCCAACAGCAAATACCAGTCACCATCTGTTACATGCATTATATAACGTAGGAAAGGATATACCAAGGCATTTTAAAGCTTCCGTTAAAGACGTTAACAACAAGCGGAATGTATAAACACTGATAATTTTATTGGTTTCGGATGGATTTAAGCCACTATATAGACAATAGTGAGACACAGTGTTATCGAAAATCGCGAGTAGTGGTAATAAGTAATAGAAATGACGTTACCTTACGTACTTTGCATAATGGTATTATTTGGAAGTATGAAACAAAACTGTGGACAAAAAAGGTAAACAAATCAATTTTTAGCTATTTGGATTGGTTTTTTAAAACATAGTTTACCATTTTTTGTGTTTAAACTTTATTGTTAATTGGATCATTTTTGACACGCGATAAACAAGCATAATACCAAACAGCTTGGGGTTTCGTTTTGCATAATCAGAATGCATACATTTATAAAAATCAACGATGCTTTATTTGAAAAAGTTCATTATAGAATATTCGAATTTGATTTTCGGATTTGAATATTCGGTCGATTTTCGAATATTCGAATATTCGTTCCCATCCCTAGTTTAAAGTCAAAGTGTGTGTGTATACTTAAATACTATAACTTGCATCTCACGACGGCAACTACCTCTCCGTCTTGTTTAGTTTTCTTTTTTTTTAGCATGTTACGTGAATTGTACAATCAAATTCACTCTTGACTAAAGGTAACTGTCACAACGTTATTTTTATTTATTTATTATTTATTTACCAGTTGAAAAAAATACATAATTTTTAACTGATACAATTCTTTAATTTAATACAACTTAGTATGCACAGAATAAGAGCATTAGGTACAACAATGACTACTTACAACGAAACTTACAACTCAGTATGAAGTATTTTCCTTTGGTTATGGTATAATGATATATTTTCTTTGTATTATGATACTGAGGTTTTTGTGTTATCTATAAAGTATTATGAGCAGATGTACGCCTTTTGTAGTCAAGTTGCTCCTAATTATACAAAAATGACAATATTTCACGATTGTGTCGAAATGCTTTTGTCACAAAATTAGCGGTTTCGATTTTTCTCAGCTATTCAGCTATTAGCTAACTCCGTATCATAATAGCTAATGACGCACATGACATAAGCAAATCTTTTATATAATTGATAGAAAATTATAGTTACTTACGCTTACAATTCAGTTTTTATCTTTTTTGACAAATAAAATGTCACTTTTATTTACTTAAAAATAATTTCTAATTATATAATTTTAGTCGCTTTTAAAGTAAAATAACTCTTTTGAAACCGCAAAACGTCTTGAAAGTTTTTTGGTATAGATATTCAGATTAACAGTTGCTTTTCTTGAAGTTTAAAAAAAACAGCATCCAATAATTGAAAGTCTTAGAACATAAAAATGTTTGGTGCTAAAAGCTCCTTGTTTTATCATATTTATAAATTACTCCTCCGAGTGTGCAGTTTAAAGAACTATAGACCTATACTTATTTGAGTGTTCTGTAAAATTTTCTCTCTGTTTATTATTCTTTGAGATTTATGTTTTACTTTTTCTAAAAGCTGGTTTTATATCTTTGTAAAAAATAAAGGCGTTACAAATTTGTCGTCTTGATTATTGTGATGAAAAATCCCAGTTATATTTCTATTAAAAATGGCGATTCTACATTTCTTGTAATATTTATGACTAATGCTTAAAAAATAACTTACTGACAAAAAAATAAGTCAAATAATTACATTATAAATTGATTTTTTCCCTTTCAAAGTGCTATACCGTAACGCGACGGTATAACTATATCGTAATATCACATGCGGCGATGGTGGTGACAGTAAAAGCGTTGGAAATATTTTGTTAACATGAGAGATCAGAGTTTAAATCAGGCTGGAGCAAAAATATTTTTTTTATTCTGTTTTGACTTTTATCATCAGTTTTGAAGTAAAATATTATGTTGTTATAATCTCACGGCATCTAAATATATAATTTATGAATTTTTTTTTTTATGTCAAATCTGGAGAACAGCCTCTTTAACAATTTACATAACTTTTTCTTGATCAACTTCATTATATGTCAGTTTCATAACTTGTCTCGATAGAAGAAAAATGACCCAGTGAAAATCATAACTTGTCTCGATAGAAGAATAGAACCAGTGAAAATAATAACCTGTCTCGATAAAAAAATAGACACAGTGAAAATCATAACTTGTCTCGATAGAAAAAATGACCCAGTGAAAATCATAACTTGTCTCGATAGAAAAAAAATAGACTCAGGTGAAAATCATAACTTGTCTCGATAGAAAAAATAGACCCAGTGAAAATCACAACTTGTCTCGATAGAAAAAATAGACCCAGTGAAAATCATAACTTGTCCTGATAGAAAAAATAGACCCAGTGAAAATCTGATATAACAAAGACTAATGTGCTCACAGAAAGAGGAGGACAAATTCACTTCTGCGAATGACAGATCTTTTATTCTGACATTTTGGGATGCCATATCAATTCTAATACAGCGTGATCCCGTTATTTTACAACAACGAAATGTTCTCTTTTTTTTAACAGACAAAATGTTGAACAAATAACGTCTGATTTCTCAGTTTATGTTCAGCTGTTCTTTTTTCATTTGCAAGAAGTGAGAATTGAAATTAAATTGAATGCTTCAGAAAAAGAGTAAATGAACTCGAACAAACATTAGCAGCAAAGACCGTCTTCTACATCTTCTAGCGGCAGAATATTTGCAGCTGCATTGAATTAGATTTTTTGTTACTTGCTATAATGTTGATTAGAATGGCTTATATCAAACTGCAAAATAGCCTTCTAGAGTATGGAGTCTATTCGTTGCCAAAAATCCAACCTTGTTGATCTGAGTTGTACAGTTTGTTTTCTGACATAATGCAATCGTATTTCGTTCCATGTTAACTCCAGTGAAATATTTATGGACTGAATTTTCAGATTTAACATTTTTTCTTATCCATTTCAACACACTACATATTGATAAACAACAAAACATTATTTTTTGAGTTACAATAGCAAGTGTTCATCCTTACATTAAACATGCAAAATACTCTTTGTACAGCGACTACAGGACAGAAGGTATGTTCAAACGCTTTCTAACAATACGCGCGCAACTTTACATTGTCAGACTAGTACAGATTCGACTCAATAACTTTCCGCTGAACACGTTTCTGAAAGCCTTAAATGGATAAGCTCCGCCTTATCTCCGCCCATTTCACTATCGTAAATAAACGTAATATTCCGCTCAATTCCGGCATTTACTGACAGCGCCATCTGTGATTTGTGATAGAAACTTTATGCAGCGTTTTTTTTAAGCATTGCAACATTTAATTTGAAACTTCATGTTTCCTTCGTACATCTCATTATTTTGACATTTCTTAGACATAAAAATATTTTGTATTCGCATTTCAGCTATTTAGTTACTCTAGCAATATAAGTCTTTTTATTACCTCCCTTGCGATGATAAAGAATTTTATCGTTCTAGTTATATAACTGATTTGACCATGAAACTTTAGAACTTAAAAAATATGATATATTACATAAAAGACACTTACTCTGTTTAAAATCTTTCTAAAATTCTAAGCTTCTAAAATTTATTTAAAGGTGTTATTGTTTGTTGATATATAGCCTGTTTCTTCATACGATAGCGAGATGAACCAAGCAATTATTATACCATTATTAAAACCCAATAAAAATAAATGCGACCCAGCTTCGTACAGACCCATATCACTTATGTTCCGTTTCACTATGATTATGCAAGAAATGAAAAAACATAGACAACCTCATATCCAAATACCAATCCGGATGTAGAGCTTATCATTCTTGCGAGGATGATATATTAAGACTAGAAGGCGATGCAAAAGAGGTACAAGCAAGCAAAAAATACCTTTTGGCCATATTCCTGGACTTGAGCAACGCGTTCGATAAACTATGGAACGGTGGTGCCGTCACATATCTTACTCGTGCGGAATAAGAGGAATAAGTTGATCCATCCAATAAATGAACAAATAAACAACACACTTTGCCAGTTGATAATTTCTTTTTTTTTATTTCGAACTTAAATTGCAATTTACTGATAAATTAAGTGTTCAAACAAAATTTTGTGCCATTTTGCAGCCGAACTTTGTTGTTGTTATTGAACGCCGGTAATACTACGATTCCTATGGTAGTATTTACAAAAATCACGTGACTTTCATTCATAAAAATTTTATACGTGGGGTGACGGCGGTTCATGGAAAAGCCAAAAGAACAAGCGCACGCCGTGGTATACTGCAGGATAACCCGCGTTTATTTTTTTTCTTTGTATATATAGGCTATTTTTAGACCGTGTTAGAATTGAGATTATACCATTCACTTTTTTATCAAAAATCGAAAACACTCTAATATGCTTTACCTGCCGCATTGTTCTGTTTGTGTGCTTTATTTTGTGCTTCGGCAGTCATAATTCTACTTGTGGGCCTTACTTATTGGCCTTAAGCGCAGTGTCAAATTGACCCAATTGGGGCGCACTTGTCCCTGGAGTTCAACTCAGGACAGCACAAAGTTCAGACTGATATGTACTGGTTTAACGAATCAGGAACCGGATGAAACGCTTGCCAAATTTGACTGCCTTAGCTAGAAATGGTGTCACTGAGCCCTAAGTTCGGACTTTTAGTGTATCTGTTTAACTTATGACTTAAACCATTGAAGAGGCGCATTGATTAGCAGTTTCCAAGTAGGTGACAAACTCGTTAAGAAAAATAAAATCACAAAACGAAAATAAGAAAGTCGTAGCAGTTTAGTTTCTGCTTAATAACAATCAATAATTGAAAACCCCTGGGTACTGTCGGAATATGGCGCCTGTTTACCCTAACTTAACCAAGATTTGCCGACAAATAATCAAATTTCAACAAATTGTACTTTTATTTCAAGGGTGCCAAATTCGCCCAGACACTTAAATGCATGAAAGCTTCCTATATAAGTACGGTGACCGATTTTCTATAAAGAGGAGCTGCCAGTTTAAGCATACCGAGGTTATAACTGGATGTATCTCGCAATCGTTATTATAATTAGTAAGTTTATAAGGACGTAACACGCCCTACGCCGTTAGGCTTGGGTCTCTTCCAAGTTCCCGTCCTTGATATGCCTTCCCGTGCATACCGTTAAAATTAATTTTAGACCAAAGCCAATGAGACTTGAATATAATTTTGAGGGTTTGCTTAGAATTTCGATATTATTTTATAACCTGACGAATCATGCAGCCAAGATGTAGCAGGCCCATACCCCGCGACAGCAGACACGCAAGGAAAAGGCGGCAGATCGACTATCGGACCAGACGTGACAAGAAGCGGAGAAGGAAACCCTCAATCCTCCCACTGGAATCCTACCCCATCTACTTTTGCGGCATACTCCACTTATATGCCTTAAATATTGTTTTTGCGGCCTAAATTTTTTGTGGAGCTAAAAAAGAAAAAAAAAAAGGTAATTTGGGCGGCGCCAAACTGGCTCGAACCACGCGGCCAATGAGACCATAGAATGTGATTCAAGCCGGAACCGCTGAAAAAGAACGCATGTATATGGATTAATGCATAGATAGGTGTTATTATATTAGTTTACTTATCATACTAATGATTTTTATTTATATAATAGCAGTGAACTGGAATTAAATAACATATATCTTATATTGTAAAATTATTAAGTAGCTCATGTTGATATTACTGTATACTTGGTAAGCTTAACCTTTTCCACTTTTTTGTAGTGTGATTCTTTTTGTTTCGTAAAGAAAGCTATTCTTTATGTGAAATAAGTTTAACATGTGTTGAATGTACGGGAACATAATTCGTGCTCTGACTTTTAGTAGTGCTTTGTTTTGCTTACTTTGTATTAGTATTAAGAGTTACTTACTGTTTTTGGTTAGGTCACTTTAAGTTATCAAAGGTACAAACATTCAATACGAAGAGACAAGACACTACACATAAACATACACTGAAGACGGTAGTAGCTTACATGTAATACATTAATAATATATAAATGATACTTATTAATATTCATAAAGGTACACCGCCGCCGTTCTGATGATTATTGACATAAATGTGGAAATGATCACTAGTATTAATTTGATACTAGCGATCAGCAATCATAGTGAGATTTCCTTTTGTTGAACTTTATATTAGTGAACTCGAAATTCGAAAGAAAGAAACATATAAAGTACGTGTTTATTTTGTTAAATAGTCATCCATCTCCTGTGACCGGGGCAGTCGTTCGCGTTTTAGTTTAACATTCTTTTTCCTCGATTTTGTTTTATTTTTCATGTGATATTTGTTGTGATAGAATGTTATTCTCCACGGACATTACAGCCTTTCGGTACTTTGATTTCCCGACCTAAGTCTCAAAAACGGATAGTAATTTAACCAATCAATAGATATAATCTAACCCGAGATAGCCAATCAGCGAGCGTATTTGTTTGTTTTCAATATCTGTACTGACTCACCCTAGGTAGCGTTTTCTAATATGATTTAAAATTTCGCAATTATTCTTTGGTTTCTTGTCGGATTTTCTTGATTTTTTTCATTATAAATTATCCTTATTGTTCTACTTTAGTAAAATATATGTAAGAGAATAATGCTTATAGATTTAAAAACTGTTATTTTGTTTTCCTATGACCTATCTTACACGGTGATTTTTTCCGTGTTTTGCCCCATTGTGAGAATAAAAAAGTTATATTCCTAATTTATTTGTAAATTCGAGGCTTATTTTGTTTAGTATGATATGTCTAGTGTATACAGTCAAAAAATCACATCAATTCCTTTGAAAATAAATATTTAATGAGCAGAAAACCTATTGTCGCTGGATATAGCTTATACGGCGGCGGTGGCCCTGATATATATTTCCACTCCCTCTCTCATTCTTTTCACTCCCTTTTCACTCCCTTCTAACCAAATATGTTATATAATAAGTTACATATATACGAATCGCCTGCAACTAACACGAGTTGATCAGACTTTTGTTCTTAACTATATAAAAGACATATCTTGGAAGTAGTAACATTTGAATGTACAGAGTGTCTGCAACTAACACGAGTTGATCAGACTTTTGACATTAGCTATATACATAACATATGTTAGAAGTAGAAACATGTGAATGTACAGAATGTCTGCAGCTAACACGAGTTGATCAGACTTCGATGTGCGATAGTTCGTCTGCAACTAACACGAGTTGATCAGACTTCTATCCCTATTTTTGCCTGGTTCTCATATCTTTCCCATTTACTTAATATTGCGGATATATTGAAATAACGCTATTCGGATTCTCTCGGCTATGTCCGACGGTGGATTCAGCAGTAACCCTAGATCTACCTCGACTATTCCTGTCTTGAGAATATCGGTTTCTAGGCAACGACGTTGTTCTATAAATGACGGGCACTTAAAGATTATATGATCAAAGGTTTCTATATCACCAGAGTTGCAGTTGGTACAACGTTTGTCTTGTATATTAAACCTATGGCCCTTTAGCGCCGTACAGTCCAGTTTCATGCGCGTTTACACCTTATCACAGAGTGAGTTATTACTGCAAACTTGTAATTTTGCGGGAATATTTTTGTTTGTAACAATATTATGTTTTTCTCTGTATATATTCCATCGATTAGTAAATCTTTCTTTAACCTGTTTCTAAATGTAACTGTATATTTCTGAGACGCTCGGAAGAGTTTTAGTTATTTCCCCTAATTCACTTCCTGTTTTGGCTAACTTAACGGTCGATGCCTATGTGGCTGGGAATCCAAACTTAAGTTATTTTGTAATTATCTCGTTTAAGGGTTCCTATTAGAGCGAGTATGCTAACTACTTTGTCTGGCCTCGTTTTTGTTTGGCCGGAAGTTAAGGCTTGTAATGAGCTTAAACTATCAGTAAACAGCGCAACATTTTTAATCTTATTTTTCTTGATAAATAATAGTGCCGCGTGTATGGCTATTAGTTCACATGTGTATATGGATAATCCTGCGTCTAATTTGTATTTATTTCTTTATTTGTCCGTTAGCGGTGTATACTATCATTCCTGCTCCGGCCAGTTGTCTCTCTGGGTGTTTACTGGGTCTTTACTGCCGTCTGTATAGATTTGCATCGCGTCGCCGTAATTATTATTAATGAATGATTGGACAGTGACTAGATTTTGTTTTTTTTTCGCCATTTTTGTTAACTTTGCCAACAAGATGTAAGTCAACTTCCGGTTTTTCGAATTTTGATTTATTGACGTACTTTGGAGGTTGAACTTGCGTATCCTCTAATTTGTATTCTTTTACAAGTTTTCGGATTTCTTGCGTGTACGGGAGCTTAAAGGTTTAAAGTCGTGGCGCAAGGAACTTGAACTTAGGGTGTTCTGTAATTTGATTATTAACCGGAAGTGAGGAGCTGAGTCTAAAGCTTCTTGCCCAATATTTTAACATTGATTGTTCGCGCTGTAGATCTAAAGTCAATGTTGAGTTCGCGTATTCTTGTAGCAGCCAGTTATGATTTTGAGCGCTTTATTTTGGATGTTTTGTAATTTATCTAATTCTGAATTGCAAGCAGATGCATAAGCGGGGCTTCCGTAGTTTATCTTGCTTAATATTAAAGCTTGATATATGTTTTTTAATTGTTTTTTGTTGACCCCTCCCCCCCTAGTCTTTTCCTCTAGTACATCTGAGTAAGTTTAAATCGGTTTGGCATCTCTTAATCAAATTCTGTATATGACATTTCCAGGATAAATTTTCTTCGAAGTACATGCCCAAAAATTTTGCCACCCTAGAATACTCTAATTATTTTCTAATTCGCTTGCTCAAACGAAAACAAATTATTTATTCTCTTTAAAAGCTATTAAGCGTACTACACAAGGAGACGTAATTAGGATTGGCCAATTGCATTGCTTTTATTTTATCGAAAAATACATGAATAAATTCAAACATAAATCATGAAATGGACTCTGCCTCTTCTCACTTTGAAAGCATCACCTGTTAAAGATAACAGAAAAATATATTTCTGTGAAAATGAGCCTTTACAACAATAAACTGATATGATACCAGTGTACTCAAGCAAATTGTAGGGGTGGGAGGGATGGGATGAAAAAAGAACATGTGCACCAAGCAATGCAATTACCTCTAGTGATTTGAAAACACCTTTCGATACTTATATAGAAATCCGATACGCTTAGTGAATGCACGAAAATCTCGTGCAAGACAGTCTGTACACAGTTACTATATTATATAAATAACACACATTAGCGAGGGTGATAGAGGATATTGACAACCCGAAAAAAACAATAACACCCTCGGCTGTCGCCTCGGGTGTTATTGTTTTTTGAGGGTTGTCAGTATCCTCTCTCACCCTCGCTGATGTGTGTTATTTATTTTATTATACCGAACCATACATGTGATCATGTTATATATACCTTATGCCTGTTTTCGTTTGGTAACGAGTCGAATCAAACCCAGCTGAACGCTTACAGTCAATATATTCAATAAGCGCCTTCGACGTCATCAGACGCTTGAATTTTCTGCAGGGTGTGCAAAAAAAGAAAAACAAAAAACAATAACACCCGGAGGGTTTTTAAAAAAAACAAATGTTACCCTCTGAGCTGATGCAAAATGTAACATTAGTTTTAAAAGCCCGATCGCCTATGGGAATTTAGTATTGGCAGTTTACGTGAGGTATAATAATACAACATATCTTAATAGCTCCGACAAGAATAAATACATATCTTGATTGCAAAGCTGTAATTTCGGAAAGTTTGCTTCTAAAGTGGGGTTTGGGTCGACCCCTAGATCTTATCATAAGTACTTGTGTTTTATTCAGATTGATAATAAATCCCCATTTATCACTCCATTTTTCTACCGAGTCCAGAATTATTTGCGCCTTTTTGACTGCTTCTGTTGGCTTACACGATACTACCCATGCCGCCGAATCGTCCACGAACTGCGAGATTTCTGAATTAAGTGTAGGGTTTTGAACGTTAGTTTGGCCTATTGATTCTGAAAACGTGTTCATCATTAAACTAAAAATTATGGGTGATAATACTGAGCCTTGTGGGCAACCGCTGACGGTTTCGACCATATCGGAGTCGTGACCATTGAACCTGACTTGTATTTTTCTAGTGCCTAGAAAGTGGTGTAACCATTCAATTAACCTTATGTGGAATCCAACTCTTACATATATCGAGGGAGGAAATTTTAACAGCCAAACCCAGGGGCGTACCGCGCAAGTGTTTTTACGATCGTAAGAAGTAGTTAACACTTATTTCACAATGTGGTTTATTGTTTGGTCGTGTTAGAATCGAAATAATAAGTATCCAGTTGTGGTTTATTGTAGAATAACCCGCGTTTTTCGTTCTTATGCGAAACAATATATCACTTAGGATATGTCGCCAAACTGTCACTCAGGCTCACAAAAAGTTGAATTCTCGGAAAATTCAATTCCATTTCATTTGAAACATGTCAAGCATTCCTTTTCAACTGCAAATTCGTACCTCTCATGAAACTTTTTTTAAGAAGAGATGTTTATAAAAAACTCCAGAAAGTGCCTTGTTGATGGCGGTATTTAACCAGTGATTGCCATGATATGAACAAAGGACTGACTTTGACTCAGAAAGTGTGTTCATTAACTTTTTCCTCGAATAATTTAAAAAACCTTCAATGCATAAGTGAACTACAGTCCGGACACGCAAGTGTGCATGATTACAGAATTTTATGATCTTTAAGCGTGACGTCGAAATTTTGCGAGGATGTTCCATGCGACGCATCATCTTTATGTGCTGAACACTGTATCATTATTACAGCGCGGACGATGCGATTGTAATATTCTTACCTTCTGAAGCATAACATTGGCAGTGTTTAAGAATAAAGAAATAAAACAAATACTTACCTAGTTTGAAATTAGTTTCCACAATAATAAATTGGCAGGTGTTAACCCAATTAAAATGTCCTTTTGTTTTATTAATGAAATTTTCGTCTTGAGCACAACTATCACAGAGACTGATGAGAATTTGTTTAAAACATCCGTATATTTAATTTAATGATGACCTTTTTATATTGAGCACGCGTTTAAAACTTATTTTCATTTCTCATCACTGTATGCTAGTGTTGTGAATGAAACGCTTTGTCCGTGGCCGGGGTGGTAGACCATTGTCACCTTATTCTGACGAACTTCCAACACATAACTCGTGCAATAATGCTTTTGTGCCGTACAAAATAAGTGAACAATAAGCAAGTGGCTTTAAGAACAGCGAGTAGCTTTATTTACATGTATTCAACTCTATTTCTTACGAAATATCTAACATACATGTCCTGGAAAAACATATCAGGTGAAGATCAACCTATCTTGATCAAATGATTTCAGAGGCCTTTCAATGTCAATAAATGCATCTGCAGTTAATCTAGGGCGTATGAAAGTTATTTAAAATAAAAACTTTCTGTCATTACTATATTTCATGTTTTTATCATAGAGTTTACTCCCTTTTCTTTTCCGTTCTGAAAAAAAAGAAAGAAATGGCTCCTCCCATTTTTAATCTTCGGATGTCTTCATGATATTGCCATATATAAAGGTTCAAAATCGCCTACAAATGTTAATGGTGTATAGTTGTAAAAATTAAGTGTGCTGTTGTCAATCTGAATGCGTTAACTGATGCAGTTACATAGCTAAATTCCGTGTCGTACGGTGTAAGACGTGTAACGTACTTTATACCGTCTACATTTGTACATGCCCTACTCGGGGTTTGAAAAGTTGTAAAAATAATCTACAATTTATTTTGCTACATATTGTCAGCTTACTTATTAGAAGTAAAAAAGATATGTGTAAAACTGCCATATTCAATATAAAAATTACTAGTACTAGATATACCTATCGGAAATGCATTTAGGTTTTAACAAACTTGCATGTCTGGATTTTTGGCAACGAACGGCTTCCATACTAGAGGTCGTATGATACTGTCTTTTAGGTGCAACAATATCACAATAGTTGTAGCCAGTCAACACTGTCTCGAGATTATCCTCATCAATCACAATGTCATTTTCTCTTCGAGATGTCCAGGATAAAATACATTAAACTAGCAGTGAGAGACAAACTTAATTTACACTAGTTATCATTCTGCAGAGTGAGCTCAGACACAAAATATGTCCCTTAGAAAAAAATAATATTGGAAGGGATATTAACACGAACTAACCTAAAGCCAGACTGCAAACAGACAACGTTCTGTGTATACATGTGTATAGCTTGTACTTGTCAGTAAGAATCATGCCCGTATGCCTCTTTTATGACTGTCTTATTTGTTTTGTTTTCTTTTAAAAGGACGGTAATTTAAGCTAAAAACGACAAAACACAGATAAGGCAGATTAAAGCTTTTTTATGAGCTTCAGGACCACAATGGAAATTAGAGAAATCATTTCCTCTTGTTTATGTTATCCCTAATATGGTGGGCATTACATAGTTTCCATTTTTATGCATGTTATTTGTATACACATGTATCAAGCATCTTGTCAGTGCCATGTTGTGTTTGCTTTAATCAAAATGAATAATAAAATATTAAATTAATGCATAATTTGTATATGTTTTTTTAATGTTTGGACGAAACATTTTTATCTTCAAATATTTCTCGTCTGCCATGAAACCTGCAGTTATTCAGAAGCCGCTTCTTTCATTTTTGTATTGATCAACATTTTCAGGAAGCTTTAAAATTGGCAAAATATTCATGACTCATAAGTGACATTTAAAATTAACACGAACTAAAAAGTACAGCTCGGGTGATAAAATTTTGACACTTTTTATATAAAATAATTCTGATAGAAGTGAACAGATTGTCCATAACTTAATAGGTTTAGATGCATGAATTTACCACATGTTCTGTCACATCCTGTGTGTTGAGTCTTGTGACAAAGGGATCATGCTTTTTTCCATGTTGATTTATTGACAAACTGTACCATTTGTGATTTAATACATCTTTCCTTATTTCAGGCAGGACTTTATTCAAGCTCTCCTTCTAGATTATGATAGTAGAATCCCACCAAACTTTGAAAAAGGTAAGTTTAGAACATAAGCGCATGTTATTGTACTTATTTTAAGTATTTCTGTCGTGCCACGTTACTATTGATATGTGTTTTAACACTCATTAAACTGTGAAGTGTTTTTACTAATTTTATCAATACATCTTCCATGTACACGTTTGTTATACTTTGCTCTTTAATATCTTTAAAATCATTTTCCTATAAGCACTATTTTCAGTATCGTATTAATCACGGTCATGTTGGTTCAGTGCAAAAGGTATTTGTAAAAGTATTAAAATTTGCTACTTTTCGTTTTGTGTAACAACAACAAAACCAATTCCTGGTTTTTCGCTAAACTTTTCATAGACTATATGGTCTTTGTCTGTGAAACCTTTTTCTGAACTGTCATTGGTATCCTATTTTCTATGGATAAGTTTCTATGGATAAGAGTTTATACAGTCTACGTAGCATTATGTGATACGAATATTTATTGATAAAATCTTTGAACAAAACATTACGGATTTACCTTTTTCAAAAAAAAAGAAAGAAAAAAAAAAAGAAAGAAATAAGTTAAATA
Source organism: Cyclina sinensis (assembly GCA_012932295.1). Taxonomy (NCBI): domain Eukaryota; kingdom Metazoa; phylum Mollusca; class Bivalvia; order Venerida; family Veneridae; genus Cyclina; species Cyclina sinensis. The sequence continues at coordinate 34,781,993 of JAAONU010000014.1, forward strand.
AATATTTATTGTCATTTCTTAAATTTGGTATCATTTCGAGGTTCTATTTCAAAGAAACTTCTTCTTTGCTCAGTATTTCCGACATAATTTAATTTCACATTTCATTTTCTTGGCGGATGTTTTGTATCAGCTTTTTTAGTATAGTTCAGATAGATATAGCTACGGTAAATAATCAACAACAAAAAGATATTTGCGGCAGCTACTTCATTAAACTTCAATTACTGTGAGGAGCTGATGAAAATTTTAGTTCGAGCAAAAAACGTCTCTGATTTTTTGAATTGACAGAAGTCTAAAATTGTGACAATCATTTACAATTGATTGAACGGTTGCTGGTCAGAGATAATGAATAATTGTCAGACAACAGATGGGCCGATAGACAGAAACGTTTATTTCAACCATTTGAACATAAAAGCGAATGATGACCCGTGTTTATTATTGTTTTGTTGTTGTTGTAATTGTGCCACTCTTCTTAAGGACCAGGAGGAATGGAATGAGTACAAAATCACGCGACAGCTTGAAGGGAGCCTGTGTTTGAATTTTGTATCGAGAATTAAAATATGCCAATATTTGTAACAGACAAATGTGCCAATTTCCCGCTACTTTCAGGGCAGGTGGACGAATAAAAGACATTATTAATGACATTATTAGTCACAGATTATCTTCTCTTCTTATCTTCACTTTAAAACGTAATTTGTGAGAAAAAGGTCAAGAATAAATTAATACATTAATTTGTTCTATGCTTTTATTTTGCTGTGCACATCTCTTGTTGAAACAGTCGCAGGAGATGAAGGTAACTATTAAGATTCGAAAAAATGTGGGTGGCATCTGCAACCAGTACTTAATATTTGCTAGGCTCTTGCTCATGTACACTTACAAAAAGGAAATAGATAATCTCTTAAATCTGATCTTAGAAGTATAAATCCCATCAGGGTATGGTCCGAACCTTTGCTGAAAACAGATGACGTGTACACATGTTGATTATACTCTGTTTGACCTAAATTGTGCCGTATCTGTACTTAAAACTAGTGCAATAATGCCAACATCTTCAATTACCTTTGAATGTGTTTACTGTCGAGATTCATTGAGCGTAGGTCACTCTTGTCATTCACTTGTGCTCTCTCAAATCTGTATAGAGATAACGACTGTTAAATACAAACATTTTAGGTATAGTATAGAATACTGCAGGATATTTTAAGATGTAATATGGAATTTGATATTATAAGAGCAATAAAAGATGTATAAAACAACCAGAAGAGACGTTTAATTTTGGTTTCTGCCGAATTTGATAATAAACGTTGAAGAATTAATTTCTATTACAAGACATTTACAATAATATTGTATCTAACGTAGTTTTTATAAAGGTCAAAGGGAATTTAATTTAGTTCATTAATTAATGTCACAAGACATTACCCATACCATGCAGTAGTGTCAATAAAGCCATTACAGTGTAATCTGCTAGCAAAATGTAAAATCCTCTGATTAAAGTTTTGTTGCAAGTCTGAATCTGGAATATTTAGAAATTTGCCTTTCCGTAAATTAGTCCATGCTTTAATGATTATTCGTAATTGTTGATATCGACAGTAATGTAACCAATTGTCCAATCTCTGATTCACAATCAGACTTGTAAGCGCCATGTTTGATTCTTCTTGTAAGCTCTATCACTTCATTAAGTCTAGCTTTAGAAGTACTTTCGCAAAGTCACTGTTATTTTGTTTAATTGAAAACGTATCTGTTGACTGTTATTGCCACTATATACATTAGTAGAGGAAACGATCTCACTAGATCAGAACGATGATAGTTGGCTTGTGTCAGGTTACATAGACTGTCTAAGGTAATCGCAAATGAAATCACTGGGAAACGATGATCTCCAATAGATGATCCTTGTCTGATTCAATATTTTGAAAAAAATACACAAATTGTGAAACATTGACAGGAAGAAAAAAAACTTAGAAAAAAAAAATAAATATGACAAGAGTATGTTTTCCAGTATTCCCTTCGACGGGCGAATTCAGTTTGCCTAGCACCACAGTTATATATAATTCTTGAATCAAACAAGAGTTCAAGAAAATCCTATCTAATATTGTAATATTAAATCATTCTCAATACTTGAATGTAAAAGTTATACATTCAAAGAAAAAAGAAAAGTAAAACATGACGAAATGGTCAAACCTATTGCGTTATTTTTAGTTTTCTTACATTAAGTGCAATTTATCTTTGATACAAGCAGTAAATACTTATTATCCTGGATTTCCAGTGCATTTAACTTCTTTAACTCGACACAAAATTCTGATGTTTCAGGAAAAAATGTTTTATGAGACTGTTTCAGAAATACTGTCGCTTTAAGCGCATATAGCCTGAACAGAAAAAGTATATAAAATGAAACTGAAAGAAAGAGATTTCCTTGCGCATACTATCTCAAACGTCTTTCCAATCCAGTTGAATTAGATTAGACAAATTGACATCTGACATATCATCATGTAGATGTACTTCGATCATGTGCTGTTTACAGAAATTGAAAAGCGACTGTTTTAGTAGTACCTATAAAGTGAGGTAGGACAAGTGAGTCTGACAGACTTACTCGCTAAATAGGCGAATGAAAAAATCACGAACAAGTCTTTCTTAAAAAGACAGTATAGAGTTTAAAGTGAAAAAGTTTGTATGGATTAAGACTTTGTTGGTTTTGAATTAGAAATGTATCATCGTAAGTGCATAGTAAATGAATGAAACAAATTAGCATAAGTTAACTATATGAAAATGTAAATTTCTAAGAACATTTACCTTTGACAAACGCAGTGAATGTAAAAGAGATATATAAACGAAAGGACAATTTTGTGAAAGTGGAAGTAAGCACATAATATATTGCGGCCAATATATCCATATTCAACCTTTTTTTTTAAATTCCTTTATCAACTTTGTAATTCATCACAAAGAGAGCTAGCAAAAAATATCTTTTTATGGAACACGATTTTACGAATTCTTATATCCTGCCTTTTGACTTGTTCTTTTCGTTATGCTTTTGTCGTACATGTCTACCATTACAGGCTTAAGATAATCAAGAGTGTGTTCTAGGACGAATCCATATATTGTAAACTAGAAATACACTAAAGGAAAGAAACGATGTGGCTCTATATAAAATTTGATTATATAGAGGATATTTGTTTGTTTTTGTGGAAGATGAGAATTTATTTCATCGAGTGAACACAGCGCAGCCACTCGTGAAAATATCAACATATGGTGTTCACGAGATGAAATAAATTCCCATCTTCCACTAAAAAACAAACAAATTTTCTTTTTATTTTATGCCAACACGTCAAAAATGGGGTTTTTTTAATGATATTTTTAATCAGGGCCTTCAATAAATTCCCCATGGTTAGCCCCAAATCTGTTAATGCGTACTTTGGTTACTCCGCACAAAAAAAATGCAGACAATCTCCAATAAATATGATAACTTTACTTCTGCTGAAATAAACTGAATACACTTTCATCAAATAACATTTATTTTTGTCTACACAGTTTATCAATATTTATTGATTTTTTGCCATACATACTTTAATTATAAAAGCGGATTAATACCGAGTAATATTCAATAAATTGAATTGAAAGTCGGCCATATTGGATATTGTCCATGTGAGTTATGTAAACAAATCAGACATTTTAAATAATTTATGGCGAATTTCATCATTGTTCACAACTAGTTAGGCTCAGGAATTCAATATTATAATTGGATTTAACAAGGTAAATAAATTTCACTCGCTGTCACAGTCTGAAATACAGCGGATTCTCTTGTGGTGGGGAAATTCCTGAAGTTTCATCAAGCAGTAGTTCCGGCACAAACAGTGTATTATCAAAATGGTAATTAACTGATTCAAAACAGTGTATTATCACTTTTATCTCACTGATATTTCCCTATATTTCATTGGTAGGCATAAAATAAAATGGTTACTTATTTTCATTCTAAGTCGACTGAACGCTACTCAAAGGAATATTATGTGGAGGCCATTTACTGCAACAATATCATCACTGTGTTTCTTGTATACAATGCATCATATGTACACTTAACAAATTTTCGTGGCCACTTGAAGTTGAAAAGTTGAGTTTCACGTGCGGAAAGGCGGCAATGTTCATCCCGGTCCGGATGAGGACTCTTGATAGCGATACATACGCCATAGCTGTTGTAAATAATGGAGAAGACAGGAAAACAAAATACTGCAAAATTTCAAGTCATTCTCATTTTAGTTTTAGTAAATTAGAGTTTTATTGGCTGGCCAATCAGAACATTTATTAAGTGTAGTTGGCATATTGTCGGCTCTATTGATCTCTCTATTATAGATAGCCAAATAAATGCCATATCAAAATCTTTTATGCCAAAAAATAGACTCAGAATAGTAATTTATGAATATTACACTCTCAAGCATTAAAATCATCTTCCCTTCAGAATTCTGTAACTTTCTTATAATCTGAATGTATCATGTAGCCTTTCTTTTCGCTGTCTTTCTTTCGTTATGAATATAGTTGAAAACGTTTTTTTTTTTATTGAAACTGTAATGAGGATGGCCCTACCTATGATTTTTCAAGATGAAATCTCTATTCATCTATTTTGTCGATAGAACTCCAAGTCTTGAATTCTTCTGGAAAAACATTAACGGTTTATATAGCCAAATAATACAAATTCTTAAAAAAAAAACAACACTTCCTGTAACACGCACATACTTTTATATGCTGAAAAACTTCTTGTTGATTCATTGAGACTGGCATTAATCTCGAAATATTGTCTCTAGGTAGCAACTCTCCAGTAAGAAGTACAATTTGTAAAAATGCCAAGTAACACACAATATATCATTAAGGAACATTACTTCCTTGTCATTTATGATTTGCGTTCCTGAAAAACTTTAATGGATTATTTGTGACAATTCTTTTTTAACGAGAGATTCCTAAGAATTGGTAGTTGATAACTATTTTAAGATACGAGTGCAATCGGCTTTACAAAACTGATTTTTGTGAGAGATTTTAATTCTGTTTTCTTGAACAATATCATTCAATGCTATTCTTTTTTGTCTAATATTCGGAGTTTCAGTTTAAGCTGAAAGACAAACAGCCGGTATTTGAATAATCATAGATTAGAAATAAGAAAGAAAAAAAAAAAACCCAAAACAAAGCAAGAGTGATTTGCGCCCAAAAATAAGTAAAGACTTAACCGGCATAGTTTACGTATTTAGATACACCGGAAAAGAATGTAATGAAGAACAAAAACAACAAAAAACAAAACAATAACAACAACAACAAAAACAACCAAAAACACAAAAAAAACTGCCTTTAAATGTTTTTTGTTTTGAAGCACAGTGTTCATGGTTCTATTCTTGAGGGTTTTCTCTTAAATTGCAGTCTTTAATGACACCATTAAACACAGTAATCATAAAACATAATGAATGCCAGTTTGTGTTCAGATCTCTTCCCAGTAACGGTCCAGGAACGGTCTTTCTATAAGCACTTTGTGATTCTTTAGAAACAAACCATAGAAAACGATGCCTCGTTTTAAACATTAAGTAAGAAATTTGTGTGGAGTAACAGTAGGAGTAAGACAGCAGACACTTTAAATTATACCAAATAAGAAGGAAAAAGTCCTGATATTTCCGTCAGTATTTTATCAAAATGTCAGCAGTTGAGTAAGAAATGATTGCAAATCGTTTTCTTTTTAAAACAAAACCCCAAAACACAAGAGCTATATAACTTAGATTTACTTCTAGAAACTTCATTTTTTCCATTTTTCAAGATGCAGTCCAGCGAAACCTTTTTAATTCAAGTGACTGTTTTATTCAAAGTGTATGGAAAGCATTCTGATTTATTATAACATTAATATTAATTTCACTTCTCGACTTTCTAAACGCCACAGCATTGTTCTGTAAATTGGTGTTACGATGCATTATATCATTCAAAATGTCTTGTGTGTGTTATAAATAAAGTGCTAAAAGACATATATCATTTGTATAGTTCCATTAGCAAGTGAGTAATGTGTTTCTGCACACATAAAATCAACTTTGTTATTACACTTTATTTGTCATTTTGCTAACCTTTTTATCATACACCAACCATTTAGATTGCAGATTTTATATTCCCACCTGTATTCTGTTAAGCATCTTTTATCTTCTGAAAATATAACGCCTTGCAGAATTAAGTCACAACTGCCTTTTCTTCATTCGTGTGAGGCTAACACTTACAAAAACAAGCGTATAAACTGCACTTATGAAACATTTGTTTGCGCGACACTTTTCTCCGCCCATTTATGTCGGTTCCCTGTTAATCAACGAATGGGCGTCAATCATTTACGAAACAGCTGTTAACATCTCATAGTTAGTCTAACTATCAAGGAAATACTGATTTCACCTCAGCAACTGCTCACATATGTTTGATGCAGCTACTGATTCGATGAAATTACCCGCGACTAAAAGAATCAGCTATCAGCCATATTGTTATAAGTCTATTTGATTGAACAGGCATCACGTTGCAGTATATATAAGAAATTGAAGTGACGCACTAAAATTTTGCAAAACGTAAACAAATATCAAAATCGCGTGCTTTCACCATGATGGTAGTTAGAAATACAGGTATTTACCACCATTTAGTAATGTTTTAGTATGCGCAGCGATTACTGCATTGTTTACTAGATGACAAAAATTACGGTCTCAAAATAATTTCTTACTCGTAAAGTTTAATAAGGTTCTAACAATAAAGAAAATGTACCGTTTTGGTGTCTTTTAAATATGTTAAGTTCATCCTTTAAAAAAATTCGGTGCGTCTCTTTTTAATAAACGCACATTTGAAATCCAAAAATGGTTATTTCTGAAAGAGAACATAATATTTACATAATTTTATACTTTGTATAACTATGTATATTGACTTTATTATTTAAATGCTAAAGAAATTGATATAACAAAATTCATTTTCATTTGTTCAACATATTTTTTACAAGATCGCTTGCTGAGCGTTTGGCATTGCATCTATCTCTTTTCTGTGTACACTGGTTTGCTTTTACTTGTTTTCAGTAACATTCCTTATCTTCAAATTGCCGTTAATCAGCTCACATTTTGCTTTATAAAGACATCGTAGTCTAAATAGTGACAAAGCATATAATAATCGTGGCGTCAAACTAAAAAATATTCTTCTGATGATTCCGCGTATGTAAAACATAATCATTTCTTAAGTCCAACTATTTTGACTTTGGTTAGCAGCGATGAAAATATCGTGTGACCTATGTGTTTAACGATATTCTAAAATACAACAAAAGTAGCTCATATCAGACTGTAACGAATTGCTGATAGGGTAAGAACTGTCAGCAGTACACATTATCACTATGGATCCCGACATACAAAGGACAACGCGGATCGCTTGCTCTGTAACTGTTTACCGAGAAGAATTTTTTATATTACATTGCTAATGGCGTATCTTAGCTACATGTATGAACATTATAGATATATTGAACTATTAAACGAAATACCAGAGTTCTGTGTTCACCACTGAAACGTATTCTTTTTACCTTACCTGACCAAAGGTCGGTTGTAGCTTTAGTATGCTATGTTCGTCCGTCCGTCGTCCATAACTGACTTCAAACAACATCTTCTCCTATACAACTGGGTCACTTGCAATTTAACTTTATCGAGTGGTCCTTTTTTCCAAATTATGTAAAAAATGGAATTCCATGCAGAGCTCTGGTAACCATGGCAACTGAGAAACTTTCTTGTCTGAAACTACAAGGCAGAGAGCTCACATTTTGGTCGATAGCATCATCTAGTAGACCTTTACCAAAATTATATAAATCATGGCTCTTGATTTTACATAGACTTGTTTAGAATAATAATAAAAAAACTTCTTGTCAGAAACCATTAGGCCTAGGGTTTAAATATTTTGTGTGTACCATTGTCTATGGACCTCTACCAAGTGTGTACAAATCATGGCCGCTGGATCAATATTGGCTCCGCCCCAGTGGTCATTTGGTTTTACATATAGTTATATAGGAAAGGTTTAAAAAATCTTCTTGTCAGAAAGTGAAAGGATTGAGGTTAGTAATATATTGGATATTATTGCCTAGTTAATTAGATAGGCTTTGGAAGGTCTTGTCCCTCACCAATTTATCCAGCCCCCACCCACCTCACCTGGGTACCCCCCATCTCGCGCAAAAATGGAAAACTCATTGGAAGTGGTAGAAAGGTACTTAAACTTAATCCACCTTTGTCCTTAACCTTCAGGTGACCTCCTGACCTAATTCCTTGTTCTTAAGCGACATCAATGAAATTTTAACTATTTGTATAATTTTTAATGCAGCCTTCATCTTATTGATCTACTGACCTACTTCCCTGTTTTGAAGACATGTCAATGAAATTTTAACTGTTTGTATAAGTTTGCATACATACTTCCAATTTTACTTTGGTTTACCTTGAACTGTTGACCTTTCTTGGTTTAAAAATAGTTTTGATATCTAATGTGCTATTTGAACCCCCTGCCATTTAACAAATGCCTTAGGTGTCCACCACATATTGTTTTATAGTTTCTTTTCAAGTCAGCGATTCACAAGCAGTTAGTTATCTAGTTCTTTAATTTGATTTCTTTAAATCAAAACTAATATCACTAAAACGTAAAAAGCATCACTGGAAGGAAGTTTGTTGCTTTAAGGCGCACACATTTTTATGCCAGTGTTTCTTCACCAGTATGTTTTACTTTTCTTCTACTTTGGGAGATATCTAAAATCCTGGACCCAAGCAAATTGTAGAGAATATAATTATGAAATATCTAGGGGAACTAAAACGTCTGAAGAAAAAGTAGAAAAAGAAACAATGTAGCTTCGCAATTGACACTTATAATTGAATTTTCTTTTTACATTAGTAAACCAATGTGTTTTTGAAAATCTCTAAAGACTTCTGTATCGTGAGAAATAAAACTAGATTACTAGTTTAGTTTTCAATTTAGGTCGCTAGGTTATTTCCTTTAGGTACAGGAGACAGGAGAACAGGGGGAAAAAATGACTCTAAATGAGATGTTCTTACACGGACGGGATTGTTACTTGCATTTGCACTGACATATTTTCTGTCTGGAAATGATTGATTTTTTTGTTTTAACTAGGTGAGTACCGTAATACAGATGTTTATTATGCCCCTACGACGAATGGGGGTGGGGGTATACTGGAATCGCTTTGTCGCGTCGGTCGGTCAGTCAGCCGGTCGGTCGGTCGGTCGGTCAGTCAGTCGGTCGTTCGGTCAGTCCGTCTTCACCTTGTTCACTCAATAAGTCATATACTAATGAAGTAATTTTCTTCAAACTTGGCGTTGGTGTTAACCTTAACATAGGAATGTGCAGAACCCATGGTTGCCCTTTTGTCAGGTCAAGGTCACACTGGAAGTTCAGATAATTTTCGTGTCAGCTGTGTAAATCTTATACGCCTTGAAGGATTTTCTTCAAACTTGGCTCAAATGTTCACCTCATGATAGCGATGTGCAAAACCAATATTGACTTTGTACCAGCTCAAGGTCTAGGTCACACTTGAAGGTCAAATCCTTTAACAAATAATTACTAGTATAAGACATGGATTTTCTTCTTACTTTGCTCAAATGTTCATCTCAACAAGGCAATGGTGCATAACCCATATTGCCATTGTGTCAGCTCAAGGTCAAGGTCACACTAGAAGGTCAAATATCTAACAGTTACAAAAAGACAATGTGTTTTGGTTAATCTGTAAATCCTTTACCCTTTGAAGGATTTTGTTCTTACTTGGCTCAAATGTTCAACTCAACAAGGCAATGTGAAAAAATCCATGTTGCCCGTCGTATCATGTCAAGGTCAAGGTTACACTGGAAGGATCAGATAATTTTCGTGTCTGCTCTGTAAATCCTATACCTCTTGAAGGATTTTCTGCAAACCTGTCTCAAATGTTCAGCTCATGATAGCAATGTGTAGAACCCATGTTGACCTTGTACCGGATCAAGATCAACGTCACGAAGGTCAAATTTTTAACAATAAATTATAAGACAAGGATTTTCTTCTAACTTTGCTCAAAGTTTCATCAACAAGGGTGTTCATAATCCATATTGCCCTTGTGTCAGCTCATGGTCAGGGTCACACTGGAAGGTCAAATAAATTTACAGTTTAAAAAAAAGACAATGTGTCTTGTTTGCTCTGTAAAATCTTTACCCCTTGAAGGAGTTTGTTCTTACATATTTCAAATATTCAACTCAGCAAGGCAATATGCAGAACCCATGTTACCATTGTGTCAGGTCAAGGTCAATGTCACATTGGAAGGTTAGACAATTTTCGTGTCCGCTCTATATATTTTATACCCTTTGAAGGATTTTCTTCAAACGCAGCTCAAATGTTCACCTCATGACAGCGATGTGCAGAACCCATGTTGACCTCGTGTCAGCTCAAAGTCAAGGTCACACTGTAAAGTCAGACAATTTTTTTGTCTGCTCTTTAAATCCTATACCCCTTTAAGAATTTTATTCAAACCTTAGCTAAAATGTTTCCCTGATGATGAGGATATGCAGAATTGTGTTGAACTTGTGTTGCCCTTGTACTAGCTCATGGTCAAGGTCAAACTTGAAGTTAAATATTAAACAATCATATTAAGATGAGGACTATTTTCTTACTTGGCGGAATACCTTATATTCTTTAGTTTAGCTCATAATTTCTTTGTTTTTGTAAGTTAGCAAAATCAAAGGTTATTGTCACATGTTTCCTGATTTGATGTTTCAAAATTTATTCATTACTATTACCTGTGAAGTGTTGTCTCTTTTTTTCATCAAATACAACTATTTTTTTGCCACAAAAGTTATTCCCTTTTCCATATATTCAAATATCCAAGTCACCTTCTATCAATGACATTGGTGGTGGTATGAATTGCATTCAGCGATAGTTCTAGTTAAATTAGTATCTTGAATGCACAATTGACGATAGCCAAACAGATCATAGATATTTATTTCATTTTAAAACGTAAAATTTAGTACGTACTCAGAATGGTGAATCCAAACTTTATGTTCACCAGAATGCATCAGACAGTATATTCATGTTTTGGTCCAGTCGTGACCGTTAAATGCATTGTACAAAACACATAAAATCGTATTTTAGTAAGTTGTTGTGACATATATTAAATAATCATTCTGGCCAAAGTTAACAGAGATATTCTAACACACCCTTCGAGAGGCAAAATGTGACAAAAATGACGATATTTTAACCTCACCTAACGCTGTTACGAATGTCCAAGTCTTGTTTCAGATTACATACTTTTTTTCGTACGTCTAGACACCCAGGAGGCTAAGTATTTTCATCTCATTTAAATATACGTTATAGTATTAAGCATTACTTTTAAGAAGGTGATAAACCAAAAACATGAGATGAAATAGAAATGAAGACACGAAAGTAATGAGATTTTCTTCTTTAAAAATGTGAAAGTACATGTATAAGGTAAATATTTTCTTCAAGCGTTTCTTTTACCACCAAAATTGTTAAGGTTAATTTTGTCTTTCCGTATATTTTAGCATTTAACTTTGACAGGCATTATAGATAGTAATTATGTCTCTCTCTCCTTCCCCCACCCCACGATGTAGTGGGGTGGGAGACATACTGTTTAATTTTGTTTTTGTAGTTTCCGTTCTACGCTTCTTCTCCATAGCCCGTGTTTGGATTTCAGTTGAACTTGATGATTTATTGGTACCAAGCCTGGTGAGCATATCGTCAGCATTTTCCTGTTTTATTTTCAGCGAAGTAATGGGCATTTGAACATATATAGGCATATCTCCATTACTATTCGTCTGATTTTGACAAAACTCCACAGGAATGATTGTTAGCAAGTGTAGTTACAAGTTTTATCGATGTGTTCCGGTTGGGTGATTTTTATCGGAGTTTTGGCCCTTGATTTGTCAAAATTTGAATACATTTGGGCATATCGGCATAACCGCTATTCAAATTTTGAGGAAACTTCACAAGAACGATAAAAAGCCAAATTAGTTATGCATGTTTTCGTCTTGATCCGTTAAGATACTTTTAGGCGAAATTATGGCCCTTGATTTGTCCAAATTTTAATACAGATAGGCATATCACTGCAACTGCTGGTTAGATTTTGACAAAACTTTACACTAAATGATCATTAGCAAGTTTAATTGCGCATAAATTGGCTTATACTAGTTGATTTCTTTAAGTAGAGTTGTAGCCCTCTATTTGTTCAGAATTGTATAAACTTAGCATATCTCCATAAGTGTTGTTTGGATTTTGAGGAAAAAATCACAGTTATGATTATTAACAAGTGTAGTTATACATATTATCAGCTTGTTCCTTTCGAATGATTTTAGTGGTGTCGAAGTGCTTTATTTGTCCAAAATGGAGTACATTTCAGCAATTCTCTAAAACCGCCAGTCATATTTGACCGCTCATCGGATTTTTGATGACATGTGTGGGAGACATATGTTTTTCTCAAACATAATCTCTAGTTACACATAAAATTTATTAATGAACTCGTTAATAACAGCTATGCACATATGAAAAACATATTTCTAGCTTCAAATCCACAAGTTTCTTGACATATGTGTAGCTTTAGTACCAAAAACGAATAAATTTTGGAAACGACAGGGAAGTGACTTTGGCTTTTGGTTCCTCTTTTCTACACGTAAAAAAATCTTTTACTCAGTGATATGATTTAAAAAAAATAAAGTCATTGTGGTAGTCAAAATAAAAAAAAACAAAAACTTTTTTTTTTATAATTAGAAACATAACTTTACACTCAACTTAAGACATTTCTGTCATTTCTTTTTTATTTTGAAATAAAGACGACACCATTCGATGTAACTATAATTTTCTGAAAGGTTTTATTGTCATTTCATTACCTCTGTCAGCCTGTACTTGAAGCAGATTTTAGAAAATGGAAAAAACATGAACCGGCTACAGTTTAAGATATATACAGTTCTCTTGTGACTTGCATGTTATCCTCGTGTTTCACATCCTCTTAAAGTCGAGACAAAAAAAAAAAAAAAAAAAAAATGTCAGTTCTAGTCATTATTATTATTATTATAATCGGAGATTGCATCTTTCATTACCTTGATTAAAATGCATTGGGTAAACCGCATGGGACAACTTTTAATAATTTGCAGTCTGCATTCATTATGCATTACTGTTTGTGGTCTTCAGATATACGTTGTTTTACAATATATTTTGTTTTCTGTTAGACTTATAGTTTGATTCCTGCCATCTAACATAGTCTCATGGATGTTATAGATTACAAATGGTTCTTTAACGATACCAAACTTTGTGTTGAACAAATGCTCTTTGTTGACCCCAACCCTTCATTTTAATCTTCTTGTTTTTACAAGAATTATTGCTTAGTTTAAATTGATTAATTGGTAAGTTATTGTTCTTACGAAATATAGCATAAATTTTCTTACACGTTTTCAAATTGCGACCTTCTTTCAATGCCTGAGTATGCACATAATCAAGGACTACTGTGGACTTTGTTATAGTCTGCTTAAATTAAAAAAAATGGAAAGAATCAACAACAAAAACTGTGTTAAAATGTTTTGCAAGTATATATCATTTTAAACATTTAATGCAAGGAAACCTAGATTTAAACAGTCTATATTGTGTTGAACGATAAAGATCATATCAGTTGAGGCACTAATGTACCTTTTAGATGCATCACATTGATGATAAGAACACACTTAGCGAGGTCATAACTTCTAACAGATGCTTTTAGACGTGAATTGTTTTATTGTTTTCGATAGCACAAAGAATGGAATATCAGATGAATAATGAACCGAAGTTTTATACCTCATTTGTTAATTTTAAAGGCTTCATCGTAAAAAGTAGATATAAAAGGCGGAGAGAAAGCCGAATGAGAAAACCTTTCTATATCCAATAAATTGCTTCCATATAAAGACATAAAATAAATGGTTATCGATTGATCTGAAATTTTAAAATCTGTTTGCTCATCGAAAGGTTGTTTGTTGTACATATTCCGCCTTATCACGAATAGGAGATAAAAAGTTGTATAAAACCAACAATTTGCAGACTATTTTAATGATTTCGTATTATCCGTAAAATCACACTCGGCATCTGATTATATTTAAGGGTATCTTAACGTCATAAAATTATCGTAAATATTTCGACAATCTGGTGCTTTGCAATACAGTTATGCTGAAACTTGACAATGACCAACATAAAATGATGACAATAAATTTGACGAGAAAAATATTGTTATTGTGAAAACTGTGATTGATTGACGCCAGGAAACCAGTTTTAGACTTTATTATTAGAAATACTAAACAAAGGGATGATAAGAAAAAAATCTACTTTCATCAGTTTGGCCTTACATTATTTAGTCTTGATGATATAATTTACTAAGCTAATGAAAATGAAAAAAACCTCTTATAGAGAAGTTTATTGAACTTTTTCAAAACTTATCAAAGTGATCTTTACTTTCACCAGAAACGTTAATTATAGTTGATTAGTCTTTTAAGTGCTTTTAAAGTCTTTAACTTCATTATCTATGGATCCTGTAAAAAAATGTTCAGTGACATTCTGCCAGTTCGATAGATGGCAAGGTTGATGCCTTTAGACAAGGAATTATCTATTGATTTATGGAAGACTGAAATTCTATTTTCTTCACCTAAAGGAAATTGTTCTGACTTCAAAATAATGTGCAGATCGGTCATGTTATTAATAATTCAGCAAAATAATGGAAATTTGAAATACATATATAAAAAAACGTAAGAAAGAAATTTATGTAAAATCTCGCACTGTACAATTGATGTTTTAAGTGTATATTTTGTAAAAAAAATTTTTGGTGTGTATAAATGCTAGTCTTTTGTTTGTTTGCACCTTTTTTTCTTTTTTTTTTATAATTTTTCATCAATATTATAAGTACTATTCTGTCTTAATTCTGGATAAGATATGAGAGGGAACAAGCAACATAGAAAGACTAAAGTCCTTACTTAATCGTCAGATAGTAAACAAAATATATGCCGAAGGACGAAGTAATTGTCAGTGTGGTGCTTGGAGATAACACCGAGCGTTTGATGTTTTTATGAACCATATTAAAATGGCACGGCACGTTAAACTTAGTTAACTAGTTAGTTCTTATAAAATTATTAATAAATTGAGTGCACAGTACTTTGATATCAATGAGCCAGGAGGTTATCAGTATGCGATCACCAGACTGAAAAAAAGCGGGCCACATGTATAATCGATCATGAACATTTTTCTTGCAAGTCAAACGGTTACTCAAAGAGTACTTAAATTTATATGATTTATTGCCAATCATTTTAAATGGAATAAAGAAAATAGGTCGTCATATACTCTCCGTAATTAAAACCATAATGAACCACATTTATGTAATTATTCCACAAGCTTGTTGATTATTACACAAGCTGCTAGTAGTAACTGTCTGCCTGATTATTGACTCTCAGGTGTTTTTCAGTATGCAGACGAGAATTCTGCTGATGTTTTCCTTCGGATGCGACGTTAAACCGATGTCCCATGTATCAGTGCTTTACGTGAGCATGCAAAAGAACCAGGGGTGTCTCTGGAAAGGGATGCTTTCTGTACGCGTATCTTGCACTATCACCCACAACATAAAATAACTAATCTCTGCAGGGGGCGTCGGTCATATGGGCAACCGGTACCGACGACTAATAAACTTAAGTAGATAGATAGAATTCTGCTGTGCCACTTAAGAATCACACAATGCCGTTTTTCCATTTTATTCATAGACTGATGAAAGTAAAAATTTTGTTTATTGTTGACTAAATTTTATAGTGTGAATTGCGTGAACAGATATACAAACAATACTCATTAAGCCTTAAAAAGTTTTGTTGCCTTATTTCAAAATAACATATTTTGTTCTTTCGAAAACAAAATTAATTTTAGGCATGAGCGATTGTAAGACTATTCGTAACTAACTGAACACGCTTACAGGCAGAAGCTGTCGGTAGTGCAATCAACAGTCTGTGACTGGTTGCACGAATTGCACGAACGTATGCAAGAAATCGTGCGGTCAGTAATAGACGGTTGTGCTCCATTGCAGTTGTTATTAAACTGTCCATGCGATCGCCTTCAAACAGTCACACCCAGACTTCAGCGAACACTGCACAGACTCTTTAGGTCAATACCTGCGAGTGTCTGCGACCCTGTTTGGAGTTTTTAGTCGTACCATTCGAGATCTCGCAAGCTGGGCTTAAAGGTTAAATACAATACCAGCGGTCTGACTAATTACCATTTCTTGGAATGCACATAAAATTCTTAGAACGACTTTAAACTGAAATACACTACCTAACTTCCCAATGCCTGTGCCTCGAATCAGATATTAAAAAAAAAAAAAGAAAAAAAGAAAAAAAAATTGGAAGACGTCATATAATTTTTAGTGTCACTTCAAACATAGAAAATCAGGCACACAAAAAGGAATCAGTGCGATTTGATGAAATTATTGTCGAAAATGTTCGCAGTCCATTTAAGAATTGCAGACAGTGACATCAACATCATATAATACAATTATTGTAAAACAGAACAGTCGTAGATAATCTGCGAAATGAGAATATTTCGATGTCTGCTTATGTAATCCATAATTGCATTGTAGCATCACCCATCTAATTCGAAATACCCCAATTAAGACGATATTCATTTAACCAATCAATATTATACGCAATAGTAAGATAAAACAGCATTGCGTTATCCTCAAGTGACACATATGTAATCACAATTAGTCAGTTATTTTTCTGTACTGAAATTGCCTGATTTTTATCAGACAGTCATTGCTAGAAGCTTGTGCTTTGAGCCTTTCTATTTTTGAAATCACATAATCCGTGCAGTTCGCTTAATTTCCTTTCGAAGTTCATACACTTACAGTTTAATGTGAAATATGTAAAAACTGCTTTTAATATATCATTTAATCCCGAGGTCGGCCCGGCTAGCTAAGTTAGTAGAGCATTGGATTGTCAATCCTTTCGTTCTTGATTCAAACCTCACCAGGTTTTGCTAAATTTCTCCGGGATAATCAATCACGGACAATGCGTCTCAAGGTCATTTATCCCACAACTTTGATTTAATGGAGGAAGCAGTCAGTCGTTTGCGGAGAGATTGTTTAGTTTGTTTGTTGGATACCCAGGAACAGTTGCTAGATGGACTTACCGGCGGAGTATGACCAAAGAGGTTATGAACTGGCTCAAATAAAAACCAACACACAAAGCCTAAAATCATTGTAAGTGCTTACACCTACAGAGACCGGTATTGCATACCTTTATTTCCAGTTATGCCAGCATTTTAGTTAATATTCTCAGCAGTGCCTGTTAGTTATTTTTCACATTGTCTTGCTCTTATTTCTCTGATGTAAAATTTAAATGGGATCAGGTAATTTCTACAGTCGTAATAGACATTTCAACAACATAGAGATATTATTTCTCTTAAACCACAGACAAATCATTTCACTCTTATAGATTGTATATGGTTGCTAAGGCAGAAGTCTTTCGTAGATATAAATAAGTAAATGCTGTGCCATATAGAGGTTTTTAATAACGACGATGAATTCACATAATTGTTACAATAAGGACCAAATTTTCACGCTAAGACATGTGGATGAAAATGCAATTCTGGTACAAGAAAGACTGTAAAACACTTCTGGTAATAAACGAATAATTTTTTAGGGAAATGTTGTAGAAATCTGTAATTTTGAGTTATTATCTTTTAATTTGTTCATCTCCGAAAGAAAAGATAATACATTAAGTAAAATACTGTAATTACAATTTCTTTTATTCATTTTATCACACTTATACTTTGTTAGAAATAGGAGTATGAAATTTCACTTTATTGTTAAAAAAAACATGATTGTTATAATAAGTCAATAATATATGTCACGTGATTATGTTTCTCTTAATTACCGACAAAGGCTGTCTTCGAAATATTCAAGTAAGGTCTTTAACAGTTGCTGAAAAGGTTTGTTCAAAAGCGACAGTTTCACGAAATGATATAAATAAGAATTACGTAAATGTTTGAGCAACGAATACACAATTACGTTATAAGCGCTTTCTCCAACCACGCAGAAAGAATATCATAAATATTGTCCCTTGCATCAAAGTTGTTTTTTTAGAAATATTTTTTGTCCTTTCCCTGAGGTTCTGGGCCAGTCATCTTGCCTGTAATTATTTTGTAAAATTACATTTCAATAATGTACGGATTTTTTCAAAGGTTCCTAAGGCGATTTGTTCAGAGTGAATGCGGGCAGAGTCGAGTAATGTTATCTGTGTTGTCTTTAAATGCAAGAAACCATTAATGTTATAAGAATGTTATACGAAGTAAGTTATTTTAATTGCTATAAATAACATTACTATTTTTTCCACTTTTGACTACTATTGCTTAAATTATATATAGATATTAAAAGGTAAATACCTCCTCTTTCACACAGTAAAATTTATCATTTCTGCGAGAAATTGTTGTAAGCATTCAATCTTATAAGTGAAAAACGACTTTGTTCATATGTTCGTATTCACACTTTCTATTTGTTTGATGTTTTTGTTGCACATTTCTCTATATAAACTTACATGCACATGTATAACAAACTGTATGGATACAAAAGCTGTACACATATGTAGCTATGAATATTATGTTCTAAATTTTGTTGTAGTAAAGGAATTTGTTATTTTCAAGACTATTATATTATGACTAATTTACAAATTTGTTCTTACAATTGTCGAGGTCTAAATAATAGCATGAAAAGAATTGATTTGTTAAAAATGTTAAAAGAAAATCAATTCGATATCGTCTGCTTACAAGATACACATTTTACATTAGATCAAGAAAAGGTTTATGCAGAATGGGGAGGAGATTGCTATTATAGTCATGGTAAATCAAATGCACGCGGAGTTGCAACGTTGATTAAAAAACAATTAAATGTCAAGATAATTAGTGAAATCAAAGATACAATAGGGAATTTTCTTTTGTTAGAGCTGATATATAATGAAACATGTTTTCTTTTAGTAAATATTTATGGACCAAATACAGACTGTCCAGACTTTTATACTACGATAATCAATAAAATTGACCAATATAATCATATAGATAAATTTGTTATATGTGGTGATTTTAACCTTGTTCTAAATACACAAACGGATTATTACAATTACAAATCTGTTAATAATAATGCTAGAGCAAGAAAAACTTTGTTAAATATTATTTCTGACAGAAATTTAAAAGATCCTTTCAGAGAACTCCATGGCTCCTGTGAAAACTACACATGGAGAAGATTAAATCCCTTACAGAAAGGAAGACTTGATTTCTTTTTGATTAGTGAATCTATGCTATGTTATGTTAGAAAATGTTTTAATGGGATTTGTTATAAATCTGACCACTCAATGATTATTTTAGAATTATGTTTTAGAAAAATGAAACATGGTAAAGGTTTTTGGAAATTTAACAATTCATTATTGTTAGATAAAAACTATATAAATTGTATAAATGAAAAAATAAAGGAAGTTATTTTACAATATTGTATACCTGTTTATGATAGAAAAAATGTTTTAGATATGGATAAATCTGACATACAATTTGTTATTAATGATGAAATTTTCTTAGAAACTTTGTTAATGGAAATAAGAGGTAAAACTATTTCATATGCTAGCTATAAACAAAGAGATATCAATAATCAAGAAAAAAAACTGAAAGAAGAAATTTTGGAATTACAAAAAGAATTAACAGATTTAAATAAAGAAAAATTGTTAGCATTAGAACTTGAGCTGAATGAATTAAGAAATAGAAAGTTAAAAGGTTTTATTGTTCGAGCAAGGGCAGATTGGATTGATAATGGAGAAAAACCAACATCATATTTTTGTAACTTAGAGAAAAAAACTATTGCTGATAAACATATGCCTTTTTTAGAAAGAGATGATGGCACTTTATTGTTTAATCAAACTGATATTTTAGAAGAAAGTGCTAAATATTATAATAACCTCTTCTGTGAAAAAGAAAGTATGGATTATAACTTGTTTCAGGAATTAGAAGGATGCGATTACAATGTATTAAATGATACTCAGATGTTAAATTTAGAAGGTTTACTTACTTATCAAGAAGTGTCAGAGACATTAAAAAATATGAAAAACGATAAGAGCCCAGGTTGTGATGGTTTTACTGTAAATTTCTTTAAATTTTTCTGGAATAAAATTGGTCATTTTGTAGTTAAAGCTATAAACTATGCTTTTAGAAATAACTGTTTTTCTAGAAATGTCAAATTAGGAACACTTATATGTATACCAAAAGAAAATAAAGAAAAACGCTTTCTTAAAACTTAAAAATTGGAGGCCTATTACTTTGCTGAATGTTATATATAAAATTGCATCAGGTAGTATTGCTAATAGATTAAAGACTGTTTTAGATACTTTAGTTTCCAGGGATCAAACTGGTTTTGTGAAAGGTAGAGATATAAGTGAGAATATTAGACTTGTATATGATATCATGAAATATTGTGAAGATACTCATACTCCTGGTTTAGTTATGTTAATCGATTTTGAAAAAGCATTTGATTCTATTTCTTTTAAATTTATTGAAAATACTTTGTCTGTGTTTAAATTTGGTGAAATGTTTAAAAAATGGATAAGACTTTTTTTATATGATACTGAAGTTGCTATTCAGGTAAATGGCCATCTGTCAAATTTCTTCAAAATTGGTAGAGGTTGTAGACAAGGTGACCCAATTTCACCCTATTTGTTTATTCTGTGTGCAGAAATACTTTCTGTCCTTATAAGAAATTGTAAAAATATAAAAGGTATTTCTATTGATGACGAAGAATATAAGATATCACAATTTGCAGATGATACTTCTCTATTTTTAGATGGTACGGAGCAAACCTTAAAAAATGTTGTAGATTTACTTTATAGATATTCACTTCTGTCAGGATTATGTGTAAACTATGATAAGACACAAGTAATTTGGATCGGTTTACTTAAGTATTCATCTAGATCTGTTAAGACAAAATTTAAATTATCATGGGGGTCAACATCTTTCAAACTTCTTGGAATACATTTTGATGTAAATCTAGAAAATATATTTAGGATCAATTTTGATAATAAAGTATCAAAAATGAAAAATATATTAAGTCATTGGAAAAGAAGGAATTTGACTCCATTAGGAAGACTCACTGTTGTCAAATCAATTGTATTACCTCAGTTGACTAATTTATTTATTAGCCTACCAAATCCATCAGATGAATATATTAAGAAAATAGATGATATGTTAATAGAGTTTATATGGAATGGAAGACAAAAAATAAAGAAATCTGTTTTAATAAAGGATTTTGATTCTGGTGGAATAAAAATGATAGATATTAGAAGTTATATGAATAGTTTAAAAATAAAATGGCTTAGAAAATGTATTACATGCGGGTTAAGTAAATGTTACAAACTTGTACAAAAATCATTTGATGTAAATAATCTCATAAACTTTGGTAAATTGTATTGTGATAAGATTTGGAAAACAATTAAAAATAGATTCTGGAAAGATGTCGTAAATGCTTATGCCTTATATATTGACAAAATGAATATAGTTACTGTTGAACAATTTTTACACATGCCGTTATTTTTTAATCATGTACTAAGAATAGATAGTGAAATAACAAATGTACTGTATGATAAAGGAATACGTTTGGTTAAAGATATTTTCAATAATAATGGACAGATGTATACTTTAAATGAATTAGAATCCATAGTTGGGCAAAAGCTTAACTTTATTTATTATAACAGAATTTATTTACGTATTCAAGCACATCTTAAAAGATTTAATTCTGAGATAAATAGTTATGATTTTTCAGTTGGTAATAATCCATGTTTAAATTGTTATGCGTATCCAATACTGGTTAAGAAGTTTTTAAATAAATACATATATAATACACTTATTCAAAATACAGATGTACCTACCAGCCAAGAAAAATGGTCATCTTTATATACAAATGAAACAATTAATTGGAATAAAATATATAGTTATGTTTTTAAGTGTACTAGAGATTCCTATATACAATGGCTACAATATAGAATTGTTCATAGAATTTTACCGACAAACGTCTTACTGTATAAAATGAAATTGGTAGAAAATAACCTCTGTTCTTTCTGTAATTCTGAGGAGGAGACATTACATCATCTGTTTTGTGAATGTAGTAAAGTCAAGCCTTTATTGTCTTATATTTTTCAAAAAATAAATTATCAAAATACTTGTGCACTTGCAAACAGTAAGATTATTTTTTTAGGATCAGAATCTAATAATTTCCAAATAGATATTCTTTTCTTAGAATATAAGAAATATATTTTCTTATGTAAACGAAATAGGGTTACTCCAAATATTTTAAGTTTAACTAAAAATTTACAATTGGCTTGGAAAATATATGAAAATACTAATCTAAATGAAAATGAAATAAATTATTGGACTCTTGTAAGATCGTTGATATAGTTACATTGATTTTTTGTTTGTTTGTTTTTTTTTTGGAAGTTTAGTTTTATTGAAAGTTTATACAATTTTTACATGTTAATAAAAAGAAAATATTTGTATATTTGTACACCTGTTCACTATATATGTATTTAACTATAGTTGTGTACATCAAAATGCTTTGTGCAACATGTTGTGTAACTTATATGTTTTAAATGTGCAATAAAAAAAAACAAAACAAAAAAAAAAAAAAAATATTCATTCTTATAAAAATGCTGAAGCTATTTTACTGCTATTTTTTTGCACATTTAACATATTCCTTAATATTTACGTACATAACAAGTTATAGAAATGATAGTTTGACAAGATATATGCATTAATTTAGTATTTATCATTTGTCAATACAGTAGTCGCCCATATCCGAAAAGAAAATACGACAAATCAGTATTCCCCCGCCCCCCTCACCCCCAGTTATTAACGACCAGGCTAACTCAACCACATATAAATCATGGATAAAAATCTTGAAAATGTCTCTGTGGTATGAATACTACCCGTAGTTTCCACAGGGAAACCAGATATATGATACTGTATTAAGTATTAATGGATTATAAAAAAGATAAATCCTGGAATTATCTAAAACAGATATTGACAGCTCTAATACGACTTCTAGTTTGATTCCGAACACTGGCAGTTTACTGCTGAATAAGCAGATTTGAATCTAATGCAGAATCAGTCCTTTTTGAGAAGGACGCTTTGAATGTTATTTATCAATAGAGAAAATAACTCCAGGACAGTGGTCATTCACAGTAATACAGAAAGTTGTAATATTACGTTCATCGCGTTCAAATGTCGGCTTACTATACGTCTGGTGGATTACCTATCGATTGAAGGAACTGGTGAACGGAGTTGAGACAATGTCTTAAAGAAAGCAATTGTTCTGTCATACACATCTGAGAAACTTTCAGCCTTAGTGACATTTCAAACGTATTGTTTTCCCGTTTTTACGACATGTTGCCAATTTAAACAAAATATTCAGAGCAGTGTTTAGTTTTGGTTTAGTAAATACATGGTAAATATATATAACGTGAGAGTTGTTTTGCCTTGTGGTAGGGTGACACTTCTCATTTCAGTTGTTAGAATAGTAGATGTCGTTGATATTTCGAAATAATAATAATAATAATCATAATAAATTCATATTAAAAATAATCATGATTATGATGATAATGATGATGGTGATAATGATGGGGGTAATGATGGTACAAACAATAAAAGTAAAAATAATGGTAAGTCGACGATGTCTCGTACAGACGTGAGCTGACGCCGAGATTACGTCAAAATGTTTACATAGTAACGACGTCATTGGATATTTCCTCTCGTACGTTTATAGAGTGTTACCAGTTTTGCGACAGCGCGTCTAAAAATGCGTACATAATGACTTCCTTCTTTACAAAGTTAGTTAATAGATGCTTTCCATGTACCGGAAGACAAGAGGCCGTAGAGCCGAACAGTCAAAGTCGGAGGATAGAAAGAAAAGAAGGACTTTCGAGTGATGAACTTTTCTTTGTTATCCCGACTAGAGATTTCCCAAAATATGAAGCAAGGAGACCAGAAAGCGGCTCAGAACTTAGCGTTGGAGAGTACATGTTTTTGTACCAATACCTTACAAGAGAGGAATACGTCAAACAACCAAGCGATGAACACGAATGGGTAATGTACTTTTTCAAGGACAGGGGTTGTATTCATCTTATGAAAGGTTGGGTACCGACCAAGAAAAGCTTTAAGAAGTTCATCATCAGAGAAAAGATGGTGATTTCTTTCATTGAAGAAAAGGTAAATTTGAGCAGGATGAAAACAGGTGATCAAATGCGGGCTCTCGAACCTAAAGCTTCCAGTTCAGTGAATAGCTTTGAAAATAGATACAAAAATGAAAATAAAAGTGTATGTCCTGATATGCCTGCAAGGAAATCTGCCTATAACTGTGTCGTGGTTGGAAACTGGAGCCGACACGTTGCGCCCGAAAGCGATAGTAATGGGTTGCATGCACCGAGGAAATGTGAATCAAACGGAATGGTCACTTCCACTATTGATACTCGTAACAGGAGAATCAGGCCTGGAGCTGCTAAGGGACCTAGAAAGCCACCTCCACTCTGCGATAAATACATGCTTTAAGAAATAAAAATCAAAATGTAACTTTAAATAAAAGACAAGCATCACGTCTTAGAAATATAAAGGCAAACTGCAATATTTAAATCAAAATCGTATAAAATAAATCAAAATTTGTTATTTATCTAGATGATGACAAGTCATTAAAAATTCGACCAACATTTGATTTGAGTTAAGAATCAAATTTAACACCTTAAAGACATATCTGAAACACAGCAGCAATAATACTTTGTCCTTGCTTCTTATAACAATGTTAGATACACAAACACTGTATGAACGGGCGAAATTATTTTGCCAAAATAACGATACAGCTGATTCACAAATAGCTACTACGTTGTTGAAAGCTGGGGAGTTTAGGGATCTGCTTGAAAAAAAAAAACAGAGAAAAATAAAAGCCCTGATGACAAGAGGCATTTAGTCAAAGAAAAAAAGGAAATAAAAAAAGAAATCTTTTTTGATAAAGTACAGTTAAGATAAGCCTTATTGATTTAGAAGTTTTGTAAACATTTAGAGAAACAACGAATTTACGTTTCTTCACAAACCTAAATACATGTTTTAATGTGGAAGAAAATACTATGTTATGTATGTTATTTGCTGTATAGCATTTAAGTGGTAAAAAATAAAAACCAGTTTCATTTTCACGCATTCATTGGTTGTTACTTGAATACGAGAATTAAATACATTATTATTATTGTTGTGAAATCAGCACTTTTTTGTAGTTGTACCATAATTGCGTTTGTTTTCAACAAACGTGCTAGAGTATTCTTTTATTCATTAAGGTGGATTAAAAATTGTTGTGTTAAGCGAAACTTAAAAGTTTTATATAGTTTTTTTTATTGTTTCTTTCCCAAATATATTATGAGAACAAAGCGACGTTTTCGAAAGTAATATAACTGTGGCCTGCTCACTAACTTATGAAAACATTTTGTTTGAAAAATTGCTAACAGTACCTTTACCTCACTGTGAAATATGCCGATATAACATACTACATTGTATACATTTATTGCTATGGCGCAGTCGCAAGTAGTTAGAAATGGCAAATGGTTGAGTATTCTGTAAAGTTATAAAACAAACCGGACTTACCTTTTACAGCTTTTGTGTTTAAACAAACATTTTGATACAACTTACAACTCTTACCAATTGAATATATTTTACATTCAAGAGACTAGGAGAAAACGGAATCCCGCGACTATTTTCACAAAGTTATAAATCACATTCCCTTACAGTGCATTTTGCTTACAGTGCCGTCTGGTTATTTTTTAATCCTCTCCCGAGTGTTCAGTACTGGTAAAACAATTCATACTTCTTCCGGAATTTGAATTATATAATTATATTTCCGACAACAATGCGCCTATATATGCAATAAATCTTTTTTGTACAAGAAACAGAACTTCATCAAACAATGAATTCAAACAAAAATGCCCGGGTAGAGTAAGTATTAAATGAATCTTTCTTATACACACGAATTGAAAAGCTTCAAGATGTGCTGTCAATAAACATTTTGCCTAATTAATTTGATCATTTTTGGCGCTCTTTACCTATGAGAAGAGCCCACGATTTTAATTTTTACTGAAAGGCTATTTCCATATAACACAATTAATAATTCTATTTCCTTCAGTTATTGGCGTAAACGATTTCAGTCAGAAAAGCAACAGTTTGACATTTTCTTTAAAAGACGTAACATTCTGGTGTAAATGCATTCTCGAATGTATTTTGTCGTATTTTTGGTTTTGTCTGAAGACATGGTATACAAATAGAAAGGTAGATGTTAAAAAAGTAAACATAAAACAGAATTAAAACATTTTCAATGGTCAAAAACACATCTGCAGAAATTTGTTCATCTTAAATAAATGTTTTGAAACGGAATAACTGTGTTTGATCATGTTCATTTTTTGCAACAGTACTAATAGATAATGACAATTCATAAATCGTGAATGGCTGAAAGCATAACAGGTTTCTGAGAAACTTATCGTTTTTTTATTCATGCAAAGAATTGACGGCCTGAAGTATCAAATTGCAATTCTTATAGAGTTGATCTAGAATACTTTTTAACTTAATAGTTTTCCACCAAATGGATGGTTAAAAAAATCAGAATCAACTTGATAGAACAACCTATTTATTCAAGACTTTCAACGATTTTCGCAAATAAGTATTGATTGTTTTCATAGCTTATAATGCAACTAATTAAAGACTTAGGCAGTTTCAAATTAACTTTATGTAGACATTATGACGTCTTTTATAAAATTACGACGAAGAACTGGCGTCATTTGAAAAAAAAAACATTAAATGAAAAATGTGAAGCCAAGCTAATACATTTTGCTGTAGGAGAACATGGTATGAAGATTCAGTATGACATGATCGGCCTCTGATCGTTTTCATAATCGAAAAAAAAATCATCGTTTATGTTTATTCGAAACAACTTTTAAAATAAAAGCATTTATTCGACATTGTGCCTGTGTGTATAATAGCTTCGGATTTTTGTCAGAAAGGAAATGATGCCTAACAGACAATATGGCGTTTGTTATAATGGCATTTATATTGCGCCACCTCTTACTTTCAAAGATTAATTTACTGACTAATTATACACCCAGTGTTAGAAGTGAAAGAAGTAAAACCTCATTTATTAAAAAAGATGAATACTTTCATAACCTTAATTCGACAAAGCCGATGTTTTATTGTTCAAGTAGCTCTGTGTAATTCACGTTCTGTAAATTTGGGAAGTATTGATCAATATTTCTAGAATAACTTTGTTTGAGAGACAACAAACGATCTTATTTAGCTTTTGAAACTGTGATAATGGTTTTGATAATCACAGAAAAGACAAAAAATAAATTTGCTTTACCTATAACATTCCGTTGTTATATGTATATAATTCAATTAGTCATTTACATTTCAAATCACACTGACCGTGTATAGCGTTAGAGAGAAAAAAAACACGAGAAACAAGATAGAGTAATGATGTTTCCGAAGTTAAAATACAATGCCCTTATATTTATCTTTGAACTTAAGAAACTTCACATTAAAGAAGTAAGTGTATGCGTTTATCAGATGTTATGAAGGTGATCGTCAGTAAAGCCCAACAAGATTTGAAAGAAAATTGACATGTCAGTTCAGACTTTCCAGAAGTTTCAGACTAAGTGTGCCATACCACTGCAAGCAATGTTTTGCGAAATGAGATAGATAAAGAAATTCAATTAATGTTCAACCAATAAGCATTTCTACACACCAGACTTGAAGTAGACAAAATGTGTATAAAAGATATAAGACTAGCATACCGCTAATAATGGTTAGTCACGTAAATTTAGGCTTAGATGAAATGGAAATCCTAAAGATTGATGTACTCATATATGCCAGTGTGACAAATAAGTTATGTGAAATGCTATATAGTTTCATCTGTTATGAATGTCGATAGGGAAACAGATGTCAGAATAATTTGTAACAATCGACAATCATAGGATTGGCAAGGACGTAAATGACAAATGGATCATTGAAGAAGTATTTTTCTCACCAGAGATTTTACATGATTTTTCACGATATAAGATATAAGTTAACATAATACGTAAATGACAAGAATCTTTTGTAATATAACAGAACCAAAACCGTGTTAGCAGTTTTGATTTGATGACAAAGTCATACTGTAACCTTCCCGGAAAACTTAGTAGTATTTACAATAATTACGACGGGTGTTCAAGTCTGTCGTGGGAAAGCTACAGCAAAATCGAAAAGGAAACTTCCTTAATTATTCTCCAATACAGAAATTTCTTTAAACTAAAACGAAACGTTTATTCATTTACCACAAAAAACAACAACAACAACAGCAATGGCAAAAACAGCAACAAAAAAGCCCACAAACAACTAAAATATGATAATAATAATGATAATAATAATAATGATAAAACAACAACAGAAAAGAAAAAAAAAGTAACATTTCGCATTTGCTCATTAAGATATGCATTTCGATGTCATTAATGTTATATTTTCACAGGTGTCAAAACTATAAAACCACAGTTTTTAAAACATCGGCTCAAACATCTACGGGAATAACTAATTAAGATTTTTTTTTGCAATCAAAGAACTAGGATCAGTTCAAATATTGGATTACATAAAGTGAACCATAACTATCTTTTTTTCGTATACGCAATGTACCTTGTAGTCACCGGCGTATATTAGAAAAAAATCCAGAAAGGATAAAGAGTTGATTTGGATTTGAATATTTTTCTGGGAAAGAAAATTAATGGAACCACATATCAGTTTATTAGGGACCAGTTTGTCTTAACTGAACAGTTTTAAATGCATCATCCTACAACCAGTAGCAGAGACTTAGAAATACTGAGTCAATTGTCTGTGCGATAGCAAGCAAGTCTATGGTTTTCTATTGTTAAACAAACAAACTGCCTGAGAATATTTACAATGTATTTTAACATACGAAATCAGTAATAAACAATTTATCAATCTGTTATTGATTACTTTCTGTACTATATTTATTTAGAAAGCTGGCACGTACATGGAAATGTACATTGCGATATTTTTTATGACAGGTTCATATTTCATTACTTATACTTCAAGCATTTATATAAATTTGAAAGCATTTCTCTATAAATACACTTCTGACTATTTTACAGCACATCTCTCAATGTAAACGTGGGGATTATAATTGAAACATTTTTTTCAAATCTAGACAATTAATAAATATTTAAAATTAAGGCGAGTACGACTTCCGTCTACATATTAAGCAGTTATGTTACATGTATTGGATGGAATGGAATACATCCCATATCATGTAACGACATGACTTTTAATCTAAAACTATCCTAAGGCTCAGTTAAGCATCCAGTAATTAAATGAAATATCAATATAAACAAATCACTGGGTGTTGCTCGCAAAACATAAGATTTCCCATCCGGTTCCGCCTTCAACAAATATACTAGAGCTATTGCTGAATGTGACTTATACCACAGAAATACTGCCTGTTCAAAAGAAAAGTGGAACTCAGGGCTCTACAGATCCTATAGTTCGACGTCCTGGACAGCTCGATATTGCTCTAGGGCAACTGACTGTGTACAAATTTTTGTGCCGGTCAACTTTAATTTTGACAGTCACAAATATGGGACATCTGTCCAAATACACGGCCCACTCTAATAATCAGTATGATTCAGTTGATTTCTAACCACATTTTAAATCAATTCTGACATTCGATAAGCACCATACTTAGTGAAAATCTCATGCTTTTATATATTCCCTTTGTCACCTATTTTGGCGACTCCGTCGTATTGTAATATTTAGATAAAACTGTGTCTTGGAAACTCATTTAACCCCAAGTTTACAACATCAACTATGAAATGCGTCACGAACATCTACACTTATTAATGATTCAGCATAGTTTCAAATCTGTTGTCATAGAGATAAGGAAGAAATTCGCTTCAAAATGTTTAGCTATGACGTGGCGTAAAACTACAGAGCGCGCCTTGGCGCATTAAAAACAATTCACGCACATCTTCACTTATTGATGTACATGAAAACCAAGATTCAAATCAGTAGACATGTGTAAATTTGTTTAAGAAATGTGGAAGAAGTTGCCGTCACAAGATTTTGTTATGACGGGGCTTAAAACCGCAGAGCACGCATGAAAACAGACCACGCACAGTATCACGTATTGATGAACATGCGCATCTAGTTTCAAATCAAAAGTTGTTAAAACGCAGAAGAAGTTGCGTCACAAGATTTTGCTATGACGGGCCATAAAACAGCTAGCGGAGCAGGATTGTAATGCATGAACAAAACGCCACGCACAATTTCATTTTTTTGGTGATAATGGGCAACAAGTTTCAAATCAATAGTCCGAGAAATGTTTAGGTAGTTGGCTTCAGAAGATTTTGCTATAATTGGCCTTTAAACCACAGAGCGCCCAAAGGTAGACATAAAACTTATCTACACTTACGCTTATACACTTATTGATCATGCACCGACAGTCCTTGAAATGTGGATACAGTTAGCGTTTGACAGTCCATTAAATCGCAGAATTCTGATTCCGAGGACAAAACTTAATTTATACGTTTTCATGTAATCGCGGGATCTAGATAGATGGACAGGCAAACAGACAGACAGAGGGCAAACTTGTGAACACCGGTAGGGGACTAATATATACCATATCTATCCTATCATTCCTTTGTTTTGAACATCTTGGCATAATGTCTGCTGACGCTGAATTGGAAGGACATATATGCAGGAAGAGCTTTTAAATGACCAGTATAAGAGTATGAAAGCAGCACTTTGCTATTTTTAAGTTTGTTGAGTGTGCCTTAAAGGAACGTTTTTACTTAAACAATTTATGAAGAAACTTGAGTATTATAGAACGGCAACATACTGTTTGGACCAAGGCGTCCAGAAAAAATGTGAAGAACATTCAAACAGTCTAGAAAACTTATTTCTACATTAAACACTGAAGTTTTTTTTTCAACCAAATTTACAGACAATTGTCTTCTGTCAGAAACATAGCGTTTTGCTGATAATACTTTATTCTAAATGTAGGAAACTGTTGATTTTTTTGTCTTTATTAATAGCCTCTATATTCGCTCCAAATTACTTTAACATGATGTACAAGATCTATACATAAAAAGATGGGCGGGGTAAGATCAGGAGAAAGATGACTAACAGAAAAGGACAATAAACACTTTCCCGGGGAAAATCAGTTGACTGCAACTTCTCTATAAAGATTTTAGAAACGCTGTTTGTGGTAGTTGTCAAAGTACAAAGCTGGCAGTCGTTATAAAAGAAACCTGTGCTGAGAAACGAGGAGGAGATAACTAGGAAAATCTCACCTCTATCATTAAGTGGGGAAACAAGAGTGCGTCATAAATTCGTAAAATGAGCCAAAAATGCCAAAATGATCAGAATATATGTCTTTTGATCAGATTACTTGTGTCCTTCTGCGATATAATGTTTTTGAAAATCAGTAATAAGCTCATATTCTTGTTCTTCTACAAATGACTAATTTAAATGTTCTAACCGGTAAAACACGTTGTTATGCAAATTAAAAAGCAAACTGTTGTTTAATTTTGTAAAATCTTACTCAAAAACAACGATTAATGAATGTCTGAGTACTCAGACTTTTTTAGTCTATGCGATTAAGTAGTTTTAAACCAGACCACCCTCAAGTGCCTCGTTATTATCTGTAGAAACAGACATCTTTTTGTCTCAAACTGTATGATCTTGTCGATTCCGGTAAACTGTATGAATATTTCGATTTCAGGAAAAGTCATAATGTTGACGCGATCGATAGCTGCAATCTTACTAATTTCTTATTTTGTCAATTCAAAAGATTTCAGTTTTATTGATAAAATTACAGATGAACCAGTCTTATTTGAAATGAACTGCTTCTTTATTTGTAGTCTGGTCTGTATTTTCAGTTTTATTAGGGAATAATTTGTGTAGAAAATAGATGCGTAGAAAACTATAATGGGTACTTGTGATCCCCTTTTCTATTATACTTAAATTATTGATTAAAAACTGATAAAACTGCTCACTACAGATACTTGTTAAATTTTATTCGATAATTTTCATAGGTTCAAAGTGCGATCTTAGTAATACAAAACACTGAAAAAGTAATGGAATATGTTAATGTAAAGGTCTTTAGAAGTGCACAGATGCTAACAATTTTAAGTATCGAAATCAAGTCGTTTTAAGTTCGAATGAGTTCACTACGTCTGAATATATTTGAATGTATTTTAAAAAAAAAGACAGATGCAACAGTAAATGAAATAGCTACTTTTAAGTCAAAAAAGTTCACAGAAAGATTTTATGCAAACAAGATGTCTAGACAGTGTCATCTGAATATCACAGGACAAATATGTTATTCTTTTGGATTTATTTCTACTAGTTACATAGAGGATATTTGTTTGTTTTTGTGGAAGATGAGAATTTATTTCATCGAGTGAACACCATATGTGATATTTTCACGAGTGGCGCAGCCACGAGTGAAAATATCAACATATGGTGTTCACGAGATGAAATAAATTCCCATCTTCCACTAAAAAACAAACAAATTTTCTTTTTATTTTATGCCAACACGTCAAAAATGGGTTTTTTTATGATATTTTTAATCAGGGCCTTCAATTAATTCCCCATGGTTAGCCCCAAATCAGTTAATGCGTACTTTGGTTACTCCACACAAAAAAAAGTGCAGACAATCTCCAATACATATGATAACTTTACTTCTGCTGAAATAAACTGAATACACTTTTATCAAATAACATTTATTTTTGTCTACACAGTTTATCAATATTTATTGAATTTTTGCCATAATACTTTAATTATAAAAGCGGATTAATACCGAGTAATATTCAATAAATTGAATTGAAAGTCGGCCATATTGGATATTGTCCATGTGAGTTATGTAAACAAATCAGACATTTTAAATAATTTATGGCGAATTTCATCATTGTTCACAACTAGTTAGGCTCAGGAATTCAATATTATAATTGGATTTAACAAGGTAAATAAATTTCACTCGCTGTCACAGTCTGAAATACAGCGGATTCTCTTGTGGTGGGGAAATTCCTGAAGTTTCATCAAGCAGTAGTTCCGGCACAAACAGTGTATTATCAAAATGGTAATTAACTGATTCAAAACAGTGTATTATCACTTTTATCTCACTGATATTTCCCTATATTTCATTGGTAGGCATAAAATAAAAATAAGATATTTTGTTCTGCGTGTTGTTTTTCTCATCCTTTTACCAGTTTAAAACATGTGTAAGTAAACTAAGAAAAGCACTTATTCCTCGAGGCCATCATTTTTCTCGTTTTATAACTATGTTACTTTACCGTTAACCTGCACATAAATTTATTCAAACCTGTTGCCCGTAGAACAACTAAGTTAACGTTAGTGAACAAACTTTGTAATGCTTCATTGCTTTTGCCTTTACTAGATTGTTATATACCAATGTCTATCTATAAAAAACATTAAAATATCTTGGATATACATGTATCATTTTACAGGTTAGTGGATTTTCAGTTATTCATTTTACCCTGAATGAAAGTAAAATATATGTACTTTCCCTTCGTTATAGTGTATTTTTGTGAAAAGATAAATAATAACATTATATCTTTTTAAATAATTTATACTGTTATAATCATAGTTATATGCATTTCATTTTCAACTATGAAATATTTCAATAGTTTGTATGTGCCTTCGCTACATTGTTATATACGCATGCATATCTATTAAAATATCTATCTTCAAATATCTTGGATATACACATGTAT
Source organism: Cyclina sinensis (assembly GCA_012932295.1). Lineage (NCBI taxonomy): Eukaryota > Metazoa > Mollusca > Bivalvia > Venerida > Veneridae > Cyclina > Cyclina sinensis. The sequence continues at coordinate 34,815,841 of JAAONU010000014.1, forward strand.
ATTATTTTACAGCCCTTGATCCAGGGGCCAGCTTCAAATAAATTTGTTGCCAGAATTGGCCCACTAAAACGGACGCTTTTAATCTTGTAACCCTGACCGAAATGGTTACAGGGATTATACAAATATATAATTGGTTACAAAATAAACTTTGTATGCTGGAAAAAAGCTTTCACTTCTATCACTACCCACATTGAATGCAAAATGAGCAGTGTTAAAATATTACTGGTGCATGCATACTGTTACGTAATTACAATTATAGTCACTCAGTTACGTGTAGTTTCTTGATTAAAAAAAATATGTCTTTTCATATGCTAGTAACGTGGTTACACTAGTTACATCTACCAAAACTGAAAATAAAAGCTGTGCATTCATACTGTTACGTACTTACAATCCGTTACAAATTGGTACTTGTGTTTAAGATATAGTATTATTTCTGTCTGAATACCCAGGTTACGTAGTTACAATGGTTTACTTACACAAGTTAAAACTACCATAATTGAAAATAAAAGCTGTGCACTCATACTGTTACTTAGTTACAATAGATACAATCAGATACAACCTGTTCCTTGGGTTCATTACATAGTATTGTTTCTGTCTACAACCGTTGCTTTCGTGAAGTTATCAACAGTAGTCAAATTTTACATCTTCATTTTTTTTTCAGAAAGAAAACATTGTTTTGAAAATCCTTCTGTAGACTTTTTATTGGAAACTGACTACGAGAGGGTATAGCGGAATAAGAAATACATTTATAGCATTTCGATTAGACATTTTATCGGAAACTGACTACCAGAAGGTATAGCGGAATAAGGAATACATTTATAGCATTTCGATTAATTATTTTGACATCACAGACGTCATAACATGCAACATACGATATAGTTGGGAGGTTGTCATGCGATCCGTATACTTGTTTCTGTAGCTTTGGGAGAGTAAACTCGAATTTTATAAAGACAGCACTTAATTGTTGTTCAGAGAAAGTGGAAAACATGATGCGTTTGCAGATATGGTAATAAATATGTCTTCGGAAATTATAAGACACAGGCATGTATATACAGGAATTATAGAAAAAAGATAAAACCATAAGGACAAAAAAACTATTATGCTTATTTCTCAGTTTATAGATAAAACAATTTCATTATCCGACATAACAACATGAGATGACACTCATTCCACATTCAATTCTCAACGTATTTTGTAAGATTTCAATTTACGGAGCTCCTTTTTCTTTAAGGATATATTCTACTGAACACATTTCTTTCAGCATTTCAACCTGATGTACTTTGGTCGTTATCTCTCGCCTTAATCTCCTCCAACTGCTCTGCAACGCCCTCTTCATCCGGAATAACAAAGGCTGCTTAACATGAAAATAATGTTTTAAATTTCATTTGTGTAAGAATTTAATAACACACACTTTATACACATAATACAATAACAGAAAGGTAAAACTATCTGATAGATAGAACCATTTGAAAGTTATTTTAAATATGATTTGTGTAAGATTTTGTAACACAGACTTAAACTTCTATATCAGAAAGGTATGTTATTGATTTTCGAGCCATTGGCAATATTTTTCAATGAAAATATTATTTCTTGCCGTATATGCATCGTTTGAACAGTAGTAGCTGTTCGAAATGTAATTAAAACCGAAAATAGAAAAAAAGGGTAAAACGTACCACTTTCCTATGCATCATGTGTTTTTTTTCTGCGAAAAGGGACCTTGGCATTTCAACAACCTTAACAACCCTTTTTCGCACCCTTCCAGCCACGTTAATGCGCCCACCTGCGGCGGCGACTTTTTGATGTGACAATCAGTGGTGAGATTACGCACGCGTGAGAGGATTTCTCAATTTTCACAGCATTCTGTCCAATAATACATCCTGTCTTATACACAAATCCTGTCTTATCTGAAATCAAAAGACTTAGTTTAATAGTCATTTACATACTTCGGGTATAATTAATGTGATTATCAATAATCAACAATTCAGTATGCGACATTGTGCGAGTTTGGTAGATCACTGCTGTTTCTTGGTTTATTAAGTATCTGATGCCATCGAGTATGTTTTCGGGTTACATTTTTAAATCATTAACAGGATTAGTTTAGGTACATTTTGATACTACTCATTTCGCTATACGAGATGTGATATTTTGTTATATTTTAGGCACCTGCTCCGGAGAAAATCGGTGTTTCTTAAAGGGAACTGTTCCCCTTCAAATTCTGCCTGTTGTAAAGGGGTTGGAGGCAAGCGGAGGGGGTGGGGGGGGGGTAACCTCGTCCAGATACTGCTCTACTGGCCTATATAAATCTTCACATTTTGCGATGTCTAAAAGCTGTAATGTTCAGTTTTTTCACCATTAACCGAAAAAACAATTCGTGTGTGTGTGTGTGTGTGTGTGTGTGTGTCTGTATGTGTCTGTCTTAGCAATATTTCAATATATCTTGTGAAAACAATTTTAACAAAACTTCTCATAAGATATCACGATAAAATACCGACGCCACTAGTTCAATATCATATCAAGAAACAGCTCGCGAAACAACTTGAGTAAATTTGAGAGGCAAAGGAAACGTTACCCGCTCTGCTGCTGTGACAGCAAGAGCCACACCGTTCGCCACACGAATATCGCCGCGCAGGTTATAAAGTACCCGTTCGGTCCCGTCATGTCACTCCTCAGCTTTGATCTGATGCATTACCTTAAGCACGACGGGCAGGGCCGCTCAGGCGTTTCTTGCCATCCCTTCCAGCTAACGGGCTGCCCCGACTTTTGCTCTCCCTTTGAGCACTCCATTTAAAAAAAACACACAAATGCGTGTCTAATAAGAGTAAGCATAAAAATATTCATGGTTAATATTTCAGTACGTAGCACTTAAAGATTCATTGAGTCATTTATAGAGGAATTAATATTTAGAATATACTTGTTTCCTTATAAATTCTTTTCCTTCCTTAATTCTTTCCTTTCTCCCTTCCTTTATCCATTGATTTATTTATTCACAAAATGATTGAAAAATATTATTTAAGTATAATGCCTGTAAGTATTTACATTCTTTAATTTTACTGGTCAGAACGTAGAGAAATTTGTGATAACTATATTTAAGGGACCGAAATATGTAAGAATTGTCTACCTTGATACTGTGGCCATGTCAAAATTTGCCGTAACTAGACAGGCCGTAGTTGGCACTTGTGCAGGCTCGGTTGAATTTCCACGCACGGCTCCGTTGCCCAGATCAACGCTTAGTCTCTCCTTCTACGTACGGGTCGTCCAATACAACTGCCATCGTAGATGAGGCTTACCATCCTCTCAAGAGTGAAAAAGTGCGTCTGAAACGACAAGTTAGCTTGGTTTAGTAAAATATTCTTGAACACCATAGCCTCGACATGTAACGAATTGTGGGAAATTACAACAGTAGGGACATGCTCATATAAAATTTATCTATTACTTCAGCTTTTGATTACAGAATATATTTAGTTGATGGTTTCTTAACGCGTTTACATGGTAAGCAAAGCACCGAAGTGAAAAGTGTCAGATTTATCAATGACATGAATAGAGGACTTGTCCAACTGCTTGCAAGATATTGCTTTAGTAGGTGAGCTTCCACAGCGAGATGCAGTACGCAATTATATTTGTATTACCCATGTAAATGAGCATATTAATTCTTTAACTGCTAGTGAATATATTCCTTTCCTTAGTAAAAATACGTGTTCTCGGAACCTTGTCGCTCTCTGTAGCTCCGTACATCTGTTCGTCCAGGCAGCACAGGCTTCCCAGCGGTAGGTAGGCCATACAATACTGGCAGGTTAAAATGTCGGACTGTGTCCAAAATCCACATATATCGATGGAGAATAAACATGCAATCCCAGGCCAATATGGCTACTCCGTAATTTTCAGCCAAAACTCCTGCTGCTTCTCTGAGGAACCTCTGCAATACGATGTGTTAGAATATAATATTTATTTATTTTCTTGGTAGTTATTCATCCAGCATGAAACGCGCTAACAAAGGAACTGCCCAAGTATCCTTCTTTACGGAGCGTGTATTGACTGTTTTTATTATTATATTTTCACTTGTTAGCATTTATCACTTGAAATATAATGCATATTTATAATCTTAATTTATTTCTATATACTACACACTTTTAACTTGTGGTGTTTCAGGTCTGTCATACTACTATTAATAATTTGAGTTTGATCTTTTATTCTGATGTGCTTTGTTTTGTTTTTTCTTTCCGGTTATTATAGATTCTTTTTAAAATTTTAGAATGGATAAATTGAATATCGTGTATAGGACTTTTTACCCCGAGATCGGCGTCTTTATGATGTGAAACAAGTCAGCTTTCGGATGTCCTGGCCACTCCCGTAGTCATACTGTTGTCAGTGTCAACGGATCTACCTGCAAATTTAATACAATTTGATAATAAAAACTATTATAACATCCAAGAACCTGCGTACAATAAATAAACATAAATGTGTATTTCAGGTTATTAAGTCACCACCGCTTATGACTGTCCTAAAATAACGACACATTATTGACAACAGCAGTCTTGAGTCTTATTTTGAAAAAAATAAAGTTGTATTGAAATGTTTGCCAAAAACGGAAGTTGGTAAAACTTAATTGTAATATGGAGGGAAAATAAACTGGTTGAATGGTATCATTTAACATTTCACTCAGTCATTGGAAATCAATTGAACATATTAACATAGACTGAAATGTGTAGAACGTATCTGTTGAATGTTCTACCTGTACGTTAAGTATTAAGCACAAGGACCTTATGGAAGATTACAAACAGATTGTATCTTTAGTTTAGTAGGGATTCATTCAAATTTAATGCCTACAATCTTTGCAGACTGAAAACCTGTGTTGTACTGAGATGGACAACATACGTCCCTTATTTGTCCAGCGACGGACAACAGTGTTTTGTTGTAACGATTGAACGATTTCATGAACTCTGAAATGTGTAGCCGTTCACAATTTACTTTGCATAAAACTGTGCCAACCTGAACACATTCAAACTGTCATAGGAAATAAAAAAAAGCAATAACACGACTTACCTCTTTTTGCTAAACTGGTTGAATGACATCATTTAACATTTTACCGAGTCTTTGGAAATCAATTGAACATAATAACAAAGAGTTAACTATGCAGAACGCATCAGTTGAATGAACTACCCGTTTTTCGCAATTCGGACTGTCATAGGAAATAAAAATTCGCAGTAGGACTTTATGCAAGTTTATAAACAGTCTGTATCTTTCTTTGGTTAGTAGGGATTCACCTAAATAAAATGCCTATCATCTTCGCAGTTGTAAGGCTGAAAACCTGTTTCGTACTGAGATGAACAGCAGCCCCTACTTGTGCAGCGACGAACAACAGTGTTTTGTTGCATCTCTGGCCAAAAGCACGAGACCTTTCTTACATCTCCTTCTTTATACGATTCGTAGTGAAGAAGAGATCCCTGCTCTTTAAATAGCACAGAAGCCCGGTTCCCTGAAACGAACGATTAAGTGCACTCTGAAATGTGTAGCCGTTCACAATTTTCTTTGCAGAAAAATGTGCAAACCTGAAAACATTCAGACTGTCATAGGAAATAAAAAATGCAGTAACACGACTTACCTCCTTTTGCTAAACTGGTTGAATGACATCATTTAACTTTAAACCGAGTCATTGGAAATCAATTGAACATAATAACATAGACTTAACTATGCAGAACGCATCAGTTGAATGAACTACCCGTTTTTCGCAATTCGGACTGTCATAGGAAATAAAAATTCGCAGTAGGACTTTATGCAAGTTTATAAACAGTCTGTATCTTTCTTTGGTTAGTAGGGATTCACCTAAATAAAATGCCTATCATCTTCGCAGTTGTAAGGCTGAAAACCTGTTTCGTACTGAGATGAACAACATCCCTTACTTGTGCAGCGACGAACAACAGTGTTTCGTTGCATCTCTGGCCAGGAGCACGAGCTCTTTCCCACATCTCCTTCTTTATACGATTCGTAATGAAGAAGAGATCCCTGCCTTTTAAATAGCACTGAAGCCCTGCTCCCTTAAACGAACGATTTAGTGCACTCTGAAATGTGTAGCCGTTCACAATTTTCTTTGCAGAAAAATTTGTAAACCTGAAAACATTCAGACTGTCATAGGAAATAAAAAATGCAGTAACACGACTTACCTCCTTCTGCTAAACTGGTTGAATGACATCATTTAACATTTAACCGAGTCTTTGCAAATCAATTGAACATACTAACATAGACTTAACTATGCAGAACGCATCAGTTGAATGTACTACCTGTTTATCGCAATTTTCGCAGTACGTTAAGTACTGAGCAGTAGGATTTTATGCAAGTTTATAAACAGTCTGTATCTTTCTTTGGTTAGTAGGGATTCACTTAAATAAAATGCCTATCATCTTCGCAGTTGTAAGGCTGAAAACCTGTTTCGTACTGAGATGAACAACATCCCTTACTTGTGCAGCGACGAACAAAAGTGTTTTGTTGCATCTCTGGCCAGGAGCACGAACCTTTTCCCACATCTCCTTCTTTATACGATTCGTAATGAAGAAGAGATCCCTATCCTTTACATAGCACTGAGGCCCGGGTCCCTTAAACGAACGATTTAGTGCACTCTGAAATGTGTAGCCGTTCACAATTTTCTGTGCAGAAAAATGTGCAAACCTGGAAACATTCAGACTGTCATAGGAAATAAAAAATGCAATAACACGACTTACCTCCTTTTGCTAAACTGGTTAAATGACATCATTTAACATTTTACCGAGTCATTGGAAATTAATTGAACATAATAACAAAGACTTAACTATGCAGAACGCATCAGTTGAATGTACTACCTGTTTTTCGCAATTCAGACTGTCATAGGAAATAAGAATTTGCAGTAGGACTTTATGCAAGTTTATAAACAGTCTGTATCTTTCTTTGGTTAGCAGGGATTCACCTAAATAAAATGCCTATCATCTTCGCAGTTGTAAGGCTGAAAACCTGTTTCGTACTGAGATGAACAACATCCCTACGCTCCCTTAGCAGCTAAATGAATACACTACCGTTACTTCAAACCGCGGTAAGAAAGTGAAACATTCGACCGATGCGCAGGAGAGTACAACATCCCCTACTTGTGCAGCGACGAACAACAGTGTTTTGTTGCATCTCTGGCCAGAAGCACGAGCCCTTTCCCACATCTCCTTCTTTATACGATTCGTAATGAAGAAGAGCTCTCTGACCTTTAAATAGCACTGAAGCCCGGCTCCCTTAAACGAACGATTCAGTGCACTCTGAAATGTGTAGCCGTTCACAATTTTCTTTGCAGAAAAATTTGCAAACCTGGAAACATTCAGACTGTCAAAGGAAATAAAAAATGCAGTATCACGACTTACCTCCTTTTACTAAACTGGTTGAATGACATCATTTAACTTTTAACCGAGTCATTGGAAATCAATTGAACATACTAACATAGACTTAACTATGCAGAACGCATCAGTTGAGTGTACTACCTGTTTTTCGCAATTTTCGCAGTACGTTAAGTACTGCGCAGGAGGACTTTATGCAAGTTTACAAACAGTCTGTATCTTTCTTTGGTTAGTAGGGATTCACTTAAATAAAATGCCTATCATCTTCGCATTTGTAAGGCTGAAACTCATTTTAGTACTGAGATGAACAACATCCCTTACCTGTGCAGCGACGAACAACAGTGTTTTGTTGCATCTCTGGCCAGAAGCACAAGCCCTTTCCCACATCTCCTTCTTTATACGATTCGTAATGAAGAAGAGATTCCTGCCGTTTAAATAGCACTGAAGCCCGACTCAATTAAACGAACGATTCAGTGCACTCTGAAATGTGTAGCCGTTCACAATTTTCTGTGCAGAAAAATTTGCAAACCTGAAAACATTCAGACTGTCATAGGAAATAAAAAATGCAATAACACGACTTACCTCCTTTTGCTAAACTGGTTGAATGACATCATTTAACATTTTACCGAATCACTGGAAATCAATTGAACATACTAACATAGACTTAACTATGCAGAACGCATCAGTTGAATGTACTACTTGTTTTTTGCAATTCAGACTGTCATAGGAAATACACATTTGCAGTAGGACTTTATGCAAGTTTATAAACAGTCTGTATCTTTCTTTGGTTAGTAGAGATAAAAATGCAGTAACACGACTTACCTCCTTTTACTAACCTGGTTGAATGACATCATTTAACATTTTACTGAGTCATTGGAAATCAATTGAACATACTAACATAGACTTAACTATGCAGAACGCATCAGTTGAATGTACTACCTGTTCTTTGTTTTCGCAATTTTCGCAGTACGTTAAGTACTGAGCAGTAGGATTTTATGCAAGTTTATAAACAGTCTGTATCTTTCTTTGGTTAGTAGGGATTCACCTAAAAATGCCTATCATCTTCGCAGTTGTAAGGCTGAAAACCTGTTTCGTACTGAGATGAACACAACCCTTACTTGTGCAGCGACGAACAACAGTGTTTTGTTGCATCTCTGGCCAGAAGCACGAGACCTTTCTTACATCTCCTTCTTTATACGATTCGTAGTGAAGAAGAGATCCCTGCCCTTTAAATAGCACTGAAGCCCGGCTCCCTTAAACGAACGATTTAGTGCAATCTTAAATGTGTAGCCGTTCACAATTTTCTTTGCACAAAAATGTGCAAACCTGGAAACGTTCAGACTGTCATAAGAAATAAAAAGTGCAATAACACTTTTTTGCTAAAATGTCATCTTCCAGTGTTCTACAATGCCGGAAATTGTCACAGAGTAAGTTTTTCACATTAACCTATAATAAATACCAACACGCATGCGTATGATACATTTATACATTCTGAATCGTTTTATCTTGAGTTCACTCCGATTCATTTAGTGTTTCGATGCTATCACATTTAGAGTCTATGAGCGATTTCGGATCCGTATGCACATGTAAAAATGTTAAATCGCCAATGTAAACAAGTTACATTTGATCAGGCCAGTCGGATAAAATGTCCAATGGAATAGGGAAATCCACGTGACGTCACTTGATTTTAGAATTTGAAATTTTACAAATTAATCAAATCTCACAAAAATTATCACTCTTATATGATCCAAATTCCTTTTTGGGCACAAGTTGTCACGGCCTGCTTCTAGCCCATAGAGCTATTAATAACCACAGCTTTGTAGGTGGCAACAAATTTATTTGACGTGGGTCCCTTGGTCAAGGGCTGTAATATAATATATCTAAGATTTTTGAATATATTTTAATTGATATACACGGGTATATAGCTAGGTAGCGAAGCCAAATGCAATAAAGCATTGCCTTTGTTCACAAACGTAAACTTAGTTGTTTTACAGGTCACAGGTTAGAACGAATTTATGAGCAGTTTAACGGTAAAATAACAGTTATACTACGAGTAAAGGATGACCAAATAAACAGGTTTTGAGTAATAAATGCTTCCCCTGAATTACATATAAAATTTTAAGCTGATAAAATGATGAGAAAAACAACGTGCAAGACGAAATATTTATGTGTAACTAGTAGATATAATTCCATAGGAAAAACAAATAATTATCCAATGACATCTCAATAAAGCCATGTTGCCAGTTGAAATGGGGCCAGGAGGATAAATTAAGAAATGGAAAATAAACTAATATGGAACTTGGATAGTGCACCTTTATAGAATGTTATGCACATTTGTGTGAAATTTAACATGTGAAACCCAGGATGAGTTTTTCACATTTACAGGGGCATTTTACTGAATCAGTTGATGGGTAACGCTACCGACAAAACTGTTACGCATGGCTAAACAAATGTTTAGCCTATTGCACTTGCGCTAAATTTACTTTGTTATTTTCTCAAATTTACCAAATAAATCCCTAAAGAAGATTTTCAGTTGTGTTTTGGGCATGTGCATTACAAAAATATAAAGGTTAATGATTTAAGAATTTGATAAGTTTGGACTTTGGTTCGTAGGCACTGTACTTTTCCTTTAGGTAATCCATCATTGACTGCAATATTGATAAATCCCAAAATTCAATTATATTGGTAGTAGTCGTGATTGCTCTTGGCATTGCACTTCCTCTCAATATCATCTAACATCTTGTCAAATTGACTGAATCACTTCAATACCTTTGCGTTATACTCTAGACAATCATTCTCGAACCTAATTAAGGGACAAGGTAGAGTAAAAGTTCTTGCACACTGTACATCCGCTTAATACTCTCGGTAAGTGAGTGAAATATTTACATATTTATTTTTTACTGTTGTCGAGCTTTCTTCTTTTCAAAATTAATGAAAACACACAGAGGGGTCAGAAAGATGGGATAAGGCAGAGTTACGGTTGCTGCAAACTGCACATCCATTCAATGTACTGAGTCACCGTGCTAAAGTTAACTTATGCTCCTGTGTAGTTTTCGCGTTGCGTTTGGGACATGTTATTAAATATTATGTAGGGACATAACTCGAGAATGTGCGAAGGTAGAGTTGTGATTCTTAGAATTTCACTGCTCGTTTTTAGTCCTCTATAAATATATATATGCAATATGAATATATATTCTTAATTTCTGAAGTTACTCTCCGGACAACAAAAGTTTATAAAAAAAGCAGAGAATTTAAGTATAGGGCAAGGTTGAGTTAAGGTCCTTGTACTGTGCACTTTCTCCTAATGCCCTCTTCTAAAGAACAATGTTTCAACGAATCCCTTTGATAGTATTGGAGTTATTCTCAAGGAAAAACTGTCAAGGGAGGGCAGGCAGAAGGACAAATACCATGACCAAACTCGGTTTCTCTTAATATTATTCATCATTGTGTGAAGTATAAACTAACTCACTTCAATATATTTCTGGTTATGCTGTCTGGTTAAGCTTTCTTGATTCTGAGTAAGGGAGATAATAAAAATTGGACAAGGCGGAGTAACAGTTCTTGCATATTGTCCTTTTATGTTTATGATATTGTAAATGTTTCCTTCAGTGTGTAAAATATTAACACAATCGTTTTCGACAGCTTTCGAATTATCTTCTGAACAAGTATTTATTTAAAAACAAAGGAAGGTAATAAAATAATGGGAAAAAAGAGTTATGGCTCCGTTCCTTCAAACTGCATATCCACTGGTTGTACAGTGGAACTGTGTTATATTTCAATTAAAATTCGTGTTTTTTTTTTTTTTAATTTAGTTTGGGACATTTTATCAAAACAGTATAAAGAGGCATTATTCAGAAACGAGTGAAAGTAGTGTTATAGTTCTTACTTATAGGCACTGTTTTCTTTCTTGGGGATCTTTACAATTGTATGGAATATCAACTCCATTGATAACTGTTTCCTAACAAGCAATGTTTGCGCTTAAAATGGAATAAGACTTACGAGAACATGACATAAGAAAAAACACATATCTAGGTGATATAAAATGTTATTGAAAACAACACAAAAACAACAACAACAGCTAAAACAACAACAAAAAGACAACAGAGATTGTCTTGAACATACTATAATTATTTGAATTCATTTACCTTTATCAGTTTGGTCATCTTCTTTCTTAAAAAAACCCAACGTCGATCAAGAGAGAGACTTTATACAAGGTAAAATCGACACTTTTCTCCGAACACTCAGTCTGACTGGGTTATATATTTTTAGATTTTAGCAAAACTGTTAATTAAAGATTTGGTCACACCTGCTTTAAGTGTAAATGTACTCGCGGGAGATGGGAGGATGACCTAAATTAGTGCAAAGTGTCACTGAAGATATATTTCAAACACTATAATAGTCTCTTGAGATTGGTTAAGCAATGTTGGCTGAGTCAGTTTTGCTTAGTGTTTCTGATTTCTCAGCTCTACAACAAAGAGATATACAGGATTTCGCGTATTCAAATACGTAGAGATATAATAAAAGAAAGTTTGTTTTGATACGAATCATTTAAAGGTTGCAAGGCGATGGTGTTTATAAGTTTCTTTTAAAACTATCACTGTCGAAGATATATTTGTAATGATTTATTATCATACTTGACAAACATCATTTGTACGATATAATTCGAAAAGGGAGCTAACGTTATAAATGACAGACTCTTTTTTTTCGTATTTAAATTCTGTTACTCGCTTTAAATATAGAAATTTGCTACGATAGTTATTAGTCAGTTTTCAATCTTGAAAGGCATTTGTTAACTTGACATACAAAAGTTCTATCAAGCGTTTTGAGTGAAATACCTAAAAGGTGTTTATCTGTAAATGTACTCATTTAATGTTTCCAAATAGAACCGTCGTGCTGAAAATAAAAATCACACAAAAATCGCAGAACAGAGTAATTAAAATCGTTTAGAAATAACAGTGTGACATTAAGTGAACACAATTCTCAGTTAGATAGAGGATACGTATGGATTTTCATTATTGCTTGTATTTAAAACAACGGAAACAGTTTGTAATTTAAGTGTAGAACAGTTGAGAATTTGTTAAAACTTCCTAAAAGGAATAACTTGAGAAATATACGATGGGTTCTCTACGGATTAGAAAAGTTAGCTAGTTATCTAGTGAAAAGTTAGCTACTGTAGCTAGCTTTCAGCTGCTGGCTACTTGTAAAAAGAAAGGTTAGCTACTTAGCTAGTGAAAAGTTAGCTATTGTAGCTAGCTTTCAGCTGCTGGCTTCTTGTAAAGAGAAAAGTTAACTACAAGAAACCATCTGCTAAAAAGTATCAAATAGTTTATAGTGACCAATCATTATAATTGACACAAGACACGGGAAAAAGGGCACTCGGACATTTGTTTTAATATTGAAATATACTGAATTGAAAATCAGCAAAAAACGACAAATTTCTCGTCCTCTAAAACAAAGTTGAAGTAAAAAATTTATAGTCTGAATATTGTCCTTCATAAAAATGCGTATCTTGTTTAAAATTTCTTGATTACCATTACCATAGCAACAGTTTTTGGAGACAGTTTTTGCTTAAGTAAAAATGATATAACCTGAATAAGACGCAACATTGAATGATAATGTTTATAGTTTTGTAAAAAGATGGGATAAAATGAAAAGGCATAGAATTTTACAATAAAATATCTGAAATTAAAAAACATAAAATCTATCATATTGATTTACTGCCAGCCGGAACTTGAATAGAATTTGACGTCAAATTAGGGTATATGACGTTATTTTAAGGAATACCAATTTTGCACGACCTGTCTCTCTTCAGCATGATAGAGTATCGTATGTGTTCTATGCAGGAAGCTGAAATTTTCAGACAATAATCCTGGGATATCGTTTGTTCAAAATTAGTAAAAAGGTCATTTTCAAAAAATTATGTCCGAGTGCCCTTTTTCTCGTGTCGTCGGTCATATACCAAACCAACTATATATACCTTCTGAGGTGTCAGTGCTGTAAAAGCCTTACGTACTAGATCACGCCTTAATGTACATCATATTATTAATTATATAATTATGTAATAGCTGGCTATGGATCTTTCCCGCAAAACACATCTGCATGGTGTCCAAGGTGTCCTGGGCCAAGTTTTAACAAGCCTACCTAACTTGTCATTTCAGTTAGTGACTAGGTACTACCTGCTACCTTTTTAGAGACAAGTAGCTGTCACTTTACAAATAAACAGCTTCTGGTCGCTCACTGATAAGAGCTTAATTTTACAATCTGTTCTTTATGCATTTTACAAAGACCTCTGCCTTACATTCCAGATATAAACTAAGTTAGGTCAAAGGTATTTTTAAAGGCCTTCTGTATTTCCTTCATTTAGTTCAGATAGACATAATTTATGTAAAAAAACAATAAATTTCCGTGTTGGGAATTAAATGCCTTTGCATTTCGACAGCAATATTGACAGCCAGTGACAGTTGCAGTACAAGTTTAAGATTCAGATTTGAACGCCTTTGAAACGTAGAATAAAATTAAAATAATAAATAACTCATTTTATCATTGTGTCCAGGTCTTCTTTGTTCAAATTGTGTAAACATAGTATGGCGCATGACGATCGAAGAAAATACATAACTTTTCTTGCATCTGTTTTAGAAAGGCGTTGTTGTATTTTAGTAACAAGCGTTTGCTTTATTGTAAAAGCCGAGTTCAAAAACATTGAACGTTAGAATTTTTTCTCATATTTAGATTGTCTGTTGCCACTTTCTTATTGTTGTGCAAGATTAATGACAATATTTATCTCGTACAGATTCCAGAAAATATTCCTAGAATTTTCACACATAAAAAAACGATTATAAATGAATGAATAACACAAAAGAAAAAAAAAGAACTATGAAATATGTTTTACTTCCGCTTAGGTTAGTTTGTCCCACTGTAAAGCTCGATTTGACGAAACAACAGTTCAATTTTATCGGCTGTTATTATCCTTGCATTTTCTCCACACAAAGGTTTGTGGTTCTAAAAGTGAACAGAGAGAATAATATTTCGCACATATTTATGACTGCTTGCCACAGTTTTACAGATTGAAGTTATTAACAAGAATACTTTCATTGAGATCGTTAACAGTATGACGGCTTTCACTTAACAAAAATATAAGGACTCGGTATAAAAGATTCCATTATACAAATGATAATTTTTTATACAAAAAAATTGGAGATGACCCATGAGGATTTCAGGTATTGTTAATCATACGGATATGATAGTGATACATAGACTTCGATGTCGATAAAAGTATTATCATATTATCAATTTAAAAGCTTTCTCTAATGACTTACCCGTTAACAAAACGTATAGAATTTGATTTTGCATAATGAAGTACTTATGCACGATTGAAAAAAATAGTGTTTCTCTATATTATTTCGTTTTTTCTCGAACAAGAATCCGATTTTGTAAAATATTCAATATACCCTTTGATGAAAAAGATGTCATTTTATAATTCCATGATGTGAAACCACGATATGTATGTTCAGTTTATTTTGAACACAACCACTTTACAGTGTACTGAAAGAGAATATAAAGTAGTGTGTGGGCCACATGAGAAATATACCAGACATTTGATGTTATCATTACAAACTACAATAAAGCTTGAAAAGGTCGGAAAGTTAACAGTATATGATCACCAGACAGACAAGATCATCCCCGTGGTATAAATTAGGACTAAACTTTTGACACGACTTCAATAAAGGATTTAATGATAAAATTCATTATCAGGCTTAGCTTATATCGTAAACTTCAACAGGGCAACAGACCGAGTACACTTTGCATTTATTTAGTCGCCGCTCTGGAGAGTTTATTTGATATTGTCAAAGATATAACAAAAGTTGGGGATACTTTATTGACGACTGTTTTTTCTTATCATGATTATTATCGTTCCATTATAAAATGCCTAAGATGACTGGCGTTATAAAGTACTACTTTGAATTCATAAACATTTCCCTGCAGGAGTAAAAATTCCTCCATCATTTTTATAAACGATGAGCGCAATGCCCACTGGAACACGAAAATCCGAAAAGTCGAAAACATAAAAAGACGCCTGCTACAAGGCGGTAACACAACAAAGTCAAACACGCTGGACACGCAATCTCGACGCATGATATTTCCACTTTTCTATTTGTTGAGCTTTTGTCTTTAATTTTTCGTGTTTTTACTTTTCGCCCCGAAAAGTTGCCAACATGAAAACACGACAAAAATATATCTGTCGTATTTTCAACTTTCACATTTTCGACTTTTCGTGTTTTCAACTTTTCGCCCCGCAAAGTAGAAAACTTGACATGAGAGAAGTCCACCACAGTAGTTTACACATAATGCTTACTACTGGAAAGGCTTAATGTCTTTAAAGAATATCAAACAATAATACTTATAATAAACTTATAATAATATCGGAGTTTTTCGAATATAATTTTAATTGATAACTTATTAGTCACAAGAGCATTCCCAGTCACAAGAGACAATATCATAATAATGTTTTGTAACCCTGGCTACACTCCGTATTGCTTAAAATTGTGATGTTTAGAAACATAAAGACAACAAGAAATCGTAGATTGAAAGTATAGATAGCGCTTCTAGAGCAAAATAATAATGCTTAAGTGATGTGTTCGCCTCTTACTTCATACCAGAAACGTATTATAACACATTTTCCAGATCATATCACATAAATGACCCGCAAATTAATTCATGACATAAATTTCGATGGTTATATCATATCACATAAATGACCCGCAAATTAATTCATGACATAAATTTCAAAGGTTATATCATATCACATAAATGACCCGCAAACTAATTCATGACATAAATTTCAAAGGGTATATCATATCACATAAATGACCCGCAAATTAATTCTTGACATAAATTTCAAAGGTTATATCAATGTCCTTTCGTCCTTTTTAATTAATTGGTATCGTTTTCTCTCTCTCTCTCTTTCTCTCTCTCTCTCGCTCTCTTTTATCGTAGATTGAACAGTACGTAGAAACATATAGCCATCCAAGTATTAGCATTTCCAAAAATGCTTGAAATCGCCGTTCAGCCATGCATTTCGTCTTATCCATAGACGGATGTATTTCATGTTCTTCATTTATTAATTTGATAATCGTACAACATGCTTTGCACTGAAAAGCGAAGTTATATTTGATAATTTTCACACAGAAATTACAAAGTAGATTAAATATACATTGTAATTTTTATTGTAGCTGGACTATTTTTGAAAGTGGACGATTTGGCTTCTTAATGAAAACATCCCAATATCTTTATACATCATGTTAAAATTTGCAGCATTAAAACCTTGTAAATATTGCTTTGTTGTAAACCAGTCTACGCATAATTAATTGACTATTTGCGTAGTTTTTTAACTTTATTTATTACTAAAAAATGTATACTTAACAAAAGCTAGATACAGTTCTTCAATACCATGAGAATATTATATGTACAATTTAAACAGAATAAATTTTAAAAATGAAATACGATATCGCCCTAACCCTAATGAAGCATATATAAAACACGGAACTCCTCGCACCGGTTAAGTCACGCTTTGCTACTTTTACTGTACTAATCAGGGGAAGTAACCCCTGCGGGGCGTTTGTATCCTGATTAGAACCGCCCGGAAGCAAGCATTTATTTTTTTCTTTAAGTGCAAGTTTTGGAAAAAACAAACAAACCATACTTTTATTTAGACTACATTCTCTAGTTAAAAATGACATGTAGCAAAAAATATTGCGATTATCCTGTGTTTATCCTACTCGAGCCTGAAGACTGGTACTGAGATCGTACATTCATGATGGTATTTTTCAGTTGTAAGAATAAGTAACCCGACAAACATGGCGGTTGGGCGAGTCCATTTACGCATCCCTTGCAGAAGAATTTTGACGTCCATTTTGTTATCATGTGATATGAAATGCTTTGCTTTGATTGGCTAAAGTCAGGCGGTGTACAGGCAAAACTGTTCAAATCTTGTTAATTGTATATATCGCCGTCCAGGAACGGCGATAATAATCATACCAAATGTCCCAAAATGTCGCAAGGTAGGACACACAGGACAGATCTTTGGTGTTATTCAATGCATTAGATTTCTTCAGATGACATTTTCTCTTTTTCTTACCGGTGAATGCATACCAATAAGTGAAACAGCGAACGTAGGCAGCATTCTTTGTTATATGAGAGTACATAGAAATGGACAGATGGACGGTCAGATGGATAGTCTTGTATTTATCTGTTGAAAAATTGTGCCAGGTTATTTCAAAACCTTGTTTATGTACCTGACTGTTAAAGAGCGAACAGGAATACGAAGGCTGGCAGTTTTTTTTATATATTATTTGTACTTGACCGTGGAAACCAGAGTTGTCTGTGGCAAAGTAATTCCAAAATCCTGTAAAAAATATCAGTTACAGAGAAAACAAAGATTATAGAAATTCTATATTAATTTTGGTGGTGCAGGCAAACCGATAGACAAACCGAGACGGACGGTTTCGACTCGTTGACATCATCTGGTTATCAATTACGTTATTCTACAAAAACCGCTGATATATCACAGACTTACAGAGCGAACATAAAGGCAGACAGTTTTCGTTTTATTTCAACAACGATTTCTGACAATGACCTTGGCAATAGAAATACTGGTCTTTAGCGTGACATGGCGTGTCAATATAACGAACGTTTGTGACAAGTTATGTCAACTCTTATCAGAGCGGACACGAGTTGTTCAGGGACTAACAGACGGTTCGAATACTCTATATAGTCTTTTGCGGGCATAAAGCAAAACTGAAACAGGCACTTGTTGAGTATGTACACGATCATCTGTAGAAACAATTACATTCATCCTTATATAATTTATAGAATATGAACATCTAAAGGCACACTCCAGTTAGACGGATAGTTGATTAGGAGTAATGTCAGAAAATAAGCTTGTTATTAACCTGTCAACATATCATTATATAGAGAATATTTGTTTGTTTTTGTGGAAGATGAGAATTCATTTCATCGAGTGAACACCATATGTGATATTTTCACGACTGGCGCAGCCACGAGTGAAATATAAACATATGGTGTTCACGAGATGAAATAAATTCCCATCTTCCACTAAAAAACAAACAAATTTTCTTTTTATTTTATGCCAACACGTCAAAAATGGGTATTTTATGACATTTTTACTCAGGGCCTTCAATAAATTCCCCATGGTGAGCCCCAAATCAGTTAATGCGTACTTTGGTTACTCCGCACAAAAAAAGTGCAGACAATCTCCAATACATATGATAACTTTACTTCTGCTGAAATAAACTGAATACACTTTCATCAAATAACATTTATTTTTCTCTACACAGTATATCAATATTTATTGAATTTTAGCCATACATACTTTAATTATAAAAGCGGATTAATACCGAGTAATATTCAGTCAATTGAATTGAAAGTCGGCCATATTGATATTGTCCATGTGAGTTATGTTAACAAATCAGACATTTTAAATAATTTATGGCGAATTTCATCATTGTTCACAACTAGTTAGGCTCAGGAATTCAATATTATAACTGGATTTAACAAGGTAAATAAATTTCACTCGCTGTCACTGTCTGAAATACAGCGGATTCTCTTGTATTTACGTGGTGAGGAAAAGTAGTTCTGGCACAAATAGTGGATTATCAAAATGGTAATTTCACTGATTCAAAACAGTGGATTATCACTTTTATCTCACTGATATTTCCCTATATTTCATTGGTAGGCATAAAATAAAATTCCTTATGTTAACTCTCTTTCAAACGACTGCGGCATCATTCTGCAAAATATTGCCTTTAATAATGAATGAGCTTGCCTTAAAGGGGCTGTGCTCCAGATGACAAAAAAAGAAAGTTTTCTTGTATTATAGATTTCTTGTAATATTTGTGACTAATGCTAATAACTTACTGACAAAAAAAGTCAAATAATTACATTATAAATTGATTTTTCCCCTTTCAAAGTGCTATACCGTAACGCGACGGTATAACTACATCGTATAAGATTTAAAGTAAATATCTGTAATATCACATGCGGCGATGGTGGTGACAGTAAAGGCTTTGGAAAATATTTTGTTAACATGAGGGTCCAGAGTTCAAATCAGGCTGGAGCGAAAATATTTTTTCTTATTCTATTTTGACTTTTATAATCAGTTTTGAAGTAAAATATTATGTTGTTATAATCTCACGGCATCTAAATATATAATTTATGAAAACAAATTTTTTGTTTCAAATCTGGAGTACAGCCTCTTTAAATAAGCGACGATATAATATGGAGTTCAAGCACTAGTAAATGTCCAAAATTCTTTATTACTACCGAACAAAGATCGATCATTTCTTTCTAGAAAAAGCGGAAAACCCCATACAATTATCCAAAAAGAAGATAATAGGTGCTGATACTAGTCAATATTTCATGTCTCGTGTGAATATTCACCGCTTATATTTTAGCCACGTGACATGGCCATACCTTTTGGTGCCAGACTTCGCGTTAGACATTATCCCTATCTCTGTATGGAACTGGTAACTCCTTGTAAACAGATCACATCACTACAAAAGTATACAATGACCGGTATGCCTTGCTTTGCTCTTTCAGAAAACCGATATGATGGTTTCAATGAGCGGTCTTTCAATGTTCTGTATTGCTTAAGAGGTTATATTAGTTTTTAACAGCCCGTGATGCATATCAAAAAGCCATATATTTTTATATTACCCAGATGTATCTAAAATGTACCATTGATGAGATTTCCCTGTCTGAAAGACTTTATAACGTATGTCTCGCAGGAAAATGATGCATCTGTCTTTTCTCTTTTCCAGATTACCCCTGTGAAGTCAATGTTAGCCTATACATTAACAGTATTGATTCGATAGATGAACAAAACATGGTACGTGGTTTAGAAAGATATGCCAATAGCGTGAGCCGATTTTGTATTGTACTTGTCACGTCTGCTGTTTCTAGCAGGACTGGAAATTTCAATAAATCTTTAGTACCTTTCTTTTTTTAATTTGGTGTTTTATGTATGACTGAAGTCCTTATTAAGATGTCTTCTTTCAGCAAGTTCCAGAAAAGTGTTAAAGCGTTTTAGCATTAATATTGACAGAAAATCTCACTGAAACAGTAAAGTGTAATAGAATAAAACATACAGCAGTAGCAGGCCATCTAATATAAGCAAATAGATGATTTAACAAGATATTTAGAGACGAAGTTTTAAATGTTAATGAACTCAAAAATTATCATTTACATCGTTTAATACGAGGATTGTTATCCTACAAAAGATGTCAGAAGAAAATCTGTGCAGCTAACTTCCTACCAATAAAACACTACTAAAAGACAGGCCAAAGAAAATTTTCAAACAGTTTCAGTTTTGTGGCAATGCAGTGTTGTGTGTTGAGTATTCGAGTATTCACTGGTTTTTTTTACTTGTACATCTTGTACAAAGATATGGAGAAGAGCAGGATGTCCACAAATCAGCTGGCATTTTGATAAACTACTTCCCGTGTTTAATGCAGTTTTGTGTGAAAAAAAAGAAAAAAAAGAAAAAAAAAAAAACAAACAAAAAAAAACAAAAAAACAAAAACAAAAACAAAAAAACACTATTATAATTATAATAACATTATAGTAGTTCTGCAAACTATTTTAAACGGTACTGTATATCATGTTAATTTTACCTTAAAGAAGTAAGGAAACGTCAATCAGTGATAACTGGAAATAAGATTTTTACCATCGATAAATCAAGGACACTGTTTTTGTAGGCGTATGTCCTTAGATCTACTGGGAAATCATTCTCCATGTTAATTCCTTCACTTGTTTGTTAACACGGAACTTTCAAGAATTGTTAGTTACGATCAGTTAGAAAATTATACTATTGCGTCAATGTTAAGGACAATTTACATAAAAAAAACATTATCGCAAAGGCTTCCTCGCATAAAATACAATCAGTATTTTGATTGAAGTGATATTTCACCATGCAAAACTACTTCCAATGAAAGTGCAAATGTTTCGTGTTTAAATTCATCAAAAAATAAGCTTCATTTTCAAATTATATCCCGTTTATCTTATCATTTCAATGCTAACATGTTACAAGAAAATTGTTAACCGAAGAAAGCCAAAAATAAAATAAAATAAATAAATAAATAAATAATAAATAAATAAATAAATAATAAAAAACTACAACTAAAGAAAACCGCCAGTTGTCAACAAACAACATTAATGATGATTTTAACTTTCTGTTTCCAGGATTTTACCTTGAGCACATTCGTGAGTCAAGAATGGTTTGATACGAGACTGAAATTTAGAAACCTCATACAAGAAGATTACTTAGAGCTTGATTCCCGGCTTATGGAAAACGTTTGGGTACCGGACCTATATGTTCGAAACGAAAAACAAGCCTATTTTCATACCGTCACTATTCCAAACAAAATGTTACATATTTTCAAAGACGGATCGGTAAAATACAGGTCCAGGTAAGGTTTAGTACTTATAAAATGCTATTATCCGTAACAACAAGGTTTGGTACGGGTAAAATGATCAATAATCTGCAACAACAAAGGTAATACTAAATTAAATATTAATGTTTAATATCAGTAAGCTGTTTGATGACAACGACAAGGTTGATATTGATAAATTGCTCAGTTACCCGCAACAGCAAGGATTAATATTGAGAAAAAAAATGTTCGATAGTTTTAAAATATCTGCAACAACGCTATCTCCTTATTTTGAACATATACAAATTGTCGTTTGTTTTAATCATTAATGCAGCTGTAAACCTTTTAGAAAAACATACCACCAAGGATATAATTTCTGGTTTATATCTTTCAGAGTGACCTTAACAGCTTCTTGTCCAATGAAATTGCACAAATATCCAATGGACAGACAAACTTGTTCTTTGTTTATACAAAGTTGTAAGTTAAGTTTTAGAAATCTTAACAGCTTCTTGTCCAATGAAATTGCACAAATATCCAATGGACAGACAAACCTGTTCTTTGTGTATACAAAGTTGTAAGTTAAAGTTTTAGAAACTTTTTTTTTCAAAAGCCAACCTTATTATTGTGATGTGTTTATTGATCAATATTCTCCTGTCATTTAGTACACATAAAGAATTGAATTGACCGAATTATGTTCTAACATCTAATTGATTTTAAACCGTGCTATTAAACAACAACAACAACAAAAACATTCGAATTTCTTTCTGAGATATTCTTATGGTAGCATTTCAATGCCTAAAAAAGTAATTACGCCAGAATGCCCCTTTAATTATGTAATTTCATAGCGAAATTGTAATCACTTGTTTAATGTTGAAATCTACCTCGTAACAGTACCTTAAAAATAGTCTATTTTATAGAAGACATGGGAATGTTGCTGTTAAATAATGAGTACACTGAATTGTCAGTATCCAGTTATATAAGACATACACTGTACCTATTTTTGTGTACCGTTGATAATAACGGTGATATTTTTCTTCTTTATTTTAGTTGCCTTTTCAACAAGTCGACTGATATTTCGATGGCGCGAAAAAGATCCTGTGAGAATGAACCCAAATCTTGAGCTCCCGCAGTTTACAGCGTATAAACTAGAGACAGAGAACTGTACCGACATAGGAGAAGGTAGGTCAGTAAATGGTATTTGCTCCAGTATACATGTAGTTTTAAGGACCTGCCATATACAGTACAACTAATGTGTGATTGACAATTAATAAACGAGGTAAAACACAACTAAAACAGCTTATAGAAACGTTACGTTTAAATGGATTTACCATATCCGGCTGAAAGACAATTTGACCATGTGACCATGTGACTAACTCTGTTGAAAATTATCTTAAAAAATTATGCTTGGTTTTGGCGGGAATTGTACAAGTAAACTACTTTGCTCGATCTGTTAGAACTGTCGCGAAGTGCGAATATACATTGTTTTGTGGGAGCAATGTGGATGGTAGTTGGAGCATACTAGTAAGTAACTAGGTTATTGGGAGTTTATTTTTACATGCATGAGAATCATGCTTTTGTCATGAATAATAAGGGAATCATGAATCTCATGTTTTTCATGTGCTTTTCTTATATTGGTATGCTCCGGGTGCCATTTATATTTCCCGCCCATTCCATGATATAAAAAGAGCCAGAAATTTGTAAAAGGCTGAGTTCTCTTTAATTTCAGTTCACAAGTATACTTTAAGTTTCGTTAATGTTTAGATAAATACTTGGATATAGACTGTTAGAAATTAAAATTAAGAAATGTTCAAATTTGTTATTTCTTTGCTCCTGAGTAAGTTGGATTAAAATAAACAACAAATGTGACAGAGTTAGGGGGCAATTTGAAACTAAAATAAAATATTTAAAATTTCTCCGCCACAAGAACTGTTATACCCTGTAACCTAACTCTAACCTCTGTTTGAAAACATACCGTCTTGCTTTTGTACATAATGAAATACGGGAAATTGAATTCGATAGTCAGTACATGTTTGCCGCTAGTTTTTGCATCATCCACTACGAACGCTCGTCATGTCGTAATAAAATCGGTCATTATCTAGTATTTTTTCGACAAAGGAATCTAGAGATGACAACCATGGTCTCAAAACTCACAAAACTTTTTCTTGCTATAATATTTATTTTCACACGACTTAAAGTGTAACTGCATGTATCTAAAGGTTGATTTTCACGTTAAAACTTTCTGTTTTATTTTTTTAATTATAGGAAATACGTGTTTACAAATGAACGTTTTCCTGGAGAGAAATATTGGTTTCTACATGATACAAACATATATACCTAGTGTTCTTATCGTGACGTTGTCATGGCTTTCCTTTTGGCTCAACGCTGATGCCGTGCCAGCTCGAATCTCTCTTGGGATTCTAACAGTACTTACAATGACTACGCAGCGAAGCATGTCTAATTCTTCTTTACCAAGGGTGTCTTATGTGAAGGTAAAGCTGTTTAATTATTTGACTAATTTTATTTACTGATTAATTTATGTTATTTTGATTATCTGATGAGTTAAATGCATTATTCTAGTAAAATAGTTTATTAAAAAGAAATATGTGTCTCTATTCCTAATTATATGAGGACTATGGCCTTTGCCTTTAGATTGCATGATTAACATACATAAATGCTACGCTCTAGAAAGGTCTGAATTAATTTAGAACTAACGCCTCCCTGTCACAAGGACCGACAGTGTACTCATTTTATAAAAAATATCTGTACAAAATTAGAATTGTTTTCCTTGCTAATTTATTCATGGCACAAATACCCAAAGCAATTTAAGACATGCCTATCATGAGATTTATCAGACCTTTTGCATGACACTTTCTGATTGTATTTCTTTCACCATTAGATTTCAGCTTGCTGTAAAAGCCACTATGAAAGGTGAAGTAATAGTGACATTGCACAAGAAAATAGTAAAAAAGAAAGGTGGTTCTAAGACGTGCACAAAAACTGAAAAGACAGTTTCAGTATGTAACAACTGCAAATGACTAGTATACACTTTTTAGTTTTAACGATTGAGGGCACAGACTGATTGGTAAGTTTCTTATTTTTTATCTCATTAACAGGCTATAGATATATGGATGGCCGTTTGTCTGTGTTTTGTTTTTGCGGCGTTACTTGAGTACGCATGCGTCAATGTTCTTGCACGAAATCAGCTACGCAGGAATAGAAAGAAAGACGCATATGAGAAGCAGCGAGTTCTACAAGATCAGAAAAATGGCCTTGTAAGTATAGAAGACTTTCGACTCTACCCACTCTATTTCGACTTAATAACTTAATAGAACACGTAAAGTTTAAAGCAAGTTAGCAAAATATTTACAATTCTTTTGTACTTCTAATTTAGAAAAAAATTGTATTCGTTATTATGTAAGAATCATAAGATCATAAATTTAAATTAATAATAAGATGATAAGATCATGTTTTTCGGTGTGTGTTAAAATAGTAAAAAATGATCACTTTTTTATAGTTTTAATGAACGAACTGATACTCTTCAGGTCTACTCGTTATGCATGCATACTAAATTAATGAAGATTCAAATATCATGACAACATTAAATGTGAAAGATATATTTTTTTTCAGATTACAGGTTTGATTGTAAGGCGACCGCGTGACGTTGCGCAGAAAGTAGATGATGTGTGCAGAGTGGCTTTTCCAATCACATTTTTGGTGTTTTGTGTTGTGTATTGGAGTTGTTATCTAACGAGTTATTAATTACTGTTAAAATATTTGTCTGTTATCGCAAAAATTTGACCAAAGTCGTATATATGAGTATCTGTTAACACAAAAAATTGACCAAAGTCGTATATATGAGTATCTGTTAACACAAAAATTTGACCAAAGTCGTATAAATGAGTATCTGTTAACACAAAAAATTGACCAAAGTCGTATATATGAGTATCTGTTAACACAAAAATTTGACCAAAGTCGTATAAATGAGTATCTGTTAACACAAAAAATTGACCAAAGTCGTATATATGAGTATCTGTTAACACAAAAATTTGACCAAAGTCGTATATATCAGTATCTGTTTATGCAAAATTTGACCAAAGTCGTATATATCAGTATCTGTTAACGCAAAAATTTGACCAAAGTCGTATATATCAGTACCTGTTAACGCAAAAATTTGACCAAAGTAATTTCGACAGCGTATATTCGTATATATCAATATCTGTTCACGCAGGAATTTGACCAAATTCGTATATATCAATATCTGTTAACGCAGTAATTTGATTGCATATTTTCGTATAAATCAGTAGCTGTTAACGCAGTAATTTGACCAAATTCGTATATATTAAACATTTAATGGGCATGTATGTGTAAATTAAAGTTACAAAGTAAATGAACACACACAATCATTCCTCTCTATTTGGTTGTTTTATCATTATTTCTGTGCGTGTTAAATTCGGGTCAAATGTAATAAATTACTGTAAATGATTTTTGCAAATAAAAACACAATCTAAATCAAAGAAACCATTATTGTTGGTTTAAACTATGAATAGTTTTCTTTTAATCAAAATCACTGGGTGTCAACTTGCATATGTATTTTATTTTGCTCTAGCTTCGAATCATACGGTATTTCAGATATTACAAAAACAGACGGTAAAATCTTTATTAACGACTGAATTAAAAAATGTTTCACAAACATATTTTAATTCAGTTTAACCGTTTTGCATCACGAGGCATACATGTACGTTGTGAACAAAGAAAGCAGAGACTAACATGATTTATTGATAAGCTGTTTGTCAGGAAATCCGCAAGTGAACTCTTTATAAATGATATTTGTTTTTTTTGTTTTTTTTGCTTTTTCCACACAAGCTGGTAATGAATGTGTTTCAGATTATTTTGTGAAACAAAAGAAAAGTAATAAAAAAAGTACTTGCCTAAAATTTGATGTGGACGCCAAATGGAAAATATATGTGGCTTTGTGGAAGTGTTCTCAGACTGTCGTGAAGGATACAGGACTGTCATTGTTTGTTTGTTGGATTGCTTTTAATTTGGCTTAGAATAAGGACTCAAGCAATTATCGTGAGGGCCATAAATATCAGAAACACAGTAAATTCGTTTTCTTCGAAAAAAATTTTGACGCAAATTGATTTAAATTTCTAAGAATCTTTCGACAGGACAAACTCAATAAAATTACAATATGTTTTGCTCTCCAGAGCATAATTAGCCCTTATCAAAACAGAAACTCTAAATAGTGTTGCAATAGACCGTTCCAGAAATTAGTTCCTCCCTATTTACCTCCCTTGCGTCCGCCAAGGTCGAAGAAGTTTGATAATGCGGAGCTTTGAAAAAGTCCCATTTTTAGAGCTGTAATGTGATTGTGACGTTGCATGTTAGAGAAACGAGTGTAGGATAATAGCCCACTAGGACAATAGCCCACTGGACAATAGCCCACTAAGACAATAGCCCACTGGGACAAAAGCCCACTAGGACAATAGCCCACTTATATACAATGTACATAATTATGATAATAAATAAAAAATTAAGTATGTAATGAGTTTAAAATATCAGTATTCATAAGTCAACAGTGAGAATTTTCTGTTTTAACAACAGCAGATCCAGATCCAATGGGTTATTTACCAGCTCTGTTCTTTTTACTCGTGTTTTATTTGGTAGACACAGGGTATAAATGAGTAAAAGCACACTGTATAATTGAATATGAAAATTAATGTTTTGACTATATTGAATTTGTATTTAAAATATATAGATGTAAATAAGACAAAAGATAAATGTCAAATTTGATTTTTCAACCATTTTTGATAAGCAGTAGGCTATTGTCCTCCCTGCCAAATATAGCAGTGGGCTATTGTCCTGTGGGCTATTGTCCAGTGGGCTATTGTCCTAGTGGGCTATTGTCCCAGTGGGCTATTGTCCGTTCCCCTAGAGAAATAGATTCATATAAACCACATGAAGCATTTATTATCAGCAAAGATATATCACATGGTCTTCTAACTGAAAAAAAAAGAATATCAGCAAACGATTTTTTGCTGACATCTCAATCTATTGAACTATGAAATAAAGGTCTTGTGATATTCTCCGGTACAAAAATTCTTTTCATTGTATGAAAAATTTCACGAAAATAACTGCTGTTAAAAAGTACATGTATCTATCTTTAAAAAATCTGTCCAAAAGGGTACAGTTATATAGGTGTCATAATAATTTTGTTTTTCGTATTAAAAGAAATAACCACAACAGCAATGTTTAAATTAAGAATAAGGAAAGAAAACGTATTATTATAAGATCAATATCTTACAAACGTGTGGCTTGCAGCTGTTGTTTCCTTTCTGCATACACAAACTGACAAGTTGTACACATCAATACTTGGCAATAACAGATTTCCCTAATGCAAGAAATAAAGAATAGAAAATAAGGCTACAGATGCTAAATTTCATACAGTCTTGTAAATCTTGTTTGTAAGAAAGAATATATATTCTTAAATTTCATAAACTATCAGCAACAAATAAAGAGCATGTTTTATAGCCTTCAGGCATTTTCTCAAGAGCAAATTTAGTTATTCCTGCGTTTTACTGTGACTGATCAAGCAAGACCGACAATGACAATTAACGGTGACTTATCAAAACAAAGACAGTATGTTTCAAAGAATAAAACATATTTTAGTTAAAATAAAGTGAACATGCGATTGATGAGCGGCCGGGATGTTTAGTTTTATCATTTTGTCCCTTTTGTAAGCTTTCAGACTTGTTCAAATAATTGAAATCAAAGTTTCACCTTTTGAAAAGGAAAACAGTGCTTTCAATATTATTTGCGTTTTAAACGTATTGTATGTGGTTTACACAACTCAAACTTCCACTTTGAACAGTCCATAGTCTTTTTGCACAGTCTTTCATGTGTTAAATATTTCAAGTTACTGATATGTTCAAGTCAAGAATAAAACATACACAAAAGTGATAAAAATACAATAAAATGATGTTTATTCTGCAACAAAATTCACGTGATATAAGGCAGTATGTCAGCTTGAAATGTGCTAAAGTTATCAAGATATTACGTCTGAGTTGAAAGAATGTTTTAGCACGTTTAAACGTTTTCCCTGAAATATTTGTAATAAGCCGGAATGCTTTGTCAATACACAAGCGACAACCATTTGATATTTTTAGCATCAAATGAAATGTTTTTGTTCATTCTTGTTTTATTGGTCATAGAAATATATCGTAAATTTGAACAAGTGTTTTCTGAGTGTAAAGGGACTGTCTCAAAGATAGGCCGACGATGAAAAATAAAATAAAATGTTTATACATCTTTTAAATTCTTGCTGTAATTCTGAAGAACATATCTAAACTAAGTAACTGACTCATTTTTTGTTAAAAAAATTCATCAGAATATAAAGTTTTACACACTTTTATCGGTAAAAAATTTACCCCGTTAATCACGGGGTAGGTACTTTAATTATAGCATTAATTTTGACGAAACTTTATACCAAGTCTCTGTGGCTCAGTGGTGGAGGTCGTCATCCTATATTTTACCGACCGAAAGGTCGTGGGTTCGAATCCTGCTTAAGTCAAAACCTTTTTTCAGTTTTCCTGGAATATAGAAGCATAATATTATGTTTTTTTCCACAGTATATCAACTTCTCTTAAATTCTAAAGAAAAAATATCGGCTAATTTCTGTGAATCAGTCGTTTTAAGCGTATAAGGATAAGACTTGAATGCAAGGAAAACTAAACATGTCAAGATGATCACATGGTTGTTTAGAATCTTGGTTATATTCTCTTCGATAAAAATTGTCAGAGGTAAGCGATATGTTCTGGAGGTTGGGGTATAATCCATCTTTTTCAGCCCTCTGTTTAGTGATCCGTTTTAAGAAACAAATCATCTAATGAACTAATTATAAACAATTCAAAACACTTTGGCTTTACCAAGAGATTTTAAGGATATGACAAGTATTTACGTTAAACCTCGCCGAACTATACAGGTCTATAAAGCGAAGAAGCAAATATTTCAAAATCACGGTTTTCTCAGTCAGGTCACAATAAATAGTAGCACAAAGTCTGTCATGACTGACAGTATTGAAAACCCACTGACTTCTAATAAAACACAAAAATTACATCTTATAGTGAGTACAACTTCAATAAATTACAAACATGGTGTCACAGTATCGCACCCATTCAATGATGAGCAGACTATATCCTATATCAGAGAACAAAAAACAAAAAACAAAAACAAAATGTATAAATAAGGCTATAAATTAGCTAATATGAATTCTATTCTTATACTGTTCTGAAGAAAGGACAATTTAGATACAGAGGTTAACCGTATAAGTTCTTTTTAAAATACCGAAATCATGGATTCTATGTATTTACCATGCTTGTAAGCTGTATCAAATGTTCTAAATATCTTAAAATCGAAAGAAGTCTCTCTCTTATTCAATATAAGGTACAGTTTTAAAACCAAATATTAAGAAAAAGCAAAAACGCGAGTAAATGGCTCGGACGGGGATCGATCCCACGGCTTTTAGTAAACCGGTCTCAGGTCAATACAAATTAATGGAATTGGAATACTCTTCAATTATGAGGTACTTTCCCTTAAGCCTGCACATTTTTTTTATTCTTTTTTTTTTCATTTTTCAGTGCAGGTTTTACAAAAATTAGATGCCCATTGATCAGTGTCACTTTTTTTATAAAACATAAAGTGCCTTTCAGTGCAAACTTGTCTTAAATTTTAAATCATTTTAAAACCTTTTTCGTAACATTTCATACCCTCTGTTGGCTGGTTTTCGTAGACAGTAACATTGTAAACCTTTATTTTGTTCATGAAGTACACATACAGACAACAAATATTTGTCACGCGTTTTGCAGTTTAAAAAATTGTAGACTTTTAAACTATACATCATGGTCACAGTGACTTTACATGAAAACTATTTTGTTGAATGAGTTAGTGAAAATGTTACATTAAATGTTTGTTTCTTGTTAACTGTTATTTTAAGGAGAAATAAAATTGTTTTAGAATATTTTACTTAAGTCTTAATATACAATTCATCATAAAACTGTACAATAGAAGTTTTAGGCATTTCAGCTCTAAAACATATTCCTATATTCTACAGAATACCGTTAGGGCCATCGTGAATAGACGTTATAATCCAGAGGGCGACAATGCGATAGTGCGATAATGCGATGGCGACAGTGCGATAATGCGATGGCGACAGTGCGATAATGCGATGGCGACAATGCGATAACGCGATATTTCGATGACGACAATGCGATAGTGCAATGGCGATAATGCGATAACGCGATAGTGCGATGGCGACAATGCGATAGTCATATCGTACTGTCGCCATCGCATCATCGTATTGTTGCCATCGCACTATCGCATTGTCGCCATCGCGCTATCGCGTTTCCGCATTATCGTACTGTCGTAATCGCATTATCGCACTGTCGCAAAAGTGCGATTGCGACAGTGCGATAATGCGATAACGCGACAATGCGATAGTGCGATGGCGACAGTGCGATAATGCAATGGCGACAGTGCGATAGTGCGATGGCGACAGTGCGATAATGCAATTGCGACAGTGCGATAATGCGATGACGACAGTACTATAATGCGAAAACGCGATAATGCGATGGCGACAATGCGATAATGCGATGACGACAGTACGATAATGTGAAAACGCGATAGTGCGATGGTGACAATGCGATAGTCATATCGAACTGTCGCCAGCGCATCATCGTATTGTTGCCATCGCACTATCGCATTGTCGCCATCGCACTATCGCGTTTCCGCATTATCGTACTGTCGTCATCGCATTATCGCACTGTTGCCATCGCACTATCGCATTGTCGACTATCGCCTTCCGGTACACATGCGCACATCGTTTTTTGTATGTAGTTTGACCCACTTTTAAAAGAATCGGATTTCATTATAACTGTAACCTCTTTTAAAGTATACCTTTGTAAAGCCATCCATTTTATGTTTTGAAATTGTTTTTGTTTCGTAAAAATCGCTTGTGTACATACAAAAACAAAACGATGTGCGCATGTGTACTGGAAGGCGATAGTCGACAATGCAAAAGTGCGAATGCGACAGTGCGATAATGCGATAACGCGACAATGCGATAGTGCTATGGCGACAGTGCGATAATGCGATGGCGACAATGCGATAGTGCGATGGCGACAGTGCGATAATGCGATTGCGACAGTGCGATAATGCGAAAACGCGATAGTGCGATGGCGACAATGCGATAGTGCGATGGCGACAATGCGATGATTCGATGATGCGATGGCGACAGTACGATATGACTATCGCATTGTCGTCATCGCATTATCGCACTGTCACCATCGCATTATCGCACTATCGCATTGTCGCCCTCTGGATTATAACGTCTAACCACGATGGCCCTGACGGTATTCCATAATATTCTATGGCTTTGCTTTTGCAGTCTTTTTTATTAATTTTACATACCATCTATCTTGAATGTGTTACATGAAACGACCTGCCGTTAAAGAAAGAGCATTGAACACTGGGAACGTTAGTTGCAAAAACCATGTCTTCATAGGACAACTCTAGTGACCAGAATTCGAACCTTTCTGAATGGCATTGCTGCTAGAACTTGAAATAATGGTATTTAAAACATAGAAAATATATATAATCCTATTTTCTAGCAATGGCATAGAAGACTAGAAACTTTATGCTCTTCTCAACCAAAATAATGTGTCTATTGTATCAAAGCAATTTGCGTCATTTTGTTTGGCATACGGCCTTTATTCGGCAATTGATTTAGGCCATCCAGGCATCTGGAAGATAAAATATTAGATTTAAAGCGTCAATAGTTTGCAACACCTCTACTGTGTTATTTTTTTATCAAATAACCGGGTGATTCTGGTCATCTTCAAAAATGTAATAAGCATAAAAAACTGAACTTCGTTGACTCTGGAAAGTTTCAGAGAGACATTGATAAAATAATGATATAATATAAACACTTTCAAACTTGATTCTTACACTGTGTTTTTGACTTCGAATCATTTACTGCAATTTAAGTACTTACTGGATTTCAGTAGTTGGTCAGCAAGCAGTAAATAAAGAAAAAGTAATATTTGCCAAAGACTTTTACACACTTTGTTGTTCTCCTGTTATTTCCAAAAGGTATTCGTTGGGAATTCTCGGCAAGAGCAAAAAAAAAAAAAAAAAAAAAACAAGTAAAATACACCGAGGATCGGCCAAGATTCTGCAAAAGATAAGGTGTTTTCTTTTACATCCTTTTATGTAAATCTGTAAATGCTTGTTTGCGTATTTGTTTTGATATATATTTTGCCTGAATATCTGAATTGAATTATAAACATAAGTTTATTCTTAAAATCCATAAATGGTGCATTCTTCATTTTCAAACTTGTAGAGCTGTTGGCCATTATAAAGATAAGATTATGGGAAATGGTTTTTATATTCACATTGTCTGTCCTATTGGCAGAATAATGTATACTCAATGCAAAAATATAGCTTAAATGATGTTTTATTTTTTATATATATTTACACAAGATGGGGACCCGCGCAAGCGTGGGCTTAGAGAATCTACCTACTTGCATTAGAAAGGCATGCCTGTAGCGAGAGAAGGACATGATCTTATTTATCTGTAAACTGACTAATCTACTACCTTTTATAATGTTTTCGATACCGGAATGTTCAAAAAGGCGTGTAAATTAGAGTAGTGAACCACCGCAAGATGTTCAAATGTCTTTACACGGGAAAGTTTCATAAAATCCAGTTGTATTATACTTCAAAAACAGGCTTGACCATATCTATAACTGTAGTAAAGTACCACGGACGTATAAAACACGTAGATAATGTATTTAATATTTCGTGATTCAAAGACTAATCGTTGTGCCACCTTGGAGATTTTTCAAAAATTTTGTGCCACCCTCTTTAAAGACATATTTCACAAGGCAATATGCCTCGGTGCATTAGCAAATGTTGAAAAGGTTATTGATACTGAAAAGGAAATGTGGAGTGAAAAATTTGTTTATGTTTGTATGAAAAATGTTCGACACTGGGCTCACCATTAATTAAATTGATAGTACAATCCATGACAGGAAACGGTCTGTGTATGGGAGAGTGAATTCGCCCACGACCAAAGTTTCATGAAAGTGCTTCCATGTGTTTAAAAGTTATGGAGCAGACACGAAATGCATGCATGGCCTAAACCTTTCACACCACTGGTGACCGTGACCTTGAGCAGGCACTGTTGAAACAAACTTAACATAAGTACCATCACTTGTTTGGCTTGCTGTTCAATGTCGCTCAAACCTTTGACCTCCACTGGTGACCTTGACCTTGAGCCGGTCAGGTTGGAACATATGTTTTGAACATCGTCTTGATAGGATGAACATTTCACCAAAGTTTCATGAAATTCCTTTCAGGGGTTTAGAAGTTAAGGAGCGGACACGAAATCCAGATGCACACACTGACAGACGGACGCACTAGGACCATTCCTATATCCCCCCCCGCTATGCGGCGGGGGATAATAAGGATCAAGTTACTCATGTACAATTGATGCATTCCTACAATCCATCAGCCTGTAAACTAACTTCTTGAAGTTAGTTTGAGTGTAATACACAGTTGAAAATATGTTCTGTAATTTGACTGTTCCCCCCACTGCCCTGAAGGATACATGGCCTGCAAAATTTGAAAAGAAAATAGCTGCTCTTTTTAGCACATTTCCCAGGAGTTAAACTGAACTAAAGCGAGGAGAGGAGGCGACAAAACGTTCACGGAGTGGTCCATTGAATCGTCCATCCATCAAATGATTTTGGATGGAGCCAACATCAAAGATCTGTTCCCTTTGTTCTCCCACTAAATCCGCCGATTATACTGGTTTTCATACATGGCGAGCGGATAGCGTCGCTGGGGCTGATTTGAATTCATGAAAAAACTTCAAAACTATCAATTTCTACTTCGTTACATCGCAGGTTGCAAGCCTGTAATCATTCGATTAAATTTAGCAAAATCTATTTGTAGCATTTCTATTTTTAACCTTAGGAGTTTTCCGATAGTTATTTTGCTATTTTCTCTATTTTAGTACATATCCGTGCTTATTTCAAAAAAAAAAGAAGAAATATCAACTTTAGATGCTGATATATGAGTGCTTCGGTGACATAGAACAGAATAGCTTGAGATCGCGCTATTTCTCCGTCAGTATAGTATGGAAAGGTAAGTAACATAGACCAAAATGATGTGTTCGTCATCAACAGTATTTGTTGAATGCTACAAAAAAAGATAAAAGGCAAATTTCGTGAGTAAACATACATATACTTATTTGTTTGTCTCATTTATAACATTGGTATTATGTGTAAAATTAAAAGGCAATTACTTTTAAATTAATGGAAAACATTGATATTAAAGTGTAACAAAAACGAAAGTGACTTCAACATTAATGGAAACTATAACGCATTGAAAGCATTTTATGGGTTTTGTAAGAACAAATAACACAGTTTGTACTTTATTGCTGCTTTAAATAAAATGTCTGAGGGAAAGTTATAAAATTTTTATGGCTTTTACAGACACAGTCTTCAAATTTTCTCGTCAAATTATATAATATTCTGGTCTCCTGTGTAAAATTTACACATTGTTACTAAAGTAAGAAGACATAGAGTGATGTGAAACACCATTTTTCCTAGGTTTTATAATTGTTTTAAACACGTTTCCTTAATTGTTTGAGAAAATAAAAATAAAACAAGCAGGGCATTCCAAGGACTGCTTTATTCCTCCCGCCATTGTTTAGTAAAGTTTAAAGTAGTCTTAGAAACATGGAATTGCATATATAGTGGAATATTGGAATGTGGGAAAGGTTTAAGTATTGCAATGACAAAACGAAACTGAAGGCTTCAAGTGTGACCTTGTTCTTGAACTGACATGACTTGGTCATGCCCTTCTGAACACCCTCTCAGTGAGTTATGCATTTGATCAAAGTTTACAGAAAATCGGTTCAAAGGTAAGGCAGCGGGGGATTGATAATAAAGGGATACTTTTACGACATTCTAAAGACTTCTTTTTCTGGCATAAAACGACCAATAAAAGGCATATTTAATATGTTCTGTAGCGTTTGTTTGCTTTATTTGTCTGTTTGTTGATACTGTATGTCAATGTAATTGACGTTGCTCTCCCAGCGGCTGTCTACTTTCATAACAAAAGCGAATATATACACTTCCACGCAAATGCTGAAGAGGCCAAGCAGGAGTTATTTCTTTAATCCAAACTGTTACCTTCTGTTAGTTTTCATTAGTTGATATTTAAAGTTTTAAGCACATATCTGTTGCAACACCCTCCGAATACTCTTAAAGGTCAATCCTTATTAACCCTCATGATCATAATGTTTGTGGACCTGACAATGATGAACTTCTGCAACAAAATATGATGATTCAAACAACTTATAAATCAAGTATGATCAAATATCAACACAAAAGCTTCGTTCATCTCAAACGGGTGACAGTGCTTTGTTAGGCCACATGTGTCACAAATCACATTCGTCACAAGTTTTTATGAATTTGTGACGAATGTGATCACATTCGTCACAAATGACTTTTGTGACGAATGTGATTGACCAAAATCGGGTAAAAATGCCAATCACAAACGTCACAAGCAAAATTGAGAATTTTTAAACAGGCGAATCACAAATGTCACAAGTTTATTTTTCAATATGTGATACACGGAATATCATAAGGACAATCGTGGTTATATCAGTGCGATAGTACAAGGGCGACAATGCAATAAATCGATATTGTGATGTCGACATCACGATACCAATATCTTTTCACCACCATTGCATTATCGCCATCGTACTAACTTGTTGCAATATCGTATCGTCGGCATTGTATTGTCTTCATAGAACTGTCGCATTGTCGTAATGGTATTGCTATCAAGTCGTCTTACGTTCTCGAAACCTTCAAAAAATTTTGGTGACAATGCACGGCATAGTATCAGACTTCAACTGGAAGTGATCTTTTACCTCTGTGAACCCTCAAATTTCTTCCCACCATACAGCGACAGTCTAAAGGAATCTCACAGACTTAATCTTAGTTTCAGTACAAATTATGACCATATTTACACCAATGAGACCATATATGATTGTTTGGGAAGTAGCTGAGACCCCCGTTGACTTTCAGGATATCTAATTAGAGATTAGGACCTTTTGACATCAATGAACCTTTTTTGGTCTGACAGACTTTTGACTTCCGCAGACTTTCAGGAATCTTGGTTCAATTAAAGAGTATGACATTTTGACATCTAGGAACCTTCTTTCCTGAGACGATTTTGCAAGTCTGTGCCAATTGCTTGCAGACGCTCTATGGAACTTTCCATATCTATTCCACTAGTAATAATAATATAGTTAATTCGTTTAAACAGATCGTGTCTTTGTGGCGGGGCCGCTTTATCGTTTCGACGCGTCTTAGCTTTTTTCGCCTTTTATGATTAGATAGTTTCAAACGACGGTGTTTAGTGAATTTTATAGAGGATATTTGTTTGTTTTGAGTGAATATGAAATATATTTCACTGAGAAGTGAGAAAAAAAATGAAATATGTATCACGAGCGCGTAGCGCGAGTGAAAATATGAACATTTTCTCACTTCGATGTGAGATATAGTTCATATTCACGAAAAGCAAACACATTTTCTTTTTATTTTATGTGCCTTTTGAAAAGTGCTTTTAGACCGTTTACTACTGAAGCGCGGAGACTACGCGCGCGTAAACAATATGACGGCAAACGTTAACGCTGCAAGCAAAATAATCCTTATTTATTTATATTTCTTTTTGCGGTCTCATTGTCAACAATCTTACAAAATTACGGACATTTGAATCGAGAAATATGTCATTTAGAATGAAATTAAACAGTTATTTTTAATGCATGTTTAGGGAATCCAGACTTATAAATACGTACGCAGAGTGGGCGTGGCTTATATCACCCAAATCTATATCACCACACTGTGACTGATATAATATGAATATATTTCATTGATAGAACAGTATTTCATTAGTTAGCATCAAATAAATATAGGATATTACATGAGTGTCTTTTCATATTGAATTTATTAAACGAGTTTGATAAAATAATAAATTGCGAGGCTCTGCCGAGCATTTTATTATTTTATTCAACGAGTTTAATAAATTCAATGTTAAAAGACACGAATGTAATATTCTTTTTATCACAGGTAAACTTTTGCCGCCGAAAAAGCGAAAACTTGTCGTTATTTTCCCTTATAAGCGCGGTAAAATTAAGCAACGTCCGCTAACGTAGATAGATATTTTATTTCCTTCAGTATACATGAAGAGCACGTCAAAACGATATTACACTAGTGTAATATGGAAAATATGTAATGGCTTTATTCCACTCCCGTGATGTCAAACATGTGATAAACAAGTTTATTGCATGAGTGACTAAATAGAAACTAATTTGTACTGAATTAAAGCGTATACGAGTTGTGTCCATGTGACCTGATGCGCCAAATATCGATATCGGCCAGACTTCCGGTTGGGCTGATATCGATTTCCCACTTCCGGCTGCTCAAACACAGATAAATTGACAAGTTTATTTAGAAAAAAATACATTTTACTGAAATATATCTTGATAAATAAGCAAAATTTAACAAACTCATTGAATATAACAGATAAATAACGACTTAAATCTAAGAAAAACAAACGTTTGTGAGGAAATGACGTCAACGTCATCAGACGACGTCAACGTTCCCGCGCTTTTAAAGAAATTATACATTGACGCTAAATAAAGTTTTCAAACGATTTTTTTTCATTATTCTAGCATAAAACTGCTGTTATAACCACGATTTCGGGGTGTTTTAACAGGGCCAAAAAGGTGTTTTAACAAGGAGATTCTCGCGCTCACGCGCTGTTAAAACACCTTTTTGATATACGTTTTCCGTGGCACAGCGTAAATACACTGCGGCCCGGACGCTGCTTAACTAAAACAGAAATGACGTCATGGTCATAAACAACGCTGACGTTCCCGCGCAATCCGAGGGAAATCCGTGACGTTAATTGATTGTTTTTCTTAGATTTCTGGATGTTTTATGCTAGAATAGCGCTAACGAATGTTTGTTCCGTGTCATAACAACTGCAGAAACCCTCGGGATACGTTGGAGCCCTCACCCTACGGGTTCGGGCACCAACCAATCCCTCGGGGTTTCTGCAGATGTTATAACACGAAAAAACATGCGTTATCCCTATATTGAAAATGAAAAGCAAAACATAAATTAGCAATAAAAAGGTTATAGAACAGGTCTGGTGTGCCTAAATGCGATTTATCACATGTTTGACGTCGCGGGAGTGTAATAAAGCCATTACATATTTTCCATATTACTTAGAGGTTATTATACAGGGCAAGTGTGCCTGAAGGAAGATATCGGCACACTTGGTTAGGTATTGGCCCGAGGGCTTTAGCCCGAGGGCCAATGCGGACCAAGTGTGCCGATATCTTCCTTCAGGCACACTTGCCCTGTATCATAACCTTTTTATTGCATATGTAGACACTCAATTATGTTATTCTTCTAAACAAAGTTTAATGTTTTATCTCCATACTGTTTTCTAACAAATCGTGTCTATTTTCTTCACATTTTCCGTTCGCCACAAACATTTGTATTTTAAATATCTGCTCATTAAATTTCTATAAAATCATATAAAAATGTGCAGAAATTTAATCTTTATCTATCCTGTTGCGTGTTATGCTGATAAGTTAACTATAAGTTATATCTTGAGCGCTCCAACGTCAAAACTTGTTTACGTCAACCGGACGTGACGTCATGATATGGATTTTTGGCACACTAGCAAGTGTGCCGATATCTGGCACACTTGCTCAATGCATGCTTATATCGGCACTCTTTGGGCAATATCAGCACACTTCCTTAGCATTTTTGTTACTATTTATAGTAACAAATGCAATAAACTAGTATAATATCGTTTTGACGTCGACGTCATTTAACGTTAGCGGACGTCGCTTGATTTTACCGCGTTTATAAGGCAAAATAACAACAATTTTTCGGTTTATCGGCTCCAAAATTTAACCTGTGATATGAATAAAATAATAAAATGCTCGGCAGAGCCTCGCAATTTATTATTTTATCCAACTCGTTTAATAAATTCAATATGAAAAGACACTCATGTAATATCCTCTATATTGGCCTACGAGACCGCTAAAGCCCTCGGGCCAATACCTCTTCTTGGCCAATATTGCATTCAGACACACTAGACCTGTGTAATAACCTATAAATACGCAACGGCAAACACTATAAATAGAAAAAAATGTGAATTTAAACGTATATGAGTTTTGTCCATGTAATATGACTGTGGTCAGGTGACGTGATGCGCCAAATATCGATATCGGTCCGACTTCCGGTTGGGCCGATATCGATTTCCCACTTCGGGTTGCTAAAAAAACGCGGAAAGATTGACAATTTTATAAGAAAAAATACGTTTAACTGAAATATATCTTGATAAAAAAGCAAAATTGAAGAAACACTTGAAAAACAATCTCCAAACAGTTAAATAACGCCAAAATATATTAAAAACAAA
Organism: Cyclina sinensis; assembly: GCA_012932295.1. NCBI lineage: Eukaryota > Metazoa > Mollusca > Bivalvia > Venerida > Veneridae > Cyclina > Cyclina sinensis. The sequence continues at coordinate 34,856,198 of JAAONU010000014.1, forward strand.
TGTTTGTGAGGAAATGACGTCAACGTCATTAGACGACGTCAAAAGTCCCTCGCTTTTTAAAATAAATTATACATTGTCGCTGAACAATGTTTTCAAACGATTTTTTTAATTCTATAATGAAAACCAAAACATAAATGAGCACATGCAATAAAAAGGTTATAGAACAGGTCTGGTGTGCCTTAATGCGATATGGGTCTACAAGATCGGTATTAGCCCTCGGGCTCTTTTAGTGGGCCAAAATCGAATAAAGGCACATCAGACCTCTGTAATAACCTATAAATATATCCCGCCTCTAAACCAATGAAAATTCGTGAACTTTATTAGCAGTATTATAATTGCGGCTAGTATTGTGCAATGTGAGTTTGCTTTTAGTCTTCTTGGAATCCATGTTGTTATTCATTACTTTATATTCTAGCATAAAACTGCCGTTATAACCATGATTTCGGGGTGTTTTAACAGGACCAAAAAGGTGTTTTAACAAGGAGATTCTAGCGCTCATGCGCTGTTAAAACACCTTTTTGATATACGTTTTCCGTGGCACAGCGTCAATACATTGTGGCCCGGACGCTGCTTAACTAAAACGGAAATGACGTCACGGTCACATACAACGCTGACGTTCCCGTGCAATCCGAGGAAAATCAGTGATGTTGCTTGATTGTGTATGGATTGTGTTAGATTTATGCATGCTTTATGCTAGAATAGCGTTAACGAATGATTGTTCCGTGTCATAACAACTGCTGAAACCCTCGGGATACGTTGGGTCGGGTACCAACTAATCCCTTGGGTTTCTACAGATATTTTAACACGAAAAAAGAAACATGCGTTATTCCTATATTATATCAGAGTTCTTTAGTACTGACGGCTCATCTAGGGTTCAATATGGCGCGGTTCATATAGTTATTTTACCAGTAATATCTATAAAGGAAAGGGTTAAATGAGAATCATGAAGGAAGTTGAATAAATAAACTTAAAGAAAACTTAACATTTCTTGTAGAATATGATTGGTCTTGCGAAGCTATAATTACACGAGGTCATTCAAATATCTTGCAAGCAAATTCGCTGAATTAATGTTTACCGCCGACAGCATCATATACTGATTGAAAATTAAACAATTGCAGGATACATTTCGAATAAAGACTCCGGGGAAATAGTCGGTTAAAGCATAAATTATCAGGGCCCATATCACTCAAGGTCACGGCGATAATGCACATGCCCTTTTTGTATTGAAGGTTCCCACACAATTAAAATTAGATATATTTAACATTTGAAGACATGAAATACTTAAGTTATCTGACTGAATATTAAGCAACCAGGGGTCTTAACTTCGGGTAAGTGCCGTCAATATACACATCTCCGCTTGGTATTAGATGTACCCACATAGTTTTGTTTAAATTATTCAGCAGATTTGTTGAAGAATAGGGTTGAATTAATGCTTTTCTATGAACAATAAATGATAATAAATTATGGATCATAACTCTGTATTAAACGGCCAAACGGGAAATACTGATGATGATGATGATGATGATGATGATATGCACATCTTGTTTGTTTGTTTATGTGTTTATCTAAAGTCGCCGCCGGAAAGCCCATATAAGCGACCGTACCCTCAAGTCGGACCAAATCCTTTAGTGTCCCGTCGAGATTTTTCGAGATGCGCATCTCCTCTTTATATTAAACTAAATTTCGTTGAAATTCCTAGAGCGCAGAAAAGCAATAGTTCTATATACAGTGTTTTATAAATAACAACAACAACAAGGGGCAATAAGTCTGTTTTTAAAAAGAAATGGAGATATGCTGGTTATATGTGCAACTGGTTTGTGAATGAAGGTTCCTACAAAGTTGCAGCATCGATATCCATCCAGAAGTTGCTGAAAAATAGCGTGGAAACGAAATGATTCCATATACAGTGTATAATAACTAATCAATGGCCGGATAGTGCGGAAACTAAATCTGGACTGACAGGCGGACGAACACGCTAAAACAGTCCCATCACTCCCGATTTCATCAGCGGGGGAGGGGATAAAAATGTCTGTAGTTTTAGTTCCAATAATTGATTTCAGTCCTAAAAATTTGTGACGTTTGTGACTCAGTGAAAAGCATTGAAGAAAACAATATTTATCTCAAATTTGTGACATTTGTGATTTTAAACTCGTGACGAATGTGATTGTCTAAAACATTGGATCACATGCATCACAAAATTTGTGACGAATGTGATCTCATTCTTCACAATTGTGACGAATGTGATTTGTGACACATGTGGCCTTACAGTGCTTTCCGTCAAGAAAACTTGATCATGTACAATATGTGCAATCTTCATATTATGCGAAAACACTTTAGTTAGATTGAAGACTTTTCTCTGTCTGGATTCCTCAATTGAAGTAGGTAGATGTACTAAAATATAATTTTTACACCATTAAAATACAAGCAGAATACAACTACAAGGAACATGTTCTCAGGTTTGTATGATTTACCTTAATTGCAAGTTTAAAACGTATATATAAATTAGATTGGACCTATTTTTCTGTCGAGTTTCTACTCGGAATAACTGATTTTTAAAGAAAATTAAATCATATTTATGATCGACGAAATCCAGTAGTTATAACCAATCAATGAATAAACCATCAAAACATCATTTTAATAAGAAAGCAGCAGTAATATCTGTCAAAGTCACGGGTTATTTTAATTTCATAGTATGTCTGCACTGTCTACTTTTTTTCAAGCGTTGCATAGCAAATTTAATAATGATAGTGCTTTTTGGTGACAGTGAATTGATCGGAGGCATCTGGAACCTCGGGAAATATGATTCAACACGTTCTTTAAGATGATTATACAATTGCTTCATCCCAAATGTTCTGTATTCATTCAAAAAATGTTTGTAACTCTGTTGATTGCTGATGATTTTAGATACGTTGAAAAACAAAACGGTGCCTTGATGTTGAAAATATTTCAATACAACTAGGGGTTCCTAAAAATTTGATGAATAAATGATAATCATCTACTACTTGCATGTGGTAAAAACTTTTTTTTCAAATTGGAGTTTGAACTTTGAAGCCTTTCTGTTCAGTTTTATGCCAATATTGCCTCTAAATATTAGACTGCATTTTGCTATATTTACTAAACTAGACAGCATACACAACAGGCATTTTGTTTCAAGAATGAATGCACACTTATTGTAAATGGTTTTTTAGGGACTTTGTCATTGTGTTGTTGTTTTGTTTTTAATTTTGAAATGGACAGATTTTTACAGACGTTTATGTAACAAAAACAATGTTCATAGACCTGCATAAACACAAGACTTCTATCTTTGTAAGTGGTTTTACCTGACGCTTTTTTTGGTAAGATTAAGAGGCACTCAATTTGATGAGAGTTTGAAGTCGATTCTAAATTTAATCTCAATACAACATGAAAATTCAATTGTTATAATAACTAAACAACAACTCCAATCTTTGCTGTCGCTTATTATTCAAAAACAATCTTTGCAGAAAATAGAGGCAAATTAATACAATTGGTGCCGGTGCTGACTGAAATCTGCATAAAGTGCTATCAAAACACTTAGAAAGGAGGCAACTATTTTCGAAAACTGTTAAAGTTAATGAAAATTCATTTTAAGCCTAAATGGACTTCAGTCTCTGCGCACGCTGTTTGCAGTTTGCAGAGAAATTTATTACAGACTGATATAGAGGTTCACAAATCATACGACACGTTTCTCTTACTGTAATCTACTTTTGACATGTACTTCGTAAAAAATCTCTGATATTTAAGTCAGATTCTGGTTCCTGATTTCACTCATGTATGCAAACACACAAGGTATTGATTTAAACATCAAAGACACCGTTAACCACTTTTAGTAGAAAAAAAATCTGTTAGTCGGAAGTATAAGATAGATAGTATCAAAATTGTAATTCGAGTATTTATATATGCTCTGTCATAGGGTAAGTATCGATACCAATATAAAAGCTGTCAAAAGATAATCACACATAAATAAAATCCTGCTGTAATGACATACGAACACACGAAAAACACGTGCACACACACAGAGCCTACAATGTTGTAAGAAATGTGTATTAAAAAAACCTCACTTTTTTCTATTTAATTCAGGCACGACGTATTATATAATTTTGATCCTGTTCGCAGTGTTGATCAAAAACTAAAATTTGCAGGAGTACTAATGCCTAATGCAAAAATAATTTCATAATGTCAAACAAACATTCTTTCTTTTAATCTTAAAATTAGGAATTAAGATTTCCGTGTCACACAGTCTACCTAGACAACTTTCCACATGATGTTAACAGTCAGTCATAACATATGCAGAACATACCCGACCAGTTTTAATCTTTTTTTTTCTTGAAAACTGAAGATTATACTGAAAGATTATACTGAAAGATTATACGGAAAGATTATACTAAAGATTATACTGAAAGTACGTAAGAAACGAAAAGTGACCATTTCACATCTGGCATATCTGTAAGAAATCAACTAGAGAACTCTGTATTAGATTAAGTGAAGATTTCGCGACGCTGATGCCCCGTGTTACATGAATCAAGTACTGAAACAGACCAGTAGCAGTTCCTTTATCAATGGCAACGGTTCTGCTACATATGCTTGACAAAGCAAGGTCCCCACGGCAAGGCTTAAGCAGCGATTTCTAAATGGGAATGGAGTTAATGTCTTACCTTGGCCTCTCCTGTTACCAGATCTTAATCCGATTAAGCAGTTTTGGGGTACTCTTAAAGGTAGGTTAAGGCCAAGGGATGTCGAGACAAATTTTAATAAGCTATGCAACTCCTTGACTGAGGATGGAATAATATTTGTAGTATTCTAGGCTTTTTGAACCGCCCTCATATTAACAATAGATATAAAATCAGAGACAATCCTAATATTTGACAGTCACTCTCGTTACTTTGTAAACAAAAATAGTTGTCTTTAATAGCTGGATTAGTGAAAAGAAAACACATCCAAAATTTGATACAGAAAAAAATCTTAATACAAAGTTTGAGGGCTTTACTGACAACACTAATGTTGTGTTAGACATTAAATGTTGGCAACGAGCTTTACTGACAACACTTATGTTGTGTTAGACATTATATGTTGGCAACGAGCCTTACTGACACCACTTATGTTGTGTTAGACATGATATGTTGGCAACGAGCTTTACTGACAACGCTTATGTTGTGTTAAACATTATTTGATGGCAACGAGACTAACTGACACCACTTATGTTGTGTTAGACATGATATGTTGTCAATGAACCTTACTGACAACACTCATGTTGTGTAAGACATTATATGTTGGCAACGAGCCTTACCGACACCACTTATGTTGTGTTAGACATTATATGTTAAAAACGAGCATTACTGACACCCTTTTTGTTGTGTTAGACATTATATGTTGGCAACGAGCCTTACTGACAACACTTATGTTGTGTTAGACATTATATGTTGTCAACAAGCTTTACTGACAACACTCATATTGTGTTAGACATTATATGTTGGCAACGAACCTTACTGACAACACTTATGTTGTGTTAGACATTATATGTTGGCAACGAACATTACTGACACCACTTATGTTGTGTTAGACATAATATGTTGGCAACGAGCCTTACTGACACCACTTATGTTATGTTAGACATTATAAGTTGGCAACGAACCTTACTGACACCACTTATGTTGTGTTAGACATTATATGTTGTCAACGAGCATTACTGACAACACTCATGTTGTGTTAGACGTTATATGTTGGCAACGAGCCTTACTGACAACACTTATGTTGCGTTAGACATTATATGTTGGCAACGAGCCTTACTGACAACACTTATGTTGTGTTAGACATTATATGTTGGCAACGAGCCTTACTGACAACACTTATGTTGTGTTAGACATGATATGTTGGCGACGAACCTTACTGACAACACTTATGTTGTGTTAGACATGATATGTTGGCAACGAGCATTACTGACAACACTTATGTTGTGTTAGACATTATATGTTGGCAACGAACCTTACTGACAACACTTATGTTGTGTTAGACATTATATGTTGGCAACGAGCCTTACTGACAACACTTATGTTGAGTTAGACATGATATGTTGGCAACGAACCTTACTGACAACACTTATGTTGTGTTAGACATGATATGTTGGCAACGAACCTTACTGACAACACTTATGTTGTGTTAGACATGATATGTTTGTAAACGAGCTTTACTGACAACACTCATGTTGTGTTAGACATTATATGTTGTCAACGAGCATTACTGACACCACTTATGTTGTGTTAAACATGATATGTTTGAAACGAGCCTTACTGACAACACTCATGTTGTGTTAGACATGATATGTTGTCAACGAGCTTTACTGACAACACTCATGTTGTGTTAGACATTATATGTTGTCAACGAGCATTACTGACACCACTTATGTTGTGTTAGACATGATATGTTTGAAACGAGCCTTACTGACAACACTCATGTTGTGTTAGACATGATATGTTGTCAACGAGCTTTACTGACAACACTCATGTTGTGTTAGACATTATATGCTGTCAACGTCAACAGTAATAACTATAATTAGATTTCAAACAATATGTTTTAGAAATATTTTTCAATATTTGATAAAGTTGACGTTAAGGTTAATTATTCTTATGAATTTGCTTTTTAATTTACTGCTGTTTTTGCTTAAAGGAAGCAGACGATTTAGCGGACTTGAATTACATTATTATTGCATAAGGTATTAACATATTCAAGAGGCTAGCGTAATTTCCGTTTAACCGCTTTTAGCAAAATGTTCATGACACATATGCTGATAATGGCAGATATGTGTTTAAGTGACAATTTCCAATCACTATCGCTATAAAATGTAGAACAAATCGGCAATAAAGGCGTTTTAAAACATCCAAATGTAAAGCAATAAAGCTTATAACATTAAGCTTATAACATTAAAAATATCATTAAGATATATCATTGGCTTCTAGCAAATCAGATTTCAAAACAATGATTGACCGATCAGTTTGTTCCGTTCTTTTCCTAGCATTCTAAATATAACAAGCAAATTTGATACAAATCACTGGAATGAGGCTGTTACGGATTATCAACATTTTAACAAGATCTACAGACGGAAGGACGAACAGCCGGACGGTCAACACCAAATCTATATCCCCCCTTCGGCAAAGGATAATTAATCATTTTCTTTCGGTCAAAGAAACCAAACCTTCGAATGAGAATGACCAAGTCTCAGCCAATGCGACAATTGCAAGGAACTACTTTCTAGACTTATGTTTCGAATTACACGTTTATTATTCTGTTAACGGCTGTCTAATTTTCAATAATTATGATAGAAACTTATGGCATACTTTCAAATCATTGAATTTTAGTTGCATATCTGACATTTCTTTTGAATCGTAACATGAATGGGACTAGATGTGTGAGTTTAGTACCAGTATTGGATGGCACATGAGACTAATAATCTGGTAATTTACTACTTTTGGCACTAGTATAAGTTGTCTTTTTCCATGGGAATGTGATGATTGAATCAATTGGGTAAGCCAGTCACCTGTTTTCTAGATCTTGTAGCACATTGTATTGTCATGACATCAAACTTAAATTCTTCTCCCGCTAGTATGCTAGTATGTTATGAATACCAATTGGCTAGTTATGCAGGTTTGTTATGAATGCCCACTGACTAGTTATGCAGGTTTTGTAATGAATGCCCACAGACTAGTTATGCAGGTTTTGTTATGAATGCCCACTGACTAGTTATGCAGGTTTTATTATGAATGCCAACTGACTAGTTATGCAGGATTGTTATGAATGCCCACTGACTAGTTATGCAGGTTTTGTTATGAATGCCCACTGACTAGTTATGCAGGTTTTGTTATGAATGCCCACTGACTAGTTATGCAGGTTTTGTTATGAATGCCCACTGACTTGTTATGCAGGTTTTGTTATGAATGCCCACTGACTAGTTATGCAGGTTTTGTTATAAATAACCACTGACTTGTTATGCAGGTTTTGTTATGAATGCCCACTGACTAGTTATGCAGGTTTTGTTATGAATGCCCACTGGCTAGTTTTGCAGGTTTTGTTATGAATGCCCACTTGCTAGTTATGCAGGTTTGTTATGAATGCCCACTGGCTAGTTTTGCAGGTTTTGTTATGAATGCCCACTGGCTAGTTATGCAGGTTTGTTATGAATGCCCACTGGCTAGTTTTGCAGGTTTTGTTATGAATGCTTACTGGCTAGTTTTGCAGGTTTTGTTATGAATGCCGACTGGCTAGTTATGCAGGTTTGTTATGAATGCCTACTGGCTAGTTATGCAGGTTTGTTATGAATGCCCACTGGCTAGTTATGCAGGTTTTGTTATGAATGCCCACTGGCTAGTTATGCAGGTTTTGTTATGAATGCCCACTGGTTAGTTATGCAGGTTTTGTTATGAATGCCCACTGGCTAGTTATGCAGGTGTGTTATGAATGCCCACTGGCTAGTTATGCAGGTGTGTTATGAATGCCCACTGGCTAGTTATGCAGGTTTTGTTATGAATGCCCACTGGCTAGTTATGCAGGTTTGTTATGAATGCCCACTGGCTAGTTATGCAGGTTTGTTATGAATGCCCACTGGCTAGTTATGCAGGTTTTGTTATGAATGCCCACTGGCTAGTTATGCAGGTTTGTTATGAATGCCCACTGGCTAGTTATGCAGGTTTGTTATGAATGCCCACTGGCTAGTTATGCAGGTTTTGTTATAAATGCCCACTGGCTAGTTATGCAGGTTTGTTATGAATGCCCACTGGCTAGTTTTGCAGGTTTTGTTATGAATTCCCACTGGCTAGTTTTGCAGGTTTTGTTATGAATGCCCACTGGCTAGTTATGCAGGTTTGTTATGAATGCCCACTGGCTAGTTATGCAGGTTTGTTATGAATGCCCACTGGCTAGTTATGCAGGTTTTGTTATGAATGCCCACTGGCTAGTTATGCAGGTTTGTTATGAATGCCCACTGGCTAGTTATGCAGGTTTTGTTATGAATGCCCACTGGCTAGTTATGCAGGTTTTGTTATGAATGCCCACTGGCTAGTTATGCAGGTTTGTTATGAATGCCGACTGGCTAGTTATGCAGTTTTTGTTATGAATCCCCACTGGCTAGTTATGCAGGTTTTGTTATGATTGCCCACTGGAAAGTTATGCAGGTTTGTTATAAATGCCCACTGGCTTGTTATGCAGGTTTTGTTATGAATGCCCTCTGGCTAGTTATGCAGGTTTGTTATGAATGCCAACGGCGTAACCTTTTTTGCTGTATTTTATTAGTGCCGCAACTTCATAAAAAAGGAAAAAAAACGCCAAAGTCAGGAAAAGCCAAAGTCAGAAAACACAGTCTGCCTACACAGTCAGAAAGTAATGGCACAATCCAAGGATATGCACATCTCCTTTTGGTACTGAAAGTTCCCGCGAAGTTTTGTTGAATTCCTTTCAGTAGTTGCAGAGAAATAGCGCGTAAACGAATTACTACCCAGGGGCCATAACCTTTAAACGGTCTGATCGACACATGCCAATGATATGCGCATTTCCTTTTGGTAGTGATGGCCCCCATAAAGTTTCGTTGAAATCCAGTAAGAAGTTGCCAAGAAATAGCGCGGAAACGAATGTTACTCTGTATACATAGTGCATAACTAATCAAGGGACAAAATCTGTGTAGAAGGGTCAAACCGGAACATACCGGTGATATGCGCATTTCCGTTTGGTATTTGAAGTTCCCATAATGTCTCAGTTTTAGTTGCCAAGAAATAGCGCAGAAACGAAATTTGGACGGACGGACAACGCCAAAACAATACCCCCTCCCGATTCCATCGGCTGGGATAACAAGCCGAATATACTTAATACATAGGGCTGTCAAATAGACATATTCATATATCAATTTTATTAACTTAATGCCAGATCACTAAATTTGACCCTTTTTCATGACATTTTCATGGCTGAAACATTATATATTGACCATTAACCAAAAGTTTAATCGGCTAAAACATGAACACTATTAATTATTTGGTATAAAGTCCATTTGGGTTAATTCTACTGTTCCTTTACTTTCGAGAAGAAGCCAAACATTTTAAATTCATTACATAAGTTGTGTTGAAATTTTGATTAAAACGCTTTATCTGCAGTTATTATCTTTCTCCCTCCCTCCCTTTTTTTCTTTTTTTTCTTTCCTGCCTGTTGTTTATTTTTTTCAGGTATTCACTGGTAATCCAACGTCGTAACTTCCCATCAGGATGTATGTTCCGGACGAAGGGTTACGCAGGTACATACCTCCACCAGTGCAGTAAACTGACATAATATTTATGACGACGTCAAGAACTTTGTGAGTTTGTAATGTAAACTCTATGTTATTAGAACCTTGTGACGTCTAGTGATTCATTAAACCTACAATAATTATTATCATTTATTATTTTACAATTTCTTAAAGGGGATATTCTAGGAAGAAACACATTGATTGATGATTACTTTATCATTATTGTTCAATACAAACATGTTTTCATTTTTGTTTTGTTTGCTGCCTACCTGTGGTATCTGTAATATCTTTTATCTACTATTATTTTCATGTATCTGTAAAAACCATTAAAACCATTGTGGGTGATGGATAACCATCTACTATGTAGTATTAGCAAAAAAAGCTCAGTTATTTTGAAACTGTCCGAGCAGTACAAAAGTTGCATACAGATGCAATTATTTGATTTAATTATGCCCCACCCCCATCGAAGATGAGGGGGGCATATTGTTTTGGAAATGTCGGTCGTCGGTCTATAGACATTTTCGTTTCCGATCAATATTTAGAAAACCCTTTGACCACCCTTCCTCAGACTTGGTTTGTAGGTTGGTCATGACTAGCAAATGACCCTTATAGTTTTTAACATCACCGAGTCAAAGGTCAAGGTCAAAGTCACTTTGAATAGCAAAACGCTTTCCGATCAATAACTTAATAACCCTTAGTCTCAGATTGTTTAAACTTAGTACGTAGGTTGGTCATGACCAGTAGATGATCCCTGTAGTTTTCTACATCATTAGGTCAAAGGTCAATGTCACAGTGACCTTGAAGGGGAAAACAGTTTCCAATCAATAACTAAAGAACCCTTGACTCCAGGTTGTCCAAACTTATTGTATAGGTTTGTCATGACTACTAGATGACCCCTGTAGCTTTTCAGGTCACCAAATTAAAGGTAAAGGTCACAGTGACATTGAACAACAAAATGGTTCCAATCAATAACTATAGAACCCTTGGTCCCAGGTTCTTCGAACTTAATATGTAGGTCACCATTTTAAAGGCCAATGTCACAGTGACCTTGAACAGCAAAACTGATTTCCAATTAGAAACTACAGAACGCTTGAGTCTAGGTTCTTCAAACTTGGAATATATGTTGGTAATGACCAGTACATGGCCCGTATAGCTTTTTAGATCAAAGGTCAAGGTTGCAGTGACCTTGTATAGCAAAATAGTGTCCGATCAATTACTATAGGACGATTGAGCCCAGGTCCTCAAAACTACATAGGTAGGTTGGTCATGACTATTAAATGACCCCATAGTTTATAGGGTTATTAGGTCAAAGGGCAAGGTCACAGTAACCTTGAAAAGTAACACAATTTCTGCTAAATATCTAGGTAATCCTTGGGCCCAGGTTCGTCAAACTTACTTTGTAGGTTTGTCATGATAAGAAAATGACAACTGTCGTTTTTCATGTCATTGGATCAAAGGTCAAGGGTTACAGTGACCTTGAAATGCAAAATTGTAACCAATGAATAAGTGTAAAACGCTTGGGTCCGTTTTCGCAGAGAAGAATAACTAAACAATATTGAATCTCAATTATCACATGTTAGCTGATGTAATTTAGGTAAAGACAATTCATAAAAGTTTTACTATACATATATTTATAAAACCTGTTGTTCCATGTTATGCAACAAACAAAAAACCTAAGATTATTAGTAAAAGGTTCACTAGAAAAGACTGAATACCAAATTTCAGAAGTTAACGACTTACTGTTTCAAAATAGATTGTTTTATAAATAGTATATGAAAGTAGTTTGTCTTTGTGTTTTTTAACAAAACGTATCTTTCCCCGGCTAAACTGAACATATTAGGTGTTTCAATTAGTATATATTATATGAATTTGGACATATATATTTAGAGCACCATCTAAAGCACTTCATCTCAGGGTTGTTACTTAAAAAAGGACCCAATTTTTATCTTTGACCTCTGTGACTTTGGAGGTGTGTTCCTGGTTATTGCGCCTGACACATTGTCTCATGATGCTGAACATTTCTGCTAAATAATTTTAAGATCAATCGAGGAAAGAAAAAAAGCGCCATTTTTTATATTTGACCTCTAAGTGTGACCTTGACCTTGGAGGTACGAACATGACACATCATCTTACGGTGGTTAATATTTAAAAAGAGAATACAATTTTTGAGTTTGTCCTGTAAGTGTTACCTTGATCTTGAACTTGGAGACCTAATTTTTGGGCATTAAACATTGTCTTATGATTTCAAACATTTCTGCCAAATATTTCACAGTTCATCATGGAATGACAAATTTATGGGGAGAATACGAAAAAAACAAAACATTTTTGACATTTTGACCACTAAGTTTGACCTAAACGTTGGACGTACAGACCCAATTTTTGCATCAGACATGGTCTTATAATGGTGAATATTCTGCAAAAGAAATAAAATCCTTGCAAAGAATGAAAAGTTATTATGCGGACACGAACAAATAACCACATTATTTACCTTTGACCTCTGACTGTGCCCTTAACCTGGGAGATACCTTAAATTTGAGCAAGATACATCTTCTAATGGTGATTAACATTTACAAAGGACCCAATGTTTGATATTGACCGGTAAGTGTTACCTTTAACTTGGAGTGCAGACCTGATTCTTGAACTTGACACATTGTCTCATGTTGGCTAACATTTCTGCGAAATGATTTTACAATCCATCAAGGAATGACAAAGTTATGAAGCGAATACGAATAAAAACCCCGTTTTGACATTTTGACCGGTAAGTGTGACCTTGACGTTGGAGGTACGGACCTTATGTTTACACACATCGCCTCATGGTGATCAACATTTCTGACAAGTTTTTTTACCGTTTCCTTGGCCTAGTGGTTAAGGCGTCCGCTTACGGAGCGGGAGGTCGAAGGTTCGAGTCCCGTCAGGGGCTTGCTCTGATGCGGCCGGTTGGTGAGGTACCAGCTAGTTAAAGAATGGTTACTGACTGCCTGACAGCCTGGCGCCTCGCACATAGGATAAGGAGTTTGAGAGTAAATGTGTAGACTAATAGAGGTGTCTCACAAACGCGGGAGGCTGGCCCTTTCAGTAGGGGTGACACTATAATAAACAAGCATCTTACTTCACTTTTACTTTTTATATAAAAAAATCCTTCAAGGAATAACAAATGACAATTTTATGGAGCGGTGGAGTGGACACGATTTGTGACATCAAGACTTTAATCCAGACTTTAACTTTGCCCAGATAGAGAGCATCAGTACTGACTTGATCAAATTGGTAAAGATCCACAAGCCAATGCTTCATGCGAAATTTTAGAAATCCGGATTTTTCGGTTTCAAACAAGACACATTCGAAAGAGCTTAAATTAAACTGAGACTTCATATGTATCATAATACTTGTGCAATAAACACGAGTTTGTGTTTTACGCACAGTAAAAATAAGCAGCGGGAAAACGCATCAAGACAATAGTAAAGTAACGACTTTAAATTTTACGAAACGAATTTTTGTCACCGCTTTCAAACATGCATTGTCAATAAATTTACCTTAATACGTTCAAATATATACTAGATGTCAATAAATGTTTAAACACAAGTTGCTTTCACATTAAAATCAATACGATACATACACATCAAGCCGATAAAAGGAATGAATAGCTATTTCAGTATTTATCATTTTTTATCAATAACCATTGTGTTGAGTAAAAGACGTGCAATGGCCACACAAATTTGTAGCAAAACAAGCAATAAAAAAATTTTGCTTTGGAAACCAAAACACTACAAAATTTCCTCATGGTAAAACAAAACAAAATTTGAATAGATTTTGCCATGGAAATGCAAAGTAAGAAGAAATTTGAAGGAAGAGTATTTTTTACCACTGAACCAAAGAGAGAGAGAGAAAAAACTAGAACAAAGCCAGATAAAGCAAAAAACAAGAAAAAACTGTATTGATAAACACAAAAGGTAAGTAAATGTAGAATATTACAAATTGTCGTGAATTCCCTGGCAAAATAAAATATTAAAAAAAAGCGAGATTAAAATTAAGCTCGGGAATATGAAGAGAAAATAAAAGTACATATATAAACTTGTTTTGTTTATGCCATCTGGATCTATAAAAGTTTGCTGCGCCCTTAATTTGCCTAAGAAAGAAAGTAAATTTGGGATGTTTACTTTAAGATTAAAGGCAAACATGAAACCGAATCTTTCTATATTTCACTCCTACTTGAAATATGTCAAAAAGCTTCAATGGAGTTTAAAACGAACTGAATTTATTATTATACAAATGTCACAAGATTCTATTTCAAATTGTTATCTACCTGGGGATATGTTTTCAACACTTAATATTTAACTGCATCCAAAATAAAAAGGGATTTTCCGATCAGTCCCTCTTTTTGGCCCATATTTGGTGTCTTTTTAAGTAATTATGACAGTAAAAATACAAATAAAACTAGCCAAAAAGTACATATGGTATATAATTTTCATGGTTTTATTCATAATTAGGCATTTTCTAAACAACAATGTATGTGTTCATACGTACGAACAAGTTACGTGCTTTTCAGAATGGTTGATTTGACTGAAAACTTTCAAATCAAATAGCCTAATGAAGACAAGCAATTATGCAATAAAAAAAACAACTTCCAATCCATTTTGTTCGTACGTATGAACAAATTCTGAAACTCTTATATCACTTAAGTAAGAAACAGGTTTTAAACGAAAAGCATGAAGTTTGTTCATACGTACGAAACTAAACTTTCAATCCATTTTGTTTATACGTACGAACAAGTTACGTACTTTTCAGAATGGCTAATGTGATTAAAAACTTTTACAAAGAATGAGCTGCCTTTTAGAAGACAATGCATTATGCATTTTAAGACTAAACTTTCAATCAATTTTGTTCGTACGTATGAACAGATTCTTTACACTATAACAAAAAAACCCCAATAGATTTTAAACAAAAGGCACAAAGAATGTTCAGACTTACGAACAAGTAACATATTTTTCAGATGGGCAGTTTTAACTGAAAACTTTACAAAGAATTGAAAAAACCTCAATTAAAATAAGACATGCAATTACGCATTAAAAAAACAAAAAGAACCTTTAATCCATTTTGTTCGTACGTATGAACATATTCTGAATCTCTTATAATGCTTAAGTAAAAAACAGGTTTGAAACATAAAACATTAAGTTTGTTCATATGTATGGACAAGTTATGTACTTTTCAGAATGGATGCTGTCAAGATATACATGTACTAATAGAAGACATGCAGTATACATTTTTAATAGTGTATCAAATTCTGAAATTCTAACACCGATAAAAAAGAAACCGTTTTTAAACAAAATATATAAAGTTGGTTCATCAGACAAACAGTTTCAAATAAGTGCTTTTCAAAATGGTTGATGTGACTATTAAATTAACAGAGAATTAAATAGTCTAAAGAATACATGCAATTATGCATTAAAAATTAACTTTCGATCAATTTTGTTCGTACGTCTGAACAAATTCTGAAACTCTTAAATTGCTTTAATAAGAGACAGGTATGAAAACAAAAGCAAAAAGTTTGTTAATATGTATGAACAAGTTATGTACTTTTCAGAATGGCTAATGTGACACGCAATTATGCAATAAAAACAACTTTCAATCCATTTTGTTCGTACGTATGAACAAATTCTGAAACTCTATAACACTTAAGTAAGAAACAGGTTTTAAACGAAAAGCATGAAGTTTGTTCATACGAACGAACAAGTTACGTACTTTTCAGAATGGCTAATGTGATTGAAAACTTTTACAAAGAATGAGCTGCCTTTTAGAAGACAATGCATTATGCATTTTAAAACTAAACTTTCAATCCATTTTGTTCGTACGTAAAACTATGAACAAATTCTGAAGTTTTTTTACACTATAACAAAAAACAAAAAACAAAAAAAAACAGATTTTAAACAAAAGGCACAAAGAATGTTCAGATGTACGAACAAGTTTTTTTTTTCACCAATTGAGACGAAACTGTATCTTCAACTTCCTCATCGGCGCCTGAAACAGAACTTACAGATGCACAATGCGCAACCGCCATACATGGACTTAACACACAATGAAGCTAGAGGTTTTGTCAATAATATCACGACGAAAGATAAAATGATATCTGAAACTGGACATGATATGGATACATCTACGAAGATAAATTTAAAGCAAATGTCAACAAGTATGGAAATCCAGTAAACACATATAAAAAACATACGCCAAAACTCCTGTGCCTTTTTCTTTAAGAACAATTTCAATTATGTAATGCACAATAAAATGATGTGTGAAATAAATCCTTATGCAGGTATAAAGTTACTCTTCTTGATTTTCACCACTCATGAAAACAAAGTCAAGGGCAGCATTGCGGACGACCTGGTTAACATTTACTAAAATTAAAACAGCCCAAGTAAGATATGCTTTTTTATTAGGGGAAACTAAAAGCATCCAATTAAGGCAGGTTATATCTGAAGAGAATGAGGAGTTTAATGATATTATTAAAGAAGATTTTAATGACACTTACACAAATTTAACTTACAAAACAATAATGGGATTCAAATGGGCTTCAACAAAATGTGCGCATGCGCGTTACGTCATGAAAACAGATGACGACATGTATGTAAATATTCCAAATCTCTTACGAGTTTTGGAGGGATCAGTCAAGAAAGAGTTGAATTATTCAGTAATAGGAAAATGTTGGAGGAAAGTAGCGCCGATACGGAAGACGAAGTCAAAGTGGTTTACGTCACTGAATAGTTATCACGGAATTTTTTTTCCAGGAGTCTGTTTTGGAGCTGGATACGTAACCAGTATGCATGTTGTAACTGCGGTGTATAAAATATCTCCAAGTGTTCCTTTCTTTCATTTAGAAGATGTTTACGCTGCATTTTGTATAAACAAACTAGGATATAAAATAAAGCGAATTCCTGGATTTCATACAATTCATCTGAGAATGGATCTTTGTGTTTACAAAGGTGGCAAAATGATAACGTCACATGGGCGGACCCCGAGTATGCTACAGTCTTTTTGGCATAAGAAGTCTTATAACACAAGAAATTTCAAGGCACAAAAGCATCTCATATCTGCGAGCACGATCCCTACATGAGCCATTTTCCTTCTTTAGCTTTTTATTTCTATTTGGAATGAGTCTGGATTTATTTTCTTCTTTAATATATTTAATAAGTTAAAACGATTTTAAGCATGATAAATAAATGAAAATGTAACTGTGATTTCATTGGAAACCTTTGTTCCATAACTTCAGGCAAATCTATAATCTATTTTTCCTGATGGTTTATAGCGAAATGAACAAAATATGAACAAAATGCATTTGTTTATCATATTGGTACATTTTCAAATTTGTTTCTATAATTTTTTTTTCATCAATTTTGTAGGGGCATACATGACTTTGATGGGGGCATTGGAACTTTTTTAAATCCACATTCCAGTACTTCTAATTATTTACAAGTTTTTGAGTAGTTTAAAATGAAAACTGATTTTGGTGTTAAAAGCATAAAAAAGGTGATGGTCTGATATTTTTATTTTCCGACGCACATTAAAAATTTCTATTCAGTGATGTGAAACGTAATCCAAGTTATCTTTTACGAGTTATTATTTAAAAAATTTTTTAAAACAGTTAACACCATTTTAAGTAGATGGAGATTTACCGTAGATCACTTTAAAGTCTCGAGACGAAATTTTGGCGAAAAGCTCATTCTGGACATATTCGCGACATGATAAAACTCGCGTTCTTCTGCCTCTCTCAATAATTCGCGTTTTTTTGTAACCGGAAGTAGTATGTTAAAGCATTCCGAATAAATAGGTCGGACTATAACTCTGCCGAATGATTTAAATGCCAGCTTTGAGCAATTAGATGGATCATATATTGTATACGTGAATTCACCTCACGGCATTTATAGTATTAACTAAAAAATCGATTTGTACTTCAAAGTAATTCTTAGATGTGTTCACCTCTTTGCTAGATGTTTTCTATTACAAGTTACACATCTTATTGATATACAGACGTGTATAAACATAATTCTGTTCAACAGATAAAAGTGATAAACCATTTGGAATTTAAAAAAATATCGTAAAAATGTCTTCGAGAATAACGTCGTTTTAAAGCTATGACCAACTCCATTAACGCGCAAACGTGAATATTAATTTCTTCCCCCACAGTTACTGTACCAGGGTAAGAGGGATGCCATCCGGTTTACACATTTCTAAAAAACTGGAATGTATACATAGTGAGACGCACTGGTCCACTTCAGACACAATGGAACGGTAAACTACAATAAAACACTTGTAATTTACTGCACACGTCTATTGACACTTTCTATTTATAAGGCGTTAAAAGTGTGAAAACAAATTGACAAGTTTGTCTTTATTAAAAAGTTTGTTGGGTGTTTACCTTTACGCTGCGTTTAAGATAAAGTGTACATAGTAAGCTGTAAGTGTTCCACTTAAAGGAAACTGCAATCAATAAATTAGTTTAAATTCAGAGGCTTATTTACAACTTGAATTTCAGATAGGTAATGAAAGTCTTTCTCTCATATATAGAACGGGTGAAAGACAGGCATGATCTTCCTTTGAAACAGCACTCGCTTTGTATTTTTGCCGTATTCAAGGTTCACCAGAGTGAAACGCTCAGAAAAACGTTAAACAAACACAATGTTCATATTGTCTACGTTCCAGCCAGATGGACAGATAGACTGCAACCGTTTGATCTAAGTGTAAATGGCGCATTCAAACAGCATATAAAATCCAACTTGGAAAATTGGTACGAACACGAAGTTGCTTCACGCATGATACAAGGGTTATCTATTGTCATAGACTTACATTTATCGCAGGTCAAGCCGCTTCATGCAGATGCAGGCATGCCAGAAAATTGAGAATGGCACAGTCATGGTTAAACACGGCTTGGAGGAAACTGATATCGAAATTGTCTGACAAAAGAAACAATAGCAAGTGTAAATATTGTACACAAACAGCCATTTCCTGAAGATAAATCATGATATATTTATATCAGTAAACTGTACGAGTTTTCTTCCTTTCAATATTATATATTAGTACATGTACGAAACCGATGCAATAAAGTTAAGAAACGTTATTCTATTGTCTCTGGTCAGTATTTTCATATTTGCATAAACGTTTCAATATATTAAGACATACAGAAAAACATTTATTCAATATTTGTACCAAACAAAATAATTGTTCGCTGCTCATTAAATAAGAAATACACAACGCTTAGATAAAGTGACTATATTTCGGACACAATACTTTTCGGACATAACTTATTTTCATATATCTGTCACGTGTTTTTCGCGAGAATCTTGAATTCGCCAGTCAACGGATTTTCGAATTATCGTGAAAATAACGTTCTCGCAAAAATAATGTGATCTGAGGTATGTATCGATAGTTTAAGCGATTAGCGTTCAGTTGTTTTAAAACTGTCCGAGTAGAACAAAAGTTGTATACAGAAGTGGATCCATTAAGCTGTTTAATTTAATTTTGTTTTGTCACCCATTTGATAAAGTGACATCACCATTTTCAGAAAGTGATTTCTCGAATCAAGCCATTCAGATAGGTGAAATCAGTTAGTTATTCAAAGAACGCATGATGGACATCACCACTTGGTTATTTGTAGAGGTTGGCTGCGCTCTGTTTATCGTTTTATGTTAGTGGTTATTTGTAAGACGCTATTTCGGAATTCTTTCAAGCTTGAGGAAGATATGCCCTGGAAAAGCAAAACTGACCCTATTTTGACCTTGAACTCTTTGTGTCAACTTTACATTGGGAGTAATAAAGTTGGTGTCACGTTCTGCACATTAGCTTATGATGGTAAACATTTTTGCCAAGTTATTTTTAAGTTTTCCTATTGAAGAAGGAAAAAGGCATGAGAACGTTATGGCCCTCTAATTGTGACCTTGACATTAGGGAGTTGGATGTTTCGAAATGCACATCGTCCTATGATGGTGAACATTTGTTAAATAGTTTGAAAGTTATGGATCGAACACGGACGAGAACTGACAGACGGATGGACGTACGGACGAAGACGATACATGTATCCCACTCAGCTTTCGCGCTGGGAAATAACTAGACAATGTTTCATATGAAATATGAAAGTTTAAGCTGAAGTGATTCATTTAAGGATGATTTTTGTTAAAGTTTTCCAATACATATTTTTATATAACCTTTGAGTCCAAATGGCACAACAAACAAAAATCCTAAAGTCACTAGAAAATACTTCACACCAGATTTCAGGGAGTTACGACTTATTATTCAAGACAAGATTAAAAAGACCCCATTATTGACTTTTTGACCGATAAGTGTGACCTTGAACTTGATCGTAAGGAGTTTTTGCAAATAACAGAT
The DNA here is from genome assembly GCA_012932295.1 of Cyclina sinensis. Taxonomy (NCBI): domain Eukaryota; kingdom Metazoa; phylum Mollusca; class Bivalvia; order Venerida; family Veneridae; genus Cyclina; species Cyclina sinensis. The sequence continues at coordinate 34,876,842 of JAAONU010000014.1, forward strand.
GGCCTCATGGTGGTTAACATATCTGCCGAATTATATCAAATCCTTCAAAGAGTTAAAAAATTATGAAGCGGACACGAGTTGTGACATCTAGACATCAGTCTATCCGTCCATTCAGAATGGAAGCACAACATCAAAATGACTTTCCCTTTCAACTGCTTTGGGAGCGGGGGGATAATTGTTCCGAAAAACATGTCCCTCAGGATGGAGCCAGTAAAGACTCGAACAAAAATGGTAAAGATCCACAAGTCAGTGTTTCATGCGAAATTTCAAACATCCGGGTCTTTTGACTAGAAAATTCTTACAAAAGATTTTTGAACTGAGGCTGCATATGTATTATACTATTTGTGCAATAAAGACGAGTTTGTGTTTTATGCACAGTAAAAATAGTCTGTGGGAACACGTATCAAGACAATAATAAAGTAACAACTCTGAAATTTTACGAAACAAATGACTAACATGTAATGATATTTTAGTTTGTCACTGCTTTCATATATGCACTGTCAATAGATTTTCTTTAATGGATTAGCTGTCAACAGATGGAAAGACACACGTTGCTTTCTCAGTAAAAATCAGTATGATATAATATATCAATCAGGCCGATATATAGGCCAATAAGTGAAATGTAAAACTATTTCAGTATTAATAATTTTAGCTATTGTTACAGTCATGGTGTCGTTGCTGTTGCCGTTCCCTTCGGAAAACTTTAACATTGATCATAAGTTTTTATTACAAGATGAATTGTCTTCATACTTAGAAACAACAACCCTTTGGACAAGGCCCTCAAGTAGACCAGACTGAACTTGGTTTATAAATGACGTTCAGCTTCAAGGTAAAAATATTGAATGTTGCTAAAATTGGACATAACTTTGTTATTTATAGCATTTAATTCATTCATAGCATTTGTTTGTATTATATTCATACTTTGATATAACAACACTTATGACAAAACCTATATGTCAAATAATTTAAGTGTCACCTTGACCTTTAAAAGACTATGACCATCAAGATCAAATTGTTCAATTTTTCTTAAATTGTAATAACTTTATTTATGGATTTGATTCATACTTGCACAAAACAACATTAATGACAAAACTGACAAGTTGAGTTATTTAAGTATGACCTTGATCTTAAAATGACCTTGACCGTCAAGGTTAAATTACATTTTTGCTAAAATTGGCCATAACTCTGTTATTTATGGTTGGGTTTGAATTTTTATTTAATTTGTCATAACTTTGTGATTTATTTACAGATTTGATTCATACTTGGACAAGACAACACTTATGACAAAACCTACATGTTGAATAATTTAAGTGTCACCTTAACCTATAAAAGACTTTGACCATCAAGGTCAAATTGTTCATTTTTTTTTAAATTGTAATAACTTTATTTATGGATTTGATTCATACTTGCACAAAACATCATTAATGACAAAACTGACAAGTTTCTGTTATTTATGGTTGGATTTGAATTTTTATTTAAATTGTCATAACTTTGTGATTTCCTCTGATGTGTTTGACATTGGAAATAAGAAAAAGTTGAGCGTGGCTCATGCTTGCAGTGGCTCTTGTTATGAATAACGTTTGTGTATTTAGTAAGATATTTAGCAATGACCACAGAAATTTGTAGCAAAACAACTACATTGTTGTAAAAAGATTTGCTATGGAAACGAAAAGACTACAAAGTTTCCCCCTGGAAAAACAAAACACAATTTAAGTAACGACTCTAAATTTTACGAAACAAATTACTAAAATGTATGATATATTAGTAAGTCACAGCTTTTGTACATGCAGTTTTAATAAATGTACCTTAATAAGTAGGAAATATCGACTAGCTGTCAACAGATGTTAAAACACAGGTTGCTTTCACAGTACAATCAATGTGATACAATGGATACAAAGCAGGCCCATATATGTGCCAAAAATAGGAATGTATAATAACTGCAGTATTAATCATTTTTTTATCAATAATATCTGTGTATATAGTAACAGACCAGCCATGGCCAAACAAATTTGTAGCAAAACAACAACTAAAAGATTTTGCTACGGATATCAAAAGACTACAAAATTTCCCCGTGGAAAGCTGAAAGAAGAATTTTATCAACATTGAACTAGAGAGAGAGAGAGAGACAGAGAGAGAGAGAGAGCTGATAACAAAGTCAGATAAAGCTAAAAACAAGCAAAAAATGTCTTGATAAACATAAAATGTAGGTAAAATGTAAATTATAAAAGATTGTCGTGAATTCTCTGGTGAAACAGAAATTAAAAAGGCGAGATTAAAATTAAGCTAATGAATATAAAGAGAAAATAAAAGTGCAGATAACCTTGTTTCGTTCATGCCATCTGGGTCTGTCAAATTTAGCTGCGTCTTTAATTTGCCTAAGAAAAAATTAAAAAAGGATGTTAACTTTAATATCAAAGAATTAAAAATATCAAACAATTTATTTAATATAACTCAATAATGAATGTATTCAACCCTTCTGAATAAATCTATGACGTGCCATGAAAGCCAACCACGTGTGAAATGATTGATTGTTTCATCCTCATCAGGTAATATCTATAAAAATGTAATCATTTTTATTTTCTCATTCAAACAGGTAGCACAAATGCATGTGAAGGCCAATAGAATCATTTCTTAAAAGGTTTTTTCAAATACAATCTAAAATGATTTCAGCCAAACAAATCTCAGTAGGATGTAAGAGAACTTGCTATGTTAAAGTGAGTTTAAAGTTTGTAGTGCTTTCATTTTTAGGATTAACAGCTTTTGTGCTTGTCAACTGTTTCTCATCGACATCAAAATTTTTTGTTGATGTTGATATGTCGGCACGAATGAAAAGAAACAAAGTAAGAAAATTGTTTAAAGAATTTGCCAATTTGTCATCATTTGAAACAAGAAATGGAACAGTATCATCAACTTCCTCATCGGCGCCTCAAACAGAGCAGATGCAGAATGAGCAACCCCCAAACATGGACTTCATACACAATGAAGCAAGAAGTTTTGTCATTAACTCCACAGCGAAAGATAAAATGACATCTGAAACTGGACATGATAGGGATAAATCTACCAAGATGAGAGCAGATATCAACAAGTACGGAAATCCAGTAAACACATACAAAAACGTACGCCAAAGCTCCTGTGCCTTCTGTTTTGAGCACAACTTCAGTTATGTAATACACAATGAAATTATATGTAAAAAAATTCAGATGCAGGTATATACTTACTCATCTTAATATTCACCACTCATGAAAACAAAGAGTCAAGGGCAGCATTGCGGACAAGCTGGTTAACATTTTCTAAAAATAATACAGCCCAAGTAAGATATGCTTTTTTATTAGGGGAAACTAAAAACATCCAATTAAGAGAGGCTGTATCTGAAGAGAATAACGAGTTTCATGACATTATTAAAGAAGATTTTAATGACACTTACACAAATTTAACTTACAAAGCAATAATGGGATTCAAATGGGCTTCAACGAAATGTGCGCATGCGCGTTACGTCATGAAAACAGATGACGACATGTATGTAAATATTCCAAATCTCTTACGAGTTTTGGAGGGATCAGTCAAGAAAGAGTTGAGTTATTCAGTAATAGGAAAGTGTATGGAGAAAGTAGCGCCGATACGGAATACGAAGTCAAAGTGGTATGCGTCATTGAATAGTTATCCCGGAAATTTTTATCCAGGAGTCTGTTGTGGCGGTGGATACGTAACCAGTATGCATGTTGTAACTGCGGTATATAAAATATCTCCAAGTGTTCCCTTTTTTCATTTAGAAGATGTGTACGTAGCATTATGTATAGAAGAACTAGGGTATAAACTTAAGCGAATTCCTGGATTTCATACAAGTCATCTGAAAATGGATCCTTGTGTTTACAAAGGCGGCACAATGATAACATCACATGGACTGACCCCGAGCATGCTACAGTCTATCTGGCATAATAAGTGTTAGAACAAAAGAAATTTAAAAGCTCACGTTTAAGCATGGTAACTAAATGAAATTGTAACTGTGATTTCATTAGATAACTTGTTTCATACAGGGCAAATCTGTGTTCTATTTTGCCTGGTTGTTTAGAGCATAATGAACAAAACAGGAAAATGAATGTATTTTGTAAATCGGTGTATTTTAAAATTTGTTTCTAAATTTTTCTTTCATCATTTTGAACTGGTATATATAAATTTGGTGGGGGCAATGGGAACTTTATTAAATCAACATTTCAGTACTTCTCATTATTCATTTTTTGTGTAGTTGAAAATGAAAACTGATTTTGGTGCTAAAAGCATAAAAAACTGATATATATTTTGTTTTTAGGTACATTAAAATTTCAGTTCAGTGATGTGAAATGTAATTCATATTATCTTTTATCAATTACTATTATCATAATGTTTTAAAACCATTTTAATATCATTTCGAGTTAATGTAGTGTTAGCGATTAGCGTTCAGTTATATTACTGGATGGGTGTTCAATTGAACACTTGTGTCGCCCTTAAGTAATCTGTTAGAATTAACTAAAAAGGTGAACAAGAGCCTGCTGGAAAAGACGGCATGCTGGTCCATGTACATAAATGGGCATAACTCCACTAGATATGATCTTGACCTAAAGATTTTTGCATCACCAGGACCCTGCTGTCATATGTATTATATAATTTGAAAGTTTGAAGAAGAAATGGCTAGCAAACGCTCAATTTTCGTGAACGACAGAATGATGGATTGACGGACAGACGGACAAAGCGATCCCTATGTCGTAAGCGATACAAATGTAAGCATTACATTTGCAAAGTTTGATGAAGAAATATTAAGAAATGGCATAGTTATAGCCAATGTTAAGTTTTCGTGACAAAGTCCAAGTACAAAAAGGGGCATGATACTGTCACATGTGACCTAAAGATTTTGGCATCATCGCGACCCTGTTGTCGTTAGCAATATATTAATTTGAAAGTTTGATGAGGAAATGTTGAGAAATGGCAAAGTTATTGGCAACGTCAAGTTTTCGTGACGGACCGACAGACAAAGCGTTCTTCGAAAAGGCGACACAAATACTGTCCAAGTAGTACAAAAGTTGCATTTAAATGTGGATCTATTTAACTATTTGATTTATTTTTTAATCTATTTTTTGTCTATATAAGTATATACGAACATTATGTTTATCAATAATATCAACGAAAAAGATCAGTGTACACAAACGATACATTTACGAGAAATGGCGCGTACATTCACACACACGCACACACACCACACACAAATCAATTGCATTAACTGTTCAGGAATGACCATCTATTTCTGTGGACTTGTATTTTATCTTTGAGAAACGCTATTTCTTCTTCAGTGCATATTTGTGCCATTAAATTTAGATCGTGGCTTTCAAAAAATGGAAGTTCATGTATATTTCTACGATTGGTTTCGAATATATAGAATTTCATAATTGTTATCAAAAGTTTGACAGTTTGTACATTTTATAAAGAGCTATTTATACAAAAACATATATTTTCTATCCCTTATTGACGTTTCGATTTTTCGAGGACAAAATACGTGATAGTTGAGTCCATATATGTTGTCTTTGTTGCAGTTCCAAAATAGGTGTTCCACTGATCCGGCATGCATCTTGCAAAAGTCATACGCTTTTGTATTTTTCAATTTACATTTGAACAAATATACATTAGTTGGTATCAAACGCATAATAAATTTGTATTGAAAATTCCACATTTTGTGTCAATAAAATATTTCTTTTAGTTTAGTTTAAGTTTATTAGGAAGATTTGATATTCTTAATTTCCTTAATAATGTTACTTCCCGTGAATATGTTAAGGATTAATTACTTAGATTGCTTTTAACTTCTTTTAGAATGTTACATATATATTGATGGTATTTCAGAAAGTCATTGAGATGTTATTATACAAAAGAAAACTGAAAAAATCAAAAATGTAAAACTTTTTCACTCTGTAATCAAATAAATGTTCAAAGAAGTGCATTCCTTTTTCGTACCAGATTTTGTTAAAATAAACAGTTCTGTTATCTGTTTTAACATTAGAATTATTCCATATTATTTGTTTTCCAGAATATTTGTTTTCAAAGTTTTTAACAGTACACCATGATTTTAAGAAATTCGAAAATGCATTTTCTTCATAGGTCGTTCAGCATCCTTTGCATTTAAATTTCATTCAACAATAAAATTACCACCATATCGTTTAATGACAACGTCGTAGAAGGGTTTCCAATCTCCTATATTTTTTTTTGATTTTGTTAATCTTTTCACCCAACGCCATTTTATTGTGTTTACAAAATTTGTTATATATATCATTTTAATCCTCCTAATTCGTAGTCTAACGTCAGCAATTCTCTCTCGATTTTATCTGGTTTATTGTCTGATATGAAAGTTTACATTTGTTTTGAAATACGTTTAAACACTCTATCAGAAGGTTTAGGTGCAACCGTAAGGGGGAAATAAGTTTTGGTAATGCATAAGATTTCATTACTGTCACTTTTCCAAGCAGTGCTAATATTCTGTGTTGTCACTGTTGCAAATTGCAAATTTTCGAAGTTTAGCAGCTTTGGATCTAAATTTAAGGTTTTGTGGCAAAAAGGGTTTTATTTCTTTGTCATGATTTTTAATAACTTTGATGATCCTTAGCTATAAAATTTGATAACACCTCTATGCATAAAGAACACGGGCGATGAGAGTTGATAGCTTGCGATTGGCTAATTATTGTTTCTATCACTTTTCCCCACCTATTTGCTGTTGCCTTTGTTACTATTTTATAACCAACATTCATTAAGCTTACTGGTCGCAAGTTTTTGTAGGAAAGCAGATGTGCGTGAAGTTAGCTGCCAGTTGCCATTCAATTGGCAATTGGCAACTGGCAGCTAACTTCATAGTCCAGCTACCAATTTAAACTAAAATGAAATCGTAACCATAAGCCAGATTGCCAGAGATGGCGAATTGCCAACTGGCAGCCAGGTGCAAATTCGACAAGTATCATGAATTATTGATATTAAATGAATTAGCAACTGGCAGCCAGATGCCAGTTTGTTCAAGATCGCGAATTGTCAACTTGCAAATGACAGCCAGATATTAATCCGTTAAAAATCGCGAATCGTCCACTGGCAACTGGCAGCCAAATCCAAATTCGACAAATATCATGAATTATTGATATTTACTGAATTGGCAACTGGCAGCCAGATGCCAATTCGTTAAACATCGCGAATTGACGACTGGCAACTAGCAGCCAGATGCCAATTCGACAAATACATGAATTATTAAAATCAACTGAATCGGCAACTAGCAACTGACAGCCAGATGCCATTTCATCAAAGATTATGAATTGTCAACTGGCATCAAGAAGCCAGGGGCCAATTTGTTAAACATCGCGAATTGTCAACTGGCAACTAGCAGCCAGATGCCAATTCGACAAATATCATGAACTATTGATATTAACTAAATTGGCAACTGGCAACTTGTAGCCAGATGCCAATTCGTTAAAGATCGCGACTTGTCAACAGATAATTCGCAGCCAGGTGTCAATTCGATAAGAATCATGAATTATTGATATCAACTGAATTAGCATCGGCTTCCACTTTAAACTTTGATTGCTTACCCACTCTCCTTTATATCTCGTTGATTAAACCGGCATGTAAGTCCCGTTGAAAGCTTGTTCTGATAAGGAGCATTATAATATTAGATGATTCAAAGGGCACAACAGTACGGAGTACTAAATCACTGAAATATTATCCAATGTTCATCATTTTTTCATAAGAAAAAAACAATTTACTGAAAAATTTTGAAGGGTGGGGCAGACATTTTTCCGCTAACCCTTCCGATTCCTGCATGTAGGGTTCATAAGGGAAACGTTATTGACATCAAAAGACCACAAAGAAAAACTCATCTAATGAGTTAGCACTCTAACTTACAAATAAATACGTCCAGTTCAAGTCCAGTGCATTCGCCTAAAGTAGATCATTTTAAGGACTGTAGCATTATCAGGATATCAATAAAAACGGCCATAAACTACACAGTAATAAAGTATATTTAAATTCTATATCTGTTTTTGTAAACACATCTCCAACATTGTAATAAGTAGTACGGAAGACTTTTTTTCGCTAATCAGCACTCGGCTAGCAATTCGTGTAGTCTGACCTGCTAAAGATGACTAAATATATTTTATTTACCTTCAAACCGTGATGGATATTTCAAAACACATGAAATTATGAAAAATATACACAAAAAACAACTAACTGGAAAATGATCAGAGATTGGATCAAATGGAATTCGGTCCAAAAGTGTATGGAGAAAAGGGTTTAATGGTTGGTTGCACATTCAAATGCAAACTGGAAAGCAAAAGTATGCAACCGGGAAATTCACATAGGACGGTTGTTTTGAATATTTTGGTAAAAGTAGCCAAAAACGGCCGATCATATTCTTCTTAGCCCTTAATGAACCGGAAGGTAATACTGGAATATCTAGTGAATACCTGCCGTGTGTAGGCCTATTGCCTAATCAGGTGTCTTTACCGTTGTACAATAAGAATATGAAAATGAATTGTTTTCCTTTAATCTGATTAGAATTCATATGTTATAAATAGAACCAAATAATTATGTTTTCTGTATGAAAAGTGTTAACTGCTGCGAGAATGAATCTGTTGTTGAAAAACGCGATGAAGAAGATGATATTTGTGTTTGGTTGCTTACCTATACATTCGTGTAACAACAACACCTTCAATCCAAAACTGGATATTTTACGGGGCACGTATCTCTGTTACTTACATCCAGAAAACAACTGTAATTCGTATGGCCTGATCAGGTAAACCGTGGCAAATTAAGGAACAACTGTGAACACAAGGCTTTTTGTAACATTATATGGAGTATAAGTATAAGCCAACTGAACGAGCGTTCTGGTTAAAAAAGTGCGAGGTCCATGAGCTGAAATATTTCATAGACTGGCTGAGAAAAAAACAAAAGAATACTAAGGGCTATGTTTCATAAAAAAGGGCTAGAAGTCATCACTATTTGTAATTTCAAGGGTAAATAGAGTGCCATCTAGTCAATAGCAGGTTGGGGGAGGGGAGGGGAGGGGGTTAACCACTTTTTTTCACTGCATAATCTTAACGGCTAAAAAGACTGTTATGTATCAGCAAATGATCCGGACTGGTTCTTTCAGAAAAACACTTTTAATTGATTTTGTTGACTCGAGAGAAGAGAATATGGATGTAGAATCAAAACATTCAAATTATACGTCATTAATTGGAGTACATACGTTTTATAAAAGCATTATAATTATTTTTCAGAGTAGTAGCAATACATTATACACAAAACGTAAATATTTTATAATAATTGGACATAAAATAAATCCAAAACAATAAGTTTGGCATGGATATTTTTGAAAAAGAAAATATTACTTCCTAAGAGATAAGCACTTTTATTTTTGTTACAAAATATCTAGTCATTCATTAAACACAAAATTTATAGGTTTGTTTGTTTGTTGTTGCACAGCCCAGTCTACATCTAAGGTCATAATAATAAAGTCACCCTAGAGAGAGGGAATATGATATAGGAGAATCCGGACACGAGAGGGAGGCATTTTTTATAAAGCTTATTTCAATTATTGCGATGATCAAACATAAAGCGAGGATATTTTTTTTCAAATATAAGAGGAAAATATTTGAGCTACCCTACTGATAAGGCAACTAAAAAGTAATATCAAAAGAGTTATAAGTGTGACTGGTTGTTCGTTTTCGTAAATCATGACGTTAATCATTGAATATTGTGAGACAAACAACTTCAAAATTTGTGAAATAAACGGGCGCCAATTAAAATGAACGAACAATTAAAAGGTATCACAAATTACGTCTGTTGCAAAATGTTAATCCGTAACGTTTGCTCCTGCCAATTATGCACTGAAATTTTATTGTTAATAGGATCGTTTTTGACACGCGATAAACAAACACAATGCCAAACAGACTGTTTGTTTTGCATGATCAGAATGCTTAGGTTTACATTCATAAAAACCTTCGATGCTACATTTAGAAAAAAATCATTATAGAACATACAAATTTGATATTCAGATTCGAATATTCGGTCGATTTTCGAATATTCGAATATTAGAACATTCGTTCCCATCCCCAGTAAATAAGCAACAATATGGAGTACAGAACATGACAACGGTAACTGAAAAAAAACAGCTGTGATTAAGATTGTTCCATGTAATTTGCGGAACTTACACATGTATGTAGTGATTAATTTGTAATAGATCTGTACCACATTAAAAAGCAACACTGGGTGCCAGTCGCGAGTTGCTGATTCAGTTAATATTAATTATTAAGGATATTTGTCGAATGGGCATCTGGCTGCCAGTTGCCAGTTGACAATTTGCGATTTTTAAAGAATTGGCATCTGGCAGCCAGTTGCCAATTCAGTTAATATCAATAATTCATGATAATGGACGAATTGGTACCTGGCTGCTAGTTGCCAGTTGCCAATTCGGTTAATATCAATAATCTATGATAAATGTCAAATTGGCATCTGCCTGCCAATTGACTATTGGCAAGTTTTGACGAACTGGCATATAGCTGCCAGTTGCCAATTCACTCATTGTTCATAATTCATGATACTTGTCGAACTGGCATCTGGCTGCCAGTAGCCAATTCACTCAATGTTCATAATTCATGATACTTTTCGAACAGTTGCCTATTCACGATCTTTAACGAACTCGCATGTCTGCCAGTTGCCAGTTGCCAATTCGGTTAAAATCAATAATTTATGATAAATGTCAAATTGGCACCTGGAAACCATTTGATAGTTGACAATTTGCAAGTTTTGTTGAACTGCCATCCGGCTGCCAGTTGCCAATTCAATCAATGTTCAAAATTGATAATGATTGTCCGATTGTCATCTATCTGCCAGTTTCCAGTTGCCAATTCACGATCTTAAACGAAGTGGCATCTGGCTGCCAGTTGCCAGTTGCCAATTCACTCATTGTTCATAATTCATGATAAATGTCAAACTGGCATCTGGCTGCCAGTAGCCAATTCACTCAATGTTCATCATTCATGATACTTGTCGAACAGTTGCCTATTTAAGATCTTTACCAAGCTTACATCCGGCTGCCAGTTGCCAATTCGGTTAATATCAATAATTTATGATAAAGGTCGATTTGGCATCTGGCTACCAATTGACAGTTGACGATTTGCAAGTTTTGATGAACTGGCATCTTGCTGCCAGTTGCCAGTTGCCATACTCTATGTCCAAAATTCATAATGCTTGTCTTATTAGCATCGAGCTGCTGGTTACCAGTTGCACATTCACAATCTTTAATGAATTGGCATCTGGCTACCAGTTGCCAAATCGGTTAATAACAATAATTTATGATAAATGTCGAATTTGCACCTGGCTTCCAATTGACAGTTGACGATTCGCAAGTTTGATGAACTGCCATCTGGCTGCCAGTTGCCAATTCACTCAATGATCATTATTCATGATACTTGTCGAACAGTTGCCAATTCACAATCTGTAACGGATTGGCATCTGGGCTGCCAGTTGCCAGTTGCTGATTCTGTTAATATCAATTATTTATGACAAATGTCGAATAGGCATTCGGCTACCAATAGACAGTTGACGATTCGCATGTATTGACGAACTGTCTTCTGGCTGCCAGTTGCCAGTTGCCAATTTACTCATTGTTCATAATTCATAATGATTCTCGGACTGGCATCTAACTGCCAGTTGCCAGTTAGCGAGTTTTTACGAATTGGCATCTAGCTGCCAGTTGCAAGTAACCAATTTGCGATCTTTAACGAATAAGCATCTAGCTGCCAGTTGCCAGTTGCCAATTCAGTTCATATCAATAATTTATGATAAATTGCGAATTGGACTCTGGCTACCAATTGACAGTTGACTATACACAAGATTTGACGAGCTGGCATCTGGCTGCCGGATGCCAGTTCACTCATAATTCATAATTCATGATAATTATCAAACTGGCATCTGGCTGCTAGTTGCCAGTCGCCAATTCAATTAATATCAATAATTTATGATAAATGTCGAATTGGCATCTGGCTACCAATTGACAGTTGACGATTCGCAAGTTTTATGACGAACTGGCTTCTGGCTGCCAGTTTCGAATTCACTCAATGTTCATAATTCATGATACTTGTCGAACAGTTGTCAATTCACGATCTGTAACGAATTGGTATCTGGCTGACAGTTGCCAGTTGCCAATTCGGTTAATATCAATAATTTATGATAAATGTCGAATTGGCATCTGGCTACCAATTGTGTAGACGGTTCGCAAGTTTTGATGAACTGGCATCTGGCTGCCAGTTGCCAATTCACTCTATGTCCAAAATTCATATTGCTTGTTCGATTAGCATCTAACTGCCGGTTCTCAGTTGCCAATTCACGATCTTAATGAATTGCCATCTTTTTGCCTGTTGCCAGTTGCAAATTCAGTTAATATGAATAATCTGTGATAAATGTCGAATTGACACCTGGCTACCAATTGACAGATGACGATTTGCAAGTTTTGATGAACTGGCATCTGGCTGCCAGTTGCCGTTTACCAGTTCACGCATTGATCAAAATTCATCACGCTTATCGGACTTGCATCTAGCTGCCGGTTCCCATTTACCAATTCGCGATCTTTAATGAATTGGCATCTAGCTGCCAGTTGCCAATTCAGTTAGTATCGATAATTTATGATAATTGTCGAATTGGTAGTCAGATGACAGTTGACGATTCCCAAGTTTTGATAAACTGGCAACTGGCTGCCAGTTGCCAATTCACTCAATGTCCAAAATTCATAATGCTTGTCCGATTGGCATCTAGCTGTCGGTTCCCAGTTGCCAATTCACAATATTTGACGAATTGGCATCTGGCTGCCAGTTGCCATTGATATTAATTATTTGTGATAAATGTCGAATTGGCATCTGGCTTCCAATTGACAGTTGAGAATTCGCAAGTTTTGACGAACTGCCATCTAGCTGCCAGTTGCCAATTCATTCTATGTTCATAATTCATGATACTGCCGATCTGGCATCTGGCTGCCAGTTGCCAGTGAGCGATCTTTAACGAACTGACAACTAGCTTCCAGTTGCCTTTTGTCAATTCGGTTAATATTAATAATTTATGACACATGTCGAATTGGCATCTGAATACCAGTTGACGGTTGACGATTCGCAAATTTTGAGAACTGGCAGTTAGCAAAGATTTCAAATAAATTTGAATTGGCAACTGGACTATGAAGTTAACTGCCAGTTGCCAAGCTAACTTCACGCACATTGAAAGCAGTACTTTTGTTTGGTTATGCTTATAGTGATATGATACTTTGTCTTTGGAGATGATTCAATTTTCCAATTTGAAATGAGTAATTTATTGAATTTATGTAATATTTCGACAGTATTATCATCTGAACCGGGGCTTTTCCCATTTTGCACTTCTTTAATGTAATTTTTATTATATTACCTGTTTGATTAGGTGACATCACCAATTCTGATAGGGGATTTCACCAGTTCATAATAGGTGGTATCAGTTATTTAAAAAACGAATAAGTGACATCACCAATTGGTTATTTGTAGAGGTTTGTTGTGCTCTGTATATCGTGTCATGATAGTGAATATTTGTAAGATGCTATTTCGAAATTCTTTCAGAGAAAGATATAGCCAGGAAAAGCATAACTGACCCTATCTTTGACCTTTGATGTGTGAACATTGGGAATAAAGAGCTTGGTGTCCCGCCCTGTACATTGTCTTATGATGGTAAATCTTCCCTATAAAGAGGCATGAAAAAGCCTGAGAACGTTATGGCTCTCTAAGTGTGACCGAAGCAGTATTGAGTTGGGTCTTTTATTATGCACATTGTCTTATGATAGTAAACATTTGTGCCAAGTTAACTCTAAATCTATCTAATAGTTTGAAAGTTATGGAGCAAACACGATTGAGCACTGACAGACGGATGGACGTAAAAACGAAGACTATACCTAGTTACAACTCCTGCTTTCGCGCTGAAAAATAACTAGACAATGCTTCATATTAAATAACAAAGTTTAAGCTGATGTGATTTATTTAAGACCACATTTTAAAAGTTTTCCTATACATATTTCCAAATAACCTACGACTCCCAATGGCGCAACTAACACAAATTCGAAAGTCACTAGAAGAAAATACTTCTCACCAATTTCAGAAGTTTACGACTTATTGTTCAAGACAAGATGAGTTGGTTTATGTGAAACTAAAGTTTGTTTTTGAAATTAAACATATGCCCCCGCCCCTCTTCTAAGCTGAACGTATTTAGTCCTTCCAATACATAAACTTGGACATACACATTTTGATTATTTTCTGAAAGGCTTCATAATTCTCAGAGTTGTGCATTAGAGACGGTCTGACGGTGGTTTACATGTCTGCTAAATAATTTCAAAATCCATTAAGAAATGACAGTTATGGAGCGGACGAAGACATGACCACATTATTGACATTTTGTCCGCAAAGTTTGACCTGGAATTTGGCCGTCCGAACCTGCTTTTAGCACTTGACATATGGTCTCATGTTGGATAACATTTCTGCCGCGTATATCAAAATCCTTCAAAGAATGACAAAGTTATGGATCGGACACGATTTGTGACATCTAGACATCCATCCATTCGTCCAGGCAGGAAGCAAAACATCGAAGTGACTTCCCCTACCACTGCTTGGGGAGATAGGGGGATAAATATTTGGGAAAAACATGTGACCTTCAGGATGGAGCCAGTAATGTTGCGACCAAACTGCTAAAATTCCACAAGACAGTGCTTCATGCGAAATTTCAAACCTCTGGGTCCTTCGGTCTTAAACAAGACACATTCGAAATTTCTTTAAAAAAAAATTAAAACGAGGCTGCATATATATTATAATACTTGTGAAAAAACACGAGTTTTTGTTTTATGCACACTAAAAATAATCTGCAGGATCAAGCATTATGGGAATAGTAAAGTTACGACTAAAATTTTACAAAATGAATTACTAACATGTAATGATATTTTAGTTTGTCACAGCTTTCGTACATGCACATGATATAAATATTAATATACATTAATAAATTAAAGGTTATTGACTTGCTGTCAACAGATGTTAAAATACAGACTATCAATACGATGCAGGGGCAGATCCAGGATTTCAGATTAGGGGGCCGACTTCGGGTTCGTTTTCTATAGTTTATAATAAGTATACGCACAAGGGTCCCACTTTTGACCACAACCGACCGAAATCGACTTTCTTTTCCGGAATCGACCAATAAAATATATATAGGTCAATGTTTTGAAAAATTATAAAGCATTTTTTATTAGCAAATGATATTATTAATTTATTTGCAAAGGAATTTGAAGTACCTTCAGGTGGAAAGTCTTTAAACCAGACAGAAAATCGACGATTTGCAAAAAGGTTTCGCATTCTTAGATACACCGGACTCGACCTGTTTTTTTATCAATACTTGTATTAAGTAAGTTATATGACCTTTTCATTCCTTACATCAGTTATTATACATAAACCAAAGAACTTTGATGTATCTTCGAGTGTTTGTAAGAGAAACGAAACCGTTGAATATTTGGAAAGATTTCGCATACGGAGATAAACTGGAATCGACCTGAATTTTATAGATAACTTGTATTTAAGTAAGATATAACGAATTAATCATTCATTTACATTAACTTTAATATCTAAACCAAAGTAATTTCAAGTATCTTCAAGTGTTAAAAGTTTACATGAGAAAGAAAACTTGCGATTTTTGGAAAGGGTTCTAATTCGGAGATACACCGGAATCAACCTGTATACTGGTATTTTAGTAAGATATATAATATTCTTCATTTATATACATCAGTAATAATATATTGTAAAAAAAGCGCCGCAAGGCGGAGCAAAATCTTGCACAAAAGCCTAACAACAGAATAACAGAACAACTTTAGCAGAGTAGCCTAACAATATTTTAGCAGAACAACTCCAGCACAGTAGCTAACAACAGAATAGCAGAGCAACACAAGCAAAGTGCCCTCACAACAGAATAGTAGAAAAACTCCAGCAGAGTAGCTGACAACCGAATAGCAAAACAACTCTAGCACAATAGCCTTACAACGGAATAGCAGACCAACTCAAGCAGAGTGGCCTTACAACAGAAAAGCAGAACAACTCCATAGAGTGGCCTCACAACAGAATAGCAGAACAACTCCAGCAGAGTAGCCTAACAAAGGAATAGCAGAACAGCTCCAGCACAAAAGCCTAACAACAGAATAGCAGACCAACTCGAGCACAAAAGCCTAACAACAGAATAGCAGAACAACTGCAGCAGAACAGCCTAACAACAGAATAGCAGAGCAGCTCCAGCAGAGAAGCCTAACAACAGAATAGCAGAGCAGCTTCAGCAGAGAAGCCTAACAACAGAATAGCAGAGCAGCTCCAGCAGAGAAGCCTAACAACAGAATAGCAGAGCAGCTCCAGCAGAGTACAAAGCCACAGAATAGCAGAGCAGCTCCAGCAGAGAAGCCTAACAACAGAATAGCAGAGCAGCTCCAGCAGAGTAAAAAACCACAGAATAGCAGAGCAGCTCCAGCAGAGAAGCCTTACGACAGAATAGCAGAGCAGCTCCAGCAGAGTACAAAACCACAGAATAGCAGAGCAGCTCCAGCAGAGAAGCCTTACAACAGAATAGCAGAGCAGCACCAGCAGAGTAGCCTTACAACAAAATAGCAGATTAACTCCAGCAGAGAAGCCGTACAATAGAATAGGAGAACAACTCCATTAGAGTAGCCTTACAACAGAATAGCGGAACAACTCAAGCAGAGTAGCCTAAAAATAGAATAGGAGAACAATTCCAGCAGATTAGTCTTGCAACACAATAGCGAACAACTCAAGCAGAGTAGCCTTACAATATAATAGAAGAACAACTCCAGCAGATTAGCCTCACAACAGAATAACAGAACAACTCCAGCAGAGTAGCCTTATAATAGAATAGTAGAACAACTCGTGCAGAGTAGCCTTTCAACAGAACAGTAGAACAACTCGGGCAGAGTAGCCTTATAAAGAATTATAGAACAACTCATGCAGAGTAGCCTTTCAACAGAATAGGAGAACACCTCCAGCACGTTGCCTTATAATAGAATAGTAGAACAACTCGTGCAGAGTAGCTTTGTAATCGAATAGTAAAACAACTCGTGCAGAGTAGCCTTTCAACAGAATAGTAGAACAACTCCAGCAGAGTAGCCTAACAACAGAATAGCAGTACAACTCCACCAGAGTAGCCTTTCAACAGAATAGTAGTACAACTCGTGCAAAGTATCCTTTCAACGGAATAGTAGAACAACTCGTGCAGAGAAGCCTTTCAACAGAATAGTAGAACAACTCCGGCAGAGTAGCCTAACAACAGAATAGTAGAACAACTCGTGCAGAATAGCCTTTCAACGGAATAGTAGAACAATTCGTGCAGAGTATCCTTACAACAGAATAGCAGAAAAAAATCCAGCAGAGTAGCCTCACAACAGAACAGCAGAGGAACTCCAGCAGATTAGCCTAACAGAATAGCAGAACTACTCCAGGAGAGTAGCCATACAACAGAATAGCAGAACTACTCCAGCAGAGTAGCCTTTCAACAGAATAGTAGAACAACTCGTGCAAAGTAGCCAAACAACAGAATAGCAGAAAAAATCCAGCAGAGTAGCCTAATAACAGAACAGCAGAACAACTCCAGCAGAATAGCCTTTCAAAAGAATAGCAGAACTTCTCCAGCAGTGTAGCCATACAACGGAATAGCAGAGCTACTCAAGCAAAATAGCAAAATGGCAAAACAACTCAAGCAGAATAGTAGGATCCCAAGTCCCAAGAAGTGAACTAAAAAAACTAAGAACAAATTTTATCAAAAATCTGAATGTTTTTTTTTTGTCGTTTGACCTTGCATTTTTATTACCTCGTACAAAAAACATAAGCTTAAGACTATTTTTGCAACACACATGTTGACATTATTCCATTATTTGAGTAAATGATTTATGTTTGTTGAAAGAAAGCACCAGTAGAATTGCTGAACAATTCTAGCAGAATTGCAGAACAGCAGAAAAGCAGGACGTCTCAAGCAGAATGGCAGAATGACTAACTGGAAGAACAACTCCAGCAGAATAGCAAAACAGCAGTATAGCAGGACAACTCTAGCAGAATAGCAGAATTTCAAAACAACTCCAGCAGAATAGCAGAAATGACAGAATTTTAAGACAACTCCAGCAGAATAGTACTATCAATCCAGCAGAACAAACAAACAAATCAACAAACAAACAAATCAACAAACGAAATTGAGTTTTCATTGGTAAGATTTTTTCTCTGCGGGTTGTTGTCTTTAGTCAAATAGTAAAATTACGTTTAAATAGTAAACAGAAATGTTTCCAAATCAATTAAGATTATTTAAAACAGTTTTGAATATTAAAAGAACATTTTTAATACTTAATTATACACGTTTAAGGGTTTTTAAAAATCATTTTCATTCAAAGGGTGTCTTTTCTAAAAAATAAAATTAAATGTTAGACAATTAAAAAACATGTCTCTTCTTCCCTACTGTGCATTATTCGTATATAAATGTCACAGCATTTTTGTAATTTCGGTTTTTATTACTTTGGAAAAAAATCTCAACTTATAGCTGTGTATGAGTGTTTGCATGCATGCGCGCGCGTGTGTGTTTTCCAATTATATCTTATTCAGGGGCATCTTGAACATCATGGATATGCACACTAGGGAAAGATAACTTGCAAGGGGTTAATGATATTATGCACACTCGACAAACACAAGGCGCTGGTGAGCTTTGACAATGTGTATAGTTTAGTACATACCTCTGTTATTTCCACCGTTAATTTTTACTGTTATAGACAATTAATCAAAGTTTTACATTAGACAATTTTAACAATTTCTTATGTTAATTTTTAATACATAAAAATCAGGACAGACTTTAACAATGTTTTCCCGAATGCTTTTTGAAAAACATCCAACATTCAATCAACTTTTCTTTTAAGATCATTCTGCTTTAACAAGTCAAAGGAAAAGATATAAAGTGGAAATTAAAAAAAAATACAGTACAACTGTTTTACAGAAAGCGTACAATGATACAGTCTTGAAACAGAAATTAAGTTCGATTTATGTACATTATTAACTAAATTAGTGCACTACTGTGAAGACCTTAAACTGGTACAGGACATAAATTGCTGGCAATACTTTCTATAATGGGAAAATAACACAGAAATAGACTTCTATAAATGTTAAGCAAATTTCATTAAAGCGACTGACTCACAGATGGTCCGACGTTGAAAAAAAAAAGATAAAGTTTATACATTTATTGTAGTTGTAATTGTGAAGAACATATATAAAATAAGTTACTGACTCATTTTTATTACAGAAAAACATAAGAATATAAAGCTTTACACACTTTTATCGTTAAAAAAATACCCCCTTAGTCACGGGGTAGATACTTCAGTTAGATCATTAATTTTGATGCATTTTGATTACTAGTCTCTGTGGTTCAGTGGACAGGTGTAAATCGACGTTCAACATTTTACTGACCGAAAAGGCATTGGTTCGAATCCTGGTAAAATCGGAACTTTTTTTTCAGTTTTCACGGTGTATGAATGCGTAATATTATGTTTTTTTCCATAGTATATAAACTTCTCTTAAATCATAAAGAAAAAAATTTCATCTAAATTCTGTGTGTCAGTCCCTTTAAAACATAGACAGTACAGAAACACTTCCCTGCTTCTAACCTCTCTCTATATATATGAATTGAAAACCTATGTTACTTATACAAACTAAACTATTTGCTCGCACGTTCTACAGTATTTCTCAATTTCAAGGTGTCGTTTTCTTCTCTTCATTTTCTAATCTGAATGAAGACACATTGTAAATTGTTGAATCTTATTCAAAAGTAACTGATTTGAAACTCATCCGAAGCAAAAGCAAAATGATGATTTCGTTAAAGGGAACTTTAAGAGTAGTGAAAATAAATGCTAGAAATGATAAGGTAATCAAAGGTGTTAAGTAATCAAAAACTGTTACACCATGCACACTCACTCAACCTGTGTATGTATGACTTTTAGTATCAGTTATAAAATCTCAACCATAACACTGTACTATAAGTATTAAACATTTCAACCTAAATGGATAAAAAAAGCAACTTTAAAACAAGAGGAAATATGTTCAAAAACGTTAAGCTTTAAAGTGTGTTTTATACAAAAGAAAAAGAAAAAAAGCAGAACGCTCATATTACGAACTGAAAATTGTATCTGTTTATTTCTGCCACACAACTGATAGTTGACGTGACGCTGTTCTACCTGTAATAATTGATTCACGAATGTTGTTCAATTTGATAGAGCCTATGCAAAAATATACTGATATATCAAAAATTGCAGGTAATTAAAATAAACCTACTAGCACAGAGCAGTAACTGTATGACAAAACTTATCAAAACGAAAACTGCTGAATGTTGAAGCAGCTCATTATACCAAGAAAGCATTTATCTTACCAAGATACCAAACTATAATTGTTTTGAATATCTTAAATAATTGAATTTGTATTACAAAAGGTTACAACGTAGTAATAATAAAGAAAAATGATTCTTTATAATAAATCATTAAATGCAGTTTTAAGATGTGTTGTGCTTGTCATGATTTGAACAAAAGGATAATGGCTAGCTGCTCGCTAAAGCATGTCACTCCTACATTGACCGTCTTGAACTTATGCCGTCGTGTCTTCTGTAGTGAATTAGCGTCTCGATCATTTAACACCGAACAGTTTCTGGAGACCCGCGTAAGCGACAGGGTTTCTCTCCTCGAAGTAATATCGCCGTAAAATTTGCTCCATTTCTTTATTGTCCATGACGACGTCGTTCCGCAGAATATACCTTGAAGTCAAAAAGCCAAGAATAAAAGTCCTACTTTTTTCATCGTTATCGTCTCTCGCGATTGGTAGAAAAAAAACAGTTACAGTCTTTAAAGCAATGTACACATTTTACAGACGATTTAAATGGACACCGTATCTCTTAATTCAGATGCGTAACTCTAGCGACGATAAAACCAAAGTTTATGTAGCAGTTACTTCCCTTGCATCGCAAAAAAGGGCACCATCACCACCAGAGCAGTTACTTCCCCTGCATCGCCAAGGCAAGTACACCTGAAAATGAAAAGTTTCAAATAACAGATTAAATCTAATTTATCATGATTTCACCTTGATAACTTCCGTGTGGAAGTTGTCACGTAAAGTTTTATATAAACCGGTATATTTCCATTCGAGAATACATGGTATATAGCTAAATAGAGGATATTGGATTTTTTCAGTGTGTGATCGAAAATTTTTTTCACGAGTGACCATTCACCGTGTCCAATCGTTACAATTGGAAGGAGGATTTGTAACGCATCCGCAGTCGTGTTTTTCAGGGATTTAGGAAGGGGTGATGTAAATATTTTTCTCGTTATTTCTTCTTTTTTTCTGTCTGGTTTTTGTTTAATAGTCTAAGATGACCTTCAATCAATGTAGATTCTTGCTCGAAAACTATTTTGTCTCAGAACTTTGCCATTTTCAAGATCATTCAGGAAAACCTAGCGATAGAAAGGAAAACGCTTGATTTTAGCACGATGTTTTAAAGATTTCTTGACATAAACGTATCAAACAACTTTATATTTTGTTTGGTTTACAAGAATTCCATAGTAAAAATTGATTTCAATTTAAACTTTATCCCTGTGTTTCCAATTAAATACTGATATAATCGTTTTTGCTAACGAAACACTTGTAACGTAGGCGCAGTTACTTTTGTGACGCACGCGGAGCAAGGATTCAATAACTTTGAATTACCTTTTCTCACCTTAATTGACCAAATAACAAATAACTAGATATATTTTATATTTGTATTACATTGTAAGTTCAAAAAGCGAAACGGACATAAAAAGGTAGATAAACTGTCGCCAGTGTACCAAAGTTATATGATAAGATTTTTTTTAGAATGGATGAAAATAATAATGAAACCCTAGAAACTGTCGAAGTTCTTGAAAAAATCACTCAATCATTTGAACCACGACAAACGGTAAGATACTGTAGCTTTCCTAATATCAAACGTGAGCGCTTTCAGTTAAAAATAAGTGAAAACCTGACAGCAACTTGCAAATTGTCCATGCAAAACAATTTTAAAAATACACATATTATAAAGAAAAAATGATGACCGCAACTTGTTTCGATTACAGTATTTCGAAGAAAAGTTTTGATCATATGTGTCGCACTGGTACTTAGTTGATTTAACGTACAAATGACTAAATGTACTTGTATTTGCATGTAAAGCACGTTCGTTTTCACGCAATTTAGCACAAGATTAAAGTTTTGAAGGTTGCGGGTTTGAATCCCGGTAGAACTGAGGTGTTCTCCAGATGACCTTCCTCTACGTTGGTGATCATTTCTATGGAAGCTGAGAAAGTGTCGTCGTAAGAGATGAATCAATGTTGTAAGAAATTTTATCAAAATTGATTTAATACAAACGAGTCAATGCGGATTTTTCTTTTTCATTTCAGAACAGACATCACAGTCCAGTCCTTCACAGATATTTGATCAGCGTGTAGCAGCATTTGGTAATACAGTTTTCATTTACAAATACGTTTAACTTGACGTATTTTTACGTGAATACTCGTACATGTACACCAGTCTCTAAGGGAGCGGCGTAGCCGATTGCTTAGCGCGTCTGCTATTTTACACCCCGCTCGGGGTTCGAACAAGCGACCTTTGCATTACTAATCCAGTGCTCTACCAGGCGGGCCTATATCTGTTTAGGAAGGAGTGGATCAGTGATCTAGTGGCACCACCGAATAGACCTGTAATCGAAGAGTCGTAAGTTCGATCTCCCGCACCACCGCTGCTAACAGAACTTACATTAAAACCTAGGTCCAATGCATCGGCACTACAAAGCGGACATGAAAGAAAACTAGAGGTGTCTCTGGATTATGATTTGACTGATTGATATTTATTTTACAAACACGTTAGCATAGCAAATTCTGTAACTTGTAGTTAACTAATGCTACAAATGACAGAGTCATATATATAATATATATATATTCACATATGATAACAGTCCTTAGTTTTCTTATATCTCCGTCATAATTATGTTCTTGGTTTGAATTGTGTTTGGAGAAATATACAACGTATTCGCTTTACTTTTACTTCCAGAAACCTGTGAAAACTTTCTATGATGGATCTGTGGAAAAAACTTTTCTTCCAACAGCAATCTTAAACGACATTTGTTGATTCACAGCGACGGTGAAAAAAAAAATATCAGTGCTCTGTTTGTGAAAAAGTGTTTCAACGATCTGATCATGCAAAGGTTCATCAAAAGACAGTTCAAGTCGACTTACGCGATTCCACTACAGACACTGTTATTAATCTAGTCTTTCTTATTTTTGTATGTATCAGTCTGAATGGTTACTTAGCTTACTCATTAGGAAAAAAAAATATTATTGGTCATTACGGTAAGAATAAGTACTTGAAAGTTATTGAATCCTTGCTCCGCGTGCGTCACAAAAGTAACTGCGCCTACGTTACATGCGTTTCGTTAGCAAAAAACGATTATATCAGTATTAATTGGAAACGCAGGGATAAAGTTTAAATTGAAATCAATTTTTACTATGAAATTCTTGTAAACCAAACAAAATATAAAGTTGTTTGATACGTTAATGTCAAGAAATCTTCAAAACATCGTGCTAAAATCAAGCGTTTTCCTTTCTAACGCTAGGTTTTCCTGAATGATCTTGAAAATGGCAAAGTTCTGAGACAAAATAGTTTTCGAGCAAGAATCTACATTGATTGAAGGTCATCTTAGACTATTAATCAAAAACCAGACAGAAAAAATGAAGAAATAACGAGAAAAATATTTACATCACCCCTTCCTAAATCCCTGAAATACACGACTGCGGATGCGTTACAAATCCTCCTTCCAATTGTAACGATTGGACACGGTGCCATTAGATTTTATATTTTCACGAGTGGCGTAGCACTGAAAACATCGAATATTCTATTTAGTTCATGCTGTTCAGTGTTATTTCGGAACAAAAGGTAAAACAGTGATAACATGAACATCTTATCCACCCGTGGTGCACCCCAATATTTACTATGTCTGCACGCGCTAGACGCTATTCAAAGTAGTTCCAAGAAATTCGATAAAAATAATGAAAATCTGGGCTTTCAGTGTTTATTTCTTCACTCATAAGCACAAAAATAACATTTAAACAAAACATTTTTAATATTTATTCAATCTAACGAAATATTACAGAAACTGCAAATACATCAATGAAATATATTCCTCCGCGTCAGGACATGACGTAAAATTGAAACGTCCGCCAAATTGTTAACAGTTTCTTTAACAGTAAAATCGCGTTCTGGCCCACTAAGCTCTTTAAACGATAACTGAACAAAATAAAAAGTGTTTTCATATTCATTTGGATTTAATTAAGTGTTTTATTAAAAAATCTATCACTCTCATCTGATTCTGCCATGCAGATACGTTTATATGCCGGCCGAACTGTTTTTCTTGTAATTGGGGTGCAGTGAGGGGAAAAAGTAGTCCGGCACAGAGAAAATTATATTTTGTAAATTTCACTAGCGGTTTATCAGAATATAATCATCTGATATTTAACAATAAACACTAGAAAGCATGAAATAAAGACTCCAGGAAATTATACTTTTTTATATAAAAAAAGAGGAACATGATTTAAGTTAAACTTTCGGGCAGGTTACGTGCACTGTGTAGTTACATTTACTTCCGCGTCATGCAGGTAATTATTGTAAAATGGGAAGAGATTAAGATTAAATCAAGAAGACGTTTATCATTTGTTTGAATAAAGAATTAAAAAAACGAGGACCCGATCACTGGTCCAGTAGTTACGCGCTGGACTTGTAACCCAGGGGATCCTCCACGAACATTACTAACCACTAACATTGTCTTTCGGATGAGACATTAAACCGAGGTCCCATGTATCAGTGCTTTACCCTGAACATGCAAAAGAACCAGGGTGTCTCTGGAACGGGAGCTTTCTGTGTCTTGTATTATCCCCTACTACATTAAATAACCGATTTCTGCAGGGGGCGTCGGTCATATGGGGAACCGGTAACGACGATAAATAAACTCAGATAGAGATAGTCATTAAGGGTTGCTCTGATAAAACTCATTTATCTTTAATAATAGATCTCTCAACAACAGACGCGTGGAAATGTCCACGCTTATTAATACTATCAACCTATGAAATTACGCAATCAAATCAAAATAGTTAAATATTCGAAACAAAGCTATAACCAACCGAAAAACACACATAAAACACACACAACAGACGTGGAAATTTCCACGTTTCAAAAATACAAAATAATACTCCCTCAATTTAATGGAATAAAATATGTAAATAATGAAATATGCATAAGCTATTGTAGGTGTGGAAATTTCCACGCTTCCCATTAAGAGTTGAAAATGACCGAAATGTAATATCAAAATTTAACTACGAAAAGATAAATTATCTGTTCTTATATGCCAAAACCTCCACTATTTCTTGAACGTATTTTGGGGAGATAAAACCATTTGAGTAAATTTTCAGTTTGAACGCATGGGTCGAACTTTTCATTAGTTTTCATCTGTATGAAATTTGAACGCATGGGCAGGAGGCATTTTTAAAGCTATCTCATATAAAATCGATCATTGGACCTTCCAGGTTCAGAATATTCGTTCTAAATGCCTTAAGCATTATTTTCAGATTAGCCCCCACTTTCGAATCCCCACAACGTATTGCTAATAAGCAATACTACGAGAGCTGTTCGGAAAGCCCGTGTAAAAATTGAAACAAATAATCATTTTTTAACAATTGTATCCTAATATTTGCAAAGGATGTTTGCTTCTTGACCACCAAGGAAAATGGCGTAAGCGTTAAAACTCGTCTCCAATATGTGTTTATGGCAACGCAGTACATATTACGCGAGGGAGGTTATGTCGTTTTGTAAGATTTCTTACCATTATATAAATAACACACATCAGCGAGGGTGATAGAGGATATTGACAACCCTCAAAAAACAATAACACCCTCGGCTGTCGCCTCGGGTGTTATTGTTTTTTCGGGTTGTCAATACCCTCTATCACCCTCGCTGATGTGTGTTATTTATTTTATTATACCGAACCATACATGTGATCATGTTATAAATACCTTAGGGCTGTTTTCGTTTGGTAACGAGTCGAATCAAACTCAGCTAAACGCTTACAGTCAATATATTCAATAAGCGCATTCGACCTCATCAGACGCTTGAATTTTCTGCAGGGTGTGCAAAAAAACAATAACACCCGGAGGGTTTTTGAAAAAAAAATGTTACCCTCTGAGCTGATGCAAAATGTAACATTAGTTTTAAAAGCCCGATCGCCTAGGGGAATTTAGTATTGGCAGTTTACGTGAGGTATAATAAAGTCGCTTAATATTCAAGATTGAATACTAGTATCATACTTTCCGTGAGATATTTTCAAGCGAATCAATATAACGTTACCGAAATGTTACTTTCTTTCCGGAAGTCGCATAACGTCATTGAAAGTAGAATCCGTGAAGCTCGAGCTATTAAACAGTTCTTATAATAACGTCAACGAAAAATGTTGAATTCAGCTGTAAAATTATGTGCTGGACTCGATAAAACACCAAAACAAGCAAGAAAAATGATAGAAAAGGATTCAGACAAAATTTAAGTCTTTCATTCGTGTATAAATGGTATGGAAAGCGTGTGAGATTCTTCCCCATGCGCCATACAGCCCAGATTTGGCCTAATGGACTTTCGGACGTTTCCCTAGTTAAAATCTCAGATACGTGGAATTCGTTTCCATGGTCGTGAAGAGCTCAAAGCCGCCACTCATAACACAGTATTTGATTTTGACTCAGAATGGTATGAAGAAACCTACAGTCAGTAGATAAAACGACACGATAAGTGTTGGTGAAGACTTTGTGGAAAAATCGTGATATTTGACGGCGTAACCTGTAAGTGACGTCGTGACTTAGCCCTGGTTAGGCATACATTTGTTGTTCTGTATATTTATTTGTTCTTTATTTTTATATAATGGGTACGTAATATTATACTAAACGATTCCCGGTATAATGATCTAGATTATGATGTAAGTTTTGTTTATTTGAAACAACAAATTACAAATATATTTTCAAACTACACAGACTTTCCGAACAGCCCTCGTATATCTACTTGGTAAACTCATCTTTAACTTGTAATCATTCATTATGCAAACGAGTTGAAGTTGATTTTACCAAGTAGATTTTACGTAGATTTTAATTTAAAGCGACTGACACAGAATTTAGCTGATTTTTTTTCTTTAAAATGTAGGAGAAGTTAATATACCCTGGAAAAAACATAGTATTATGCTTCTATACACCATGCAAAATGAAAAAAAAAGTTTTGACTTGACCAGGATTCAAACCCACGACCCTTCGGTCAGTAAGATAGAGATCGACGATCTACACACCTGAGCCACAGCGTGTAATTATAAGTTTTTTTCATAATTAATATTATAACTGAAGTATCTACCCTGTTACTAACGGGGTAAATTTTTTTACCGATAAAAGTGTGTAAAACTTTATGTTTTGATGTTTTTCTGTCACAAAAAATGAGTCAGTAACTTATTTTAGATATGTTCTTCAAAAATACAGCAAGATGTATAAACATTTTCTTTTTTTTTTTCATCGTCGGTCCATCTGTGAGTCAGTCGCTTTAATCTTTCATATAATACGAATATGATATAATGCATGTGATAGATTTATATCACACACTTGTAAGAATATTGTGTTTTTGTACTGAACATCAAATGTATAGAAAAAAATCGATGAGAATTACATCATAAAAGGTGATAAAACTACGCCACAAAGTGGGCCGCAGAGCCGCAGAATAAGGATGGCCGATATTTTCTTTTCTTTTTTTTTTAGATATAAGGTAATATTTATGATGTAAATTTCAGTTTAAAAAAATGCGCTCCTCAATAATTCCTACCCCCGCCCCTCATCCCATGGTCAGTAGATCTGTGGGGAATAAAAAACCAGATCACCTAATAGTGCAGGCACAAAGGTATGCATTAATCCAGCGGTTGCATGAATAATCTAGCGTAATGTGCAGAAGTTCACATGAGCAGGATGTTTACACTCAGACAATATTTCCTTACATGGACAGTAACATTAAAGCAAGAAGACAACTATATATGCATGTAGATGTGATCACATGTATAATTCAACAATTGTGTGTTTTTTTAAGCAGCCAACCTGTCTCCTTCCTGTTCAAACATCATCATCATACGTGTACATATAGATATTCTGAAGACTTGAATAGTGTTTACGAAATGAAATAGACAAACACACGAGGACGTTTGTGCAAAGCTAAGCTGTTTACCCATTTAAACTTACGAGCGGAAAGAAATAACTTCAGACTTTTCGGCATGCAAAATTTGCGAGTGTTAACTAAATTGTTAATAAAAGTTGAGCTAGAGTAGGTAAACGTGAGCTTTTTTAATTAGGAAATAGATTTTAAGTTTGAGTGATATACCGTCTGATATATCACGGTGTCGAGTTCAGATGCGTAGTAATTTAATCACGAAGGCCTACGGCCTGAGTGATTAAATAACTACGCATATGAACGAGAAACCGTGATATATACGACGGTAGATCACGAAAATATTAAAATCTATTTCCATTCTAACACGTACGTATATTTATAAGGGGCGCAAGTATGTGCACTATTTAACAGTAACGTTCGGAGTGACGTCAGCAGGCGCGCGCTTGTGTTCAGCGTGCTATACTGCCTATGATATATCACGCTCAATTCGTTCTTTGTTTATTGTCGGCGAATAGCGGATAGTGTTAGAATGTATGTTCAATCATAATTTTTCAAAGTCCTTCAAAAACGTGTTTGCCGATGACTCAATTGACCCTAGCAAACATCATATTACTAAATTTCATCCTTCATCCTTGTACTTCCTTTAATTTAAATATTGCATCATTCAAACCTGTTCATATATCATAATGATAGAAATCTCAAACTCTATGTCAGACAAGCCAACTGGTGCAGTAGATTTCATTGACAATCCAAAGCGGAAAAAGCACAGTCAAGTGATTTTATCCGCCCTTTTTGACACATTAAAGGAATATCGACAACTTCATACACAATGGCATTTCCATGTTAAGGAAATGCTAAGTGTAACAATAACTTTGAAAGTTGGTGTTACAAGCTATGTACCTAAAAAACATATTTAAATAAAACTGAACTAAATAACCTTGATTTAACACACCCTGTTTTAGTTGGCGTGACAAGTGATTTTGGTTACTCATACCCTTTTCTCTTATAAATGTAAACATGGGGACATTTAGGTGTTGAAACAGGATGTTTTAAGGAGTGGATTGTATCTAATTTATTCAGTGACACAAAATCTGTACAATCTTTGCAAATATAACACAAGTACGCCTTGTAAAAGCAAGAAAAAAAGAAAAAAGAACAACAACAAAAAACATATAAATAAACCTTCTGATTTACGTATCTTTAGTTGAATTTTCATCTTCGTATAAACACAAGTGATCATCCACGGCTAATAGTATATTGTCACATATTTGCAATGTAGCTTGATACAATGTACAGCAATAAAAATATTCTAAAGTCAAGAGACTGTGTAAATTATGCAACTGAACATCGAACAAAAAAATCAAAATACACACTTCTGTCTCATAATTAATCATAATTAATCAAAAATCCTTTGTCATCCAGCTTTTATATTCTACTAGTAAACCGACCTTTTTTTCATACTGAACACAGATGAATTCGATTTCTTATTTTATAGCCACGAAATTGACAGTTTCAGGGTCAGCAGTATTTGCACATCTTTATTTGTTCGATTGTGCCAGCCGGAGAAAATTTGTGTTTCTTGTTATTAAAAGCACTCAAGTGTGCTGAAGTCGAATACATGCTCCTTGCATAACGTGAACAATTTCGTTCAAATGACTTAAAACTTGATCTGCCTTTTTGGAAATTTTACAATAACACTCGTCGAAGTCTGATGTCAGCCTCAAGTTTCTTCATCCTCTCTTGAAGCAGTGGTAGTTCTTTCTTTGTCGTCTTCACTGCTTTTTGAAGTCCGTATTTTCCCTCAAGTTTAGCGTTTTTTATTTCAACTATCAAAAACTCCACGTCAGATTCAATTGTATCGTGTAACATGAAAGCAGACTTGAGTTTTGATTTTCCGCCACCTTCAAGATTTTCGACGCCTTTCTCAAAATCACTTTGAATTCTATCAAACAGACGCACTATCTCTTCCCTCAGGTGACTTATCTTGTCTCTAGCAATTGTCTTTTAATTTGTTTACTTTTTGTTCGCCCGAAGTCAGTTTCAGCCTTTTCGTCTCTAATTCTTCCTTCAGATCTTTCAGAATTTCAAGTGTATTTTCAGCATTATAACGTTCAGTTATATCTACAGTGTGTTCTATTTTCACACATTTATGGTGTTTTTCTTTAACGCAAATGGAACAGCAGAAACAATCCACAAGTCAATACAGTAGTAATCACTATGTATATCGGCATGTATAGCGCACGTGTGAAATTCCCTTTCACTGGCTACGTCGATTTTTTTTTTTGGACGATTATCTTTGTCTTGGATGAGTATATGGCTCCTTGTATCACCAATATTTCTGTGGTACTGGCAGCAGTTGGCACATAAATTGCTTGAACAGTTAACACAGAATCCTTCCGCAATCTTTTTCTGTCCAAATGTAGAAAAGCACAGATCACAATTAATGACTGTATTATTTGACATACTAATATAATTATTAGTCACTTTTCTCTCCATGGCAAAGTTTTATTTAAAACTATTTGTACACTGTGTCTCTTATGTAGTGTTTGAAGTGAATTGAGTCTATTCTTTAAATAGCTTAGCTTGTTCTACACTTCCTCTTTTCTGAATTAAAGGTACAGTCCTTCATAAAGTGATGTTTCTAACTGATATTTTGTATGCAAAATGGGACATAATTTTGGGTTTAGGTCTAGGTTTTAGTTCTATTCTGAAAACTTATATCAAAATATTTTTAGGTTCATGCGTATTTCTGAATAAATTGAGACGATATGGTTAACCTACATTTTATTGATCGTACTCAAAATATAATAATGCTTAAGTGATGTAAGATAACAATATATCATTATACTGCATGTGTTCAATCAACCAAAGCTTTCCTTATAAACACCCAGTGTGTGATCATATTACAAAACTTGACGACAGAATATAGCAGTAAGTGTAGGTTGATAGTATACCCTCGCACTTAACTTGTTTAAAACTTTAAAATGTGGTCTTTTACCAACTTGTACGGAATACCGTTAGGGCCATCGTGGTTAGACGTTATAATCCAGAGGGCGACAATGCGATAGTGCGATAATGCGATGGCGACAGTGCGATAATGCGATGGCGACTATGCGATAATGCGATAGCGAAAATGCGATAACGCGATAGTGCGATGGCGACAATGCGATAGTAATATCGTACTGTCGCCATCGGATCATCGCATTGTCGCCATAGCACTATCGCGTTATCGCATTGTCGCCCTCTGGATTATAACGTCTAACCACGATGGCCCTAACGGTTTTCCGTGGACTTGTGGACAGGTTCACTCCACTCCCTTTTTAATGTAGTTCGGTCTGATTTTTGACAGCTATGAAAGACACCTATTTGGGCAATTTCATTTTACATGATAGGAAGGCAAGGCGGTTTATTTTGATTAGTAGATTATTTTTCAGTTCGTTTGTTGACAGTATATATTTTCTTCTACAAGAAAGCATACTAATACGTTTAAGAGATTCTTTGAAATACTTAAGCTATAACTAACAAAGTGTTGTTGTTGTTTTGTCGTTTTAGAACAAAATTAATGAGCTAATGACATAGATATGCAGACTATCATTTTGCAGAATATATCACTATATTATGTAGACTATTCGTTGCCAAACATTCAACCATGTTGATTCCAGTAGCGCATTTAAGGACTGCATGTACAACTCAATTTGAACAAGATACATTTTATTTAACTACAAAATATTAGGTTTGTTTTCTTTGAAGTACAATACTTATAATGCATATTCCTAACGTTGAAACATACAGAAAACTTACTGTTCATGTAACCTTCAACACAATAAAAGAAATATCTTTTTTTTTACTTCATGCGCAAACTTTACTTTGTCAGACTAGCATGATACGACTGGACACGGTTTGACATATTCTTTGAAAGCCCACATCACCATCGTAAATAAACGGAATTTTTTGCAAAACTTCGATAGTTCTCTCATACACAATTCAGTCTCATATTTAAAGTCTAAGTAAGTTTTTGTAAAAATAGGGTCCAAATGTAACATATTATTTTTGTTTAGAAATTATGGAAGGAATGGGTAATGTATTTTTTGTCGTTTAGGCGGAGCGAATTAGGCGGTAAATAATTTCCTATGATTGGATAAGATCAGTTCATAGAACCAATGGACAGTTGTTTTGTTAAATAATGTATCGCACGAGATTTTTGTATTTCAAGTCTGTGTAGGTCATAGGAAAACAATATAAAGTAGTTAATCAGGTAATTGGTAAGGAATCCAGGCGCTACGCTGTGTATATAAAATGCAGGAGCGGATCAATGGTCCCGCCCGCTTAGCTCAATAGGTAGAGCACTGGATTAGTAATCCATCGGTCGTTGGTTCGACCCCTGGGCAGGGCAAAATTTCTCCGTGACAATTGTTCTCAGACATTGTGTCTTATGTTCATTTGTCTCTCACCGCTGATTCAGAGTAGATCATATGGGAACAGTGGTCAGTCACTTGCGGAGAAATTGGCAATTACTGGTTAGTTATCCAGGAAAACCGGTTAGGTGGACTGACCGCCGAGATATAACAAATGTTGAAATCGGCGTTAAACCCCAAAACAAAACAAAATGGTCCAGTGGTGACGCACTGGACTGGTAAGCCAGGAGTCACGAGTTCGACCTACATTACTAATTTTCCTTCAGATTACACGTTAAACCGAGGTCCCATGTATCAGTGCTATAAGCTGAACATAGAATTGTTCTACCTAAAATCGCAACTGTTGATACTCAAAATCTTTTAATTGATTTGTATTTCATAGAAACACAGTTTAAATGGAATACGTAATACCCACTACCAACACATATCTAAATAAAAAAAAATCAAGATTTTCTATAAAAGTTAAGACATTCCCAGAAATTTATATTCCAGCTGACAAGTCATTTTTTAAAGCTTCCCAAAATAAGTCTCAGAAATAAACATAATCATTCGACCATATATATATTTTTTCTGGAGTAAATATTATTTTTATTCATTTTTTTAAAAGATGATTGTACTCTTATAGGCAAGTTTAAATCTAAATAAACTGGTCCACTTGTTTTAATTTTGTAATGAAGCTTTTGTCTTGTGCCTATCTTGAGGGACTTGAGGGACTGAGTAGATTTTTTTCAAAATTTCCCCACGTTTAATTTTGTAATGAAACTTTTGTCTTGAGACCTTTGAAACTTAAAATATAGATTGATTTTTTACTTATCAACTCTGTATGTTATTGTTTTGAATGCAAAGTTCTAATAGGGGGCATTTGTCACTTTATTGTGACAGAATTCAGCCAAATGGACTTTCCGCATACAAGTCATGCAAATAATGATCTTTTGCTATACAAAACAAGGGAACAATGAGCTGATTGTTTTAAGAAAACAGTTAGTGCATACATTGAAAGCTTGTATTTATTTACTATACACACATAAATGTCTATGTTATCTTCAAACACCTGAGATACCAATACGGTAATTCAGGTCTATGTTTTTCTAATGAAATATTCAACATATTAGATCCTGGAAAAACCATTCCAGGTGAGAACCGAGCTATCTAAAAAAATTAAATCAGAGGCTATTCGATGTCGACAAATGTGTCTACAGTTGGTATACAACGTATAACACTCTTTGTCATTACCATGATCTGTGTTATAATTATAGTATTATAATAAGAGTTGCCTCCCTTCGCAAAATCGTCTACTGGTGTAAATGTTAATCGGATATAAATGTATGTTTTAGATGCGCGAGCGTTAGGTAATGCAGTAACCTTCTCGAAACACCGTAAAGTACGGAGTAATTTACATCGTCTACATTTGTACATGTCCCAAAGTTGCTCTATACTTTTTGCTGAATTTTTCGAGCTTACTTACTAGAAGAAAAGGTGATATGATATGATATGATATGATATAATATGATATTTGTAAATCTGAGATATTCAACATGCAAATTACCAGTACTGGATGTACATTGCGGATATGCATTTAGATTTGAAAGAATGTTCTTAGCAAAACTGAAGTATAAATTAACTGTACATTGCGGATATACGTTTAGATTTTAAAGAATGTTCTTAGTAAAACTGAAGTATAAATTAACAAACTTCAAAGGCTAGATTTTTGGCAACGATTACTCTCCATACTAAAAAGGCCTTTATCGGTAACTAACTATAAAGGGGGCTAATTATCTGCAAGTTGTAGCTGATCACATTATGATAAAGGACAACTTCTCGACTTTCAGCAATCGTGTGGTTATTTCTAAAATAAGATGTCTGCTTAAGGTTTCAAAAAAGTATCTATAATGCAAATAATATGAATAACATTTAATGTTTATATTATACATAGTCAAAATAGCCATCCCATAAGTGTTTCAATTTACAACCAACCTACACACTGTACCTTTAGGTGTTCCCTTATCACAATGCACGTGTAGATACAGATGCTAAAAATAAACATGTTGTAAAGTATTTGATGTTACCGGTTTACACAAGTGTTTACTCAGTTGTAAACAACCCTCAACAAACTAACCAGTCTTCCTGGTTAAATATTACATTTATCCACTGCATAATGGCTTTTGAAATATTTTTGTTATCATAAAACAGTGAATGATATATATATTACCATTTATGTCTGTTATCAAGATAATATTTTGTATAACTGGTTTCTTTTTTCTGAGCTTCAAAACATTTCAAAACTCATATATTCGTCGAAAATTCGAAAGGTGTTACACACTAGATTTTTTGTGACCTGAAAAAAAAGTGTTCATTAAAGTGATATGCTTCCGGGGAAGTTATCAATCGAGAAATACTGAAACAGTTGCATTGTCCGACATTTATTTGTTTATGCTCCCCGAAGGGAGAGCATATAATCGCCGCCTTGTCCGTCCGTCCGTCCGTCCGTCCGTCCATCACACTGTTGTTCGGAGAAGAACTTGAAAAGTATTGAAGGAATTGATTAAACATAACATATTGATAGAGAGGAAGTGCAGTGTCCAAGAACTATAATTCTACTTTGCATATTTTTAATTATCTCCCTTAAGTTAATAACTGCTTGTCCGGAAAATAACCTCTAAACTGTCCATGACATCTACTCATTGAAACTTCACACAAGTTATAGATACTAGTCAGGGGAAGTGCAGTGTCAATGAGCCATATCTCTAATTTACTTAGTCTTTGAATTATCTCCCTTTATAATACTAATAATGCTTGTACGGATATTAATTTGAAAATTATTGAAGGAATTTGATTAAAACTACACATAGTCATAGATACTAGTGAGTGAAATTGCACCATATGTCTATCTTGCTTAATTTTTGAATTATCTCCCTTAATGATGCTTAAAATGTTTAATAATGCTTGTCTGGAGAACAGCTTCTAATCTATCAAAGTTATTTCATTGAAACTCCACACAGTTATAGAGACTAGAGAGAGGAAGTGTAGTTTCGAAGAAACATAGCCTACATAGTGAAAGAAATATCTCCCTTTATGGTACTTAATTATGCTTGTCTGGAGAATAACTTCAAAACTATTTAAGGAATTGTACTAAAACTTCACTACAGTGATACAGAACAGTGAAAGGAAATGCAGTGTTTATGAACCTTAATTCTAACTTGGTTATTTTTTTTGAATTATCTCCCTTACTGATAACTACAAAAGTTAAATAATGCTTGTCTGGAGTATAACTTCTAAGGTATCAATGATATCTCATTATCTCATTATATCTTCACACAG
Source organism: Cyclina sinensis (assembly GCA_012932295.1). Classification (NCBI taxonomy): domain Eukaryota; kingdom Metazoa; phylum Mollusca; class Bivalvia; order Venerida; family Veneridae; genus Cyclina; species Cyclina sinensis. The sequence continues at coordinate 34,912,918 of JAAONU010000014.1, forward strand.
TTATAGAGACTAGTGAGAGGAACTGCTGTGTTAAACAAGACATGCCCACGGGCAGAATGTCGAGCCCGCTCGTCTTAATTCAAACCTGAACCTATTAGCTTCAGATCAAGGAGAAAGATGTATACATAGGTGAGATGTGCGCAACACATCCTCTTTATACCCAAGGCAAAATCTTGATATTGCATCATCTTAGGTGACCTTGACCTCTGACCTTGTGACCTGGTTCATGTACATGACACGAAGTCTCATGATTAACATTTGTGCCTAAAAAACTCAATTCATGTTATTTGAACATTTTGATATTTTTATTTGATTCTTTGACCTCTTGTGACCTTGACCTTCATTTTCCCCAAGACAACTCAACTCACTATGGAGAATATTTGTTATAACTTATATAAAAATCCATCCATCTATAAAGAAATATAATCACAAATAAATGTTTTAATTTGTTATTTGAACTTTGACCCTGTATAAGACCTTGACCTTTACCACAGACACTGAATTTTTCGCGCGACACTCCGCCTTACTATGGAGAATATTTGTTCTAAGTTATATTAAAATCCCGCCTCGCATGTAGAGGTTATATTCTGAACACGGGTACTGAGCTGTCCCTCCACAAGTGACTTTGACCTTTGAGCGGCGGACCTGGGATTTGCGTGTGACACACCATCCCATCATGGTGAACATTTGTATCAAACTACTTTGTAATCCTTAAAAGAACACATGGACTGACAGACGCACATACACCAAACCACAAAAACTGAAAAGCAGCGACTAAGTCGACCTCGCCACAAGGGGGCTCAACAATTTCAAAATCCTCTGACCACTAAGCATAATACTTTAAAGCATAAGCAAGATACAGCGCCAACAAACAAATTTTTATATTTTTATTTGACCTTTGACCTCTTGTGTCCTTGGCCTTTATTTTGCGCGAGACAACTCAACTGAACATGGAGAACATTTGTTCTAAGTTATATTAAAATCTATCCATGTATATAGAAGTTCTACTCTCAAATGAATGTTTTATTTTGTTATTTAACCTTTGACTCCTAAATGTAACCTTGACCTTTGCCACAGACACTTAAATTTTTCAAATCCTCTGACCACTAAGCATAATACTTCAAAGCATATGCAAGATACAGCGCCAACAAACAAATTTTAATATTTCTATTTGACCTTTGACCTCTTGTGACCTTGACCTTGACTTTTATTATGCGCGAGACAACTCAACTCACTATGAAGAACATTTGTGTTAAGTTATATTAAAATCCATCCATGTAGATAGAAGTTAAACTCACAAATGAATGTTTTATTTTGTTATTTGACTTTTGACCCCCAAGTGTGACCTTGACCTTTGCCACAGACACCTGCATTTTTCGCGCGACACTTTGCCTCACTATGGAAAATATTTGTCCCAAGTTATATTAAAATCCCTCCATGCATGTAGAAGTTGCGCTCCGGACACGGGTTTTGCGCTGACCCCCAAGTGTGACCTTGACCTTTGAGCGGTGAACATATGTACCAAATTATTTTGTAATCATTCAAAGAATGAGCAATATATCGAGCGGACAAATCCAGACGGACGCACGGACGCACATACACCGTACTATACGCCAAAAGTGGCGACTAAGTCGAGCTCACCGCAAGCGGGCTCGACAAAAACTATCACTCTACGTTACTCAGTTTCTTTAATTATCTCCCTTTATAATACCCAATAATGCTTGTTAGGAAAATAACTTGAAAGGTATTGAAGGAAATTTAATAAAACGTAACATAGTTATTAAGACTAATGAGAGAAGTGCAGTGATAAAGAACCATCACTTAACATCAGTTAGTTTTTTTCAATTATCTCCCTTTATAAAACTTAATATAACAACCCCGATCCATAGATTAATAAAAGGCTTATCAGCTAGGATTCATGAGATTAACACTGATTATATGAAGTACAGGTCTACTTTTTACACCTGCCAGCCAAGTACTTGACACCCCTTGTTGTGATTATACAAAATCTGGCAAACATTCACAAATTAAAAGGGCTGTACTCCAGATTTGATATAAAAATATTTTTACAGAAATTAAATATCTAGATGGCGTGAGATTATAACAACATGATATTTTATTTCAAAACTGATTATAAAAGTCAAAATAGAACAACAAAAAAATATATTCGCTTCAGCTTGATTTGAACTCTGGACCCCTCATGTTAACAATTTTTTTTCCAATGCTTTTACTGTCACCACTATCACTGCAACTGAAATAACAATTATTTACTTTAAATGTTATACCATATAGTTATACCGTCGCGTTACGGTATAGCACTATGAAAGGAAAAAAATCAATTTATAATGTGATTATCTGACTTATTTTTTGTCAGTAAGTTAGTTTTTAAGCATTAGTCATGAATATTACAAGAAATTTATAATACAAGAAAACTTTCTTTTTTTGTCATCTGGAGCACAGCCCCTTTAAACTAGTAACAGGTAATTTTTTTTTCAATAAATCAACTGTCATTTCAAATGTGGGTTTTTATACTATAAATCCTCAAATATGTTTCATCAGGATTATCCTTACTATAACTTAAAATGTATTTAATTTCACATGTTATTGAAATACCATTGATAGTACATTTCTACCTTTTCTGCCATTCTGAACAAAAAATACTTCGGGGAGCATTATTTTAGTTAGCATTACCTATTTCTTGTTTGCTTTAAAGAGTATACGAGTGTTCAAAATGACCAAAATACATTTTTTTTTGTTTTAACAGTACTCAATCTTACGTAAACATTGGGAATAGAACATTTTCCCAATGAATATATCTAATTCATTAGTTTTTTCTTCTAAGAGTATACATCCCTGCATTTATTTAAATATTCAAGGTCACCTTTACCACTTATATAACACCAATCTCATACTTTCACACGAATTGTTTTTATTTTACTTTTTTTCTAATTATTTTTTTTTTTGCTTATCTATTTTCTGTTCAAACAGTATTTGTATACATACAATAGTAAAAGGCCAAACTAAAATACGTGAAAAGTTTTCGAATACAGTTAACTTCAACTATCTGAAGAAAGCCCCATGCGCTCCTTTTACAACAGGGTAATATCCGACACAAACACAATGTGCCGAAGTCCGAAAGGCAGGTAGTCAGTAACCGATTAGAAAACGACTCCGCGTCGGGTTTTAGACGTCAGTTACGTACGTTAAACTATTGACACGGAAATAACGATTCTGCATTCGAAAAGAAGCAGCGGACGAATATTTTCACATGTTTGTTATCATACAGTTACGTGTTTTGAGCTTCGTAGGTACACGTTTTTAAGGTAAATTTGACACACTATTCAAGAATTCACAACGGAAGTGATCTAGACTTTTTTTTAAATCTGAATTTCTTTCTACACTTTTTCGTCTATTTATATTCGTAAAAGTTTGTAAGAAGGGATATAACTCTTATAACAAGACATATTTTTGTTGTCTGCACTGTTTCCCTTTCATAGTAAACACTCTTAAATAAAAAAAGTATGTCCAATTCAACTGAGTTTTTCTTTCCAGTTTTTATCAAAAACTGCTCGGGGACAATGGCATACAACATCCTGCGTTCTTATGGGTTTCCGCTGGACAACAGTGATACCTTAAGAACCTCTAAATCGAGATTCATGTTGGCACGATGGTGAACGAAGGCATCATGGTGAAACTATGATATTAAAATGTTGGGAATGCGATGTTGCAGATGGAATTGCGGGATTTAACGATGGTGTAACAGCGATATAATACCACGTTTTCGATACCGCACACTCTTAATACCATTTATAATGCAATTAACGTATGATTAACAGGAGTACAAAAAATATCTATCCAAATGCGTTATTCTACTGCAACAATTCAAAATTGCAGCTATTTGACTGCATCGCAAATACCGATAAAAATGTTGTTATTTCGTCCCTTTCGTCATACTGCTAAGAACTAACTATTATTACCAATTATATTTAATCAAACTTATGACATTAAAATAATCAATTTTTTGTTATACCACATCATACTAATGATAAAATAAAATCAAATTCGATTTGTATTTGATCATAGATATAACAATGAAAGATCAAATCCATGCATTCTTAAACGCTTATGTATTATAAGTAGATATCTTATTTCGGAGTGATTCTATCTTTAAGACAACTGTAATGTTTCTATTCTACAAAATAAAAGGCAGGTTATTTCGCGGCCGGTCTCATGCGCACTCACTCGTTTTGCCCGAAGATATTATACATATGTAAGTTTTGATCGAGCAGACTTATACTTTTTTATTTCCTTTCTAAAGGAAAGTTTGCATGTTATGTCAAGCATTCATCACAGACGAACTGTTGTTTGATCTGCGACCTGTGTAGAAGTTTTTCAAGGAAATTCGATAGCGTTAAGCAAGGCTGCCAACTCCAGCTGTAAGCAATTTGTCTGTGTCTGTCTGCTATTGACATGACTGTTACACTTGGGATATAAATATTTGTTCTTCTGTCAATCAGGCCTGACTTGTAACTCTTTGTATGGAAAGGTTACGGAATTACGAGTCTTTAGTATACTATTCTGTGAAAAAGCAACGAATTGATTCGATAAAATCAGTAATTAGGTCTGTATCTGTACGTAAAACGTTTGGAAATAGGGTCACTTACTCTCAGACACTGGGAAGAGATAGTGTTTATAGATAAAAGATAAACCTTTGGAAAGACGGACACTGTCTTGCAAGAATTTAACGATTGAACCTTTAAACAGATATACAAAAAATCTATTTAAAATGGCCTCTGTACGATGCCTGTATATTACCATTAATTATTTGAGGTATGTAAATGTCGTTTTTAAACGACAAAGCAGACTTCGAAATTCTTCTTTCGTATTAACTGAGGGAAAGAAATCCATGAAGTCAAAGAAGATATAATATATAATTCCAGAAGCAAGCATGGGTTACTTACTTTTAGACATGGCTGTTTCACATATGGTCAATCTGGACATCTTTTTTTTTCAGTTTTGTACCTTGTGCTGTCAATCCAAGAGATAAAAACTTAGAGCCTGAGTTATCGTATGATTAGGGGAATGGATAAAATTAAATTTGGCTGAAGAGTCTTTAAAATGTAATTATTAATGCCAGTGTGGTTTACTATGTCATATCAGAATTGGAACATGATTATTACTTGTAAATTCTGACGAATTTATTTAAATGGAATGAAACATAGTGTTTAGAAAAAATCTTAAATTATTACATTTTAATAGTAGAGATCGAGCCGGCTTTGAGACCGATATTCAGCTTACACTTATAGTTTTGAACTGATGCAAGTATCGAACAAGCTCTGAGATCCATGGTAAATGGAGTTTTGAGCTTATGTAAATATGTAGCCAACCTTCATCGAGAAAGCCGAGGCTGGAAATTGAAGGTGAATACCAATAACTGCCTCGGAGGCTGGCTCGAGCCTACTTTAAAGAGCGTTTTTCTCGCATTTGAGAGGTGAAGTTTAAGCAATGCTCGTAGATATAGCCATTAAACATAATAAATTTTAACTAGATGTATCTACCGCTTCTTTCTTCATACCGCCTTTTATCAGACTTAGAACATAAAAAGAAATACTGACGTAGATTTCTCCGTCGGGAGACATTTTGCATCTCAGTTACATTAAAGAAACAAAAAAGAAAAAAAATGAAAGGAAATCTGGACAAAATATGTGACAATGTCGTTTGATCACTGAAAACGATTATTTTGATATAATTAGAGCTCTAATATATTCTGAAAGAGAGATATCATAAAAAAAGGAAAGCCCATAGTTAAGAACAAAGCTGACTCAAAACCAGTAACTATGCATCATTTCATTATTCGGATAACCGCTTTCATAAAACAATAAACAAGTTTATATACGAAAACAAATTTCATTAGCTCTTTTCGAACAGCAAATAACTGAAGCATTTTCTTCCGAAATATTACAATTCTAAATTGCTTACACAGGAAACGGATGAATAAGACTGCTGTTTTTGTTATGATGTATTAAAAAACCACGTAACAATAGAATTTAAATTCTCTTCAACACGTTTTCCAATCAAATCGCAGTTCAGCAAATCAAATTTATGAATTGTTACATTGGAGGTTTATAAAAAGATTGAAAACGGTAAACCATCGCGATTGATTGGTTAATAAGAATCGGTTCTAATTAACAGGTCCCAGCCTGTCTAACTTGAAGGTCATAATTTTCTGTAATGTGCCTCTTAATGCTCCGTACTTAGCGTCTGTCTGTTTTTGGTGTACTTGATAATATAAAAAATGTACAGCTATAATAGATGAAAACAAGGCCGCAATTGTAAAAAAATGCAATGCCACCGCATTGCATAGCACTTAATAATAGTATACATCACCTAACAATGATCAATGTCAAATAGAACTCAAGGTAAACATTTCTGCATGTGAAACAAAACACAATTATCTTATGGATCTGATGTTAAAATATAAACGCCGTTGCATAAACAAATGATAAGTTATGAGGACTTGAAAATTTATCCCTTGACCTTAATGGTCAATACTGAATATAGGCCAGGGTCATATGAAGCGTGTCAGATGAATAACAAGTGTTCATATGTACATCATTTCCAAGTATGAAAGCCATAGCTTAATAAATAATGAAGTTATGAAGATTTCAAAAATTTGACTTTTAAACTTAACAGTCAAGGTCAAATGGGTTCAATCAAATATCAGCAAGTCAAATGATAAGCAGTATTCAGGTGATTCATATGTCTGAATATGAAGGTTATAGCTTAAATATCAATGATGTTAAAGAGATTGACTTATTGACACATTGGGCTGGGCCAATTTGAACCCGGGGATCGTGCTTTGAACAAACTTGGTAAAATTCTACAATATCAAAGTTCTAGGCCATGTGGTCTGGAAAAGGAGATTTTTAAGTTTTCATTGTTATACCTCTCTAATAAACTGTGCACAGGGGTCGTGATTTGAACAACTAGATACAGGTCAACTAGGCAATGCTTCATGCAAAATATTAAAATTCTAGACCTTGCAGTTCTGAAGAGGAAGGATTTTTAACGTTTTCCATATATATATGTATATTTTTATGAAAATATGTGCCCCTGGGGTGGGGCAAATTTTTTTTGACCCCAGGGGCCATGATTCAAACAAACTTGTAGAGGTTCAATAGGTAATGCCTCAAGCAAAATATCAAAGTTCTAGGTCTTGCAGTTCTGAAGAAGATATTATAAGTTTTCCCGATATATCTCTCTATAAAAAATTTGGTCCTGGAGCGAGGTCAGTTTGACTCCAGAGGCCATGATTTGAACAAACTTGTTAGAGGTCTACTAGGTAATGCCCCATGCAAAATATCAAAGCTCTAGGCCTTGTGGATCTGGAGAAGAAGATTTTCAAAAGTGATTTCCTACTATTTATTTTGGTTGCCATGGCAACCAGATTTCTGTATGGAATCTAATTTTTTGAACAAGTTTGGAAGTCCTTTACCCAAAGAACAATCCTGCCAAGTTTGGTTGAAATCGAAGTTGTTGTTTTTGATGATTTTTAAAGTTTTCTATAGAATCTATATAACGGATACACACACACGCGCGCGCAAGCACGCATGCATACGTCAATCGCTAGATGCCACCGCATCGCAGATGCTGTGGTGGCTTAAAAATATCAAAATTTAAAGTTTTGTACTTACTGTAGACAACAGACAAAGAATGTTGAAACCAAGAAAGTGGAAGTGTTTGAAGGGCCGATAATATTGCAAAAAATATCCCTCATCTGTCTGTTCTTGCTCTCCCTTATAAGCATTATTATATCGTATATCAAACATAGCAATTTAAATAAATAATTAATAGATAAGAGATACAGTTATTTTTAGCCCAGTTTTTAAAAAATACTGACTAATGTAATATTTAGCGCTTTGCACAATCTTATATGTCGTGGAACGCATGAAGCAGAGGTGTTTAATTCTTTTTCTATATTTTACAGATAGCATATTGTATTGCTAGTCACGAAATATGGGGTTGCACTTTTCGTCAAAATAAATTTTTTCATCTTAGACATCGTGTCAGTGACTCTATAATTCTTATAAATCGGCTCCATTCTTTATCTCATCACAAACTGTACATGTACTTAAGGAAAATCCTGTCAAAAATTTACATGAACCTTGACCTATGTAACATATCCGATCTGTATATTGAAATTACAATAATATGTTATATACTGAGTTGGTTATGCATATTTACATAATCACACTGCTCAAATCAATTAAGAAATATGCTTTATTTTCATCACGAACAAGCTCTTATCTTTCAATAGAGCGCTTTATGTGTTATAGTGCCAACTAAATGCGGTCTTTAAATGTGTTTTGAATTGTTGGTGTAATAATTGGCGAAGATCTATCTAACCGCAACATTAAGCACAAACATCAGCTTACTGCTGGTAAAGTTAATTTTCTTTCGAAAACTGTTATCTGGCGGATTATATATTCTACGCCATTTGGTTCCATAACCTTGTAGGTAGTACGCTATCCTTGCTCAAGAACTAAACAGGACGTTTTGTTAAAGGTTTTGCATGAAGCAGTTCTATAATTCTTTATAAACAATATGATTTTATGTACTTCTATGAAATATTGTCACTGAAAAATGCACAATGTCAGTGTCAATCGGTTTGGCAAATATATACAAATGTCCTCGTTCCCGTTATAATGTATCTCGTATGTCAAGGTTGATTTTCTGAGGCACTATATAAGTACCCCGTTCTATTCACTCCACAGTTTGAAACAAACTTCCGACAATACAGCGTAGAAGGTAAGCTATTCTAAACTTATTACAGCATGTTCGTTTTTGATTCCTTAATGCTGTTGTTTTTTCTAAACAAAATTGCTAAATTTACTGTTATGCACCTAGATTTCTTACACGTTCTTGTAAAAATTGGAATAGCTGTTTTAAGGGTGTTCTGATATTTCTTTACTCACATTACCAAGAGTAAATTTGAAAAGGGTTTTCTATACGATTTTACGTTTCTCAGATGCAGGTGCATTAAGTGCTCAATAATCTTGTCAGAAATCTACATTAGTTGTGAACTGAAAGCAGTGAAAAAATGACGCTGCTTAAGAAAAAATAAAGAAAAGGTTTTCATTTCATTTATGATTACCAGTATTACACCCAGCCTCAAATAATAATCGTTGCTTTTTCATGATTTGATTGCATTTAAACTTTGTTTTCTTAAGATGCAGTTTTACAGCTGGATTTACTTTTAGAAAAGATTTTGTTCTATTTCTTTGAATTCAAATATCTTATTTTTTTCATTTAAGAAAAAATGGCTAACGACTACCTTAAAATCAAATGGCGACTGTGGTTCAGGACATTTGACATCAATCGCAGAGGGGAGATCTCAAAGGCAGATGTCAATGAAAAAGGGTAATAAAAAATTCTTTACATACTTTATGTCATAATTTTACATCTTTATATGTCATAATGTTACATCTTTATATGTCATAATGTTACATCAATATGTTTAAGTATAAATCGGGAACATAGAATATGTTTCTTAAAAAGATAATCGGGTTATTCCATTTATATATAGTTATAGAAATGTGTTAACATTTCAAAGATTAATCTATGCATAACAGCAGGGATTAGGTAAATTTTCTCTTTGTTTTCTACTTTGTATAGGGAGAAATTTGCTGAACTTAGTCGCATGGATGAAAGTCAGAAGAAAAAGATGAAAGAAAGACTGCAGAAAGTATGGGATGATCTAATCTTTAGAGGCAGGTCTGGCGGGATCAACGAAGAAACGTTTGTCGAAACGAATACCAAACTTTACACAGCTGATAAGGCAAAGTTTAGAGACGAAATGAAAAAAGGCTTCACCGCACTATTTAGCGATGTTCTGGACGTGGACCGCGATGGTTTGATGACCGAAGACGATTATGTCAATTTCATGAGAGCACTTAGACGTGAGAATATTCCGCTCATCAAAAAGTTCTTCCGCTTGTACAATCCTGAAGAGGGCAAAGTCTCCGTGAAGACTTTGGCTGACTCCTGGGTACAGTTTACGTCCAGCGATGATAGCTCAAAGAGGGATATTGTCAAGGAGGGGATCGAGACCTGCATGTAGAGCATAGTTGACTACAAACTAAGGACAAAGTGGAAAACAATGCTTTTATTTTGAAGATATTTTTATATAAACATGGAAACGTCTGTATAAAGAATATCGATTATATAGCCTAGGCAAAAATAAATTAGCAAATAAAGAAAAGTTGCAATGCATGTTTACTAGTTGTCATCTCTATCTATTTGAGTTTATTTATCGTCTGTACTGATTTCCCATATGACCAACGCCCCCCTGAAGAGATTAGTTCTCATATGTTATGGGGGAAAGTGCAAGGTACAGAAAACATCCTATTCCAGAGACACCACTGGTTCTTTTGTATGCTCAGAGTACGGCACTAATACACGGGACCTCGGTTTAACGTCTCATCCGAAAGACAAATTAGTAATGTTAGTGCAGGAACGGGGGATTGATCTCGGAACCCCTAGGTTACAAGTCCAGGCGTTCCCACTGGACCAATGATCTGCTCTCTATTGCTATACGTTACGACTATATGTATATAATATGGTAAACAATTAGGTTTTCACACCGACCCCGTTCCTTATATCATGGCCTCCACGAGAACCCTGTATCTCAAACAGTCGATTTAATACCAGAAAGACATTTTGGTTCGAAGTTGGTTGAAAATTTATGCATTGTCATTCGCATAATCTATGACTTTTCCGAATTCACCCCTTTATGTATATGTTAAGTGCTAATAAGTAACCACTTTAAACATTGAATTGACCAGCATTTGATTTTAGCAAAATTTACATTGCTAAATAGCTGAAATGTTTTGTTCCTGAATTAAGTCTAGATAAATAAGATGATTTCATTAGAGAAAATTACCGATTTATTGTTTGTGCAATAATCTATGTAACATCTGGTCGGTTTATCATCTCTACATGTTATGTTTCGAATTGTTTACGCCCACCTGACTTCCTTCTGTGGTTAACTGTGCAAAGTACTAAGCATACCGAATGTTGCAGTTGATAAAAATCAATAGACAGAACACCAGTCATACACAAATAATGAAGGGCAGCATTTTTTTTTCAGTTTTCTGTATTTTTTTGTCATTTTACATTTTAAAATCGAATGTCACGCATAAAACGTTGCTTAAAACGTACGTCATGAGAAGCCACGTAAAACTATTACAAATTGTAGGGAAAATATCGTACATTGAACATCTAAATATGGCATACATACAAATAAAACATTAAACCGCCGCTATTGTGGCGCCCTGTTAACACTGGTCACTTAGGTGATCTCCAGTTAAATGTTTCGCCTATCACAATATAATAAAGGTCTACCATTGCAGCGATACCTTGCACAATCAAATAATTACGGAGCGGTTTTGCCAATAATTATGGTGGCTGATTTCGGACATTTCGTTGTTTCGTTCTGTCGCGCGCTAATACGAAACAACGACATTTTAAAGTTTCGAAGTTTCGTTTTGGCGCGCGCGACAGAACGAAATAACGCCATTTTAAAGATTGGAAGTTTCGTTTTGGCGCGCGCGAAAGAACGAAACAACGACAATTATAATGTTTCGATTTTTCGTATTGGCGCGCGCGACAGAACGAAAAGACGACATTAAACTGAAACCGTGCGCACGACAAGACGAGATTCTGAGTATCGTTTTGTCGCGTTCATAGTGTCGTTGTTTCGTTGTGTCGCGCGCGCGGTTTATCGTTGTATCGTTGTGTCGCGCGCGCCAAAACGAAACTTCGAAACTTTAAAATGAACATTTACTTCCATGAGGGTGGAAGCGTTGTGGATAGGTCACGAGAAAGTGACCTTCTATTGGTCGTCCTCCGATCCAAATAGCATAGCGATGTTTAGGATATGATTTTAATCAGATAGGTATTTACCCTGATAATACACTTTCAATGTAGAGGTTTATCATTGCACGGAAAGTTGTCGGATTCAAAAACTCGCCTTTGTACAGATTTAAGTTAGGCGAAAAAATACAAAAACCTTTTCTTTGGGCCTGTAAACCTTGAATTTTATTTACTACCTATATTTCAAAAGATAAGACTAATGTTTTGCTGCCCTCGTCTTCTTCTGTTCAGACGAATCGACTGCCTTAGATATATACCATAGGAGAAGTTATATAAGAGTTTGACTTTATTACAATCTAGGCATCATCAATGAAATGTGAAGTGTAAAAATTACAGCTCCAGCTACTGGCTTAGTGAACGCTACTATAAATAAAATATATACATACATATGCTATATAAATGAATTACGGTAACTATGCAAATTTATGTAATATTATGTTATGGTTACCTGTCGCCAAATATCTAGAGCAGAACCAAGTCGTGAGAAAATGCATTCTGCCTATCGCCTCCAGCGAGACACCTTGTATTTTTTTGGTTCCATTTGTGTTTTAAATTCGTTGATTGATATAGAAAAAAATATCATCTAACTTTTATATACACAGCAAGTGCATGTTTAACCAGACATGTAATACGAAGCAATACAAGATCTTAAAATGTTTACAACGGAATAAAATGTATGGTTACCTGAAAAGAATTGCATAGGCCAATTAAAGTTCAGCTTAAATTACAATAAATGGGTCTATTTTTATTCAGCCGGAGGCTTGTACTTAGTGCGAGATAAATTTACTGGACAGCATTTTACCGTATCAAACACCAAATGTCAGAAACCTATCTATGAAAATGTCTTGAATGTCTGAACCTAACGAAGACAAGTCATTAAGAACAATATGCAAACACACGATTTACTAAACTACTTCAGTCTACGAAAATGGCAAATTACTGTATTTAGAATAAAGTAAAAGAAATATTTTATATATTTGGAATAAAACTCTCTTTTACATCGACATAATAGGCTGTTATTAAAACGGCAGTCGATCTTTCTACTCTGGCTTATATATAAATCGTGCAATTTTATTCATTGGTATTTGCCACAGAATCGTTGACACAGAGTTATATGAGTGAGGCGTTAGGGTTTCTATTTGACAAACTACTTAAGCATGAGAAAATAAATATGTGCATATATATATATATATATCCCCGCCGATGTCACGAAGAGTGCCAAGTAAAATCCACAGGATGAGATAAGTGGGCAGCACTGCTGCAATTAAAACAACATGGGCTTGAAATATGGATTGTGAGTTTGGAAAAAAAATTTATGACGTAACATAATAAGACTACATGGGTTATTCCTATATTGCCATTGTCACAAATTGAATCGGGGTATAATAAACTTATTTTTGGTATAAAGCATTAAAATGTAGATGAGATTTACTGAATTTGCTGTGAAGATAGGAGCCTCTCAAAGTTTTCCATTTTCACAACAATCAAATGATTGTCTGTGTATTGTAGTGATGTTTTGAGGTTTGGCAGAGAAAAAGTTATAAGACCCTGTGTATCTTGAAAGGTGTGATTGAGACTGCATATATACCACTGGAAATTTCTGGTCACTTATTGGGTCACGAACATGCTTTCTTAAAGATTTGTATAATGTACATATCACTGAACTCCAAAGATGGGATAACTTTTTGTAGAGAATTAGTTGTCATCATAGATATGCTTATTTTTGTGAACCACAACTCAGATTTACTGAAATTCAACAATAAAACCGTCAAGTGAAAACTATATATTAATGATCCCGGAAAGAACTATGTCCGCTGTTAAGAAAAAGAATGAAAAAACACTGTACGGAACTGGGACTTCGACGCTTTAACTACTAGATCGCAGAGAATGTAGTTTTAAAATAATAAAGAGCTATTACTCTGCTTTGAATGACTGGACTGCGATGACATTTTACAACATTTTCATAGGCCCACGGCTATATACAGACATCTCAGTTTCAACTTAATACAGACGGCGGTGAACAGAGAGGCGTAATGGACTGAAAGGCAAAGCCTAGAGAATATCCCTCCACCAAGACTTTTTATTAAAAAATAAAATGCGACTCTTTTCGGGCCCATCAACGATTCTTAAATTTATCTGTTCTAAAGATGTATTTTGATACCTCGCCATAGTAAGTTCATTTAATGCATTTATGCCCAGTGGATCATACCATCCTTGTTAGGTGGATGAGTCCATTTTCAATAAAAATGGTTTCTGGTAAAATTTTCAATTTCATTCTATTTAGAGAAGAAAGTTTTAATGCAAGCAATGTAGACCCTGATCAGACGCCGCATATTGCGGCCACTGATCCGGTCTGCACTGTTTGCCTATGTCTAATTTTGTAGATGACAGGCATTCACGGGTTAAAATAAATATTGTAGAGAGTTTTTCTTTTCTTCTAACGTATTATATAAAAACAAAATGAGCAACGTTCAGTCAAGAACATTACACTAAATAATGTATATGCTAGTGTTGCTTCAGTGGTATTGCTTTTATTATGTCATATTTTTGGTCATAAGCTACATGCTGTTTGATTGACGATCGTGCAAAGAAAAGTGCCAGCTGCAGAGACTAGTAAGGCTATATACCTCCATAAGCAAATCTCCGTGTTCTGTCTTTGTCTGACATGACAGTCACACATGGGATATAAATCTTTGTGCTGTTGTAAGTCATGTAGAATAAAGAGGTTTGGAAAGGTTACGAATTTAGGAAACCAAAATAAACTTTTAGTCGAAACGGACGATAAATCGGTCTGCAAGAGTGTGCAATAACAGAGCTTTTTGCTAAAGTGGAACGAAATACTTTTCTGTCTGAATATCCCGAAAGTGCTCATATTTTACAGACAAGCTGTTGTATATAATAGTCTGTCTAATGTAATTTAATATGGTTTTATAAGTTATTTGTCATGACTTCCTTTTTACTCTGTTCTAAGAATGCCAAACGCATTAATAATTTCACAAACTGATGGGACACAGGAGTAAGCTATATATTTGCATGTATCTAGCATATAACTTGAGGATACAAATTATCTTAAAATGACTGGCAAAAATAATTTCTGGGTTTGTTAGGCTTTTTATTTATTTATTTTTTTTTTGTATCTCGGTTCATCTTAAAGGTTATGAAAGTTGTTTAACTTTAGTACCTGTTACATAGACGAAAATAATTTGTTTATACACTACAGTATATTGTTACATGTATGATTATTCTTTCTGTTCGTGACATGTGCGATATTTCATTTCAGACACATACAGCGACGCAATAAAGCTGGTTAGCACATAATTAATACCTAGACATTACTGCACTGTTGTGACTGATTTACCAATATGATTAATTCATCGTAAAGATTCTTAGATTCTTGAAATGAAAATATCTATTTGAACCAAAACACAAGAAACAAAGAACATTTAGTTTGTAAGTGTGTTTCGGTATGAAAGCAGAACCAATAGGCTCTCACTCTTTTACTTGATTTTTTATTTGTCAATTACAGGAAAGAATGCCTTGATCAGTACTTGATACAATACCTCATTTCCTTTTCCTTGTATAATCGGATTGAAACCAGATTTAAAGGCGAAACTTACCAAAGGCAACCATCTACAATCTGACAGCGTCAATCAAAAGCCGCCTAATTCGTAAGGAAATTTGTCTTTTTCTGCTCTCAAATCCCATTTCCATCATTGCAATTTGCGTAAATGACACTCATTCAAAAGGAATATAGGTAGATTTTTTTTGTTGCAACAGTATTTTTCAGAAGACTTTAGTAGTGCATAAATGAGTAAACCGGGACTAAAATTTTATCTTTAACAAGACATTCTTAGAGAAATCACTACTCCCAATTTATTGTCTTTGACTTGATGACCTTTTTACTCGGAAAAAGCTTAATCTTCAGAAATATGTTTACTAAATGACATTTTTTTACCTTTGCCATCTTTACCTAAGCAATTTCGTCTGCAATACATAAATCATTTGTCAGTCAACTGCATTTAAAAGCAATCAGTCTGTGTTTGCTTCCACAGTAAAAGTTTTTATACGCAAATAACGGAAATCATTAATTTACTAGAATCATTTAAATGTCTTTCCAGCGATAAGTAGTCATTTCTAAACGAATATACCAGCGTTCCAGACACGTCATTTTTTAACCTAAGGAATGTTCTTTATCGTGAAGCGATAATTTATGAAACTGTTAAATGCCAACTTTTATGTATCAGTAAGATCAGTTGCATAGATGTGACATTGTAATATGGCGTGCGGAGTGTTGCAAAATTGTATAAAAAGATTTTTGTTCAATAAAAGAAATAAATATGCAATAATAAATATTTATGTGCTAAAAAAGTTATAAGGTAAAAAATATATATATAATTATGAACAATTAAAATATATTTATGTTCTAAAAAAATATTTATGAGGTTAAAAAAATATATATGGACACTTGAGTGAAAATTGGCTCTACCCTGGGTGTCACTTGAACTCATATAGATATATATATGAAGAATCTTAAAAAGCTTCTGATGTTTACTCAACAGCAGACCCAAAGGCAAAGTATGCAGGTGAGCGATCTAGGGCCATCATGACCCTTTTGTTAAAGAAGAAGACACAAATGTTCATCAGGTTGAAGCAATATATCATTATGTTGAATCCGTGTTTTTACCGAACAGTATGTGTAATAAATCTCCGTAATAGGTTGCAATGTTAACCATCTAGAGCCCATCTAGACACACTACTGCAGAGGTATATTTTTGTGTTTTTGAGTTACTATGGATAGAAATGAACAAATGTATAACGTTCATAATGGTGAGATTCTCATTAGTATGATTAATACAAAGCAGCGTATATCCTACATTTGGCTTTTAGGTATAAGGCCCATAATATACTTTTATTCAACTATAAGTGAAATGAACCTTCTTAACAATTTTATGAAAAAATTTAGTAACATAATTATAATAAACTTTTCCCGTTTGCTTTTCGAGATATGCCAAGTATTTACGTCAAAATTTATGTTTCTTAATCTGACCAGAAACAACAGCAGGGTGGGAGAGAGAGAGAGAGAGAGAGAGAGGAGAAGAAGAAGAAGAAGAAGAGAGAGAGAACATTTCTTAGTACCCTTTTTATCCTGATGACAGCTCTGTTGAACCGAAATTTTCACACAAACGAATTCGTAACACGTGTGAAAAATTCGTTCGAGTTCTTCACATACGTGTGAAAATTTCGTACGAAAAAGGCCAAAAATGTGCTGTGAAAATTTCGAGGCCTATTTTCTAACCACCACTAGGTATCAACGAATTTTTCACATAATTATGTGACACATTCCTACGTCTTGCACACATGACTATGTGATGAAGTTAAATCCTGAAAACTATAATTATTACTGTTAGCTCTTATGGATTTACATGATTTCTCAGCATTTGAAAATATTTCTAGCTCCTCGGTATCGTGCATTTTTGATGCATGGAATCGCTCCTTTGCTCGGGAATGCATAATTTAAACAGGATGCAACAATAAAGGACCTATAAGTCGTATTGCATTATATAGGAAGTCAGTATAGATATTTTCCTAGTTCAATCATAGGTAGATGCAATATAATTTCGTAAAATGAGAACTTGTAAGAATGTAATCTTGACGTTATCTTAATTTTCGTCAAGCAAACGTCACGCGACGAATCGCAATGTTGCGTGTTGTATCGTAAAGTGACGATGTTGCAATTAAGCAATATCGTATCGCGTTATTACATGTCGTGCGCTGGGCGACGCACGGCAATGCAATACGACATTGCGACATTTTCCGAATTTCGTATCGGATTGTCATGCGCGGTATCGCCATGTTGCGATGTCTTATCGCACTTCCGCTGTCGCTAGTCGCATATATGGTATTTACGGAGAGATGTCGTTTTAGAATTTATTAAGTGGTTGTATTTCAATATTATGGAACTAAACCGCAGTCGATCAGTCTGACACCATTTGACAGACCGGACACATCAATTTGTAAGGATGACCTTCAAACATCGACATTTTCAAATAAATACCTCCGGCAGCGTTTCGGGCCATTAAATTTATGACGCTGTGTATACCCGGAGGCGGCCCTGCAGTGGGATCAAACCACAACATGTCGATGAAAATAACCACAAACAAAATGTCAAATTAAAGGGATGTAACGCATCTAGCAAACAGAGCCAGGCTCATGGTCCAAGGAGGACCAGAATAAATAACTACCCTGAAGTGGTGACGGGGAATGTCACGCGACAACTCGATATCGCATCATTGTGATATTACACACGACATTCTCAAACGAAGTTATGAATATTTCAAAACTTTTATGATATTCATATATCATTATTATATTTCCTGCCAATTATGTGATTAGTGTAATCTTATTGATAATGGGGGCAGAGCTTGTGAATCGAGCGAGCCTCTCCTTAAAATTAATTAGTTTCACTTAATAAGTTCTAAATTACTTTGAATATATAGTGGGCAAAGCTTCGAATTCCCGCCAAAACTAATAAATAAACAAATCTTAATGAATAAGTACACCAATTTTGACTACTTTCTAGTGATTTTATTGGATGGAAATCAGGTTGTAGTCTAATGCGAAGGTTGACATGAGCTGTTACAGTCACCCGTGCGTCGGCACACGCGTCCGGTTAAAGTTTTGGGATGAAGTTATATCTCTGAAACTCAATTAATGAAAGTCGCACATGGCTTCGGGTCCCATATCTTTTGGTTGGATTTTAACAGAATTATGCACCGTTATGTACTTAGAAAAAACCTTAACCTAGGTTAAAGTTTTTGGAATGAAGTCATATCTCTGAAACTATTGAAGAAATTCAATTGAAAGTTCATACATGGCTCCTTGGTCATTATGTAAGATTACCAATTAAGTCCCAAAACTTTTGGTTGGATTTTAACAGAATTATTCCCCTTAATGTACTCAGTAAAATCTTAAACCTAGGTTTTAAAGTTTTTGGAATGAAGTCATATCTCTGAAACTGCTAAAGATTTTCATTTGAAAGTTCACACATGACTTCTGTATCACAAAACATAAATACATGTAATTTATTACGATCACCAGTTCGTTGATGTCAGCGTTGACTAACGTTAATGAAATAGTCAAATAACTTCGAAATTATCAGGCAGCGTGCACTGCCGACGGTGTTGCTTGTACATTCTACTCTAGGCAGCGTGCACTGCCGCCGGTGATGCTCGTACATTCTACTCTAGGCAGGGTGCACTGCCGCCGGTGATGCTCGTACATTCAACTCTAGGCGGCGTGCACTGTCGCCGTTGATGCTCGTTCCTTCTACTCTTGGCAGCGTGCACTGCCGCAGGTGATGTTCGTACATTCTACTTTTGGCAGCGTGCACTGCCGCCGGTAGTGCTCTTACCTTTTACTCTAGGCAGCGTGCACTGCCGCCGGTGGTGCTCTTACATTCTACTCTAGGCAGCGTGCACTGGCGCCGGCGCTCTTACCTTCTACTCTAGGCAGCGTGCACTGCCGCAGGTGATGCTCGTACATTCTACTCTAGGCAGCGTGCACTGCCGACGGTGGTGCTTGTACATTCTACTCTAGGCAGCGTGCACTGCCGCCGGTGATGCTCGTACATTCAACTCTAAACGGCGTGCACTGTCGCCGTTGGTGCTCGTTCCCTCTACTCTTGGCAGCGTGCACTGCCGCAGGTGATGTTCGTACATTCTACTTTTGGCAGCGTGCACTGCCGCCGGTAGTGCTCTTACCTTTTACTCTAGGCAGCGTGCACTACCGCCGGTGGTGCTCTTACCTTCTACTCTAGGCAGCGTGCACTGCCGCCGGTGGTACTCGACCTCGCGTTCCTCCGATAACAAGGCACTCGTCATGACGCTATCGTATCTTCATTGTTTGGGCTATAAGAGGAATAACTCAGATTCATTACTGAATCAAAACATCCTGAAGAAATTCTCCTGATACGCAAAAAGGTCCTAGTGATTTTCATTGGGCGGGTGCGTGCGTGTGTTTGATAGATCCTCTGATATACGTACCTTTGTTCAAAAAAAAAATATGTCAATTTTCCGTTGGACAATATTTTGTTAAATCATTTTTCTACTTTTTTGTCATGTGAAAATTTCGTATCTGTTTTAGGGGGGTCTAAGGTTCCATACAAAATTTTCACAAATATGTGAAATTTTCGTACGAAATTTTCACACGTATGTGAGGAATTCGTACGAATTTTTCACACGTGTGACGAATTCGTTTGTGTGAAAATTTCGGTTCAACACAGCTCTCCGCAAGAAAACGACAGAAGCAAGGAACATATATTGAGGATAATCGTAAAACAAGCAAAGAGCTGTCCTAAAGTTAGTTTATGCCATCTGTAGGCCTGAACTATTTAAAGGTTTACTTGCTCAATTAGTAAAAAAAAATAATTCAAGAAGAAAATAAATAGAGAAGGCATACCCTAATAACGTTTCGAGTATTCCATTTTCTTAAAAATCATGTAAACATGTAAATGAATTATTATGTCAAGGTGTCAGTCGAAAAATCTAAGAGTGGCGGCAAACTGAATGCACTAACATTAGTTGTAGTCGTGCAGTTATTCTGTTACAAATGCACACTCATATTGTTGCTACATACCTTTAGGAACGATTTTTTAAATTATTAATCAATTCCCATGTTAACAAGAATGAGGCGATAAAAAACATGAAGAATAACATCGGTAAATTTTAAGAATTGTCTCTTTAGAACTTGACCCTTCAAACTGTTAATGATATTCATATATAAGCAATTTCAGAATAAAAGGTTTCAGGGGGTCAGTATGGTGCTAGCTGTATGCAAGCATTTTG
Organism: Cyclina sinensis; assembly: GCA_012932295.1. Lineage (NCBI taxonomy): Eukaryota > Metazoa > Mollusca > Bivalvia > Venerida > Veneridae > Cyclina > Cyclina sinensis. Next base: position 34,933,695 of record JAAONU010000014.1, read on the forward strand.
CTGATTGAATGCCAGTCAGGTACTTCTTTGAAGAAAGAAAATACAGGCAATATTAGATGTTAAGTGTGCCGGTAAGTATACTGAACCAATTTCAGTGCAACAACCTGTTTAACATTACTGCACTAAAAACACGAAATATGTTGCACTTGAAAAGCAAATAATTACTTCACCATACACGTGTGATGGAACGGAACGCAGATCAAAGAGCAAAGGGTTATCTAAATGTTATTTTCTTGTGAGGCTTGTGAGGCTTGACTTGAGGCAATCATGTTTCCACCCATGTAAAAAACTGAACTCATTTGATATCTGTTTGATGTTTTAACGTGTTTACCTCTGGCCTTTAAATCGTATCGTTAATCTTGAAATAAAAAAGTAGAGTTATCTTCTATATAACATTATTTTCGTTATCTAGATGATGACCATTGTTGCAGAGTATTCCGTCAAAATTCAGAAATTCAATACTTTTTTTTTTGCTTTTGTTGGTGGTGGGGGAGGGGGGAGGGTGCAATGTAACTATGTTGTGTAAGTGTTTCATATACAGAACACTGTCAACGTTTGCAAGACAGACATTGCTGGACTTTTGTCTTAGCAGAAAATGTCTACACAATGTGGATAGTATAACAGGAAAAAGACTACAGTTCAGTTCATTAACATTGTCATTAAACTTGAGCATTTCTTTATGCGTCTGTGACATAAAGTGCATATGTACCCGATATCAGATCAACTCTAATCATAGTAATCATATTGACCAAAATTGAATTGTCTTATTTGCCAAAGGGCTTATTCTATGATTTAAGGTATTAGATTCCTTATACCCTACATCCATTCTGAGGAGTATTCAATTTCATTAATTTGTGTAGGATTAAACATTTTTACTGAAGAACATGGGTTCAAACCCCACTCAAGCCATATTTTTCTCTAGTTTTTGGCGGTAGTTTTACATTGTTTAGGTTTTGCATAGAAAATTCTATTAGTAACATCATTTTCCCATCACAGTTGGTCGCAAAGTATCATAATAAAGTCCAGTGCCGGAAACAAATCACAATGTTTTCTAACAAGCGTAAATCACCGATTAAACTTCATTGGTATTTCTTGTAATTTTACTAAGCCTATTGAGCTCATCTTAACAACCCTCTCCATATTCTGCTGACAATTTTGTCTTCCAATACTCCTTCAAAGTAATGCACGCGAGGAAGACAAAACAATCTTGGAATTAGTGCATGAGTGATGGAACACGTTATTATAGATGACATGCTGAAAGTCTTCGATATCACGTAGACTGATGGTTACACACAGACTATTGGTGTCACATTCAGGGAATTAGCGGAACTGAAGTGAAATAAAGAAGCTAAAATAAGACTACATCTTGAAGCGCTCATGTTTTACGTAGCTCGTAACATCACAGCTCACCCTTAACAAGCGCAATATTATTATTTATGACTTTCTTAAAGTTAGAAGACTGTTTTATTAGCTGCCCTTTGTGTTCTGAAATAATTTATTTACAACGTTAGGAATTTTAGAGAAGAAAAGGGAAAAACAGTGCATATATAGTATCCGCTCCCCTTGTAGGCCAAAAAAGGGAACATTTATTGTGGCAAGAGTCTTATGCATGTTCAAGCTTACGCCTGGAGACCAAAGCGTTGCGCAACTGGAGTATCTCGCTGGATATAACAATTCTTTTGCAGAATACACAAAATCTACTACACTTAAATAGATTCTTAACTAGTGTTTTTCACTGATCAACAGTTTAATATATCAAATTTGGTTTTAAACTTGAAAAGAATAATTAAATAGTCTATGTTATTTCTTATGTTGTCTAATTTCTGTTATTTTACAAGACACTATCTTTTTAATATGAACATTATTCTAGAGTTTGTTTAGCCATAACAATAATTGATATGATGTTTAATCCAATAAATTAGCGTATCCCTTATTTCAGAATTCAGATAAACGAATGTTTTTTGACGAATACATCTTAAAGGGGCAACTGCAGGGTCGAGCAGGTGTACTCAGTAAAATCGTGAACAGATCAATCTATGTAACACTTACGTGTACTTTTCACTAAAACTCTACTTTTCAAACCCTCCAGGAGGAAATTTTCAGTTAATTTTACCATCTTACCTGACCTGAAAACAATCCGCTAAAGAAATCCCGAAACAAAAATACATTCTATATTTAGCGACAAGGTACATCATGGGAATGTCACGTGGTCATTCAACGGCATTTTAAAACAAATGGCGCTGTCGATAATCGGCAAGATACACCGAATGCGTATTTCTGTTGAAATAATCACATGACATTCCCAAGCACCACCGCGGCTTTACGCGGGAAATACAAAAATAGCTAACCTGTGCGCGTCGCATGGGATAGGAAACACCATTTTTATATCTTTTTTATAAAATATTGGCTTGAAATATTTCGGGTGTAAACCAATATTTCAGCTTCAAATAATGATATTCAACTAATTAATAACCCTTTTCGCAAATCTGTTCCATTCATCAAACATGCTCATCTGCCTTTAATTTATAAAGTTTTTATCTTGAAGGACTTAATATTATACAATTATAAGACTTACGTTGATGTCAATATCATTTTTACAGGTTTGCAAAAACACATATTGACCGAAATATAAGGTTTTAAGTGTTATATTATATACCTTATTGGAATTCAGGTGCAAAATAATTACAGTCACGTTCGTGAAATCTTTGCTGGTATTTGTTACCTTTTTTGGGGTTTTAATCACTTTTTTTACTGATCCCCGCGTGCAACACTCTCGATCAACGAGATCTGTACATTTTAGTAGGATACATAATATTGTGACTTAAATCTAATTTAAAAGTCTTATTTTGAAAATATACTTTACTATCGGTAAATCATGCACAATTTTAAGAGAACCAAAACACATCTTAGGCCAGCAAAATGTTTGAAACTGGCATTTACAAATGTGATTAGAATAAATTGAGTGATAGAGCCTAAAAGGCTTTAGAAATGAAAAGAATATTTTCTAGTACGTAAATAATGCCCAGCTAGGAAAACCGACACAATAATTGATAAAAATCTATAATGCTATTTATGGACAAAGTAACCTGTAATGCCTTACGCCTGACTGTGCCGAAGACATTTTCTGGAAGCTTGCGAAAGCTTTCTAATGGATATAAATCGCTCTGTATTGAGCCTGACCTATAAAAATTAGTGTATAGATTAATACTTTTACATACCGTTTTCATTGCAAAGATAATTGCTAAAATATAAAAAGATAGGAACATAACTAACATCTACAAAACAGCTTAAACTAGTAGGCAGGTTATATAGATTTTTGTTACTTGGATGACTATTCGGCATATACACAAAAAAACAACAACAAGAACAAATAAATATATCTTTTCTGCATGTAAGTTATCAAGCAGTTTAATGCATGATTCAGTCTGCATTTCTGTCAACGACTAATGAAATCAAAAAGCTCAAAGCGCTGAATGAGCGGTGTATTCGTACTTGCAATGTACTTAATTTCAAACAACGCATAATGAATTGTGAAGTTCCGTAATTCGTAATTATATTTTAACTTGTCCATAGTATTATGAGTATTGATAAATATGTGGGCCGTTTTAACTCGGACAAATTTGACCCGTGACCCAGATTATTTGTAAAATGGGCCGTTTTGACCCGTTGCCAAGAGAGTGGTCTCGCTAGATCCAACTGATAAGTCACCATTTCTTATTGTATGGTATATTAATGCACGCCTGTATAACACGCAACACCTTTTCAAAATGACTATTCGGAAATGAACAACAACAACAACAGCAAGAAAAATCAGATTTTCTGCATCTAAGTTATCAGGCAGTTTAATGGTTGATTCAATCTGCATTTCTGTCAATGACTAATGAAATGGGCAAGCTGGATCATGGGCAAAATTCTTATTCGATTTGCTTTTTATTCTTAAACTGTCTTCAAACAGTATGTGCTTTATAATCATTTTGACTGCGTTTACATATTAATAAATTATGGTGTTTGCTTTGTTTAAACTGTGGTATAAATAGCAATGATTTCAAATGTATTGTAAAAAAGTAGGACATTTAATAACACAAATCATCTAAAAACTATTTCTTTATACAAACTGATGGATTCGAAAGTCAGTTTAGGCAAAAAAAACTATCCGAGTTGAAGTCTACCTTAAGCCTTCAATTATTTTAAAAACCTTTCAGCCTCATTAGCTAAAAGATGTAGGAAACTTCGCATAATTATACCATTTAAAAATCACCGTTTCTTCTGTACTATTGTAAAATATAGAAATTTTATAATGTATACACTCTAAAAGGCATAGGATGCAGACAGCAGCGTTACCAGTTATAGCTATTGATGTCGGTTTAAAATTACACTGATTTATTCCCTAACATTTGTTTGTCTTGTAACATAATTGACTGATGGACGAGAAATCGAACACTATTTCCAGACACAGAACTTGAAAAGAAACGTTCGATGACAGTCCTTTGAACTGAACTCTTCTCTTTTTCTGTACGGTCAAACTTGAAATGATAAAGATGAACAAGCAGTTTAATCTATCATTCATGTTTAAGGTATTATTCGTAAGTTAATTTCAACGAATTTTAATCATAAACACAACCACCAAGGTCTACTAGAAAGACAAAAAAGAAACAGAAAAGAACGCAAGAGAAAAGTAGGTACTGAGGAAAACGAACCAGTGATTTTGTTTTCATAAGCTTAAATTTATCCTGATTTTGCTAATTTCAATTAGCTATTTAATGGACAGAATAAATATTCTGCAAAAATGAATGTTGAATTTAGCATGAAATACGTTGATTGATTTCTAAATTCCCTTCTTCCAGTTACAGACACGTATATATGTACTTTGTTTATATTATTAATTATGACATTTATTACTAACAAGCTTTTGTGGCTTGGCGCCCTAAATTTTACTGACCGAAAGGGCATGGGTTCGAACCCTGTTGAAATAAAATTGTTTTTCTTCAGTTTTCATGGAGTATAGACGAGTACAATTATGTTTTATGATTTTTATGATGATATATCTTTTCACTGAAGTATCTCTTAATGCAAAAGAGCTTCTTTTCGACTTTTCTGACAGTGTATTTTATATGTATACTGGCCCTTAAGCTGTTTTTGTTGAAGATGCTCTAAACTTGGCGTTTAAGTCCTGTAGGGAAAAACAGCCACAGCAACAAACAAACAAACAAACATGAAGATTTTACACAGATTAAGTAAACTTAGACAGTAAAGAATGTAAAATATTTACAGACACGTAATTGTTTTCTTAAAATTGTTCTCCTTACGTCATTATGGCAGTTCAATTTTTATGGCATTTCAAAATAAATTTTGATAATAAGTACAAATAATCTATCATCTAGCATTTGTCAGCTAATATGTTCATTTCTTTCTGAAGATAATTTTAAACATTTTCTGTTTACAGTTACTCAGATTTCACAAACTTTGCCTTAAAAATTTATAGTTGTTCCAGGGTTATTAATTTAGCTCTTTTATCAGTTAAATTTAAACCTAGTTGCTGGACGGATTAGCTCTTTCCATGAAATAATGTAATCTCACGGTTATACAGATCAAAGTAAAGCAAGAAAGCCAAACCTTAAACGTGACATCAAATAGATATTTTGAGTTTGACATTTAAAAGAGTGATAATGATGTAGCTAATGATGGGGATAGAAATGTTGTTTTTTACTTCGACATAATTTGGGCATCAAGAAGACACAGCGAAAATAATGAAATTGTCATTAATGTTATAAAGCTTTAAGGCAACAAAGCTGTGTCCAGTACATTTCCTTTAAGCCTGATAAACAACCTTTACCTAGGAATAATTATTTCCGAATAGAGTCTAACCTTTGTCTGACCTTTCCGTCTAGCGGTTTTTTACTTCACCATGCTTTTACAAAAATAATATTAGATTGCAAAGATATGGAATGTTATTTAGGTAAAAATTACACAATGCCTACTTACTGCTACAATTTAATCACTGAAACTGCTACAATGCTTACGGGTACAGTCATGATGCGTGCTGGCACTTTTATCATGCTTGTTGACAATGATTCCATGATTGCTGAAAGTTACAACATGTATATTGTTTAGGCCATGATGCCTATATCATATTTTCATTTGACTGAATGACTGTTCAATGTAACGTAAAGGTGTATTTTATCATTGCCGTGGCTATCTTGGTTAATGCATTTAAGAACAAAATACACGATGTGATCAACCAAGGCGCAAGGCATAATAGAAGTAAGCATAGTGTTATTTCTAAATTGTAAGTCACATTTTGACAACAGGGGACACTATGTTCAAGTAGTCGTGTTTTTTCCGTGATTTGGAAGACAGATTTCGGGAATATTCGAGTACGTATATAGATCTAACAATAGTCATAGGCCGTTGATTTCCGTTATCTTTCGTGAAAACTACAAACGTGCGCCCCCCTGGTATCAAAATGTGACGTGCAATTTTTCAATTGACATTATGTTTACTTTCAACTTGCTTAGTGGCTGATTACATCTTTCATATTGCCTGGTCACACGTGTATTTTGTTCTGGGAGCGTCGTAACAAAGCAATGTTTAATTATCAGTGCTGATATATAGTCCCGGCATGATGACATATACCATCACCTACACTGAACTGTCATTCAGCCAAACGAAATTATGATATAGACATCAGGGTCTTAGCAGTATACAAGTTGTAACTTCTAGCAAGCATGGTATTATTGTCAACAAACGTGGTGAAGGTGTCAGCATGCATAATGACTATACCAGTAAGCGCAACAGCAGTGTCAGTGAGTAAATTGTAAGAGTAAGCAGGCATTGTGTAATTTTTACCTAAATAATATTCCATGTAAAGACGTAGAGCGTTTAACAATGAACATATTTAAAATGTTTTTCTTTCTAAAGAATATCTCTCAACTGAATATTGTCTGCTTAATTTCTGATTTGAGTAAGACTAAACGCATACATTTTCATCCGATCAAATTATTTTTAGTCTAAAGAGGTTCCCTGATCTGAACTAGAATAAAGCATATTCTACAAAAAAAAAGAAGTATAAAATGACCATACTAGTGTAGGACAATGGTTGAGACATGTTTTGATGTTGACATGAAAGTATAGCAAACAGGGTATGATGCATCATTGCAGTCTTATTATTTTATCAAGAATGTATGATGAATCGGAACGCAGATCAAAGAGCAGAAGGTTATTTGATGTAGAGAGCGTCTCTTCTAGGTCAGCCTTGTTTGTTGGGCAAACTTATTTTGCACCAAATGTCAGTTTTGTAGGGAATTATGTTGACTTCTATTGCATAACTGGGTTATCTGAAATATTCAGCCTTTAGCTGGTATAGTAATATTTTCAATCTTTAATCTCCACACTCAGGTTTAATTCTCATAAGAATTTAAATGTCTGGAAATTTCTTGTTAGAACGACATTTATATTATTAACGTATGTCTCTGAGGCAATCTTTACCTACACATGAGGAAGAAGCAGAAAAGCCTTGATAAAATGAACTAAATCAAAACCTTAGTTTCCTGACACGAGGTCTCTCAAAAGACCAGTGTTTTTTATGCTGTTTCCTTATATTCAACAAAATGACAAAACAAACCTACTTCAAAATTTATATTTGTACGATATTTTTGATGTCGTAAATACGGTTCTTACCATATGTATTTGTCATTCCAAAAAGACTACATATGATTTGAAGTGGAGGTCAAGTCGAAAACTTATATTGCGTTGGCAAGCCCTGTTTATATCTTATGGTGGCTGATTTCTGTGTCATTTCGTTCTGTTGTGTTGGCACGGCGAAATCACTACAGAACGACAAGGGTGACATTTGACGTGCTCATTTATCGTTCTTTTGTGTTGCCACCACATCAACACACCATGGCAGGACGACAACTTGATATTTCTATACCCGCCAATATGACAACACCACACTTATATTTGTTGATCTCTCAATCCTTGAATTATGTGTTGGCGACCAACACTTGTCGTTTCATCGTTCTGGTTAAATCCAGTAAATGCGCCTGCACGACAGAATGACATATTTACTCTGTCGTGCAACCGTTTTAAACTTATTATCAATACTTCAGATTTAAATCCAGACTTTTGTTTTGAAAATCCAAATAATATCATTTATATTTTACTAACAAATTAGACTGTATGCCTGCTTATCTAAATACTTTTTTATTACTCATAAAGAACGCATTTGTGTAAAACGGTTGCACATGCGTGCAGGAAGTCGGCAGGACACAGTAAATTTGTTGGCGGTTCACTTGATTTAATCCCGCATGAATTACAAAACGACACTTTGCTGGCGCCAAAACGACATTCCATTGACACCAGAACGACAAATGCAAGTGCAATATTGGTGGGTACCGAAATGCCCTGTTGTCACCCTAAAAAGTCGTTTTGTTGTGTTCGCGTGGCAACAAAACGCGAACACGAAGGAACGACAAAAATGAGTGCGCCGATACGACAAATGCTACATTCGTTGTTCTGTCGTTTGATTATCCCGCCAACACGACGAAACAAAATGGCAGAGATCAGCTATCATAGTATCTCGTCAATCACCATACCCCAACGTCACTCGCGCGACTCTTTAGAAGAATGATAGTTTTAAAGATCCGTTGGTACAGCAAGTCATTTTCGAATGGGAAGTAGGTTGCCGTTTAAATCCAACTGACAATAAGTATGTAACTTAAATGTGACAATTTATTCTAAATGTTTTTTTTTTAAATATGATTTTTTTCCACGTTACCAACTGTTATGTGAAACGATTATATATTGATGCTTTTAATTCATTGATTAAAACATCTACATGTATTCACCTATTATTTGATTTGTTCAAATTGTCCCGTGTTTCATCTTATTAAAAAGACATGCAAAAACGTTTATTTCACCGTCAGGAAAATTATATATCATTCTGGTTGTCAATGAGCCATAAAACTGATATAACACGAGCTAGGCAGGTAACATACGTTACTTGATATTTTGGAAAAAGTCTGCAAACATAAAATGAAGTTGTATAATAAAGCATATAGGAACACTGTAAATGTCTGATTGTTCACCTATTCGCTTCTGAATTCTAATTTCTGTCTTGGATACGACATCGTATAACAAATAATTTTATATGTTTTATTCTATTCTTTTAAGTCACGACATTTTATAAACATTCCACTGTCTACGTAGTTAACAGTTTTCCGTGATGATATGAATTTTATGCTGAAATAATGCCTTCTTAATTCAGTTGTTAAATTTTTTTATCCATCAGTGTGTGACTAGATATTTTCCTTTATTCCTATTCAATATTTTACAAATCAAAGACAAAAATGCATTACTCGTGCAACACATAATGAAATATATCACTGAAATATGCAATTAAACAGAAAATTACCCTCCTTCATTCTGAATCAACTAGAAATATTGAATTGTAAATCTACAAATTTTCATTCACGTACGCCTCAACTCAATCATGAAATGATTAAGCACACAAACACACAATACCTGAATGCTTCACCAATCACTATTTTGTTTATCATTCACTGACAGACTGAAATATGTTGTTTGTTTTGTTCGTAGTAAATGTAGGAAAGCCAATATGAACTAGCATACAGAAAGAAAAAAAAACGAATATGGAGTAGTAAGTACATATAAATGAACAAAATTATTTTAAAAGTGACATTGTAATCGCCTGATCACAGATCTTATGTAATTTGTAACTATATGTCATCGTTAATGCAAGCTTGAAATGAATGGAAACAGCCGTCTTCTCTCTAAAAGAATAGTCATTAAAATTCAAATCCGTTAAATACAATTCTAACACTATATGCAATTCGACGACAATAAACAAAGAAGAAATTGAGCGTGATATATTATACAGTATAGCACTCAGAACACAAGCGCGCGGCCGCTGACGTCACTGCGAATGCCACTGTTAAATAGTGCACACATTTGCACCCCTTATAAATATACGTACGTGTTAGAATGGAAATAGATTTTTAAATTTTCGTGATCTACCGTCGTATATATCACGGATTCTCGTTCATATGCGTAATTATTTAATCACTCAGGTATACGGCCTTCGTGATTAAATTACTACGCATATGAACTCGACACCGTGATATATCAGACGGTATACCACTCAAACCTAAAATCTATTTCCTAAGTAAAATGTGGAAAGATACAAAGTTCTAGTCATTGCAATTGTAACCATGGTTCATATTTTTTAATGCAATGTATCTTAATTAAGAAATTCTATATCAGGCTAAATCTGACAGTTCTATTTTGATCAATAAATTCTCGTTAACAGACATAAGACATTAATTACAGACATTATAAGCTTGGCATTGAAGACCGTTGATGGGGATCGATAAAGGATATCTTCCAAGCATGCTCACAAAAATCATAATGATTAATTAGATTTGGCAGAAATGTTAATTTGTTATGTTACATGTATCTATGTCTTAATATAGTTTTTTTGTGTTTTATAATCAACACTGTAATAGGCAAGTCGTCCTGAATGGAGACTGACCTTAGAAAATGTCTGTGTCTTGCACTGGGCCTCTTACATAAAATGTTCCGTTCCAACAACTCCAGTAACAATCCAAAAGACAATAAATATGTAACTAAGCAAACTTCGAGTAAAATCTAACAGAAATCTTTACTATCAGAAATTCTGAGGGACATTGTATTTCTGTATTAACGTGCTCAATGCAAAACAATGTTATTATGCAAGGTAGCATCCCACTCAAATTATTATCTGATCTGCTATGCCATTCGTTTTTGTTTTGTTTTTCAACCTGCTTCACAAATTTACCATTATTACCCTGGTAATATAATATCCTTGGATGAAAATGCTTTCTATAATGTGGGCGTATGTTTAGATGGAACCTTATCTGATTCTCTCTAAGCTGAAGAAGAATAATTGCAAAACAAATCTCATAAAGCAAAAACTTCAATTATATACTGTATATCAGAACTCCTTTGAAGGTCATCTAGCTGTGTAACGATGAGCAAACTTCAGGCACTGTATAATGCACTTTAGATGTAGGCAAATTACTTCATCAAAAATACTTGATGACTTCGAAAATGGTATTAAATGTAAGAGTTCAACTATAGTAGTCTTATTCTTAATTGAAAAAAGTTACGTTATTAATTTTGTGTGCTTTGTTTACCCTAACGTTACTATTAAATGCTAGAAGGTTTTGTACAATCGCGACTTTCACAATAATATGATCATATTCTCACACTGGCCATTGCGACCTGAATTTGTCACCGCGTTATGTTTAGATAACACAAAAAGTCCTCATGCCCAAGGTGTCACAATTGGAGCACTTTCGTCTTTGTCACTTGACAGTTACATGCTTTGATTCTAGCAAATTGTACCATGAAAAACCATAGGAACTATCTTACATTAATAGGAAAGAACACAACCACATGATTAATATTATCCTGTAATAAATTGTGCAAACTTGATTGCAGTTCTTAATAGATCATCGGATATATGGAGTACCGTTTAAACCTAAATAAACGTAGTACAAATACAAAACAAAGGCCAAAGTTATTTTAAAATTAAGTTAATTGACTGTTTTAAGTTTTTTAAGGTGGTCAATCTGATTTGAAGCAAATTTTACAACATTTTTCACATATTCCATAAGTGATTTGTTTAACAAATTAAAAGACCCATCAGATTTGGTTAGATTCTCATTAGAAAAATTAACTTAAATATTTTTATAACAATTTTTAATTATCTCCCTTTTGAACAAAATATGCATTTAAGCTAGGTAATAATTTTTGTTTCTATATAAAGTTCATTTTCACACTTGCAAACGATGTGTATTGACATGTGTTTACAAACAAAAATAATGTCAAGTTCTAAACTAGTATATTGCTTCAAAATTTAATTTTTGCTGATCTATCCTGGTTGCGCAACCAAGATAGACAAAGGGAAGTAATTATAACTTTACAAACTTAGGTTTCTCACGAAATTCTTCTAGATATGTTACCGTAATGTCAAATTTGGAATAAATATGGTAAAATATTTGGAATATTGCTTTAAATCACATTGATAATTATGTACATGAAATTAATATTGATGCTCAAATAATTTAATCTTTATTTTGAACACGCAGTATGTCACCAATGACCTTATATTAGTATACATTGCCAGATCGCCTTCATAAAATAATCAGATTGACCACCTTTAAGTACAGATTATATTCAACGTATTTATTACAATTGGAATGGACTTACTCTAAAGGAGAGATAGCATGTACAATAATTCGTTAATGTTGGACTAGGGTTATTTATATATAAAAGTTTTTTATGTGTACTGTTTTAAAGTATATTTTCTAAAGTTCAATGCTTCCTAGATATGTAACATCTTGTGCAAAGTTAGTTAGTTTCTGATCTATATGTAAAAGTAAAAGGCAACGCTTATAAGGACAACAATAAAAGTTCTACAGATTCGGTAATTTCGCCTATAACATCTCTTTAACAACCAGAAATGATTAATGACATGTCGTGCTTTCTTTACGCAGTAACAAAATTAATACATAATCAATGAGTTTATTACCACAAATATTTCCGCTTGAAATTTCAAGAAGCTGTATCAGTAAAACACCGTTTATTTCTATTGTTTTTTGTGGTAACTCGGAGAAGATAATTTATCCGAAGTATTATACTTCTTACTACTAAACAGATTTAAGCCTAACTTAATATTTAAAGTCATTTTGCTTCACAGATATATTTCAGGTACGAAATTTTATCAGGTGCAGTTAGGATAACATTCTACTTTAAGTTGAAGAGGCTAGGAAATGAACGAATATGTGTGTGTGTGTTTTTTTTTTATATTTAAGACAAGCATTTATGTATTTTCCCAAAACAATCCTCCATTGTCAAGTCAAGGGTGTATGATAACATTTGTAAAGAAAACACTTTGAATGAAAAAAAATCGGTCAATTTTGTGTAGAAATGGTTAGCTACAACCTATCTTCATTAAAGGTCTTCTTTTACGTAAATCAGTTATGAAAAAGGTTGTTCTGTTTATTCCCGCCTTTATTTTTTTACCTTAAGGTTTCTGCACTCTAATTGGCACTATCGCAAACGTATCTATAAAATAGCGGATATTTTTCGACCTACCCTGCACCTCTAAAATTGGCCTTTTGTTGATGAATACTTTCGAACTACAGTGTTTTCTTTCAATCTTCGCAATTTGTAGTTCAATGAATGCTTAGAAATAGAAAACTAGTGGTCATCAGATTAATCATTTTGAGTTATAAAGATATCTAACTCCCTAATTTCAGTCAAGTATTGTTTGGCTATTCTGGGTACTCGTCCATCGATCGATGCCTGAAACTTGCACAGAAACAGGGTAATTTAGCTATTAGTCGCACAAATATTTCTTGCTTTGCTCAAACTGCTATTACATGTATCTTAATTCGCTAGCAACTGATATATTTACTTACAAGACTGTACGTTTAATGGGTAAACCCCACCCAACTGAATTTTTATCAGTTGTTGATCACTAATTAATGTAAATCTAATAAGTTTTTTAAAATGCTTATTTGATACTTTTTTTACTGTATGATCTTAGATAATTTGATACGTAAAGTTTATGGATAGCCGAACAAGAGCTATCGCTGAATGCGATTTGTACGCCCACCAGTGCTTAGAACATGGGTGGAAGGGAAATAAGTGTTAGGGAAGAATGTCACTAAAATTATATATATAATACTAATGGCAATAAATAACCCTAAGTTAACTTGTTAAATGAAGAAGACAAACCATATTAGTGAAGTAAGTCTTCCGCTAGATTAGTAATGTAAGTCTTCCGCTAGAACTGCCGAAAAAAATTATACCCGTACAAACCAGCCAGGAAAAATTCCAAACAACATTTGTGGTTTCTTATCAAAGAATGTAGAAAATATATTGTGTGAAGTTTTAATAGGCAATAATATTTTGCACAAATCGAATATGTTATCTTATAAATGAAGAGGGGTAATTATGTCAAAATAAAAGCAAGAGTTGTCATGACATTGAGACTTTCCCTACGACCCATCCTCATATAATTGTGTAGCTTACATAAAGGTTAATACCTGTACTGGTTCCCGAGTTATTCAATGAAATTTTATTTTCTTGGATTTTTTTTCTAAGTAGCAAAACGAGGGCATTATAACGGCAATATAAAAATAACGGTTCCAATCACATTTTTTTCGTTGCATGATTTAAAAAAAAAAAAAAAACAATTCAGGAAAATTTCTATTTAGGAAAATTTCTAAGAGGCCATACACATGTCAAAATGCAAGTCAGAGTTACAAACTTGCCTTGTGAAATAGCTTGTGACACTTCATATTTATATATTAGTACTTGTATTAGTAGTAGTTAATATAACTATTAGTTTAAGAGATATTCCAGAAATCCTTGGACATTATCTACCATGTACACTCGCTTATAAGACACATGTTTTGTTCTCAAAATTCAAACTCAGAGTAGGGTGCGTCTTATAAACGCATTTTACAAGAAAAAAATCTTTGTAAAAGCAAAAACTACTTTTTGCTGAACATTATCAACCACCAGCCAGCATAAATATTACACCAATGGTGCTAGAACCTTAAAAGCAACAAACCAATTTTCATTTGGAATCAATGATTTAGAGAACAGATGTGGCCGGAATGTGTATAAATTACGCTTAAATCATCCAAAACTGTGCCTTGAATCTTCTTCATTTCATATCACGTCATGTTGGAGAGTAAATGCAAAAACGAACAGATTTTTAATTCAAAATTAGGGATGCGTCTTATAAGCCAGGGTGCCTTTTAAGGGAAAACGGACGGCAAGTGAAAAGGGGGCATAATTACATCAAAGTACAAGTCAAAATAATATAATCAAACTTGGAGTTTGCTCTCTTTCTCCATATTTGTTTTAAGTTTCAAGTTAATTACTATACTCGTTACACAGATATTAAGGAAAGATGTACATTTTGGGACGCCTTCTATGTGAAAAGGGCATAATTAAGCCAAAATACAACTCTGAGTTATCACACTTTGCACGTGGAGTTGCAATTTGGTTTTTCATATAAGTTTTAGGTTTTATTTAAAGTTTCAGACGCAATCAAGAAAAAGTAAATTTTGGGACATTATGAAAGAGGAAAAGGGAAATAATTACATCAAAGTACTCGTCAGAGTTTTCACACTTGACACTTGGAGTTGCACATACGTTACTTCATCTACATTCTAATTTTCAAGTTAATAACTACACTGAATTAAAATATATTCAAACAAAATGTAAATTTTAGGACATTTTCTAAGTGAGAAAGGGGCATTATTAAGTAAAAATACAACTTTGAATGATCAAACTTGGCACATGCAGTTGCATTGTGATCTTCAATAAATATTCCAAGTTTTAATAAAATACCTAAACTGATTTCAGAAATATTAAATAAAAATTATTTGGATGGGACGGGTCAAACTTTTTCCTTTATAGTCCTACTCTCCCAACTCCCCAAACTATCTTAGGTTGGAGTTTGCCTCTCTAATTTCGTATGTTTTTTTTAAGTTAATTACTATTCTGGTTCCTCAGATTATCAGAAAAAATGTACATTTTGTGACAAAACTGGGCATAATTAAGTCAAAATACAACTCTGACTTAACACACTTGACACATGGAGTTGCATTGTGGTCTTTAATATATATAAATAAACGGTAAGTTAATATAAAAAACCAGAGACAATCAAGAAAAAGTGCTTGGAGTTGTATTGTGATCTTTCATCTACATTTTAATTTTCAAGTTAAAAACTATACTGATTCAAGAGATATTTAAAAAAAATGTAAATTTTGGGACATTTTATAAGTGAAAAAGGGGCATAAAGAAGTTACATACAACTCTGAGTTATCAAACTTGGCACATGGGGTTCCTCCATGTGTATTTCAAGTTTCAGTAGATGACTTAACAGGTTTCAGTGATATTCAAGAAAAAACCAAAACGAGACGAGACAGGACGGGACGGTAAAAAATAATTCCTATATACCTACCTCACCTTCTCCCACCCTCACACAAAAAAGTAAATAAGAAAAATAAAACTTTGTTTGGTGTGGTATAATTAAGCAATAACAGTCGCTATTCAGTATTCGTTACCATCTGCCTACGGTGGTTTTGTCCTTAAAATTAGATATTCATTCATAACATTCTACTTCAAAAACCACTTCTCTATTATACTAGTTTGTTCAATATTTTATTAATCGAATTGTTTCGAGCAGCAATAACGTTGTCAAAACAAGACAAAATAATGCACCTTGTGCCGTGTTTTCATGTTGGATTACCTTCCTCTAGTGAAAACCTTACTAGTATCTATTTTATGTAACGGCGTTTAATTCCGACATTCGCCGAATATGAGAAACCGAAAAGGACGAAAACTGGCGTTGTTTGCCGATTTCATTTGAGTTCGAAGACCTTAAGTTAGACTTTTCTTTATTATGAAATTTTCATATCTGTCATTATATTTCCAAAAACTAATATATTGGCAACACATTACTCATTTCCCTACAAGAAATAATGAGTCTGAAATTCGAAACTACATTCTTCATAGAACTGTATTAATTTGTTATTATTTAATTTCCATATTTCTTCTTTATTATGGCAAAAAATAACAGAGAATTTGTAATTGCTTTTCCGTTTTCTAAGAGTGAAGTTACATATAGTTAAAACTAACTCCAAAATTAGATGTTGAAATCATATTAATTTTGTCCAATTGCCGTGTTGTGTATTCAAAATTGTTGCCAGTTTGTCTGGATTAGTCTGCAGTCACTACTTGCTCATGTTTTGCGTCGACTTAAATCAGTAGACACAACTTGATTTAACCAGTAAAGCCTGTCACAGTTTATTAGTACGCATTTTCAGAAACCGAGTTTGAAGCACGGCTACCTAAATTACATCTTCAAATAAATTCTAAATGAAGCAATCACACTCAGATAAGTATCAGATAGGTTCAACTTATCTATTACTAAATCTATGCTTAAATATATTAGAAACCAGCTGTTAGAACATTTGCATCCGTTTCCTTACGAAATGTAGACATAAATTGTTTAGTAAAACATTTTTGGTCTGTCTAAAGGGCGTTAAGAGAATGTCTCAGGGTTTTCCCTTTTGATAATGCATTTCTTTTTAAAATCTATCCTTAATGTTCTTAATAAGAAATGTTAAAGAAAGGGTAAATCTATTTAATTTTATCCTTGAACAGATTCGTACACGCCACATTTTAACTACAGTCTTTGTAAAATAATGTATAATACTGTCTTTTTAATGACTGCCATTAAATACCAGTTAATGAAATGATTTAGTGTTGCAGATCTCAGATCGATAGCCGTCTCTAGTTTGTTCATATTCCACACGATTAAAACAAAGTTTCCATTAAGTTGTTTCAGGATCAATTTTAGGTTCTCTCTAATTAAATCAACGATAGCCTCCGTAAAAAAAACAAGACGAAAAATTCGAACAATGTCGAAGGCGTAAAATAATTGCAACACAAGCTGCTGCACTTCAACAGATTTATCCTTTATGCCTTTGCCTATTCGAAATTGTGTTAAAATATAGAATCTCTAGTCGTTTAATTGATTGTATCACTTGAGCAAACCTCCAGTATTTCCCTCTGAAGAAACAAACTTTTCACGGCTTTTACAATAGGCAATGAATAGGCGGTAGCAACAAACTACTACAGTTATGCATTTTTAATATTGTAGCATAATTATACTGTTGTTTCAAAAGTGTACACTTGGTCTGTTTCCATCTGTCACATTAGGAAAAGGTATAAGACGATAACGTAAGCCACAAAAATATATACAATGTCTGGCGACGTTTTAATTAAACCTGCAAGTGATAAAACTTGCTCAAATGAAGTGAAACATCTAATATTACCTGCACCGCGTGGTCGAATCCGTTATAGAAAAAAAAGTCGAAGACGTCATATAAACTGTGTTGAACCTCAATTTTCACAAACCGCAATCGTCACACCGTGTGACAAATGCGTGCGAATACGTCACAAAAATAGTGATAAATACGTTCGGACACATATTTCATACGAACTTAAAAACGCATTTGTCACACCTCAGAATCTTGTTTAAAAATGTGAGAAAAATTGTGAGTTTTTTTTAACTCGAACGTATATGTCACACATGTGAGTTTTTTTTTTACTTCGAACGTATATGGCACACATGCAAGATTTATTTGACAGTACAATCATGTTAAGTCTCCAAACAGCTTATTAAGAAACGGCACTCCGTCCGTCTGTACACCCTTCCACTGACTTGTTTTTTCTCTTTCCTTGGTATTTGGTGGTCATTTGGTTCAGAATCGGAAGAATAACGGACGCTTATCGAACGACTATCAGGATTTTCCGTTACCTTTACAATTATTATTACAAACATTCACTTAAATACTTGGATTATTTGTTTATTATCAAAAGGGAACTTCATTTCAAAAGTGCAAGTTACACTATAAGTCAGGTCTGCAGAGTACATGTAATACGACCCTGTTTAACTATCGAAATGCGAAATAACTTCAAAAGAGAAGATAACCATAAAATTCGTTTCTAAACAGTTATTAGCCCGTTTTAACGTAGGAATATTATTTTTATTTCTTTTGATTTCTGAAAAAATCTTTTATAGTCTACACTTGAAACATAAAAATACTTGCTTATTATCTAAAGGGCAATTTATTTGAAATCGTAGGAAACCTTAAAAATTCCACAGTAATGGGTCCTTCTTTATCAAAAAAAAAAAAATGGAAACAGGGAAATTTCCGATGGTGATGATCGGTTCAGAACGAAACAATTCATCTTTATTTTACAGTTTTCTCTGAAAATCAATATCATCTAAGATTTAGAGTAAGGGTGGCGCGTTCGAACCAAACAGCCTACGTTATATGACAGGTGTTAAGCGGCGTGTGGTTACTGTAACTTCTCTTCAGTGTAGTCATCCGTTCTTGATTACTCTCAAAATTATACTTGCAAAATTGCAAAACCCGCAAATGTTCAACATAGTTAGGACCAGTATATAAGCGTGCTTAAAACTTTTCTACTGAGAATATGGATGGCACGTTCTATGTCTGACAATTTTTATGGTTTGATAGGCACTTCCGTCGTATATGCCTAGCTTTGGAATTATTCCCCTTTAATAGGAAAAAAGTCTTATAGGTACTGATCGGATAGATGTTTTACGTTAAGCTATTTAGCTCCATTACCTTTTTTCTATTTGTCTCTAAATGCAACCTACCCCTTGTGGCAGAGGGGCGCCTTGTAAGGTTAAGGACTAGAATTGCACCCACCGTTCAACCCTGCGTGATCGTAAGAGGCGACTAAATGGGTTTAAACGAGTGGAGTCTACGTATCTCGTAGCTCCATCAGGTAGGGTGGTTTTGACCCCGGGTGTTGCTTTTAAATTCGTAACACCCGAGGTTAGCCAAAATCATCTTTTCTGTTCGGCGCCATATGACCTAAACTGTGTTGCAGCGCCATAAAACCCAACAAATCAATCAATCAATCAATCAAAATGCAACCTGCAAACTAGACACTAGACGACCGACTCAAACGCTCATTTCTTTTAAGGTCAAAGTCAAACTATAAATATATGTAGAAGGTCCTTGTCTCTTGTAAGAATTATGTCTGATACGAGGACAACTATGACGCAGTTATCTCAAGAGATGGTCTTTTTATCATCACCATCATCATCATCATCATCATCATCATCAAGATACATAATGCTTGTATCTCTTACCATCATTTGAAGATAATGGTTCGTATGTATTAGTTGCATTAGAATAAGTATCGTGTATGATCCACAAGGAAATGTAGAACACAAAGTGCAAAAAGTGTAAAACACAATGTAATAATGTATACAATCTTTATTATTTTTATGCCCCCACAAAGTGGGGAGCATATAGCGTGGCACTTGTCCGTCCGTCCGTCCGTATGTCTGTCCGTCCGTACGTCTGTCCGTACGTCCCGAAATCTTGTGAACGCAACTCCTCTTAAACCGGATGGCAGATTTTGCTTAAACTTCCAGGGATGAACAACCTTAATGTGTAGATGGTAGTAAAGGAAGGAATTTACGCTGCGATCAAATTTAACAGAATTATGGCCCTTTGTTGATTTTTTCACTATATACTATGTAGAAATTTTGTGAACGCAACTCCTCTTAAACCGGATGGCAGATTTTGCTTAAACTTCCAGGGATGAACAACCTTAATGTGTAGATGGTAGTAAAGGAAGGAATTTTTGCTGCGACCAAATTTAACAGAATTATGGCCCTTTGTTGATTTTTTCACTATATACCATATAGAAATTTTGTGAACGCAACTCCTCTTAAACCGGATGGCAGATTTTGCTTAAACTTCAAGGGATGAACAACCTTAATGTGTAGATGGAAGTAAAGGAGACCATACATGTGTTTCAAAATTCAGTTTTATTCAGACACTAATATTGTATTCCATCTGTAAAGAGACCAAATATGATGCCTCAAGAGTTAGGTGACTTTTTTATCATTAATACATGAACTGAGGAAATTTCAACTGAAATGCTATGATAAGAACAGAATTTTGTAGACATTAAATGAAGCTGTTCTTGTTTACGAGCACATCTGCACAGTGGGGGCATCCCTGTCCTTTGGACACAGTTCTAGTTAAAACCTAAGTTGTCAATTATTGTTTTAAGCTGCACACTTTCCCCGTGCTATAATGGCCGTGAATGTCTTCGTGCAGAATGACACGTGCCGGGGTCAACTGCAGGGACGTGAATCTGTGCTAAAATGTATGTCAACATGGCGGCAGATGTAAGTTCACAGAAGATCACTCGTACACGTGGCATTGTTCTCCGACGAATAAGGCCTTTGACCGTGTTTTCAAAATTCTATTTCATTGTTTGTCAATAAAGATAAAACGGGCAAAATGATTGTTTGTAATGTCATTCACAGGTCATGACTGTACACCAAAGTCTGTTATGAACCCCCGCCTCCTTGGTCGAGTGGTCGTATTCACAAAACCTCCCTCTCACTGATAGGTTGAGGTTTCGAACCCCGATTCTGATTACATCTCTTTGTGTGAAAAAAAAGGCAGTTACTTATACTGGTTCTTCCCGGGATCGATAGTTAGGATACCGCCAGCCTGATATAAGTTTTTTTTAAAAATGTTGAAACGGGCGTAGAACTTCAATAAACCTGTTAAAATTCAACAAAATTTTGTCCTGATTACAGGATACGACACGGCTCTTGTTTTCCGCACACCCCGAATATAAAGGGAGAAATGATTAGAAATGATTAATGAGCTATACATGTCCGGAACTGTCTGGACATACTATGACTGTAAAGCCTCGCTATTTCCCGTACTCCTAAAGAGATCAGACAATATTTTCGAGTAGCAATCTCTGAATACATCTGAATATAACCCTGGTGCCTCATGAATTCTGCTGCGATAAAATAATTTCCAGGTAGGGTAATGATCAAATCATCTTCTTTTCGGTCTTAAACAATGTATAAACGTGCGATTTTGTTTCATATATAGTAAAATGAGAAAGACTTTATTTTTATGCAATATCATTGCAAAACTTACTACACTATATTTCTTATATATAAGCAATGATTTAAAAGTCAATGTCAGGAATGTTTTGGTACAAATAATAACCATTTTCTTTCGTAAAACATCTTTTTTCTTTAAAATAGACTTCTTGTACATGAGATCATGGGACTTTAATGAAAATCGCAATAAGGTTTTAGACTTCTAGATTATTTTTAACCTTTTCTTTGTAATTATTCTGTAGATCAGGATCTTGGTCACTATAACAATCCTTCCTTACACTTGTTCGTGCTTGAAAATGTTTCAAACTTGAACTGAAATTTATCGACTCTTAGTCTAATCTTTGACTGTGCTTTTTAACTTCTGAGGGTTTTGTCAAGATTTCTTTCTGCAGCAAGCGAACAATTTGAAAACCAAGTTGCAGATGTTTTATGCTTTGTATTTAGAATACTTACGGTGAATATAACAGACACTCTAAACAGCGTGGAACCTAACCAGATGCCAAGTAACTTTGTGTCTGGTCAGGTTCCACGCTGTTTACGTTAGACACTTTTTCTACCAAATTTTCTGAAAATTAAATAAAATCTACAAAATTAATGTGACGACATCTTGAACAGGCGACAAAATTCCCTCGTCTCAGCATAAACACGACACATATTATACAGGATATAAGTGCCGTGAGCTCAGTCACGGCACATGCTTTTCACATGAGGATTTGGTTGACTTCACCACTGTTTTAAGTAAACACTCGATAGGTAACTGCCCGCCGGTAAATGAGAAGATGATCTTAAAAACAAGCGTTAACACCCACCTCCACCCCCTACCCCCCCACAAAAAAGAGAAAAAAATATAAATAAATAAATAAATAAATAAATAAATAAAGCACAATCATTAACAGAAAAAGTGCCCAGCAAGTCTCGAAAAAGGATGACGTATACTTTTAGGTAAAATGCATGACCCTGTTCCCGGCAGCACCCATGTCTAAGTATTAAAACTACAGTCTGTACAAAGATTCGAACAATGGGTGTGACAATTACGTTCGAACTAAAAACCGAGAAAAAAGTCAAACGTATACGTCACATTTGCGATTTGTGACAAACTCGCACGTATTTGTCACACACGTGTGACGTATTCGCACGTAATTGTCACACGGTGTGACGATTGCGTTTTGTTAAAATTGAGGTTCAACATACGTGTTTAAAGCTAATAAATCAACCTTTGGAAAGAAGGGTACTGTCTTTCAAGAAATTGACGATTGTACCTTTAAACAGATATAAAATATCTATTTTAAATGGCCACTGTTACGATGCCTGTGTATTTATCAATAAATATTAGAGGTACGTAAATTTAATGTCGTTTTTTTGTACGATGATACAGACTCCGAAATACTTCTTTTTTAATAACTGACGGAACGAAAACCATGAAGTCATAGAGGATACAGAATACAATTCTAGAAGCAAAGAAGGGCTACTTACTGTTAGATGTAGCTGTTTCACACACGATTAATCTGGTCAAAATTGTTTTCCGTTTTGTACCTTGTGCTGTCAATCCGAAGATTAATCAAAGCACTGCAAGTACTGATGGGGGGGCGAAGAATGAAGATTTTCATAACCAAAACAATCCTTCACAATATGTTTGTAATGTTCTGGTCGTGTTTCAATAGTATTGATTTTAATAAACTCACACTACGTCACTTTTCCGAAGCTTAAGTACCTTAAAAACTTGAAATTACAGAATCAAAACTTTGCAGACATGGAAGTTGTCAAGATGCACACAAGTCTCCATCTTACTTTAGAGAACTACGACTTAAAAAATAATCATTACAGTCTTGAATGAACAGCACTCCCAAGTGCAAGAGACCTTATTCTTTCTCACAATTTCAATGAGCTTATACTTTGAACTTTAAGGTCAGAATTGAAACGTTGCACCTATCCTTTCCATCAAGATCATCACCAGTGCAAAAGTAAAAACAAAATCGGTAGAACCAATGGATGCTCCCCGAATAAATGCCAATTCCAAAAGGGCTATTGTTTAATATGTATGTATGAAAAATAACAAAGGGCAATAACTCCTAAACTGTGCAAAAAAGAGTTACGGTTCTTGCACGCTGCACTTCTCCTCATAGAGATCTATCTACCAATAAAGTTTCATGTTAATAACTCATACTTTGTGAGATATGCACCGGACAAAAAATAAGTATGAGAAATTTCAAAAGGAAATAACTTAAAAATTAATAAATTAAGAGTAATGGTTCTTGTTCACTGCACTGCTCATCAATGAGATCTAACTACTTATAAAGTTTCAAGTTAATAACTCTTATACTTCGTGAAATATGCCCCCGACAAAAGATAAGTGTAAGAAATTTCAAAGGGCAATAACTCAAATATTAATAAAGCAAGAGTTATGGTTTTTGCGCACTGCACTGGTCCTTAATGAGATCTAACTAAAGCGGCAACTATATGCTCGCTCTTCGGGGAGCGTAACTACCTCTGATAAATATGTGAGTTACAGTTTTGTCCCACAAGATATGTCTTCTTTTTTAGAAAATCCTTAAAAGCCTTGAAGAAACATCATTGAAATTTGTAGACACACCCTGTATTTTGAAGAGGCAAGACCCCATCATTATTTAGGAGCTATAGCTATTTTTTCAGAATGTTAAAAAGCTCGAGTGCACACAATTAATATTGCACAGCTTTATATGCAGAAATTTCATCTCCACTGCAAGTAAATTAACTCATTAATGACTACAGTCGAAGGGGTGTAACTGGGGAATTATTAATACATAGAATTTTGTTTGCTTTGGCTACTTTGACTTACTTTGCTTTTAATTTTTCTCCTCTAAGCATTTGTAATGTAGCTAAAAGAAGAGATCTGAAAACAAGCAAGAACAAAAGATCAATATAACATTTATTTTAGACCAGAGTAGTATAACAACAGTGGTGTAAGCTTCTGAACAAATGTATCAACAGTAATAAGTAAGATTATTACAGGTTAAAAAAGTAAGAAGAACTGTAAAAACAACAAAAAAGTTTTCACTTACTTTGATTCTTCAAATGAAGGACAATATATATAAAGCACTAGCTTAGATTAACCTTTTTAACCTCTTTAAACTGTTTCATTGTTACAAGATGATTTATTGTTAATGTCTTGAGATTTCTTTATAAGCAAAACCTTCAAAACAAATCATAATAACCAAACATCCAAAGATTGTCAATTTATGAACATTTAACTTTTCTAATATGAAAATTCCCCACTTCACAGTACTTATCAAATGTAGGTTTATGTGATTTAAGTTATGTTTCAAGGTATTTTTTTAAAGAAATTTAGGTTTTCGATCTGAGAAAGATATACCATAATGTTGTGGTAATCATTTTAACTACACTTAATTTTGCATCATTTGATGATGGTTGCAAATAAGATCACAGTCACATTGCTTTACAGATTAACGATGGACAGCTTTAAGAATTAACCGTCATTTTTACACAAGGAATTTCTGTTTTATCACTGCTGAATTTTCATCTGTTTACTTCAAGCCAATATATTAAAGATATAACATCATACTGTTCAGATGTCAGCCACATGGTCAGAACAAAATTTATAAATAGACTAGGAAGAGATTTAGATTCTATTCTTCATACCTTAAAAGCTACTGATAAAAGATCACAGATCAATCACTATATAATTTCAGTTTTTATCTTACATCATCTCTTGTGTTATAGAAAAACAATAAAATAAATAAACATGTACTTCAAAACTTGGTACATGTTTCAAGAACAATAAACAAGATAAATCTATAGCAATAAAGATAAGCACTTATTGCAAAGAAATTAGAGTAATGAAACACATTGTCAAAGTTAAGTATATCTTCATGTGATTTAAAATATATGAGCAAATTCTGAGACTGAATATCACACAATTTAATACTCAGACATGCCATCATGATCTTCAAAATTTTCATCTATCAATGATAAATATCTTGTAAAATGTTAACAAGGATACTGATTTTAAAAATGGTCATGATAACAAAAACATTGGTTTCACAGATAGAAGTCTGCAGGATTTCAAATAACTGATTGCATATAAATTTGCTGTTCAAGGTCTACATTTTTATATCAACCCCCTTTACTTTTTAACCACACCGACAGGTCATAGCACAAAAAATGTAATCTAGCCTTTACATCTCTCTATATCTACTGATTACAGTCAAACCTTTGTCTGCCAAAACAGACTCATGGTTAACCAACTAGAGTAACAAATTTCACTTCTTTAAAGTGACACAACAATACAAATTTCTATGTAAAATTAAGTAACAAAAATAAAAAAACATTTTCATATCAAACTTTCAGGTGACTGACACATTAGCTCACTTTGAACTTGCAGTAATTTTGATCACATATGTAGCAAAAAAGCAAAGAAAAACTTTTTTGTTAATTAGATGTAATTTAACAAAAATAAAACATAAAGCACACTTTCACACACACACACCACACACACACAAATGAAAATGGTTGAGATCAATAATTTGGCAAGGAACTGTGTTTTTGGTGGCCACAAGTAACAGATCTTTTTACACCCCAACCTCAACAGAAACCTGCTGTTTTAATTTTATGTTTTCTCAAAAAAATTAGAAGTAACAAGAAATGAAAAAAAAAATATTTACCCAAAGTTGCCAAGGAGACCAGAAACATTCATTTTTTTATTTCGTAAACAATTTATCACTAAAAATAAACTAATACATTTGTCTTCCTACTGTATAAAGTTCTTGAGATTTGAGGCATTATACATAATACTTCAAGTTCCAGCAACGTCAACTTCCAAAACTTCACTGTCCTGCTTTTTGATCTCAAGTTGAACTGGTCCCTTTTCATTTTCTACAAAGGATTTTCTGTTTAGTCTGCAAAATTTATTATAACCAGAAGCAATGACAAGAAGATAGGCTGGCAATAAAATGACACCTCATCTTGCAGTAATAACTCTGCCTGTACCATCTTCCAGACTGTTTCCAACTACATTTACAGTGTACTCCCTCCTCTGCCAAGTCTGCTTCATACTTGCTTCATACTCCTGAAAATTACAAAAAAAAGTGTGAGTAGGCCCAGAAATGTAAATTAAACATCCTGGAATCATAAATAAATCATCTTGTTACCTACTGCCTAATTCTTAACCGCTGGGTTAATGTCAAGTTATCTTGAGTATGTATTCATTGTAAAGATAAATTTGAAATAAAATGCAAAGATCACTGTTATGAGACATTAAGAAAGCATTGTTTTAAATCTAAGACATTGATGGCACTAATTTTGTTAGGTAACAATGTTTTGCAAAAATTCTGCAAAGTAAATTGTTTTCAAGGAAATTTCATTTAAATACGTATCAATTATAATTATTTTTAGGTTTGTTTTATGATAAATGCCCATGTAACATTCAGCAACTTTTTGGTCATATCAGGCAGGCGGTTAATCTTGTTATGGTCTAGTGCACACCTTCCTTAATTGTTTAAAACAACCTCTGACAACTGTGTCAGTGAATCGATTATTTGGCTCAGTGGTTAGAGCGTTTGACTGTCACATGGGAGATTGGAGTTCGAATCCCGCTCTTGGTTGTGTATTCTCTGATGCATTGCATCTTTCTGTTACAGACTTTTATGTTCGTAAGATGGGGGCTGTCCTATACTAAGTTATAAAAATTGATTTTAAAACAGAATCGTTCGATTTTTGACTAATCCATTGATCTAAAAAATACACAACACCATTCGTCATCATAAATGATGACTTTCTCAAGAGGAGATGTGTTACGGTCTAGTGCATACAATTAACCATTGATAATTGTATAAACAAAAGTTCTTACAAATGCGTCAGTGAATCAATTTTTTGGCTCAGTGGTTAGAGCGTTGGACTGTCATGTGGGAGATACGAGTTCGAATCCTGCTCTTGTATTGAATGTCATCAATGTAACTTTGCATGATAACTATGGTTTTAGAAGAAAGACATATTAAACATGAGAAATTCTACTGAGTTGTTTCACCCTTTACAACATACCTGGATGGTTTTACCCTTCATACTGACCCTTTGTTTAACTAATGAGCTAAATGCATTTGCAAGGGGCACAGTAGAAGCAGAAATAACTTACGGCATGTGGCTCTGGCACATACTGCCACTGTCAGAGACTGCCTATTACTCCCATCAAGACCCTTGTGCCAGTACCTGCATGATGTTCATCTGTAAAAAGAGTAAAATAATAAGTGTTTTATTACTCAGACACATTAACCCGATCCTGATTTCAAAGTCCATTATTGTTCTATAATTTCAGAGTCTTTTTTTTTTTCTTAGTAAGTTCTGTGGTTCAAATGTTATGAATATCGAGATATTTGAGAGCACAGCCATACTAACTGGTGCCATATTTAGGGTTACCAAACAAAACATGATGTGCCCTGAGGAACAAGGTAATACTGTATTCAGGATTAAACATGTAACTGTATAACATATTAAAGGATAAAAGTATGGATCAGGTTATCTTGTTTGACAATTTAACTACAAAATGTAGGAAGCAATTCAAAATTATCTCAAACTTTAAGAGGTAGCCCAGTAATGATCAGTTATTACCAAACTGTAAAATGGCTATCTTTTCATTAAGCTGATTTTATGTTTAAATCTTTTCTTAAACCCAAGTGTTGGAGAGGTAACTTTATCTTTAACAATCTTTAAATTTAAATCCTGCTTCCAAACATCAAAAAAATTATGCAGAGCTATTAATTAGTAGATCTCTTACTGAAAACAATGTATACTGGCTTATGGTCAGAATAGTAAGACTCCAAAGTTCCATAAGTTTTTAGAAGATCTGCATGTAGACTGCAATAAATGTGATCTAAGGAACTTCCATAATCAGTAGTTGCTGCATTTAGCAGTTGTTTCAAAGTGAGTTTTTCATAAAACAGTTTTGTTATTGGTTTGTTTCTTTCACATTCAAAATTAAAGTCACCCATCAGTATCACATTCTTGCCATACATGCTGTACTCTCTAGAAATTAAAGAGGCAAAAGAAGACAAGAAAACAGCAAAATTTGAGAAAGTGGATGACTTTGGAGGACAGTAAAGGAAACCAACAATTACTTGTTCATTCACACATACCAAAGCACATTCTACTTCAGCACAGGTAAAGCAAACATACTGACTGACACTGACATTTCTTTTGATATAAATGTCTATTCCATGAGCTGACTGCTCAAAAGTAGATGTTAAATGCCTGAAACCTGCAATTTCATACTCGTCACCAAGTGGGCGTCTTGTCTCAACAAAACCAAGAACATCAGCATTTAACAAGTTATGTTCCTGCTTTATTTCAGAAATGTGTTTTCTCAATGATCTACAATTCTGAAATCCAACCTTGATCACACTACTATCAGTATAAGACATGTCATATATACTGTTCACTATTCTCCTTGTATTTCTCAGTCTTTCCATTTCAGCTTCAACATCAACTGAAACGCTTATTTTTGAAGAGTTAAGTTCCATGATGTGTACACCAGACAGACTGGTCACCCTACTGAGACCAACATAATGAATATGGTCAATTCTTTTTTGTCCGAAATGCATAACTGCTTCTTGAATTGTAGATCCTTGTGCTTTATGAATTGTTTTACCTGAGGCCAAGTAAAGAGGGAACTGACGACGCACAATGAAGTACGTTTTTCCATACTGATAAGTAAATTGTCTACATGTTTCAAGAACTGGAGTCCAACATAAGGAGATGTCATCTTTGTAAAGATGCTTGTACTTTAAACGCCATTTTTTCCCAATGCAAGCACTGTTAAATTCAACCCAAACTATGCTACATCTGGATGAATTTTCTACCCTTAGGTCAAACTTTCTAACTATACATGAAGCACCATTAGTCAAACCATCTTCCGTGTCTAAATTTAAGCAGAGTTCTACTGGAAGACCAATCCCAAGAATTAAATGCTTCTGTAAACCCATTGTTTTGCTTGGATCTTCAGGTAACCTTAACAAAATAGCATCAATCATTGACTGACTTACATTACCAGATACTGTATCAATTGCTTCTATTTCCATCCTATGGCACATCTCGATATTTGAGAGAATATTCATATTGTGTGTATGGACATCAACTCTTCTACAGAACAAATGAGGGAATTCTTTCAATCTTTCATTGCTGTTGACCAAATTTTCAACCTTCCTTTTTTCTAATACTGCTAAATCAGCCTCAGTATGTTTTCCTTCTCGTAACCTGTTTAGAAGAAGAGCATATTCAAGATCATCCTTTTGTCTCATAACTTCAGTTAGCTCAAAGAAATCAAACAGATCAATCCACAAGTTTGAAGCAATGCACTGGAGTTCTGGTTTTCTGTACACTTGAGAAAACACCCATGAATCTAGCACTGGTTTCAATTGATACAAATCACCCACAGCAAGGATGCTCACACCTCCAAAAGGCTTTGTACAACCTTTGATTTCCTGTAATCTCAGGTTTATAAAATTCAGCATGCCTCTGCCCACCATAGAAATCTCATCTATAATAACAATTTTCAAATCATGGAAACGAGAACGCAAGGTATTCAATTGCTGCATATCAAGTGGTTTGAAGTGAAAGCCTTGACTTGCTGGAATACAGAAAGAAGAATGTATTGTACATCCACCAATATTATGGGCGGCTTTTCCTGTAGGAGCACACAACAGTATTTTAATACTTGATGGATCTTCACCATGAACATGACTTAAAAATTTAAGAACAGCTTGATGGATTGCCATGATAAGCACAGACTTCCCACAACCTGCACCTCCTGACAAAAATGTGTAAAATGGCAAGGACTTGCATTTAACTTTATGAAGAATATGGTAAAAGAACTGCTTCTGTTCCATGTTAAGAGCCCTAACACTTTGCAAATACTGTTCATTATTAACTTCTGCTGTTGGAAGTTCTCCCAAGCTTACACGCCTTCTGCTTATTCCTAAATCATCCCCTAAGTCATAATCCTCACATGAACTTAATTCAGACCCTGGATCAAAGCAACCAAGTACAGCTGATCTAGAAGTGCCTTCTGCAACATCTATCATATTTTGGTGATGTGCCTCTTGATTGATCACTGCACCCAAATTTTCAGGATCAATGTCTGCAAGAATGCTTTCTATATCGCTTTCATTCATTTTTTCATATTTTTGACAATTCATTTTTATTTCAATTTCTTTTTCAAGGTAGCATTTTTCATAAGACTCATACCCACATAGTAAGTCATTTTCTTCATTGCGCCAGTGAGTGTAAAGCATGATTTTTTCCCGATAGTGCTCTTCTCTATCTTGATTTATTGGAGTAACATGACAGTAAATAACCTTTTGCCTTTGTCTTTTCCTAACCCTGGTACCACAAGCAAATCTGACAACTTCAGAAGAACTGCTTTCCTTAATGTCTTCCACATCATCATCTTGGTCTAAGTTATATTCTGTTTCTGGCAATTCCTCAAAACTGATTTCATCAAGATTACATTCTTTATCTTGCTTTTTACACAGTTCATACATTGAAGCAAAATCAGCATAGCAAAGACTGTCAAGAATCTTTGGTCTTCTTTTATATCTCTTTAACACATTATCCATCTCAATATTTTTTGAATTAGCTGGGAGTTCTTTCAAGTTTGACACAGACTTAATAAGAGAAGTCCTATTGTCTGGTTTATTTGTATCAACATATATCACATCCCTTGTGGACTTTCTCAAAGGCATTTGCAACACTAAAAAGGCAGCTTCTTGAGCACCTATTTCCACACTTGTCAAAAACTGATTTCCAATTCTCCTGACTTGTTGCCTCACATCACTGTCCATTTCCCTAGCCTCTCGACAAGCATCTTGGAGAAGGTTGGAAAGACCTCTCTGACCTTTGGAAATGTATGACACAATGTAAGAAATACAGGAGTATGGGTCCAGTATGAACTGGATATCCATGTTTGCTTTCCAACATCGTAACAACACACTGTTGTAGCTGTTAATGCGACTTTCACTGACTGAGCGCTTTAGGAATACCTTGGATCTGATGAGTTTTGAACGAATTATGAGAATGTAAGTATCAAAATCAACTTCAAGTTTATTTAAAAAATCTTCAAAGGTTATCTCTGCTCCATCTCTTTGGACTTCATCAAGACATGAAATGATGCCTTCATACATCTGTTCATAAGAAGATCTGGTTTCTGTATCATTTATGGGATGTAACACTAATGTCTCTGGCATTGGTGGTATTGGAAAATTGAAACGACAAATTGCTTTTCCCTGTTTTCTACATGTGCGTGCATGACGGTGAGTCTGGTAATTTATCAATGCTGGAATTGTTTCATCTTTACTGCATGCTATATACTTGGAAACAAAGGCAGACACTTCTTGATCAGAACAGACTCCATGAACTGGAGCATTTTTAACCCAAGCAACCATGTGAATGTGAGGTGAACCACGCTGCTGAAATTCAACTCGGTAGAAATAATCAAGTATTTCACCAATTGGCCAAGATGAATGCTTTAGGACTCTTTGAATGAAAACTTGCACTCTATTGTGAAAGTAGCGAGCACATGTCACAGGATCAGCTTTAATCAGCTTACATTTCTCTTGCCATGAAAGACTTTCAGCTTCATCAGATGTTAAGTCCCTACCTTCAATAAGCTTTGCAAGACATGTTAGCAAGGGTTTCCATTTTGTCTCTGCTGCTGAAAATGAGCAGAACCAAGTTGGTATTCCTAACTGCCTTATCATGGCAAAAACATCCCTTTTTGCAGCCTCCCAGTAAGGTGGAGATCCTCGTAGAGTTCGAAGAACCTTATATCCATCATCTTGCATTGTCAATTTGTCAACAAATCCAGGAGTCAGTATCTCACCAGCAGTGTATGATTGTCCATTTGCTTTGCATTTTCTTATTGCAAGAGATACTTTGTCTTTTATTTGTTTTATCTGAAGGCGTTTCAGTTTGAAGAATATGTTTGGAACACAAACAGCTACACGACGATCAACATTTCTTAGTTCCCACTTGCATATGTCACTATAATGCAATGGTACAAGGCGCTGATGATTCTCAGTACGACTTTGTCCACAATAAATTGTTGGAAATGAGAATATTTCTGAATGATAATCCTGGAACAGACCAATTGGCGAGTTTTTTTCTCCTGGTGCAACTGACAGCACTTGATTGAACTCTCGAAAGTCTAATGTTTGCAAAAACGTGTCTAAATTACCTGTTGGCCTGTTTACAAAACTATCATCTTCTGTCCAATTATCACTTGAACTACAGTGACCACCATTTCCACTGTCATTTTCAGTCACTACAGATTGCTCAAGATTCGAGTTGTCTTCTTGCTGCTGCTGAAGACTAATATCATGTGGTTGTTGCAGCCAGGTTTCATTAACAACAATGCCTTCATTTCTGAATAGCAAACTATTGGCAACCAACCATTTTGCAGCTTGAAAAACTTTGTTTGGCCGAATGTTCTCGAAAGCAACGTGATGTTTATATGATAAACGTCGTTTAAGTTTTAGCATAATAGTCTCATTTTCATTCATCATTCTAGGCAAAGTCTTTATTGTACTATTTACATCTGCAGGGACATTCACAATATTCCCTTTTATATTTAACTGACCACCCCTGGGCATTTCCCTCAGTTGCATAAATGGCAGCCTTGGAGATACAAGTCTCTCCTCTAAATTGGAAAGGTCAAGTTCATTTGGCTTGAATGGGAATTTTAAACCATTGTTCACCCAGAATCTTGGGATGTTTTTTTTACGTGCAGTATTCAGACATGTTTGGCAAATCCATTCTATGCCTCCAACACTTTTGTACTGTGTACAAAATTGAGCTACATGTTGCCTGTTTGACTCTGAAAGATTTTCTATATTTGTCATAAAATGGGAAAAATATGTCTGAGTACAGCATGTACACACATAAATAGGCCCAGATGAAACAAGCTTATCAAACAACAATTCAGTCTCTTGCATTTCTGGAGTAAATGCTTCATCTGAAAACACCTGGCTAAAACTCGAAGACTGGTCACTGAGACTCACATGTCTATCATCTACCATACCTATCAGGGACTTGTTTTTCATTAGGTTTCTCACCTTTTGTCTTTTAGCTGGTGTATCTTCAGAATTTGATGATTTTAATTTGTGTTTTTTTCTGATTTGAAAACCTTGTCTTTTGTCTAGAATTCTCACAATGAAAGGTGTTTGTAAACACTTTTTGTTGAAAGCCAACATGTGCAAATCAAATTGAACAGTACTACCTTTGTCACCTAAAGAAGCTGATAATTGGCAAATGTAGTTGCACAAAGCAGAGACAGAATGCACAACTCCAAGAACACATGTACCATCAGGGCAACTTATGCCAGAACTGTTGCGTGAGTGGCTATCAAATACATAAATCACTGATTTATCATAATATAAGGCAACAGATACCCCTTTGAAAATGATAATTGCATTTTTGACAGTAGAAAAAGCTTTTGCTAGAGCAATGTCAAGTTTATGATATACAGACTCATTACAAGTGGGTATATTTTCATCTAACAATCCAGTTAAAATACCTTTATGAATGGTTGACACATAGTGTCCTTTGTAAGAAATGCGGTTAGGCAATAAAACTGGATCAATGAAATCTTCAGCATTACTGATTTCACGTGTAGCATTATACAAGTGACTTCCATCAAATAAAATACCGTTCAAGTCTTCCGAGTCAAGTGTTAGAGCACCTTTCACATAATTTACAGTTATCAGGAAAATGTGACAATTAGTAACACATTGTCTGCCTCTAGCCTCTTTAGGCAAATGTTCAGATGCCTGATGAAAATCTGCAGTACATATTAATGAAAACATACTTATTGTGTCACGTAACCAATTCAATGACAAAATAGCCAAACTTCAAATACAGTACAACCTACATGATTTAGAACATTAATCTTGCTTTAATAATATGTATTAATTGCATATCTATATGTTCTGGATAAGGTTCACACTTGTAACTCTATGGCAATCTCCATTTTTATAATATATAATTAATGCATTTGCAACTTCAAGTAGATTTCATGATCTGAGTTTGGACTGTACTTTGTACCTATGCAATAAGCTCCATGATTAAAATGCTTCTAAGTTCAAAACAAAATTTCTTTTAATTTTGATGTGACAATTCTGAATGGACTTTGGCCAAAAAAGCCCATGTTACACAGCCTTGTAATGTACCTTTAATGTTAGTCAATGACTTTGCAACTCTAAGAATATGAATCTGTGTAAATAGACAACTTAAACAAAAATTCAACTCCAAATATCAAGGTTCAAGTCTTAAATTGAAATGCAACTTCCACGGAAATTTAAGATTTAAATGAATGTTCTATGCAAATTCAACTCCAGAAAGTATGTTTCATTTTCTAGGAATGTTCAACAACACGTTATATTTAGACTAGACTTCTTGGAACAATTACTGAAATTTCAATGAAACTTCCAGAAAAATCAACTCAAAGATTTAGACTCAACTTCCAAGATTTATTTCAACTCCAAGAATTAAATTCAATTTCCACGAAAATTCAACTCAAATTTAGATTCATATTTCAAGCAAGTTTAACTCCAAGATTTAACTTCAACTTCCAGGATTTATAACTTTAAGGTAAATTCAGCTCCAAGATTTAGTTTCAAATCCAAGATTTAATTTAGTTTCAACTCCAAGATTTAGTTTCAACTTCCAGGTAAGTTCAACTCCAAGATTTAATTTAGTTTCAACTCCAAGATTTAGTTTCAACTCCAAGATTCAACTTCCAGGTAAATTCAACTCCAAGATTTAGTTTCAACTTCCAGGTAAGTTCAACTCCAAGATTTAATTTAGTTTCAGCTGATGATTCTCAGTACGACTTTGTCCACAATAAATTGTTGGAAATGAGAATATTTCTGAATGATAATCCTGGAACAGACCAATTGGCGAGTTTTTTTCTCCTGGTGCAACTGACAGCACTTGATTGAACTCTCGAAAGTCTAATGTTTGCAAAAACGTGTCTAAATTACCTGTTGGCCTGTTTACAAAACTATCATCTTCTGTCCAATTATCACTTGAACTACAGTGACCACCATTTCCACTGTCATTTTCAGTCACTACAGATTGCTCAAGATTCGAGTTGTCTTCTTGCTGCTGCTGAAGACTAATATCATGTGGTTGTTGCAGCCAGGTTTCATTAACAACAATGCCTTCATTTCTGAATAGCAAACTATTGGCAACCAACCATTTTGCAGCTTGAAAAACTTTGTTTGGCCGAATGTTCTCGAAAGCAACGTGATGTTTATATGATAAACGTCGTTTAAGTTTTAGCATAATAGTCTCATTTTCATTCATCATTCTAGGCAAAGTCTTTATTGTACTATTTACATCTGCAGGGACATTCACAATATTCCCTTTTATATTTAACTGACCACCCCTGGGCATTTCCCTCAGTTGCATAAATGGCAGCCTTGGAGATACAAGTCTCTCCTCTAAATTGGAAAGGTCAAGTTCATTTGGCTTGAATGGGAATTTTAAACCATTGTTCACCCAGAATCTTGGGATGTTTTTTTTACGTGCAGTATTCAGACATGTTTGGCAAATCCATTCTATGCCTCCAACACTTTTGTACTGTGTACAAAATTGAGCTACATGTTGCCTGTTTGACTCTGAAAGATTTTCTATATTTGTCATAAAATGGGAAAAATATGTCTGAGTACAGCATGTACACACATAAATAGGCCCAGATGAAACAAGCTTATCAAACAACAATTCAGTCTCTTGCATTTCTGGAGTAAATGCTTCATCTGAAAACACCTGGCTAAAACTCGAAGACTGGTCACTGAGACTCACATGTCTATCATCTACCATACCTATCAGGGACTTGTTTTTCATTAGGTTTCTCACCTTTTGTCTTTTAGCTGGTGTATCTTCAGAATTTGATGATTTTAATTTGTGTTTTTTTCTGATTTGAAAACCTTGTCTTTTGTCTAGAATTCTCACAATGAAAGGTGTTTGTAAACACTTTTTGTTGAAAGCCAACATGTGCAAATCAAATTGAACAGTACTACCTTTGTCACCTAAAGAAGCTGATAATTGGCAAATGTAGTTGCACAAAGCAGAGACAGAATGCACAACTCCAAGAACACATGTACCATCAGGGCAACTTATGCCAGAACTGTTGCGTGAGTGGCTATCAAATACATAAATCACTGATTTATCATAATATAAGGCAACAGATACCCCTTTGAAAATGATAATTGCATTTTTGACAGTAGAAAAAGCTTTTGCTAGAGCAATGTCAAGTTTATGATATACAGACTCATTACAAGTGGGTATATTTTCATCTAACAATCCAGTTAAAATACCTTTATGAATGGTTGACACATAGTGTCCTTTGTAAGAAATGCGGTTAGGCAATAAAACTGGATCAATGAAATCTTCAGCATTACTGATTTCACGTGTAGCATTATACAAGTGACTTCCATCAAATAAAATACCGTTCAAGTCTTCCGAGTCAAGTGTTAGAGCACCTTTCACATAATTTACAGTTATCAGGAAAATGTGACAATTAGTAACACATTGTCTGCCTCTAGCCTCTTTAGGCAAATGTTCAGATGCCTGATGAAAATCTGCAGTACATATTAATGAAAACATACTTATTGTGTCACGTAACCAATTCAATGACAAAATAGCCAAACTTCAAATACAGTACAACCTACATGATTTAGAACATTAATCTTGCTTTAATAATATGTATTAATTGCATATCTATATGTTCTGGATAAGGTTCACACTTGTAACTCTATGGCAATCTCCATTTTTATAATATATAATTAATGCATTTGCAACTTCAAGTAGATTTCATGATCTGAGTTTGGACTGTACTTTGTACCTATGCAATAAGCTCCATGATTAAAATGCTTCTAAGTTCAAAACAAAATTTCTTTTAATTTTGATGTGACAATTCTGAATGGACTTTGGCCAAAAAAGCCCATGTTACACAGCCTTGTAATGTACCTTTAATGTTAGTCAATGACTTTGCAACTCTAAGAATATGAATCTGTGTAAATAGACAACTTAAACAAAAATTCAACTCCAAATATCAAGGTTCAAGTCTTAAATTGAAATGCAACTTCCACGGAAATTTAAGATTTAAATGAATGTTCTATGCAAATTCAACTCCAGAAAGTATGTTTCATTTTCTAGGAATGTTCAACAACACGTTATATTTAGACTAGACTTCTTGGAACAATTACTGAAATTTCAATGAAACTTCCAGAAAAATCAACTCAAAGATTTAGACTCAACTTCCAAGATTTATTTCAACTCCAAGAATTAAATTCAATTTCCACGAAAATTCAACTCAAATTTAGATTCATATTTCAAGCAAGTTTAACTCCAAGATTTAACTTCAACTTCCAGGATTTATAACTTTAAGGTAAATTCAGCTCCAAGATTTAGTTTCAAATCCAAGATTTAATTTAGTTTCAACTCCAAGATTTAGTTTCAACTTCCAGGTAAGTTCAACTCCAAGATTTAATTTAGTTTCAACTCCAAGATTTAGTTTCAACTCCAAGATTCAACTTCCAGGTAAATTCAACTCCAAGATTTAGTTTCAACTTCCAGGTAAGTTCAACTCCAAGATTTAATTTAGTTTCAACTCCAAGATTCAACTTCCAGGTAAATTCTACTCCAAGATTTAGTTTCAACACCAACATTTAATTTAGTTTCAACTTTGATTCAGGCACATTCATCACAAAGATTATGACTGCTAACTATTTACAATGAAATGCCTGTTTGAAAGTTTTAAAATTAGATCTCTCAAGAATTCAACTTATGCTAATCTTTTTTTAAATGAACTGGTTGTAAAACTTTATGAGCCAAAAAGATGAGATTATAATACGCTTAATCTTACAGGAAAATTAAAAGATACTGCTGAAGGAAACACCTAAAAGGTATCTGTAAAATATACCTAATAAATATTTTTATTTCAGTGAAATAAATGTTAGTTTAAACACCAAAGTGCATAAACTAATCTGCAAAATACAGTGTTTATGAAATAAAATTATACTCACTGATTTTTCAATCTCTTGCGTCCCGACTTCTCAACAACTTCTAAACACAACTTATAGCAACTGAATACAGTATCACGATCACCAGCTTATCCCCGGTGTATGCTGAAAAAATAAATAATGTTATTGACTAATATGTCAATCTATTATCTATGTAATATAACTGCTACCTAGGTTTTCTTAATGCTCCATTAACAATGATATTTCTATGTTTTATATTCCAGTGCCTTCAGTACATTCGTTTAAATCACTGATATGACATAAATCACACAGTTGTATGTAAAAAAATCAAAACTACAGAGCTTTTAGTAATGGAAGTTATACTCACATTGTTCCTTCTCACACCTGAGTCCTCAGCAATTTCTGCGCACAACTTGTATAAACTGTACACAACATATCACGGTTCACCAAACTGTGAATGCTGGAAAATGCACAGAAAAGTCTGTTACTGACTTACATCACTTCAATAATTAATATATCTTCAATGTTAATTTCAAAGCAGTACCACCATGCTCCACTATTCTCAAGCTTCCGATAGGGTATTTTTTTTACAAGTTTGTGATAATTGAAAAAGAAAAGAGAATTACCACATAATTACTGCATTCCTAGACACACCTAATAACAATCTGAATCAAGTCCATGGTTTGATTTACCTTACAAATCTGCTTGTTGAACTGTCAGTTATTTGTTTTTGTTATTTTGTGTGGTGCATGTATTGTATAGCTGCCCTTTCAGAAGAGCTGATATATCTTTGGAGGTAAAAAGTGCAGAAATGCCAACCCTGCATTCAAATCTGACCTAGAAATTTTTCATCAAACCTTTTGACCAAAATCTTTGACCCCAAATGACCAATCAAAGATGTGGAAATCCAAACTTATTCCAGTTGTCCACAAACAAAATGGCCATGATGACCCTAAAACACTCACCTAAGTACAACTGCAAAGAAAGACAAGTACCATGCGTCCCGACTTCTCAACAACTTCTAAACACAACTTATAGCAACTGAATACAATATCACGGTCGACCAGCTTATCCCCCGTGTATGCTGAAAAAATAAAAAGTATGTTATTGGCTAATATGTCAATCTATGTATATAACTGCTACCTAGGTTTTCAATTATCAATGATATTTCAATTTTTTTTTAATTCCAGTGCCTTCCGTACTTTTTTTTAATCACAGATTTGTCCTAATAATTGTACTCTAAAAGTTGAATATTGTGCTTTTTTTGAATGGTCGATATGGATCCGCCTTCAGAGTACAAACCAGAAAGGATTCAAAATGTGGTGGTAATTTTTCCTTCTTTGCATATGTAATGCCCAACAAAATCTGTTGGGCACCAATTTGCACAAAAACTATGAAACATATGAGCAAAAAATATACATGTGGTGAAAAAGTTATATTTTCTGCTGCAGAAGATGTATGTTTCAAATTAGTTTGTTGAAATGTGTCTGTAGTGGCAGATAAGAAATTTATAGATTTATAACACGCAAAATCCATTAATGGAAAAATGGCCACAGACGTGAACATTAAATCACTCTATGTGAACCCTGTACTGTGAATTGAGATTATCGGTTTAAAATCTCTCCTAATTTTAAGGCGACAAGGCTAATTACACACACAGAACTGGTCAATCATGTACAGCTTTCATTAAAACAGTTTACTGACAGTTTAAAATACATGTAGAGCACTGTTTTCAATGGGTGCATGCACACCTCCATCAGATAAAGCTGATGTAAACAATAGACTGATGTAGGTTTAAAACTTTTTTAAATTAAAAGCAACTTTTTTTGCTTTTTGGGGTATTTTGTGGACCAGATTCAAAAAGAATATAGTATTTCAATCCAAATGTGCAAGTTTAAAATAACAGTTAATCAGTTGGGAAATAGATATTTCACAAAACCCATTTTCCACCACTATTTTGCCCGTTTCTGGTCGAGACTTAAAGGCAGCATCCTGTCTGAAGTCACATTATTGAGATTAAATCACTGATATGACATAGATGTATTTGAAAATATCAACTTAAATTAAACGCTTTGAAAGGTAATAATGCAGAACAATCATAAACCTCTTGAAAATTTCTCCTTCCTTCTTAACAACATGACAATAACCTAAAACAATCTTTCTCCCCTTATCATCTTAACACACGAGACTAAAATCCCTGGTTTTTGAAATACGTTGACAGACGTTTCACCCCCAAGACAATTCCTCCATATTAAAAGGTGACAACACAATAAAAAAAAATGTCATTAATTTAATCAGGTATATTAATGGATGAATTATAATTATATTAATCCAGCTGATGTTTTATTTTCAAGAATTGAGATTGAAGAAATTTTGATTTAACTGCCTGATTGCGTTTTAATTATACCCCTGTTTAATCAGTACCTCATCCTGAAATGTGTGAAGAATTTGTATGTTGCCAATCATGGGCATCTACATTTTACTGCTTCAATATCGTTCAACGATCACACTAAGCAGGCGCGTTGTCTGGGAATTGCTGTCAAATCAATATATTAGGTGCAATTTAACAGA
Source organism: Cyclina sinensis (assembly GCA_012932295.1). Lineage (NCBI taxonomy): Eukaryota > Metazoa > Mollusca > Bivalvia > Venerida > Veneridae > Cyclina > Cyclina sinensis. The sequence continues at coordinate 34,974,867 of JAAONU010000014.1, forward strand.
TAAAAGCAAGTTAAAAGAAGACTACAAGACTAACATAAAAAGATAAAGACAATACTGGCTTATAACTGGAAGAAAGGATGCAGCTGCTCAGTAAAAAGTTCTAAGCTGGGACTAATACTTCTTGGAAAAAATGAATACAAGTGATACTGCATCCTTGAGTGTGGTATCAGGTAGTTCAGGGTAGGTGTCAGATGGTGATGGTCAACCCTCACAAAATTGTAGAGTAACAGAGCTGATGTTGCGTCCCTGCTCTAGAGATTGCCAATTAAGATCTTTTAGCATGTTAGATACACTACTGGTGTAATTGTAGTCATTATATACATATCTGGCAGCTGACCTTTGAACTTGCTCTATTTTATAAACAAGATGTTTTTGCAAAGGATGCCAAACCGTCAAAAAGTATTCTAACTGGGGCCTTACATAAGTTTTATGACAGTTTCTTAGACCTTCTTGTTGGAAGTTTCGATGCAATATACAATCCTAACAATGCATACTTCTCAAAGGTGTGAACTCACTTTTACGAACTGAATAAAACCATATTAAAACACATAGACTCAAATCCCTATCTCGGTTTACTTATATCGAATGATTTAACTTGGTCGAATCACATTACAAACATTTGCAAAAAGGCCAACTCGACACTCGAGTTTCCTTAGACGGAACTTAAAGCACTGTCCTCTTGAATGTCGTAAATCATCTTACATAGCACTAGTGAGATCTCAACTAGAATATGGATTTATTATTTGGGACCCGTATCTCAAAAAGGATATTGAAAAAATTGAAAAAGTTCAATGCCTCGGCTCTCGTTTTATTATGAACAACTAGAGGTCCAAAGAAAAAGTGTCACTCATATGCTTACTACATTGAAACTTAATTCTCTTCAAGACTACCAAGTGTACAACTGTTTGGTAATGCTCTACAAGATAGCAGGGGGAATGGTACCCGCAGTGGACCCAAATGTTTACCTGACACTTAATTATCAAAAATGTACTACCAAAGTGAAATCTTACACTGACTTATCCAGTCATTCAATAGCCATTATCTCTTAAAAATTATGAAAATAATTTTCTGAACTCAATTAACTTTAAAAATAAACAAGAAAATATAAATAAAATTCACCATCTGAGCAATATTTATAGTTTGGGGGTGAAATGTCTTGTACACTAAAATAAAATGGGAGGTAAAAGTCTTGGGGTGAAACGTCTGGAATTAGCTCATGACCTACATAACTGCTTTAACTCAAAAAATGATGCAATATGCCATGTGTTTTTTACTCGCAATTTTTGTAAATGAAATTTGCATTTCGAAAATTCAGTGACGAGTATTCAACAATCTTAAAAAATGAAAAATCTACTTTAGTTTCTGCTTTCTTTAAGAAAGAAATTCGCTTCAAATATTTAGTAATATAGGTATCCTACTTTAGTTTCGACGACAGTCGGACAGAAAATGTGATTCAGATTAAGCTTTATTCATCTATCTATTCATACTGCAGCACATTCGTCAGAGCATTGTGTGCTTCAAAAACAGAATCGTTGTCATTTTCCTTAACATATCTGAACAATGAAAATATTGAAATAAATCGAAAGAAGACAACTTACACTGTTTTTTTAATTGCCTCCTACACCTCAACATTCAAAATGGCCGTCAGAAATGAAAATAGACCGTGGTATCGAATTAATGCGCGTAGTCATTATCTTTCGACCAACAGACTTTGACTTGAGTTGTCTTAATTGAAATTGAAAAGGAACACACAATAAAGAACATTTATAAAAAATAAAATATAAGTTCATCACTTTTTGAAATTATTTTTAATCAATTTCTGATAGAAATGCCGAACTATTTTTAAAGCGTAGAATTACATTTTTTCTTGAAAATAAAGTGAAATGTCCCGATTTTCTTTCAAAATTTGACAAGCATTGTTATAGCTATGGAGGGCTTGAATTATCAATGCCATTGTGACTTAATAAGTCATATCAGAAATGGGCATGGTTATTACATGTGAAATCTGACGAATTCATTTAAATGGAATGGAACAATGGGAAATCAAAGCACTGAAAGTACTGATTGGGGGCGAAGAATGAATACAATGAAGAGTTTCAAAAGTAACAATTCCTTTGCAAAATGTTGGAAATTGTCTGATCGTGTTTCAGTTCTTTGACTTATACCGTCACTTTTTTTGAAACATCAGTATCGTGGAAACCTTGAAGATACAGAACTGAAACTTTGCAGACACAGTAGTTGGTAGGACGCACATGACTCTCTATCACATTTTCTAGTTATTGTCTGTTTTAGGAACTTCGACTTAAATAACAGCATTTAAACGTTTCACCAGTGCAAGTGACATATTTTTCATTTACAAAAATAGGTCTCTGAACTTAGGAACAGCATTTTGCTTTTTACATTCAGGACAATCACCTGTGCAAAGCAAAAAAAACCCACAAAACTAATAATATTTTGACAGTTACAGCCTTTAATACATGAGCTTGTTCATTTAAAAAAAATCTTAAGAAGCCTTGGTGATCATCTCTGAAACTTGTAGATGTACCATGTATTTTGAAGTGTAATAGACCCATTCTTACTACGGAGGTAAAACTATTTTTTTCATGTTAAGAAACTTAACAACACACAATGTAACTTTGCCTACATAGTCATCAGCAGGAAGAGATTTGAAAACAGACAAGAACACGAGGTCAATATAACATTTACTCTAGAATATAAAATAAATGAGATCAGACTAGTATATACCAGTGGTTTTATGCATAGGAACAAATTTTAAAAAAAGTAAGCAGAACTGTAAAAGACAACATAAGTTCCACTCACATACATTCTTCAAAGAAAGGACAAGACATTTATATCACTTTTTTAGGTACATGTAAACCTTTCTTAATGTCATTCAACAACTGTGCATAAAGGCTACTGAGAGACTGGGGATTCGAGGCATCGCCAAAATTAAATGTTAACTAAGACTACAAATGTATTTGTTTTAGGTTAATTTATTTCTGGATTATTGCTATTTAAGGAATTCAGTTCTGCTCTGAAAATTTAAACTAGTCTAGTGCACAGTAAAATGTAAATAAACCTTGTACTTATATTTCCAAATCAAGACCTTATTCAAACAATAAACTGGCCACACTTTGCATCATATAATAGAAAAAAAAAGTTCACGACAACAAAATGAAATAAAAACAAAATTAACAGAAAAGATTTTTCTATAACTAAGTTACAGTTTTTCTAAATCTGAGCATCATTTTTTCTGTGATATACTTATTCTATCATGTTTATGCACCTTCATATACAAGAAGTTTTCATTAATTATTCATCTATTAATGCACTTGTCTTCCTATTGTATAATGTTCTTGTGATTTTGGATACTAGATTTCCAAGTTTCAACAATTTTAACTCCTAAAATTTCACTGCCTTGCTTTTCGATCTCCAAATGAACTGATCCATGTTCTGCAAACCACAGTGGCAGGGTCATCACCAAGAGCAAAGAAGAGAACATCTGCTGGCAATACCATGACAATGTATCTTGCAGTAATAACTCTGCCTTGCTGTCTTCCATACTGACCGCAACTACATGCAGTTCCTCAAATGCAAAGCCTGTTTCACAATTCTAAAAATTATGAAAAAAAAACATTTGGTGAACAGGCATAATTACACAATGTTAAGTCAAAATATCAAAAGATGTTTTCACTGAAACTTTAATTGGAAATACATGGGCAATCAGTGATCACATGTGTCGCCTGATGATAGCCAAGTAAGCAGTTGCATTGAGAGGTGATTGGACAGATTGTTGGCTAAAACGAGATTTTTATTCAAGGGCCATAACTCAGCCAAAAATCATTTAACTGAAAAACCTGTTAAACAAGCCCAAGTACTTGAGGTACCGATCAATCCTGTAACATTGCATTCAAATTGCTTCAGTAGTATAAGAGAAGAAGTCCAGACGAAGTTTAAAAATAAAAATCATTAAAGGGCCATTACTCTGACAAAAAACATTGAATTGGAAAATGCCGATGATTTGCACAACTTAACTTGGTACTGATCATTCTAGTAAAGTTTGGATGAAATTGCACCAGTACTTTCTGAGGAGTAGTCTGGACAAGTATGTGACAGATGGACGGACGGACAGACAGACAATGGAGAAGTGATCCCTGCATGTAACGGCTTCTTTGTAACATGTCGCAGCTACTGTGAAGCAGGCAACACAAAAATCATTAACGGGCCAAAACACCTTTTTATAATCAAGGGCCATAACTCAGCCAAAAAATTATTCCACTTAAAAACCCATTAGATACGCACAAGTACTTGAGGTACTGATCAGTCCTGTAACATTTCATTCAAACTGCGTTAGTAGTATAAGAGAAGTTTAAAAAAATCATTAAAGGGCCAATCATTAAACTGGAAAATTCCGATGATATGCACAACTAGACTTGGTACTGATCATTCCTGTAAAGTTTGGATGAAATTGCACCTGTAGTTTCCGAGAAGTAATTTTTGTGACGGATGGACAGACTGACAACAGAGAAGTGATACCTATTTGTCGTGGCTACTTTGTAGCAGGCGACACAAAAAAATATATAGATCACTGTAATGACACATTAAGAAGGCATTGTAGTAAAATACAAGATAATTGTGGAATTAATTTAGATAGGTAATAATTATAAGTAAAAAATTCTGCATAGAATCGTATTCAAACTTCACAGAAATATTGTTCAAATATATTTTTATTGTAGTTATTATTTTTAGGTTTGTTTTGAATTTAATGCCCATATCACATTCAATAATTTATCAGAGCAGGCAGTTTATCTAACCATCCTTCTTTTATGGCCAGTCTCTATAAGAAACTGCCACCATTAAGGGCCATAAAGTAATAAATGTAACATAATAAGGTATCATACAATGAAACAGACCATAACATTTTGATACCACATCTGAAATTTATCAAACATACCTTAATTGATGTTTGTACAGTTGTGGACAAAGTCTCATTTTCTCACATCACCTTTGTTACTTCCACAAAATCCCAAGTGGCATCACAACATGTTGCATCCCACTAGAGTGTGATCATTGCCTTCCGAGATCCATCTTAATGTGTAACTGTTTTATTGAAACATCTGTTCCTTTGACCTTAAACATTCTCTGGTTGTCTTCCTGCAGGATGAAATAATCAGTAAAAATATCTGAACTACTCACTGGTTCAAACTTGTTCAAACATAATGACCTATATTAGGCAACCTACATGTACTACACATAACTTCCACCAAGGAAGACTAGTTTCACTAATTTTGAGTTTTATGTACATTTTAAACAAATTTTGTGCCTCATCTAGCACAGGCAGGTGGTTTATCTGTCAGACAATGATCAGGCAGGTGGTTTATCTGTCAGACAATGATCAGGCAGGTGGTTTATCTGTCAGACAATGATCAGGCAGGTGGTTTATCTGTCAGACAATGATCAGGCAGGTGGTTTATCTGTCAGACAATGATCATTACATAAATGTGCCAGACTCCACTCCTGATCTCTTTGAGAATCTGCAGCCTTTATTTAACATACATGTACAGCAGAGCTCAAACCAACTGCCCTTTTTATTAGACTTAAGTAAAAAGGTTTACAAGTCAGTGACTCTAACCAACTGACCTGAAGTAAAACCAAGACAAAGGTTTAATGCAAAAGATAAAAAATATTACAATAAAACATCTCTAGCATTTTTTACAGAATGTTTGTTTTTTATTATGATATCTATCAATATAAGGTTGTATGATAACTATGGAATTAGAATAAAGACATGTTAAACATGAGAAATCTTATAAATTTGTTTTGTTTAATCTTACACAACTCACCTCTATAATCATACCCTCCGTACACACAGACCCTTTGTTTAACCATAGGTCAGTGAACTCTAACATGCAGAGTAGGAGCAAGGGTCAGGGGTACTTCCGTAGAGACGTTATCACAGTTAACTCTGTGCTCCTCTGTCGTTATCATATTATTTGTGATAAACACGTTTGTTGCTTGTGTTGCAACAAGGTAGGCTGGTTTGTCATCCCTCTTCAAAATTACCTCCCCCAAAACAACAGTTTCCTCCTTTTGGCTGGTGGTTTACCTGTCAGACCATGATTATTTAAAAAGTCACATAACTGCATAGGCCTCCATCACATGGCCGTGCAGTCTATCACTTCCATTAGGGCCCTTGTAGTGAGTGGTTTGTGCAAGTGCCATAACTTGTACTGGCATCCCATACGGTCCACTTCCATTGTTTACTATCTTTAGAATGATGCTCATCTGGAACAAGAGTAAAAATGATAAATAATAGTAATATTCTGTAATTTCATAGTCAATTTGTTCTTTATTAATCTTTGGAGTTCAAAGGTTAGGAATATCAGGTTGTTTCAGCTGCACAGTAAGCACATACTTACTGTTACCATAATAAGGATTAACAAAAAAAGCCAAATAATACATGGTAAAAGTGGAGTGAAACTGGTGATATGGTGACCACCAACCATGTCACATACCATCACAAGTGTTTACAGTGCTTTATCTTAAAAAGTCAGCCTTGTCAAATCATTTCTCTGTTTAGTTCCTCAATTTCTTTGACCCATTCTTGCAAAGAAAACAATAAGACATTTTGCCCCATTTCTCAATGTCACAAATTTTGAGATAACAATTGATCAACATAATTATACAAAAAACAGAAAACACATGATAATTTCAAAGATGATTTCAATTTAAAAAGCAATAACTTATCCTATGCAGGAAAAAATGCTTCTTTTATGGTAATCAAAATAATAGTAATGAAGAATAATTACAATTTCCTTTATCTTTAATGCCTATATTAAAATAAATGAGCAGACAGAAAGGAAATGTAAACAAAAAATACTTAGAATCTAGTTTAATGTATTTAAGCTATCATTTTCATATATTTCGAGCATTAAATCTTCATCTTGCAAGTTGCTTATTTTTATTATTTGTGTTTCTCAGCATTGACTGATACACATGAAACAAAAGAATGACAATCTTCCTTAAATTGGGTTAAGACACAGTGTTTTGTATGTTAATTTGTTATTTGTTTGCAGCTATGAAAACTAATTTTATGCAACTTCAGAGAAATAAGTAGTTAATAACTATGCTATCAGTCATATGGACAACTGGTACGATAAAAAACCCTAAATGCAGACAGAGTTCTTTGTAGTTTTTTTTGTTCAATGAACACATACTACTTTTGAGCACAGGGACATGGCTCACTGGTCAATGTGCTGTTGTGTCACTGTGCTTTTGAGGGAAGCAAAATTAGAACTCACATGGCGCAACTGACTGAGTTGCAGTTCTCTTCATTCTTTTTCTAAATTAAGAAAATAAAGTTGTTCCCTCTTCTGTTTTTTTATTTCAAAATATGCAACTTAACCAACGTAATTGGGCCCACAGTCACTTGAAGTTGGGAACTAGTTCCCATCTCTGTCTCCTGCTGTCATTATTTCTCAAAAAAAAATGTGGCGACAAGTTAATTTTGAGTGTTCTTATTGAATTTCAAGCTTATTCTTTCACTTAGACAAATATTGATGTGTAGAATACACTTGTAATTATCACTTAATTGATAGGCACAACCAACATTTTACAGACCTTTGTTATTATTGAGAAAACCAAGGAAAAACTATTGACAGTTCTGATATTTTCACTTTCACTTTAACTAGGCTACAATCAGGGATTCCATATTATCATTACGCAGAACTTCACTTCAACTCAATGAACAGTCTAGCGGATAATTCAATGACTAGTTCAAACGTTTTTATGAGAAAAGGCACAAACCTCATGAAATTTCTCCTCCTTTTCTTACAACATAACTTCCGGAATTCCCATTGTCTAAATTTCGGCGTTTCGATTGGCTGATCTATAAATACTAAATCATGTAAATGTTTTTTGCAAAAATGATGCAATACATGTATGTCAAAACAGTCATGTCGACAATATACATTCAGAACCATGTTGATGGCTCGATATCTCCGTATCTTAAATTTGCAACTGCCAAGATCTTGTTTTTTCTCTGTTATAAAATGTAATTCGCCGAACGATTAAGTTTGAAGCCTACACAGAAGGTTGACCTACTTTCTAACATCGATGCGTGACATTCAGAATAAGCGCTCAAAGACAAAATTGTTTTCATTTCCTTAAACATATCTGAAAATAATAATTTGCTTAATATAATTTTAAAAAGACTACTTACAATGCTGTTTTATTTTATTAATTATATCCTCCATCACAATTCGGCTGCACGATCCAAAATGGCCGTAAGCTAAAAAATATAATCCGACATTGCGAAATCAATGCGCGTAATCACTTTGTTTCAGTAAAAAGTGTTCGGTTTTTGGTCTCATTTGAAAATAAAAATGAACACATAATAAAGAACCTTTATCAAAGCTGAACAAAAAGTCCATCATTGATTAACAATTTTAAATTCATTTATGAAAAAATGATCGAACTATTTCGAAGCGTAGGATTACTACTTCTCTGAAATCTAATGTGAAATGTCTCGATTTTCCTGAAAATTTGGCAAGCATAGTTATACCTTTGGAGGGCGAAAGTATTCGCCCCCCAAAAAACTATTACCACTTAAAAGTATGTCTAAGCTGAGGCAAGTACCGAACAAGCTCTAAGATCCGTATTTTTTTAAAATGGAGTTCCAAGCTTATAGGCCAGTTTAGTTATTCAAGTGTCAAGTTAAGGCTGATTTGGAGTCAGCTCTGAGACTGAAATTCAGTTAAAGTAAATTTTGAGCCGAAGCGGCGAATATCGAGCCTTGTCTGAAATCTATACTCAACTAAGTCATCGTATGTTTCGACCTAAGGCGAATATTCAGCCAGCTCTGAGATCGATTTAAAACAGTTCAGGCGAATTTTGAGCTAGCGTGAATACCAAGTTAGCTCTGAGATCGACATTGAAATTAGTTTCGGGCTAGTGTGCAACCCATCTATGGTCGGTATTTAGGTAATTTCGAGTTGAGGCAAATATCGCCTCTGTCAAAATTTACAAGCTCTTACTTGAATACCGATTTTACATCTGGCTCGATATTCAACACGATGTTGGATTGTAATCTTCAATGACTGTGAAGCTCGCAGTCCTAAATGTTCAGACGTTTCCTCAATAAATCTAATTTGCCATACCCAAAGAAAGACTCCAATATTACACAACGGTAAATGCAAGCTATCTACAGGAATAAGTAATTTGTTTGATCCTTACTGTAACTGACATTAATGCCACACTGGCAAAAAATTTGTTTGCTAGTATCAACCATGTATGGTTAGTAGACGTTAGGTCCAAAAAATGATAAAATTACAAACCGGAAGCACACGTACCAGGTGCATAACCGGGATCTGAAATATACGTGTTAATAGAAATAACTTAACTAATTGCCATCTCTATCTATTTGAGTTTATTATCGTCAGTACCGGTTGCCCATATGACCGATCGACTAAATATAACAAAAAGAAAACAGAATTTGTTTGATACAGCAGCAGTTAAAATGTTCTGCTGGCTGAACAAAGTATCTTATTGGAAAACCCATGTCATGCTAAGCTCCTAGTATGAGCTTAAGTTCAGCCAGCAGAAGGTTAAATTTAGATGTTCTGCTGGCTGATATAGGAAAATGAAAAAAATAGTACAGTATATAAACTGGAAAAGCAGATTGAATGTTCTGCTGGCTAAACAAATAGATGAGTAAGATGATTACGTCAGAGAAAATGACCGATTAATTGTTTGTGCAATAATTTATGTAACATCTGGCCGTTTTATCATCTGCGTACGCCCACGTGACTTCCTTCTGTGTATGACACGGGGGAGAAACCTACACAAAGGAAAAAAAAACTACACAAAGGGGAAAAAACCTACCCAAGGGAAAAACATTAAATATGTTCTTTATAACAGTTTAAGTAAAAAGACAAATTTCACCATAGATTTACTGTATAAATATTTATCACACTTGAACATCCATGCTTTTTTGTTTTTGTTTTTTTAAATGTGAATTAACACACAGAAAACACATTCTTTTGTGACGTACTTCACTGACTGGAAACACAGTCTCATGATGTAGAATATTACTTCAGTCTTCGGGGAAAAAAGATCCACAATTTATCTGTAATATAAGACCCATTGCATATAAACGAGTTGTTTTAAATTTAAAAATTAGCATTCATCACCGAAAAAAATATTGTTTGTAAACGTTCTTACGTTTGTTTTTGTTTGTTTTTGCACATTTTAATAAAACTAGATTAGAAGGAATTAACAAGATAGGGATTTGTGACCTACATGCAAACGAATCTAGTGTTTCAGCAATTTTAAATGAATAAACTACTTAACACCTATCTGGTCGACTATTTTTGTACTATATTTATACTATGTATATCCAATATAGATTAAAGACACTTAATAAACTAGTAAACATAAATCATCTATATATTTTAAACAAAATCTAGGTCAAGCATAATGTCTAACGTCTACATGAGGAGAATTTTGTTATGCCGGCATAACAGTTTAAATGTTTGCAGCTGTAAGAATTCGGAATTTGAAAAGTTTGAGGTTTAAAATTTGTTATGCCGGCATAACATCTGCATTTTTTTATAACTCTTAAGATTTAAGTTTTTTTATTCCAGTATAAGGTTTGAATATTTGTTACTTTATGAATTCAGAATGATTTTCTTTAGATTTCAGAATTTGTTATGCCAGCATAACATTTGAATATTTGCAACTTTAAGAAATTAGAATTTGAAAAGTTTGAGGTTTAAAATTTGTTATGCCGGCATAACATCTGCAATTTTTTATAACTCTTAAGATTTAAGTTTTTTTTATTCCAGTATAAGGTTTGAATATTTGTTACTTTATGAATTCAGAATGATTTTCTTTAGATATCAGAATTTGTTATGCCAGCATAACATTTGAATATTTGCAACTTTAAGAAATTAGAATTTGAAAAGTTTGAGGTTTAAAATTTGTTATGCCGGCATAACATCTGCAATTTTTTATAACTCTTAAGATTTAAGTTTTTTTTATTCCAGTATAAGGTTTGAATATTTGTTACTTTATGAATTCAGAATGATTTTCTTTAGATTTCAGAATTTGTTATGCCAGCATAACATTTGAATATTTGCAACTTTAAGAAATTAGAATTTGAAAAGTTTGAGGTTTAAAATTTGTTATGCCGGCATAACATCTGAAATTTTTTATAACTCTTAAGATTTCGGTTTTATTATCCCAGTATAAGGTTTGAATATTTGTTACTTTAAGAATTCAGAATGATTTTCTTTTGATTTCAGAAGTTGTTATGTCGGCTTAACATTTGAATATTTTGTAATTTTACAGTTCAGACTTTGTAAAATGGTTTAACATTTCACAATTTGTTATGCCGGCATAACATTTGAATATTTGAAGCTTTTAGAAATTAGAATTTGAAAAGTAAGAGGTTTAAAATTTGTTATGCCGGCATAACATCTGAATTTTTTTTTATTACTTTAAATTTCTGTTTATTATTCCAGTATAAGGGTTAAATATTTGTTACATTAAGAATTAAGAATAATTTTCTTTAGATGTCAGAATTTGTTATGCCAGCATAACATTTGAATGTTTTATCATTAAAAAAGAATAAAATTTCATGATTTAATGCATTGATTTTTGTCTGTTTTTATTGAGTTGGTGTTAGATATGAAAAAATATGCTTCATTTTCATAGGGTAAAAATGCATAGGGTGAATGAACAATCCCTTTTTAAAATGCACAGCGTTAGATGTGTTATTCCATATTTAGTGAACGTTAAGCTCTGTTAACCAAGACAGACGATGTCAATTAAAAAAAAAAAACACTCTTATTCAACGCACCCACAACCATATATTTGATATAGATATTTAAACCTTATTTAAACTGGGTCAGATATTACGGCAATATTTTGTTACCAGGCAGATCGCTTGCTTGTTACTTCACGATACATTTAAAATCGAATGTCACGAATCAGACTATGCTTAAAACGTAAGTCATGCGCAGACACGTAAAACTATTACAGACTGTAGCAAAATGTGGTACATTTTGCATCTAAATATGGCATAAACATACAACTACAACTGTTGTGGCGCCCAGTAACACTGGTCAAACAGATGACCTCTTCAGATAAATGTTTCGCTATATAATAAATTTCTACCATTGCAGCAGTCTATTTTGTACACCTTGCACAATCGAATCATTACGGAGCAGTTTTGCCAATAATAGCTGGAAATGTCGGCCATAAGAAATATTGATTTATCATCTGTCAATATTACATTGTCTGGTTTCAGCGAGACGGGATATTAATGATTTGGAACGAAAAGTAAGATAGTCTTCATGCGTCCTGAGAGAAAAGAAATACTGCACTTACCATTAATATGTGTCTCAGTCAATATTTGTACCTCGTGATTTGATTCTCTTGAACTGATTTAGCAAGTTTGCATTCTACTTAAAATGCATTATATCTGTATGCCTTATCACGCAGCGAGAAGGTTCCCGCACGTCATCGCCCAGTGTATCGAGAAATTAGTTTCTCTTTTTAACATAAAGGTGTTCAAAACATTTCTTTCCTTTTTCGTTTTAATGCCATGTTTTCGAAATTTAAATAAAAAAATCAAGGAATATGTAAAGTCTGTGAAGTTGGCAGTGGGATCAACATTCGACATTCAATGTCCGGCAGTGCATTGGACATTCAGCAGGACATTCGATTTGATGCATGTTTTTGAATGTCCAGCAGTGCATTGGACATTCAGCAGGACATTCAATTTGATGCATGTTTTTGAATGTCATGCAGTGCATTCGACATTCAGCAGAACATTAGATTTGATGCATGTTTTTGAATGTCCAGCAGTGCATTCGACATTGGGCAGCACATTCGATTTCATGCATGTTTTTGAATGTCCAGCAGTGCATTCGACATTCAGCAGGACATTCGATTTGATGCATGTTTTTGAATGTCAAGCAGTCAATCGACATTCAGTAGGACATTCGATTTAATGCATGTTTTTGAATGTCCTGCAGTGCATTCGACAATGGGCAGAACATTCGATTTAATGGATGTTTTTGAATGTCCAGCAGTGCATTCGACATTCAGCAGAACATTTGTTTTCATGTATGTTTTTGAATGTCCCGCAGTGCATTCGACATTGGGCAGGAAATTCGATTTAATGCATGTTTTTAATGTCCCGCAGTGCATTCGACATTGGGCAGGACATTCGATTTCATGCATGCTTTTGAATGTCCTGCAGTGCATTCGACATTCAGCAGAACATTCGATTTGATGCATGTTTTTGAATGTCCCGCAGTGCATTCGACATCGGGCAGGACATTCGATTTCATGCATGTTTTTGAATGTCCGGCCGTGCATTCGACATTCAGAAAAACATTCGATTTAATGCATGTTTTTGAATGTCCAGCAGTGCATTCGACATTCAGCAGGACATTCAATTTAATGAATGCTTTTGAATGTTCTGCAGTACATTCGACATTCAATGCAATTGTTTTGCCTTCGTCTTCTCCCCTGAAGAATCAACTTCCGTAGATATATACTATTGACAAGTTATAATTTATATCTATAGCTGTGTATTTGATATAAGGGTTTGATTTTATCACATTCTAGACATTAACAATGAAATGTGAAGTTTAAAGATTACAGCCTCAGCCACTGGCTTAGTGAACGCTACTTTAAACAAAATATATACATCTATATGCTATATACATAAATTATGGTAACTGTACTAATGTTTGTGACTGCATTCATATAAATTAAAATATCATGTTTTGGTCACCTGGTGCCAAATACTTAGAGCAGAAAACAAGTTGTAGGAAGGAAAATGCATCTTGCTCATCGTCTCCAGTGAGACACTTTGAAATTTTTTGTTTGTTGTCCATTTGTGATTTTAATTCGTTGATTTCTTTAGAAAAACAATATCATCTATTTTACATGCACTGCAAGTACATGTTTAACCAAATACATGATCTTAAAATGTATACACCGGAACAAGATTTATGGTTATAAAAGAATTGTATACGCCAATTAAAGTTAGATTACAATAAATGGGTCTATTTCTATTCACCTGGAGGCCTGTACTGAGTGCGAGGTAAATTAATTGGAAAACGTTTTACCACATTAAACAGTATTAAACACTAAATGTCGAAAACCTATATATGAAAATGTCTTGAATGTCTGAACTTAATCAGAACAAGTCATTAAGAATAAATAAACGATTTACTCAACTACTTCAGTCTACGAAAATGGAAAATTACTGTATTTAGAATATAATAAAAGAAATATTTTATATATTTGGAATAAAACTCTCTTTTACATAGACATAATAAGATGTTATTAAAACGGCAGACGATCTTTCTACTCTGGCTTATATGTAATTAAATCGTGCAATTTTATTAATTGGCATTCGATTGCCACAGAATCTATGACATAGAGTTATATGATTGAGGTTAGAGTTTCCATCCGATGAGGATAGCATGAAGAAATATACATAAATATTTTCCCGCCGATAGATACATAGAGTGCCAAGTAAAACTTCACAGGATGAAATAATTGGGCAACAGTGATACAATGGAAACAACACAAGCTAAAACTATGGATTGCGAGTTTCGAGTTTGTATGCTGTAATACTATGTGAATACTTGGGTTATTCCTACATAGTCCTTGTCACAAATTGAAGCGGGGTATAATATTCTTTTTTTAAGTACGAAGTATAGAATATAGATGAACTTTATTGATCTTACTGAAAAGATGGGAGCCTCTCCAAGTTGTCCAGTTTCACAACAATCACATGATTGTCTGTGTATTTAAGTGGTGTTTTGAGGTTTGGCAGAGAATAAGACCCCGTATATCTTGAAAGGTGTGACTGAGGTGTGATTGAGACTGCATATATACTACTGGAATAGTTTGGTCACTAACTGGGCCACAAACATGCATTCTTAATGGTTTGTACAATTTACATACCACTGGACACCAAAGATGGGGTGATTTATTGTAGAGAATGAGTTTTCATCATAGGCTTATTTGTAAACCACAACTCAGATTTACTAAAATTCAACAAGAAATCAGTCGAGTGAAAACGATAGAAAGAACTATGTCTGCTGTTAAAAAGGAGTAGAAAAACACCGCTAGGAACTGGGACTTCGACACTTTAACTACTTGGTCGCAGAGAATGTGGTTGGTTTCTTACACTTATAAAATAACAAAGAGCCATGACTCTACTTTGAAAGACTGTACTGCGATGACATTTTACGTCCTTCATAAGCCTATTGTTATTTACAGACATGTCAGTTTCACCTTAATCCAGACGGCTCTCAACATAGAGGTGTAACATACAGAAAGACAGGAAAAGCCTTAACAGTATCCCTCCGCCAAAATTTTCATCAAAAACATGCGACTCTTTTCGGGCCCATCAATGATTCTTAAATGTACCTGTTCTAAAGAAAACAAAACTGATTTAGAAACGAAATCATTGGATACTTATCCTTAGCTGATACTTCAACCTGTAATTCTTGCTTTAATATACCTTACTTAATACATGTAGATTGACAAGTCTTTAGAAAAAGGACAGCAGCTGATGCAAATGTCTAAGGAAAAAGTCGAATGTAGGTTTCTGTCTTTAACGGATTATGAAGTTTCTAAGGACGGAAATTTTCACGACAATGTACTTGTATCAAAATCAACTATCGTTTAATAAGCGTAACACAAAAGATCTTTTAGATATTTCCCTTTACTAAGAAGTATCAAGTAGGACAAATTTACACGAAAACGTAGTACCTCGACATAATAGCTTGATTAAAATGAATATTGTAGATTATATCGTATTATATATAAAAATGAGGAAAGTGCAGTCATAAACATATTATTCATCCTTATGCTAGAGTGCCTCAGTCGTAATGCTTTTAATGCGTTAGGTTTTTTGGTCATAAGCAACATGCTGTTTGATAACGATCTACAACGGAATAGTCTAGTAAGGCTGTATCCATCCATAAGCAATTCCGCGTTTTCTGTCTGTATCTGACGTGACAGCCACACATGGGATATAAACCTTTGTGCTGATGTCAATCATGTAGAAAAAAGACGTAGGTTTGAAAAGGTTGCGAATTCACGAAACCAAAATAAACTTTTTGTCGAGACGGATAATAAATCTGTCTGCAAGAGTATGCAATAACAGAGTTTTTTTGTTAAAGTGGAATGAATTACTTTTCTATCTTAACATTCGGAAAGTGTTCAGATTTCACAGAACAAACTGTTGTATAATAGTAGAAATGCTAATGCTACTGTAATATAATTTTATAATATATATGATTTATGATATGATTTATGATATTATGATGTTATAATATATAGTTCATAATATGATTTTATTTTTATCACTTTCTTTTTATTCTGATCTAAGAATGCCAAAAACGCATTCATAATTTCTGTTGTATAATAGTAGAAATGCTAATGCTACTGTAATATAATTTTATAATATATATGATTTATGATATGATTTATGATATTATGATGTTATATTATATATTTCATAATATGATTTTATTTTTATCACTTTCTTTTTATTCTGATCTAAGAATGCCAAAAACGCATTCATAATTTCTTAATCTGATGGTTCACAGGAGTAAGCTGTATTAATATTTGTACAGCTTTAGGACGAAAACAATTTGTTTATACACTACAATATATTGTTATAAATATGATTACTGTCTTGCTTTCTGTTCATTGCATGTTTGAGATTTTATTTTAGACACAAAAAGAGACGCATTAAACTGGTTTTCACACAATTATTACTTAGATTTCACTGCACTGTTGTGACTGATTTACCAATATGATCAATTCTTCGTAAACATTCTTAGCTTCTTAGAAGGAAAATATGTATTTGATTCGAAACAATATAAACAAAGAACATTTCGTTTTTATAAGTGTGTTTCGGTATAAAAGCAGAAGCAATATGCTTTTACTCATTTACTTGATATTTTATTTGTCGATTATAGGAAAAAAGACTTGATCAGTATTTGATACAATACCTCATTTCCTTTTCCTTGTATAATCGGATTGAAACCAGATTTAAATGCGAAAATGGCCAAAGGCAACCAATTACAATCTGACAGCGTCAATCAAAAGCCGCTTAAGTGACCATAATTCGTACGGAAAGCTGTTTTTTCTGCTCTCTAATCCCATTTACATCATTGCAATCAGCGAAAATGACACTCATTCAAAAGGTGTGTAGATGGATTTTTTATTTGAACAGTATTTTTCCCAGAAGAATTAAGTAGTGAATAATGGAGTAAACAGAGAATAAAATTTCTTAGATAAATCAGTCGTCCCGATTTATTGTCCTTGATATGGTGACCTTTTTACTCAGTAAATCCTAAATCTTCTGTAAAAGGCGTTCAGAAATAAGTTTGCTTAATGACTTTTTTATACTTCTGCCGTCTTTACCTACGCATGTCTCTTGCCAAAAAAAATCGATTCCGGCAGATACGAAATAGGATGCAATTTCGTCTGCAATTCACAAATCATTTGTAAGTCAACTGCATTTAAAAGCAATCAGTCTGTGTTTGCTTCCACAGTAAAAGTTTTTAAACGCAAACAACGGAAATCATTAATTTTCTAGAATCATTGAAATGTCTTTCGAGCGGTAAGTATTGACTGTCGTTCCTAAACGAATACACCAGTCTTTCAGACACGTCATTTTTTTTAAATTTAGGAATGTCCATTATTACGATGCGATATTTTATGAAACTGTTAAATGCAAACTGCTTATGTATCAATAAGATCAGTTGAGTAGATGTGACATTGTAGTTTCATTCCATTTATGTCGTGGCACCGATAAGATTTGTCGTAGTAAAGATACAATCGTAACAACTCGGCCGTTTCCGACAACTACGTATAAAGACCTCGTATGTAAGTGTATGAATACACCAAATGGTAATTCGCCCCGGCATAAATAAAAATATAAACAAACAAGGCAGAATTCAAGCAGTGTTTGTCTTATGCATTAGAAAAAAATAGAAATAAATTTAAATTTAAAGCATGAACAGGTAGAGGCTTTAAGAAATGTTTTCAGTTTAGCAGACACCATTTGTGTTATAAAATAGTTCAATATGGCGCCCACCATTTTATTTCCGAGGTGACTTATTTAAGTCGCTCGAGGTGTTCCGAATGGGTAAACGAGATTGTATGCTGTTGTAACGAAATAAGTAAGCTGTTGTAACCAGATCACATCGAAGCGACGACTAAATTTTGTCATGGGAAGGTGATCATTAACCAGTAAGAATAGCCATTTGCATTCACATATCATAAATTCATTACAGGATTTTTAACGAAAATGACACAAATTCTCAACAGGTTGAAGCAATATATCATTATGTTGAATCCGTGTTTCAAGCAATATTTGTCATAAATCTCGGCAATAGGTTGTAATGTTCACCATCTGGAGCAGACACACTACGACAGTTATATTTTTGTGTCTTTGAGTTAATATTGATAGGGATGGAAAAATTTGTATGGGGTTCATAATTGTGAGATACCCATAAGTATGATTAAAAAAAGTAGCGTATATCCGACATTTGGCTTTAAGGTATTAGGCCCATAATAAAACCTTTTTTTTTTATCTATGAGTGAATTAAGCCTTAACCAACTCATGAAAAAATATAAACATTATAAGTAACTTTTACCTCTTGGTTTTCAATATATGACGTATTTTCGTCAATTCTAACCTGGTTTAATTGGTCTATAAAGAAAACAAATTACGCTGTTGTTTCTAAATTTGACCAGAAACAACAGCAAAGTAGTATGTGTGATTCAGATTACGGATACCTTATAGTGATTAGTGTATGATCAATCTAAGTTAACGTTATCATGTAAATATGAATGATTTTGAATGAATTGGCCCATGTCAAGTTGTCAGTTAAAAAGAAAAACAAATAAGTGCAATCTTCAGGGCTTTCAGTAAGCTATATTTCATTCATATACATTTCTGAATAAATACAGAAATTAGAAAGAGTCTTTTTCGTAATTCTGTAGGAACAAGTAGCTGAAACCACTGATACCCATTTTTTATATTTAAAAATGTGTAAGGCGTTAAAAAAAAAAAAAACATTATAAACGAAAGATACTGTTTAAATCAATTGGAAGTTCTAAAACAGCCGCGCAAAGATGGCTCCAGTAGGGTTTGAAGCCGTGCCCTTCAGGTTACAGGACTCAATCCTTTACAAGCTAGTGGAGTGTTGTACTCTTCAGAGCGGGGGTAATGCATAATGGATCTAATATCTTAAATTTTTGCACACACCTGCTTACCTCCTTACTAAGCAGGTGTGTTCGAAACTTTAAGATATTACCGGTAATTTGAAAGACATCCGCGTGCTTATTTTAGGAACAAATAAATGTGATCTACCATATTGTATTTAAGTGTTAATTTGCCAAAGATACATGTCACATGAAAAGTTAAGGTTAATGTCGTCCTTCAATTGTTGTGAGCATAATGAAATAAAAATTATACATAACGTCTAAAAAATAGGATTTCATGCTTTTTTCTCCATAAAGTTATGCTTTGTTTGCTTTAATCATCAATTGTATCTGCAGAATAAATGTAATCAGCATTACAGACAAGTCTACGTTTGCTCTAGAGCTATCTGCTTACATCTATGGAAAAGAAGTTCTTGCAACTTTATATGAAGGCAATCTGTAATAAGATGTTTATACTCTCATGTTCAAGAATTCTTTACGTGCATTAAATATCAGACATAATCCTTTAAAGAGGAGTACCTAATATGTTTTCTTTAAAGTCATGTAAATATGATAGCTTTTGAATGAAATATTACACAGTGTCAAGTTGTCAGTAAAAAAAGTACAATAGGTAAACTGAACGCACTAACATTTAGTCTTTATATACATGTTGTTTTCCATATTTTTGTGGATAGCCATTTATTCCAAATGAACACTTCCTAAGTGTCTTAATGTCTAAAAGAAAACTTTTTTGGACGTTTGTTCTGTTTTGAATTATATATCATTTCTCATTTTACAATAAATAAGCCAATAAAATAGATACGCAGTATATCAATGATTAAGTTTAAGGTATGGCCCTTGTTACAACCCGTTTTTTAATAAAAACGAGAATTGTTATAATTATTACAATTCTCGTTTTTATTACAAAACGGGTTGTAACAGGCCCTTCAGGTAATCACTGGACTTTTTAAAATTCCTTGTTTTTTTATAGTCCCCCTCCTCCTCTTAAATAATGAAATACGTCACAAGTCCATTTTTTCTTCAAGAATTTTTCTATGAACGTGAAGTTGGCACATAGATCGCAGCTCTACATCTAGCTCTGCGATCTTATATCATTGCAGAGCTGGGTCGCAGCTCTACATCCAGCTCTGCAATCTTATATCATTGCACAGCACGGTCGTAGATCTACATCTAGCTCTGCAATCTTATATCATTGCAGACCTGGGTCGCAGCTCTACATCCAGCTCTGCAAACTTATATCATTGCAGAGCTGGGTCGCAGCTAAACATCCAGCTCTGCAATTTTATATCATTGCAGAGCTGGGTCGCAGCTCTACATCCAACTATGCAATCTTATATAATTACAAACCTAGGTCGCAGCTCTACATCCAGCTATGCAGAGCTGGGTCGCAGCTAAACATCAAGCTCTGCAATTTTATATCATTGCAGAGCTGGGTCGCAGCTCAACATCCAGCTCTGCATTCTTATATCATTGCAGAGCTGGATCATATATCGACAACTAGCTCTGCATTATTATTATCATTGCAAAGCTGATTCCCAGCTCTTAATCTAGGCTATCGACATCTAAATTTGCAATCTATGATTAATACAGATCTGGGTATAATATCCAAATATAGCACACTAATCTTGTATCTTTGCTCTAGGAGAACTGTGTCGTAGTTCGACATCTGGTTGCAATTTAACATAAGTGCAGAGGTTGATCGTTTATAGATATCTAGCTCTGTTATCTAACATAAGTGCAGAGCTGGGTCGTAGATCGACATCTAGGTCTGCAATCTTGTTTCACTGCAGTGCTGGATCTCAGCTCTACATCTAGATCTGCAGTCTTTTTTTCATTGCAGTGCTGGGTCGTAGACAACGAGCTCTTCAAACATTTGTTTTTACTTCTTTTTACATATTCATTATTCAGTTTCAATTAGGTCTGCAAAAGTTTAATGGTATTTCAGTATATCTTCACTGTAGAGCGTTATCTTAATGACGTTTCAGATGAGCATAGTTATTTGACCAAATAGATTTGTAATGGTGTTATTATTATACAGAAACAAAAACTGGAAGGATAGAACTTGTTTTAGTTTTGTCTACTTTTCATGTACAGTCATGTAGGTCTATTTACACTTTTGGCGGCTCTTGCAAAGAAATGTTTGATTTTCTCATATCTGCAAGGGGAACTTTGATCTTTTCCCTGCTTTCTTGCTACCTTGTCACTACGGTGGAAAAGAGGTTATACATGTTTAAAAGTAATGTATTCCGTATAAGAAAAACATAAACATTGGATTCGTTTTTTTTATCTCGATCCAAAGCAATGCGACGTAGTATATCATAGTACATTTAACGAGCAACTGAGTCGTGTTGAAACGACATGCAAAGTCAAGTGCATTATTTTCAAGATTACAATAAGATGAGAGACAGATGCGCTCAAGAAGGAATGCATTAAAACAAGAAGTATACACTAGCTATGGCTATGAATACAAAGTGCGTAAAAGATTAGTTTTGATGCAAGCATCAAAAGTGGCGCGCATATTTTTAAAGTATGGTTAAAATTCACCAAAAATATTATAGTGTTTGTTTTTGATGCTATGAGCAAAATTATTTACTGCTGGGTTGTAACATTTTTGACAGAATTCATGAACTGTTTGTTTTATTGGTTGTTTATGATTTTTCCTTTATATCTAACCAGCAAGTATCAATTTCTCCACAAATGAATGACTTTCTCCACTGTCTCTAACATGAGTCTGAGACAGTGGTGAGAGACGAATGACCTTAAGGCAAAACGTTCGAGATCAATCGTCACAGAGAAATTTACACTCATTCCAGTGATCGAACCTTTGATTCTTAATACAGTACTGTACCAATTGAGCTCAGCAGGTGGGCATCTGTCTTAAAGGAAAATGTAAGAGATCCACGAACGTTTAACTATCAAATAAAGAAGGGTCATCAAATTACACTTCTCGTTGTTTACGGGATAAAATGGAAAACGAAATTTTATCCATTTTGTAGCAAAACATAAAGTAAATTAATTTTACTCAATCCAGTTGACAGATATAAGATTGCAGAGCTAGTTGTAGATCTACGACCAAGCTATACAATGATGTAAGATTGCAGAGCTAGATGTAAATATACGACCCAGCTATGCAATAATTTGCAGAGCTTGATGTAGAGCTGCGACTCCAGCTCTGCAATGATATAAGATTTCAGAGCTAGATGTACAGCTGCGACCCAGCTCTGCAATGATATAAGATCGCAGAGCTGGATGTAGAGCTGCGACCCAGGTCTGCAATGATATAAGATTGCAGAGCTGGATGTAGAGCTGCGACCCAGCTCTGCAATGATATAAGATTGCAGAGCTGGATGTAAGTCTGCGACCCAGCTCTGCAATGATATAAGATTGCAGAGCTGGATGTAGTTCTGTAATTATATAAGATTGCATAGCTGGATGTAAGTCTGCGACCCAGCTATGCAATGATATAAGATTGCAGAGCTGGATGTCGAGCTGCGACCCAGCTCTGCAATGATATAAGATTGCAGAGCTAGATGTAGAGCTGCGACCAAGTTTGCAATTATAAGATTGCAGAGCTGGATGTAGAGCTGCGACCCAGCTCTGCAATGATATAAGATCGCAGAGCTGGATGTAGAGCTGCGAACCAGCTCTGCAATGATATAAGATTGCAGAGCTGGATGTAGAGCTGCGACCCAGCTCTGCAGTGATATAAGATTGCAGAGCTGGATGTAGAGCTTCGATCTATGTGCCAACTTCACGTTCATTTTTTTTCTAGCTAAGATGGCTCTTGAAGTGTAGTTTCGAGATTGCCGTCGTTATTTTAAATAAAAACGAATGGGAAAGGGTCAAATATTATAATTAAGTTCCAAGACAGAGAATAAAATGGACGTCTATCTATCTATTTGAGTTTATTTATCGTCGTTACCAGTTGCTCATATGACCAACTCCCAGCAGAAATTATTTATTTTATATTATGGGGGATAGTCAAAGATACAGAAAACATCCCATCCAGAGACAGCCCTGGTTCTTTTGCATGCTCAGTGTATAGTGCTGATATAAGGAACCTCGGTTTAACGTCTCATCCGAAAGTAATGTGTGTTGGAGGAGCAGGGGATCAATTTCGCGACCCATGGATTACCAGTCCAGCGTGTTACCACTGATCCAACTTTCTTCTAAAACGATAATTTATTTACAAATGAATTGTTGTCAAGGCGCGATTTCTTAAAGTACGCTTGGAAACTCATGGCTGATTTTGATATTTCTCCCTACTGAATATTCAGAAGGGTTCCATGAAAGTTGACAGTTTATACACGTGATGAGAGACCCCTGACAAAGACGACGAGAATAATTTCTCTATGTTCAGTGTCTGTCATTCTTCATCAGTAAGAGACAACATTTCTTAGTACCCTTTTAACCTGATGACAGCTCTTCGCAAGAAAACGGCAAAACCTATAAGCCTCGGCACAGAACAAATATTGAGGATAATCGTACAACAAGTGAAGAGATATCCTAAAGTTAGTTTAAAGCTTTTATGCCAGATGTAAAGGCCGGATCTATTTAAAGGTATATTTACGTAATAAGCAAAAAAGAATTCAAAAAGAAAATGAATTCAAGAGACAAACTAAAAAAACATTTAGAATATTCCATTTTTGTCAAAATAATGTTAATATGAATAGAATTAAATGCACTGTTACCCCATGTCTAGGTGTCAGTAGAACCGGAAAAACTGAATGCTCCAACATTAGTCTTCTATAGAGAGTTGTTGTTGTTCAATTATTCTGTAGATAGCCGTTTATTACAAATGCACACTTACTTTGTTACTACATCCTTTAAGGAACGATTTAAAAAAAGGTGTTCTCTTTTAAATTACTGATTAATCTCATGTAAATAAGAATGAGGCGATAAATCATGAAGAATAACATCGGTAAATATCAAAAATGGTCTCTTAAGAACTTGTCAATGGTATTGATAAATTAGCAATTTCAGAATAAAAAGGTTCCAGGGAGTCAGGAAGGTGTTATCTGAATGCAATAATTTCGCCGACTGAATGCCAGTCAGGTACATCTTCTTTGAAAAAAATATAAATAGCAGTAGTAGATGTTGTGTGTCGGTAAATACACGGAACCAATTTCAGTGCAACAACCCGTTTAACATTTCTGCACTAAAACACGAATATGCTGCACTTGAAATGTAAGCTAATAACTTCACCATACATGCTTGATGGAACGGAACGCAGATCAAAGAGCAAAGGGTTATCTAAATGTTATTTACCTGTGAGGCTTGACATAAGGCAATCGTGTTTCCACCCATGTAAATAATTGAACGCGTTTGAAATCTGTTTGATGTTTTAACGTGTTTACCTCTGGCCTTTAAATCTTATCGTTAATCTTGAAATAAAAAAGTAGAGCAATTTTCTTTATTCCATTTTATTTCTCTATCCAGATAATGACAATTGTTGCAGAGTATATTTCGTCAAAATTCAGAAATTCAACGATGACAATTTTTACCTATGACCTTGGAAGTTTACTGATATTTTTTAGGCATTTAACGATGTTGTGTAAATGTTTCATATACAGAATAATGTCAACGCTTGTAGGACAGACATTTTGTCCATTACTGAGCAGAAAATGTCTACGCATTGTGAATAGTATAACGGTAACAGACAAAAAGACTATAGTTCAGACTAAACTATGCCATATAACTTCAGCATTTTTTTTATGCGTTAGTAACATAAAGTTCATATGTACCCGGTATCAGATAATCAAATCTAATTAAAGTACATGCAATACATTGATCAAAATTTGAGTTGTCTTATTTCTCAAAGGGCTCATTCTATAATTTAAGGTATTAGATTCCTAATATCATACCTCCACTCTGCAGAGTATTCAATTCCATAAATCTGTGTAGGATTAAGACATTTTCACTGAAGGACATGGGTTCAAACTCCACTCAAGACATTTTTTCTCTCTAGTTTTTTGGAAATTTTACATTGTATAGATTTTACATATACAGAAAATATTGTTAAAGTCATTTTACAATCATAGGTGGTCGCAAAGTCCAGTACCGGAAACAAAGTACAAGGTTTTCTAACAAGTGTAAAGCTTCAAAAACAGATTGATATCAACCATAAAAACTTGACATATCTTGTAAGTTTAATAAACATGTTAAGCTCATCTTAACAATCCTCTCAATATTCTGCTGACAATTTTGTCTTCCATTTCTCCTTCGAAGTAATGCACGCCAGGAAGACAAAACAATCTTGGAGTTAGTTCATGAGTGATGAACACGTTATTACAGATGACATGCTGAAAATCTTAGATATCACATAGTCTGATGGTTACACACAGACTATTGGTGTCACCTTCAGGGAATAAGCGGAACCGAAGTGAAATAAAAGCAGCTAAAATAAGACTACATTTTTAAATTTCAATTTTCTACGTAGCTGTTAGCATCACAATTCTTCCTTAACAAGCGAAATATCATTTTGTATTTCTTTCTTCAAGATGAAAGAATGTTTTATTAGCCGACCTTTCTTTTCTAAAATAAGAGGCCCTTAGGAAGGGGGGTGGTGGGCTCAGCCCAATAATTTTGACAGTAATAGTGATTTAAATTGGCGGCTATGGCAATTCATCGCTTTTGCCACACGCGAAATTGATACATTGTAATTTGCAATCAATTTTGTTCTTTTTGTTTGTCAAAATCTTGCACATATGTCACACAATTAAAATCAACTTCAGTACTTGTTGAATATACATGTAAGCCTCCCTCTGTTCCTGCCGATCTGCATTTTTTTCGAAGCATTTAAAATCTTATGTTAAAAACACAAGTTCTTTGACACGCGACGTCATCCTGAAATATATACATGGAGTCAGTGAGAGGTTTTATAGGGTATAAACTAGATTTATGTTACAATTACATGTTTTACTTAACTGCCAAACAAATTTACCCACCAAAAAATTTAGGAATTCTAGAAAAATAGGAAGCCAGTGCATGCATGTGCCCTCATTGTAGGCTAACAAAAGGAACATTAATTGTGGCAAGAGTCTTATGCATATTAAAGCTTACGTCTTGAGACCAAAGCCTTGCGCTAAAGCAATATCTCGATGGATATAACATTTCTTTTGCAAAATACACAATGTCCTAGTACACTTATTATAATAAGTAGAATCTTAACTACGTTATTTACTGATCAACAGTTTAATATATTAAATATGGTTTTAAACTTGGAAAGAATAATTCAATACTCTGTACAATTTCTTATGTTTTCTAAATTACTGTTATTTTACAAGATACTGTCTTTTTAATATGAACAGTACTCCAGAGTAATCTTAGCCATAACAATGCCTGCTATGTTTTAATCCAACAAATTAGCGTATCTCTAATTTCAGAATTCAGATATTATAAACGAATGTTTTTGACTTATAAAGCTTTTTGTCGTGTAGGTCTTAATATTATACAGTAATAAGACACGTTGAGGTCAGTATCAGTTTTACAGGTTTGTAAAAAACACATATTGACCTAAATAGAAGTCTGTAATTGTTATATTATATACCCTATTGAAAGGTGCGCATAATAACTACACGTACGTGAAACTTTTGCAGGTATTTATTACTTTTTGGGGACCTTAATCACTTTTTTACGGATCCGCGCGTGCAACACTCGCGAACAATGAAATGAGTACTTTTTAGTAAGATACATAATATTGTGACTTAAATCTAAATCCTTATTTTGAAAATATACTTTACTTTACTAAAGGTAAATCATGCATAATTTTAAGGAGACGTAAACAGATCTTAGGCCAACAAAATGTTTGAAATTGACATTTAGAAATGTGATTAGAATAAATTGAGTGATAGAGCCCAGAGGATTAAGAAATGAAAAGAATATTTTCTAGTAAGTGAATAATGCAAAGCTAGGAAAAACCGACAAATTAATTGATAAAATATGTTCTGCTATTTATGGATAAAGTAACCTTTAATGCCTTACGTCTGGCTGTGCCGAAGACATTTTCTGGTAGCTTGTGGAAGCTTCCTAATGGATATAAATCGCTCTGTATTGAGTTTGACCTTTAAAATTTAGTGTATAGTTTAATACCTTTACATCACTATAAAAAGAAGAGAAAATAACTAATATCTACAAAACAGCTTAAACTATCATGCAGGTTATATTAGATTTTTTTTGTGTTATTTGGAAGACTATGTATAAAAAAGACAATCAGGTATCTTTTCTGCTTCTAAGCTATCAGACCGTTTAATGCTTAATTCAATTTGTATTTCTGACAATGACTAATGAATTCGAAATCAAAGCACTGAAAGCGCTGAATGGGCTGTGTGTTCATACTTGCAATGTAGGAAGGCAAGCCTGTACTTCATTTGGAACAACGCATAATGAAGTGAGTGAAGTTCCGTAATTCGTAATTATATTTTAACTTGTCCATAGTATTCTGAGTATTGATGAATATGTGGGCCGTTTTAACTAGGAGAGATTTGACCCGTGAACCGTATTTTTTGTAAATTGGGCCGTTTTGACCCGTTGCCAAGTGAATGGTCTCACAGTCTCGCGAGATTCAGTTGATTAGTCACCATTTCTAATGTATGGTATATTCATGCACCCCTGCATAACATACAACACCTTTTCAAGACACTTTTCGAAAGAGTGTATGCCCCAGATTCTTATTCGATTTGCTTTTATTCTTATTTTAAACTGTCTTCAAACATTATCTGCTTCATATTCATTGTAACTGCGTTCGTATTTATTTTGAACAATTTCTTTCTGAGTCGGCGCCTCACCTTCAAGTCAGTTCAGAATTCAGTCTGTCTATAACTATTGTCGACACCACCCAAAAACAAAACTTAGTAGATTTATAGTTATGTGATACCTGAAAAAATATAAGGAAGGGGATGATTGTTAAGAACTGGACGAACGCAGTATGATAAATTTCCTTACAAACGCTTACAACTGATTTTAGATGAACAGGATGACATGGATTTTAAATTATGGTATTTTCAAATTTTGCTTGTTTAGAACATACTTCAGTAACTGGATTTTTATAAAAATATAGCATACATTACAACATATAAGAATGTGGCCCTCATTGAGACGACAGCAACATTATGAATCTTTAAAGTACAATTAAATATTGCAGTGTATTTATGTCTTCATATTTCATAATAAGCAAACTATTTCACGTTTTTCTGATTTTTATGTATTCGAAAACACGATCTCTTACATTTCAAGACATGCGTTGTCAGTCTTACTTGCTTTTTGTATTCATTATGATAAAAAATTAAATGTCATTATGAGTACGTCAGACCGAAATGTTATCTTTAGCTGAGATGAAATGCTGGTTTACATGTTATGCGGATTGCTTTGTTTAAACTGTGGTATAAATAGCAATGATTTCAAAAGTATTGTAAAAATTAGACATTAAAAACACAAATTATCTAAAATCTATTTTTTTATACAAACTGACGGATTCGAAGGTCAGTTTTTAAAGAAAACTATCCGGGTTGTAGTCTATCTTAAGCCTTCTATTACTATGAAAACCTTTCAGCCTCATTAGCAAAAAATATCAGCTTTTTCGCACAATTATACCATTTAAAAATCACTGTTTGTACTATACTATTGTCAAATATAGAAATCTTAATATGCAGTCTAATACGCACAGAGTGCATCATCAACTGTCAAGACAGTAGCGTTACCAGTTAGCTATTATGTCGGTTTAAAATTACACTGATTTATTCCCTTACATTAGTTTGTCTCGTAACAGAAATGTGGCGGATTGACGAGAAATCGATCTCTATTTCCAGACAAAGAACTTTAAAAGAAGCGTTCGATGCAAGTTCTTTAAACTGAACTCTTCTCCTTTTCTGCTCGGTCAAACTTGAAGTTATGAAGATAAACAAACAGTTAAATCATTCATTTATTTTTAAAGTATCGTTTGTAGGAATATGTCAATGAATTTTAATCATTAACACATACACCAAGTCTACCAGGAAGACAAAAAGAACGAAAATGGAAAGCAAGTATTGAGGGAAAAAGAACCAGTGATTTTTTCATTATTTAAATTTACCCCCATTTTGCTAATGTCAATTAGTTTTTAATCTGACAAAACAAATATTCTGCAAAAAAATGAATGTTCAATTTAACATGAAATACGGTGTTTTCTTAATTCCCTCCTTCCAATTCTCTCTCTATATATGTATTTATTTTAAAGCGACTGTCTCACAGATAGGTCGACGATGCATACAAATGAAATGTTTAAAATATTCTAGAAATTATAGTTCACATTGTGACAAACATACCTAAAGTAAGTTACTGTCTCATTTTTTTGCAGAAACATATCGTAATTTAAACTTTTACACACTTTTAAACATGTAAACCCGTTTGTCATGGGCTAGATACTTTGTTTATATTCTTAATTATTTTTTATAAAGTAGTAACAAGCTACAGTGGCTTGTTGTCCTAAATTTTACCTACCGAAAGGGCATGGGTTCGAATCCTGTAGAAATCAAATTGTTTCCCCCGCTCCCCGTCTTTATGGTATATAGACGAGTACAATTGTGTTTATGATTTAATGATGATGTTTCCTATCACAGAAATATCTCCTGATGCATAAGTGCTTCTTTTCGACTTTCTTTGAAAGTGAAATTTATATGCATATCGGCCCGTAAACCGTTTTTGTTGATGATGCTCTAAACTGGAGATTTAAGACATGTGGAATTTTTTTTACCAAGATCTTACCCAGATTACTTTAAGTTAAATAGTAAAACACAATGTTAAATATGTACAGGCAGGTTATTGTTTCCTTAAAAATTTTCTCCTTATGTCATTATGATAGGATAACTTTTCTGGCATTTTAAAATAAATTTTGATAATAAGTACCGAAAACCTAGCTTTTGTCAGCTAGTATGTTCGTGTTTTTTTCTGATGTTATTTTTAGACAATTCCTGTTTACAGTATGTTAGATTGCACAAATTTTGCTTTAAAATCTTTAAAAAAATGCTCAGGGTTACTATTTTAGCCGCTTTTTAAGTAATAGTTAATCCTATTTCCTTGCCGGGTAAGCTCTTCTCATCATTAAAAATGTATTGTCAACGTTAAACCGATAAAACCTTAAACGTGATATCAAATAGATCTTTTGAGTTTGACATTTAACAGAGTGATAATGATCTATCTAATGATGGGGATTAACATGTTTTTTTTTCTTCGTCATGACTTACGCATCAAGGAGACACGACGAAAATAACAAAACTGCTATTAACATGATTAATGTCATAAAGCTTCAAGGTAACAAAGCCCTGCGAAGTACATTTTCTTTAGGCTTGATAAACAACGTTATAATATTATAATGGATTCTAATTTAATGAGTAGTGTCTGGCCTATATCTGACCTTTGTGTCTAGGGGTTTTTAATCTTTATCATGTTATTGCAAAAAAAAAATAGATTGCAAAGATGTAGAGCAGTTAACTAACTATGAACATATTTAAAATATTTTTCTTTTTCATGAATATCTCTGAACTGAATAAAAAGAATCGCATATATTTGTCCGCTAAATTTCTGATCTGAATAAGATTAAACGAATACATTTTCGTCCAATCGATTTTGTTTTAAAGTGAGTCTCTGATCTGAATAAGATTTATACATTTTTTTCCGATCTGATAGCATATTCTATATATAATAAACAAAGTATAAGATGCTTATACTAGTGTAGAACAATGGTTGAGACATATTTTGATGATGACATGAAAGTATAGCAAACAGGATATGATGCATTTTCATTGCAGTCTTATTTCTTAACAAGTCTGTGAAGTTGGCAGTGGGATAAACATTCGACATTCGACATTCAATGTCCCGCAGTGCATTGGACATTCAGCAGGACATTCGATTGAATGCGTGTTTTTGAGTGTCCCGCAGTGCAATCGACATTCAGAAGAACATTCGATTTCATGCATGTTTTTGAATGTCCAGCAGTGCATTCGACATTGGGCAGGACATTCGATTTCATGCATGTTTCTGAATTTCCAGCAGTGCATTCGACATTCAGCAGGACATTCGATTGAATGCATGTTTTTGAATGTCCAGCAGTGCAATCGACATTCAGCAGGACATTCGATTTCTTGAATGTTTTTGAATGTCCAGCAGTGCATTCGACATTGGGCAGGACATTCGATTTCATGCATGTTTTTGAATGTCCAGCAGTGCGTTCGACATTCAGCAGGACATTCGATTTCATGCATGTTTTTGAATGTCCAGCAGTGCATTCGACATTGGGCAGGACATTCGATTTAATGCAAGATTTTGAATGTCCTGCAGTGCATTCGACATTCAGCAGGACATTCGATTTGATGCATGTTTTTGAATGTCCCGCAGTTCATTCGCCATTGTGCAGGACATTCGATTTCATGCATGTTTTTGAATGTCCAGCAGTGCATTCGACATTCAGCAGGACATTCGATTTGATGCATGTTTTTGAATGTCCAGCAGTGCATTCGACATTGGGCAGCACATTCGATTTCATGTATGTTTTTGAATGTCCAGCAGTGCATTCGACATTAGGCAGGATATTCGATTTGATGCATGTTTTTGAATGTCCAGCAGTGGATTGGACATTCAGCAGGACATTCGATTGAATGCATGTTTTTGAATGTCCAGCAGTGCATTGGACATTTAGCAGGACATTCGATTTGATGCATGTTTTTGAATGTCCAGCAGTGCATTGAACATTCAACAGGACATTCGATTTGATGCATGTTTTTGAATGTCCAGCAGTGCATTCGACACTGGGCAGGACATTCGATTTCATGCATGTTTTTGAATGTCCCGCAGTGCATTCGACATTGGGCAGGACATTCGATTTCATGCATGTTTTTGAATGTTCACAGTGCATTGGACATTCAGCAGGACATTCGATTTCATGCATGTTTTTGAATGTCCCGCAGTGCATTCGACATTCAGCAGGACATTCGATTTCATGCGTGTTTTTGAATGTCCAGCAGTGCATTCGACATTGGGCAGGACATTCGATTTCATGCATGTTTTTGAATGTCATGCCCAATGTCGAATGCACTGCTGGACATTCAAAAACATGCATCAAATCGAATGTCCTGCTGAATGTCGAATGGACATTCAAAAACATGCATCAAATCGAATGTCCTGCTGAATGTCCAATGCACTGCGGGACATTGAATGTCGAATGTCGAAAGTTGATCCCACTGCCAACTTCACAGACTTTTTCTTAACGGTAACCATAAATGTATGATGAATCGGAACGCAGAAGGCTATTTGATGTCGAGCCAATCTCACCCAGGTCAGCCTTATTTATAGGGCAAACTTAATTTTCACCAAAATTTAATGTCAATTTTTGCTGTGAATTTATGTTGACTTCCGTTACATATCTGGGTTATCTGAAATGTTCAGCATTTGGCTTGTATAATAAATTATATTTACGATCTTTAATCTACACACTCTGGTTTAATTCTCATAAGAATTAAAATATCTGGAAGTTTCTTGTTCAAACGACATTTATATTGTGAACGTAAGTCTCTAAGGCAATCTTTACCTACATATGAGGAAGAAGCAGAAAAGCCTTGATGAAATGGTATACATCAACACCTTAGTTTCCTGACTCAAGTATCTCAAAAGATCAGTGTTTTCTAGGCTATTTCTTCATATTCAAGAGAATGATAAATCACACCTGCTCTGAAATGTATATGTGGCCGATACCTTTGAAGTCGTTAATAGGGTTCTTACCATACGTATTTGTCATTCCAAAATTACAACATATGATTTGAAGTGTCAAGTGGAAACAAATATTTAGTTAGCAGCTCGTGTCTGTTCCTTATGGTGGATAATTTCTGTTATTTCGTTCTGTTGTGGTGGTAGGTCGGAAACACGATGGAACGACAAGTGTAGCATTTGTTGTATTGACACGCTCATTTATCGTCCTTTCGTTTTGGTGTGTTGCTACCACACCAACACACCATTTTAGGGCGTCAACTCAACATTTCCATACCCGCCAACACCATATTTGCATTTACTGTTCTCCCAATCCTTGAATGTCGTGTTGGCTTCCCACACTTATCGTTGCGTCGTTCTGGTTAAATCCATCAAACGTGCCAGCACCACAGAACGATAAATTTACTCTGTCAATCTGGCGCCTTCCAGCACCCACGTGCAGCCGTTTTATCAATACTATAGTTTTTTATGGATATCCAATTAATATCATTTAATTTGACTAAGTGCATGTTTATCTAAATGCTCCAATATGACTTATCAAGAATGCATTTGTGTAACACGGTTGCGACAGAAAAACAGTGAGAGTAAATTTGTTGTTCCGTCATGTGGGTGTTTTACTTGATTTAATCCCGCCAGAATTACAAAACGACAATTTGCTGACGCCAACATGACATTAAGTTGTTACCAGAACGACAAATGCAAGTGTCGTGTTGGCGCTTTAAAATGTTGTTCTGTCCTGTTGACAGTCCTACAAAACGCCAACACAAAAGAACAACCAAACATTATGCCCCAATACAACAAATGTTATATTTGTCGTCCTTTCGTGCTGTGGCCCTGCCAACACAACGGAATAAATGGCGTACATCAGCCATGTTAGTATCTCGCAACTCGTCATACCATCATGTCACTCGCGTGACTCTTAGAAGAATGACTTTTACAGTTCTGTTGGTTCAAGCATGTTCTTTTCGAATGGGAAGTAGTTTGCCGTTCAAATCCAACTGACAAAAAGTATGTGACTTGAATGTGATAAATTATGCTGAATAGTTGTACTAAAAATACAATCTTTCCTCGTAACCAACAATTGTTTGTAATAATTATGTATTCGATTAAAAATGTACATGTATTCATCTATGCCTTTTTTTATTTGTTCAAACTGCCCTGTATTTCTTTATATTAAAAGGACATGCAAAAAAGTTTATTTCACCGCCAGGAAAATTATATTTCATTCTTGTTGCCAATAACCCATAAAACTGATATAACACGAGCTAGGCAGGTAACATACGTTACTTGATATATTGGATAAAGTCTACAGACATAAAATGAAGTCGTATGATAAAACATATAGAAAGGATGTAAATGTCCGATTTTTAGCTTGTTTATGTGCTTCTGCATTCTGATTTCTATCTTTGATGCGACATCGTATAACAAATAATATATTTTATTTTATTCTCTTAAGTCTAGACATTTCATAAACATTTCACCATCTATGTCTTTAACAGTTTTCCTTTATGCTGAAAAAAATGCTTTCTGAGTTTAGTTATCCATTAGAATCCATCAATGTGTCACTGAATCTTTTTTAATTAATGTAATTCATTCCTATTACTACCACTTGCAAAACTGATTAGAGTTTACAATGTTAGGTAAAGAACGAGACTCGTCCGTACACCTGTCAAAAATCAACTAAAGCGCCGCCAAATGTGTTTCTTTCCAACTCCTCCTTTTACCTGTCAAAAGTGTCATTCTAGTGTCATTCTGTGTACGAAATGGAAAAGCGGTTAGAACAATAACATATTGAGTGAAAATTACGACACAGCAACTTTGGCGCCGCCCAGACACATTTTTCTGACTGCGGGTAGATTGCAAGACGCAGTTTTATTGACAGGTATACCTGAGAAAACTGCCTCGCTGTGATTGGATGATCAGTAGAGAGACAGTTTAAGCTAATGAAATAAACATCGTAACGTCACTTTATACCGCTTTCCGAATACGTGAAGCTCTAATCAGTTTTGCAAGCAGAAGTAAATATTTTATAGTTCAAAGACAAGAGAAACATTACTCATGCAACATATAATGAAATAATTTTGAAATATCACTGAAATATGCAATTAAACAGAAAATAACCCTCCTTCATTCTGAGTCAACTAGAAATACTGAAAGATGAATCTTCATGAATCTACCAATTCTTATTCACGTACACCTCAAAACTCATGAGACAATTAAGCGCACAAACACACAATACCTGAACGCTTCACCAATCACTCTTTCGTTTATCATTCAAGAGCAGACTGAAATAATTCTTTTTTGTTCGAAGCAAATGTAGAAAAGACAAAATGAAATTGCATCAAAAAGAGACTGAACAAGTAATAACTTTACTATTTTGATGATTAAAATTATGAACAGACTTATTTTTTGAAAGTGAAATTGCAATTGCTTGACCAATAACTAACACTGCAGATTGTTAAGTAATTGTAACTATATATCATCTTAAATACCAGCTTGAAATAAATGGAAACCTCTATCGTTTTTCTGTCTAAAATTATAGTGGTTTTAATGCAAAGCCGTTAAATGCAAGAAAGAAATTAGGTTCTAGTCGTCGCAATTGTAACGATGATTCATATTTTAATGTAATATATCTTAATTAAGAAATTCTATATCAGGCTAAATCTGACAGTTCTATTTTAATCTATAAATACTCGTTCACAGACATAAGCCATTAATTACAGACAATATTAGCCTGACATTGAAGACCGTTGATAACGAGTGAAGCTTAAAGATGAGGAATAAGCTAATGGGGATCGATAATGAACGTTATTTGCCATGAGGTCCCTAAAAAAGTCATGATTGATTAGATTTGGCAGAAATATTAATTTGTCATGTTAGTATACTTTCAGTTATGCCACAATTTAGGTTCTTATGCTTTTTAATCAATATTTTAATGGCAAAGTCGTCCTGAATGGTGGCTGACCTATGTAAATGTCTGTGTCTTGAAGTCGGTCTCTTACATAAAACGTTCCGTTCCAACAACTCCAGTAACAATCCCAAAGGCAATAAATATGAAACGGAGCAAACTCCGATTGATGTCTTAAACAAAACTTAACTATCAGGAATTCTGAGGGACACTGTATACGTTAATATTTCTGTATTACCGTGCTCAATGCGGCAAAACAATTCCATTATGCAAGGGAGCATCCTACTCAAATTATTTTCTGATCTATTACACAATTCATTTGTTTTGTTTTTCAATCGCTTCACAAAATCACCATTCCTTCCATGGCAACAAAAAAGTCTAGGATGAAAATGTTTTCTACAATGTGGGCGTATGTTTAGATGGAACCTTATCTGATTCTCTCTGAGCTGAAGAAGAATATTTGCAAAACAAATTTCATGAAGCAAAACCTTCAATACTGTATATCAGGACGCCTTTGAAGTGCATCTATCTGTGTAACGATGAGCGAACGTCAGTCACTGTATAATGCACTTCAGATGTAGGCATATTATTTCATCAGAAATGCTTCATTACTTGGAAGGCAGATCAAATAGAACCGTATTTAGTCTAAGAGTTTAACAGTTAGTAGTCTCAATTTTAATCGAATATCAGTTACGTTATATGTTTTGTGTAATTTTGTTAATAATAACGTTTCTTCTAAAGTTTCTTACAATCGCGACTTTTGCAGTAATGTGATCATCTTCTAACACTGACTTTGTCACCGCGTTATGGTTAGCTCACACAAAAAGTTCTAATGCCCATGGTGTCACATTTAGAGCACATTCATCTTTGTCACTTGACAGTTACAAGCTTTGATTTCAGCAATTTTAACAATGAAAAAACAGGAACTATCTTACACTAACTGGAAGGAACACAGCCACACTACTAATACCGGTATTATTCTGCAGGAAATTAGGCAAACTTAATCAAAAAGCAAATTGCAGATCTTAAATAGATTGCCGGATGTATTGAGTACTGTTTAAACCTACATCAACGTATAATGGCGCCCTTCAAAAATAGATAAATTATTTTACATAATATTTTTATCAATCAAATACAGGTCAAAGGCAAAAGGAATTGTAGAGTTAGGTTTATTACCTTTTGTAAATCTTCTAAGTACATAATTATGATACTCAACGTATTTATTACAATTTGAACGAACCTTCTCTAAAGGAGAGATAGCATGCAACATATCCCTTTAATGTTGGCATAGGGTTAGTTATATATCAAAATTTACCACGTGTACTGTTTTAAAAAGTATATTTTTTTAAGTTTCCTAGCTATGTCTCACCATCTGCAAGGTTATTAAATTTCTGATCTACATCCAGAAGTTAAGAAGTAAAAGAAGTAAAAACAACGCCTTGTAAGACAATAATAAAACTTCTACACATTAATTTCGCCAATAAAATCTCTTAGACAGCTTAACATGTCGTGCTTTGTTACGCAATAGCAAATTAATATATAAACAATCATTATCCCACGTTTCCAATCAGTTGAATGTACTTCATTGAATTTCGTAATTTCCAGCATGTACAAATGCAAAAGTATGTACAATACTGCTGAGCATGAATATCTTTAGGTTATAACTAGGAATTTTGCCGCTTGAAGCAGAACACAGGAGCTGCAGTAGTACAAGCACTATTTATTTTCAAACTGGAATATATATTGATTTCTATGATAAATCGCAGAAGATAATTTATAGCAAGT
Organism: Cyclina sinensis; assembly: GCA_012932295.1. NCBI lineage: Eukaryota > Metazoa > Mollusca > Bivalvia > Venerida > Veneridae > Cyclina > Cyclina sinensis. The sequence goes on from JAAONU010000014.1 coordinate 35,012,572, forward strand.
ATTACACTTCCTACAACAGAACATAATAATTTAAAGACTATCTGCTACAAAGATATTTTTCAGGAAAGGAATTTTATCAGGTGCATTCTACTTTATCTTTGTTAATTTTAGGATGCCAAGTACAGTGTTTTCTTACTTCAATGAATGTTTAGAAACAGAAAACTGGTGGTCATCAGATTAATTATATTGAGTTATAAAGATATCTGAGTCCGTAATTTCAGTCAGGTTTTTTGGCAATTAAGGTATATCGTCCATCGATGCCTGAAACTTGCATTGAAAAAGGGCAGTTTAGATATAAGTCGCACACTAACATATTTCTTGCTTTGCTCAAAATGCTTTATCTTAGTTCTCTAGCAACTGATATTTTTACTTACAAGATTGTAACTTTAACTGAAAGGGTAAGTAATGTCATAAAAATTTCTTTTGAATGCTTATTTGATACTTATCTAACAGTGTAAACTTAGTTCATTTGATATGGAGTGTTTATGGATAGCCGAATAAGGCAAAAACAGTCGCTATTCGATAACTGTTACAGTCTGCCTACAGTGCTTTTGTCGTTAAAATATAAATATTCATTCATGACATTCTACTTAAAAACATCAAAATATTTAAAATAATCCATTTATTTCAAGCAGAAATCAAACAATATCACGACAATAAATGCACTCAGTGCCTTGTTTTCTCCTTTAGTAAAAACGCTTTTTGTATCTATTTTAAGTAACGGCGTGTTTTCCGACATTCTCCGAATACAAGAAACGGAAAAAAGGACGGAAACTGGCGTTGTTTGCCGATTTAATTTGAGTTCGAAGACCTAAAGTTAGACTACACATTTTTATAGAATTTTCGTATCTGTCATTATATTTCTAAAGACTTTTATATTGGCAATACATTCCTCATTTCCCTAGAAGAAATAATGAGTATGAAATTCGAAACTACATTCCTCATAGAACTGTATTGAATTGATATTATTCAATTTCCATATTTCATCTTCATTATGGTGAAAATAACAGACTTTATAATTGCTTTTCCGTTTTCTAAGTGTCAAGTCACAAATAGGTAAACTTACACCAAAATTAGTTGTTGAAATCATATTTGTCCAAATGCCTTCCTGTGTAGTCAAATTTGTTGCCAGTTTGTCTGGGTTAGTCAGCAGTCACTGACAGCTCATGTGCTGCATCGATTTGAGTCAGTAGACAAAAGTTGATTTAACCACTAAAGCCGATTAAAGTTTATTAGAACGCATTTCCAGAAACTGACTTTGTAGCACGGCTACCCAAATCACAACTTCAAATAAATTCTAAATGTATTAGAAGCAATAAAAAAGTATCAGATAGGTTTAACTTACCTTTTACTAAATCTATGCATGAATATGTTAAAACATATTTAAAAATCAGTTATACGAACATGTGCATCCGTTTCCTTACGATATGTAGGCATAACAAATTGTTTACCTTAAAACATTTTTTTCTAAGAGAATGTCTCAGGTTTTTCCGTTTAGATATGTATTACTTTTTCAAATCTGTCTAAGGAAGGGTAAATATATTGAATTTTATCCTTGAACTGATTGTTACATGCCACTTTTTAAGTACAGCCTTTGTAAAATAATGTATAATACTGTCTTATTAATGACTGATATTAAAAACCAATTAATGAAATGATTTAGTGTTGCAGATCTCGGATCGACAGCCGCCTCCAGATTGTTCATATTCCACACGTTTAAAGCAAAGTTTCCTACTAGTTGTTGGATTTCTTTAATTAAATCAACCATGGCCTGCGAAAATAAAACGAGACTCAATTTTTTTAAATGCCTACTTGAAATTATGTTAGAATATTGGAGCGCTAGTCAATTAATTGATTGTATCACTTAAGCAAACTCATTTATAAAATCCATTACAGTTTGCCCTAGTTTCTTATCCAATCAGAGAGGCCATATTCAGTTCAAATTTGAAAAATATATCCCATAAAATAATCTGTATGAAAAAATAAGTGACTTATTTTCTTTGATATGATCAGCGCGAGACATGTGGTATGTGGGCGGAGTTATGCAAAATAGCTAGAATAACATACGGGCATTATAAACTGAACTGTACATGTAGAAAAAAGCCTCGTGACAACTTGAATTACAGGCAATCGACATCTTTTTTGGGCGCTAGAGGTGTCAATCAAAATGAAAGGGCGGTCTTAACAAGACTTCAGAGGACGTTGCCGACGTGCGTACGTGACAAACTGTAAGCAAGCTATTAGTCTATATCAAATTTTATAGAACTTATTGCTTCGCTACGCCTTCGGCTTCGCTCGCAATAAATTCCATAAAATTTGATATATGACCAATAACTTATACATACAAGTATAAAATGGATAATTAACCAATTAAGTAAACTTGACTACAAAAATGGGTAAGATGGGTGCAAAAAATAAACCAATTTAGCAAAATTTAGCAAGGTTTAACAGTAAGCTTTTGATTTGTCAGGAGAAAGTCAAGTTGGAATGTCCCTGCTCGCAAATATTAGATATGTTAAAATGTTGATAAAATAAGTGTTTTACTTACATTTTGCTTCGGAAAACTAGACAGAAAAAATGAAACTATATTGTTTATATTGAACTTGTGAAAAGGCGCCAATTCACTTGAAAGTTGCAAAACTATTTTATCAACGTTTTGGAAGGAACTATCAGTCTCAGTGTATTTAAGCTATAAAATGAGCTTTCTGTTACAGCCTGATGGCTTACAGTGTTCTTTATCGAGAGTAGAACAATTACGTTATATAATGTATATATTCACAATAATATTATATGTTTTAATATACCTTCTATCAGACCGAAATTTAATAAAGATACTGATGAATTTAAAAAAAGACATTCGTCATATGTAGAAATTGCCTTCGTAACCTACAAATCTATATCTCTGCGCAACCAAAGTCTAAAAGTATCATTCGGCGTATATTTTACTTATTCTTTGGTTGTCAACACCAACAAATTTTTCAGTAAGTAAATAAAAAGTTTTCTTTGCAGAATACTAGGTAAAAATATGCAAAATATTTCCGTTAAACCTCCAGTATTGCTCTCTAAAGTAACAAACTTTTCACGGCTATAACAATAGACAATCAATAGGCGGTAGCAACAAACTACTACAATTATGTATTTTTAACACTGTATCGTATACTATTGCTTCAAAAGTGTGCACTTGGTCTGTTTCCATCTATCACTTTAGGGAAAGGTATAAGACGAAGCGACAAAAATATAATCACTGTCTGGTGACGTGTTTAAGTGATAAAACTTGCTCAAATGAATTCAAACATGTAATACAACTTGTCGAATCCGTAATAGAAAAAAAGGTTGAAGACGTCGTACAAGCTATTATGCATTTTATTGTTGCAATCAAAAAGAAAAAAATATATAGGGACACGATAGAAGGCAAATCCTTTTATACATTTTGAGTCAAAAATAACCCTGAACATAACTTGATCTGGCTTTTATACCTACGTCGGTTAAATAAATCAGGCGCTGCATGCAGAACGGAAGTAAATACAAAGTAGATATGATTTCTAGTAGAATAAAACGTGTATTCAAATTACCTTTAAGACGATCTCAAAGAACCTTGCAGCAGCTAAATGTAATCAATATAATCCCTTATAAACTGAAGTTGAAAACGTCCTACAACTGAGAATTACAGACCTGTAAGACAAATAAAAAGTCGAGTTTTCTTTATCCATTGGTTATAAGCTGCAAATAGATTTTTCTTCAGTTTATTCCTTAAAGACATTGAAAACCGTCTGCTCACTCATTTAAACAGGATGGTAGATCAAGGCAATTTAAGGTTTTTGACTTGGTTTAAACCCGACATAAACATAAAACTTTATACGGTAAAAGAAATGTACTTTCAAAAGGTGTAACAAGTAAGACCTGTTTAGAATATTGAATTATTTGCAAAGTTATTGTGAAATGGAAGATGCTGTTATAAATTAAAACTTTATATTACCTAACACACAGTTCGATTTAGATGATCCTCCTCTGATAAGATGCCATACTGAAATCAGTTAAAGACATATTCATTTTCTTGTCCCCCTGGATGTAAATAATACACAATATACTCTATAAATAAAATATAACTTGCTTTGTTATTCCGTCGTTTAGATAAAAGGACAATTAAAACATTTGAAATGAGAAAACACCTTTGTTTAACCTTTTCTAATAGCAGGTGTATTGTTCTCATTCTCATTTCTCGCTTCACAAGCCACCTTCATCCGAAGACAAGGACAGCTTTAAAAAAATCATAGGTTTTTGATATTCTTCTTCGTTTTTTCAAAAACAAATGCTTATTTTTTATTGTTTATGCGAGCCTCATCTGTGAAATTGTCCGTTTTGTCTTGTATATATGACATGAGAGTAATAAAAGGATTCTTGACTTTGACTTTGAAATATTGTGGAAATCGGATTAGTTTTAAAAACAGACGTGATTCAGTGTTTGTACCTGTTGTCAAAGGGACAAGTTAAATATAAAAAAAACAACCAATCAATAACCAAATAAGATAATTGATCAAACTCACTTTCAATACTTTCTGCAATAAAGACCTCCATTTTGTTTCTAAAGATACGAATGTTAACCCTTAAACTTTCTGTTTGCAGGCGTGATTTTTGATTAAGTGAGATATGGACAAGTTGAAAAACCCGAAGAAGAAAACAACAGGTATGGTTTCCTGCTATTTCCAAAAATTCGAAAAGTCCAAGAACTCTGATGAGAACCCCTAAATTCCCGATCATCATGGGGAAAACGGGAACCCTCTAATAATAATACAGAATATTTCACTTAATTAAAGCATATAATGTTTTGTTCAAAGTCTCGGACATAAATATAAATAATATCAAGACATTCTTTTGTTTGTTAAGCTATATGGTGTTTGAAATGTAGACATATTGGCAATACAGTTCATATTTTGAAGTGTAAAATCAGGAAATTTTCTGAAATATTGGAGTTTCATTACGAATTTTGTTGGCAAGAAAGGATAACAGGTATTTTGAGTTACATGAACGTGAAGATAAATCATTTCTGTGTCGCATGACATCAGTATTGTATGTGATATACATTGAACGAGAAAAATACGCGATGTAAATCAACGCGTGTCGAATGTTTACATCTGACAAACATTTATATCTTTATATTTTTAGGGTATTACAGCGAATTTTAGCAATTATTGAAACGTTCTCAGAGAGGCACCAAACCTGGTATACGAGTTCCTTATGGCTTCGCATTTGTGAAACAAGTACAATTTCTATACCCCAAGTGTCTGTGATTTTGATATGGTGAATTGCTACATGAAATAAAATATGTTGACGATTTCTGAATAGTTAGGCTGTAAAATATCTTAACATAAAGATAGTAAAAATATTGCTTCTGTAATAGGTTTAAGCTAAACATACATGATATACAATACAGTTCATCAGCCACGCATCTAAATATATTCACATTTTAGACACGCATTTTGCAACTGAAATCATTTAACATTGTGTGAATTTGCTTCTCTGTTCGAGCTGGTTTCATTAATTGCTTTAATTTCGATACTACAACTGTGGTCTCTTGTTTATTTGTTGATTAGTTTGGATCTTATTAGGCTATAAATCTTTGTAGCTCTCAAGAAAAGAAAGGTCAAGCCATTAAACTCCTAATTCGTAGTTATTAATACTGCTGGATAATGTGTTTGGTTTCGAATTAGACTGTTCCTATTGTCACAGTATTTTCAGTAAATGAAGACGAAAACACCTTAAGGGCAATTTTAGTGTGCTTCAGAAAATATGAAGAAACATTTAGAGGTTGCCTTTACACTGTACTAAAATATATGTTACATGGTGTCTAATATATAGAATGTGTTTTCGTTGTTTGAAGTCCATGCTTTAAAACAGTACATTATTTTGTGATAACGTCCATTTACTACCTGTTTAGGAAGTAATGTCTCCCAGCTACCGTCATATTTATAAAGCATTGTCGTATTAATATGAGAAAACACAAAACGCAGCAAGATGCTCACTTTACTTTAGTGTTGTTATCCGCCATGTCTGAGATAATAAAAAAGAAAATACTAAAAACAAAATGCATTAGATGCAATCTTTTTGTATCAAACAACTTATTTTGAACTTCCGTTTAGTATCAAGTATATACAAATTGAAACCGTAAACAGCAATTTAGCTGTAACAAACCGGATATCAGGCTACTTTGTAACGTTTCTCAAATGACAGATTACGCAATTTGACTGTTACTCAGATATACAAGTTGAGAGCATTTCTATCAAACACTGAGACTGCAAGATTATTTCTTGTTTCTTAGCAAAATGACCAAAACCACATAGTTTTAGGCAAAACATATTCATTTTTATATGTATCTCATTATTACAGAGTAGACACAAAATAAAGGATTGTAGTATTTTTTGTTTTTCGACAATGATTTCTTAACTTGTCTTGTCTCAGACTCGTCGACTTAATGTGAGGAACATTTGAAGACATTTTCAGAAAACAAATCAAAACGGCAGAGTTGCAGAGCGAACTCTAATAATATATCTGTATAATTCGACTGTACACACGAACAAACAGACATGCGGACAAATTGCATGAACTTATTACTCCTCTCAGCCAACTTATTTTAAATTCCTTTGATGTAAAACTGAGAAAAAAGTCAACACAAACATTAAAGCTGGAAATCGTCTATATTGTTTTGACAATAATTTTGACCTCCACCTTTACCTTGGAAACATGGGTACTTTTAAGACACGTCAACTCACAGACAGTCTGTGTTATTTGGGCGGTGCGTATGAAATGGAGAGATGGACATATGATGATGGTGACTTTGTGACAGGTTGACTCCTTCCGCTGAACAGTTGTGTGCATTTAACATACACTGAAGGCATGTATATACTTGCTTGAGAATAAAAAGAGTCATTTGTTTCTTGCCCGTCTCCCTTTAAAGGGTATGTTTGTATGGTTTTGAATTTATTTGGATTCGTGTCATTTTACTGGACGCCTTATGTGCAGGAACAGGTACTAGCATAAGTAAAAAATTATAAAATAATTAAAATAATTTGTTCTTTCTGAAACACTCCTATAAACTTTTGTTAAAATCCTTTATTTCCTAGGAAAACCTTTTGTTATTTTGTGTCTTGTTCGAACTAACCTGACTCATTTAATTTCAGACAATGCAAAGATTTTTTTTATTTATTTGAATGTGCTGTAACTTTTGCCTTGCTGATAGAAGATTTCTTATCAGCGTTACGTACTTGTTCTGCAAAGCATTCAGACGTCAACATCGCATTAAAAGCACACAAGCACATATTATGATGTAAGTGGCAAAAATCTTTTCGTTCTCCAGTGTAACATGCATAATAAAATCTGAACTAATCAGTGCCTTAATAAGAAACTTGAATTTGAAAAGCACACTAAAAGCAATAAATTGTGAGCTGCTAACGAAAGGCTGAGAATAAAATTCAGGTCAAATTATTGCAATTTCCCAGTTGTTACAAGTATTGCGTGAAAATCGTTCTCGAAACGTCGTTATAAAATGTTGAACCTGTCTTACTGACTCTGCACTAAATAGGCATCAGGTCATGTTTGGGTTAATGGCCTCTTTTACCGTGAATTACTTATTTTTAAGGAATCCTTTGAGAATTAGAATGTCAAAGCAACCACAATTTGAAATAAAATGAATTCCTTAAATGCACTTGCAAACTAATTCAAAAGCTGCCAGGTCATTTCCATCAGCCATGCATATTAGGGCTACTTGATTCATTTTCTAATGTAGAAATGATATTGTTTAACTCGTTTTGGATTAAATCTTAATTTGCAGATAGTCACTGAAAGAGAAAAATGCCTCCTATTTTAACTGTTTCACCGTAACACCGACGTCAGTTGCGTAGGCCCCGAGGGCAAAAACCGGGCTTTTATAAACAAAATGATTTTGTTTAATGATAGTTATAATCAAAAATAAAAATAAAATTATATATGATTTGCCAGATTGAATATAAACATACTTACTAGGTGAAACATAAAACTAAAACTGCTTCTCGTGGAATATGCTTTTGCGTTAAGATTTTTACTTCTTAATTATTGAAATTATCTTAAATCAGCGGGTGACAAGACAATTTGTACTGCACCTATCGCTAAACAAATAATTAACGCACACTTTTGACACAAATTTATTTGAAGTGTTAAGCAGCACATTTGCCTATATGATTTGAAACGTCTCTTTTGCATAGGGTAAGAAAAATGCTTCAAGTATTTTCTCTCCTTCCTCTTGCTACGGATTTTTCTCAACAGGTCAGTCATAGCAAGTAGAAAAAAAACGACATTTGTTGAATAATTCCCCGAGATGTCTGCTAATATGCAATAAGGCACGTTTACACGATCAAATATTGAGACTGATAATAAGGTTCAGCGTTAGCTAATTAATAACGGATTTTTAGCGAAGAATAGTTACGGCAGTATGTCGCCCATATAATATTAGTATTTACGGTAACTGGTTTGATTTGCAGTTTGACGATGACAAATAATATGCATAACTGTGTTTAATTTAATGATATTAATCAATATCATTTGAACGCCTCCAGACAATTAAGAATTAAAACGATTATTATCTCCCAGAGAAATTTTTAAAAAATTAAAAATTCAGCCTTTTTTCCTATTCTTAGTAATAACTTTACTTGATTCTAATTGTATATTTATTAGGGATAGCGAATGTTCATTTTAGCATTCGAATGTTCGGATCATTTTGCATTTGAAAGTTCAAAAGTTCGGATAAATGATACTTAATAATTACAGTTTTCATTGAGCTTCTCGACCAAACTCCACGCATCGGTTACTTCAGCAGACACGTCATGTTATGATGGTTGAAACTTAATAAACAAAATGTTAAACCTTTTTCGTTTTCATTACATCCAGACATGTCAAATCGATGCAATTCCAATTATAACCGAACGAAATAAGAGAAAAAATAATTTCTGAAATCTAGCAATGGTTAACGCGTGTCCTGAAGAATGAAAGGGAGATCACTGCCAGGAAATTGCTCCTAGATGAGTATCGAGTGTTTCCAATTCATTGACACAAGGTGCATTTCTGGGTATCTGGTATCCTTATTGGGTAATCCCCATTCGATTTAAATTTATATTTAGAAAGTCGAAAAGAAAAAGAAATTGAGACCAGGAGCAAAGTATGGACAGTATCATTGACATTTTGACTGATTATTAGCGATACGGACGTTGTCTTTAGAGTATTTGCAAGAGAATAAAACAACCAAAAACTTGGTCCGGTATAAAGGAAAATGGGGTTTAGCGCCAATCACTGTCTAACACGTTCGTTTGTTTATTTTCTCTCTGTGACAAAATCATTCAGTCTCAAAGTTTGACCCCTAACTTGACACTCTGACAAGGACATACCAGTATCTTTTGTCTTACCCCTTGAAGGTGACACTTGCTTAAAGCACAAACCACCAACATTAGACAGTGCATGTTTAAGGTCGTCTGACCAAAAATGTTAACAGAGGTGTTGAAGCAACAATACGTGTGAATTCACCAGCTTACAACGGCTTTCTTACTTTTTAAACACTTTATTATTTCATTTTTTTATGAAAACAAAACATGCGAATGCCAAAAATACATTCGAACGTTCGGCATCGGATGCGAACTTTCGAACGTTCATTTGCATCTTTAATATATATACGCTGATTTCTTCATTTCGACTTCTGGTCTGAAAAAAAAAACAATCCCATAAAAGAAGTCCTAAATCTGTTTTAGATATAACTTGTCTTGCGTTATGTATCTTGAAAAGAAATATATTTGAGGTTTTCGCTGCATTTACCAACTTGTACGGTAATAACTATTTGGCAAATACAATGTAACTCTTAACAAGGTTTAAAGTATTCAGAAATACTGCTTTTTTAATGGAAGCATTAATTTCTTATGATTAGACTATTAATGTTATATACTTCACTTATGCATCAATGTATCCTTCTGTGTTTATCTTCTCGAATCTTTATACAGATCAGTGTTTAAAACTTAAAACTTATTTTAAATAGATCTGCTCATATCTAACATCAATTATTCAGGTTTTCTACACACACACACGTCCTGAAATTTCCATGAAGCTATATAACATTTGTTAACAAAACATCGTTCCCTTGATAGAATGATAACAATCGGGTAAGCTTATAAGCAAACTCATGCTAAATATGCAGTATAGGTAAAACTGGTTACAGAGATAAATTATAAGTAACTATGCAACCTAACAGTTTAATTACTTGCCACAAAACGCGATTTTAATAGTAAAAGTTTTTTTCTTTCAGAATTTTGATGTAGCTAATGACAAAAAGAGCCTCAGTCTATATTACAAGTAAAAAAACAACAACAACAACAACAAAACATACTGGTTAGAATATTATACATTATTATATTGTAATATTATATATTATTATGTATTACATCTACAAAACACAAACGTAATATTATATTCTCAACAGTCTCCCTATTTATTCTTCAAGACAAGGTAAAATATATTAGCTTATTTCATTAAATGTAATCATAATGTTACACGCATATTATAACCTTCCTTTTATCATTGATTTATGCAAATTGAAACAGTAAATAGCAATTAAGCAGTAATAAACCAAACAATGAATTATTTGCATAAGGCATCAGCATCTTAGAAATGTCAGTTCACGCAATATCACAATTGCTTAGTTAAGAGCATTTTTGTTAAAGCATTGGGGTTTGACATAAAAGTTGTCAATACCTTATTTCTAATCAGCATTTACCGAAGCATCAGGTGTGAAAGGTATCATGACGATTTGTCAAATATAGGTAATAACCATTTTCATTCTATGGTCAATAAAATATATCCAAATGAAGTCCAGCTAAATAAAGCAAACACTTCAGAAAAGCAAGCAAACTTAATCTAAATCTTTCTATTGAAAAGTATTTCGTAACTACTAAAATATACGATAAAAGAGATGATTTTGTTTTAAATATTGTTAATTATCCATTTTTAGATGGTTATGTCTAAGGCGCTACATCTTATGGAGTTTATTTTTCACTGCTTGTTCGCTTTTCTCAGTGTCAATGAGGCCAATAATTGCATACCAAAAAAACTTTTGAAACAAGGGTATCGATATCACAAATTAAGGAAAACATTCTGCAGGTTTTATCGCCGATACCCAGATTTAATACCCATATTTAAGTCAAAAATACAATTACAGTTAAGAATCCATAAAGTATTTCCCAACCAGTGTATTATGGAATCTGATTTATAAATTAAAGAACATAAAAACAAATATTAATTTCTTTACGTTATTCGTACACCACCCGTAAATTCAAAAAGAAAGGCTACCAACATGATATTCTACAGCGCTCTGGCTACTTGGTGATTAATCCTGTTACAGTTGATCAGTTTGCTTACCTCTTTTTTGACGGTGGCAGGAGTTAAAGAGTTTATGAAGGTTTCTAGGAAAATCTTGAAAAAGAACGTAGGAATTCAATCACTCTCTTTTATTCCTGTCATCGTGTTCTTGCTACTTTGACTCCAAGTGCTCTGGTCTCAGTAAGGTCATTGAATACCTACTCTTTTCGCTCTTCAATGTTTTATGTTTGTGTGCGTTTACATGCAACATTGTTGAGTTGATGAGTGGGTTGGAGTTATTCACAAATACAACTTGTTTTTGTTGGTTCTTATGAAAACCTGTTGGGGCAAGTGTGAAGTCGGTTCTCATTTTCGTTAATTCTTTGTGGTGTCCTTTTTAGTTAATCTATAAATAAATCTATGTTATCTTTTCCTCTACTTTTTGACTGTGTTGGAAGGCTGTGTGTGTTTTTTTCTGTGGTTGCTTTTTGAGAATATTACGAGTTTTTCACTCTTTTTGAGCTTGCAAGAGACTATTCATTGAGATTTTTGTCGTTGTTAATAATTGAATTTAAATCCTTGTTAATCATCACCAAGAGTTTCCATCCTGTTTTATGAAATTGAGTTTGTTAAAATCGATACAATGAATTAACTTATTAATGCATCAGTATTCTCAGAAATAATTAGCTTACTGTATTCACGCTGCTATGGCATGAACTTCATGAGAAAAAAAGTACATTGACGGCAAGTGGCAAAGACGGATGGTAGGATTTTAAAATGAACTGTTTCGTTTTTGTCTTGAAGTTCTTTGATATTGATTTAAAATCATATAACATTCGTATCTCTGCCTAAGAATAGTTATGAATAGAGTTCTGACGGCTATCGATCATATAATCATTATATTTTAAGCACTAATTGGGATGTTACCATAGAATCATATTGTTTGAATGTGTATTTTAAGGTCAATCCCGGTATTGTTTTATGTTCCTGACTATTAATGGAACAATCTTTGTAAACCTTCGGTAAAGTTTACCTTTAACTTCCCTATAAAGTTAGCAATTATAGAGAAATACCATGCTCTTATCTGGTTACGAGAGTGGAAAGTAAATGTGTTTAAGTAGCGGTGTAGCGGTTGTTACAGACATCATAGGCTCTTTGCAGGGAAATCGAAAGAACAATTTAAACAATGGCTAATTCTTATTTGGAAATCCCCACGAACATCAACCAAGCAACGAATTTCTTATACTGCTTAAATGTCTTACAGTTTTAGAAAGTTTTAGCAGCTGTTTGTAAATGATGTTTGTTTTCAAAATAACTAAAAAAAGAAAAGAAAAAGAAAAACGATTAAAACTAAGATGTATTTATCATTATCTTGATAAGAAAAAGTAAACATCGTCATCAATTTCAGACCTGCCATTTGTAATACAAGTACATAAATATGCATTGTTTACCTTCAAAATCATTTAATTTCAACTGATTTATTTCTTTTGCTATTTTATGCTTACAGTTTTTTTGATCATTAAAGCCGATTTAGAAGATGCCAAAAATATTATCTGGTTTAGTTATAAATGGTAAATTAATTAAAGTTTCTTACATTAAACATATTCGAGTGCAGTCTCTTGTAAATGTTTATTAGAACCCGAAACCTTTAATCTTGAACTTTTTCAAACATATACTTACAAGTAAAAAACTTAAAGGTGTGATCACTAAGGTGAAAGAAGTTAAAAAAAGTGTTAAACCATATCAGGAAAAACCACAGTCAGAAAACACAGTCTCCCAATACAGTCCAAAAGTAGAGAAACAAATAGCACATATTTTTTTAAGCGGTCAGTTAAAAAAGGAGACACCACAAACAATTAACGAAAATGAGAACTATGGGGGTTATTGCCATGTAACGGTCAAAACTGCCACTAGGGGTTTAAACAATGTTTAGGGTGCACCAAACTCACACTTGCCCCAACAGGTTTTCATAAGAACAAACAAAAACAAGTTGCGTGCAAAGGGAAGGTAATCAATGACCTTACTAAGAAAAGAGCACTTGAAGTCGAATCAGCAAGAACACGATGGCAGGAAAAAAAGATACTGGTCGAGTTTCTACGTTCTTTACAAGATTTCCCTAGAAACCTTCTAAACTCTTAAACTCCTGCTACGTTCGTACAAGCAAAGAGTGTATTAAGCCATGTTACTGCCCTTGTGTCAGCAAAGACGATATCAGATACATAAACTCATTTACCGCACTGATATAGGGACAGTTGTTTTCTATATATGCAAAGTAGGAACGAAGTTACGTAACTAAAGGTATAATATTTATTGAGTATGCTCAGTACCGCTTCGTAATTTCTCCCAAGAACTTATTTTCATGTTACTTTTAATATCATCAATGCGTGCCGACATAGGCAGTCTCTGAATATCCGGATATAAATGTGTGTTACTTTTAGCCAGGTTTTGGCGTTATTGATGGTACACATACTTTGTAAATGACAATCATTCACGCGGCGCGGAGCATGTCACTTCATTATTTATCATCACTAAGGAACTCTATAATAATTATGATTTATGCGTAGCAATATGGTTAGCTGAAAGTCCCATACGTCTATATATAACCTTATCTATACGTTAGTTGTGAAACTAGCAGACAAAATGAGACGAAGGCTACTAATAGATACATTTAAGTCTGAAATGCGTTCATGAACGCTTTTTAATAAATTCCCCCACCTCCACATCCCGAAGAAAAAATTCTGACTGTACGGCTTCCCTATATATTCGTGTCAGATATGACAAAATATACTACTGGTCAAGAAATCGTTTTGGCGTTCAAGAAAATATTAAAAGTTTAATCAAATTAAATTTTAAGAAAAGTACTGCTGTACAGTTATCTTCATTTTTTTTAAAGGAGAAAGGAACTTACCCTAAAAGTAATCATATGTATGCTATTGTCTACTTCTCTATAAAAAAGATATGAATAATTTATATTCTAAGAGTATCCTTAGGACACATAGATACTAAAGAAGTGTTCATTTACAATAAGTATTTTTCTAACAAAACTGAACATCAACAACTTTCTATATAGAGAACAGTATTCATGCATTAAATTTACTTGTTGTACTTCGAATTTTTGACATCGTTCAATATCATTTAGTTTTATATTGATATTGAAAAAAAAATGGACGTGATATTGATATTGAAAGAAATGGATGTGATATTGATATTGAAAGAAATGGATGTGATATTGATATTGAAAGAAATGAATGTGATATTAATATTGAAAGAAATGGAAGTAATATTGATATTTGAAAAAATGGATGTGATATTGATTTTGGGAAAAAAAGATGTTCTCAATTTTACTTTATACCTCTTTAAATTTAAGACATTTAATTTTTAAATTTAAGACATTTATTCATTTTCCATTGCCATTGATTGTTGTCATACCGATTTCGTCCTTCGTTCTTTTTTTAATAATATCAGCCAGGAAATTCAAATTATGCCACATCTTAAAGCATTGAATCTCAACGCCCTTTGAATAGATATACCATTTTTTAAAAATTATTTGATAAGAAACTGAAATGAAATATCTGACAGATAATAGATGTTACAGTAAAACTTTTAACAAGCCGTTGAATTTCAATAACACTTGATTCGTTTAGCTCAGTGGAGCAATAAATCATTGTTAACTGAACCCAGCCCACAAGAAACTATATTTCGTTAAAAAATAGTATCTTCCCTTACAGCTTAACGGACCGGTTTACGTGTGAACATTGTGTCTTTGAAAAAAAATTCAAACGTTGGGCTTAGCGAACTTACCACAGTGCTTTTGAGCACTCATGTGAATTCTACACATATATAGACTTGTTGCTACTGTATGTTTAATAGTTGCTGATGTTTTTTTACTGTCAACTATGTAAGCACAAGATTATAGTGTGAACAGGACAGGAATTTTTAAACTTTCTTGCCTTTTTTGCTATATTATGGAATTTCAAAATTCAATTAGTTCAGAATTACTAACACCTGACATATTTTTATATTATTATTTTATATGATTTAAAAAGGAATAACCATTTTAAGTGACATTCAATTTTTCATAAGACCTGGAGACTGTGAAAAGTATTTAGAAAAATAGTTTAAGTGAAGTCTTCATAGTTCGTTCATTTTAATATATAAATAAAATAAATATTAATGAATAAATTGTTAAATTAATACATTTTTATTGATACATATATATAAGTTAAATATAAACAAAGTTGTGACCCATAGAAAAACACTACCGATACCATAAAAATACGGCCTATCGACATCTGTCCACCCACCTTGTGTCTTATCAGATGAAAAGATAACGCAATGTTTGCAAACACGGTCTCTCGGATTGATTAGCATAAATGGTAATTATTATGTGAACAGAACCATACATTTAATACCAAAACATCTCTCTCAAACCTTTGCAATATATTTATGACACAAACGTGAGTAGCCTTATTTTTCCTCGGCTTCTACTGTTTCACTTCATATTTCAAGTATGCAGTTTAGAAAAGATTTAACAGCGATGTATATTTTCGAAGTTGAAATGCCCCAAACAACCCAAAACGTTAGCTGTCCTCTGGTTTCCTGATCTGAATATTATTCAAACACAGGCTCTAGTCTAATATTACATTATGATCAGTCATTGTCTGTGTTTAATATCATCTGTTACAGAAACAAGCGATTTGATTTTGTCATGAATGCAAACATTTACATAATATCTTTTGGTAATGAGAAAATTGTTTCATTTACGTCAACTAACTACCGGGCCGCTTTCATATTACAAGGATAAAAGATTGTATTCCGATATATGTAACGGCAAACCATAAAAGTTAAAACTACTATGTTCTTTTCTGTCTACAATATGTATTTGTGGTAAAATATTTAGTTTTCAGGTAGCATTAATTCTTCTCGACAAACATTATATAAGCGCATGCACATCCAGTCTTTAGCGTGATAATTTAATGTATTCTGATTAATCTATTTAAAATCAGTTTATAACTTAAAATATGATCATGTATCCATTCTATTAATTAGACCAGATATTTCTTTTCTTATATGTCTAGCCCCAGAAACCTCTTTGAGTAAAAACAGTCAGTTTTGAAAATTTATGTCGGAGTGCCTTTTTTCACGTGTCGTCGTTTATAAATTGTGTTTGAATGTCAAAAGTACAATTCAGAAGCATAAAAGCATGTAATAAAATAAAACCTCATAGCATTGAAAACGTAACGGGATATCCTATTGTACTGCTGATCAACTAAATAATTGCTACTTTGCATGATTTTACATGTAAAGATATATCCATAGCACCATAGAACTGAGCATCCGTTTCGTTACAGCTAAACTGCTCTTTACGACCCTCGTACAGTAGAAATATTACATTAGGAAGTTCTAAACAAACATTGTGTAACTAATGATTACATTCTATCACCTTTAGAACATTCCAGTTTTTTCTAAAATCTGAAAGTGGAAGATATTAAACCAGTCATGTTCACTTATTAATGTGGCAGTCAAAAATTTAAATTACGGTGAGTAAACTGAAAGGATGAGTACTAGTCTCTATACAGAGCTCCTATAAAATTTTAGGTAAATAGCCATTTATTTAAAATGAACACTTTCTGAATGTGCCTGTGCCCTAAAAAAGTTTTTTGAACAGATGTTTTCACATTATCAAATATTTGTAATCCTTCGGCGCGAAGCGAGAGTGGGGTTATAGTAATGACATTGTCGGTCTGTCTATCTGTATGTCTGTCCGTAACATTTTCGTTTCCACTCAATACCTCTTACACCCTTGAAGTGATTGTTTTAAAACTTGGGTAAAATCATTAACTGAGACGAGAATCCAGTCATGTCAGTTCAAGGTCAAGGCCAAACTTGAAGGTCATTTGTTTCAGCATTCAATTATGTGTCCGCTCAATATCTCCTATACCTTTGAACCGATTTAATTGACACTTTGGTGAAATGTATAATGCATTGAGAGGATGTCAAGGTCATCTTCTCAAGTCTTCAGTTCCGTATTGTCATTGAAAAATTTAAAGCTCTCCCACAATCAAATATGCCTCCATAATTGCAATTCCATGTTTCCAAGACTACTTCAAAGCTCGCGCGGTGGGAGATATAGCAGTCCTTGGATTGTCTTGTTTCATTTTATATTAATGAGTCAATAAAATGCATATACAGTATATTATGGGTTAATTTAAACGTATGTTACAGTAAGCCTACGTAGAGTTTTTGACATTTGTGACACTTTACGTCTAACTTGCGGCTATTTTACTTGTCAAATACAACATTAGATTTAGTTTAAGTTTGTTCTATGTTCCAATTTTAAGATGATAAGACTTGCATAACTGAAACAAGTAAACATTATAGCCACTGTAGTTAAAATATTAACTATGTAACCGTATTATATGAAAAATATGTTACAGTTTTTTTTTCTGTTGTTAGGATTTTAGTATTTATATGCGTGTTTTTCCACACCGCTTTCTCGCGCTTTGTTGCAAAACAATAGACATTAATGAAGGTCATTAATTTATAATTGGTTTATTTCAAACGTTATCATACACAGCTTGTCATCTCAGGAATTGCCCGAAACTCACTTTTCTTACTTAGCTGGTTGTTTTCCGGAATAGATTATATTGATTTGCGATTTATTATACAAGTGACAATGGAATACGGCTTAACCTGGGCTAACTTCGGTTATATTTCATACTTAGTTGATATATTGGATTGACTTTGATGTACTGACATAAATAAAACAATAAGAACACACGTTTTAATGTTTAATGAAATAAAATGAATTTTCATTTTAAAATCGTTTGTGCGGAACATTTAAGATTATTTAAATGTTAACATTTACTCCTAAGACATTTAAATGTTAACATTTACACCTAAGACAAGTCATAATTTCTATAATTTTATATCCGTGAGTCGTGTTTTACCCTGTTTTTATTGCTTTTGTTATACGACAAATTACTTCTCCGTCACTTTTTCATGTGGCAAATGAGACAACTAGCGGTTTGGCGGTCGAAGTCGAAACCAGAAAAGACATTTTTGCGATTTGATAATTTATTTTTGGCTCCGCTAACATCGGAAGCAAAAGCACACCTATTTATATTTTTGCTTTTGTATTTTCGTCCTGCAGTTCACTCGGTGACAACGAACACGACACGACCTGACAATTAGATGTTTGCACTTGTCGTTTATTTCAAAAAAGATTGTTTAGGGGAATGTCCAAGCGCTTTTTAATTCAAAACAATAAAAGTCAGTACTGAAATGGTTTTGGTCTGGCAGAATGATAATTAAATCGATTAATTAAATCGATTGATTCATTGGTCTTGAATATTCTATGTATACATAACGTAAAAATAAATGTTTATGGTTATGAGTAATTGAAGAAAAAAACGTATGCTCTGAAATGCTCTTAACAGTAAATATTCACACTGAGACTTGCGAAAAATTCTTGAATAAATGTACACTAAAGACCGTCTTTCAAAAAATAGCTCAGACTTACTCCTACGACCGTTACACTTGATGCTTTTTGCAACAGAATAACCTCTTATTATTTTTTTCTGAAAGTAAACCAATTAAATGAATCTATGAAAAAAGTAATAGATATGTAAGAATACATTTATGATGATAAATTTCAAAGTAAGTCAAAGTAAAAGAGAAAGTAATGACAGTGGCGCAGTAGATATGTTCACATGTACATGTAAAAGCTTTGTCAGATTTTGAAATTAAATCTAAATGTAACTGATTTCTTGCAACTATTTGCGTATGCAACGACATCAAAGAACTGCGTCCTATTATATGTCTTTTGCAAAACTGATTTTAAAAAGAAGTAAGAAATGACCCAAAATCTGTTACCTATTTTGTTGAAATGAAAGGAAATAAACCATCTTAAAGTTAAAGATTTTTTACTTCTTTTTTCCTCTTCATTTATTTAATTCAAAATGATAAAATTTCTGTTATATATTTTGTTGAAATGAAATAAACCATCTTTGATAAGCACTATTTGATTCTTTTTTTTCATTCAATTTTTTCTCATATCTTCAGTACCTTCGTTCCGAAAACGGTGCTTTATAATTGTTTATCACTTTTTAAGAGTTTAATTGAAATAGTACTATTACATCGTCGGATACCCACGGCCGATCTATTAACATTTATCAGCCGTGGGATTATTGGACGATATTTAGTCGATTAGAGGTGTGTCAAAGACATTATTTTATTGGTTCCCTCACGATTTCATGTGGCGAATAAAACCAGTCAAAACGCACGTTCCAGATATGAAACCACCAATTCAGCTGAAAAAATGGTACCCGCATAATGGCGGCTAGAAATAGTTCTCAGTTTTCTTGGCTATTTTTAACATTTTTGCCCTATTCTGTCTATTTTTTTTGCTGGAATCATTTTGTTTGACTATTTCTGATAGTGTGGTAGCAATTTTATGCTCATATGCATTCAGAATAGAATTCACAATGTGAGATTGTTTCACATACCCCAATCTGAAAATTAGCTCAGATTTTTTGTTAATTTTATGGGTAAGTTTACATGAGCAGAAATATCTTTCTTGTTTGAAACACAACCCCCACTTTTCTTGCTATTTTTCATGAGTACAGATATAGATCTACAAGAATATGTAAGTAAAAGCTATTTAAAAATGGTTTTGCTATCTTTTACAGCCCTGTGAACTTTATGAATTTTATATAGAATAAAGAATCTATTTGGTGGTTTCACACCTCCATACGACGGGGTCACTCCAGAATGGAATCACTTCCGGGTCGTAGAGTGCTAAAATAGTGCCAAGTAGAATTTTCAGCTTGAAGATTGTATGTGCATTTCTGCAAGGAAAAGTTGATTTAATTGCCAAACAGTTTGTTTTCTATTTAACTTCAATGCTTTCTTAATGTGTTTGCAGTATTTGCTTTGTATTTTACAGGACTGTTTTCTGAGAGTGGATGAATCCAGAAGTAGAGGCAATCCGAATTGTTGGTCGTCCGAGAAGTTGAAATTTACCTTGTAACTGGTTTTAAATGTGTAAGGTGGAGAAAAAACCCTAATGCTGCCACTTCCAGAGGAATTTCTGAAGATCAATGAATGAACTTGATGGATTAATAGGCCAAAATTCAGTTGGATTATTAGAATGCCTCCTAGGAATGACAGAAAAGCTCCTATTTTACTTTATGTTCTATGTGCAAAAAAGTTACCGGAGTGACACCATGTTTCATTCAGTTTGTGGAAAAGTTCACGGGCGTTTTCTTCCCTCTCTGTTGAAGAGTATCGATTTTCTTAAACGCGATTTCATTGGTCAATTTTAGGCACTTGTTGCTATATATCGACGCAAATCGATTTATGTTTCCTACGGTTTGATCACATGTAATAATCAACCGTGGGTATCCGAGGATGGTACTATTATATAATATATTTTTTTTAAAGTAACATTAAGTTAATATTGATATACTTAAATAATAATAATAAAAAAAAATCTCTGCAAAAAGACATCCTACAAATTGGTATAAAATAGTGATTTTAAGTTTGTAAGTATTTTCTATCATTTTGTACATATCCGAAGCTATAATTTTTATTGCATTGACACAACGAGGTAAACGAAGACCGCGTTATAAATTTTGTTTTTACTTATCGCAATTTCTGTCATAATTTTGAAATTTGCATGAGGCAAACTCGGCAGTCATAACTGACATGTAAAAGCAGCGGCCGAGTATTTTATTTTTTTTCAGAAACATTTTTAATACAGTCAGCCGTTTGGAACAATATTACATCGTGATCAATTGTTACCGCCAGTCTTTGACATAAAACACGGTAGACCTTATCACTTTCTTTTCTAAACAGGGAGTGCCGAGTATATTAAAAAAAAAACAGCTCTTACTCCACTACTGGCAATCAAATAAGAATATGAAATTTCCACCTTTTCTGTGAGTCGTGTAAATTTTCAAGGTTATACTCATGTGTGAGTTGAAATTATCCAAGGAATACATATTTCGGATAGTTTGATTTACACGAATTCCGCAAATACCAAAATAATAGAAAGAATGCTAACAGGTCATGTATTTTATTTTATTTTTTCTAAAACATAGCGGTAATATAAACTTCTACCTGGCAGGGATCAAATCGTCAAGGAATGGATTGTCACAAATATTTAGAAACGATGTTTACATTTTCAAATAGAGAAAACATGTCTTTTACTTTTTATAAGTAAATTTTATTTAGAATTTGAAGGGAGCAATACAATGTGTTCGGAATATTACCTCCACCTTTTAGGTTTTTTTCCAAAGTAAAATACAATTTTCGCCCAGTGTTTGCTAAGGTTGCATGGAATCATTTTAATCCACTCACATAGACTGCATCGACACATTTACTCTTTCATTTATCTCAGAAAACGTATAAAAAACCCACGTCTACAGAGTGTTTGCAATGTCTGACCAAGTGTTAAAATGGAACTGAAATTAGATGAAACTTGAGTAAAAGACGTGAAATGAATAATTCAAATGTGTATCCAATGTCTATTTGCTTACAAATATAGTCTTACAGAAGACCAAGAGTGTAAGTTGGCGTAATACGGTGTTGCAAATAACGGTTACGTCGATTATGATGTTTAAAGTTCCAGGCTTATTCAGTTAAGGTGTCTGACATAATAAAACTATATTATATACATATACCTGAATTAATCACAAAAGGAACACCAGAGAAATAGTTATCAGAAATATTTCTGCTAGACTTTGTGGACAGATGTCAATATTGTAGCACATAACTTTTTTGCACCTTATGTAGTATTATTGTCGGACCCGCTTGTGTAGAGCTTAAGATTACCGGTTCAACTGCATTCGGGAAGGGTTCGTCAGTGGGCTTGTTTGTGCGCCCGTCTGATTTTTCAGAGCTATAACTTTGTCATAATTCGACCAATTTACAAAACTATTTTGTATAAACACGTACCAGTATTAAACAAAGTGTGATTTTAAAACCATTTTAAATAAACATTAGCGGTGTTAGGCAAAGTGTTGCGGATAAGAGCCAGATCATTTGTCCAAAGGACAAAGGCATTTTAATTGAAACACGTTCGTGTAATTTTGTAAGCGTGTAACTGAAGTATATATATAATACTCCCTTGCCTATCAGCTAGGTTCTATTGCGACGTGGTAGTGTTTATCTAGGTTTTGTGTGTTTAAAACCAGCTGTTTTAGAAATTCATCTAACTACTTATTATTTAGGTATTGCTACAAAGAATTTTTTCAAACTCATTACCATCAGGGTATTTACTATTAAATTAGGGATATTTCGTGAACTTGAAGGAAGTATGTGAAGAAACGAGTAAGTCATGATTTGGACTACGGAACTTTCTTAAAACACTAGAGAGGGTCGATATATGTTTGAATGCCAATCGTAGAATACAAAATATTTTTCAAATAACGTGTTGAAATAAACCCTTGTAGCATTTCAAACATAACCGCGTATCCTGTTGTACTGCAGTTCAATTTTAAATGCTAAACTGCGCGATATTACGCGCAAAGAGATATCCAAAGGCACTATAAAAATTGAGCGTCCGTTTCGATACAGCATGTTTACGAACCTTGTACAGTAGAAATATTACATTTAGGTTTTCATGACAGGAAGCTTTAAACAAACATAAGGAAACAACTGATTACATTTAATTACCTTCGATAATGAACGTTAAATGACACTTGAAGTTATTATCTTAAAACTTACAAGGCCTAAGTTACCAGCTGTACAAGCTATTATTTGTTGCTTTTGCTGAAAACGCGTACGCTTAAATTAGATCATAGAAACTTAATTTATAATACCAAACAATTCGTTTCTACTGAGTATAAATAAAGTGAAATACGATAAAAGCACGAATCAATCACTATTTCAAATAAAGTGGAGGAAAATAAGATCGCAGTTGCCTATCAAGATGTCGCCACGTATCATATTTCACTCTTAGATTGTACTTCGCATTCATTCAATAACTGTTCCCAAAAAAACACCGCGATATTCTGATTAGCTGTTGCCATGGTTAGTGTCGTCAAGAATATGGCAGCGGTGATAAAAAACTTCATCTCATTATTAGTTATTTCATAGCTGTAGACTTTCAACAAAAAACTAATTTCTGCAGTTGCGTCTTACCGTCGCCGAGCTGAAATTCAGAGAAGTGCATTTTATAACAGTCTATGCAATCACTAATTACGTGTTTAATGACCTGACATTTAGGCGTGTCTGATATAGTGGATTTTATTGCCTCACAACCTTCAAATAACTCACAATTTTCAAACATAAACATATTATCTTCTAAACAAAACATAAACTTTTCAGCCTAGGATGAGGAGTAGTACGACTTGCCCTACTGTTTAAGCATAAAGATATAAAAATATGAAGCAGTCATCCACTTCATTGAAACGCATGAATTTATTTAACCATGAACTTGAAGTAAGCATTTTTAAAAGTATTATTCCATACCTGTTAGCAAAACTTCTAACATAGACATTCGTCTTACTAAATTAGAAAATATATAAATAATAGTTTATACTATCTTTCAATCAACCATTCAATAAAAACTTTGCTTGTTTTCATAACTATACTAAATCTGGGATACATCTTGTTCTAATGGTCATTTACTGATAAATATATTGCACTTTTGTTTGAAAGTCATGTTTCGAGTCTATATCTGCCCATGCTATTTCACCTGGTAATGCTTATCTTTAGTTGCTCCTAAAAAGTTCTGCAACATTGTGTTCTATTTTTTCTCTTTTCTTTCCCTAACACTTTACGCAAGAGTTCTCTACAAGTAGCTGTCGCTTAGATGAACAGGTGTAAAAGAACTGGAATATAAACCCCGAGATAATTAATAGAAACAAGTTAAGTCAGTGAATGGAATAAGCCGACTGAATAATTTTAATCCAGAGAAAATAATACTTGAAATTTGATTTGCTCTCTTACCTCTCAGTTGCAAAAAAATCTAATGTCTTTTATAGCTTTTATTACAGCTGTATATAGTCTGGTTCCCGTGTCAGGGGAAGGAACTCCAGAGTAAGCTGTATACATTTTCACTTACTAATACCCGTTTACATAGCTACTTGATAACATTTTTTTATTTATCTCCTAATGTGTGTATACTTCCCTTAGCTAGAGTAATGGATAGTTGCATTCATGGTACAAAGCTACTCATAGACTCATGCAATAGAAGAAATTTAGGAAGTGAAAACAAAATATTATCTTTATTTTCACGCCATTAGATGGCATGGATGCGAAACTGTAAACGGTTAGTACTCATTTCTTCTTTTATTTACTTTATTTCTACTGTAAGTTTGTCTGACCATGACAGTAATGAAAAAAGACTATTTATATTTCAAAAATATTGTAATACCTTTTAGAAATATTTTCCTTCAGGCGACTGTTTGGATATCAATGAAGCACGATTTTTTCCTGCCGAGTCCAAGACTAATTGAAATGTCTTGTACCAAAGCTAATTTATAGGCAATATGCATGTCATCCGGATTTGACGAGACATACAAGTTTGTTACACAACGTAAATTCTGAACTACATTTATTAGAACTTCATTCATTTTAGAGTAAAATATCTGAAATATTATTTCATGCTATTTTAAAGTTTTAGAAGCAAAGCCGTACACCCATATACGCAAAACAAAAGACGGAATTTTAAAATTTTAATTTTAAAAGCTACTCAAAATGCAGTCTTAGTGTCAATATTTTTCATCTACGCTATCATAATGACTTTTTTACATAACAAAAGGACATAGTCATAGATACAAGATCATATGGTTTTAGCGGAACGTATTTTGAGAATATTTAATTTTATCCTCAGAATCTGTAATTACTTTTCTTTAGAGAGATACTACCAGAATGCCGACGCGAGCAGGTTCTGACTCGTTATTTCCATAACTTTGCTTAGGGACACCTGATCAGGTCTTTTTCAAAACACTGAAATGGAATGACATCTGACGAAACATGTAGAGACAGCAACCAAAAATGGCATAGATTATAGAGTAGTGTTATTGATAGGATTAAACCATACGTCTAAGATTCTCCAGTTACTTTCAGTATTCCAGTATTTTAGGCCCGATGGCGATTAATTACAAGAACTTGTTTCCCTGTTGATACAGCATAAATAGGTTAAAGCTAATCTAACAATGCCTTCGAGTAGCGACCTTTATAGTCCACTGCAAACTACATCCAGTGATATTAAACAGTTTTTAACGACTAATGAATAATGTTTCCATTTACTATACTTTAATAGTGCTCGTTGGAGCAAGTCAAATAGTTTTATTGTATTACTTTTACAGGCTTATTTCATCTAAGTCGTCTCGAGGACTACCAAGTTGGTTCCGTTTTTTTTACGTAGGCTGAAAATGTCAATAGAAGTTATACATATAAGATTAATGTCTGAATACTTTAGCTGACTATGTAAGCAAGACAAACAAGACAAACCGTAAAATTCTAATGAATTTTTTACCAAAATAAATCTAGTTTTTAATTAATTTTAAAGAACCTAATATATATATATATTAATTTAAGTACTTTATCTGGCTTCTCAAGTGCTCATATATGCAAATATAAAACCTATAATTACCTCCCCCTTGTTCTAAATACAAATGTTGTTTAGGCGATGATTTTCTTTTTGATATAATACACTTGATTCAATTCAGACAAATAGAAATAAAATGTTAAGGAAAATCACCTGACATATGAAGTATAGTGTTCAGCAAAAGTCGTGAAAAAAATGAGCTTTTATGCGTATTTGGACTATTGTTTCTGAGGACAGCCATTCAGCTGTAACAGTATATAAATATTTTCATGTATATTCTTAACAGAATCAAATTGTTTTGCTGTCTACAAGATGTCAGTCGTTATAACTGATCGCAATGGTAGGTTATTTTCTGAGTTTGAAGACTAAAAGTAGAGGTAAAAAGAAACAAGTACAACAATGGCATTAGGGTAATCATTTTGGCAGTTTGCGTTGGTTTCCTACTATCAGTGTTACAAACCAATACTAGTATATGTTTGCGTAAATGTGTATTAAAATTTTGATTCCATATATCAGCATGATATATATTTACTCTCCTGCGCATCGGTCGAATGTTTCACTTTCTTACCTTTGCTAAAATTCAGTTTTCATAACGGTATTTTAACTTTTTTGGACAGGGAAATCCACAGTTACTTTTCAGGCAATCAGTTACTAGCCTGCAAGGAATGGTCCAAACATACACTTGACAACCCAAAATGTAAACAAACAATGCATGTTTTTTTTGTATTTCCCTTTTCAGAGTGCTTTTTAATATGTATACGTAAAAAAAACAGTAAAATGTCAACAATGGTATGGTTGTTTTAGACGTGTAATTACTGTATTAAGATGTTAACGTAAACGTGTAAATGAAATGTGTTTACAAAATTGTCAGAAAACACCTGTCTATATATATAATTTTTGCAATCACATGATTGTTTCAACCAGTGAAAAATGGTTTTCAAGCCTTGGCTCATGGTGAGCTTCTGTGATCACAATTTGTCCGACGTCCGTCAACAATTTCATTCAAACAACATCTCCTCTGAAACCTCTGGGCCAAATTTGATGAAACTTGCCTGGGATGTTTCTTGCATAAAGTTCTTCCAAAGTTGTTCAAAGAATTTAATTCCATCAAGAACTCTGGTTGCTACGGCAACTTAAAGGAAAAACTTTGAAAATCTTCTTGTCTGAAACCACAAGACCCTGAGCCTTAAGATTTGGTATGTAACATTGTCAAGTAAATCTCTATCAAGTTTGTTCAAATTATACCCCTGGAGTCAAATTTGGCCCCGCCCTGGGCGTCAACTTATTTAACATAGTGAAACTTTAAAAATCTTCTTGTCTGAAACCATCAGGCTCTGAGCCTTAAGATTTGGTATGTAGCAGTGCCGTGTGGATCTCTACCAAGTTTGTTCAAATTAAGCCCCTGGGGTCAAATTTGGCCCTGCCCCGGGGGTTAACTTATTTTTACATAGGGAAAACTTTGAAAATCTTCTTGTTTGTATAAAATATGAGATCTTTGAATATCTTCAGTTAGAAAATGTAATGTTGCATCTGATGTTTGCTTAACGGTAGATCCTCAGGCAAAGTACTCAGGTGAGCGATCCAGGGCCATCATGGCCCTCTTGTTTACAAATGTGGTCACATTCGTAGCAGGTACAATTTGTTGCAAATGCGTTTGTCCAAAATTGGGGTTGACATTAGAAGCACATATGTAACAGGTTAAGTTCTTGACTATTGTGGCTTGTTGCAGACGTGGTAACAGTGCACCCACATTCATACGAGGAGAAGATTGCCTGTTCATTTTGCAAAATTTACTGATTTCAGGCCATCTTACTTCTAAAATGAAACATTTCGATTGAAAATCGGTAAATAGAGCTCAGTCTAAGAACTGATACATTGACACATGTTAAAATATGTTCAACTTGTTAATAATTGTAACTAATCCATAGAACAAATCAGCTAAATAAGTGGGATAAGAATTTATTGTTGTATTGGAAAGAATTGCAAGGGGCCATTCAATCTAAAGCAACAGACACAAGTGTGACGCACATTACGGCCAATATATATTTTGTCGATGAAAAAAACCAGCTTTTTTGTCGTATAAGCATCATATTTAGTAGTTAAGAACCAAACAATTAATTTAGTTTTTAATGGTTATCTTGTAGGATCAGATAAAATGACTCACTCGATAGGACCCTCGCCTCTAGCCACACTACAGCTGTAATTAGTAAATTTATTAAGAAGTGTCAGACTTTCAAAATGCACATAATTTAATATCATAAAGGAATATGATAGTTCAACTTTTATTCATTATTGGATGAGAAATGTAATCATTTATATGTGACATCACGCGACAAAAATACAGAAGTCGTAAAAGATGTTGTGCATACATATAAATTTTAACATATAGCCTCATAGTAATGTTGTTCTAAAACAAGGACACAAAGCCTGAATACTGTAACAGAACTTCTTTGATCTATTTAAAATACACGTCACTTCTTTCTTTGGCTTACAAATAAACATATGATACTTTTTAGAGCTATTGTAATTGCAGTAATCCTAATAATAGACCCTATTCTTGATAAAGATAACAAGTAAGCTTCTATGTTGACACAGTTAACTATTCCTTCTACATGATTTGCAAAGTTCTGACTTGCCTTTGACGTCTCTTTAGAAGGAAACAACCTACCATGTATTCCTTATACAGTTTAGTTCTATTATCTGTATTTAATAAAAAAGAAACCTTTTCTGTGTCGATAATTTTCCCCGCGGTGTCTGCTTGAGTGCAATGCGGCACGATTTCATGGTCAGACATTTTAGGACTGGTAAAACTAGGAAAGTAATTAGGAAAAAAATGTTATTTCTATTAATTTCTGTGAGCTTCATTCTTTATGGCACAATGGTAATTATGTCCAAGTAGCACTTGATGAACGTGTGGTCGGTGTATATTTTGTGTTAAAATACAGTAAAACGATGACAAAAAAGAACACGTCTACAGAACAGAAAAGTATTTTACTAATTTATTTATTTCCAAAAGCTCAATACAACAGGATTGGACCTATGTAAAATCGCTTGTGCTCATGAAATACAGCAAAGGCTTTAAAAAAAAAATACTCTGAATAAATATATCAAGAAACAATAAATTAGAGGTGCAACGGATTAAGCCTCACTGAAGGTGATATGTGGGACCTGTGAACTTTTCACAGTTAATGTCTTAGTTGATTCATCAAAATTATATTCAGATAAACTAAAAACTGCATGTCTACTTCTAACCTCAAAAATAGCTTTATATCGGCTGAATTAGTATTTTGTGACAAAATTAACTAAACAAGGCTTTCCATTCCCTTTTCTCTTTATATCATTTTGAGGTAAACAGTACTGCCGTTGCTGGTCAAAAAGGTTTTAATGTCTCTACTTCGATTATCATTCAAATCAGTCCCGATGCCTGGAAAAATAATATAAAGAACAAATAAGCTTTTTTTTCAATTTATTGCTTTTGTGGTTTCTTATAATCTCTGTAAGAACACTGATACCTTTGGCTTTTGTTTATGAAACTCAAGACTATTTCGAGCAGCTTTTTGCCGTCAATTATACAATTATGTTTGCAAAACATAATGGTCAGAATATCAATTTTTGTCAGATTATTATCGCTTTGCTTCGTAACGTTTGTTTTAAGATCTTTGTGAAATTCGAGAATTCAGTTTAAAAATGACGGACTGCTAATTTCCATTGGAAAAGATGTTCTGGAAAAAGTTCTGTGTTAGAAGATATCAACAGATGCCTGAAAGAAGCTAAACATCTGTGTCATATTTTATTTGTGAGATCAAAAACACTGAACCAGAAGTGGAATGTATCACATTGATATTTAGTTTATCATAAAAAAGAAGAAGTATCAGTCTGAGTGGATAAGCAACAACATCGTTATGTGCAAAACACTAAGCCAGACTCACGAGGGTCAGGATAAAAAACGTCCAAATAAACCAGACAGAAAGAAAGACGAACAAGAAAGGGGATTGTGCCTACTTCTCAAAATGTAGATGCACTGTTGTATACTAATACAGCGTGAGATAGCTACAAAGTGCCATCAAAACAAGTCGAATACAAAACAGAAAGACAAAAAGGTAAATGTGCTTCGTTCTCGAAATGACAAAGCACTTCCGTATACTAGTACAGCATCAAGTAAGAGAGTTTGAGAGGATTATCACAGACGAGCGTCAGTACCTAAAATTACTTTTCCTCCATCAGAAGAAAGAGCAAACGGGATTTCCTCCAAGAGTAGATCTGAAGACCGAGAAAGCACATTTGGCAGACAGCAGGAAAGTAGTTTACCCTTAATTCATTTTTATTGCTTACTATACCTATTATTCTCGAGAAAGGCATATGCACGAGACGTTTCACCGAAATAAACTACCATTAAGTATTCCTCAATTGTCAGGAATTTTAATTATACATTTCAAATATATATAAACGTCATACAGCTGTCAATAAAACTTGTTTACTATTGATGCAATGGTGCTGTAATTTCATTTTGTCGGGCTACAAGTTCTCCTTTTATCGTTATATATAATCACAATATATATTTTTGTCAAAAGTATTATTACAAATTTGATCCCCGTCTATCGGGTTTGAAGAAAGTCTTCAATATGTGTTGTTTTTACATAGATGTGACAAGTGAATTTGAGCAAGCTGTACTTCAGACTACAAAAACTTTGTACTTGTTATATATATGTCAAATTAATATAAAGCTTAAACTGTACTATGGCAACGTAAATCATTTCACAAGGAAATCTGAAAAGTTAAAAAAGGGCATACCCTAAATAAAGATTAACTGATGATATTAATTATCATTGACCATGGAA
Source organism: Cyclina sinensis (assembly GCA_012932295.1). NCBI lineage: Eukaryota > Metazoa > Mollusca > Bivalvia > Venerida > Veneridae > Cyclina > Cyclina sinensis. Next base: position 35,043,337 of record JAAONU010000014.1, read on the forward strand.
TTTATTTCTGACAACGGGTAAAACCTAATTTGTCGATCACGGACAGGAAACTGTCATTAAATTTGCTTGGCATTTGTCATTTATTCAAACAAATTGATTAGTGTAATTTGCAAAGAAGGATAGAATGTAACATAAATCATAATTAAGTGCGGTTTAATTGACAACAGTAATAGAAAATCAATACCTAAGCTATTTCAGCCGCAAAGAATATTAATTATATTGATTTTTCTATAATACCGCATAGTGAAATAATAATATCGGAGCCGATTCATGCGTGTTCTGTGAATATATGGGGAAAGATTTGAGGAGAAATAAACCAGCTATGATTGTATAAACACATTTTTAAGATACGATTCGTAAATGTGAGGGACTTGCAAAGCAAATATTCTTCAATAGTCAGCCAGTAATTAAGATGTTATAGTTACAAATGACAATAAGAAAAATAAAGAAATAATAAATTAATTAGTAAACACGCCTGCGTAAACACATAAATAAAACATGTTTTGAAAATGTAGAATTAGTCATGCGTTTCAGTTCCTTTAAAGGGATACACAGGCAAATGAATGACCAAAAAATTAAAACCGATATTATTTGCTAAAATCACGTTCAATATGAAGAACTTTAAATTACCAGTGTGTTTGTAGTGAAATGCGGGCTTGAACGTAAATATTTGAACGTTCTTTAACAGAAAATAAAACGTGAACGAAATCACAGTTATGTTTGAATAGGTCACGTGACAAAAACAACCAATCGTCGTTTCTCTTGGGTTGCCTGCTGCCGTAGATCACGTGACAGGTACTTCAACCGTCCAATCATTCACTGCAAAATTTTGCGCGAAATCTAAATTTTCTATCTAGACCCACGTGGGCCAAGTTAGGAAACCACTCGGTTTTTCATTTAAAAAGAGGAAATCTTTCATACTGGGACTGATCATTGTATTCATTTTGTTCACATTTATATTATATTAGTAGAAGAAATGAGAAAGAAAGCATAAAACTTTTGCCTGTATATCCCTTTAATCTAAATAGATTTCAACTTTCTCATCAGTATATTATGTTTTTCTTTAAAAGGCATACCTGATACTTCTTTTATTTCATCTTGATAATCTGTTCTAGTCTTTTTCGAAATTTTGCATAAAAACTAATGTTGATTTAAATTACTAATATTTTTCGTACAGATGACCGTGTGATGATCTTAAGTGTCTGAAAATACTGACAAGTTACCCCCGGAATATTTGTGATTAAGTATGTCTTTTCATACAAAAAATGTACAGTTCTTTGTCGTAACCATCACAATATCACGAGATATTACTGATTTGATTTGCATAAGTCAAGGTAAAAATTTCAGATTACTTTGTAGACCTTTTAACAGATGTTCACTTACAACGTTTTCTTTACAAATACTTTGCAAGTGAAGCCTGTTAGATTAACTTTTTAATCTAACAATACCAGTAGTAATCAAATGTAATATTTGAGGAGTAATACATGTATAGACGAACATAAAAATTGATACGATTTAACTGGCGTTGTATCGTCAGCTTGGCAGTTGGTGTAGACTGTTTTAAGGTGCCGAATATATAGCATATGTGTTTGAAAGAAAATATTATTGTCGTCATTACGACCATTTTCTATCAGTTCAGGACGTAATGTCTCCATGCTATCATCGTATTTATTCGTAGTCCTGTTAATGTGAGGAATACACATAAAACAACAAGATGCTACAAATTACTGCTGGATTCTCCCCATGATCTAAGAAGATAAATAAAAAATACCAAAAAAGTATATTAGGTGCAATCATTTTGCTACACCGCGCTTGTTTAGAATTTCCGTTTAATATCAAGTATATGCAAATTGAAACCGTAAATAGCAATTAAGCTGTGACGTACCGGATATTAGGCTATTTTCATTCCGCATCAACGTTTCTCAAATGACAGATCATGCAATTTGGCTGTTACTCAGATACACAAGTTGAGATAATTTTTACCAAACACTGAGACTACAAGAGAATTTCTTTTATTTCTAAGCAAAATGACTAAAACACATAGTTTTAGACAAAATATATTTAATTTTTTTATTTATGTTTTACATATATCTCATAAATACAGAGTAGACAAACAATAAAGGATGGTAGCATTTTATATATTCGTAGACAATGATTTCTTAACTTGGTCTTGTCTGCGATTCGTCGACTCAACTTGATGAACGTTTGAAGTCATTTTTATAAAACAAATTAAAACAGCAGAGTTGCAGAGCGAACACTAATGGTTTGTCTGTATAATTCAACAGTACACACGAACGGACAGACATGCGGACAAAGTGCAGGAACATACTACTTCTGTCTAATGAATACTTTAGCCAACTTTTGTTTTGGAAATGATTTTGACCATCACCTTTACCTTGGAAACATGGCTCTTTTTTCACGGACATTCTGTGCTATATGGCGGTACCTACGAACGGAGAGTCGGAAATATAGGTGACTTTGTGACATGCTGGCTCTTTCTGATGAACTTTTGGGTGCAAAGTAATTGCAAAATCTGATGAGCTAGCAAAGAGTTACAGAGAGGACAAAAACGTTAAGTCAGGGAGAATTTATCTCTTGTACAAGATCTCTTACTCTGATATTATACATAACAGAGCCTATTAACTAGTGGTGCCTTCATTAAATCTACAATGAAGGCATGTACATAGAATGAGAATGAGAATAGAAAAGTCATTTGTTTCCTGCCTTTAAAGTCTATGGTTGCATGGTTTTTAAATTATTCTGATTCATCTTATGCAAAGGAACGAGTACGAAAATAAGAAACTTTTATAATTCGTTGTTTCTGATAGGGTCCAGTGAAGCTAAGTTTAAATTCTCTATTTCCTATGAAAATCTGTAGTTACTTTGTGTATTGTTCGAACTAACTCGATCCATTTAATTTCGGAACATGCAAAAAATATTTGATTCATTTGAATGTGCTGTAACTATTGCATTACTGACTGAAAATTTCTAAACATCACTAAAGTACTTGATCTGCTAAACATTAAGACTTTAGCATCGCATTAAAAGTATACAAGCAAATATTATGATGTAAGGGCCAAAAACGTTCGTTCCCCAGTATGCATAATAAAATACGAACTAATCAGCGCCTTAACAAAAAACCTGATTTTGAAGAGCACAGTAAAAGCAATAAATTGTAAAGTGCCAACGAAAGGCTGCGAATACAATTCAGATCAAATAAGCTGTAATTTTCAGTGAAAAAAATCGTTACACGTCTTGCGTGAAAATCGTTCTCGAAACATCATTATTAAAATGCTGAGCTTGCCTAATTGACACTGCACTTAACAGGCATCAGATAATGTCTGAGTGACTATGCCCTATTATCGCGAATTAATTATTTTTAAGAAATCCCATGAAAAATAGAATGTCAAAGCAACCACAAATTGAAATGAAATCGATTCCTTATTTTTACACTTGCAATCTAGTATATACGCCGTCAGGTCACTGTTGATCGGTCACGCATATTTAGGCTACTTGCTAAATTTTAAAATTGCGGAAATGTAGAACAAATATTCTTTAACTCGTTTGGGAATTTAATCTTAACTTGCAGAAATTCATCGAAAGAGAACTGTCACTTTACTGGTGGAAACACTGCCAACTGTCTTATTGTTCTGCACGTCACTTGCTTGAATAAGGTGACGTCAGTTGCGTAGACCCCGATGCCTAAAGGCGAGGACAAATGACAGGACCAATATCAAATTGGCTATTTAAAGATGATTTTCTCCAATATCAATTATAATTTAAAAATATATTTAAATAAATGACTTGCCATAAATTGGTGAAATATTAACTGAAAATACTTCAAATGGAATATCCTTTTCCGTTAAGATTTTGAAAAGTATCGTGTATCAGCGGATGATAGATAAATATTACTGTACTTTTCACTTCAAAAAAATGTACGCTTACTAAGCAGCACATGTTCCTGTATGATTTGAAACGTCTATCTTGCTTGGGGCACGACAAAAATGTTTCAAGTATATTCTTTCGTTCTCTGGCTTAAAAATGTTATTTTAAGCACGTAAAAATCATGACTTTTGTTGAATATTTCCCTGAGATGTCTGCTAACATGCAGTTAGGCACGTTTACACGTTCAAGTATCGAGACTGATTATAATGTTAAGTAAACGGGTACGGAGTACTCGAAAGTAGCCTATACAGGGCTGACACACGTTTGGTTTCAAATAAATTGAGTATTCAGCCTTTTCTTTCGATTTTAAATTACAACTTCCATATATGCTAACTGGATATTTATACACATCTCTGTTCAACTTCTGACCTGAAAACTTGTCCAAAAAAAGAAGTCCTAAATGTTTTCTTTCCTTAATTAATCCTGTAGTGTGTAGCTGGAATAGAAAAAGATGTTACAGGTTGTCACTGCATTTAGCAAAGCTTACTTTTGCACATGTCTGTTACGAAGTTTTATACATTTAAAAATACTGATTTTTGACTCCACCATTTATTAATTATGATAAGATATTTACTACTCCTTTGTATCAATGTTTCCCTTTTGTGTTATCCTTCTTAAATCTTTATAACGGTCATTAAGACTTTAAACTTAGCTGTGCCTTTTCTATTCAATTTTTCTCTACAAAAATGACAATTCGTTCAAACATATTATTGCTTGAAATCTTCTTGAAGCAGGAATACATTTGTTAGCAAACTTGAACATATATTGGTCGAATGACAGAGGTCGAGTAAGTTTGTTAACTGTTTTCTATTTTACTGATTTTTTTTCAAAACATGCTGGATAGAGTGTTATGGCACCAAATGTTGCATAAGGGGTACACTATTCTGACATTACCGAAAATCATTTGATAGTTTTTATTCCTTGACAGATTATGCACTGAGGCAATTAATTGTCGGAAAGTATCGACAAAGACTATACCCTAGAGATATTTTTTTGTATGCACGTGCAAATCACAAAAAAGAGAGAAGTGATTCTTGCGTAAGATAGCCATAAATAGAGACACTGTAACAGAAGGAAAATGCTTTGTTTAGAACACTCAGTTTGAACGTTTATAGTTCGGTAACACATATCTTTTTCTACCTTTTAAGTACACAGGCATTATCTGTCTAATTTTGCAGCCTTATTATGTATACATATTAATTAATACTGCATGGGATTGTGTCATAACAATCATAGGTGGTTGATGTAATTTATTGCTTAACATCAATATTTGTGTATGCAAAATTAACCATATGGAGTTTGAGATATATCGTCTGGAACTGCAATATTACCAGTTTACCGGTGCCATATTTATGTACTCTTATCTCATATACTACGTCTACAAAACACAGACGCAAAATCATATTCTCTTAATTCTCCGTACTTATCCTTAAAAACAAAGCATAATATCTTAGCTTTTTTTCATTAAATGTAGTCATAATGTTACACAGTGCTTATTTATCATTGATTTATGCAAATTGAAACAATAAATATCAATTAAACTGTTTCGAACCAGACATCCAACCCCTTGCATTACGCATCAGTCTTAGAAATGTCAGATCACGCAATATAACAATAACTATAGTACACCTGTGAAGAGCATTTAAATAGAAGAAAATGGGTTTGATATACATAAAACCTTTAATTCCCTTATTTTTAAGGGACATTTACCGAACCATCAGGTGTGAGTACAAGCAACAGAAGCATGGTAGGTCAATCGACGAGTTCTTTAATTCAGGATGTTAGCCAGTGATGTATTTCTCAGTCTGTGTTTTTATTGTCGATCTTATTCCGAGATAAATGGTTACAACTTAAAAGAGGCCAGGGAATAGTGACTTTCTGATCTAAAAAATCAACGAAGTATATTACTTAATGTTTAACAACAGCAATACCACGATAAAGTTTCAGATTACAAGCTCCCGTCACATAAACGTCTCACCGATGGAAAATTTTAAACATTAAAGAAATGACTGGCCTTTGCCAAGCACTCTTCCAATCGTCTTGTTACAATAATATATAAGTGTTTGTGTCATTAGAAGCCAAAATAGCAGATAAATACAGAATCAGTTTTTTAAATTCGCAAAATACAACTAATAACAAACAAAACTTCAAAGATAAATGGCAACGGTGTTTATTTTAACATTAAACTGGCAAATTTCTAGCTTAAGGGCTTATTAGTTTTCGTATGCAGACTGTAGTTTATAAGCAGCATGCGCTTGTAAATCAATTTCATAATGGATTAAATAAAGCATGTCCTTTGGTTTGATGAATTCTTTAATTGGAAGAACTGATGCAGTTTATTAAATACAAACAGGAGTAATAGCTTACATATTTTACAATAACGACGTGAAAATCAAATGCAAGTTGTTGAACACGCATCGATTGCAATGCTAGTGGCAAAAGATTCACTCCTGTGTTACCAAGTTTTATTGTCTCACAAATTCGAACTTATCAGCGCTTTTACAAAGCACTGAACTTTCAAGAGTAGAATTAAAGCAATAAAATGTTCCGTTGTCAATGCTAATTTTCGGTTCAAGGCTTCAACACAAGCCTGGTATAAACATCAGACTCGAAAATCGTTCTTGCAATTTGGAAGTTACCTGATAATGAACTCCAAAGGAAAAAAAAGTCTTCAACAATTGACAGGCAATTATATAATAAGATATCTGTGTTGTTTTTTTTTTCTTCTTAGAAATCTCGAAGTAAAACAGTATGATCATAGTAATGATAATAGTGATACAGGAAGTAGACAATTAAAACAATATCGAGAGCTCAATCCAAAACAGTCGTTTTACCTCATAAAATATAGTTACAACTGCTTTGCACTGACCCATTTATTATGTTAAGATCTCTTTTCTGAATGTTGTTGTAACACGCAGTATTAGTATCTGATTGGTGAAAAAACGTCTTGCCTAAAGCCGTCAAAGCTTTTAAATCACAGAACGACTGAAATTTAATGCAGTGATATTTATGTTTCATGTTTGGTACTTTCAAAAGCGAAGTAACCTGATGCTTAACAGTAATGATGCTATTTAACCATCTAGACTATATCTCATTAAGTCTGTAGGTATTCCTAAAACTACAATTAGTCGACTTGGACCATCCTTGTTCGGCTTAATCTATGTATGCACGACTAGATCACCTCGAGGTGTCATGTTTCGGCCTAATGCACATATTCATGCTTAGTTTAATAACAGCAATTGGCAGGAAAAAACGTCACAGGTTTTCGTCTGAATCAATATTTAAGAAAATAAAGACAAAATCAAAACAGTTCAGTTTAAATTCTTACCATTCAACTCTGCCATGTTCCTTCAATGTAAAGAAATGTCTGCATTTCAGCAAGTTCTTGCCACAGTAAGGTTAATACGGTGTTTTCTTTCTGATAATACTAAATGTATTAATTTGGTAATTTATTATTATATCGATTTCAACAAACTCAATTTTAAAAAACCGAATACAAATTTTTGGTGATGAATAACCAAGATTTCAATATTATTAACAACGGCAGTATCGTGATAGATATGATGGAGCAAGGACAAGAAATATCCAAAGATTGTTTTAAAGATGTTAAGAACATTATCAGTTTTGATATTCAGTTCATTGACTCACTTAAAAAAACAAAACCAGTTATTCTAACATAATTATTGTTCTTTCCTTTGAGTCAATTGTATACCATCAAAGTCTCGAGCTTTACAATTATATTGCCATTTCGTTGTAATATATACGGGGAATGTCCGTAAAGTTCAATGACAATACTTACTTTAAGAAAGCTAGAGCAATTTCATAACTTCTAATTTGTCTGTTATTTGCCTTTATATGTTTAAAAGATGCTAGTGATTTGATTTATGTTTCGCGCTTGTTTTCAACCCCCCAAAAAACTTTCAAGAATAATATAAATTTAAACATACTTATTTCATGTATTTTTCCCTGATTACTTCAGTTTCACTATCATTTCTTTAAATTTTCCAACGAATAATACTTATTATAATACCTGTTTTTTGCCTTCCGGAGTAAGAACGTATGAAGCCGCCTATGCTATCATAAACACCCTATTACATATCGTCACATTGCTATGAACATTTAAAAATGAAAGTAAATTTCCCTTTTTTTATATTAAGAAATAGAACACACCGCTAAACCGGTCAGCACACGAAGTCGAAAGCTGATGTCCGTTTGATGATAGGAGTCGACTGGAAGGTCACTATTACGTCAGGAGGTCATAAGTAGTGTGACTGTGTCTAATACTAACCTGCACATAATTTCTACATTTTACCTCATTTTACCTCTAAACCAATGTAAAATTCTGAGAAAAAATATGTACATGTGCTTGAAAAATAAAGACGTGAGAATTTTGAGAACATCTATATCTCGACGGGCTGCTGAAATAAAGTTCATTCACCGTACTGATATTAACACTTTGTGGGATTTCTTACAGATAAAGCTCAGGGGGGATCGCTGAACCGAAAATTAAGTGACGGAATGAGTGCTTCGATGTTATAATAATATTAAACTATTTATCACACTGATAAAGGGACCGCTGTTTGTTTAAAAAATGTAACAAATTCTGTAACTTTAGGTGTAATGAAATCATATATGCAGTTACGTAATTATTTTATTTTTCATGTTACATTTCTTCTCATTAATGCTTGTCGCCACAGTTGTCAGACTGTTTCTGAATAAGGGTTACTTCTAACCAACATCTGATGCTATATATGGTAAACGTGATTTGTAAATAATGATCATGCAAGCTGCGCAAACCAGGTCAATGTATTGTATACCATTATTATGGAAATTCATTATAATTATGATGTATGTGTAGCAATATGACTAGTTGAAAGTAACGGATATCTATATTTATCAATCTCTATGTGTGATTTTTTTTTGTGAAACTAGCTGACAAAATGAGAAAACGTAACACCTGTGTGGGCTACAAATAGATACGACCGCATTTATATCAATTCATCTCACCCACGGATCCATCTAGATGCATATTCGTTTCAGGCAAGAGAAAATATACATCTGGTCAACAAAATGATGTTTCAGTTGTGTATACAAGAAAATATTAAAGGATAATCAAATTATTTTTATAGTACTATGTTGTGAATTCAAACACATCTTCATTTATAGAAGTTGAAAGTGAAATACCCTAAAAGTAAGCCATGATATACTGCGTCTGTGTTTTATTCTCTAATTCGCTATCAAATAAAAAAACAATTTTTCGTTTTCATGAATTCTTATTTTCAGGCAGAGCTTGTGCACAAAGGTTATTGAAGACTGGTTTTCAAGATATAGTTTCAAACTTTGAGGTTTAACTTCATTTTGATACGCAGAAATGGATTCCACCTGCAACTATCCCCAACACTGTGGAGAAGTCTGATAACCTCTCCTATAAAGACTAGTACTGCTTTACTCGAATTTTGCCTTCAATATTATTGACTTTTATATGAAATTGAAAGAAACTAAATGTTCTGAATTTAAAGGTATGCCTCACTAAACCTAAGACATTTATTCATTTTCCATTACTGTTGATCGTCGTTTCCAGGGATTTCTAAAATATAGCAAAGAACTTTACTTAAGAGAACTGTCTCATCAATTACGAGTTTTAAACACAATACGCCACATGCTCTCACAAAATGAATTCAAGTAAGAGATATTTAGTATATAATTATCTTTCTTCTTAAACTAGGGTTTGAATAATCGTTTTTAACTGAATTTTCTATTAAAACTGCCATGTCTTTAAACAAGTTGTTGGTCCTGTTCAATGACGAGTTTTATCTATAAAATGATATCTGCACGGGAACTTAATTTTGTTTTAATTTTGGATACAAACCGTCTTCACTTTACAAACTCTTCATCCACTTTTCTCCCACAACGCTTGAAATTAAACTTTTGATTTTCTCATATTATTTTGGTTAATTTCTCTCCGGGGATTTCGTTTGGTTTGATTACTGATCTTGCTAAACGAGATACAGTGTAATTAAATGATAACTGCATCTATCTGCAGTCAATAAGACAGTTAAATAGGGAATAATTGTTTGTTTCAGTTTAAGATAGATATATATCTTCACTGAGGAATCATTAAAAAGCATGTGCACGGTCAGGAAAGACACTGATCGACATACAGAAGAAACATACATAAAATTCTATAGAAATTAGAGCCAATTTCGTAACAAAATATCTTTAAAAACATCTTTTATCTGCAACTGATTCGGAAATTTTTTTCTTGTTCCTTTCTCATCTCGTACATTCTTTTATTATTTCATGCTTAAACATATAACGCATGGAACAAAAGAAAAAGAATGTTTGTCAGTTCTATCACAAAAACGATAAAATGTTAAGCTAGATTGATACTGCTTTTATAGAATGTAATCTTACAATCTTAGAGCATTAAAATATTTCACAGAACACGCCAGACTGTCCGATTTTGAGCACAAGACACGAAGTAACATTCTTAATTGGAGACTCCGCGTAGCAGCTTATTTTCAGAAGCTTTTTAACTATTATCATACAACAAAGACAAGGAAGATATAACATAAAAGCTCGTGTTCGTTTTTATAATTTTTACGATCAAAATAATATAGTACGTATATTCAGTGTTTACATCTGTATTGCATATTTTTTTTCATTACTTTTATATGAAGTCAATTTGTATTATAAATGTCATGTATGTCATGTTTGTATTCAAATATGATCTGTATGTAATGTATTCAGATATAATTGTGTCTCATCTTAAAACACAACCTAGAATACAATTCTAGGATTTAAATTTGAAACCTATACAATTAAAATAAGCACACAATAGTAGTAATACATTAAATATTAGATACAAATAGCAGTAAAACATTAAATATTAGATCCAAATAGCAGTAACATTAACTATTAGATACAAATGGCCCTTTTGGAATACAAATTACAGAAATAATAAGATAATAAAAGTAATAACTAATACTACAGTCAATCCTCGTTGGCACGAAGTCGTCGGGACCGCAACACATCACCTACACGGCATTTGTCGTTATAACAAGGACGAGGTAATCAGCTCAAAGATTTTATATTGGAATTTCGCAAACTTAATATGAACACTTGATGAGCCAGATAAAGCACTGAAATACATATTTATAGGCTCTTTAAAGCAAATAATTCATAGAATTAAAGTAAATGTTTGTACATACAGATATTCTAGTTTTCTCATCTAAACTGAGTCACTGTATAACATATTGAAGTTGGAAAGCTGACGTCAATAAATGAAACCAAATGCTAGAGCTCGAGAAGAATTAATTAACCGTTTGAAATGGCTGACAAAGTATGAAAGTTTATGTTAAAACTTTATTTGAATGTTCCAACGCACACTATTAAACAGACTCCTTCCGAAAAAAAAGGATTATAAAAACATGTTTTCATTAGTTGTTGGAAGCTGCTAAATATATCACTGGATGTGGCTTTCAATATACTTTTCAGGTCGCTGCTCAAAAAGAAATGTAAGTTTAGCTTAAACCTATTTTTTCTTTACAATAGGAAAACAAAATCTTGCAATATATCTTCTTTGCGACAGTGGAATGCGGGAAGTCACTGGAGAATCACAGACGTATGGTTCAATTTTATGAATAATAGAACTCGAAAAGATATGCCATGTGTGGTTTGGAAAAAAGAGATCAGATGCACGGTACACTTTTCAGATCGTCCTTAAGCTTAGTTATAAAAATAACGATACCGGACCTACTCGTGTCGGTATACTTGCAGTTTCACTCTGAGAAAATTAGTTACAGACTAGTAAGTAACTATTCTATTCCCAGAGTAAGTTTGGAGAGTCATCATAAGATCGTATTTCCATGACTGTGTCCTATTGTTGTGCAAGTAAGTCATTGTGTAACCGTAGTTAGAAAATTCTCGAAATAAGACTGCCTGATGAGTGAAATTATATTTTAATCTTATAAATTGAAACAAATTGCAGAATAGTTTTCGAGTTTTAACAAGAAAAAAAGTTTGATTACAAAAAGTAATTAAGTAGCGTTTGTAATAGAACATAGCAATATGATGCAGCTATCCATTACTTAAGGGCAGTCAACACGCACACACACACGTGCAACTGAGAAGTAAGAGACCAAATTAGATTTCATATATACTTAAGTTTTCTCGTTTCAAACATATTTTGAAAACAAATATTTACGATAGACCAAATTAAATTTCATATAATTCTTAAGTTTTCTCTTCTCAAACGTATTTTGAAAACAAATATTAACGATAGCTACCATTAGCTAAATTATCTTATTCCTGTTTATTCTCTGGGGGTTCATATTTCAGTATTTTTATACGTGTTTATCTAAGCGACAGCTCCTTTACTCGTCACTACTGGGCGACACTGTAATATGCAGGTAATAGTCATCGTTTGAAAATGTAGGGACATACATAGATTTGAAACATGACTCTCAAACGAAAAGTGTATTTTTGTTTGTAAATGACCATATCAGTCATACCGAGAAGTATTTCAGGTTTAGTTTTGTTATAAAAACAAGCAAAATTTTTACTGACTGATTGAGTGAAAATATAAACTGTTTTATATATTTTCTAATTTAATAAGATTAATGTTCTGGTTATAAGTTTTGCTAACAGGTATAAACTAATAGCTTTTATAAAAGCTTACTTAAAGGTCATGGTTTAATAAATGCGTTTCAAAGAGGTTGGAAACTGAGGCCAATGTTTATGTCTTCATGCTTAGACAGTAAGGAAAGTCTTACTACTTCTAATCATAGACTGAAAAGTTTATGTCTTGCTTAAATCATTATCAGTTTGAAAATTGCCATGTTTGAAGGTTGTGAGGCAATAAAATCCCTTGATATATCAGAAAAGCGTAAAGGTCAGGTCATTAAATACCTGATTAGTGCTTGTATACACTGCTATAAAATGCACTTCCCTTTGAATTTCAGCTCGGAAACGGTAAGACGCAACTGCAGAAAATAGCTTCCTGTTGACAGTCTACTGCTATGAAATGACTATTAAAATAAATGAGATCAAGATTTTTTTTTACCACTGCTGTCATATTATTGACGACACTAACCATGGCAACTGCTACTCAGACTAGTTCGGTGTATTTCTGGGAATATTAAACTGGATGAATACGAAATACATTCTAAGAGTGATATCTTAAATTGAAATATCTTACAGATATAGCATTGTATAAATAAAATGTATATGATTTAAATGTGTATTGTTTTAGTATCGATGATTTAAAAAGTAAAAAGCCGATGTTTCTTGGTGACATCTTGATAGACAATGATGATGTTATTCTCCTCAACTTTAGTTGAAATGGTTATTGATTCGTGCTTTTATTGTATTTCACTTTATTTATAATCTGATTCAGTAGAAATGAATTATGTGATATTACAAATAATGTTGCTATGACTTAAGGGTAAGTCTCTTTCAGCAAACGTCACAAATAATAGCTTGCACAGTTGGTTACTTAGGCCTCGTAAATTTCAAAATAATACCTTCAAGTGACATTTGACGTTCATTATCGAAGGTAACTAGATGAAATCATTTGTTCCAAAATGTTTGTTTACAGCTTCCTGCCATGAAAGCATGAATATATCATTTCTACTGTACAAGGGTCGTAAATAGCTGCCATGCCGTAACGAAATGGACGCTTACTTTTTGTAATGCCATGAATGTCTCTTAGCGCGTGAAATCACGCACACTAGCATTTATTTCGTTGAACTGCAGTACAACAGGATATATGGTTATGTTTGAACGCTGCAAGAGTTTATTTAAACACAGGTTGGTTATTTTTAAATTCTGTATAGTACTATTGGCATTTAAACAAATATCGACCCTTAAAGGGGCAATATATTTTCCATTTAATGAGGGACATTCCTGATAACAAATTATCTCCCTTACTCATATAACATCAAAGATAGACCAAATAGCACATTGGTCCTTTCAGTTGGAATCCTCTAACTTTATCCTTGTTTCTAATTGTGATGGTCTTGACTTTTAAGTGTGAAAATTGTCTCTGATATATTAAATAAAAAGTTAGGATTATCAAAAAACAAAGATAACGGTGTTAACAAAACATGTTGCTAAACTTATTGTGTAATCTGACTACAATTATTGCAAATAATTGGGCTTAATAATCACCATACCAAAAAAGAAAGTAGCGATAAAAGCCGAGGAATCCAAATGGAAGGACCAATGAAATATCAGAGAGTATTCAGGGTAGATAATCCACTAATGTCCACCATTAGAAGTTTTTGTTATCAACTCTTATCATCGAAAACAGACCATTTGTCAATGTGAAATACTCGTAACGAGTTTTTTTTTTCTTTTTAAAACAAAAGTGCAGCAAGTTTAACTCAGCTACGTCTAAATGATCACATGAGTAATGAAAGTGCTCTCGATCCATCCTCACTGTAAACAAACATAGCAGACCCAACAAGCTGTTCGTATTAACATTCCAGCGTGTCGAGACTTGGGATCCTGAGATTTCTTTCTAAGAGCTTCTGTTTTTCCTTCATGTGATTCCGGACTAAACTTGGGTCGACCACGAGACGCCATTTAACCGTTGCACGCATGCGCATGCTTGGGTATCAAAAACAGATACCGGAAATTAACAGAGTTAAAATAGTATCTTTTCAATGGCATTGCCAACAATAGTGAGCGCATTTCATGCAACATATGTTTGTGAAAAGGGACATCAAGTCGATATTAAGGCAACCGTCAGGTTCGTTTCAGATCAAACAGAACCAAGTTCTGTCTATTATATTAGGACATATTAGGACATACTGTCTTATTAAAGTTGTATTATATGTATTATACAAGGGTTGTCCAGAAAACGTAGACCTCTGGTAACTTCCGCATTTTCCAATGTGCATACACAAAATGGTGCAAGTAAGTGATTAAAACATTTTTTTCTGCTGTATTGGCCAGTTTTGTATCGTAAGTATACATATACCGTGTTGCTATAGATATATCTTACTTTTTTCCTCATATACTTCCTTCAGTTTGACATTTTCAACCTATGTATTTAACTTTATAGTAAATATCATGATGGTATTGAGTTTAAAATATTTTTTGTAAGAAGACCTATTTAATGAGCGGTTTGTTGAATTTCAAAATCAGCTGAATTTAAACATAGAGAACACTACCACTTCGCAACAGAAGCTAACTGATAGGCAAGGGAGTATAGGTCTTGCATTATACCTCTGATACACACGTGCAAAATTAAACTAACGTCTTTCAATTAAAGTGTCATTGTCCTTTGGACAACTGATCTCTCTTTTAGCCGCAACACTTTGTCTAGTACATGTACCGATTAATTTTATTCAAAATGGTTTTAAAAACACACTGTCTAATACTGGTACGTAATTATGCAGTTCTAAAATTGGACAAAGTATGACACAGTAATAGCTCGGAAAAGATCATAGTTTTATTACGTGTGCACAAAGAAACGCACTGAAGAACCTTCGAACTGCAGTTGCGCCAATAATGTCGTGCTTAACGCAAACGGGTCGGACCATAATACTACATAAGGTTCCAAAAAGTCGTGTGCAATAAAATTGACGTCTTTCAACAAAGTCTAACAAAACACCTCATAACTATTTCTCTTTTTTATTAATTCAGGTATTTGTCTATGTTAGACGCCTTAACTGAGTCTGGACAGACAGACCATACACATTTGAAGTATTAATTTAAAGTCTTTTACTCAAGTTTCATCTAATATCAGTTCCATTCCAACACCTTGTTAAACATTGCAAACGCTCTGTATACGTGTGTTTGTTCTACGTTTTCTGAGATATATGAAAGAATAAATGTAGTGCAGTCAGTGCTGTTTGAGTTGATTAGAATGATTCTATCCGACTTTAAGAAATAATGGGCTTATATTGGGGTTAACATTTACAGATGAAAAAGGTGGAGGTACTGTCCAAAACATATTTTATTGCTACGTTTCAAAAGACTAAACAAAACTGGGAGGGACATTTCTCTATTGCAAAATGTAAACAGCGGTTCTAAATATTTTTGATAAGCCATTTCTTTAGGATTTGATCAATACCTGTACGGCTGCTGTCTGTTAGAAAAGATCGATTAAATACATGACTTTTAAAAATTTCTTCCATTATTTTGGTCTTGGGCGAATTTAACGAAATTTGAACATCAAAAATAGTTTCCTTTGGATATTCCAATACAGATATGAATATAACCTTACTAAATACACGGCTAATAAAAAAAAGATCTACGTGGAACATTTATATTCACATTTGATAACCAGTAGCAAAGTAAGTATTATACCTATTAAGACAAAAATGCTAAGAAAAGCAAGCGAAAAACATACTGAGTTGTTGTGTCTGGCCTAAGCTCCAAATTAAGAAAAAAGCCTTCATAAGTCAATTATCAACCCGCTAGGGCGACAAAAATGTCCGTTATACAGTTGTCTTCCGATTTCGACTGTTTGCATTTTCGCTCTGTTTACCACCACATCTTGGTAGAGGCTTAACCCACGACCTGTATGTGTAAAATGTGCGTATACAAATTTGTCCTGTGAATTTTTTTGTAGATGACCACAGTAACATTTATATCAAGTTCAATGTTCCGCATAAAAGACAATTCTGAAATGTAACATTCAATTTATTTTATCACTCGGTAAAACGTATAATCATATAAGATTTGTTTACGTCAGCACATTAAAGTCTATTGAATATATCAGCTAAGTATACAATATAACCAAAGATGGCCTCGGTTAAGCCGTATTACATTGACACTTGTACAATAAATCGCTAAACATTGTAGATAATGTAATACCTACAGTAATTTTATGACACTTGTATAATAAGTCGCTTAGCATTGTAAATTATGTAACAACTACAGTAGTTTTATGACAGTTGTATAATAAATCGCTAAGCATTGTAGATAATGTTATAACTACAGTAATTTTATGACACTTGTTTAAAAAATCGCTAAGCATTGTAGATAATATAATAACTACAGTAATTTTATGACATTTGTATAATAAATTGCTAAGCATTGTAGATAATGTAATAACTACAGCAATATTATGACACTTGTATAATAAATCGCTAAACATTGTAGATAATGTAATAACTACAGTAATTTTATGACACTTTTATAATAAATCGCTAAACATTGTAGACAATGTAATAACTACAGCAATATTATGACACTTTTATAATAAATCGCTAAACATTGTAGACAATGTAATAACTACAGCAATTTTATGACATTTGTATAATAAATCGCTAAACATTGTAGATAATGTAATAACTACAGTAATTTTTCAAGGTTCTTTTTTTTCAGTTCAGTTATGCAAGTTTGATCATCTAATAGTCGGCATATCAAATAATACTAAAATGCAGGCCTATATTTAGTTTAGAACCTACATAAAGTATTCCACAAGCAACTTTGTCATTAGCAGGACGTAAAGTGCATAGTTGGTAACTTAGGCCTCGTAAGTTTCAAGAAAATACATTCACGTTGCATTTAACGTTCATTATTGAAGGTAATTAAATGTAATCATTTGTTACATTACGTTTGTTTAGAACTTTCTGTCATGAATAAATGAATGTAACATTTCTACAGTAACTGTTCTAGGGTCGTTAATAGCAGTCAATCTCTAACGAAACGGACGCTCATATTTTTCTTTTACATGTTAAATCACGCAATCTAGCATTTATTTTGTAAAACTGCAGTGCATCAGGATATACGGTTACGTTTTAAATGCTACGATGGTTTGTTACACATGCGTTTTTAAATCTTTTTATATACAAGGATTGGCACTGAAACATATGTCGATCATTGGCAGTATTGTAGGGAAGATATGAAATATGAACCATATGTCTTACTCTTTTTATTCATGTATTTCATTCAATTTGAAATTTTGTACAGATATCCTTAACTTTACAGTAGATACCCAGATGGTATTGAATTTGAAATAATTCTTTGTAAGAATACCGATCAAATGACCGATGAGAATTCCTAAATTGGTTGGAATGAAACACAGAAACCTTAGACAAACCTTACGCCATCATAAAAGCTAGCTGAAAGGCGAAGGAGTGTAGGTGTTGCATTACACCTCTGTAACACACTTTCAAAATTCATACTTCACCTTTTAAGCGTCTTTCCTTTGTCCTGATGTATCTTATAAATAATTCAATAAAATGTTATTTACCATTGTCATTATATGATTCAATCAGTAAGAGGCCAAACTCAATGGTGTGATATATGGACACTGTCTTTGCGGAAAAGTTTTATTTAATGCCGATAGAGATGTGGATGAAACATTTATATATTTGGCAAAATACAATAAGTTATTTAACGCCTTAGTTCAACAAGGCTACTATATTTGTCTTTGAGAAACCTTGTTGAGAATTCTGCTGATTAAAATATGAGCTAGCATTCACACAAAATGCACTATACAGGTCATTTCTATTAACTTTTCTGTAACAAAATGTCGACAAAAACTCGAAAGTTTGAAGTATGAACGAAGATAATGGGCAGGGCTAAAAGATCTTAAACATTTTGTCTGCGGCCAATACATGTAGAAAGGTAGTAAAGAGTTCTTTAACACACTTCAGTTCATGTTGCACTAGTGGACGTTTCTGTATCATTTCTACTGTACAAGGGTCGTAAATAGCTGCCATGCCGTAACGAAATGGACGCTTACTTTTTGTAATGCCATGAATGTCTCTTAGCGCGTGAAATCACGCACACTAGCATTTATTTCGTTGAACTGCAGTACAACAGGATATATGGTTATGTTTGAACGCTGCAAGAGTTTATTTAAACACAGGTTGGTTATTTTTAAATTCTGTATAGTACTATTGGCATTTAAACAAATATCGACCCTTAAAGGGGCAATATATTTTCCATTTAATGAGGGACATTCCTGATAACAAATTATCTCCCTTACTCATATAACATCAAAGATAGACCAAATAGCACATTGGTCCTTTCAGTTGGAATCCTCTAACTTTATCCTTGTTTCTAATTGTGATGGTCTTGACTTTTAAGTGTGAAAATTGTCTCTGATATATTAAATAAAAAGTTAGGATTATCAAAAAACAAAGATAACGGTGTTAACAAAACATGTTGCTAAACTTATTGTGTAATCTGACTACAATTATTGCAAATAATTGGGCTTAATAATCACATACCAAAAAAGAAAGTAGCGATAAAAGCCGAGGAATCCAAATGGAAGGACCAATGAAATATCAGAGAGTATTCAGGGTAGATAATCCACTAATGTCCACCATTAGAAGTTTTTGTTATCAACTCTTATCATCGAAAACAGACCATTTGTCAATGTGAAATACTCGTAACGAGTTTTTTTTTCTTTTTAAAACAAAAGTGCAACAAGTTTAACTCAGCTACGTCTAAATGATCACATGAGTAATGAAAGTGCTCTCGATCCATCCTCACTGTAAACAAACATAGCAGACCCAACAAGCTGTTCGTATTAACATTCCAGCGTGTCGAGACTTGGGATCCTGAGATTTCTTTCTAAGAGCTTCTGTTTTTCCTTCATGTGATTCCGGACTAAACTTGGGTCGACCACGAGACGCCATTTAACCGTTGCACGCATGCGCATGCTTGGGTATCAAAAACAGATACCGGAAATTAACAGAGTTAAAATAGTATCTTTTCAATGGCATTGCCAACAATAGTGAGCGCATTTCATGCAACATATGTTTGTGAAAAGGGACATCAAGTCGATATTAAGGCAACCGTCAGGTTCGTTTCAGATCAAACAGAACAAAGTTCTGTCTATTATATTAGGACATATTAGGACATACTGTCTTATTAAAGTTGTATTATATGTATTATACAAGGGTTGTCCAGAAAACGTAGACCTCTGGTAACTTCCGCATTTTCCAATGTGCATACACAAAATGGTGCAAGTAAGTGATTAAAACATTTTTTTCTGCTGTATTGGCCAGTTTTGTATCGTAAGTATACATATACCGTGTTGCTTTAGATATATCTTACTTTTTTCCTCATATACTTCCTTCAGTTTGACATTTTCAACCTATGTATTTAACTTTATAGTAAATATCATGATGGTATTGAGTTTAAAATATTTTTTGTAAGAAGACCTATTTAATGAGCGGTTTGTTGAATTTCAAAATCAGCTGAATTTAAACATAGAGAACACTACCACTTCGCAACAGAAGCTAACTGATAGGCAAGGGAGTATAGGTCTTGCATTATACCTCTGATACACACGTGCAAAATTAAACTAACGTCTTTCAATTAAAGTGTCATTGTCCTTTGGACAACTGATCTCTCTTTTAGCCGCAACACTTTGTCTAGTACATGTACCGATTAATTTTATTCAAAATGGTTTTAAAAACACACTGTCTAATACTGGTACGTAATTATGCAGTTCTAAAATTGGACAAAGTATGACACAGTAATAGCTCGGAAAAGATCATAGTTTTATTACGTGTGCACAAAGAAACGCACTGAAGAACCTTCGAACTGCAGTTGCGCCAATAATGTCGTGCTTAACGCAAACGGGTCGGACCATAATACTACATAAGGTTCCAAAAAGTCGTGTGCAATAAAATTGACGTCTTTCAACAAAGTCTAACAAAACACCTCATAACTATTTCTCTTTTTTATTAATTCAGGTATTTGTCTATGTTAGACGCCTTAACTGAGTCTGGACAGACAGACCATACACATTTGAAGTATTAATTTAAAGTCTTTTACTCAAGTTTCATCTAATATCAGTTCCATTCCAACACCTTGTTAAACATTGCAAACGCTCTGTATACGTGTGTTTGTTCTACGTTTTCTGAGATATATGAAAGAATAAATGTAGTGCAGTCAGTGCTGTTTGAGTTGATTAGAATGATTCTATCCGACTTTAAGAAATAATGGGCTTATATTGGGGTTAACATTTACAGATGAAAAAGGTGGAGGTACTGTCCAAAACATATTTTATTGCTACGTTTCAAAAGACTAAACAAAACTGGGAGGGACATTTCTCTATTGCAAAATGTAAACAGCGGTTCTAAATATTTTTGATAAGCCATTTCTTTAGGATTTGATCAATACCTGTACGGCTGCTGTCTGTTAGAAAAGATCGATTAAATACATGACTTTTAAAAATTTCTTCCATTATTTTGGTCTTGGGCGAATTTAACGAAATTTGAACATCAAAAATAGTTTCCTTTGGATATTCCAATACAGATATGAATATAACCTTACTAAATACACGGCTAATAAAAAAAAGATCTACGTGGAACATTTATATTCACATTTGATAACCAGTAGCAAAGTAAGTATTATACCTATTAAGACAAAAATGCTAAGAAAAGCAAGCGAAAAACATACTGAGTTGTTGTGTCTGGCCTAAGCTCCAAATTAAGAAAAAAGCCTTCATAAGTCAATTATCAACCCGCTAGGGCGACAAAAATGTCCGTTATACAGTTGTCTTCCGATTTCGACTGTTTGCATTTTCGCTCTGTTTACCACCACATCTTGGTAGAGGCTTAACCCACGACCTGTATGTGTAAAATGTGCGTATACAAATTTGTCCTGTGAATTTTTTTGTAGATGACCACAGTAACATTTATATCAAGTTCAATGTTCCGCATAAAAGACAATTCTGAAATGTAACATTCAATTTATTTTATCACTCGGTAAAACGTATAATCATATAAGATTTGTTTACGTCAGCACATTAAAGTCTATTGAATATATCAGCTAAGTATACAATATAACCAAAGATGGCCTCGGTTAAGCCGTATTACATTGACACTTGTACAATAAATCGCTAAACATTGTAGATAATGTAATACCTACAGTAATTTTATGACACTTGTATAATAAGTCGCTTAGCATTGTAAATTATGTAACAACTACAGTAGTTTTATGACAGTTGTATAATAAATCGCTAAGCATTGTAGATAATGTTATAACTACAGTAATTTTATGACACTTGTTTAAAAAATCGCTAAGCATTGTAGATAATGTAATAACTACAGTAATTTTATGACATTTGTATAATAAATTGCTAAGCATTGTAGATAATGTAATAACTACAGCAATATTATGACACTTGTATAATAAATCGCTAAACATTGTAGATAATGTAATAACTACAGTAATTTTATGACACTTTTATAATAAATCGCTAAACATTGTAGACAATGTAATAACTACAGCAATATTATGACACTTTTATAATAAATCGCTAAACATTGTAGACAATGTAATAACTACAGCAATTTTATGACATTTGTATAATAAATCGCTAAACATTGTAGATAATGTAATAACTACAGTAATTTTTCAAGGTTCTTTTTTTCAGTTCAGTTATGCAAGTTTGATCATCTAATAGTCGGCATATCAAATAATACTAAAATGCAGGCCTATATTTAATTTAGAACCTACATAAAGTATTCCACAAGCAACTTTGTCATTAGCAGGACGTAAAGTGCATAGTTGGTAACTTAGGCCTCGTAAGTTTCAAGAAAATACATTCACGTTGCATTTAACGTTCATTATTGAAGGTAATTAAATGTAATCATTTGTTACATTACGTTTGTTTAGAACTTTCTGTCATGAATAAATGAATGTAACATTTCTACAGTAACTGTTCTAGGGTCGTTAATAGCAGTCAATCTCTAACGAAACGGACGCTCATATTTTTCTTTTACATGTTAAATCACGCAATCTAGCATTTATTTTGTAAAACTGCAGTGCATCAGGATATACGGTTACGTTTTAAATGCTACGATGGTTTGTTACACATGCGTTTTTAAATCTTTTTATATACAAGGATTGGCACTGAAACATATGTCGATCATTGGCAGTATTGTAGGGAAGATATGAAATATGAACCATATGTCTTACTCTTTTTATTCATGTATTTCATTCAATTTGAAATTTTGTACAGATATCCTTAACTTTACAGTAGATACCCAGATGGTATTGAATTTGAAATAATTCTTTGTAAGAATACCGATCAAATGACCGATGAGAATTCCTAAATTGGTTGGAATGAAACACAGAAACCTTAGACAAACCTTACGCCATCATAAAAGCTAGCTGAAAGGCGAAGGAGTGTAGGTGTTGCATTACACCTCTGTAACACACTTTCAAAATTCATACTTCACTTCACCTTTTAAGCGTCTTTCCTTTGTCCTGATGTATCTTATAAATAATTCAATAAAATGTTATTTACCATTGTCATTATATGATTCAATCAGTAAGAGGCCAAACTCAATGGTGTGATATATGGACACTGTCTTTGCGGAAAAGTTTTATTTAATGCCGATAGAGATGTGGATGAAACATTTATATATTTGGCAAAATACAATAAGTTATTTAACGCCTTAGTTCAACAAGGCTACTATATTTGTCTTTGAGAAACCTTGTTGAGAATTCTGCTGATTAAAATATGAGCTAGCATTCACACAAAATGCACTATACAGGTCATTTCTATTAACTTTTCTGTAACAAAATGTCGACAAAAACTCGAAAGTTTGAAGTATGAACGAAGATAATGGGCAGGGCTAAAAGATCTTAAACATTTTGTCTGCGGCCAATACATGTAGAAAGGTAGTAAAGAGTTCTTTAACACACTTCAGTTCATGTTGCACTAGTGGACGTTTCTGTTTTTCGATCATAGATAATGATAATGAACAACAGAAACAGTTGCACTTTTGGTGTTTTACATATATAGATATAAGCATCTAGATACTATATTGCTTGCAATACATTTATGGTCATTAAGTTCTAAGACTACGTGTAATATAAATCTGTTCAAATTCATACAGAGAAAATCCTCTTGAAATTCGTGATATTTGTAATTGTGTACGGTAGAATTAATTTTATTAAGCAGGTTTCCTTTTGTAGCATGCTGTGAGGAAACTATTCACTTTTTATTGAAACAAATTCCATCTGCGGGATATCTTTTGACATGCGATACAAGGGTTTCCACTCTAGGTCTGCGTTAAATATCGTTTAGATATGGTATATTTTTATTTTGACATACATGTATAACATTGACATGTTTCTTCTGTTTTTGTTCTGCATCACTTGTGCCATAAGTCACACTGTCACAAACAGAAAAAAACTAAGGCTTTATTTATAACATTGCACTGATTGTTTTCACTATTTCGAAAAAATAATGATCCGTATCCTATGATGTTATTGCAATCTTATGTTTTAATTGACTAAAATCAGTAAGCAACCATTGGAACGGTCAATGGCAAAACTTTTGTCACTGTGGGGGAGGGGGGGGGCGGTGGGGAGTAAACAAAGTCTAGGGTGCACAAACCTCACTGTTGCCCTTACAGGCGCTCATAAGAACAATTAAGTACAAATTGTCTTGTTGAATTAACTCTTACCCATTTATCAACTCGACAATGTTGCATACAAAAGCACGAACGCATATAAAACATAAAGAGCTAAGCTTTTGGCATTTTAGGGGGAAAAGGGTAGGTACAAATGACCTTACTGAAACTAGAGGACTTGGAGTCAAATCAGCAATAACACGATGGCAGGAATAAAAGAGACTGATGGAACGTTAACGTTCTTTTTTTCAAGATTTTCCTAGAAACCTTCATAAGCTCTCAAATCCTTTCCACCCTCGTGCAAAGAAAGAGATAAGCAAAACGATTACCTGTAGAAGGGTGAACCGCTAAGTAGGCAGAGCGCTGTAAAATATTATGTTTTTTGAATTTATTTGTTGTTTTACAAATAACGTGGAGAAATTAATACTGATGTTTTTATTTTCTTTAAATTATACATTAAATCTCAATAAAACACTGGTTGAGAAATACCTTGTTGCAGTAGCGATTTTAAACTGCAGTTGTATTATTGACTTAAATCTGGGTATCGGCGATAAAACTTGCAAAACGTTTTTCTTAATTTGCGGTACCGATACCCCTGTTTCAAAAGGTTTTCTATTATGCAAAGATTGTGTTCATTCAAATCTTTAACAAGCTCTAGAATAGCGAAAAATCTGAGAAATCTAATCTCCATAAGATGTAGCGCGTTGGGCATTACCATCTAAAACTGGAAAATTAAAGAGCGTTTTCGAATTGGAGTTAAATATCACATTCTCCCGACATTTCTGCTGAGGTCTTAGTTTTATCAATTTAGTATACACTATTCCTATTCCAAAAGTCGCCGAAGGTTGGAACCTGTTATATTGTCACGCACCCAGTCAAATGTTGATAAATAGTATCATATCTGGAGAATACGAGGCAAGAAGCGCTAGAGAATTATTCAACTTTACTTAAATACTTAAAATTCTTCTATAAATAAGTTATATATATATATATATATATAGCAATTAATCTGAATTAAATTACACCAAAGTAATATTAAAAAAAATGTAATGAACTGATAACAGATTTTACATTGCCGTTTTCGGAAGGTTAGTACTTAGAAAAATGGAATGAAATAAAATAAAATATTTCTTATCAAAGATAATGGTTTACTTCATTTCATTTCAACAAAACAGATAACAGTAATCGCGTTGTTTTGAATTGTATAAATGAATAAGATAGGTTTACCAAACATAAAGATGGTTTATTTCCTGTAGTGTAGAAATAATTAAAGTAATTGGGTCATTTTGAAAAAAAACCCCCATAAATTATGGTTTACTGATTTAAAAATTGGTTTATTTCCTTTCATTTTTAACGAAAATAGGTTACAGCAATTGGGTCATTTCTCATTCTTTCCGATACTAAGTTCGATTAACTTTCAAATTTAATATGATCATAAAATAATGTTCTATTAGGGCACTCTTCTATTTTTGCTAGATACTGATTGTCTTAGATTACTCATGACCAGAAACATTCATTCAGTGGATACTTAGGACATTTCATTTCAGTACTGACTGATATTGTTTTGAATTAGTCAGCACTTTTGATACTGAAAACCCGACCGCGAGAAAGGGGAGTGGCGCACAGATACTCGTCAATATTATAGAGCCTCATGATTAATGCAATACTTACGATAACTATATTTACCTTTTCAATTATGCAAGTTTGATCATCTAAAAGTTAGGATATTAAATAATACTAAATAGAGACCTATATTAACTTAGGAACTTAATTTAGTATTCAACAAGCAACATAGTCGGTAGAAGGATGTAAATATTTTGCTTAAGTACTCTATAAGTAATCCATGATATACTGCAAATGCATTTGATTGACTCATTCTTTAGAAAAAAAATGACAAAATGAATAAAAAAGAATATGTGTTCAAATATAGCTCCGCACCACTTCTGCCACATGTCAAACTGTCACAAACAGAAATACTACATGCTTTATTTATGACGATGCACTGTTTGTTTTTCTAGGGTTGCACAGAAGTATACGGTGGCACAGAGTTGACATGCAATCTCTTTCTTCTAAATGCTTCTATATTTCGTAGTTTCCAAGAGATACAAATTTAAGGGAATTACTTAGTTTGTCGAGGCTACGAGTTACTAAGTTGTAGAAAATGACTTAAAAAAGGGGTCCAATTGAAAAAAAGAAAAAGAAAAAAGATAACTGTATTGTAAAAAAAAGAGCAAAATCTTGCAATCTCGTTCCCTCGACTTGGATAACTCGTAACCACGACACAGTAAGTAAGTCGTTCCCTTAACAAAGCATTCATCACCTTTTTATTGCACTGTTCTTTTTTCTAACACTGCAATGTTTGTATTGCACTGTTTTTTTTCATTGCATTTTTTTCAATTGAAATAAACTTTTTATGTCGTTCCAACAACTTAGTAACTCGTTACCTTGACATACTAAGTCCATTCGTCGTGGGAATGACATAAAAATGAGGAGAGCCTATTACCTCTGTGCCACCGTAGTTTTCACTAAACAGAATTCAAGTTCGGAACAAATCGATTCGAATCCTATGATGTTATTGCAATCTTCTATCTTAATTAACTATTTTCAGTCAGCAGCCATGCTGTTTATCTTTTTCTCACTTCAATTTTACCGCATCAGTCAGCGGTTCAGTGTTTATGTTTTCGGTTTCTGCCGATGACATATCTAATTATAATTTTTAATAGCTTCCTGGAACCAGACATAGAAAAGATATATAAAAATCATAGAACAATTGAAGAGAAAAAATATCTGGTCTTATCAATAGAACGGATGCAAAGTTATATTTTGTAAGGTATAACTTGTTTTTAGAACAACTAAAATCCGTATCTCAGTTACAGTTTATGATCACGCTGAAGAGTGGACATGTATGCGCTAAATAATTATTGTTGGCAACTGAAGACTTAACACTAGATATTATTCTAACACGACTTGATGATTTAATCCTATATGATGCGTAGAAGAAGCGAGACTGTGAAGTAACTGTCGTCAATTCACGATTAAACGACGCGCACTTTTAAAAAAAGTTTGCCGTTAAATTTTATTCCCTCTGTGTATGGTGTTATTTTATCAATGAATATCACGCTCCAATATTAAACTCAATCTATGGAAAATTTGACCTAGTTAACGAATTTTTTGGGAAATAATGTCAGAAATAAAAACATATTCAAAATAAGAAATGCTCTTATCTATAATCTACGCTATGCACTTATTCTGCTTGATACCTCAGCTACTTGAATCGTTTCAATTATTTTCAAAGAATTGTACACATTTGCACCTCTTCTCAGGTAAGTCAGTTTCGGTTCTAAAATTCAACGATTATAACAATTAGTCAATTCAACGCTGAGAATAGTTTTATATTTCTAAAAGTTTTCAGCTAACTATTTGCGTCTTACAATCAATTTATTTTCCACCATATTGACAGTTGTGCATTACGTCATACTCTAAGTCATTTGTATACACATGATTGAATTTGGTCAGATACTGTGTTAATGTGACGATAGTTAGTAGATTTTGGAAGGTTTGACGTAGATAAAAATAATTGAAAAAAGTTGTTACTTTTATTAAGTATTTTGAAGATGCTTGTCTCTTGAACGTTTTCATTTCGCAGTGTAAAAAAAGAACAACTATCAGAGAACAACACTACTAAGCTCCCCCTACGAAAACATAATTTCATGAAAAAAACATGTGTACGAATAGAAAAGAATTGTGTGCAGATGTGTTAGATAGGATAAAGAGCCCATTAGGGCAAGTAATCTAATTATTACATTATCTGCAATGCTACCCTTGATATAATCTACGTTACACTCACGGCTAGGATTTATGAAGGCCTCCCGATAACCATTTAAAGAAACCGAAACCGTTTTTCTCATTACCAAAAGATATTTTGTAAATATTTGCATTCATGATAAAATTATGCAGCTCGATTTTCTAAAAGATTATATTAAACACAGACAATGACTGATTATCATGTAATAATAGACTAAATTTTATGTTTGAATAATATTCATATCAGGAAACCTTAGGATGACGCTTGTGAAACAGCTGAAATTTACGGTAGTTAGGTGCATTTCAACTTCAAAAATATACATCGGTGTTGAAAAAATATTTGGGTTGTATGTAAGCGACCCTAACAGCATAAGAAAATATCTTTCGAGGAAACATAGGAAGGTTTTGTTTCAAGAGTTGTTTGAGAGACAGAGTTGTTTACGGATACAAAAACAACTAGAAGCAAAGTGGAAAGATGTTTAAAGGTAACTTCCGGTGAATCCTTTCAGGACATTTGTAGGACGTACGGACACACAGAGAAAGCCCTGTTCAGACTGAAACGAGACAGCCATGTTCAGACTGAAACGTTATCTCTTTTTCCTTACAAGTATTTCAGTAGAACATGTTTTAGATTTTTCTAATAAACTTGTTAAACATGTTTTTGTTTAATGTGAGGTATGGGGATTTTCAGATGATGTTGCCTGTATTGAAATATTTTACACTTTGTTTTGTAAGTCGATTCTTAAGGTGAAGACAACAACAACTCAGAACGGTTATGTATACTAGATATTTCTTCGTTTACAGCTTGTGTCTATAATAAAATATTGTTGAAGGTTTTAGAAAGTTCTGACAGAAAGGTAAGCAGGTATTCAATATGATGTTTAATGATATAGAAATAAGACCTGGCAAGCTGTGTCAGAGATATGCTATCTAAACCTAGTTTTCATGAAGTATGGTTAGCTCAAGGTGTTGGTGACAAAACATGTATTTAAGTATTCTAAGCAAGGAGTTAAAGATAACTTTGTTCAGAATTGGAATGGGATGTTTAAAGAATCATCTAGAGCTTACTTCTTTAGATTCATTTTAACAGCTTTGATTTTCGGACATACATGATCATTTTAATACAGAAAAAAACAGAATAGCTTTGTTAAGATAAATATTGAGTTCACATCGTTTGTATATTAAAACAGAGAGGTGGTCAAACATACCCAGAAAAGAAAGAAAATGTACTTCGTCAAAATTGAAGATGAATATGCGAGAGAATATATGAATATGATGGAATGAAAGTTATACGATACCATAAGAGACACATGCGTAAAAAAATAAAATACAGAGTTACACCAAAACTTAGTTAAAACTGTACAGATTTTGCTGTCTGAAAATATTATTGATATAAGGAATTTAGAGACATGTGTATACAATGCGTTTGAGGTAGGAAACTAGATTGTTAGTGGAAGCGCTGAAATACAACACATACCGTATACTATAGTTATTTTTATCTCGAGATATTGTGATCACTGAGTCGTCGTTGGCGGTGTAGAACAAAACTTTAATGTACTAGATGGTTACTCATAAACCATAAGGCTTCCAGGA
Source organism: Cyclina sinensis (assembly GCA_012932295.1). NCBI lineage: Eukaryota > Metazoa > Mollusca > Bivalvia > Venerida > Veneridae > Cyclina > Cyclina sinensis. Next base: position 35,073,030 of record JAAONU010000014.1, read on the forward strand.
CCCTAGGGTCAATATTGGCCCCGCCCTAGGGTTCACTTGATTTTACACACACGTATACATACAAAACAACTTAAAAATCTTTTTTAATCCGGTTGACACAGAGCTTTGTAGTTTGGCGTGAGTCATTATAATAGTAGGGCTCTAACAAGATATTTCATACAATGTCCCTAGGGTCAAAATGAGCCCCACTATTGGAGTCAATTGGTTTTACATATATGAAAAAACCTTCTCGTGGGAAAGCACAAATCCTAGAAGTTAACAATTTATTGGATGGGTAGGTACTTCCCCTCCCCATGTGCCAGCCCTTACCCACACTGTTACCCCCCACACCCCAATTTGTTTTTTGCTTTTACTTTTTTGATGCGTAGATACTTCCCGAATGTCCCCCACCAGGCATCCCCCATACATATTTTTTTCATTGTGGTTTCTTTTGGAAAGATAGGAACTTTCCGCCCCTGCAACGAGCCCTCACCTACATCCCAAAAAGTCTTTTATTTCCCTTTTTAGCTTTTTAAAATTCTTTTGGATGGGTAGATACTGCCACCCATTTACTTTTCATTCCTTAGTTTTATTGGACTGGTAGTTACTTGCTGCCCCACCTACTCCCCTTTCCCTCAAAAAACGACTTCATTCATCAGGAGGTTTAACATCCATGATATTTATAGTTTTTTCGTGTTTTTAACAGGTACCCAATATATGATAATACCCTATTTGGTTCAAACTTAAAACTTGATATGTCCCCGTTCCCGACAAATAAAATAGACGAGCGTTTGCGATGCTCTTGTCTTTTTTATTATTATTACTTTTTTGGTTAGGAGTCAAACTTCATATCATCTTTACGTAGTTATTTTTTCTGGTTGCAACTTGCTAAGCTTGTGACAGTGTAAGTTTGAAACCAGCCAGGGGCAATATGATCAACATATGAATAATGTTAGTAGCTCAATGGACAAGGAAACACTTATGAGTCAACTGGCTAAAATTCTATTTGTCCGGGCTGTAACTTGGATTTGTTTGGAGGGGTTTCAAAATTACTTGACACAAATGTTTGCCTCAATAAGACTGTGTGTCACACACATGAACCAGGTCCATAGCTTAAATGCCAATGTCACACTTAGAGGTAGTTGGCTACATTTCTGACTGTCCGGGCAGTAACATAGCCTTTGTCGGAGGTATTTCAAAATTATTTGGCACAAATGTTTGCCCCAGTAACATGGTTTTCGCTCGCATAAAATAGGCTTGTAGCTAACATTCATGGCCACACTAAGCTGCAATTCGGCTTATTCGAGCTGTAACTTGGCCTTTGTTAGAAGGATGTCAAATTATTTGGCACAAATGTTCGTCTGAATGAGACGGTGTGTGGCGCGTACAAGTGATGTCGGTCAAAGGTCATAACTGATTACAATATATTTAGCTGGCATGAATATTTTCAGATATATTAACATATTTTTGTTTTCTTAATTACCCCAATTTATTTAATCTACTTTTACTTTGCAATGTTTCCTAGCTGTTTCAAGGCTGCGTTGAGGAGAATCCATCGTTTTTACCAACATTCTTGTTGTCTTCTATGAAATAGCCTTATTCATTGTGAAACTAATTAGACAATTTAAGGAACAATTTCTTGCATTCAGACGACTTAATTTATAATTCTATTACAATTGATGCTTTATTTAGACTTTTAATTTTGCAGTAATAACACTTGGAACACATTTTAGCGACTTCTACGACTGTTGTTCTTCTTTTCCAGACATTATCTTGTATTAAGAGACTAAATATGCACATATATGCACATAATTATAGGGAATTCATTTCACGCAGTATTTTATCTACTGTAAGTTTTAGTAGGGAAGTTTTAAGATATTCGTGTTATCCCATTGTAGAAACACCTTTTCAAGGGCTTCGTGAATAATAAAGAAGGTTACTTCCTATTATATCATTTCATTACAGATTGTTCATCGAAATGTTTGCGCTATTGATATTTACGAGATATATATGTGTGTGTTTATTTGTCAAACGTAAGAGCTGTCTGTTAACTGGTGTCTTTGACTGTCTTCTGCATTTAATTATTTAACATTAAAATAAGGCGCATTTGTGTCACGCTATGTAGGTCTAGCAACATTTACTATTATTAACTAGGTCCCTGTCTTCTAGATAGATTTTATTTCCAAATAAATTTGTGTGCACATTTAAAAAAGTTATCTTAATTCATTTCAAGTACTGCGAAGTATAAAATCAATAGAAAGAACATTCTTAATCGTCTGGTGAAAAGCAAATTAACAAAACTAATATTTCATGGTTCATTCTGTCCTAGTTTACAAAACCTAATAAAATGTAACCTTTGATGAATAAATGAGAAGCAAGTCTATTTATAGCTATGTATCTTCTGTCAGTGTTTGAACTACATACTCAAATATCCATTTACAGTTTGCCCTAGTTTCTTATCCAATCAGAGAGGCCATATTCAGTTCAAATTTGAAAAATATATCCCATAAAATAATCTGTATGAACAAATAAGTGACTTATTTTCTTTGGTATGAACAGCGCGAGACATGTGGTATGTGGGCGGAGTTATGCAAAATAGCTAGAATAACATACGGGCATTTTAAACTGAACTGTACATGTAGAGAAAAGCCTCGTGACAACTTGAATGGCAGGCAATCGACATCTTTTTGGGCGCTAGAGGCGTCAATCAAAATGAAAGGGCGGTCTTAACAAGACTTCAGAGGACGTTGCCGACGTGCGTACGTGACAAACTGTAAGCAAGTTATTGGTCTATATCAAATTTTGTAGAACCTATTGCTTCGCTACGCCTTCGGCTTCGCTCGCAATAATTTCCATAAAATTTGATATATGACCAATAACTTATACATAATGAATGTTCCATCAGGCTGAACAAGACTTCAGTTCAGTTCTTTTTTTTTGCAGTAATGAGAAATATAAACTAATCTATTTCAGTTTTCAGATTTTTGTTTTTGGAATAAGGTGTTCTTCCATAATTTGAAAATGTTTTCAATGAAGAAGGAACATGCAGAAAAATATTATCGTACATATCTTACACACGAAACATTGCCTAACACTGTCTTACACGCGAAACACTGTCTTACACGCGAAACATTGTCTAACACTGTCTTACTCGCGAAACACTGTCTTACACGCGAAACATTGTCTAACACTGTCTTACACGCGCGAAACATTGTCTAACACTGTGCAAGTTTATACCTAAATAACTGTATAACAAAGACGCGTGCTATAACATTCAGGTCTGATCACAAAGTCTAGCAAAAATGATCTTAGATGTTTATTTCTCTGGTGTTTTTTTTTTTTTTTTTTTGGTGATATAGTCAGGCTTATGTCTATGTAAGACGTTTTTACTTAATTAGCCTGGAACTTTAAACATTAAAAGCGACGGAACCGTCATTTGCAACACAATTTTGTGACAGCTTACACATTTGATCTTCTGTAAGACTTTATTTGTCAGAAAAGAGTCACAAAATACACATTTGGATTATTCCAATCACGTCTTTTGCACAAATTTCATCTAATTTCAGTTTCATTCCAACACCTTGTCAGACACTGCGAACGCTCTGCAGACGTGTGTTTGTTATATGATTTCTAAATTAATTGAAAGAATAAAGGCATCATTTCCGTACTATGTGAGTGAAGTTAATTCAGTACTACGTGGGTGAAGATTGAAGTAATTCAGTACTACGTGAGTGAAGAGTGAAGTAATTTAGTACTAGGTGAGTGAAGAGTGAAGTAATTCAGTACTACGTGAGTGAAGTAATTCCGTACTATGTGAATGAAGTTAATTCAGTACTACGTGAGTGAAGAGTGAAGTATTTCAGTACTACGTGAGTGAAGAGTGAAGTAATTCAGTACGACGTGAGTGAAGAGTGAAGTAATTCAGTACTATGTGAGTGAAGTAATTCCGTACTATGTGAGTGAAGTTAATTCAGCACTACGTGAGTGAAGAGTGAAGTAATTCAGTGCCACGTTAATGAAGAGTGAAGTAATTCAGTACTACGTACGTGAAGAGTGAAGTAATTCAGTACTACGTGAATGAAGTAATTCCGTACTTTGTTAGTGAAGTAAAATGAAATGATTCCATTCGATTTAAGGAATACTGGGCTTATATTGTGTTTAAAATTAGAAAGACCTAAAAGGTGAGGGTATTATTGCAAACAAGTTGCATTGCTACATTTCAAATATCAAGCAAACCTTACTGATTACAACTGACAATTGTTTCTCTTTTGGAAAATGTAAACATCGTTTCTGTAATAAGCCATTTTATTTCTTTATATCTGATACCTGCCAGGTAGAAGATGTACGGCCGCTATCTGTAAAAAAAGATCAGGTAAAATACATGGCGTGTAAGAATTGTTTCTACTATTTTAGTCTTGACTTAATCAAACTATCCGAAACATTTGTTCTTGAATTATTTAAATTTATAAATGACCTTAATGATTTACATGAGTAATAGAAAAAATACAACAGATTACATGGAACGGTGATCCCTGATGAAATATATCAGAAAACGAAATTGTAATGTCTACTTTGTTTCAATATTCAAGAAAGAATCAAATAACTTGTAATATTGTTCCTAAGGACTGCATTTGAAAGGCTTTTTTAATGGACTGAAACAGTTCACTCGATTGCTGCTTTCACACGCAAGTTCATAACGGGCGAGTTCTATTTTTGTGAAAACTTCTTGTGCTTTTTAAATTTGTACTAAGACTGAAACGATGTAATAATGTAACTGATAAGATTCATTTACACTGTGCCAGTCTAAGTAAATATTTATGTGGAGATAAGTGGTTTTAATCTGCGGCATCGAAAAACGTCAAATGGTATTAGTTCTGGGGAATAAAATGTATGGAGTATGACACAAACTCTTTTCCAAAAAAGAAATCCTGTGGCAGATTTGTGTGATCGGGCATTGTCAGGTAACAATGAGTTATTTTGTATACCTCTACTTAAACGTCGCGTTTCGCATTTGTTTTGTTTTTGTTTTCTCTTTTTTCCAGGGTATTTTATTTACAAAGCCCCAGTGACATATTTCTCTTTGGAACGACAACTTGAAGCACTTGGCCATACGCATTTAAAACAATTACGAACATTACCTTTACATTTGTAAGCCTTTTTGCAATGGGAAAACGCCTGCAACTTATGCCCATATTTAAATACAAACATTTCGTCGGTGCACTCACATCCGTCCATGGTCAAAAAAGTGAAAAATATTTTCATTTTTGGGAAGATTTTCAAGAGATTTTTAGCAACTCGAAATCAGGTGCGTTTTTGCACATCCGTCAACAGTGTATCCATCTGGCAGTGATGCGTTGCAATTTAACTTACTCTTTAGAATAGTAAAAAACCTGGCGGGAGAACTTTGAATTATCCGGCTGAATACAAAATGGTTTACTAAAAACAAAGTTTATTTCCCTCCATTAAAACAATTCACAATAATTGGGTCATTTCTTTTTTTTTAACTGAGTTTTGGTGAAAAAGTTTTTATTTCTAACATAGGCTGGTACGCCACTTGATTAATGTGATTTATTTAGATTTCTTTTAAAAGCAACACTATATATTCAGTGGATACCCAGGACATTCAAGACCGACAATTCACTCGATTTAATCTTCATTCTGCAATTCCAAAATCATTTCACAGCTATTATTGATGTGAATTAAACAACACTTGGATATTCTGCTAATCCATCTTGTTAAAATAAGTAAGTGCAAACAATTTAATTGCAAGGTCGTGTTCGTTGTCATCGAATGATCTGTCCTTCTGTCGTATTTTTTAGGACGAAAATGCAAAGGTATAATGCGATAAAATACTGTTTTCTCATTCAATATCCGCAGTGATAAAGGTCAAACGATTCAAAAAAGAAATGGCACTATTATCAACAATTATCAACCCGACAGCGCGACTAAGATTTCATATATCGACTTCTGCCAACCGACATATCTCAATAGTCTGTCTCATTCGACATGTCTAAAGGTACGGAGTAGCAATATGTCGTATTTCAGCAGCAAAAAAACTGGTTAAAAAACAACCTGTGGCTGCAAAATGTGCGTCCTGTGATGTATTTTAATAGACGTCAACAGTAACATTTAAATCATGTTCAGTGTTTCGCATGATAGACACTTCTGAAAAGCGACATTCATTTTTTTCAATAATCAGTAAAACACGTGTCCTTAATATCGTGTTCTTATCGATTTGTTTAGGTCAGGACAGTAACATCTATTTAACATATCAGCTTAAGACAAAATATAACCGAAGCTGACCTAGGTTACGCCGTATCACATTGTCAGTTGTTAAATAAATCGTAAATCAATAGAATCAATTCCAGGAAACGGCGAGGCAGCTAAGTAAGAAAAATGAGTTTCCAGGCAATTATTGAGATGACAAGCCGTGTATGAGAACATTTAAAAGAAACCAATTATAAATTAATGATCTGCAGTAATGTCTCTAGTTATGCTACAAAATGCGAGAAAATGGTCGTTTACTTACAGAAATTATTTATCAATAATATAGAGTTACATTGTTTATGTAATTACATCAGTAACTATGTTTACCTGTACAGTTATACAAGTGTTTTCACGTAAAGTTTGGAATATTAAATAATACTTAAAACAGAACTGCTTTTAACTTACAACCTTTATCAAGGATTCAGCAAGCAGCAAAGTCGTGTGTAGGACGTAAGGCGTTTGCTTAATTCGTCAGTGTTGTAGTGACAAGGACGCTGTTTTAATTTTTCAAATACTCTATACTTCGACTTAAAAGAACATTCTAGGTATCCCATCATAAACTACATCTTAAGGGCAAAGGACACTTAGAAGGTGTTCAGTTATGATAAATGGCTATCCACCCAAAACTTGTACAACAACTATTACTACATAAGGACTAGTACTTATGCACTCAGTTAACTTATAGTTGGAATTGTTGGCTGCGAAACCGAAAGTAGGGTGTTTCTATGAATTTTACATATATTTCAGACTATTTATTGTCATTTGTCTGAAATTAATATATAAATGAACACATGTAATACGTATGGTGTGTACATAATCAAAGCACTGGTCCATTTAAGCCAACACAGAATGCCGAGGCGGTGGGCGAGGCAAAACATCTCTGTATTGTGTGGCTTATTGTTGAGTTGCAGTAATTGAAGACTAGACAAAAAGCAAACAAAAAAAGACATAGCTAAAACATTCCAGTGTTCCGTGGTATACTTCTTTTGCACATAGCATACATCCTTTCATTTGTAGAATGAATATCCATTTGATTGCTGTCCATCACCGATTTGTTTTCAACAGAGAATGACCCGTGCATGTGCAATAAGTGTACCGTGTCAGTAAATTTCATATAGAGGGTACCGATATGGATACGCACCGTGAAAATGGAATGTTCTAAATTTAAGGGTAAGCCTCTTTCGTCGAATGCAAAACATAAAATAGCGTGTATAGTAGTCAGATGACGCTTTCATGTTACTTTTAACGTTCATTATCGAAGGTAATTAAATATAATTATTTGTTACAAAACGTTTGTTCAGAACTCCCTATCATAAATGAATGAATGTTACATTTGTACTGTACGATGTTCGTAAATAGCAGTCAAGCTGTAACGAAGCGGACTCTCATTTTTATAGAGTCTTGTATGTCTCTTTGCATGTACACTCACGCAATCTAGCCGTACATAAGGTTATATGGCTGTTTTAAGTGCCATGAGGGTTTATTACAGGATTCTAAACTATTCTTTACACTAGGATTGACACTAAAACATATGTCGACCCTAGGTTGTATTTTAGAAAAGTTATAAAATATATTCGTACACCTTACTCTTTTTTCCTCCCATACTTTTTTTACTGATGGTTCTGAGTTTGAAATATTTCTATGTAAGAATACCGATATAATGGTCTACTGGGTGAATTTCTAAAACAGCTGGAACCTAAACATACATTACTCCGTTGGCATAAAAGCTAGTTGAAAGGGAACAGGGTGTAAGTGTCGCATTAGATTTTTTCACACGTGCAGTTTCAAACTTCGAGACAAAAATATTTTCTTTTACTTTGTGTATCTTATAAATAAATAAGAAGATAGTTGTTCACCATTGTCATTAAATGATATAATCAGTAAGAGTTTATAGACACTTTTTTTTTATGACATGTGGTCACTGTCTTTGCAGGACAGTGATTTGTAATACAGTAGAGATGCTTATAAACCACTTTGTATTTGACATAACATAACAAATTAAGAGTTGTTTTACGCTTTAGTCTACCAAGGTTACAATATCAAATTTGTCTTTAAGCAAATTAATTTCAGTGTTCTACTGATAACAATATGAGCAACTATTTACACAAAATGCACTATATGCAAAGGTTTTCAGATTTAAAATAAAATAGCGAACCGCTCATTTTTAGTATCGTATTTTTTTCATCTTTCTGCTAAAATGTTGAAGAAATACCTGAATGTTTGACTCAAGAATAAAGAGACTAATGAAAGCCTAGTAAAAGCTTTTATAACATTTTTTTGGCGGCTAAAATATGTAGAAAGATAATGAAGAGTTTTTTTACAAACTACACTTTATGTTGCACTAGGGACGCGCGTGTGATGTTTTTCGGTCATAGAATGATGAAAACGCATTAAGCACTCTGATATTTGACTGCTTGTAATCTATTTTGGTCATGAAGTTGTGTCTAAACTAATTTTGATCTCAAATTTATACTAAAACATCCTCTTGATGTTCGTGATAGCTGTAACTTTGTACGGTAGAATTCATTTAATTAAGCAGGTTTCCATCTGTAGTATGCTGTGAGGAAATTTTCACTTTTCAGTTGAAAAACGTCCATCTGCGGGATATCATTCAGCATGTGATACAAGAGTTTTCACTCTAGGTCTGCATTAAATATCGTTTAGACATGGTGTTTTTTCTATAAAATCATATCATTGACATGTTCCTTTTGTTTTTGTGCTGCCTCACTTATGCCACATGTTACCCTGTCACAAACACGAATTTATAACGACAGAGTGACTGTTTTCATTGGCAACAATAAACAACTTCTAAACAAATCGATCCATATCCTATTATGTTTTTGCAATCTTCTATCTTAATTAACTTAATTCTGCAAGCAACCCTGCTGTTATTTTTTTCTCACTTCAGTTTTACCGCACTAGTCAGCATGTCAATGCTTATTTGTTTGGTTTCTGCCAATGACACAGCTAATAATACAATTTCTTTCAAAGAGCTTTCTGGAACCAGACATGTAAAAATGATATAAAATTCATATATTAAGAGGGGAAAACTGGTATGATTAATTGAACGGATGCACGGTTATATTTTGTTTCGATAAATATAGAATAATACTAATTAGGTTTAATAGTGTCCTAAAATGAGAAAGCTTATCTGGCAAGGCGTAGGAATTTATCCGCAGCCGAGCCAGATACACTTTCGCAATTAAGATGCTAACCTATTATTCTTTTTATCCTGTCACAACTGGCATTTGGAAATAGTTTACTAAAGATATTGAAAACCTATCTTTAAAGTGTTTCAATTTGGGCTAATGTCAAGATTATCCGCCAAGTGTACATATACACAAAAAAATAGTTCCAAAGTTCCAATAATTTTATTTCCTTAAATGATCACTATATTGTAAGATCTACATATTAAAATGTTTAATTTTTATTTAAGAGGTCTCTGTTTGTAATAACAACAATTTTATCACTTCCTTCTGATAATAAACACAAAAATAGTCCGTGACGTATCATGTGCCGTATAAAGCAAAATTTATATGGCACCCCTTTATCGGGTCGGATACAAAATAATTGACAGGATTAAATTGATTTTTCAGATTAATCAGAATGTAAACATGCTATAGTAGCTAGGCATACATTAATATGTTTGTCGGAGGAGCATCAAAGACCCAATTACGTTTTTAACCTTTGTAATATGAAGGTTTTACGATAAGCATTTGAAGTAACTGAAACGGTTTATCCTATTACCAAAAGAAATTATGTAAATATTTGCATTCATGATGAAATCAAATTGTTTGTTTTTCTAACAAATGATATTAAACACAGACAATGATTGATCATAATGTAATATTAGTCCAGAGTCTGTGTTTAAATAATATTCATATCAGCCGATTAGCTTAGGGTCGCTTGTGAAACAGCTGAAGCTTGCGGTTGTTTGGTGCATATCAACTTTAAAAAATGTGCATCAATACTGTTCTGACAATTTAATCAACTCTTATCGCGATCTTGTTTACAAACAGATCTTGTTGACCGTCTGTTTTGCTCGACTGGAAAATACCTTGACGAAACGTAGAAAGACTATGTTTCAAGAGTTGTTTTAGAGAGAAAATTGCTTAGTGGATCCAATGCCTACACAACAACTAGAAGCAAAGTGGATTGATGTTTAAGGTAAATTAAAAAGACAGTCAATTCAATCTTTTATTCAAAGGTATATTTGCGGTATCATTGGTCGAAATATAACACAGAAATATACAGTTCATCAAAACTCAAGCATATACAGCCCATCGTCTCTAAAATGTAATATTTTGATATATTAAGTGAAACAGAAGAAGTCGAGGAAAGAATGTGTCATACATTTATTGCTTAGGTTTAAGATGTTGGTAATAAACATGTGGGTCTGGTCAATATTATTAAGTCTGTTTCTATTTCCGATCGGTGTATCGGAATTCGAAATTTATCTACTCAGAATATTATATTTGTAACATTATGTAAACTTTCAAAATGATTCTTATGAATTAAATGCAGTCTTCAGCCTATCTTGTTCTTTAATGTTAGTTGACTAAAACTTATCTAACTAAAACTAAAAATCACTCTTTTTAAAGTACATGCAGCTATCGATAAAAAGGCTGAATTTATTTCTGTCTAAGATATTGTCAGGATCTTGAAAATACGATATATGATGATGTGTTAAACAGTGTTGCCAAGGATGAAATTCTTATAGCGAAGTAAACGTAAGATGTATTATACTTTGAATTTGCAAGTTGTTAGCATTTCGGTTACGTTAAAAATAAAACAAAAAGGAGAAATAGGCCAAGCCAGTACAAGACTAGGCAGATAACGATCATGGTAAACAAACAATATGATTGAAGTACTTTGGTGACCGGTAAACATCATAATTATATTGCTAGATATTAAAAATACTGCTAAATTTTTTAATGTATTTCAGCAAATGCGCATTTAAAGAACGAATAATCTGAAAAACAGACGTAGTAATTATTAAAGTATTTAATACTGATTTATACCGTTACATTTTATATATATATTTCATTGTAAATTGATATATTCGTTTTTATTCATCGAGCACACGAGTCTTGTATGAGGTAGCATTATTCACTTTGCTATCTTCCTCAGTGATACTAATTAGACAATCTCTTGCTATCCCAAGCCTCAACATTAATTACATTAAAATTTGGGGTTTATCTAGACATCCAATTTTACAGAACTAACTCCTGGATCACACTTCATCGACCCCTAGGACTGCTGTTCTTTTTCCGCTAGGCAGTTTCATACACAAAGAGATTAAATAAGCACATTTAAAGTAATTTATATCGCGCAGCGTTTTATCCAATTTTGAAAGTCAATTTTACTTTCCCCCGAGAAAGAGCACATTGTTTTCTAAACTGTCCACCTGTCAGTTAGTCCATCAGTTTGTCTGGGCATCTAGACGAGGTTGTGTGCCATCTAACAGCAAACAGAACAAAATAGAACTTCATTCCATTTTCATATAATAAGGGGCCGTGGACGTCTGTGCAACAGACGAAAATAAAAGAAATGGCCCATAAAAACCAACAATACTTGATTTTGGCCATAACCTCCTTATTATTAAACATATTCAGTTTATTTGTTATACTTTGACCCTAAATGACATTGACCTTTAGATCAAATTGTAAAAAAACACATTCAGGGGCATTGTTATCTTTCAGTGACAGTTCTTGTTTAGATATTCTTTGTAATTTCTTTGTAAAAATTCTAGTTCAAGGGATTTGAGAAAAAATGCTTCCTATTAAATAATAATTCTTACAGACGTTTCCATCGAAATATATATACAAAAAACATTAACAAAATACATGTGTAGAAATATGTTACCTTTGTATGACCTGTTTTTAATTGTTTCGTGTCTTGGTTACTTTAACATTTATCATAGGTTAAGCAGATGTATATTTTTAATTTCTTAAAAATTAATTATAAAATATGTGTATCTGGTTAAAGGAGAGAGTTATAGAATATTTTAAGATGTGAAATAAACGTACATTTTGCAATTTCAAGGTTATACTGTTTTTTTTCAAGAAGAAAGGGGAAATCGATATAATAACTTTTGAGATTCCAACCAATATTTTATGAGGAACCGGCCTGAGTAGGCAATTTTATTCTTTCTAAATTCATCTCTCTAAAGAGAAGCGTAATATCTTACTGAAACCTTGACTTTTGAGGAAAAGTCGATCTGTTCCAGTTGTTGAGTATAAAAAATTAACGTAGGCGCCGAAGATTAGAAACTAATATTTTGTCACAAATCTAATAAATCGTAAATCAATATATTTCAATCCAGAGAAATACAAGCAAAGTAAGAAAATACAAAGTTGCATAAATGTGACCTCGATCCACAAATTGATTTCACAACCTTTGCAATAGACGTTAACAATTTGTCGTTGCAAGACATTATACAATAACCGCCTGAAGCCGTGCATAATGGTCTGAGGGTGCGTGCTGTTGTCGCGCGGTCATTTTGCAAATATATTGCATGACGGCTTAAATCACATTATACAAAACAGAGCTTCATGTCAAACAAATTCTTCCATTTTGTTACTATATACAGTATAGTAACATATCTCTTCTTAAGAAGTAGCGGTTGTTTTTAAAAAAAGAACTCGGAATGGCCAGATGAATTATTCTGTAGAGAGGGTTCAATTATATTAAAGAATAATCAAAAAATTTTAAAATTAATTTCTGATACTATGTTCTATACTTGAAGCTGAATTTATTCATTTGAACTTGCACTTAATTACTTATTATAATATGAATGTGACTGTTGTAAGATATATTGCTCGGAGCAAAAATAAGCAACGTTGTTTTTTGTTTGTTGTTGTACCAAACTGGGATTTTCTATTCGGCTCCAAACCGAGGATAAAGAAGGATCTCAAGCTTGGTCAGTTCACAAGTACTTTATTTCATCATTACAAGAAATGTCTAAGGCATAGTTCCACACAATCCCTTACAATCCCCATTGGGATATAAGGTATCCCAGACACAGGACAGTCACCTGCTCACATGCTACCCAACTCTTGTGCTGGATGTGAAGGAACTTTAATTACATCTTTTCCACATAACACCAACCCGATGCAAACCGATTTTCTACTCCAACATTTCCTTCCTAATGTATGACCTCTACTACCGGAAAACTACCAGGGAGCTAACTCTTTTATACTATCAAAATCCACAACCGTACTAACATCGAACATAAAATGTCTTTAGACAGAGACACTCTAGTTTCAATATATGTGAATACATTAAAGCTTTGTGACATTGTTTCTTTCAATTACTTTGTCTTAAACATTTTACTGTCGAAAATGATTTCAAGAAAAGCTTAAATTAATGAGTCATTGCAGATAAAACCACGATTTTTTTCCCGCACAGCTCGAGCTGCCTCAAGGTCCTGTGATACGCTTATTAGGAATGACTTGTTTCAACACATGATGGTTGGAATAACTTTGGTCTGAACAATGTTTAAATCAATAATATCACTGTCGCGGCGTAATTATTCACAATATAGCCCATTGAAATTAATCCTTAGACTGATACATAAATCACACGGTACTACCATTATGAGATTTACAGTGAATATACTGACATAAAATTGGTGTGTTTGAATGTGTCTGTGTGTGCGCGCGCGCTTGAGCGCACGTGCGAGTAGTAGAGTTGGTGGCGGGTAGTAAGGTCTAGTGAAAGTTGATGAGTGAACTTAATGCCATCGAAGACTCTTTTGTTAGAAATCAGGTTCATAAATTATAGGTTTTTCCTTTACGTTTTATCTGACATGATTTTTTCTGTCGGTATCAAAATCTGCATTTGTGAAAAACCATAAAAAAATGCAACGGTTGAGCTTCAAAAGTTAATGCATTGGTTATTGTAACAAAGGAGTCAGTCAGTGATATCTTACATTTCTTTGGATATATTGCTATGCCGGGTTTCTGACTAATATCGTGATTTGAATAATTCTAAACGAATTCTAAGAGGCTACGAGTTCTACGAGACTTTTTTCACAAGGACACGCAAAATATACAGTTTGTGGTAATCATGTTTGTCTTATGTTATTTATCCCCTTTATAATAGGAACATGTAATGAAGCATTCTCTGTAATCGATGTAAGGTAATCAGCCGGAACTCCTTGGGCGTTTTTGTGTTATATATGTATAGACAAGATCTGTAACGAGTCTCGGAATTTAAGGACAGCAGAGAAATCAGAAGAGAGTGATAAACTGGGAAAAATAGTGAAATTCAGCTATTTTGAGTGTCGGCTTGGTGAGAACGTTGCGTTAAGTTACTTAAATTAGCTAGATGCAAATTACTATTAGGAAGTCAAATGAAACTGTTTAAAAAAAAGATAAAAGGTTCCCCATCAAAATACTTTTATTAACGTGACAAAGGACTTTTAAGCCCGTGCATGTGGTAAGTTGATAGAAAACCATGGGCTGTATAACGTTGCTAGCTCTCTAAGATATATTTTTATACTTAAACGACAAATAATATTGTAACAGGGACGTAGAACGGCGACTTTTTGATGGGAAAATAATACGACTCCTTTGAGTGGACTTACTTGGGGCCAAAGGGGGAATTTTATAACTCAATAAATAACTAAAGATAAGCTAAATGAAACAGATTACTTTTATTTAATTATAGTAGTAGTATGAAAACCACTAAGATCCAACTACTAATAAATTGTAATTAAAGAATTAATGTTTATTTAATGTCTTCGTTATGTTTGTTATTACGTGAAATGATATTTACATTGCTGCTGGTCAGCTCCTGTGAATCTGTCTTATGTTCCGATCCTCCGGGGAAATGTTATTACTTATGTATTTGTACTATATATATCTATTTACGTTATTTATGATTTTATGATGTTTCTGGCCTGAAGTCCGATGTGAAAAGCTGGCGTTCTTTGAGCGCGTCCAGTATTTATATTTATCGCGCCACAATACTTTTGGCAGTACTAAGTGCTCCGATTTAAAAGACTACCCAATCAGAATCCATGAATACACAGAAACAGCCACTTGGAGCCAATCAGAATTACTACGGAATTTTCCGACTAAAGTAGTCATCCGCCGTACTAGAGTACAGGAAATAGTCCTCCTCCATGGCACTCATTGTGATACTTATTTTTATGTTATTGTTAAGTTAGGAACTGTATTTAACTCATATGAAGCAGTGTTATTGTCCGGAAACAGTACGGATCGGTATTTCTTAAGTAATACGGATTACGATAATTAATACCTGCAAGTACAGGTGGCGCCAGTAATCAAATAAAACGCAACCCTCTGGCAAGAATGAAAACATGAATAAATTCTAGGAAACCATGGTATCTTGAACAATATTTAGGTAAGCAAAAGATGCTATAGTTTGTCCTTTGAAGATATATAACAAAAAGGGGCATCTCGATATAATACAGTTTTCGAAACTACAAAATGTCATAGGTTTTCACGACTCGGAAGAAATACTAGTATTGAGGTTCCCGTGTGAGCAACATACATTTACTTATTAATAATGAAACATAATGAACTGACAATATAATGCCAACTGAAACAGTACATTTCTGAATGAATTAGAGTATGAAAGAAGCATAAAATTGTGACAAGGGTACCTCATATAACACTACCCCCTCCTTTATATTTTAATCCTCCTGGATTAGGTATCGTAATATAAAACACGAAGCAACAACATTTGAGTTAAAACGTTTAATGCAATGAAACATGACTAGAACGAGTCAAAACATGTCTAGCAAATCATTAAAGAAGTGCTTAAAAAAACTATTCTCAACCTAGGCATATCTATACTTCATGCATCTCAGTTATAATTTTAATTTAACTCCTGCTGAATCTAACTGATCAATTATATGGTCTGTGTCTGTCCACCTGCTAGAACCCTCCATGCTGCTGACTATACCCTTAGACATCCGTGTGTCCTGAACTTCTCCCCTTGCAACACTCCTAATATAACTATAGTTATAAAATCTAATCTTTGCATCAGTTTTGTCCCCAGAGTCCACTTCCTCCTGCGGTTTCCCTTCCCCATCCAATGCCATAAAGTTATATTTGTTCAGTAATGCCCTCCTGGACAGCAAGGGAAATCCCTGACCCCTAGTCCTTTCCAGGAACATAGAAATAAATTCGTGTGCAAGCAGTCTCTGATCTGGAGTCATGGTCCTCCAATTTTCTGGGGGCCATTTAATAGTGATACCCATGGATTCCAGGCTTAATTCCTCCAGAGTGCTCCAGTCTCTCCTGGCTGGTGGACACATCGGCATATATCCTCTCTTCAAGATCTTATTAGCTCTTGTCCTTAATTCGTCATCAAGATCCTGAGTGGTCACTGAGGAGCTAGATGTTGAAGACGACGATGATGATGATGGAGTCCTAACAGGAGCCTCTTCTCCTAATTCTATGTCATCATCATAGTTTTCAAACCCATCGTCCTGTCTTCTCTGCTTGGCCTCATTACTAGCACCATCGTTACTCCTTTCCCTTTTCCTTTTCATCTCCCCCTCCTTACCTGTTGCCGTTTCTACCTGATCATGCCTGTTATCATTTACTACCTTCTGAATATATTTGCCATCACCTGTGTCTTTTATCAAATCTCCTATGTCCACCTTTCTTGCATAATAAATCTCACTCTGGTCTTCCTTGCGGACATCATTTCTTTCGCTACCACTCCTTTCTGTGTCCTGTCTATTGTCAGTCCGCACATCAGCAGTATCCCCACTCACGTTGGTGTTCACTGAGATCTTGCCTCTGCTAAGATTAGTCTCTTGCTTTTTACCATGCCATCGATCTTTACCCCTTGTCTTAGATTCACTTTCTTCCCTGTCCCTATCTGTGTCTTTGTCTGTCACTTCCTCCACTCTATCTCTGTCGTTACACGCGACGTGCTGAGCATTAGACCTATTCTTATCGACTTCTTGACTTGATTTAACATCTCTTCTGTCGTCTACTACTGTAGATCTTTCTCTCGATGTACTTCTACTCTTTCCACTTGCAATTTCAATCCCAGCCTTCCACCCTACATTCCACCTATCGATCCTAACCTCCCTGTCACTAAATCCTTCTGCCCAAACTCGAACTGCTTTCCTAGCTTCATAAGCGTAGTTAGTACTGTAAGGTTCCACCTTATCTACAATCTTGGCATAGTCCTCAGGATATTTTGCATAATAAAACCCAACTGCCCTGTTGAACCTATCCTTTGTTATCTCAACCGACAAATGAGCTGTCCTCACATGTACCTCCAGGTCGTGCACTCTAGTTAAGGTTTTTTCCTTATTTAAACACCAAGGGCATATCACAGTCAGTCTCCTGTGCGCTGATGATATAAGGTGTGTGTGAAGTGATGCCTGGGTCGGGAACATTGCGTCGCAAAGCCAACATTTATCCCTGAAGTGAACAAAAGAAGAAAATTCGTGCCACTAAAATTAATCGCATTGGCTTATCCAGTACATTGGAGTATCGGTTTGGTATTTACTTCAACAAAAAAAAATCTAAATAATGAAAATTTATAAAAGATGACCTAAAAATTCAACATCAGAAAATAGGGCAAGTCCCTTTAATTATAATAGTAAGTCCACTCTTTAAATTGTTTTAGCGCTATGTATCGCGTTCCGGTAAAAAAAACTAGGTCAGCTAGACAAAGACAATCAAAAGTGCAATATTGTTAATTTTTTATTGATTTTTCAGTTTGTTATTATGCATATGTTTTTATTTGTACATATACAAAATGTTTTATTTAACTATCTTGTTATTTATACACTTTTAATATATATATATATGGTTTTTCTTTTTTTTTTTTCTTTTTTTTTTTTACAAGTTCTTGGATTTTAACTCCTTAACAATCCAAATTGGGATTTTGTTTCCTCTGTATGGATGCAGTCTGTCAATGTGATACGCCTTAGGCTTCTCTTTCCGAGAACGCTTTATCATACATATAAGGTCGTCTATCACTTTGGTGACTAAGTAAGGTCCTTTCCATTTACTGACTAATTTCGAGCTTACACCCACCTTCCTTGAGGGATCGTGTAGCCAGACAATCTGTCCAGAATTATAAATTTTTCCTTTACAGTTGGTGTCATAGTGCCTCTTCTGGTAAACAGAAGCAGCGTGAATATGATCGCGTGCTAATTCATGACATTTCTGTATCTGGTCATGTAGATCAATAACGTAGTCACTATGATCAAAGTATTTTTTTTCACTGACCGGACGACCTATTACTGCTTGTATTGGCAGAACTACCTCTCTACCAAACATCATTTTATTTGGTGTAAGTTTGGTGCTACTTTGAGTTGACGAACGGTAGGCCATCATAACTTGCTGAAGGTAAGTATCCCATTTGTCTTGGTTTAACATGCAGTACGCCTTTAACATAGAAATCAGAGTCCTATTAAATCTCTCGACAAATCCGTTAGACTGCGGCCTCAATGGAGTTGCATGAGTCTTCTCAATACCAAGCAGTTCGCATATGTCTTCCATCAACTTTGATTCAAAAGATTGGTCGGTGAATATTTGGAGGGGTGCACCAAATCTACATATGAAATTGTCTAACAGGGCAGAAGCAACAGTTTTGGTTTCCATATCCGGGATAGCAACGGACTCTATCCATTTAGTAAACCAGTCGGCAATAACCAAGAAGTATCTATTGCCATTCTGTGTAACTGGAAGTGGTCATAGAATGTCCATCGACAACCTTTCCATTGGTTCGCCTACGAGGTATTGTCCTAGTGGAGCCTTATTTGCCTCCCTTGATAGTTTTCGGACAGTACAATTATCACATTGTCTAATGAACTTCTTGACAGACTCCGACATTCCTGGCCAATAAAAAGATTGTCTGATTCTGTTGAGCGTTTTTTCAACGCCAAGATGACCACTAGTCGGGATATTATGATTATAGATTATGACCTCCTGACGGTATACTTTAGGTGTTACCAACTAGTAAGTCTGATCACCATCAGTTTCAAACCTTCGAAACAATAGATCATCTACGATCAGAAGACGATCCCATTGTCTCCACAGTGCTTTCATTTCAGACGCAGCTGCCGACACCTGAGCCCATTTTGGTCGCTGTCGACCCTCTTGAAAGGACATCTTTATTAGACCGATGTTTGCATCTTTAGTTTGGTTTGTCGAGACTTCTATTGGATCCCAGCCATTTAGAAGAAATTGGTTACCAGTAAGCCGTGAACTTTGGCATTGGGCACCAGACCTAGTTACAGCTCGTACCGCTGTGATATTTCCATCACTGACCTCGTTAAGTTCACATTGTTGGTTATTTTCAAAATCTTCTTGCAGTTCCTGTTGATGTTTACATGCCTTGCAAGGAATGCGGGATAGAGCGTCTGCGTTTCCATGACTTTTTCCGCTACGGTGCACGACTGTTAAATCGTATGTATTCAGCTCTTGTAACCACCGAGCTACTTGTCCCGTTGGTACTTTTAACGACCTCATCCAGCTCACAGCTGAGTTGTCTGTTCTAAGAAGAATTTCTTGGCCATAAAGGTAACTGTGAAAATGTTTCAATGCTGTAATAACAGCAAGTAATTCTTTCCTAGTAATACAGTATGCCCTTTCGTGAGAGTTCATAGATTTGCTCATATAAGCAATCACTCGTTCTGCGCCCTCCTGCACCTGGGAAAGCACAGCTCCCACTGAAACATCAGAAGAGTCTGTATCTAGAATAAATCTGGACCCCAGTTGAGGATATGCAAGAATTGGTGTTGATGTTAAGGCATTCTTGAGCTGTTCAAAAGACTTCTGGCAATCCGCAGTACATTTGAAACGATTGTTCTTCTCACATAGCTTGTGTAGTGGCCTTGCAATATCTGAGAATCCTTTTACGAACCTTCTGTAATACGATGCTAGACCAAGAAAGCTTCGCACTTGCTTAGAGTTAATGGGAATAGGCCACTCGTGTACTGCTTGAACTTTTGTAAGATCTGTTTCTATGCCACGTTCGCTAACCGTATGCCCTAGGAACTTTGCTGTCTTTTGAAAAAATGTACATTTCGATGGCTTAAGTTTAAGATGTCCTTGTCTGAGTCTTAGGAAAACGTTTTCGAGACGTTCAAGACATTGTTCAACCGATTCACCTGGAGTTATAATGTCATCCATGTACAGAAGTGATTCTATCCATTGCAATCCCCTAAGAACGTCTTCCATTAGCCTCTGAAATGTTGATGGCGCATTAACTAAACCAAAAGGCATAACACGGAATTGATACAATCCTTGGCTAGTAGAAAAAGCTGTTTTCTCCTTGTCCTTTTCATCTAGTTCTATTTGCCAAAATCCAGAGCAAAGGTCCATGCAGTTGAACCATTTAGAACCTGACAGTGCGTCTAGGCAATCGTCAACACGAGGAATCGGATATGCATCCTTTACTGTGACCTCGTTAAGGCGCCTATAATCAACACAAAACCGTGTTGTGCCATCTTTTTTAGAGACAAGTACAATCGGCGATGACCAAGGACTACAGGATGGTTCTATGACGCCTTTGCGCAACATCTTATCAATCTCTTCTCTTTCTATGTCCCTCTTTCCATAAGGCTGTCTCCTAGGTTGCTGTCTTATTGGATCTGCATTTCCTGTATTTATTGTATGTTTAACTCTATCGGTGCACCCATAGTCATCTGCAGATCTGGCAAAAACGTCCTTGTATTTTACTAACAATTTCGCAAATTTATTTTTATCCTCGCTACCTAAATGCGTAACACTCCTTTCAAACATTTCCTTCAAATATTCTGGAAGCCTGTCATCATCAGTACCTGAAATTTCAACCGTAGCGGAAACTCGCTCGTCCAGCTCTTTGCTAACCTCTCCTATCGCATGACACTGACCTAATTCATGAGCATGCTCTATAAATATGTCTTCATCGGTCGTGTTCATGACACCTATGCAGGGCTTGGCCATATTTGGATCTATTATTCCTGTCAAAATCCTGACATCTCTCTGCTTAGCCAAATCCGATTCGCAGTTCTCTATATATGCTAAATCTGAAAGCAAGGCTTTGTTTTGTAATGTGACAGGTACCATTATACAGCTTTTAGAAGGGATACTTATGGTCTCTTGTGATAAGACTCTGCAAACAATGTGCTTCTCTTTGCCAGTATGACACTTTATGCTGATCCCATTCTTCGTATGCAACTCCTGGTTTTCCAGATTCCATGAACTGATGTTTTTCAAAATAAAGTCCTGGCCTATAATTCCTTGCACTGCAATATCACAAACTATAACAGTTGTCTCAGCTGTATAATTACCAAGAACAAGTTCAGTTTTAAATTTTCCGTGCACTTTTATTGATGTACCATCTACAGTTTGCATTTTCATATCTGTAGCTGCTAGCAGTATGCCACTTGTAATTGTACATTTATCAAATGTATCCTTGGAAATAAGAGGAGATGTAGCTCCCGTGTCCAGTAAAAATTGTATGTCGTTATTTGATATGCGACCATAAATGTACAATCCATTATCCCATTTATTCACATGTTCACTATAATGTTCATCTATATGTCCTACGCGTGGATCCCGTTCTACATTTTCAAATGAAGTATTTCTATACCTAGGTCGATTTTCAGTTTTACCTGTCAACTCACGACCTAACGAGATGACAGATTGGAGTTTCCCTGATTCTGAGGAGACTTGGTTCCATATTTTCCTTTATTTGGACAACTTTTGAAAAAGTGGTCGCTTAGCCCCACATGAAAAACATTTCCTTTCAGTGTTTCTCTTTGTGATGTTGGTGCTTGATTCTAATTTATCAAGTCTTCCTTCAATTCGTTTAATAGCACCCTTGATATCTTCAAACTCTTTCTGTGGCCCCACGCTTTAACTTGTAGAATCCTGTCCAACTGTACTAGACACCCCTATTATTCTCGACGACCCTGCAGAATTATTTGTATTAATCTGTCCAAGCACGTCCTCGTAACGTTCAACCACTTCTACTGCTTCGCTAATTGTCTTACAGTCCTTGTCCATTAGTCTGCATCTCAATTCAGCCGAAACGTTCTTATAGAAGTGTTGAAGCGCTAACATCTCCTGTGCCTCAGGATCTAGATTAGCATAAGCCTTACACGCCAAAAGGCGAAGCTCATCTCCGAATACAGCTATTGATTCATTCTTAGCACGGGTCCTGTTCTGCATTTTCGACAGCCACCTAGTCTGCTGTCGCTTACTGCCAAAACGTTGTTCAAGCTTTGAGACAAGAGCCTTGTAGGAACGTTTGTCTTGTACAGGTAAAGAGCTGTAATGCAGCCTTGCTTGTTGTCTAAGTGGCGTAGCCAGATACAAAAGCTTTTCCTTCTCAGACCATTGGGCGAGTTCGGCACAATCTTCAAAGTATGAGAAATATTGGTACCAGTCCTCTATACCAGTGAAAGGGTCTGGCTTAATCTGAGGAGGGCGACTTCTCCTCCGTCTTTCACGTGCTCCATAATCATGGTCACCAATCTCACCTCGATAATTCCTCATCTCCACTTGCATGGTTGTTGATGTTGAGTTCAACCTCTGAATCGGACGATTCTTGGTGGTCGGCCATAATGTCCAAAAAAATAAGATGGTAGTTGAGCTTTTCAGTAAAAGAGAATATTACAAGTAATTTAATTACGTCCGATTCCGTTGCTCCTATTTCCCCGAAGTTCAGTTCAAATGAGTATAGCAAGTAATGAACTAAAGTTACTTACTTTATTCCAGAGCTGAAACTTTTTTTTTCTGCTAAAATATCCGTTGTACGGATCCGTAATAATACCACAGGAAGTTAAAAAGTAATCATCCTGTAAGTTATCATTAACAGTTCCAAATGAAACAGAAAATTCCACCCAATAGATGAGATCCCGATCCAACGGAAGATTTAGTTTATGTGGATCCGTACAAGTTTGTCACGGTATGTGCGGAGTTTTTCCGTTGGTTGAAAATTCCGTTCTACGGATCCGATCCGTGCTACCGAATAATCCGTTGTGAGATGTGCGGACCTTTACCGTTGGAAAAATCCGTCCTACTGATCCGTTTACTGTGCACGGTATTTAAAATAAACGGCCAATCCAATGTTATCCGTAGTCCTCACCCAAAACGGAAAATTCCGTTCTGCGAATCCGTCCAGTCCTATTGTTGTTTTCCCAAGTGTTCCGAAAATTCGCCGAACAATTTGGTCCGTGACGTCAACGATATATCAACATCTGCACTTCTGACACCAGTGTAACAGGGACGTAGAACGGCGACTTTTTGATGGGAAAATAATACGACTCCTTTGAGTGGACTTACTTGGGGCCAAAGGGGGAATTTTATAACTCAATAAATAACTAAAGATAAGCTAAATGAAACAGATTACTTTTATTTAATTATAGTAGTAGTATGAAAACCACTAAGATCCAACTACTAATAAATTGTTATTAAAGAATTAATGTTTATTTAATGTCTTCGTTATGTTTGTTATTACGTGAAATGATATTTACATTGCTGCTGGTCAGCTCCTGTGAATCTGTCTTATGTTCCGATCCTCCGGGGAAATGTTATTACTTATGTATTTGTACTATATATATCTATTTACGTTATTTATGATTTTATGATGTTTCTGGCCTGAAGTCCGATGTGAAAAGCTGGCGTTCTTTGAGCGCGTCCAGTATTTATATTTATCGCGCCACAATACTTTTGGCAGTACTAAGTGCTCCGATTTAAAAGACTACCCAATCAGAATCCATGAATACACAGAAACAGCCACTTGGAGCCAATCAGAATTACTACGGAATTTTCCGACTAAAGTAGTCATCCGCCGTACTAGAGTACAGGAAATAGTCCTCCTCCATGGCACTCATTGTGATACTTATTTTTATGTTATTGTTAAGTTAGGAACTGTATTTAACTCATATGAAGCAGTGTTATTGTCCGGAAACAGTACGGATCGGTATTTCTTAAGTAATACGGATTACGAGAATTAATACCTGCAAGTACAGGTGGCGCCAGTAATCAAATAAAACACAACCCTCTCTCAAGAATGAAAACATGAATAAATTCTAGGAAACCATGGTATCTTGAACAATATTTAGGTAAGCAAAAGATGCTTTAGTTTGTCCTTTGAAGATATATAACAAAAAGGGGCATCTCGATATAATACAGTTTTCGAAACTACAAAATGTCATAGGTTTTCACGACCCGGAAGAAATACTAATATTGAGGTTCCCGTGTGAGCAACATACATTTACTTATTAATAATGAAACATAATGAACTGACAATATAATGCCAACTGAAACAGTACATTTCTGAATGAATTAGAGTATGAAAGAAGCATAAAATTGTGACAAGGGTACCTCATATTACAATATGCATTTAGATTTCATATTACGCCTTGGTTAATACAAAAGAGCTTTTGAACAATGTCGTCTTCCTATCCACAGATGGCTAGAGATGATATACAAGAAATGTTTTGGTAATCCGTGATGTTAGACCAGTTTTTTTTTTTTTTTAAATTGAGGTTGGAGTTTATGCTACTCATATCATGAAAATTGACATAAAAATTTAATGGCTTTCGGCATTTTTCAAAATGTCAGCCTGTTAAAATGAATTTCAAATGAAAAGTATTCGAACACAAGTCAGGTTCTTTCTTACTCATGATATATCGGTGTATTTATATTTCACCTGATCATCAGGACGCATGTCTGTCAAGTCTTACATACAGTCTTGAATGCATTTGTGGGTTGTTGAGGTAAAAATAGATTTTGGTAAGTGTAAAAGAAAGATTTTATCAAAAAGAAAATTTTGAAAACGTTTTGTTTGAATTAAAATCAGTTTGAGTTACATTAAGTACTTTGTTTTTAATAATGTAACGTTTTTTTTCACTCTCGTGATGAAATATCAACGTCATCTTAAGAAATTCTGTTCAGTTATCAGCATATTAGCAAATATAAACACAATTATCGAGACAAAGCTAATATAAAAAAATCAGTTTTAAGCAGGCATATGAACGAACAATCGTGAAATATACCAACAAAAAAATTTCATGCAAACAGATCTTCAGGATTATAGTATATTGGGCATGTCTATGATATATACTCGACTGATTCAGTCTTTCTAAAATTTGGTGGTGAAAGTCTATGAACCGTTTCCAGACAGAGTACTTCTTGATAACAATTTTTACTACTATTCACACTGTGTATTGAAGCATCGTCAACTTGATTCGTCTTGAAGTACATTTGTAACACATGTGTGTCTTTTATATTAAATTAGAGCCGTTTAATATAACCGACCAATGAATTATTTAGTAAAGGTCCTGTCCTGACGAAAATAACAGGAATATTTCCTTTGGAAAATTGATGAGTGTGAAACATTTACTCAACTATCGTGTTAGTCCGGGAAACAGTAGCTAATTTATCGTGTGCTCAGCTGATCTATGTTCTGTAAGAATACCAAACCTTCCAACAGCAAGATATGGTGTCTGATTACCGCCATGTAGCGTTTTCGCATGGCGTGGCGAACATTCGAAGGCAAAATGGGGAAAAGAAAACAAAACTGCGGGGCAGAACGAAAGGGCAAAAACACGACAGATCAGGGCGCCAAGTTTGTTTTACACGCTAACGCGACAGAAATGTTTTTGTTTTGTTTTGTTTTCGTTCTTTTGTGTCGCTATATAGATCAGCTACAAAGTACATACTATTACGCAGTCGTATTATTAATGGAATGGAAGAAAGAACATAAGAAATCTAAAACAACTGAAAATCTAAACATGCCTTCTATTTGTCCTTACATTAGCCAGCTTAGACTTACCATTAATACAAAGGAAGTTTTAATACAACTAAAGGCCAAACAATTTATTCTCTATTAGACATGTCCAAAGCAGAATTTTTAAATTAAAAAAAAATACTTAAAAAAAGCTTTGGTCTGCATAAGGCTATTAGACCAGCATGTCTGTACTTCTTCACGTATAATTTTTCTCACTTCGCGTTATCGCCGGAAGACAATCAGCAAGACCTCCCATGGCGCCTTGTTGTAATAAATGGACAAGATGAATCTTGAAATTTAATGCCAACAGAGTCCTGAGAAGACAATGATAGATGGGAAAAAAAATCAAATTATTCACGTCCTGAAACTTAGTCTTCAGGCAAAGTGCAATTAAAACAAAAGATATTTGAGCAGATTCAAGGCGCTTTCATTACAAAAAAGAAAAACATCTATTACTGGCAGTATTGAATTAGAAAGTTTATTCTATAGTTACGTATATTAGATGGTTAAGATACAATCAAAAGATGGAATAAGTAGTACTATAAATAACACGGTTTGTTAGGCATATCAGATTCAACTTGTTTCCATTGTCAGCTTCGTTAAGTACCAACTTTGGCCTGAAGGACGCATTTCCGTGAGAGAAAAAATATCTGGAAAGTAAGAGCATTATCTTCGAAGACAGAAATGTAGTGTCACGGCACACGTGGCATTGCTGATGCAGTGGGACATTATAAGCGGGTTGTATGTTTGTGGTCTAAGTATATTTTTTTGAAAACATAAGAAATGAAGTATCATTTTTTTTACTCTTCGCAATGGGTTTATGAAATATCATTTAATTTAATGTCTTTAACATTTAAGTTTTCGTCAAGTCCTATTGGCTTCTTTTGCAATTCCATCGGTCCTTTTGTCAAAGTTACATATCAGGCTTAAACTTGTTACTCATGTTTTATATCATTTAAATAAAATTTCAGCTTTTTTCAGAAACTTAAATAAACAAGACTAGTTTTCTTTCTCCTTTTAAACCTTTTAATAAGATCCCATTTCGCTATCAGAAATAAGATAAATATTAAAATACTAGGATTTATCTTGATGTTAACTGTGCCTCTTATAGTTACTTCCAAATTTAAAACGGCTAAATACAAACCCAAATCTTCAAAGTACCAAAGGCTTCACTGAGTGGAAAATACATCTACTGATATAATGCAATTAAGCTACAGTCGCGTAATTAGTCACGTGACTTTATACAGCCTTAAATTTGAATTCGGCATGTCCGTGGGCTCCGTTGGAGGGGAGGATAGTGATAGTCTGTGCATTGTCTGATTGTCTGCGAGCGCATGGAATGAATCAAAACAGGCTTTAGCGTACCAGATATGTATTTTTTTCTTCACACGTCACGTAACAGAATATGTGTAATGAAGTCGTGTACATGCGCTTATCGAAAGAACGAGTGTAAACAGGCTAAAAGCTATTACCAATTGATGAGTCTTGAAACGTTCTATTCATAAATATTATTGGAACATTCCAAAATTGTCGCTCTAAAAAAATAAGAACAGAATAAAGAAGAGCTACTATTACAAATTGAACGTCTAATGCAACTTTTAGTGTACAGACGAAAGTCTTTCTATAGTTTTGCAACTCGCAAACATTTGATTTATTTGTCATGTTTAATTTCTAAAAATAAAGTAATCATTCACGCCTGTAAATTCAAGTCAGAAATATTGCGTGACATACACATTGCACAATCAGAGTTTGCATGTTCCCTATGGGCCTGAAGACATAAAATTATAGGAAACATAAAACAGGTACGAATGTACACGGAAAACGAATATCAATATAACTTCGTCCCTAGACAACTCAACGAGATAATATGATATGCCATTAATTACCATAAAATGTCAGGATAATGTCATGAAAATAAAATTCCATGTCTAGATTGTAACGAAACCAATTATTTGTAACAAGAAGCCTAATCAGAATGTTGCCTTTCAGAACATAATAAAAAATAGATAAATAAAAATAAATAAATTTAAAAAATCAACGAAACTGTAAGATACGTTTCACCCCATTTTCCTTTTTTTAATTTCTCGTTACTGGGAACGATGAAGTCTAACAATAATAACCTTGGTAGAACTGATCTTTATTTGAAGTCCTAGTTTCACATACAAAATTTCTGTGTACTGAGATAACAAGATTTACGTATTGTGTTATAATTTTGTCTGTAACTAACATTTCCATTATTCAAACAACTTAATACAACACCATATCTACAAACGGTTTCACGGTATTGATGATACATCATATTGATGCAAATTAGCTAAGGTAATGTGGATAGTCATATCACCCAAGGCAGTTCTTAATTAATGACAAACATATCGAATGGACAATGTCTGTTATAAATCTAGCCTAAGGTGATTGTCAGAGTTTAAGTCTTGGCACACATGTTACTTCAAAATAGTTCACATTTGTAAGAGAAAATGGATCGTTCATCCATAAATATACGACTATGCTTGAAAAACAATAGCCAGTGTCTTTGAATTCTCTATCAGTCATTTGCTGCTAACGACTATGAACGGAAACATAGAACATACAAACATGATTTTATCAATATTTTCAATTAATAAATCGTTGTGTAAGAAAAGATACATAAGGAATAACAAGAAAATCAGACGATACTTTTTAGATAATAATATCCTTTGAAATGCAGTCGAAGTCAATTGCTGAAGATCTTTTTATGGATGGAAGCGATACACTTCCACAATTTATCATGGAGAAAACGTTTCCTTGAAAAGGATGCACTTCTCAATATGAGAGTCTCCGTTAGCAGTTTGATAATCATTCCGATATTCTGAAAAACCTTGTTGTAATTGATGAACACGTTTCGAATCAGGTTGATTCAAGAAAAAGTCAAGATATACACTAATCAACCATGTGTGTTCCTTCTCGAAAAGGCGACAAAAATGTCATTTATCTAAAAGATTAATATAAAATTAACACAGCTGTAAGATACAGAAATCATTTGCAATGTGTTTGTCACGCAATATATCTGATTTGCATTTACAGGATTGAATTATTCTTTTATTTTTATAAAATTCAACTTAACAACGAAACCAATTATTTGTGAGCTGCAAACACAACAAAGACATTAGGTTCAATTAGATATAATAGACATAAACCTCCTTTAATCTTTGGAAATACTATTCAATACCATTAGCATAAAATAAGATCATGCTTAAAGGAAATGTACATTCAGATGTGAAGTTGATATTTTTGTCATTATTTATAATTAGAAGTTTTACAAAATAGTACGACTTTGGAGAGAAAAAAATCTGTTTTCATTTAGTCGTTTACGTAATACTGCCACAGAGCCGCTAAACTGGTGCCACTCTATTAATTATAATTTGAGTGTAAGAGAGCTGAACAAACAATAAACCATTTCAAACTGTCCTTGTAGATTTGTGGCTCGAGTCGAATTGTCTGCAACAACCAAGAGATATGAATCATAGCTAATGAAATCCCAGAGCTATTGTTCATTCAAAGAATGTTTTTCTGTGTAGGGCAGATCTGTTTTCATGTTGTTTTTACATTATAATGATGCTTGGAACGATATTTCATGTATTTAGCTCGCCTGAGCACAACGTGCTCTCGTGATGCCCTTCTGTCCGTCGTCGTGACTTCGTGCGTCGTCAAAATTTTCTTTACCCAACATCTGCTCTGAAGCCGATTACTGGATTTTGATTAAACTTTCCAGGAATGATCCATGGGTGGTCCCCTATCAAAATTATTCAAATTGTTCTGGTTGGTTGAATCAGTAGGCCACAGGGCCAAACAAGGATTTCAAAAATGCAAATTTCAAAAGTCTTCTTGTCTGAACACTACATCGTCATGAACTTTGGTATGTGGTATGTAACATCATCTAGAGGTCTCCTACCAAAGTTGTTCAAATTATGCCTCTTGGTGAAAATTTGGATCGCGCTTGGGGTCATGAGTTTCCATATATGTATATAGTAAAAACTTCAAATATCTTTTCCTCTGCAACCCAAAGGACTAAAGCTTAGATATTTGGCATGAAACATCGTCTAGTAGACATCTACCAAAATCATTCAAATTATGGTCCTCGGGTCAAAATAGATTCCGCCGTGGGGTTCATGGACTTTTCTTAATAAAACCTTGAAAAAAATCTTCTTCTCTGAAACCACAAGGGCTAGAGCTTAGGTATTTAACATGAAACATTGTCTAGTAGACCCTTTCAAAGATTTTTAAATTATGGCCACGGGG
The DNA here is from genome assembly GCA_012932295.1 of Cyclina sinensis. NCBI lineage: Eukaryota > Metazoa > Mollusca > Bivalvia > Venerida > Veneridae > Cyclina > Cyclina sinensis. Next base: position 35,103,285 of record JAAONU010000014.1, read on the forward strand.
TCAAAATTGGCCCTGTCCCGGGGGTCATGAGTTTTCCTTATATATAAGAATTATACCTTCAAAAATTTTCTTCTCTGAAACCCCAAGGACTAGAGCTTAAACATGTGGCATGAAACATCGTCTAGTTGACCTTTTACCAAGATTGTTCTAATTATGCCTCTGGGGTCAAGGTCAAATCATTGAATATTGTCAAAATTGGCCACTGGCTATTGTTAACATTGTTGTTTATGGACAGATTTGATAATGATAATTCCAAATGATGGTAACTGTGAAAATTCTTCACCACAATAAGCTTCCTCTGATGTGTTTGCCTTTGGAAAAAGAAAAAAGTCGACTTGTGGTGGCTCTTGTTCAAATTATTATGATAAACACTTTCATTACCTACAGCATTTAACAGCAATACCATTCTGTCCTCAGGTGAGCGAGTTGGGCCCAATGGCCCTTCTGTTTCAATTATATTGTCTTAAATCATCATGCAAATACATTATGGCTCATATTCATTTTTTTAATTACAAGTCAGCATTAAATAAAAATACATTATAATCTAATTCATCGTTACCTCAATGGGCTTGTTCAATACATAAAGAAAATATGTAAAAAATAATGTTAAAACACACTTTTGACTCGAACATCCTAAAAGCATAACTATAAATAACTAAACCTTTATCACAGAAAAAATAAAATTATCCTAAGTATCAATATTACAGAGTTTTCCAATACCTTGGGACTTTGTCTTCATTATATGGACTCGGTGTTGTATATTTAGAAAGCTGAGGCTACTGTAGAAGACATAAATATTTCAGATAACCGAATTCTCACTGGTGTGTGATTTTAGTTGCTAAGGGTATTGCTGAAGAACATAACAATTATTGTTACATACATTTTTAGATTTAGCGAAAGCAAATTTAAATGTTTCTTTTTTTTTCTTTTTAGACATTGGCATAAGAGTGACATTTTAATGCGATCGATATGCAAATTAGTATTTACTGAGATTAGAATGTAAGTTTATTGTATTCATTTGCATGTCTTCCTCAACTCCGTTTTCTTAGACCAAAACGACATCCATGTGTCGACAAAACTATCAATGACACTATAGAACTATGCTAACATCATCAATTTTACTAGAATAGTTCATACTAGTCTGTCTATTTAGTTTTATGTGGCAGAGGTCATTTACTGCTTTTGCCTCAAGGATGCATCTCCAAGAAGAGATGGATCAATAACCAGGAAAATGACATTCACTTGTACTTTAAACTTGTGATATCCCTTAGGTTAGACACAAAAGAAAAACAATGTAATTATATACTTATTTGCGCTGTTTCCAGTCAAACATATCTCAACGTGGAAATTATCTTTTACAACCACCCCATATCAATCATAGCTGATGAGAGTCTTACGTTATTTTTGTATAATAAATTATTCACGAAAGGTCTTGTGTTGATGAGAAAATGCTGCAATGCCGCGGAAAAAACGATAAGGGTGAACTTTAACATGAAAAATGAAGAAATAGGTAGGCTGCTTAAGAAAGCATCCTATAGTTAAAGTACCGCAACAGAAATTTATAATTAGTTTCGACCTTTTATTGCATTGTACATCAATGTACCTTACTGGAACTTATTCACAATAATCTTCATTTAAACGCTCCAATACTATTAAAATAACAGTTAGGACGTCACGCACGTTTCAGCTATTTTTTTGTCTACTCATATTTTAGTATCTCAAGCATGTCTTTTTGGGTAGTGTGACTTATACGATCGAAAATAGCGAAATTGGTATAAACGACACTGGAAAAAAAACAAGAACTTAAACCAGACCTAATAAACTACATGAAACACACCTGGTCAACATTGAAGCTCTGTAGGAACCACCGTACCTGCCCCCACCCACACAACCACTCCGATACTTTACACTGTGCTAGAATACGCCTGTAAAAGTAACAAAAACTGATACAATGGCTCATAAATAATGTGAGAACTATAAAAAGCTACACATAACTATGTGTAATCTGTTCGACATTCCCAAAATAATAAACCTCGCGTGTAGCGATGCTTTACACCGGGCAGGTTTAACAATCCAGAATTCTTTTCACAAAGACTTTGTTTCCTTCCCTGTATTCGTTCGCACCTGTGAAGTCAAATTTACAGAGCATTTATACTCTACTGTTTTGATATAATCAAGCATTGCAAACGAAAAAACTACGACAAAATCTGATATAACTCTTTTAATATTACTATTATATTAATAGATATTTTATTACTATATGTAATAAATATGTTTTTTATGTATGTGGATGAGACACAGATAAATGAATAGATAATTATTATTAATATATATTACTCTTAAGCTGTGCTTGCATTTGACCCAAATTAGTATTTGCTTTCCAGGCTGACATCCTCTCCATTTTAACTGGGAATTTATGGAATATCCGCAGTTGTTTTACCACCATTGAATTGAGTAAGGATCAAGTATTAACAAAGAAGGGTAAATAAAAAAAAATCTTCGGTGATTTCAAAGATATAAATAAGAATTCATCATAGACTTTACTGATTAAAGAGTACTTATATTTCACAATTAAATGATTTAGATTAAAGTCAAAGCAAGGTAAAAAGCTTGGTGTAATAAAGGGAGGTAATTTAATAGGTACAAATTAAATTTTACTTTTGAAAAGTCTTGGATGACTGATAATTGAGAAAACAAGAACGATATTTTGCTGATGAAAAAGCAAACAAAAATAAGCTTATCAGAAAGTAAAGCCGTTAATTTATCAGCCAATCAGAACTTCTCCCATTTTGAATAGCTAATATCGAAACTTACAAGGACCTGGATGGTTAAATATATAGACCTTGCCTTTACAATCTAAAGTAGATAAAACAGATCTACAGACGCTCTGCTTTATTTAAAAAAGTCGATTGACGCTTTGCTGCATTTCAGAAACTCAGGTAAACTTTGGGATACTTTAACCGAATAAGTCAGTATGGTATCGTAACGTTTACAGAGATGTTAAGCGCCACCGTAAAGAGTTGTAGACGGTCACTAATTGTCTCATAAATAGCAGGTGACTGGAAAGAATTATGAGACAGTCAAATTTTATCGTTATATCAACGGTACACATTGGGCTTTTCTGTATTTAGCAATAGCAAAACAATCAGACAGAAAGCTTTTATGTTTACACATAACTTTTTCAGTAAAGTAAAAGTAAACAAAAAGCATTCAATATAGTTTCAGAGTAAACACAAGAAGACAATAAAGCAAAGAATAAGCTGATCCTAAATTGAACTTTTTTGTCGGTTTGTAGGCATAAACATTGAAATCTGATGTCAGTAAATAATACTTTCTAATGATTTATTATCTTTAGTATCAGTACCTTGCCTGTGTTCTTCAAATATTCAACGGAAGCTATATGTACTGACGACATCTTAAAATAAACATATAATGTATAATGGAAATGTTATATCAGTTGTTTTTTTTATTAATATCAAGTTTTATTTTTCTAAAGACGAGTGAACATAATGTTTGCATTATGGAAGACTCATTTGAAATCAGTGAAGTATTATTTTTTGTGCGAATTAAGAACTTGTTCTTCTTTTGATTGTCGATTCTGAAAACTCGACTAAGCCAAGACAAAAAGTTTTTCTGGCATTGCAAGTTTGATGGTAGTGAAGAAATTATGAACATTGTCATTGCATAATATGTTCTTCAACTAAAACACATCTGCATAATGCATAATGCTAAGGTATATCGAAATAATACACAATTTTAAGGCACATCTACATAATACACAATGCTAAGGCATAACTAAATAAAACATAATATCAGAATATATCTACATAATGTTAAAGTATATCTATATAACACATAATGCTAAAGATAATCTAAATAATACATTATTCTAGATTATATCTACATAGCACATCGAACTGAAGCCTATCAACATGTGATAAAAGAAGGACCAGATAGAAATAAATCACTGTTAAGGGTCAACAAAGTCATACAGAAACATGGCGAAATCTGTTTTGTGTGATTATCTAAGTACATACTGATTTCTTGAAAGCATTAGCTTCATCCTGTTAAGAGTTATGAGATACACACAGACCTTAACTTGTCGCAACACAGTCAGTGATTGAATAAGTATCTGTCATTCAAATAATATGTACATAATGAAATAAGCCTTTTGCTGCCTGTACGCATTTAACTTACCTGTCCAGTTATACTTATTCAGACGTGTGCCACACTCATTTCTCAAAATTCACTTACATGCGAGTAAAATTCTCATGCAGTCTTATTAGACAAGGAAAAAACAAACAACAACAAAAAACAACAACAAGAAATCAAACAAACAACAGAACACTAATACAAGAATCAAACTGTAAATGACTAACAAACACTAGATTATCATCTGCTTGATTGTGTCAGGCATCTTTGTTTTTTTGAACACTATGTTTGTTAATTGATTTAAATTGCTTTTGTTGTACATGATAACTTTGATGATACATTATGTAAAAATTTTTGTCAAGAGAAAAGTTAATAAATAAATGAGTTAATTGTAGACCTACTAATTTATATCGGGAAGACTACTGAATTTGACATTTAAGACAGACACGTATGCTTTAGAACTTGAAAAGACTCACAATTAAGAACAGCAACAACAACACATTATTACATATTCCTTTTTTGTTTGTTTGTTTTAGGACTGTGAACATGTACCTTCCTCCGTAATGGCTAATTCAAACAAACTTTTTTACCCTTACTTGTCTCTCTGTAAATGTCCTTTTCTTAATTACCGAATAAGATTTTATTTTGTTGACTACGGAGCCGTTATCAGAGATGATGACAGGTTTAAGGTAATTCGGGTTGACAAATAAATCATAAAATGTATTATTTTGAAGGAAATAGTTTGTAAATTTCCCGAAAACTGATAAGGCTGAACCAAATTAGTTGTAACTTTAGAGCATTATATGAAACCATAAATCAGACCTCATAAATGTGTTAGGAGATAAAGTAGAGTTAACAGGAGGCCATGTCTATTAGTTTGCTAATAGAAATGTCATAAAATAATGACAGGAATATACCGTCACATGATAAGGCATGACGCGCCGAAGAGCATGAGATATTATTCTAAGTAATTAGGATATATCCTCTGACTTGAAGGGAATGGCTACACGAAATAAATTATTCGCTGCATTAATTCAAATTAAGCCTATTTCAGTGGTATCTCTGTCAGAAAATATGCCTTATGCTGATTTTGTTGTTGGTATTTTTAAAGAAAAATAATAATTTGAAGTCTGTAACAGAATTGATTTGTACTATCGAAAAAAATCGGAGAAACATGCTGCATGCTAGTTAGTCAGGATGCTTAGGTAAATGACACACATTTGCCACTGTCAGTCTTTCTTTGTAATTTACCTATAAAAAATAGAGGTAGTAATACATTATGATGTCTCTTTAGAATTTATTCCGAAAATGCGTAAATGGGTTAGTTTCAGACAAATTTATTTTCTTGAAGTTAAAGTGACATATGTGTTCAAAATGAACAGAAATTTTATGGTCATGAAAAATGTTTGTAACATTCTATATGTTTAGAAATATTGTAACTTTCACCAGATAATAACATGCTATTGTTCTCGTCAAAGTATACAAAACATTATCATACAAAGTTTAACTGAAAATTTATAAAAGACTGGACTAGTCAAAACAGATTGTTTCATTTTGCAACTATGTTCAATAGGAATGAAACTGTTATATGCAATCATTTAATTTAGCTATACCCTAAAAAACTTTTGTTTTTCTGTGATAAGAAACAAATGGTTAATGTATACTTCAAAACAGTGATGGTGACTTTGAACACATATGTCACTTAGAAAACAACAACAACCGTAAGCAAGCACTACGAGTACTAGGTTGAATCTTGCCCATGACATAATGATATGACTTATCCAACCGACACCAGAAAAAAAAATCAGAGTTTTATATAAACTAAGTATATTAATCATTTTAGATGAAAGTATTTACTTCATAAAGATCAATAATTTAAACACTTTCATAAAAATGGTATTTTTACTGGATCGTCCTTTCTCTCTACGAGGAAACCAATAAAGGTGAACCGTAACAGAAATGATAAAACATAAGAGAAATTTTAATAGCACTGTAAACGGAAACAAGGAAACTACTTTTATTAAAGTAACGTTCAGAGACATGATAACCATGAGCGTTCATGTCTCAAGTAAACACTTATGTACAACAATAACATCAGAGAACAGCCAGATTTTTTTTACTTTTGTATATTATAAAGTATGTAAATTGTATGATTTTCAAGACGAGTTTTTATTTTATTTATTTTTTTTTAATTTGATGGTAACTTATTTTTAACATGAGAGCTCATGTGTCAAGTAAACACTCATGAAGAAGAATTACATCACAGAAGTGCCTTTAATTTTGTACTTTTGTATATAAGACTTAGTCTAATCATAAATATTTTAAATGTTTCATCTAAAGGTACGGAAATAATGAGGAACGTGCAATAATAATAGTATGGTCATAAACAAACTTGTATTCCGCTTTTACTAACGTTATTGTAATACGGGCGTATGTACGTTCTGTTATCGTCAATATATAATAACAGAAATTCCTTTGATAAATTCCACTGAAATATAACTAGATTTTTTTAAGAAAAGGTTAAAAAGCAAGAAAAACACGCTTTTATCTGGAGTATTTTCGGCTTTCTGGTCATGAAGCAAGCAGTCCGAGTGGCTGAAATGTAGAACAATTGTTTCTCTTTATTTATTCCTCATCGTCAATATATAAAAACTGAAATTCCTTTGATAAATTCCACAGAAATATAACTAGAGTTTTTTAAGAAAAGGTGAAGAAGCAAGAAAAACACGCTTTTATCAGGAGTATTTTCTGCTTTCTGGTCATGAAGCAAGCAGTCCGAGTAGCTGAAATGTAGAACAATTGTTTCTCTTTATTTATTCCTCAAAGTAGATTTAATGCTCACTTCAAAAAATATAAGTTACATCCATTAGCTTGTATTTTGTAATATACTTATTTGACACCAGATATCAGTCGCGACAATCTTTTGGTGTGTTTCTAGAAATAGGAAAGCAAACATTTCATGTAATGGTTATATTCATCGTAGGTTGTCAGGCTGGTCTCACTGTAAGCAAATGCATACATAATTAATTTTAGGGTACCATTTTCAACCCTTTAAATCACACGAATGTTTAATCTATCAGAAAAACAGTTTCTATATTCGTCTACTAGTTTTCCTCTTAATATCTCAAACTTAAAACTTCAGCGTGATCAAAACCGTTTCAGACTGTTGACTATACAGTTCAGTCGAATGAAACGAGTGAAACAGTAAAGGTTCAGATTTTTTTCTGACGTCAAATAATTGCAGTAAAATGGAATCATTTTGACTGGCATTGTCAAAAACAGTAATTATGTAATTGAACTGATCTGTTTTTTATTAATCGATCGGTTTAATGTAATTGGAAGAGTATTTCGTCCGTATTCATTTTAGCAATATTTTCTTACCGAAATAAAATCTTGTCTCTGGCAGAATGTGTGGTTTATGGTATTGTTATAGTGGGCTTGTTTTTTTCTCTTAATGGTATTGCTTTGTGAAAACAATACTAAGTACTAATTACTAAAAATTAAATATGACTTAAAAGTGTACCATCATATGAATTTTGCCCTAACGACGTGACTTAAGATCCATTTATCGATGATTTTTTTTGTTTCGGAGGTTGAGAAATGTGTCACAAACTCGAATGCCCCTGAAACATGACACTGGCCACAATCATTGTTCTTACTAATAAGGACGTAATGGGCAATGGTAAAGTTTTTTGACAATTGGATCTTTAAGGTAAAGGTCATTCAAGGGCCAAGGTCAAATAAATACAGGTCGGTGGGACGGTGTTGTCCAAAGGGGTGTTGTCTCCAAGTATGAAGTAAATCCACTTACTAATAAGGAAGTTAAAGCAAATGGTAAAGTTTGTGGACAATTGGATCTTCATGGTGAAGGTCATTCAGTGGTCAAGGTCAACTAAATATAGGTCGGTGGGAAGTTGTTGTCCAAAGGTGTTGTGTTCAAGTATGAAGTAAATCCTCTTTCTAATAAGGAAGTCATCTAATGTTAACGTTTTCGTCCGGAATGACGGACGGACAGTTAAAAAAACTACAGCCTACATTCAGGGGCATAAAAATATAGTATTTTCACATTCATCTTATACCCTAAAGCTTTCTTTACATTGCACAGTTGCAATATGTTAGCTGGGTTAAGATATAAAGCATTTGAATATTACTGATGTTCTTCTAAATTCATGCAAACTTGTAGGCCTATTTAGAATATAAGAATATTATATTTTTATGAAGAACGGTATTTTTAAGGAAATAATGCTTATTGTCTTTATTTATATAAAATTTTGATTGCATGCAAAGCAAAAGAAATCAAACCGAGCTTGAAAGAATAATGAAAAGATGTATGATATATTCAAGTTAACATGATTACATTAGTAACATCCTTATCTTACGCTTATTAAAAAAAACAAAAATGATACAGCGAATAAGTTTTGTTTTGTTAGCAAGTTTTCACAAACGAAATTTTTTTTTTAGGAAAATTAATTGAGTAAAACATTATTTTCCGTAATCAGCTTGCTTTTACATCATCTTGCTTAATAGTGAGAACTAAACTTATTTTCACTAAAGAATTAAACTTTCACAAGAATAAAATATACGTGTATATATATATACCTCAAAAATATATAAACATTATGACTTTGAGTAAAAGACTCACAACTAAGTATCAAACATTACCATCAAAATGTTATGTAATTTTAAAAAGTTTCTAAGTTCTAAGTTTCAAACTTATAATTCAAACTCATTAAAATTCATATTTCTAGTAAACAGAAGCCGGGCAGACCATTTTGGTAGAGAAAAAGTGAAGCAGTTCTTATACTCTATAGCAAACATACAAAGAAGAAGCAAAAATGACAAAAGGAGATTATTCAAAATGTAAGTGAGCTAGGGTAAGGGTTTTTGTGCATACACTCCGCCTCATCACCAACAACCTATATTCTAAGATTGAAGCCAATCCCATGTATACTTTGTGAGAAAATGTACTGAAAAGGAAAACTGAAAACCGGAGAGTAATGGCTTTTCTGCACTGCACTTCATCTCATCACCATGAAGTTATATTCCAAGTTTGAAGTCAATGCCATGTATACTTTTGGAGTTATGCTCCGGACAAAATGGGGACGGACTGATGGACGGACGGACTGACTGACGGACGGATAATTCAATTACTATTTGCCTTCCTTCAGGGTCATATAAAAATCTTTGTAGGGAGCCTTCTCTGACACAGGCACAACCGAAAAACAACTTTCTTTCAATTTTTCTGCTGTACAGAAATCAGTAAATTGCTCAGTGCGGATTAGTGTTTATGGCATCGTTTAGAAAGCAAAAATGGCGTTCGAATTAAGCAAGGATCACATAGTTTGAACTTCTGCCCTACTTCGCAAGTAGCAATACTTCCATGACAAAAAGAAGAAAAAAAAGTATTTGCACAAACCCATAACATGCTGTATATCTACAAGACAGTTTCACGGATTTGTATTGTGATTCAGCTGAATACAAATGAGTATACACTCCGTCTTTAAATCAATATTAATACCATATGATTGACGCTGTCTGAAGAGCAAGTACGTAATTATGATTTTAGTTTATAGCAATGTATAAATTTGTTTAATAAAAATAGGGGAATGAAAGCGGAACGGTTCTAAATAACGCAAAATAAAGAAGTATATTGAACTTTTTCCCTTTTACCAATCGAAATACAAGCCAACTTTTTGACCGTCAGTATGATTAACGTCTTCTATAAGATACAACCTTATGCCAAGAATAAATCAATTGCAGTCTGGCCGGATTGATTAAAGAATATATATTTTTTCTCTTAAAGAGACTCCTGTCAATAGGCCTACGTTGACCAGTAGTGGATATACCTAGTCTGATGCAGATCGGGTTAGACTTACTGTTTTATCAAATACGTATAATTTCTTGCCATTTTCAGATGAAACATCTATTACTGATACGGGAAAATCCCATTCAGTTATTTTAAAGAATTTTCGTAATGAAAACTAGTTGTCGTAGGTTCAGTATCGATTCAGGTGACCTCTTTGTATTTGTACAAGTTATTGATGTATTTTTGCTTTGTTATTTACATACACTGATATGAAAAGAAACAAAGTGCTATAGCGGAACAGTAAAAATTATAAATCCTTTCAATGTTTAACGAAGTAAATAGCAGAAGACAATGGATTAATGAAACAACAACCCTTTACTGAATTGCAACAGTTGTCAATAACCTCATAAAATAGTAATGCATTCAATATGGATATAATTTAATTGAACAAACATTGATGATCTCATTGGCATCTATTCATAAACTCGAATAAGCTTGTGTGTATAATCGTTTATCTTCATAGAGATAAAATCAACATTTTTCTCTTCTTATGTATTAACCCGACGAAGAGTGAAAAAATCGCCAAAAGAAAATGGTGAAAGGATTTGAAAAATAATCAAAGAAATGAGAGTAAAGTTTAAACAGCCAAAACTGATCACATCGGAGTCAGTGCTCATTTTATTTGTCATGAAACTGCTCGTTCTAGAAGTCCAGAATAGGTAACGTTTAAATTAAGTACTAAGACCTCTGACGAAATCACTTGTATTGTCAGCCATTCGAAAAAAATATATTTAATTTATTTCTAAATAAGTTTCTCAATAAAATTTACAGAATCATTTCACAGACGGTATTTATAACAGTAATTTAGTTATTAGAGTTGAATGTTTGTTTCTCTTCGCTTAAAGAATTACTAGTTGTATGTAACTGAAAGAGCATTTCGTTTATCCATTTAGATCCTTCGTCTTACTTGAATAAGCTGTTTCCATTCCAGAGACTACCATTTAAACTGTTAAAGTGGTCATAATGGATGACGGATGGTAGACTATTTTGTACTCTAATGATAACATTTATGTTAACATCTAAACTTAAAAAAGAACTTTTAATGTATTAGTTAAGTTCAGATAATGCTCGACTCTCTAAGTATGTCTTACAAAATGGGTCTATAGTTTTGAAGCGAATGGTTACCGTAGTAAGAAAGTCGCCTTAACTTTCTTATAAATACCTCAAGTACTTCATAACACAGCTTGCTTAATGTCTTAGAGTTGTCCTATATCTTTTTATTTTCTGATCAATATTTGTTATATGGACCGGTATGTTAAATTCACCTTATTTGATTTTTATTTCCAAAAATAATAATAAACATAGAGCTAATTATACAATAATATTGAACGTTAGAACTGCTTCTGTAAGTTTCTCAAACGTACAAGGAACCAACAATCAGGTATTGCATGACATTGGACTGTATTGGACATATCTATTGGATATAGAAAAAGGTGTACTGTACATTTATACCATGTGTAAACATAACATTACATCAAATACTATTTTATAATTACACAGTTCCTTTCTTTCATCTCATTTGATAAGAGAATTCCTACTCTTAAATTGAACCCTAATTCAGCTTAACTGTCAGACATCCGTGATATTTGTTATTCAGTTATTAGCCATAGCTGTATTCAAATCGATTTTGACCTATATTAACAAATGAATATGTTAAATTCAAATATTCAACTGAAGTATGAAGTATTATATTGTTTAAACGTAACAATCTTATGAAAGTTTTATTTTATTGTTAGTTTAATTGCCTGTGGAAATAATGCAATAATGATAACAACAATACAGTGGTTTATTAAATGTCGAAGCGTTTTAGGCATGAAAAATTATACTAAATGGAATTAATATATAATAAATGTGTTTTGATTAATTTTAACATTAAACTCAACATGTTTTGTTTAGAGTCTGAACTATTACTACACATGTTAAAAGTTTGCCAAAGTTCGAAAACTATGATTGGATATTAATTTCGTACTGCATCTACGCCGATCATCTTCTTAAAGCTATTTTGTATTTAAGTTTGCCACTGTTTCCAAAAGACCAAAGAAGGATATCCTTCTTGGACAGTTTTCCATAAGACGTCTATACATATACAATATTGTGAAAAGATATTTGTTATTCTCGTAAAGAACTTTCACCAGGCATATGAAAAGGGTCGATATTCAACTACCGTAAATTGAGCCACTTATTCATTTAAGTGTGATATAAGTATACACTATGATATGTTTCTGAACAATGTCATCGGTAAGGTAATCAGTGCTTTTATTTTTCAAAGAGGTTCCTTATTTCGAGTTTTGATGACGTCAAAGATAAACATTTTGAAATACAGGTGTTTTAAAAAAATACCAAAATATTTGTTCGTATTTGTTAAGGGCTTCCTCCACAACTTGTTAAGATATGTGAATATACGCCTCAGGATCGAATATAAATCATATGAAAAAACCTATATCGTGACTTCATGATATATACTTACTACGTTATACTCATAGTCTATGTATCAAAGAGCCTCTTGACATTACAAGCACAGCGTAACAACCCAGAACAATCACAATAACTCACTGTAAAAAGGGATGGGGTCATGCTATCAATTTATAAACAATGTTCGCCAGGCATATGTCTGAGACAAAATCCACTGTGTTGGCTCTATCTCTGCTTTCGTGTGGAAGTTACATCTCGTGATCCAGTATCATCGAAACCTGAAAATTGTTTGTATGCAGAGTTTTTTTCAAATATGTTGACAGTGTATTTGAGTTAGTCAGCATAAACCGTTAGCTCACTTAATCGACTTTTGTTATCCAGAACACACTGCGCCCCGCCTGACCTTTCCAATTTCAATAATCCATACTAATAAGCAACTATATTATATTAATAACAAAGTCTGTTATTAATAATTAAAGTGTGGGTATTTTAGATATTTTGGAAGAGTTTGCATGTTTTGTTAAATGTGGATGCACCGTTTGTTTATAATTTTTACTGACAGGATGTGAAATATAAAACAGCTGCTACATCAAACCTTTTGCCAGACAAAATGGTATAATATTCTTACGGAAGGAACTGCAGTTCGGGTTATCAATCTGAATCTAAATTTAGCTTATTTTCATGTCGCGTGACTGAGGCTTCTTCTGCGTTAATGTATTATATAATGATTGTATGGCTGGCCATATGTTAAATCAGTCTCAAAAAGAATGGGATTGAGTTATTCGGTCGTCATTTTGATTTATTATCGCTACCAATGTACCGTCTGCTGCTAGGTAAAATTTAATAACGATTTTGTAGGCTAGCTTTAGTGATCATTTTCGATTTAAATGACTTGTGGTAGCTTATATCACATCTTTGAAAACAATATGTAAAGGAAAAGAATTCAAGCGTTTTTTCTTCATGTTGCGCAATTTTGTAGAAAGGTCGTTAAGATACTAAGAAATATTTCCATATGTTTCCACCTGAAAGCTTCAAAAGCAATCACCTCTGCTTATGTACCTAAATTTCATTTATGAAGAGAAAGGTAAGGTGAAAAAACAAGGTTTTTTTTTTTCAAAATCACGTATTTCCAAAAAAAGACAAACAAACAAACAAACAACAACATCAAAATTAATCTGTCATTGTTCTGGTACAAAGAAAATACATAATTCAGTCACAAAAATATGTAATTTACTAGATTCGCGTTTTTTTTTCGAAAATGCGTGATGTGAAACTCATTTTAATAATATAATAGTTATTTTGAGCATTTTAATATTATGGTGTTTTATTTTTATTAATATGCACATGATAGCAAAATAATATCTAACAAAAACTTAATAGCTGCACTGGATTATTATTTTGTGTTTTCAAGTAAAGACATAATTTTGAAAATGTTTCTGTACACAACGCCTCTAACCTACTCCGTGAAAAACTATTTAAAGTGCAACAACATGTCAGTGTTATTTCTCCCTGTGTTATTTTGACAGGCTTGGTTTTATTTAAAACGCAGAAGCAAATCTAAGGTATATATCAATAAATCTCGTCTTTATCTGCATGTTTAATTCCTAAGGTTTAGAAGAACTCAAAACAAAAACACAGCGATGGCTCTGTGTAAAATATCGTCAAATCTTTCTATATGTATTGTGCTGAGTCACCTATATACAGTATCTTAGTTGTATTGGAATAACTGAGTCATCAATGCCTGTCACAAGAAATGTCATATATCTCCGCCTTTCGGCACATTTTCTAACTCTACCTGTGTTGTAATTCTATTCTAAATCTTTAATTCGATCTATTCTGAGAAAACAGGATAGTTTATTTAGAAGAAACCGCTATGACAGCGATTCGTATTTGTGTTATGTTGTATAAACTATGTACTTTGTACACGTCAGAAATAAATATTTGTCATGTCATGTCATTTCATGTCATGTTATCTTATGTAGAGAAGCGTTGGATGAGGTTGTGTTGTCTATTCCAAATCCCGAGAATCTTCATGGTAATGTCAACATGATGGATGAAATCTTAAGTGAACATTTTGACACTAATGTGGCCTAAAAAGTTTTCATTTGTCATGATGTTTACTAATTGTTGTTTCTCGATGTACTCGTTCGAGTAAGAAAAAAATCAATTTGAGTCTAATCTTGTCGTATAATTAATCATGGTAAGCCCTGGAAATAGTGTCGTTGAAAATGTTTTTTGCTTTGCCCAATGCAGTCGTAAATAAAAACATCTATAACTTCTAGCACCGGACGAAAAAATTGCACCATGATGGATGTTTACGTCGTTTTCGGCCCGTTCATAAATAGAAAATACGTAAGACGATCAAAAGTTTTTGAGATTAAATCCTACAGGAAACTTGAATAATCTTGCACGGAAAGTATAATTAATTTTATGTCTGCCAGTAAAGCATTAACAATAGCAATAGCCAGGAAAATAGTGGCGGAATATGAATTACTTATAAATGTTCAGGCTTTGTTGATTTGCACAATCATCACCTGATGCTCTACACAGTGAACACCACCGAGATTATAAAGGCTAGGTGCTGAAACTAGCATTTGAGAAACAATCCTTATTTTGTGCATCTGCAATTTTTTTTGAATATTTCAGGCATAGACTAGACTTAATAAAGATATGCAATAAAAAGAAAGTTATGTTTTAAGAAGGACTACTTTTCATAGTTCGTAAACTTTCATTGTTATCATGAAAATATAGACATACTCTTTAGAACAGTACAACAAAAGTGAGTATTTGAAAATACTTGGTATGACTCGCTTACGTCAGGTACTGAATACAAGAACACATTGCAAAGTGAACAAATTCGTCTATCTAGATTTGTACTTGAAAATGTTTTGTATTTAGTTAATATTTCACATACGTCTTCGTGTACTCTTAACAAGAAAACATGACGTTTATACTTCAAATTTTATAGTTTGATATGTTTTAATAGAAAGTTTTTTAAGAGTATGCATTCCAAACTTTCATGTCCAGAAAAAGTTTTCTTTATTAGTAAATATTTCACATTACTATTAGATCACATGCGAAATCTGCCAATAAAGTAACTATTTTTTTAAAGTAGAGATATGTTATATACATATATCTACATTTTTATTTTATTTCCTTTATTGGCAGACTTCGCATGTGACTGAATAGTAATATGAAATATCTAATTTTGTAACTCTAAAATGTATTAAGCATCTGTGCGGAAGAGTATTACCTAAAATATAATTATGTTTGTTTTCTGTCATTCTATTTTATGCACCATTTCTAGTTTATTTATTTGTTCAGTTTGATTCCTTTGTTTGAATGAAAATCAATACCAAAACACTTTAACAGACAATATACGTTGGTATGAACTAGCTTCATAGAGTTGCTTCAATATCTAACATATTCATTTAGCAAGCCTATCTAATTTAATGTACGTGGACGCAGAAGGTTTGGCTGTTCGAATATTTGTTGTTGTTGAAAAATAAAAATTAGGACTGCTTTAATATATATGTAATGCCAACTGTTTGTAAAGCGGTACGATGAATTAAAACGACTAAACACGTCACGCAAGCTTTGACTGTTTTTGGTAATATTAGATGAACATCCTTGAAGACATCGTGCTAAGAAGAAAACATTAGTATATTTTCCTCTATATAGTAGTCATATTTCAGAAGAGCGTTCTGCAAATATGTCATTGTTTTACAAATGTTTAAAGTAGACCAAGCAGGAAACATCTCAGTCAAGTTTTAACAAAATTCGTGCAGTGGTTCCAGAGATAATGTTGTTTGAAAAAATATTGACAACGGACGAACTACGGACGCTGGACGAGTGACCAGAAAAACTCAATATGTGGCTACGACAGTAAGCTTTTAATGAACTTGCTTCATTACGTACTTGTGCGTATAAGGTAAACTTTACAACTTCAAAACTATGTCCTATCTTGACGTGTTGTATCGATTTCGTTTCTCTTAAAATATTATTTTATACCAAATTGAAACAACTGCTTCATTTCCAATTCAGCCATTAAGATCTGAAGATCACAAGTTTTCAACCATTGATTCACCGAACGGTTGTGTACTTTAACAGTAACAAACATTACATACAAGTTGATTTCAATGTATTAATTTAAAAAAAAATCATATTTTGAGACAGAAAAGTTTAAAATGGTTAAAAGGTTTTGAATTAAACATGCAGCATCAGGGAAGAACATTTTCGTTTTTACGAAACATGGAAGTAAAACTAGTCTTAGTATCCCGTCGATTGATACTACACAATTTTTAAAATGTTTGGTAAAGGGAAAACCTAATAAATAATTCAGCTACTGGATTTGACAAGAAACATACATTTGCTTAAAACTTATTTTTGTAAAGACTTATAGAATAAAATATAACAACATGTTCTTAAATTATCATCTTTTGCTTGTTTGTCTTCGAATAGTGAACACATACCTTCCTCTATACAAACTTATTAGCAGGCATGACTCTTCTAAACTTCATTCGCTTTGCTCACTAAGGCGCCTTTATCAGAGGTGATGTCTGGTAAGGTAATTCAGGTTGATACATAAATCATAAAATGAATTGTTTTGAAGAGAATAGTTTGTTAATTTGCCGAAAACTGATAAGGCTGAACCAAAGTAGTTGTAACTTCAGAACGTAATATTTAACCATAAATCAGACCTCACAAATGTGTTAGAAGATAAAGCAGAGTTAAGGAAAGGTCACGCCTATCAGTTTACTAATAAAAACGTCATAAAATAATGACTGGACTATACCGTATATTAAAGCAATGAAGTGCCGAAGAATAAGTATTATTCTAAATAATAAGGATGTAGCATCTGAGTTGAAGTGAATGGCTTCACGAAATAAATTATGTTGCGTAAAGTCAAGTCGAATCTATTTTAGTGGTAGCTATGTCAGCAAATATGCCTTATGCAGTTTTTATTGTTGCTATTTTCTTAGGAAACATTTAATTGATTTGTTTTATCGGAAAACAATCATCTCAGATACATGCTGCATGCATACATCAGCCAGACGAATGTAGTTCAATGACACATATTTACCGCTGTCATTTACAAATAAAAATGCGAAAATGAAATAAATCAGTTTTTTTTACAAGCTATTACGATGGTCCGTAAGTGGATTAGTTTCAAACAAGTTATTATCTTGAAGTTAACAGTATTTTATATTATGCCTATAAACATTAAAAAAAGTATTTTTCTACTTTACACACGTTGTTGTAAAACGGGCGTATATACGTTCTGTTAGCGTTAATATTTAATAATTGATAGTTCTTTGATATATTCCACAGAAATATAACTAACATATTTTTAAAGAAAGAAGAAGAAGCTAGAAAACCATATTTTTATCATGTGTATTTTTTTTGTTTTCTGATAATGAAGCCAGCAGTCTGAATAGCTGAAATGTAGAATTTAAAAGTTGTATCCATTAGCTTATATTTTGTAACATACTTGTTCGACACCAGCTACCAAGTATCTTTGGTATCAGTGGCGACATTCTTTTCTAAAAGTAGGAAAGCAAATATTTCATTTAATAGTTATATTGATTGTGGGTTGTCAGGCTCGTCTCATAACAAGCAAATGCAAAGAGAATTCCTTGAAGAGTACCATTTTCAGCTCTATAAATCACACGAATGTTTGATCGATCAGTTAAACATATTTGAGATTCGTCTATACTAGTTTTCCTGTTATATAGAACTTAAAACTGTTTAGCGTTATCAAAACAGTTTCAGTCTATTTATTACACAGTCCAGTCGAATGCGTTCTAGTCTTGTACTAGTGGAACAGTACAGGTTCTGATTTTTTCCGACGTCAATTAATCTAAGTAGAATGGAAACATTTTGACTGACTGTCAAAAAAGTAATTAAGTAATTGAACTGATTTGTGTCTTTACATTAATCGATCGGTTTAATGTAATTGGATGAGTATTTCGTCTGTATTCATTTTAGCAATATATTCTTACCGAAATAAAATCTTGTCTCTGGCAGGACTTTAATGTGCGGTTTGTGGTAGGTTTGTTCTTTTCTCTTAATGGTATTGCTTTGTGTTAACCATACAGAATACTAATCGCCTAAAGTCTGCTCTGGCTTAAAAGTGCACCATTATAAGGGATTTGCCCTATATTTGTTGTATCTGTATCCTTTGCATCAACGAGTGATAAACTTTAGAGAATGGCCAAAACTTCAGGCTACATCTTTCGTTGTATGTTTGTCTACGTTAAGGATATGTAAACAAGGATTTAAACGATATGATATTTAAGGTTCATGACGTCCAAGGTTTTCGACTCAGATATGTACTTGATTTTAAGTGTGCTCTTCGTCCCCGTAGTAATCCACCAGTACAAAAATGTTTATCGAGGACTTTTACTCTGTTATAGAGGTTTTAGAGAGAGAAAAAAACACGAAAACATACTTTTTAACTGTTCTGATGCAATTAGCAAGGGACCTTCTCTAGCTAAATAGATATAAACCACACAGAAGCAACTTACAATATTTTATCTATATTTCTGTCAAACAGATATCAGTTAATTACTCAATGTAGATGGCGATGTTTGTAATACATGTATTTATTTTGTTAAGTTTTGTTCAAATTGTCTTTGACCTTTAAATTAATGTTTCTTGTGAAGCAATAGTCAATTTCCAGAAAATCGAAATATCCATGAACTTAAAACAAGATGTCTGGAAAATTATTATATTTTGTTGGGATAAGTACTACACGTGTATGAAAGTATTTGTGTCAACATTTAGAACGCAAAAACGGGGTTCTTATAAAGAAAGAATTTCATAATTTTAACTTCCGCCCTACTTTGCATGTGGTAAAATGACAAATGACAACTGACAGTAAAGTTCCAGTTTGTCTATTGAACAATAAATGTTTTAAAAGAAAACCTGTGTTGTTCATTCATTTGATAAAACAGTTTCACAAATTTGTATTGTGGTCCAGTTGAATAGACATAAATAATCATTCCGTCTTTGAAACAATTTTAAGACCATATGAATACGATGTCTAAAGAGCAAGGACGTTATTATGATTTTATTTTTTAGAAATGTAGCTAATTGTTTCATAAAACTCAGGGAATAAAAGTGGAACGGTTTTTACTGACGTAGAATAAAAAATATATAACACCTTTTGGCGTCGAAATGCAAGCCAACTTTTTGGCCGTCATTTTGATTAACTTCCTCGATACGATACAGACTTATGTCAAGAATAAATCAATTGCAGTCTGTACGGTTTGATTAAATATTTTTCTTTGCTTAAACAGACTCCAGTCAATAGGCCTACGTCGACAAGTAGTGGCTTTACCTAGTCTGAGGCAAATCGGGTAAGACTAACAGTTTTACAAATACGCATACATTCCTGTCAATTTCAGACGAAGCATCTATAACCAGTACGAGAAATTGCAATTCGGTCATTTTAAAGAATGTTCGAAATGAAAACTGGTTGTGGTAAGTGTAGTACCAATTCAGGTGACTTCTTTGTATTTGTACAACTTATTGATGTATTTTTGCTTTGTTTACATACAGTCATATGAATAGAAATAGACCGCTATTACGGAAGAGTAACAAGTATAAACCAATCAATGTTTAAATAAAGTAAATAGCAGAAGACAATGGATAAATGAAACATATCCTATACTGAGTTGTAACAGTTGTAAAAAACCTCATAAAATGATAATGCATTCGATATGGATATAACCTAACTGAAAACTAGAATCTTTTCAGAAACTCGAATAAAATTGTATGTATAGTAAATAGTTAATCTTCTTTGAAAGAAAATCAACACCATTTTTTTTATATATATTTAACTAACGAAACGTAAAAAATGCCAAAATATGGTTAATCGATTTTAAAAAGAATTTAGAGTATTCTAACAGCCATAAATGATCTTAACGAAGTCAGCGCTCATTTAATTTGTCATGCAGACTGCTAGTCAAGGAAAACGATAGGTAACGTTGGAAATTGATGAAATGAGTTGCATTGTCAGTCATTCTAGAGACTTTTAATATATTTCTTTATACCAAGGAACGTTAAACTAGTGCAATAAAAGTCTCAATAAAATTTACAGAATAATTTTATAGACGAGATATATAACAGTAAATTAATAATTGGACTAGCAGTAATAATTGTACTGCATTGGCTCCTATTCTGCTTGCATGTGAAAATTACGTCTCGTGTTCAAAACTCAAAAGTTGTTTGCGTGCAGAAGTTTTGAAATATGTTAGTTAGAACACAAAATAACATATCAACTTCTACGCCAGGTAATGAGTACAACTGCGCCCCGCCTGAGCTTTTTGGTCTTACTAATACATATAATAAGCAACTATTATGAGACAATAAGAAAGACAATGCTTGTTATTAATGATTAATGTGTGGGTATTTTAGGTATTTTGGATGAGTTTGCATGTTTTGTTAAATGTGGATGCACATCTAGGGACAGAATGTGAATTATTAAACAGCTGCTACATCAAACCTGGACATTTTGCCAGACGAAATAGTTTATAACATTCTTACGGAAGGAACTGCTGTTTGGGTTATCACTCTTACTTAAGCTTATTTTTAAGTCGCGCGACTGAGGCTTCTTCTGCGTAAATGTATTATATAATAATTATATAGCTGGCTAGATATTACATCAATCTCAAAAGAAATCATTCTGATTTATTATCGCTACCAATATACCGTCTGCTGCTAATTTTTGTTCGAGCATGTGTTATATGTTTTGCCTGTTTTGGTGTTAAATACGATCGTGAAGTTATTAGCACATTATAAAAAATCATATATTTCATTGATTTCTGCAACTGTTTCAATGCCAATCATTAAATGGCTTCCTAATGTAAATTTGAGTCTGATTTCAGTGATGATAATTATGCCTCCTTCAAAATTTTAAAAACTGGACAGGAATTTTAAAGATTCATGGAAAGTTGGTAACCAGTGGTTATATATAATGCAAAAACAAAATCTATGTTCTGTGATATTTGTGTTTAAGCGCAGAAAGGTAATTCATTTACAATTGACTGTGAGCAAAGGTTCAGCAAGCAGAATCTGATGAAAACCTGCTTGCGCAATTCTATGTCAAATAGGTCTCTTTAAAACTTGATGAGACTTG
The DNA here is from genome assembly GCA_012932295.1 of Cyclina sinensis. NCBI lineage: Eukaryota > Metazoa > Mollusca > Bivalvia > Venerida > Veneridae > Cyclina > Cyclina sinensis. The sequence goes on from JAAONU010000014.1 coordinate 35,124,857, forward strand.
GTACAGATTGTGTGATTTGGGCTTGGCTGATGTAGTGGCCCAAAGAATAAAAAACCCAGATTAGGCTTTGTGTATGATAACCCTATGCCGTTAGGGATTGTTTTAAAATAAATTATAAATAGATCCTGGAATAAAGATCTGCGGTATTGTGTGCGCATTTGATGGTTATGACAAGACTGAATATCTGACGAAAAAATCTTCCAAGCAGGTATTAATCAATGATGTGAAACTCATAACATGTATAATTATAACATAATAGTTATTTTGAACATTTTAGTATTATGATGTTTTTTTCTGAATATCACACGATGATATCCAGTGCACACAATTGCAAAATAATATCTAACAAATGCTGCACTGGAATATGATTTTCCATTGTGTCTTCAAGTAAAGGCATCATTTCGATAATGTTTTAGTATATAAGGCCTCTAACATACTCAGTCAAAAACTGTATTTAAAAGCGTACCAAAATGTCAGTGTGTTGACCCCAAGTGTTATTTTGACAGGCTCGGTTTCATTTTAAACATAGAAGCAAATCTAAGGTATCAAATCTCGAGTTTATCTGTATGTATATAACCTAGAGCTTAGAAAAACTTAAGGTAGCTCGGCGTAATAATATATGGTAAAATCTTATTGTATTGCACTAAGCTACCGATATGTAGAATCTAAGTTATATTCGAGTAATTGTATCATCAAAAGATTAGACTTTTGGAACATTAAAATGTCTGCCACAAGAAATCGTTTAACAAATCCTAACAAATATTTAACCTTACCAGTTTTGTAATTCGGAAAACGCATACTATTCCAAATCCCCAGAAACTTCATCGTATGGTAATGCCAACATGATTGAAGAAACCACAGAAAGTGGATATTTTGACACTAATGTGGTTTAAAAAGATTTTAGTCTATCAAACGCAAAATGGGAGGGAGCCAGTTAGTCGTGATGTTGAGCAATTGTTATTTCCGAGATGTCGTCATTCGGTTGAGAAAAAAATCCATTTGAGTCTAATCCTGTCGTATAATTAATGGAAAGCGCTGGAAAAAGTGTCGTATAGAATGGTTTCCGCTTGGCACAATGCAGTCGTAAATAAAAATATATCTAACTTCCAGCACTAGACAAAAAATGCGCCATGATGGATGATAACGACTTTTTGTCTAGTTCGTAAATAAAAGATACGTAAGCTGATTAAAAGTCTTTCAGACTTAATCCCACTAGAAACTTGAATAAATTTTGCCCGGAAAGAAATATTTATGTCTGTCAATAAAACATTAACAATAGCAATAAGTGGGAAATGGTTATAGCGGAATATGAATTACTTATAAATGTTAAGGATTTGTTGATTTGGTAAGTTATCATCTAAGGACGGTGATGATACTGGATGGTTTAAATAAAGCTCTTACACACTGATACACCACTTAGAGTATCTAGGCTTGGTGCTGGATCTAGTCTATTTGAAACACTTTGTTTTATTATATATTTTTTTCTTTATCTTTTTTTTGTCACCTGGTCCAACAGTGTTCTTTTTATGTCTTAAGCATAACTAAGACTAAATTAAGCTCTTAAATAAAACCGCAGACAGTTATTTTTTAAGATTCAGTTGAGCTACCAAAGCATCCTTTCATAACTCGTAAACAATCATTACAATCATTGTAATCATGAAAATATCGACATAAATCTTCAGCATTGTGAGTATTTAAAACCATTTGGTATAACACGCTTAAATTATAAGATTTGTGAAGTTAGCGGCCTAGCGGCCTGGCGGCGTGAAGTTAGCGGCCTGGCGGCCTAGCGGCCTGGCGGCGTGAAGTTAGCGGCCTGGCGGCCTAGCGGCCTGGCGGCGTGAAGTTAGCGGCCTGGCGGCCTAGCGGCGTGAAGATGGCTGCCTTTATCACAATTTAGGTTGATCTTAAAAACGGATTGAAATCTATTTTTACAGCATATAATGTAAATTGCAGGGGTGTATAAGAAAGTTATCGACATGATTTAGCTTTTATTTTTTAAAATAAATTATTTAACAAAGTTCTAGCTTATCTGCAAAGACGACTCGGAATCTCTTTGTACATTTACTCCCATGTACTCTTTGTAAATTACATTTCAGTTGATGATTAAGTAAAATATCAACAAGAACTAGCTTTGATTTTTTTTAACTTTTCAAAGCCTGGCGGCCTAGCGGCCTGGCGGCCTAAACTTAATATTTATCATAATTTATTTTTACATTAAAAACGGCTGGAATTCGATTTTTACAGCATGCAATGTACATTTCAGGGATGATTAAGTAAAATATCAACAAGAACTAGCTTTGATTTTTTTTAAGTTTTCGAAGCTTGGCGGCCTGGCGGCCTAGCGGCCTAAACTAAATATTTATCATAATTTATGTTTATCTTAAAACGTCTTGAAATCGATTTTTTCAGCATGTAATGTACATTTCAGGGGCGAATAAGCAAAATATTGATATTTTTGTTGATATTTTACTTAATCATCCCTGAAATGTACATTGCATGCTGTAAAAATCGAATTCAAGCCGTTTTTAAGATAAACATAAATTATGATAAATATTAAGTTTAGGCCGCTAGGCCGCCAGGCCGCTAGGCCGCCAGACTTCGAAAACTTTAAAAAAAATCAAAGCTAGTTCTTGTTGATATTTTACTTAATCATCCCTAAAATGTACATTGCATGCTGTAAAAATCGAATTCAAGCCGTTTTTAAGATAAACATAAATTATAATAAATATTAAGTTCAGGCCGCCAGGCCGCTAGGCCGCCAGACTTCGAAAACTTAAAAAAAATCAAAGCTAGTTCTTGTTGATATTTTGCTTATTCACCACTGAAATGTACATTACATGCTGAAAAAATCGATTTCAAGACGTTTTTAAGATAAACATAAATTATGATAAATTTTAAGTTTAGGCCGCTAGGCCGCCAGGCCGCTAGGCCACCAGACTTCGAAAACTTTAAAAAAAATCAAAGCTAGTTCTTGTTGATATTTTACTTAATCATCAACTGAAATGTAATTTACAAAGAGTACATGGGAGTAAATGTACAAAGAGATTCCGAGTCGTCTTTGCAGATAAGCTAGAACTTTGTTTAATAATTTATTTTAAAAAATAAAAGCTAAATCATGTCGATAACTTTCTTATACACCCCTGCAATTTACATTATATGCTGTAAAAATAGATTTCAATCCGTTTTTAAGATCAACCTAAATTGTGATAAAGGCAGCCATCTTCACGCCGCTAGGCCGCCAGGCCGCTAACTTCACGCCGTCAGGCCGCTAGGCCGCCAGGCCGCTAACTTCACGCCGCCAGGCCGCTAGGCCGCTAACTTCACGCCGCCAGGCCGCTAGGCCGCCAGGCCGCTAACTTCACGCCGCCAGGCCGCTAGGCCGCTAACTTCACAAATCTTAAATTATATCTGAATACAAAAACTCATTGCAAAGTGAACAAATCCGTCACCTAAATTTGTGATTGACAATGTTGTGTATTTCATTCACGTAGTATATTTTCATGCACTGTTTACGAAATGACGTCATTTTTACTGTATTTTTATAGCTTACACTTTTGTTTTGTTAAAATTTAAATGGTTATTTAAATGTATGTTTTAATTCCTTTTATGTTTATATTCAAAACTTCTATATCGAAAAAACTTGTTCCCTAATTCAGTATGCATTACTACTCGATCACTTGCAAAGTCTGCCTACATATGACGAAAATAAATAAATAGAGAGATGGTATGTATTTCGAATTAAAGTTATAACAATATTAAAAACAATTTCTACTTAGATATAGGAAAAAGGTATTGCGCACTTCCTGGTTTATTTATTCGACCAGTTTGATTAATTTGGTTATATGAAAACCAATACCGATAGATATATTAAATGCAATAGGGATGGTAGCTTCCTAGAGTTGCTTTCAGTATTTAATATTATTATCCAATTAGCTTGCCAATCCAATTGATTGTACGCAGATGTTTGGCTGTAAAGAATGTAGCAAACATTTCGTCTGTCTCTGATTGTTCTTTTTTTAAATGGGTATGTTGTATATGTTTAGTGACAACTATTCATAAAGCGGAAATTATCTATGAAATTATAGCAAGTTCTAAATCCGGTGAATTAAAACGACCGCCGAAATCCAAAGTACTGATTGTTTTGGTAATTATGTAAAACAAACAGCTTTCTTGCAGAGAGCTTTCAAGACATCCTGTCGAGTATTAAAACAGAATGTCACGTGCATATATTTTCATATTTTCCTCTATCTAGTATCATTTTTTCAGACTAACGGTAATTTCATCATTTTCAAACAAAGTGAAATTCTTGATTTTTTTTCGCAACTTAAACGATTCGAAATTACCGATTTGTTTCGTATTGTACCAAAATTGTACTTTCTGCTAAAATCAGCTGTGAAAGTTAAGTTAAAAAAATTATATTGTGAAAAAGTCTATAAATTAAACAAGTCACATCACTTTCAGGTATTCTTTCATACTAATCATTCACATAAGTAAAAGAAGTTTGACTGTGTAAAATTCAACGTGATGCCCGAATAGTCATTGCCATCTAAGTAGGAACAAATTATATAATATTATATTATATATTATTAAATAGTATTATATTGTATTGCATTGTATTGTTTTACATTACATTAAATTAAATTGAATTAAATTACATTACTTTACAAACCTATTTTGAATGTAGTTTTTTAAGTTTTCCAGTTGAAAATCCTTTAACAATTTTTGCACACTCACACAACAGATAAAGAATAAAAATAACACAAAGCACGATCGTTACAAATTGCAACCTTAACCCTACAGAAATCACCAATCAAAGATACCAGAATCAATAGCTAACATGACCCCACAGTGATTTTTAAAAAGGGAATATCAACAGTAGCCAAACCCAAAGAGCACATTTAGTTTGCAAAAAAGACCGACTGTTTTCTTTCGTGAGTCTAAGCAAAAAGGGGTCAAGTTCTTTTAATCTGGCTTGCATCGCTTCTTTGTTATTTTTTTATATTTTCATTGTGTTTTTTATTTGTTTTCGTCTTTCATCTTTCGTGTACACAAATAAAAGTTCTGTTTCTGTACCGACAAACTAGGCATAACTAGCAAGAGCAAATAGAAATGATAAAGAATGTACCACTTCATAAGGTAACTCAGTTCATGTTTGTTGCATGCTCATCTATTGAAGCTGCTCTTACGAAGACTGGTACTTAAAAAATTTATATATTCAAATACATTACGATAGTGATTATTTGCCGTAAATGTATTTAAAATTCCAAGCTAAAAAACGCAATTCCCATTTGCAGCTTTGAGAGTTAGTAAATAAACATTGTTCGAATGAGAAAATGTAGATTATTTACAGATTTGTTTTTCACAATTGCTGGTGACTGAAGATTGTTTGTACTTGCCAACATTAAAAGGTTTGCAACTAAGATTTTATCTATAAAGAACCTTGTAAAGCCCTTTCTGATTCAGAAAACTTTCTTAGTTACCTTAGGCTAGATAGAGTCGCTGCATTCCTCAAAACAGCATGTCATAGATAGTATAACGCTAACATGCAGATTTAAATGCATTACATTAGAACCATGCTGATAACTATTTACATCTTAATGTTTTATTACCCAATTCTTTCTTAAAACCTGAGGTAAGTCTTTTAACAGATAAGACAAGAAACAAGTACAAATGTATACAATTTACAGAGAGGCATGAACACTAGGAGTGTTATATAAAATTGTCTGTCGTAGAAATAATACAGTTTATACATGAAATAACGTCGTATTGCTAGAGTTAATTATGAAACGTGGCAAGTTAAAAAATCTCACTCATACATTTTCTGAATTTTGTGCAATATACATTTGCTTAAGAGCACTCCTTACACCATATGTAAATTTAAATTAAAGTGTTTATTACAGGTAGGCTAATTCTTGGACTGATGTCGAAATATTGGGGGAAACGGTTATTGTCATACAGCAATTTTTGTAGGTTGATACTAAGACTCTACGAGTAGTCCCGTTATAGAAATCTAAGTTCAAAAAAGCTGAACTGTCTCATGACAATAAACTAGGAATAACGTTAAAAATGTATAAAATGTCATGTGACACGAATTTTTGACCTTGAAATTTTAATATGACCGAAAAATATATATCTAACTATGACAGTTTTACAAAATTCCGCAGGTAATTTTCATCTTCAAGATGTTTTTATAGCAAATTAAAATCCATATTTTACGCACTTGGTCGCGCGCACCTGTCACAAGCGAAACCGGAAGTGACGCACATTTATCCCTTGCCACTTGACAGCTGCCTGGATTGTTAACAAAAATTTAAAAATTATGATGAAAAGTGAAAATGTAGACTGAATATAGTAAAAAAACAAAATTGAGCAAGTTAAGCTAATATCATGAATATACGCTGAAGACTTTTTAAAAAATAATTTGAAATTTTGATGGAATTACGAAGCCAATGAGCAATATTATAAAGAAGCTAGTTTAATCAAAGTTATAGAATTAAAAGATGCATCAGTGAAAATATCTAGAGATATTTTTCAAGTAACTGATCCAAAAAGAGTTTGAACATGCTTTTTATTTTATCCGATGCAGATTTTTGGAAGACTTGATTATTAATGGAGTTAATCATTAACTAACTCCAATCCAGAGATTTTTTTTCCATAAAAACATGCTCCATACAGTGATGTGTTGCTTATTTGTCTGTGGTATATTTTGCCTGAGGTACGTGTAAGTAATCTTTGACTACTGGTAGATCTATAATTGTTTTCATTATAAATGCATATCTTTTTTTTTTCTTATTCATTCTACATTTTTTAAACAAAAAAAATGACCAGAGAACAACTAATATGAAGAAGCCCTAAAAACTATGTGAAAATCATAACACAAAAACATTATTTTTTACTATTTTTTTAATGTTCACATTTAGAAGTCGAATGATTTTTATTTTCATCATAAATAGATCCATTACATTAATTATCTAATTAAATATGTATCTGCATGGAAGCTTCTTAACTAAAAATCATTCAGACATGTTAATTGGAACAAGATATTACATAATGTTATACAAGTGTGACTGATCAAAAGTAATTCAAGCAAATTTTTAAGTTCACATGCCATAAACTTTTATTTGTCTTAACTTTATCATTGATTGGGTAATAAAAAAGTTAATTGCTTTGTTTTGACAGCTATGCAGAATAAACAAGGGTCCCATTTCGGCAGGTTAATTTGCATAAATCCCACAGTATAAGGAGTGATTTATGGATCTTTGACATTTCATTGGATATTAATTTATAAGCAGACACAAATTTCTACTTGATGGACATGCCATATTATTATTTTTCAAACAATATCCCAACGTGTAAATACACTGTAGTGTGAATTTCCATTCCAGTGAAACAAATGTCTAGGTACACGTTAGATCACCTAAATTCACTTCAATTTTACTACACCCAAATGAAAAAGAATTTGTTCATAACTTAAACATCAAGTGAGAACCTGGAAGTGTAACGCAGCATGTTAAAACGTGGAGGAGATAGTTTTATATAGAACCACAACATGGAAGAAAATGGAATATCTATAAATATTAATTAAGGTAAAATTACAACCCGTTCTCCCGGCACAAAGTTTGAATTCACTTATAAAAATCGAGAAGTACAGGTAATCACATTATTTCATTTACAATTTATAGCACGTTATCTTTATAAGTGTGCCTTTATCGTGTTTCTTGCACTAGTGGTTTAGTGTTATTTTTTCGTTTAAAAACGGATGTGTTATGAGCAGTGTAACTCTGCACTACTGCCTGGTACAGTTGGGAAAAATCTACGTCACAGCCAAAAATTGCGACGGAAACTACCGATGTCGAAACGGAAAAAGCCGATCATCAAAACACGTTTTTTCTTATCAAAAGCAATATTTTCGCAATTAAACCATTTTAATCAGTACATTATGGTTATTTTGAATAGACAAAGTTGCTATAGTCGTGTCACTTGACCTTTAAAGTAACAAAGAATGTGTATTTTACTATCGATTGTACTGTACAGACATTTATACACGTTCGGTATGAAACAATTTTCAACGTGCAACTACAAAAGTGTTTTGTTAAACAAAAATGCAATTATCAAAGAAATTGTAATTCAGCCAGTTTTATAATGCTTTATCCTTATTTGCAATTATGAAGCATACTCTTTACCTTTAGTCATTTCAAAAAACAAAGGTGTAACTTTTTTCACTAAGTTAAGAGATTTCTACCTATAAAGATCGTGTAAAAATCCATTCAGCAGTGTCTTATGTCTCATCCCTAAATAGGTGAAAGATACACCTGAACAAATGAGGAAGCACTGGAAACATCGTAGCCTAGAAACCGGTCTGGAGTATGTTCGTTTCCTGCATCACAAAGCTTACTCCAACTGACTTCCTGAAGTCAGAGATGTCATCGTTCTTCCACATCTCTCTTAATAGCCAGACAAGGCTTCCTCTGACTACTTACTCTTACTGGGATTGAAAACACACTTGTTTGTGGAGAGATATAACTTGATGATTGCTCAAAGTATACCTTTGCTAGAATGTGAAAAAATATAGAAATGGATTACGCGACTCCAAATGTAATATTTTGTTAAAAGGGGGAAAGGGGTGTATAAAATGAAAAAATAATCGCAGAAACATTAACTTTTTAGTATTAATGTATCAAAATCAATATCTTTATTTATGGAACATTCATCGTATATAAACATTTGTTACGAAAATAGCTCGTGCATTACATCAAAATTGAGCGTAGCATTATCGTTCACCTGTTGTATTGAACTTATGTTTATGGATAATTACCATGTAATTGTTTATCGAGAAAATTTGGCATCAACCCAATTTATATAAACTTTATTTCTATAGCAGAACCTACAATTTTGCTTAACCTCAAGAAAACCATTGTTTCAAACATTTAATATTATTGTTATGATAAAGTTATTTCAAGAATAGTTTTACCGCCAACTGCGTATGTGAGAGATAGAAATATCTGTACGTGATAGAAATATCTATACGTGATAATGGAAGATATTAATTTCACTTCACATGAACACGTAGTCAATAGTAACCGAAAATAATATCTCTTGTATCGATTTCTTCTTACTAATTCGGATTCTTACTAATTCGGATCTATTTTCATGTTTTCATTACTGTAAAAATATGAAGTTATCCCGCAAGCAGGAAAGTATATTAAATGGAAATAATTTCAATATAATGCAAGGTACAGTTATCTCACTTCTATAACATCTTTCAATGCCTTCTATAATTGCAGAAAGTTTAATTATAATATGGAGCAAAGCTCCGGAAAAAATATTTCTAAAAGACTGAAAACGAAGAAAGACAAAGAAAGAAGTGGAGGTAATGGTTCTTACAAAATGCACCTCCTCTAGATAACATCCATCGTTGTGTGAAATATTAACTGAATCACTTGTAAGCTTTCTGGACAAGGCTTATGGAAAATAATAAAGAGATATCATTTAAAATAGAAGAGAGAGAGAGAGAGTTTTGGTTCATTTATTGCTCTTTCGATGTATGTTCTCTATCAGTGTCTGAAATACTATAAAAACATTTTCATAGTTTTCAATTTATTTGGCAGAAAAGCATTTACAAATCAACAAAGGGAGACAATTAAAAATTGGGGCGAGGCAGAGTTGTGATTCTTATATTATTATCTTGATATTACACATTTGCTTAATGTACTCTTATCATTATGAGGAAAATCAATTAATCCCTTAAGTAGATGTTAGTTGCGTTTAGCACATGTTCATAGTAATTCAAGGGAAAGAACTCAACAAAGAGGCAAGTTAGAGTTATTGTTCTCAAACAGTACACCCCCCTCCTATCAAGGTTCTCTATCTTTGTCTGTAATATGTACATTTTTGGAGTTACGTCACGGACAAGCAAAGTATGAAAAGGGTGGTAGTTTAACAAGGTAGCAGGCTATAGTGATCACGCTTATACATTGCACTCCCAATGAGGTTCTCTGTCTTTATGTGAGGTTTCAAAAAATTCTCTCTAACAGTGTTAACAGCTTCGGAAAACAGTCACAGACGGACGAACGGACAGAGGGAGACCAATGTCATATCATTGCCGCCTATCAGCAGGATGGGGGGTTTGTTACATATTATTATTTTAAAAAACCTTACTTTAAGTATAGTTGCCAATCGACAACAACGTGTAGATGTGTAACAACATTGTGCTGCTTCTATGAATGTCGGGTATGATATATAATACAATTAACTTTATGTCAAATCATGTCATGCTAAGTTATGTTGACAATACTTGATCAAATGAATAACCTATCAATACACCATTAAAACACGTATTTCATGATCTGTTTTATTTTCCTAAATTTATCTTAATATTTTTTATTATTATTTAACAGTTAAATTCCGCTTATGAAACTTAGTATAATGATTCTGGGTTGCTCACCTGAAAAGGAGCTATCAAACAATAAGGGGAGGCATGCTAGTTTTAATGTCAGATGAAAGAAATAAATGAATGAAAAAAGGTTTTGCCCGGGGTCTTTAGAGAAAATGTTTTTGAAAGCTTTTCCTTAAGCCTATGCAAAATGAAGACACCCCTTGTGTGGGGACAATGTTGACACCTGGGACCATGATTCATATGATCTTGGTAGAGGTCCACAATATGATGCTATAAACAAAATATCTAAGCTCTGTTGAACCTCAATTTTCACAAACCGCAATCGTCACACCGTGTGACAAATGCGTGCGAATACGTCACAAAAATAGTGATAAATACGTTCGGACACATATTTCATACGAACTTAAAAACGCATTTGTCACACCTCAGAATCTTGTTTACAAATGTCAGAAAAAATGTGAGTTTTTTAACTCGAACGTAAATGTCACACATGTGAGTTTTTTTATACTTCGAACGTATATGTCACACATGCAAGATTTAGTTGACAGTACAATCATGTTAAGTCTCCAAACAGCTTCTCAACAAACGGCACTCCATCATTTGAAGATAATGGTTCGTATGTATTAGTTGCATTAAAATAAGTATCTTGTATGATCCACAAAGAAATGTAGAACACAAAGTGCAAAAAGTGTAAAACACAATGTAATAATGTATAAATCTTTATTATTTTTAAAACCTAAGTTGTCAATTATTGTTTTAACACAAATTGAACAATTATTGGGAATAGAGTAACAATATGCAAAACAAAATTTAAAAGTATGCGATGTTACTCAAGTTGAACTTGATATACTCCCGTTCTTTTTTCCACGTTTTTGAACGATTTAGAAGGCAGATTTACTAGGGATAGATGTTGATATGTTCAAAGTATTTTTCGATTTTATATGCCGATGATATTGTTGTTTTTGCCAATACAAAAGCAGAGATACAAAAAAAAGTCTGAATATTCCTTCTGATTAAACTTAGTGTTACCAAGACAAAAATAATGATATATAGAAAAGGTGGTATATAAACCGAAAATTTCAATTTTATATATAAAAAGACTGTTATTGAAATCGTAAGTAAGTTTACATATTTTGGTATAGTATTTACAACATGGGGCTCTTTTACAGAAGCACAAAAAACTATAACAGAACAAGCAGTGAAAGCTATTTTTCAAATGAACAATTATATAATTATTAATATTTCTGTTGTACATATATTAAAGATATTTGACAAAATTATAAGTCCAATTTTGGACTATAGCAGTGAAGTATGTAGTTTTATAGTATGTTTTGCAAAAGTATTTTAGGTGTGAAGAAAAAACACTCAAAACGAATTTATCAATGGAGAACTTAGACATTATAATATTTTGAAATACTGGACAAAAATTATGCATGCAAAAAGTAATAAATATGTTTATAAATTTATAACCTACTAAAACGTGATTTTGAAAAAAAACTTGTTGTTCTTTAATTAAGTCGCTCTTGTGTAATGTAGAGTGTGGGAAATGTTGATATGTTATATGCGTTGTAAAACAAAGACTGAAGGATCATTTTGTTCAAAACTGGTAAAGCCGTTTAGAAGATTCTAGTAGATCATTATTCTAAATTTATCGACTTTAATCTTTGACTGTGCTTTTTAACTTCTGAGGATTTTGTCAAGTATGTTTTCTGCAACAAGCGAACAATTTGAAAACCAAGTTGCAGATGTTTTACGCTTTGTATTTAGAATACTCACGGTGCCAAGTAACTTTGCGTCTGGTCAGGTTCCACGCTGTTTACGTTGGACACTTTTTCTACCAAATTTTCTGAAAATTAAATAAAATCTACAAAATTAATGTGACGACATCTTGAACAGGCGACAAAATTCCCTCGTCTTAGCATAAATACGACACATATTATACAGGATATAAGTGCTGTGAGCTCAGTCACGGCACATGCTTTTCACATGAGGATTTGGTTGACTTCACCACTGTTTTAAGTAAACACTCGATAGGTAACTGCCCGCCGGTAAATGAGAGAAATGATCTTAAAATCAAGCGTTCTCCCCCTACCCTCCCCCCCCCCAAAAAAAAAAAATAAATAAATAAATAAATGAAAAAAGCACAATAATTAACAGAAAAAAGTGCCCAGCAAGTCTCGAAAAAGGATGAAGTATATAAAGTAAAATGCATGACCCTGTTCCCGGCAGCACCCATGTCTGAATATTAAAACTACAGTCTGTACAAAGATTCGAACATTGGGTGTGGCAATTACGTTCGAACTAAAAACCGAAAAAAAAGTCAAACGTATACGTCACATTGGCGATTTGTGACGAACTCGCACGTATTTGTCACACAGGTGTGACGTATTCGCACGTAATTGTCACACGGTGTGACGATTGCGTTTTGTGAAAATTGAGGTTCAACAAAGCTCTATGCCTTACGGTTTTATATAAAAGACTTTCAACTCGTTTTCTTTCAGTTGCCATGACAATCAGAGTTCTGCTTGAAATTCTATTTTTATATAAATTCGAAAGAGAAACATATAGGATCATTCCTGTGAAGATTGTTTGCCAATTGGCATTATGGCCTTTCCTTAAAGAGACTATGCAAAAGGAAGTGACATCTTGGGTGGGGCCAGTTTTGACCTTGGGATCATGATTTATATGATCTTGGTAGAGGTCACTTAGATGATGCTATAAACCAAATATCTAAGCTCTTGACCTTGCGGTTTCAGACAAAAATACTTCTAAAGGTATACCTTTCAGTTTTTATGGCAACCAGAGTTCTGCATGAAATTCCATTTTTATTTAATGTTGAAAAGGATCGTTCCTGTGAAGTTTTATTGCAACTGACCCATTGGTATAGGAGGTGACGACGTTTGAAGTCAGAAGTGGACGACGGACGGACGGACAAAAGAGCGGACGAGCTAAAAAAGAAATCTTTAAAAAGAATAACCTCAAATGTGTGTGTGAAATTCTCACAATGCATTCTTTCATATTTTTTGTATGCAAATACTTACCGTATTTTTCAACTCATTTAAAGCAGGAATGCGATGTCAAGTAACGGCAAATTAAGTCAATCATAATGTATCTGTGTCATTGGTCTTTCTTTTAAATTCAGATTGTTTTACTTGATGAGTAAGTCTGTAATGTCTTGGAAAGCGTTTTCAAATTATCAATAATATGATTTAACACAAAAAAATTGTCTGCTGTTTTTCCTTCAAAGTAGATTGTCTGAAAACAAATTTTATCCTTGACCCTCGAATGAAGAATGTTTTCATCCTTGTTATTATTTCAATATCGAATAATTTGGTATTACAATTCGAAGTTAAGATCAAAAGCTTTCGACTGCTTGTCTAACAATTTCTGTTTAAACGACAATTCTATAAGTGTATAAAATCTCAACATACTCTTAATATTAAGAGAGCAAGTAAAGGTTATCTGTGTTTAGAGTCTGGTTTCTGTTTGCAATATCGGATAGATAAGAATCGAAGAGAACTAGTTTTATTAACATCCGATATGAACCATGTTTCATTAAACAAAATATTGAATTTAAATCGTTATCACATGACAAACTATTTCTGATGTAATACACCCAATATGTATTCCTTGATGATAGTAAGCCTAGTAAAATTAAAGCGCTTCTCTTCAGTTTCTGTGATATAAATTCTGCATCATCAAATGCTAAGCCGCACATTTGTCGCAGCTCTACCTGTCAATCGAAAAAGTGAATTTAGACAAGCTCGGTAGCTCTGTTGTTGCCTGTGATTTCAGCGAATCAGCTACATAAAGCATACATTTTCAATTAGCAGTCGGCGAGGTGAATCAGTTCATCCTAGCATCGCGTCAAGAGAAGTTTGGCAAGTATAAGAAGTAATTTCGCAATTTATTTACAGGTAATCGTTAAATCGTTAAAATGAGTTTACTAAGAAATTGTCAAGCGAAAGGTCGTTATCGATGTTGTCTGATGTGCGTTAGCTTCGCACCGCAATAGACGAGGCTGCCGCGCTTTGATTTTACAAGTGTAATACACTTTTGTAGGGAACAATTAATGACATTTACGCCGTTTTCTGTTGTTTCATTAGTCAGTTCATCTCATTCATTTATTTGTTTAATTAGACATTATACTATTTTATTATTTAGGTGGATGTTTTTCCAAAGCCTCGTTTCAGTATACCTAGAATATACCTTTAATTTTTGTATATAAAAACCTCATTTTTATGGTAGTTTTAGTTATGTTATAGATTGTAGACATTTCATCACAACACTTAAACACTAAGGCACACTTAAAAGGAAATAATTTCATAAAACAATCTGCTCTTTAAATGTAATTACCTAGGCAGGAAAAGCTTACTAAATTCCCATGGCTTTGATGATGCTTGGTTAATTTTAGTTTTAAACGGATTCAAAATATTATGTCGCTTAAACAGCTAACAACTATTCAACTGTAAAGAACAAGTGTCAACAAGCTCGCCTATTTCCTGCATGCAAATGAAATACGAACTCCTGTGATGTCCAAACGATCTTCTTCTTTTGTCACAGAACAACTTGCAGTTGGTCATGGGAGTTGATTGCTGGGAATTATCAAGAACAGTTACCTGTTAGAAAACAGAAAACTGTGTACTTAGTTGACTTATTTCGGAAACCAGCTGCGGTTATTAATACTGGTTTTCCTTTTATTGCATTTGTGTGTAGACAACTATTGCTTTTAAAACTTCCAACTTGAAGATAACAGAGTATTTTGAGCGTAGCAGAGTATCTTAGCTTTGTTTCTGAATATCGCTGTAGGTGGTAGATGCAGGTATCTCTCTGATCTAATAGCTATTTATAAATTATATAAAAATCGTAAAACTATGTGGAATTTTAAGACAGTTACAAATGCTTCTTCGTTTGCAAAGGGTTAAAGTTATTTTAGATTCATTTAGGAAATTTGTCTGTTGCTGTCAAGGGCTATTTCTTTGTATATATGTTTTGCTTATTGTAATTTATGTAACATTTCATGTTAATATTTTGCTACTACTTCTTTTGCCTCTTTCAGGGGTTGCTGAACAAAAGTTCTATTTTATTTTCTTCTTCATATGTTGTTCATCTTGGAAACAACATGAATTCAAAAGAACTATATCGTTCAACTTCAGATATACGTTAGCATGATGTCCTCTTTGCTTTGTTAATCATTGTTTTAAACCGATTCGATGTGTTTTGTCGCTTTAACTGCTAACTTTACGATCAATTAGTCGTCGCCGTAGTAGAAATTAATTGTTTCTCCAACTAAGATGCAAGTGTGCTAAAGTGTTCACCAATGAATTCCAAAAAAAGTCAGGAACAATTAATATTAAGTAGAATTTACAGTTGTTTGCCAGCATTGCTAATGTGAGGCTGTAGAATTATTACACGAAAATCGATTACCAACGCGGAAACGAGCACTCGGTGAACTTGCAATACCTCTGTGAAAAAACAATATACCTGTTTAAATGACTTTAGATATAACCACAGGTGACAGTATCACTGAGCATACAACATCTAGAATCGAAAAACTTTTTACTAATATATCTACAAGGTGTACTTCATACGGAACAACCAGGAACATCACTGACTTTTGTTTTCAAAATGTTTGCATTTACTTTTTTTAGAAAATAGTTAGAAAATTAAAGATCCAACATCGTTACGATGTATCACCAAACTGAACAATTTAATACACTGATTGTTTTGTTACACATATCAGTGTTTTCTTTCCATAAACATTGTTTTGTTTTCTTGCTGCGCTTGATCGCTTTCGTAATATCCCGAATGATTTTTGTTATTACTGTTTTCATTAGTTAATTATCTGGAGGTGTGTCCCAATAAGCTAATGAAAAAAACTAGATATAAAACTGAATTTGCTGACGTCAATAACAAAAGTAGGATTACCTGAAAAAAAAAAAGATTTCAAAGCGAAACACAGACAAACAATTTAAGAAAAGGGATTTAAGTGGGTAAAAATGACGATATTTTATTATCATTAATTTAAATATTGACATAAATTGCTATTCAGACAGTGCTTGAAACACCAATTTTAAGAAGATTTCAAGGAATTTTACCCAGACTCCTAATCACCTCAGTGATGTACTCGAATAGGTATTTTATATATTACGTCATTGCTCGCAAGGTGTTGGACTGATTTTCAAAGTATCGTGCAGATAATTTATTTAGAATATATATATTGCGGAAATTACAACATTTTCAATATTGTTACTGAATTAACATGGATTGTAGTACTCAGAAAAATCGATGGTCCTGCATGAAATACACCTTGTAGATATATTGGTTAAAAGTTGTTTTTTTTTTTCGTTTTTAGAAGTTTTATGCTCAGTGATACTGTCACCTATGGATATAACTAGATCGATCAGATGTACTATAAAATCTGGATAAGATACTAAACAAAATGGAAAACTAACTTAAAGCAGGATTGTTCTTTTTATCTTATCCGCATATCAAAACTTAATGAATGATTGAAAAGTAAATTATAGTTAAAAAGGATTGATTATGGATTTTTAAGTTTATTTTGTGCAATCAAGGACTATTGAAGCTACTTAGAATGGTTTCCAACATAATCTCTGTCTTAATGATGCAGAGAATGTAATCAGTTCCGCCTAACTAAAATATTCTCCTTAAAGTTTGTATTAGGATTGACTTAACCAAAAATGTAAATAAACAAATACAACTCAGATCTGTTGTTGTTTTCTTCGCCTTGGTGTGTCAGAAAATTTCAAGAGAAAACTGTAAAGAAAATGTCTTATTATACTAGCATTATAAAGCTTGGTATCATTTTTCGTTCAACATTAATTTTCTGCTTTTTAATCGATATTCTTCGTTTTGTTTAGCAGATTTAGTAATAAAGAAACGGAGACATCAAAGTCGCGACGTATTATGTGAATGGTTGTCTTGCAAGAACTCGTCTGAGAATCACGCGAAGGTTTGTTTTAGAGGTTAACTGTGAGGTTTCCAAATAAGTGTCATTCGGTAATAACACATTGAAACAAACATTGGAATTCAATGCTTAAACAAACCACCCGAGAAAATGTTTGGCAAAAAACATTAGATTGCAGGTGATGAGCTGGCTTAGGAAACATAATTTTTTATCAACAGCCCTAGACAAATGAGCACTGTGTTTGTATGTATGCCAATAATTTAGACAATTTTAGTGGTAATTATACCTTAAGCTTTCAAGCAGAAAAACATTGTGAAAACAAAACCGAACAGACTACAAAACATGTTGACAAATGTAAAAGATGTCAGTTAAAAATGAAGTATAAACCATTTGGCAAATATATATCAACACTTCTTTGTCCAAATTGCAGAAAACAAAACAAGAAAAGTTACTTTCTTCACTTAAAAAACCTTATAATACACAAAATAAGCGTAAAACCTGCAGTCTATGATGTGAATCAAAAGTAACTGGTAAATGGAAATTTTTAAATCCTAAGACTAAATTATGGAAAGGCAAACCTAACTTGTGATACGATTAAAAACGGTACATTACAAAGTTGAGTCCTTCTGCGAAACTCACGAGTACAGTTAATTAATTTATCATCTATACACAACAAAAAGAAAACTCCTGGAATAAATTTGTTCTTCATTTTTGAAAGTTTTTATTGATTTCTTAACGATTAAAAACCTTCTCTATAGGAACTTTGTGAATATAGTTTCCTAAGGTTTGATCAATATCTTTTGACAGGCTGTCCTACAAATTTCGTTAAAATGATAGAATCCAATAGTCTGAACACTTTTACGACAACCTAATTTCAATTTAGAAATAAAAAATGTCTGTGAAGCCATAAAGTGTTTCTTAGAGCGTGTGGCTGACCTATTTATCTTTGCAGTTACATTTTGACAATGAGAAATATAAGCTTGAACTGTTTTCAGTATTATACACATTCTAATCCTTCGGCAGTCATGTTTTGAAAGAACAAAGGTCCATTGTTACATTCGCCATATTTGCAGTTTTACATTGGGTAGATTGATTTCAGATTGATTTTTGTTATCAAGGAGAGTCGTTAAATTTTCTTACTTTTCTCCTGTGAAATTGTATGAACGTAAGTTTTGATTTCAAAAGCTGTATGTACCATGGTAATTTAAATATTGGAAATAAAGTTGTTTCTAAATACAAAGAAACACGTGATACTGCTTAAATGCCATACGACCATTTTTAAATGTATTAATTTAAAAATGGAATTGAAATAAGGCCTTTGGTCAGAATAAATGCTCAACACTGATGTCCTTTTTTTCGTGCACTTGATCTGCATACTGAATGTAATCTTTTAGAAGTGAGAACTTTTGACAGTGTTGCAATAGGGATAAGAAAGTACCTTTAAAAGATGCAGCCAGTTACATGTTGTCTTATTTAACACGTACTTGGCATAAGAAAAAAATATAAGCAGATGATTAGCTGTGCTTTTAATTCCAAGATTTTTTAAAACCTCGTCTCCATTTAATAATAATAAAATAAAGTTTTTCTGTCTATAAATCTGTCTTACTGGAATCACCAGGCTCGGTATCGCTTAAAATACAGAAACAAAACTAAGTTGTGTGTCAAATCTCGTGTTTGTCTGCATGTTTATTACCTTAAGCTTAGAAAATATTAGACACAAAAACATATCGATGGCCCGGCGTAAAATATATGGAAAAAATCTTTATGTATTTTCACCGATATTATTATAGTATTTAAGGTGTATTCGTATATCTTTATCATGAAAAGAATAGACTTTTGGAACATTAAAATGCATGTCACAAGAAATCGTTAAGAAAATCCGCAAATATGCACAATTTCTACATTTACGTTTCATAATTCGGCATATAAAACGCGTTCTACTCCAAATCCCCAGAATCTTCATTGTAATGCCAATATGATTGAAGAAGCCATAGAAAGTGGATATTTTGATACTAATGTGGCGTTAAAAGTTTTAACCTTTAAAACACAAAAAGGGTAGCAGTTTGTTGTGATGTTGAGTAATTGTTGTTTCCGAGATGTCGTCGTTCCGCTAAGAGAAACATCCATTTAAAACTATTTTTGTCTGATATGTGATGATTAGCGCTGAAAATAGTGTCGTTTAAAATTGTCTTTGCTTGGCACAATGCAGTCGTAAATAAAAAAAAATGTTTATAACTTTTAAAACCAGACGGAAGAATGCACCATGACGGATTTGTCCCATTCGTAAATAGAAAATGCATAAGATGATCAAAAGTCTTTTATAATGAATCCCACTAAAACCATGAATAATCTTGGCCAGAAAGAATTATTCATGTATGTCAATAAAGCATTAACAATACCAACAGGAGGAAATGTTATAGTGAAATATGAATTTGTTATAAGTGCTTTGACTTTGTTAATTTGCATAGTCATCAGCAAAGGACGGTGATGGAAGTGCATGGTTTAAATAATGATCTACACTAGAGTATCTAGGTAAAACTCCTGCCTTTTAATCACCAGTAGTTTCTTCTAGTAGTTCAAGCATATTCTTGATTTAATAAAGCAACGCTACAGCACTTCAAAAAGTTATTTTTCAAGATTCAGTTAAGCTACCAGAACTTATTTTCATAATTCGTAAAAAGTCATGGAAATCATTAAAATATTAACATAAGTCTTCGGACCAGTGCAACAAGATTGAGTATTTAAAACATCTTGTTTATTTTTCACAGAGGCCCTTATTTCGACTATTTATATTATGATAAATATAATGCAAACGTGATATTCTAATGATAGACCGAAGTATTTGTTCGTATTTATTAAGGGCTTCCTCCACAACTTGCTACGACATCTGAATATACGCCTGAGGATCGAATATAAATCATCTGCAAAAACTATACCGTGACTTCATGACACGTACTTACTGCGTTATACTCATAGTTTGTGTGTTAAAGAGCCCCTTGACATAACAGGCACAACGTAACAACTCAGAACTATCATAATTATTCACGGTAAATAAAAAGGACCATATCATCAAGTATAAACAACGTTTGTCAGGCATGTGTCTAAGACAAAATGCACTGCCTTGGCTTTATTTCTGTTTTCGTGTGGAAAAAGCATCTCGTGATTCAGTATTAACGAAGCCTAAAAATTGTTTTTGTGCATTTGTTTTGTTGACAGTGTATTTGGGTTAGTCAGCTCTCTTAGTCGCTGATGTTAGTCAGAACACAAAATAAAATTTCAACTTCTAAGCTAGTTAATGAGTACACTCTGGGTGCCGCCTGACCTTTTCAATTTCAATAATGCATACTAAAAAGTAACTGTTTTATGTAAATAACAATTTATGTTGTTAATAATGAACGTGTGTGTATTTCAGATATTTTGGATGAGTAAGCATGTTTTGTTAAATGTTGGTGCACCGTATATTATTACTTTTAAGGACAGGATATGAATTATTAAACAGCTGCTACAACAAACCTGGACATTTTTGCCAGACGAAAAATGTTATAACATTCTTACGTAAAGCTGCAGTTACGGTTATCAATCTGAATTAAGCTTATTTTCAAGTTGAGTAACTGAGGCTTCTTCTGCGTTAATGTATAATATAATAATTATACAGCTGGCCATATATTAAATCAATCTCAGAAGAAATGGGATTGAGTTATTTGTTAAACGAAAATTATAATGCGAGCGTTTTTCGTCGTGTTGCGCAATTTTTGTATAGTGATCGTTAAAATACTGACTAAATAAATATTTCCATATATTTCCATTTGTAAGTTTCAAAAGTAATAACTTCTGCATATGTACGCAAATTCTATTTTAGAGAGAACGCTTTGTTGAAAAATTTTAGTTTCGAAAATCACGTGTTACCAACTAAAAGGAAAAGAAAGAAAAAGAATGATGTGAAACTCGTTATAATAGTATAATAGTTATTTTGAGCATTTTAATATTATTTTTTTTTCTGAATATGCACAGAAAAGCAAAATAATATCTAACAAAAAAACCTTAATCATGCTGCAGTGGAATATATGATTTCCATTGTGTTTTCAAAAAAGACATACCTTTGATAATGTTTCTGTGCACAGCGACACTAACCTGCCCAGTTAAAAACTGTATTTAAAGTGCATCAACATGTCAGTGTTATAGCCCCCTGTATTATTTTGACATGCTCAGTTTCATTTAAAACAAAGAAACAATTCTAAGGTATGTATCAAATATAGTGTTTATCTGCATGTTTAATTCCTAAAACTTAGAAGAAATCGAAAAAAAATATTGATGGCGTTTTGTAAAAAAAGGTCAAATCTGTATGTACTGCGCAGAGTCACCGGTATATAGCATCTAAACTAAGTTGTACTCGAATAACTGAGTCATCCAAACATAGACTTTTGGAACATTAATCTGCCTGTCACAAGAAATTTCTAATTCTGTTTTGTAATTCTATTCCAAATTTTTATTTCGGTCTAATCTGAGAAAACAAGATAGTATATTTAGAAGAAAATCGCTATGACAGTGATTCGTATTTGCGTTCTTAAGTATAAACTATATAATTGTACACGTCAGAAATTAATATACACGTTTATATGTTATATTGTATTGTATTGTATTGTATTGTATTGTATATATTATTGTTTTGTATTGCGTTGTGTTGTGTTGTGTTGGGCAGAGTTGGGTTAGGATGTTTTGTGTTGTGTTGTGTCTGTTAAGAATCCCTAGAATCTTCATGGTAATGTTAACATAGTCGAAGAAATCATAAAAAGTGAATATTTTGAATCTTATGTATAAAAGGTTTGAATTTATAAAACAAAAAATGGGAGGGGGTTTGTCGTGATGTTTACTAATTGTTGTTTCTCGATGTACTTGTTCGAGTAAGAACAAAATCCATTCCAGTCTAATCTTGTCTGATAATTCATGGTAAGCGCCGAAAATAGTGTCGTTTGAAATGGCTTTTGCTTTGCACAATGCTGCCGTAAACAAAAACATCTATAACTTCTAGCACCGGACGAACAAATTGCACTATGATATGAATGATGGTAACGTCTTTTAGACCCGTTCATAAATAGAAGATACGAAAGATGATCAAAATGTTTTCAAACTAAATCCTACTAAAAACTGGAGTAATCTTGCAAGGGAAGTAAAATTTATGTTAGCCAAGAAAGCATTAACAATAACAACAGTCTGGAAAGTTGTAGTGGAATATGAATAACTTGTAAATGTTCAGGCTTTGTTGATTTGCATAATCATCATCTAAGGACGGTGATGATGATGCATTATATAAATAATGCTCTACACAGTTAACACCACCGAGAATATTAAGGCTAGGTGCTGCTGAATCTAGCCTTTGTCAAACAATCCTACCTTTTATCACCTGCATTTTTTATATTTAAAGCGTAACCTAGACGTAATAAAGTTATGCAAAGACACTATAGAAAGTTGTGTTTTAAGAAGAACTACTTTTCGTAATTCGTAAACATTCATTGTTATCATGAAAATATAGACATAACTCTTCAGAACAGTGCAACAAAAGTGAGTATTTGAAAATACTTGGTATAACACGCTTACACGATATTTAATTTTGTAATTCAAAAATGTATTAAGCAACTGTATGAGAGCGTATTACCTAAAAATAAATGTTTTTTTCTGTCATTCTTTTTATGCACCATTTCTAGTTTATTTATTTGTATCTTCTGTCTAAATGACAATCAATAGCAAAACACTTTACCAAACACATATATTTTACGCAATAGGGATGGACTTGCTTCCCAGAGTTGCTTCAATATCTAAAATATTCAACTAGCGAGCCAATCCAATTTAATTTACGTGGACGCAGAAGGGTTGGCTGTTAGAAGAATTGTTGTTGTTAAAAAAAGGATGGCTTTTATATATGTTATTGAAACTGTTTGTCACGGAATCTTTGATTTTTTGTAATCTAAGATAAACTTCCATGAACATATCGTGCCAAGAAGAAAACATGAATATTTATTCTCCCATTTAGTAATCATTTTTCAGAAGAGAGTTCTGCAAATATTTCATTTTTACAAATGTTTAAAGTAGACCCAACAGAAAACATCCCAGTCAATTTTTTTCCAATACTGGTGCAGTGGTTCTAGAGTTGATATTGTTTAACAAAATGTTGAAAACGGACAAACTACGGCAACTGTACAACGGGATATCACAAAAACTCACCATGTGGCTAAGACAGTAAGGTTTTAATGGCATTGCTTCACTAGGAACTTGTGCGTAAGGTACACTTTACAACTATGCCCTATCGTGACGTGTTGTATTGATTTCGTTTGTCTTAAAATATTGTTTATACTAAATTTAAACAACTGCTTCATTCCCAAGTCAGCCATTAAGTTCTGAAGATCACAAGTTGTCAACCCTTGATGCACCGTTGTCTATTTTTATAGGAACAAACATTACATACATGTTTATTTCAAAGTATTCATTTAAAAAGTAATTCATATATTAAAATGAAAACGTTTAAAAGTGTTATAATTTTTAAATCAAACAAGCAGCATCACTGGGAATAACATCTTCGTTTTTACCAAAAATGGAAGTAAAGAGAAGTCTGATTGACAAGAAACATACATTTGCTTAAAACTTATTTATGTAAAGACTTTTAAAAGAAAATATAACTACAACATGTTCTTAAATTCTCATCTTAAATTTGTTTTTTGTCTTCGAACAGTAAAACTTACCTTCCTCTATACAAACTTTTAGCAATGGGCTCTGTGTAAATTTGCAGGCACGACTCTTCATTCGTTTTGCTTACTAAGGCTCCTTTATCAGAGTTGATGAGGTGCCTTTATTCAGTTTGAAACATAAATCATAAAATGTTTTATTTTGAAGAGAACTGTATGTTTATTTGCCGAAAACTGATAAAACTGAACCAGATTAGTTGTTACTTCAGAACATAATATGTAACCATAAATCAGACCTGGCCTCATAAATGTGTTAGGAGATAAAGCAGAGTAAACAACAGGTCAAGCCTATTAGTTTACAAATAAAAACGTCATAGAATAATGACTGGACTATACCGTCACATATTAAAGCATGAATTGCCGAAGAATAAGTATTATTCTAAATTATAATGATGTAGCATTGGAGTTGAAGTGAATGGCTTCACGAAATAATTTATGTTGCAAAAATTGTTGAATCTATTTTAGTGGTAGCTATGCCAGCAAATATGTTTATGCGGTTTTTATTGTTGCTCTTTTCTTATTACATATTTGATTTCTTAATATAATTGATTTGTTATATCGGGAAACAATCAACATATTTTTAAAAAAATGCGAAGAAGCTAGAAAAACATATTTTCATCATGTGTATTGTTTTTGTTTTCTGGTCATGAAGCAGTCTGAGTAGCTGAAATGTAGAATTTAAAAGTTGCATCCATTAGCTTGTATTTGGTAACATACTTGTTGGACACCAGATACATGGTATCTTTGGTATCAAGACGCGACATTTTTTCTTGTGTTTCTAGAATTAGGAGAGTAATTATTTCATGTAATGGATATATTGATTGTAGGTTGCCAGGCTGGTCTCATTACAATCATAAAAATATTCCTTTAAGATTACCATTTTCAATGCTTTATATCGCACGAATGTTTGATCTATCAGATAAACAGTTTCTATATTTGTCTATACTAGTTTTCCTCTTATCTAGAACCTAAAACTTTTGAGCGTTATCAAAACAGTTTCAGTCTATTTACTATACAGTGCAGTCGAATGCGTTCTGGTCTTGAACGAGTGAAACAGTAAAAGTTCTGATTTTTTTCTGACGTCGATAAATCTAAGAAGAATGGAAACATTTTGACTGACATTGTCAAAAAAGTAGTTAAGTAATTGAACTTATTTGTTTCTTTACATAAATCGATCGGTTTAATGTAATTGGAAGGGTATTTCGTCTGTATTCATTTAAACAATGTCTTCTTACAGAAATAAAATATTGTCTCTGGCAGGACTTAAATGTGTGATTTATGGTAGGTTTGTTCTTTTCTGTTTATGGTACTGCTTTGTGTAAACCATACAAAATACTAATCGCTTAAAGTTTGCTATCTCTTAAAAGTGCACCATCATAAGGGATGTGCCCTATAATTTTTGTATAAATTCTGTATTA
Organism: Cyclina sinensis; assembly: GCA_012932295.1. NCBI lineage: Eukaryota > Metazoa > Mollusca > Bivalvia > Venerida > Veneridae > Cyclina > Cyclina sinensis. The sequence goes on from JAAONU010000014.1 coordinate 35,150,339, forward strand.
ATTGCATCAACACGTGATAAGCTTTAATAAGCGAATGGCCAAAACGTCGGGCTACATCTTTCGTTGTATGTATTTGTCTACGTTAAGGATATGTTAACAACGATTGTACGATGTAATGTTTAAGGTTTATGACGCCCAAGGTTATAGACTCAGATATGTACATGATTTTAAGTGTACTCTTCGTTCAATCCACTAGTACAAAAATGTTTATCCAGGATTTTTACTCTGTTATAAAGGTTGAGAAAAAAACAAGAGAACATACTTTGTTAACTGTTCTGTTGCAATTAACAAGGGACCTTCTCTATTTCAATAAACATAAACCACACAGAAGCAACTGGCAATATTTTTATATATATATTTCTGCCAAACAGACATCAGTAAATTACACAATGCAGATGGCGATGTTTGTAATATTTATTTTGTTAAGTTCTATTCAAACTGTCTTTGACCTTTCAATTAATGTATCTTGTGAAGCATTATTTGTCCTTTTCGCAATAGTTAAATTCTTGAAAATCGAAATATCCATGAACTTAAAACAAGCTGTCTAGAAAGTTCTTATATTTTGTGGGGATAAGTACTACACGTTTATAGAAATATTTGTATCAACATTTAGAACGCAAATATGTCTAAGCAAGAATTTCATAATTTTACTTTCCGCCATACTTTGCATGAGGTAAGATGACAAATGACAAATAACAGTAAAGTTGCAGTATTAATTTGTTTCATAAAAATCAGGGAATAAAAGAGGAACGGTTTTTACTGACGCAAAATAGAGAAATATATAGCACATTTTGGCTTGTACCAATCGAAATGCAAGCCAACTTTTTGGCCGTCATTTTTATTAACGTCCTCGATAAGATACAGCGTTATGCCAAGAATAAATCAATTGCAGTCTGGCCAGTTTAAATATTAAATATTTTTCTTTGCTTAAACCATCCAGTCAATAGGCCTACGTTGACAAGTAGTGGCTTTACCTAGTCTGAGGCGAACGGGTTAGAATGTTTTACTAATATGCGTACATTCCTGTCAATTTCAGACGAAGCATCTATAACCAGTACATGAAAATGCGATTCAGTCGTTTTGAAGAATGTTCGAAATGAAAACTGCTTGTTGTAAGTGCAGTATCAATTCAGGTGACTTCTTTGTGTTTGTACAACTTATTGATGCATTCGATATAGATATAACCTAACTAAAAACTGGTATCTATTCAGAAAATTGAATAAAATTCTATGTATAATAAATAAAGAAAATCAACACCTTTCTCTTTTCATGTATTTAACTTGCGAAAAGTAAAAACAAAATGCCAAAAAGTGTAAACAGATTTGAAAAAGAACAGCCAAACTGATCTTAACGAAGGCAGCGCTCATTTAATTTGTCATGCAGACTGCTAGTCTAGGAAAACGATATGTGATGTTGGAAATTGATGAAATGAGCTGCATTGTCAGTTCTAAGGACATCGAATATATTTTTTTTATAGAATAGAACGTTATCTTAGTACAATAAAAGTCTCAATAAAATTTACAGAATAGTTTTATAGACGAGATATATCACGATTTATAATAATGGGACTAGAATGTTTCTATTAAAATTAACAGTTCTATGTAATTGAAAGAGCATTTCGTTTATCGATTAAGATCATTCGTCTTACTTGAATAAGCTTTTTCATTCCAGAGACTACCATTTAAACTGCCAAACTGGTCATAATGGATGGCTGATGGTAGAATTATTACTATAATGATAACATTAATGTAAACATCTTAACTTAAAACAGAACTTTGAAAGAATAGTTAAGTTTAGATAATGTCTTACAAAATGGGTAAAAAGTTTTGAAGCGAATGTTTACCGTAATACGAAAAACGCCTTAACTCTTTTATAAATCCGTCAAGTACTTTATGACGCAGTTTGCTTAATTTCTTAGAATTTTCCTATGCCCTTTTCAGTTACCGACCAGATATTTAAATGGATATTTGTTACATGTACCAGCATAATTATGTGATTCATCTTACCTGGCCTCTATTTAAAAAAAAAACAACATATTATTGCTTCTTTTAGAAAGCAGTTTGGTGATTTGCTCTTTCTAGATATACGAAGAAAATAATCGTGGTATATATGGTTTCACAGTTAGAACAGCATGGATAAATACGCATCAGTCATAGTTAATGACAATGTTAAATTTATTTCCTGAATAATGAAATATTCATGAAAGGTCTTGATTTTATGTAGAAATGGTTCTACGTCGCGGAAAGCAGGATAAGAGGGAATCATTACAAAAGAGATAAAGCTGCAGAAATGTTCTGATAGATTCATCATCAATGCCTGTCAGGGATGTTTCATGGAAATATCAATAGGAAAACATTGAGTAAAACATGAACATTTTAATACAGAGTTGATGGAACGGAACAATGACATTGAACAATTCATTCTTTTGTAAGTTTCTCAAAAGTACAAAAACCAACAATCAGGTATTGCATGGCATGTGTGTTTTTTGTATAAAAAGAAATGTACGGTACCTTTATACCAAGTGCAAACCTAACATAACATCAAATGCTATTTTACACATCTCATTTGAAAAGAAAATTCTTGCTCGGCTTAACTGTAACTACAGACATCCATGATATTATTTTTATTATTCAATCATTTGGCGTAGCTATACTGAATTTGATCTCGACCTACATTTGCAACGAATGAAATTGTTAGATACAAAATCTTCAACTGAAGAAGGGAGTTTGCCATTGGATAAAAGTATTGGTGTTATGAAATGTTAGGGAGGTCCCTTATTTCGAATATGTTGACGCTGAGATAAATATTATGAAATCGAGGTATTCTTATAATAGAGGGCTTCCACGAAAACTTGTTAAGACATGTAGATATACGCTTCAGGATCGAATATAAGTCATCTGAAAAAACTCACTTCGTTTTACTCATAGTCTGTGTATTATTAGCTCACTTAATTGACTGATATTAGTCAGAATACAAAATAACACATCAGCTTCTAAGCCAGCTAATGAGCACAACTGCGCCCCGCCTGAGCTTTTCAGTCTAACTAATGCAAATAAATAAGCAACTGTATCATTTGAATAACATAGTTAGTTATTAATAATGAACGTGTGGGTATTCTAGATATTTTGGATGAGTTTGCATGTTTTGTTAAATGTGGATGCACCGTTTGTTTATAACTTTTAGGGACATGATTTGAATTATTAAACAGCTGCTACATCAAACTTGGACATTTTCGTCAGACGAAATAGTTTATAACATTCTTACGGAAGGTTTGGGTTATCAATCTGAATTAAGCTAATTTTCAAGTGGCGTGATTGCGGATTCTTCTGAGTTAATGTATTATATAATAATTATATGGCTGGCCAGATATTATATCAATCTCAAAAGAAATGGGATTGAGTTATTCGGTCGTCATTTTATTATCGCTTCCAACATACCGTCTGCTGCTAGGTAAAATTTAATAATTTTTTCAGGCTTTATGCAACGATCAGTTTCGTTCGAAATGACTTGTCACAGAATGCAAGCGTCAAGGAAAACGATATGTCTGCATCAAATACACCATTAGACGTACACATTGATCAAAATAATCTATGGAACAGAGATATTCAGCTTTTTTTTGTTTCGAACATATGACTGTTATATGTTTTGTCTCCTTTATATTAAATACGATCATAAAGTTATAAGCACATCATAAAAAAATCGTGTATATAGTTCAATGATTTCTGAAGCTGTTTCAATGCCAATCATTAAAATGGCTTCTTAACGTAAATTTGAGTCTGATTCAGTGATGATATGCCTCCTTCAAAGTCCCAAAAACTGGACAGGGACAGGAAGTTTATTAAAAAAGATTCATGGCATTCAAAGTTGGTAACCAGTGGTTAACATATAAATGCTAAAACAAAAACTATACTCTGTGATATTTGTGTTTAAGCGCAGAAAGGTAATTCATTTACAGTTGACCGTGAGCAGGGGTTCAGCATGCAGAATCTGATAAAAACCTGCTTGCTCAATTCTATGTCTAATATATCTCTTTACAACTTGACGGGACTTGGTACAGACTGTCCTCCAAGTTGTGATTTTGATTTAGCTCATGTCATGGTCCAAAGAATAAAAAATCAGAGGAGGCCTTGTGTATACTGACCGGATGCCTTTAGGGATTGTATAAAACAAATGATAAATAGATCCTGGACTAAAGATCTGCGGTACTGTGCGCGCATTTGGTGGTTATGACATGACTGAATATCTGACGTAAAACTCTTCCAAGCAGGTATTAATCAATGACGTGAAACACATTATAGCAGTATAATAGTTATTTTGGGCATTTTAGCATTATGATGTTTTTTTCTGAATATCACATGATGATATCCAGTGCACATAGTAGCAAAATAATTTCTAACAAAAATTACTAAATGCTGCACTGGAATATGATTTTCCATTGTGTTTTCAAGTAAAGGCAAAATTTCGATGTTTTAGTACACAAGGCCTCTAACCTACTCAATTAAAAACTGTTTTTAAAAGCGTATCAAAATGTCAGTGTGTTAACCCCAAGTGTTATTTTGACAGGTTTGGTTTCATATGAAACACAGAAGCAAATCTAAGGTGTGTATCAAATCTCGAGTTATCTGTATGTATATAAACTAAAGATTAGAAAAATTAAAGATGGCTCGGCGTAGTAATATATGGTGAAATCTTTATGTATTGAACTGAGCCACCGATATGTAGTACCTAAGGTGTATTCGAATAATTGTTTCATCAAAAGATTAGACTTTGGAACATTAAAATGCCTGCCACAAAAAATCGTTAAACAAATCCGCAAGTCGGCACAATATTTAACTTTACATGTTTTGTTATTCGGCTAAGATAACGCGTTCTGCTCCAAATCCCCAGAATCTTCATCGTATTGTATCCATAGAAAGTGGATATTTTGACCCTAATGTGGTTTAAACAGATTTTTAGCTATAAAACACAAAACGGGAGGGAGCCAGTTAGTCGTGATGTTGAGCAATTGTTGTTTCCGAGATGTCGTCAATCAGTTGAGAAAAAAATCCATTTGAGTCCAATCTTGTAGTATAATTAATGGTAAGCGCTGAAAAAATGTCGTTTAGAATGGTTTCCGCTTGGCACAATACAGTCGTAAAAAATAAAAACATATCCAACTTCCAGCACTAGACAAAAAAATGCGCCATGATCGATGATATCATCTTTTTGTCTTGTTCGTAAATAAAAGATACGTAAGCTGATCAAAGGTCTTTCAGACTGAATCCCACTAGAAACTTGAATAATCTTGCCCGGAAAGAATTATCTATGTCTGCCAATAAAACATTAACAATAGCAATAAGTGGGAAATGGTTAAAGTGGAATATGAATTACTTATAAATGTTCTGGATTTGTTGATTTGCGCAGTCATCATCTAAGGACGGTGATGATACTGGATGGTTTAAATATTGCACTTACACAGTGATACACCACTTAGAGTATCTAGGCTTGGTGCTGAATCTAGCCTTTTTGAAACACTCCGTTTTTGTCACCAGGTCCAGTAGTTTTTTTAAATATTTTTAGCATAAACTAGACTTAATAAAGCTCTGTAATAACACTGCAGAAAGTTGCTTTTTTAAGATAAAGTTGGGCTACAAAAACTAACTTTCATAAATTGTAAACAATCATTGTAATCATGAAAATATCGGCATAGATATTCAGACCAGTGCAGTAAGAATGAGAATTTGAAAATACTTGGTATAACACGCTTATATCATACTCTGAATACACAAACACATTGCAAAGTGAACTAATTCGTCTATCTAAATTTGTGTTTGACAATGTTAGTGTATTCGATTCACAATGTACTTACATTTTCATGTACTGGTTACGAAATAACGTCATTTGTAATGTTTTTTATAGTTGACACTTTTGTTTTGTCAAAAATTCTTATTTCAATGTATGTTTTCATTCTTTTTATGTTGAAATTCAAAACTTCGATATAAAAAAATTGTTCCTTAAAATGGTTTGCGTTACTACTCGATCACTTGCAAAGTCTGCCTTCATACGATTAAACTAAATAAGCAGAGAGATGGTACGTATTTTTAATTAAAATTATAACAATATTAACAACAATTGCTGTTCTTAGATATTGGAAAAAGAATTACACAAAAATTAAGGTTTTTTTCGGCGGTCGTTCTGTTTACAGTATGTAAAAATACCCACTTCCTGGTTTATTTATTCGACCAGTTTGAAATCAATACCGATAGGTGCATCAAATGCAATAGGGATGGTACTAACTCGCTTCCCAGAGTTGCTTTCAGTATTTGATAAATCCAATTAGCTTGCAAATTCAATTGTTTGTACGTGGACGCACATGTTTGGCTGTAAAGAATGTAGCAGACATTTCGTCTCTCTCTCTTCTTGCTCTGTTGTTTTTTTTTTAATTCGGATAGGTTGTACAAGTTTAGTGACAACTATTTGTAAAGGGGAAATATCTTTGAAATAATAGCAAGTTCTGAATCCGTTGAATTAAAACGACCGCCAACATCCCCAAAGTAATGACTGTTTTGATAATTATGTAAAACAACTTTCTTGCAGACAGCTTTCAAGTCATCGTGTCGAGTATTAAAAGAGAAGGTAACGTGCATATATTTTCCTCTATCTTGTATTAATTTTTCAAATTAGCTAAAGGCAATGTATAAAATTCATCTTTTTAAAACAAAGTTGAACTCTTAATTTTTTCATGTTGCAAATTTACGATCCGAAATTACCGATTTGTTTCGTACTGTACCAGAATCGTAGTTTCCGCTAATTTCGAACAAGGTAAATCAGCTGCTAAAAACTGTTTTTTTAGCATCATCAGTAGAGTTTATGCTAAAAAAAGTTTAATATTGTGAAAAAGTCAATAAATTAATCAAGCCACATCACTTTGAGGTAATGTTTTCAAACTAATCAGTCATAGAAGTAAAAACAAGTCTTTGTAATTTTCAACTTGATTTACGAAAAGTCACTGTCATCTTAGTAGGACAAATTGTATATGATATTATATAATATTAAATAATATTGTATTGTATTGCTTTGAAGATAATCGATTCTTCACGCCCGAATACGTAACAATTGCAGTAATTTAAATAATGACCTATTCAAAAATCATTTAAGGCAAAATTCGATCTGTGACTGTGGTTTTCCGGTTGAAAATGCAGAACTCTTTTTCTTTCAATGTGTAAAATACCGCGGACATAGAATAGTACTTTTTAATGAAACCAGAATGTATCATCCTTTAAATACAAATTTGCTTTTATTTGGGAATAATCATTATTCTGAAGAAAATAACACTATTTTATTTTATCCGCTGTTTAGAACGTTATCAAACATTCAAACAGATTCAGTTAATACGATTTTTGTTTATGTATTAACAGATATTGTTGTGTTGTTGTTATTATCAGTATTATTATGTAGGATTAGTATTAAACCATCGTTGATTTACTATTATCAATATTAATGATGATATTATAATCTCATGTAACGTCCCTCAATCAGCAGAACTTGTTGTCCAAAATAACAAAGGGCTCACCTTCCGGGGAGGGGGGAAGGATCCACATCAAATTTCAATTTTGTTTTCAATAATAACTTCGAGTAATCAATATGTCTGTTTAATTTAAGCCAACAATTGGTCACCGAATAGTAAACTAGGTTGTATACATGTAAACTATTTCTTGTAACATTTGATTTCATACTTTGCTTCATGTTAATCAGGCTAGGGATGGGTCGATTACAAAGTTGAAAGAACTTGTGGTCTAGCCCTTTTGCTTTTGTTTTTTCAATGAACTTTTGTATGTGTTACATTACATGTATATAGCAATAAAATATGCTTAAACTAAACTATTGTTTCGTATTATTTTGTTTTGTTTTAAATTACAATCGTATTGTGAATATTTCAGTTGAAAACCCTTTCAAAATTTTAGCACACTCACACACTTTCAGGTACTTGAAACATAAGTTGTACAGTAAATATATCTTGAAAAGAAATGTTCGGAAGTGAACACCATCATATTTCGCCTTTGCGTATCAATTATCCCTGAGGAGAGACAAAAACTACGGGGCATTAATAAATTATTTATGCATTGCCTGGCTAGGTTATTAAATGCAGTCTAGTGGAAAATCAGATACGGATTGAAAATCACACAAAGCACCATCGTTACAAATTGCATCTTTAACTACACTGAAATCATCAAACAAACAAAAATAGTATCAACAGCTAACATGACCCCCACAGTGATTTTTGTCAGTCAAACAATGAAATGAAAAACCAATAGTAGCCAAACCAAAAGAGCACATTTAGTTTGCAAAAAAAGGACTGACTGTTTTCTTTCGTGAGTCTAAGCGAAAAGGAGTCAATTTCTTTCAATCTGGCTTTCATAGCTTCTTTGTGTTTGTAAATATATTTCCATTGTGTTACTTGTTTTTTTTTTTTTTGTCTTTCATCTTTTGTTTACACAAATAATAAGGTAACTTAGTGAATGTTTGTTATATGCTCATCTATTGAAGCTGTTATTACAAAGACTGATACTTAAAATGTATTTATTCAAATACATTTCGATATTGATTATTTGCCGTATTTGGTTTTAAATTCCTAGCTGAAAGACTTTGGTCGCAATTCCATCGACAGGTTTCAGAGTTAACATATATTGTTCGAATGAGAAAATGTAGATACCGATTTGTTTTCCACATTTGCTGCTGCACGAGGACTTTTTGTACATACAAATATAAAAAAGGTTTGCAATTAAGATTTTATCTATAAGGAACCGTGTAAAACCCTTTCTGTTTCAGAAAACTTACGTAGTTACCTTAGGCTAGACAGAGCCGTTGCATTCCTCAAAACAACATGATATAGATAGTATAACGCTTATATGCAGATTTAAATGCATTAAATTAGTACCATGCTGATATCTATTTACATCTTAATGTTTTATTACCTCATTCTTTCTTAAAACCTGTAATTGTAATAAGTCTTTTAACAGATAAGACAAGAAACAATTACAAATATACTCTGTCTACAGAGATACACGAATAAAAGGGGTGTTACATAAAATTGTCTGCTGTAGAAATAGTACAGTTTATACATGAAATAACGTCGTATGAAACGTGGCAAGTTAAAAAATCTCACTCATACATTTTCTGAACTTGGTGCAATGTACATTTGCTTAACAGTGCTCCTTACACCATATTAAAATTCAAATTAAAGTCTTTATTAGAGGTAGGCCATTATGGGAAAGTGCTACTGTCCTTAAGCACTTTTTGTAGGTTGGTGCCAAAACTCAACGAGTAGTCCCGTCATAGAAATGGAAGTTCATAAAGGCTGAAGTGTCTAGAGACAATAAACAAGAAATAACGTTATAAATGTTGGACGTTGATGAGGATTAGAGTAATAGAGGAAGTGTTTTTTCAACTATCGATCGTATTGTACAGACAATTATACACGTTCAGTCTGAAACAAGTTTCAAGGTGCATCTACAAAAGTGTTTTGTTAAACAACAATGTAATTATCGAAGAAACAGTAATTCAGCCAGTTTCAGACTGCTTTATCCTGATTTGCGATTATGAAACATACATTTCACCTTCATCATTTCAGCAAACAATGGTGTGAAACTAAGTAAAGGGGTGTCTACCAATAAAAAATATGCAAACATTCATTCAGCAGTGTCTAATGTCTTATCCCAAAATAGGTCAAAAGTATGGTCAGACAGATACACCGGAAAAAAAAGAGGAAGCACTGCAAACATCGCAGCCTAGAAACCAGTCTAAAGAAAGTTAGTTTCCTGCGTCACAAAGCTTACTCCAACTGACTTTCTGACGTCAGAGAAGGTCATGGTTCTTCCACATCCCTCTTAATTGCCAGACTAGGCTTCCTTTGACTACTCACTTATTCCTGGATTGAAAACACACCTATTTGTGGAGAGATATAACTTGATAATTGCTCTGGGATCTGCTGTTTACCAGGGTATACCTGTTCAAGATTGTGACAAATGATTATAGAAATGGATTACACCGTTAAAAGGGGAAAAGGGAAAAAAAATCGCAGAAGCATTAACTTTAGTATTTAATGTATCAAAACTATTATCATTATTTATGGAACATCCCTCGTATATAAACAATTTATACGAAAATAGCTCGTGCATTACATTTTAATGACAGTTTCAGAAGAATCAAAATTGAGCGTAGCATTATCATTCATTTGCTGTATTGAACTCACGTGTAAGGAAAAATACTATATAATGGTTAAACGAGAAAATTTGGCATCAACCCAATTTATTACATCTTTATAACTGTAGCAAAACCTACCCTTTTCTGCTTAATTTAAAGAAAACCTTTGTTTCAAACATTCCTTTGTTTCAAACATTTAATATTATTGTTTTGATAGTTATTACAAGCAAAGTTTTACAGCCAGCTGCGTATGTGAGAGATAGAAATATCTGTACGTGATAGAAATATCTATACGTGAAAATGGAAGATATTAATTTCACTTCACACGAAACACGTAGTCAATAGTAACCGAAAAGAATATCTCTAGTATCGATTTCTTCTTACTAATTCAGATCTATTTTACATGTTTTCATTAATGTAAAAATATGAAGTATGAACGTTTAAGGAAAACCATGTTCGTATGCAAAAAAAGTGATATATTAACGACTTTTAAGTATATAATTAATATTTAGATTAACTTATTAGACGAGTTCAGTTGATTGATCTCGTGTGTAGAAATGAATTTACAAAATATTGCTTCTGTCCTTTATTACAATTATGACCTGCCTGTTTTGATTCTCCTGTATGAAGAGTCAGATGCCAGGTAACTAATCCCTTCCGTACTAGAAACGAATCAGTCAAATCAAAGTTTAGATTTGTTTAGACAAATAACTTACCAAACATTCAGCAGTGTAATCAGTTAGATGCAAATATTACCAAATAAATAAATAGAAAATAAATAAACATATAATAAATATGCACCTGAGGAGTAGTTACTCATTTTTGAGTACTTGAGTGTTACCGACTTAACACCTATCAGTAATAACAGATATTGCAAAAATTAGTCTCAGACGTTGTGTATCCTTGCTCGTGACGGTTCAACATTAAAATACAAATACTCGCTTTTGAAGAGATCGTATTGTTATAGATATTAAATGTTTACGATGATACGTACATAACGTGTATACATAGAATATTTAAATGAGACCACGGTTAATAACAATATGTGAGCTCATTTAAGTTCAGAATAATTTGTAGTTGATGAATCTATAGGTCTTGATAAAATAACATAAAAGACGGTTCAAAGGCGGGGGAGATGCTAAAATTATCATAAATTATTTTCTTTTCAGTGCTATAAACGGATAGCTACTGTTTGCTGCTTCTTCGATCTATTTCTGTTAAAGAAATGTAGCTCAACTGCCATTGGGTTGTTTAACTCAGGGCAATATGATTTAAATAAAAAAAGAGATAAAAATTACAGCCTATTTTTTAGGATAAATGTTAAAACAACAGCAGGATTTCAGCAACTATACATTTTTGTTGTTGTTGTATCTATTTGTTTGAATTTACATGCATTTCGTTCCTTGTATCATTTTTTCTCTTACCTTTTTATGGCTTGTCAAGGTGCTTTTAAAACTAACATATATCAATAATTTGTCGCCAATAATAACCATCAGTGAATAAAGACCCAGTTTATATGAGCATCCTAAACTTAATGTTATTGTACCTGATTCTTTGGCAATCTGAGCCCATGAACTGATTTATTTATTTGCTCAACTATCGTTCGTAATTGAACTTATTTGTTCTGCAAAAATCGATACCACTGTATTGTAGTAGATGCATACTCTTAAGTTTTTGCCTGCTTTTCTGCTTCTATTTCCCGTTTGTAACAGTTGCAAGTTTATCGATTTTGCAATCCAGTGTATTTGACATAAGCAGATTCTGAATAGTTGAGGAATTTTGTATTAATATGAGAAATAAACTACTCTGTTTTTATCATATTTTCTAATTTGATGACTGATTCTGGTTTCAAACCCTTAGCTATAGTAGTTTAATCCTAAATTCCTTCCTGCAATTTTCTCCAACTTGTACAACATTCCGATAAAAAATGTTTTAAAAGTAAGAAAAAGAAATTAAGTTACAACTATTTCAGTCTTTGTTAGTCATAGCCATTTCATCCGTCATAATAAATTGAAAATATACATTGCATATTCTTTCTTAAGAAGAAATAAGACACATGCTTAGCCTAAAGTTTTAGTTAGCCAGTTGAATGGTAGCTAAGAGAGATATTTTTTTAATAATGCAAGCCAGATTTATGATACCTGCATATAGCACATCTGTTGAAAGTACTCTTTCATTGGGAGGGAGGGGGGCGTATCAGCAAAATCAATTGAGTAAGTTTTTGGTTTAGTCTGAGACATGTTTATCACGAATAAAGGAACATAATTCAAGAATAAGTCAATGTAGGGTCATGGTTTATAGGCATTGCACTTTCCCTTGAGGTCCTTTATCACTGCATACATTAATGATTTGATTCCCTTCAAACATTTGAGTTATCCTGCAAGCAATTAAAGTATATAAAAGGTATTCTTGACGGACGCACGCACGCACGTACATACACCGAACTGCGGTACCAAATGTGCCGACAATGTCGAGTTAACCGCGAGCGGGCTCGACAATAAAACAGTTAAATTCTGCTTATGGGACTTGGTATAAACAAAACGTTGTCTGTTTCTTTTTAAATTTCTAATTTTCACGTGATTTTAAAATCTTGATAGCGGTAGCGTAACTTAAAATATAAAAAGACGGCCAAACGGTTCTGAGTTGCTCACCTGTAACGGGGCTATTAAACAGTATAGGGGGAGGCTAGCTAGTTTTAATGTCAAATGAAAGAAAGAAATGAATGTAAAAAGGTTTTGCCCGTGTCTTTAGAGAAAAAAGTTTTTAAAAGCTTTTCCTTAAGCCTATGCAAAATTAAGACACCCCTTATGGGCCAATGTTGACACCTGGGACTTTGATTTCTATGATCTTGGTAGAAGTCCACAAAATGATGCTATAAACAAAATATCTAAGCTCTGTGCCTTACAGTTTCATATAAAAGACTTCTAACTCTTTTCCTTTCAGTTGCCATGACAATCAAAGCTCTGCATGAAATTTCATTTTTATATAAATTCGAAAGAGAAACATCTTAGAATCATTCCTGTGAAGATTGATAGCAACTGGCCTTTCCTATAAAAGTCTATGCAAAATGAAGTGACATCTTGGGGAGGGCCAGTTTTGACCTTGGTGCCATGATTTATATGATCTTGGTAGAGGTCACTTAGATGATGCTATAAACCAAATATCTAAGATTTTGACCCTGCGGTTTCAGACAAAAGTACTTCTTAAGGTATACATTTCAGTTGCCATGACAACCAGAGTTTTGCATGGAATTCCAGTTTTATATAATGCTGAAAAGCAGCCATCAAAGGATCATTCTTGTAAAGCTTTATTGCAGCTGGCCCACCGGCATAGGAGAAGATGACGTTGAAGTCAGTTGTGGACGGACAACGGACAAAAGAGCAGTCGAGCTAAAATGAAATCTTAAAAACAACTTCAAACGTGTGTGTGTGAAATTCTCACGATGCATTCTTTCACATTTCTTGTATGCAAATACCATTTTTTCCATTCAGTTATAGTAGAAAATGCGTTGTCAAGTGACCGTAAATAAAGTTAAACATAATGGGTGTGCTTAATTTATCTTTCTTTTAAATTCAAAATTATTCTACATGATGTGTTAGACAGTCTGTATTTGAAGAGTGGTTTTAAATTATCGATAATATGATTTAACACAAAAATATCTGTTGTTTTTCCTTCAAAGTAGATTGTCTGAAAACAAATTTTACCGTTGACCCACGAATGAAAAATGTTTGAATTTCAATATCGAATAATTGAATATTACAATTCGAAGTTTAGATCAAAATCTTTCGACTGCCTGTCTCACAATTTCTGTTTAAACGACAATTCTATAAGTGGATAAAATCTACAACATACTCTTAATCTTAAGAGAGCAAATAACGGTTATCTGTGTTTGGAGTCTGGTTTCTGTTTGCATTTTGTATATCAACAGTAATATCCAACATATAGAATCGAAGAGAACTAGATTTATTGTCATCCGATATCAAAAACATGTATCACAAAACAAAATATTGTCATATGACGAACTATTTCTGATGTAATACACCCAATATGTATTCCTTGATGATAGTACGCCTAGTAAAATTAAAGCGCTTCTCTTCAATTTTTGTGATATAAATTTTGCAGCAATTGTCGCAGCTCTTCCTGTCAGTCGAAAAAAGTGAATTAAGACAAGCTCGGTAGCTTTGTAGTTGTCTGTGATTTCAGCCAGTCTGCGGCTGCATAAAGCATACATTTATTAATTACCAGTCGGCGAGGTGAATCAGTTCATAGCATCGCGTCATGTCAGTTTGACAAGTATAAGAGGTAATTTCGCAATATGTTTACAGGTAATCGTTAAATCACTGGTAACCAACACAAAATGAGTAAAAACTTGTCAAGCGAATGGCCAGTATCAATGTTGTTTGATGTAGCTCCGCACTGGAGTAGACGAGGCTGCCCCGCTTTAATTACCTAGGCGCAATGCACTTGTGTAATAGGACGTCACTCCAAAACACTTGTTGACATCTACCGTCGTTTGATTTTGTTTTAACAGTCAATTCATCTCATTCATTTATTAATTTAATTAGACATTTTATTATTTTCTAGGTGGATGTTTTGCCAAAGCCAAAGCAAATACACCTTTAATTCTAATAATTATATAAAAATCCCCATTTTATGGTAGTTTTAGTCATGTTATAAATTGTAGACATTTCGTCACAGCACTTAAACACTTATGCACACTAAAAAAGATATCATTTCATAAAGCATTCTGCGCTTTAAATTTAATAAACTAGGGTGAAAGACAGTACATTCCCATGACTTTCACGTTGCCTGATTAATCGTAGTTTTAAACGAATTCAAAGTGTTTTGTGACTTTAAACAGGTAACAACTATTCAACTCCTAAAGAAAAATTGTTAACAATTTCGCCTTTTTCCTGCATGCAAATGAAATACGAACTACTGTAATCTTCAAATGATCTGCTACTTTTGTCTAACAGAACAACTTGCACTTGGTCATGAGAGTTGAATGCTGGGATTTTTCAAGAACAGTTACCTGTTAGAAAAAAGTGGACTTATTTCGGAAACCAGCTGCGGTTATTTATACTGGTTTTCGTTTTATTGCATTTGTGCGTAGGCATATATTGCTTTTAAAACTTCCAAGGTAACAGCGTATTTTGAGCTTAGCGCAGTATTTTTAGCTTTGTTTCTGAATAACGCTGTAGGTGGTAGATGCAGATATATCTCTGATCTAATAGCTGTTCATAAGGTCTATGAATAACGTAAACCTATGTGGAATCTTTAGACAGTTACAAATGCTTCTTCGTTTGCAATGGGTCAAAGTTATAGTAGATTCATTTATCTAAAACACTTCATTTACCTGTCGAACAATACACTTTTCTGTGGTCAACTACCTTCGTTATTAGGTGTATACACAATTTTATACAACGTCGAAATTGAAGCCTGTCAGACAGTTTTCGGCTTTTTTAAATATCCATCAAACAAAAAGTAATATATAAAAATGTTTAGGAATGTGTCTGTTGCTGTCAAGAGCTATTTCGTTGTGTGTATGTTTTGCTGACTGTAATTTATGTAACATTTCATGTAAATATTTTGCTACTTTTTTTTGCCCTTTTCAAGGTTTGCTGAACATAAGTTCTAGTTTTTTTTCATTATAATTATGTTGTTCATTTTTGACATGAGAACAACATGAATTCAGAAGAAATATATCGTTCAACTTTAGATTTAATACCCTAAGCATCTCATGGCACTAAATAAACCGATCCGTTCCAATTAATTTTATGTTAAAATTACAGGTAACAACGTTACAACTCTTAAGAAAAAATATTGATCACTTTCTGGTGGAAACCCTAATGCATATTGCAAAGAAAATAATTTCGTAAAGAAAAAAATGTTATTCCTGGGAACGATGACTTAATTAATATGTTCGCATGATTTCCTCTTTGCTTGGTTAATCATTGTTTTAAACCGATTCGATGTATTTTGTCGCTTAAACTGCTAACTTTACGATCAATTAGTCGTCGCCGTAGTAGAAATTAATTGTTTCTCCAACTTAGATGCAAGTGCGCTAAAGTGTTAACCACTAAATCACAAAAAAAATCAGGACTAATAAATAACTTAGCTGGAATAAGTAGAATTTAGAGTTGTTTGCCAGCACTGCTAATGTGAGGCTGTGAAAAGATTACATGAAAATCGATTATGTTTCTATACCTACGCGGAAACGAGCACTCGGGGAACTTGCAATACTACTGTGAGAAAGAATGTACCTGTTTAAATGATTTTAGATATAACCAGATCGATCTAATGTTCTATTAAAACTGGTTAGGATACTAAACAAAATGGAAAACTAACTTAAATCAGGATTGTTTTTTTTATCTTATCCGCATCTCAAAATTTAATGAATGTTTTAAAAGTAAATTATAGTTAAAACAGATTGATAAAGGTTTTTTTTCAGTTTCTATTGTGCAATCAATGACTGTTGAAGCTGCTTAGAATGATTTCAACATAATCTCTGTCTTGATTAATGATGCAGAGAATGTTATCAGTTCCGTCTAAAATATTCTGCGTACAATTTGTACTAGGACTGACTAAATCTAGAATGTAAATAAACAAATACAACTCAGATCTGTTGTTATCTTTTTCATCTTGGTGTGTCAGAGTATTTTCATTTATAAATACAAATCTGACGTCTGTGTGTATGTTCCGTAACTTCGCGAATAGCAGTTTATCAATAATACATCAACCATTCTTGTCACTTCGTGATATATGAGAAATCATTCACAAACAAGAGAAAACTGCGAAGCAAAGATCACGTTTTAAATAATATTAGAAAGCTTGGTATCATATTTCATTCAAAATTAATTCCCTGCTTTTTAATCGACATTCTTCGTTTTGTTTAGCAGATTAGTAATTAGGAAACGGAGACATCAAAGTCGCGACGTAATATGTGAATGGTTGTTTTGTAAGAACTCGCCTGAAACTCGCGTGAAATTTTATTTAAGAGGGTGAAATGTGAGGTTTCCAAATAAGTGTCATTCGCTAATAATAAATTGAAACAAACATCGGAATTTAATGCTTAAACAAACCACTCGAGAAAATGTTTGGCAAAAAACCTTAGATCGTAGGTGATGAGCTGGCTTAGGAAACATAATTCTTTTACCAACAGACCTTGACAAACGAACAATGTGTTTGTATGTATGCCAATAATTTAGACAATTTTAGTGTTATACCTTAAGCTTTCAAGCAGATAATCATTGCGAAAACAAAACCGACCAGGCTATAAAACATGTACAAAAAATATAAAAGATGTCAATTAAAAATGAAGTATAAACCATTTGGCAAATATATATCAACACTTCTTTGTCCAAATTGCAGAAAACAAAACAGGAAAAGTTACTTTATTCACTTAAAAAAAGGCTTAAAATACACAAAATAAGCGTAAAACCTGCAGCCTATGATGTGAATCAAACGTAACTGGTAAATGGATTTTTTTAAATCCTAAGACTGACCTATGGAAAGGCAAACCTAACTTGCGATACGATTACAATCCGGTAAATTACAAAGTCGAGTTCCTCTGGGAAGTTAATTAGTTTATCTTCTATACACAGCAAAAGAAAACTTCTGGATTAATTTTGTTCTTCATTTTTGAAGGTTTTTATTGATTGCTTAACGATTAAAAACCTTCTCTATAGGAACTTTGTGAATATAGTTTCCTAAGTTTTGATCAATATCTTTTGACAAGCTGTCCTACAAATTTCGTTAAAATGACAGAATCCAATACAGGCTGAACACTTTTACGACAATCTAATTTCAATTTAGAAATAAAAAAATGTCTGTGTATCCATAAAGTGTTTCTTAGAGCTTGTGGTCGACCTTTTTATCTTTGCAGTAACATTGTGACAATGAGAAACATAAAGAACAAAAAGTTCATTATTACATTCGCCATATTTTTTTATATTACCCACTAACCATGTTTTGCTGTTTTTTACATTGGGTACTGTAGATTGATTTTAGATTGATTTTTGTCATCAAAGAACAGTTGTTAAGCAGCAGATGTAAAAAGTTCTTATTTTTATTCAGTGAAATTTTATTTACGTAAGTATTGATTTTAAAAGGTGTATCTCCCATGGTAACTTTCTTAATACAAACAAACACGTGACTGCTAAAATGCCATCACTGAAACGCTCATTTAAAAATGTATTAAAATGGAATTGAACTAAGGTCTTTGGTCAGAACAAATACTAAACACTGATGTCGTGTGTCTGTTGTTGTTCTCTTCCTGTACTTCATTTGCGTATTTTAATCATTTGTAATATTAAAAGTGTGAACTTTTGAAGTGTTGCAATAGGGATAAGGAAGTACCTGCAAAATATGTAAATGTTGCCTCATTTAAAACGTACTTTGCATTAGGAAAATCTAGTGATGATACGCTATGCCTTAAATTCGGATATGTTAAAAACCTCGTCCCCGTTTAAAAAATATTAATAAAGCTTAATGGCGTCTATAGATCCTGTCTTACTGGAGTCACCTGGTTCATTTTACTGAATGTGATATTTAAGAAAAAAAAAACATGTTTTTACTCCTCCAAGAGAACGACCCTGTTTATTATTATCTAGAATTTGCTAAGGGCCTTTCATTCAAACCATCATCTCAGCCCATTTGTCAGATAAATCTTCGGTCTAATAAGGATGCTTTTATCTCATGTTCACATTTCATAATGCATTAGTAAAAACGATATGGCTTCAAGAGTATTAACATTGCCAGTAATGATATTTTCTAAGTCGATGACAAAACAATTTATTCAGCTTCAGTAATGGCACAATCTGTTCTACGTAACTAAGAATGCTAAGCCTCTATCCTTTGTATTATAGAGTTGATTCATTTCAGGGGAGTTAAACGCCTACTTACAGCCAAAGACATATCAGCAGGCAGGAAGAGACGTTCCTTGGAAGGACCAATACTAGATGCCATCCTCCAAACTACTTAATATTTACTCATATAAAATGTTCCTGTTTGGTAGATGTTTATCAAAGAAAAAGAGGTCTCGTAGATTTTATTGCTTTTGAAATAAAGCGCGCTGAAAAAAAACTTCTTTAATTAAAGAGTTTTCCTATATTTCATTGCTTTTTGCGTGTCGCATTAGTTTACTTTTTGTGACATCATTGTTAAATTAGTTTAAAGATATAACAAGTAGTCTAGGAGTCTATTGAAAACAAAGTATTTTCAAGATTGATATGAGCACAACTAGCTATGCATAGCTGACTGGTATTTGTTGACTTTTCGATATGTGACTCAGTTTTTTTCTTTGTAAAATATACATCTTATCATTTATTTTTTATTATTGGATCTGTTATTGCCACCAACATCCAAACTGTATGAACCGGAAAGATATAACTGTACACACTCGAGTGAAATATGGATGCTATGGAAAAACAACAACAACAAAAAAAAACAATCAGGTCCAAAATGGAAAAAACCGGGCAAGTGCGGTAGATATAGAGCAATTTGATTGGGTCACCTGGCAGGACCAAAAAGAGATGATGAAACATTACATATAGATTCTATTTACCGAAAACTCTCTTTTTTCGGCTTCAATCCATCGATGCATTTACCATGGGTAGAAATCACAATGTCATAAAAAATAGTAAAAACTTCATAAAAGAAAGATTCATCAAACAGGAACATATAATACCATAACATGGCTTCCAAAATGTTAAGACTATAGAAATAAAAGCTTAAATATGACTTACAGAAAACAGAGCAGGGAAATTATTTTCAACACATCGGTACTTGCAGGCGCGTTGCTACCAGTACGTAGAATACGCGGCTGCGTACACATTGGTCCAGAAAATCTTTTTGAATAGTTGTTAGTAGATGTTCCATGAGAAAAAGTAAAACAAAAAGTAGTGTAAAATTGGTGAAAGAATATGACTTATTTTATGCCAAAAACCCGCCAAAACGCTCCTGAGTCGATCTACAGAAAACAAAATCCGGGACAGCATGCCCCCGGACCCCCCTACCATCCTGCGTACACCTTCAAACGCCCTTGCTACGCCCCTGACTTGTTAGATTATTGGATCTTTTATATATTATTATTATTCCGGCTTTAATAAAATATCAAGAATAAAAAATCTTTTCTTTTTAAATTACGCCTGGTATGATATTTAAAAATGAATTTATTTTTTATGCTCACGAACCCAGAACCTGTTATAACACTTAAGAATTCTAAATAGTTTAAGTATGCACTTGCTTAATAAGTTCATAATCTGGATTGATCTCAAGAAGCAGTTATGATATCATTTGAACAGGAATTCCTCAGTACGGAACACCGTCAAATATTCTCTCCAGAAGAAGCTTAAGAATTTTTAACTGACGCAGTTAAACATAATATATTATGGAAGAAACAAAATCTGATATTAAGCTGAGATGAATCAATTCTATGTCTAATAAGATTGCGTTCTTGAGAAAAATGAATCGGTCTCTGAATATTTTTAATGTGTCAAATAAAAAAAAATGTTTAAATAAATAAATCAATAAATAAATCCATAAAATATCTTCTGTAATTTCTTTTGTCGATATCAACAAGATACTGACTTTTCTGGTACTGGGAAGACAGATTAACTTGAAAGATTGTAACATGGTGTCTCATTAATTTGTTATGTTAGAATGTAACGTAAACGCCTCTTTTCCATTTTTTTTTTCAAATTAAAAGCCAAGCGCAAAACAGCTTTTATTTATTACTAATATCCGCAAACAGAAGAAATAGTATGGCCCAGTTCATTTTAAAAGTTAAAAAACAAGCAAATCTCTGCACTTAGTATTCCTCAGATTGTTCTTTAGTGTTAAAAAGGTCGCCTAAATGTTGTTTTTTTTTAATTATTTATTGAATTGTCAGAACTGACAGAAAAACATTCAAATCCGAACGTATTCGTGTCAACATTTTATAACATTTGAAACATCTATGAATGTGTTCATAGTTGTTCGTTATTCAGTGCTAAGGCGGGACATAACTGGTATAAATAATTTCAATTAGATAAAAATCTTTTGATTTCAATACTTTGAGAGATTTGTTAACTGACCCTGGACACATTACTGTTCTTTGCACGTCGAATACGATGCGTAGTAATTTCTACGTTTATTTAGACATCTACACAAACCATTATTTACACCAAAACATTAACTAATGTTGCATAATATAACTGTTAATCATGTTTGTTCTTTCTACTCATCATTAAAGGTTTACTTTTCTACTTTTCTCAAATATTATCCATAGCAAACATTTCTATATAATACGAGAAAACAACTATAAAAATTAAATCCATCATGAAATTATGAAATAAATGTAACGTGTTCCATAATTATATTAACTCATAAAAACTCAATTCTCATTTTTTTAAATTCCCTACACATGTATCACATACTGTCTTCTAAACAAATCGTAGGTAACTTTATCGAATAAGCAAGCAACTTAAGCCATTACTTCAACAGCTGTTTGTTCTGTACTGGATTTGGAAAATCCCATTAGTTAACCGAAAATGAGTCTACTCTCTACTCCTCTTATATGCTAATTGATTAAACAGTAAACACCTATTCCAAACACATTAAATAAATAAAACACGTTCCTCACTTTTCATCCAAACAATATTTAGTGATAAACACCTGTTGCTATGCCGTTCTTCAAAATGCGTGTTACTTTGTGCAGAAATCCATAACAAACTTGCAAACATTTATACAACACATATTCTCTTGAGAATAAAACTAAAAAGAGCATTATTATCGCATATATTTATCTACGTTTTTGTTGTGCAAATGTATGACAATTATTTTCTACTCCAGAATTTCATACTGTGCACAATGGTCCGAGTACTACAGCTGGACAGGGCATGTAATTTCAGTTTGAATTATCTTCTCTCGAATACAAATTCATTGTAATGTTGCCACTTGGCTTCTTCGGTATCCATACCAGGCTTCACTTCTCCAGCGTTGTTTGTACCAGATCCACAACATCCTATCAGTCGGAAACCCTCCTCAATCAGCATGTCAAACGCCTGCTCGAGAAAACTATGCTTGAGGAAAAATCGACTTGTATACCGGTCCGAACATCCTCTGTCTGGATCTCGACTTTCGTTCAGGGTATCCTTGAAAACTTCACGACATAGAGAAACTCTGCCACAGACAATGATACGACTCAATTTTCGGAATTTCACGTCGGCTAACCCGTCCCTTCCGAATGCAAACGTACCGCGGTAGCCAAGGGTTATTATACCACATGACCGACCATCGCTGCTCGTAGAATGTACTGAATTATGAACGGCACTCTGTAGGGATTTGTGATGTGGAACTGGACTAAGACGGCCACTGATATATGTTGCAGTAATACCTTTAACCATTTCAGGTAGTTTGAAATAGTCTGCTTCGTTTCGTAGTCTATCTTTTTCATGAAAGTTTTCTGGTAAAACAATTTTCTGATTTCTTAAATAATCCAAAATATAACGAAATAAAACACCGTCACGGTCGATAAAATATTTGCCTTTGGAGTCCTTTATTAGTTTAACGCTACCCTCACCACTAAATATTTCTCCTAGAAGTGAGGAGGGCTCCTTCACCAGTGTTGATATAGATGTAGTATAAAACACACCACCAACATTTAATTCCACAATTTCTGGAATTTCTGAATTGCGAGCTGTAACTTCCGACATTGTCGATGAGAGCTGTCCAACTTCCCGTTTCAAATATTTTATTTACAATATATACACCGCAAACATCGCTGCTTAATAATTCAGCACTGTGGAATTACTTGCTTGTTGAACGACGTTCGACCAATGTTAAATATAATTAGCAAGGGTTCTTTTACCTTCGTAAGTCCTGTTTGATTTCCCAAGGCAATTGCCTATGCATACATCAGCATATTAAACCTTACATTTCCATTTCATTCGAAATATTCCGCAATATCTTAAACCCTGCCCGATTCACAGTATTTTACCAACTCTCTGATTGAACGCTTTGAAAAACGACCATGCTAGAAAAAAGCGATACCGTTCTGCTTGCGCTAGCCAGAGAGTGTGCTGGATTTATCAATACAATGCGATCTGAAAGCTATTGTGATGTATCTCCGGTCTAAATATTGCGAAGAATGGATCAATATTGAGATTTCTTTTCAATAACACTTGTAAATCTATAGATATGCCAGACATAAAGTCGCTTTATAGTGCCTGCTCTTTTGTTTTTATACAAAATTATCCTTAAACGAGTTCCGGTATATGCCAGTTAACTGTCTTCCTTGCGTGGATTTGACATCACATTGTATTTGCTTAACTGATGCAGTTAAAGTCGGAATAAAATATCTGTTTTAGAGAAGCGTAAAACCTTCCCATTGCATGTCCTTTCAAGATATATCACATTCCTATTCTCTCTAGAGATATCCAGTGTATGTCTGTTTTCACAGCACCAAGCCGTTGTCATTGATGTATCGGCGAATATGAGAGTCGTGACAGGCGTTTCCTAGGTTACGCACGCCTCATCATGTTTGCACAATTATGGACAAGCCGCTGTCTTAATGTAAGACCTCAATTTGACAGCGCGTGTGTCAATAAATCTTGTTTAACTTTTACTCGGCCATTCATAGAATGCTTTATATACAGAGAGAAAAAAGTAATAAAAACACTTCCGCGCAAGAGACGACCCGAAAGTAATCGTTGCTTCCGAGACTTCCAGTCTGTTGGCGTTAATATCGCTTGAAACCAAATGAAGCATTTCGGTTCAATATTTAATCAATGCTGGTTAATAAAGGCACTTAGACACGGACTACGTGATTGCTGTGATAAAAGTATTTTATCTACTTTTTCCACTGGCAAAACAGCGTGTTTTTCATTTTGAGTAAATGCCATGAGAAAACATGTAATGATTTTGACGTGATGCAGAGGTCTCTCTAGAACTATTGACTTTCTCCGCATTTCGTCTCTGACTGGAAAATCACTCCTTCGTAGACAATATCCAAGCAGACCACATGGCAGCTTTATTGTTTATTGGCAGTGATTACATTGCCGTTGTGGATATAAAAATACTTCTTTCTTTTTTTGTAGATCAGTTTCCACACAAAACTATATGAAATAACACTTGATTAGATACAGGAAATGCTCACGTCAAAATATCAGGGAAATTTGCAATAAATTTAATTTCTCAATAAAGAAATAATTGGTCCTTGATCTGAATACAATATGTCAAAGAGTAAAATAATTTACAAATACTGGAAAACGATCCAGTAAACTCCCTTACTAAATGGGATTGCTTAAATTATGTGTTTTTTTTGTGTGTTTTTTTCTTGTCTTTCAGATAATCATCTTATAGAGACAGGTAATAATTTGATATGAGTTTACACACAACATGGATGCATCTCCTTAAAAAAATCAAATAGCTTTGAACGGTAGGTAGGTTTAAAAGCCTCAGTAGGTTTTATGACTTCCAGCTTAAACTTCCTAGAAAGCGACTGGCGCTTTTTAAAATTAATACTTGTAAAGTTGTAGAAAACAATATGGAAAATATCAAAACTATATGTGGACACTACATTTCTGAAAAGATCTAGCAATAATAAGAAATGGTAATGTCTTTCTCATGCAAGAAAAAAATAAATATATAGTGTGATGCAAACTTTATATTGATAGAACAAACGCGCATTAATTGAGTGGTTGTTTACAAGTTACACAATTTCGTATAGGACATTTTCAAATGTCCTGTTGGTGTTTTTGTGCACGGGCGCGCGTGCGTGCGTGTGTGTGTGGTGTGTGTGTGTGTGTTAATCTTTTCCCGTTCCCGACCCCCGATTTGTTTTCATCCGTGCAACGATCTGTTTTGAATGCATACATACTCGTGTCTACTATACTATAAAATGTTACATTCTTGCTTTAATTCAAACTTGGTGTACCCTCTTAAAAGCGAAATCTGCGTACACACAGTTACGTACAGATACGCACCATCTTATTTGTTCGCACAAAAATAAGCAAGATGAAAAATTGGAAATGTGCCAAACTTTTCCTACTTCTTCTCGAATACATCAATTACTCGTTTTCTTAACATTTAAGGAAAATCGATCTACAAAAACACGGGTTTTACAGGAGATGCTTGCGTGTTGACAGGCTGAATAATTTTCAAGTTTATCAGCTTTTCCTGTCGTCTTATTTAGACTGTATGACTGAAATGCCAGTGTTAACTAATTTATAGTAGTCATCGTACGGAATAGTACGGAACATTAAGTTACACGAAGGTTAACTAAATGATCTATCAAACTTTGATTTTCCCTTTAAATACAATAATAACAAAACGCATCGATTTTCTAATACCATATTAAAGAATCACAAGTTCACGGTTTTTTTTTCTTCTTTTTTTTTCTTTTTTTGTGAAATGCGTTGGGGTCACGAGCGGAAAGCTAAAAATTAGACATTTTAATTTCATTTACCTAAAAAGTTCTAACGTGTCTGCAGTGATACGAAAAAATGAAATTCACATTGTTACTCTGTAATGCAATGGCGCACAAGTCTATCTGATAATTAGCCAAGCACGAAGCACACACTCCGTTAAGCATATTTTCCAAATATTCCATTGTCTCAAAGGACGTGTTCTTTTTACTGAGCACAATACAAAATACCTCAAAGCCTAAGAGTGTCATGAAATATTAAACACGCACTCTCATAAACATTTTGTGATGCATTTCGTCATTCATTTAATTAAGAATAATTGAACTCTAAACTCTTCGTGGCATCGTAAATCACTCGAAGGTGCGGTGAATAATGATTTATGCATACAAATTGAAGCCCCATCTGGAAAGGTTGACTGCATTAGGTAATTTTCGTATTTTATGGCTTATATTTACATTACATAATAAAATTTATTTGTGGTTTTGTTGTGACTAGAGGACTTTGATAAAAACTCAACAGGGAAGTCTTGTCATTACTAGTTGCAAATTATGTAAAACCATGTAAATGGCCCAAAACAATATTGTTTACAGTTGTCGTCGGTGTAAATTATGTGACAGAGAAAAAACATGTTATTATACAAAGAATTCAACAAACAAAAGGAGGATTTAAGGCATTTTATTTATCTGTATCTTTCATCGGCCCAGGTGAGCTATTAGGAAAGTCTAATGTCCGTCGTCCGTCCGATTAAAATATTTAAGAATGATTAATCCTTATATGTCTGTATGGAAAACTTTAAAAATACACTCCTTAGAAACTGCTGATAAATTTTGCAAATAATTTGAAACAAGTTTGCCTTGAGTGACCCTTTATTCAAATATTGAAATTATTTTGATACATGGAACTTATTACCTTATATATCTATATGGGGAACTTTATATTATTTATTATACTTTATGTATTTAGAAACTTCTGGTTTGATTTGAAGAATAATTTTGAACGAATGTTTCTTTGGCGTCCCTCTACACAAATTGTAAAACACATTTGATCCGTGGCTGGGGCTTATTTTTCTTTATGTCTTTTTGGGAAACTTAAAACACACTTCTCTATAGATCATGCAAGGTTGTTTTGAAAATAATCTGGAACAAAGTTAATGTTAAAGTTAATGTTTCTTGGGTGAGTTTTTTTATATATTGTAAAATTTATTGTGATCGGTGAAAAACATGGCTGCCAGGGGTAAGGGGTTGGGTGGCTACTATTTTATATGTCTGCATGGAAAACTCTCTCCGATCGGGCATAGAGGTAAAATAGCGATTAAAGAGGTTTGTATGACGTCTTTAGAGGTCTTTGACTCGAGTGCTCTAACCAAACCTTTATTCGGTGCCATTTGTCACATCCAAGAATATCGAGAGAGAACACATAAGGCTTTATTTTGATAACTTGTGTGCGAAAATAGTTTTTAGGAGTAGGTATTGTTAAGTAAGTGCCAGACATATTCTCTAACAAGAATTTCTGCAGATACGTAAAAGGAGAAACAAATTACTTTGTGCGCTTTGCTAATACATATTATTCTATGTTCATCCTTAAATATTGTGTTTTACAAATTCAGCTATATAGTTTCATTAATAATTAAAATTAGAGCTAGAACCATTCTGAGAGCTCTAGTTTCAACTTACAAAAGAGTCCTGCTGGTTTTGATAATTCTTATTCTGCTTTTGGAATACAAATTACCCTGTTGGCACGTTTACTAGCTTATAATAAGGCGAATTTATTTTCTCGTTTCTACAATAAGTCATTAACAACAGGGACACCAATCATCTGCATGTTTTCCTTATTTATCATAGAATGTTATTTGCTAACCTGAAAAGGACTGCCTGGTTGTTTTACTGTACCCTGTTTTTTAAATTTAATTGTATTTCTTTCATACAACATATTATACTAATATTGAATACCACTTCACTACAGTGCCTTCTGGCAGAATCTTGTTGTTACACCTTTTAAATTAACTCCATCAGTTGCATTTTGCGGACGGCTTAATCAAGGCTCTTCAAACGTTTCCAATGTTCATACCATAACACATAATGTGTGTTGTATATTACTGTGATTTTAAATCGGTACTAGTATGTCCAAAATTATTCAGTCACGAGGTCCTTGGTTAAATATTTTTAAAGTATTGATTCCAGATTCTTAGCAAACGTAAGAAAATGATTGAATTGACTTTTTAGTGTGATCGACTGCTGCCTCTATTCATTTACACTCTCAAAGCATTTTGAGATGTTTGTTTTAAGAACGCGCGTGTTAGGCCAACCTGGCAGTGTGACAGTTAGAAATACAATTATAGACAGTGTAGGTTATAGCTCATACATTAGAATGTGAAACAAATTACGTGCATGGATCGACGATACTGATATTTGTTTAAATTTTCTTTTTCTGTGTTTTCCCATCTATTTACGACTTAGAATCGTCCCACGGTGGAGTGAACTGTAAGTAAATGTATAAGAACAACATATATTTGTAAATCTTTTTGACAATAAGTCCCTGCTTAATGCAAAAGCTTCCCTCAGTGCAATTATATGTTGGAGTTTTTGTTTTGTTTTATACATTTATAATGTATTAAGTTGTTGCATAATTATATTTGGTACACTTGCGTCTTGTTTCCTTTCTCTTACCATTGGTAAAGTAATCGTGAAAGAATACATAGTACATACATACAAAAAGTTTATTTAGATTTTCTGTCTATTAAGTGTTCCATTTAGATTTACCAAGTAAACTATTAGTGTGGGTTACTTTTGCTTTGTTTGCGTGCATAAAAAGAGATTTAATTTCCTCTTTTAAAAGTGGCGTGCAAAACAGATTGTTCTTCAAAATTTCATAAACTGAAAGAAGATATTTGTCTTCATATGCATTCTAGCGATAGAACTGGCTTCTAATGAAATAGAAAAAATGTTACGGTAAATCCCTTAAGCGCTGTTTTACGCGTTTTAATGGTTTCTGATCATTTCTGAAATATGACAGTGTTGAATGTCAGTAGTAATTGCTATTTTTTATACTATGTGTAATTAATGTATTTTTTGATCGCTTCTGAAGCTTGCTGAAATCATTTTCTAGTATTATCTCGCAAGTCCTAGTGTTGTTATGCAGGCATCATGCTATAAAAGAATTATACGGTACAGTTAGTATACAAGTATTAGCATTTCCAAAAATGCTTGAAATCGCCGTTCAGCCATGCATTTCGTCTTATCCATACATGAATGTATTTCATGTTCTTCATTCATTAATTTGATAATCTTACAACATGCATTGCACTGAAAAGCGAAGTTATATTTGATAATTTTCACACAGAAATTATAAAGTAGATGAAATATATATTCTATTTTTATTGTAGCTGGACTGTTTTTGAAAGCGGACGATGTGGCTTCTTAATGAAAAACATCCCAATATCTTTATACATCATGTTAAAATTTGCAGCATTAAAACCTTTTAAATATTGCTTTGTTGTAAACCAGTCTACGCATAATTAATTGACTATTTGCGTAGTTTTTTTAACTTTATTTATTACTAAAAAATGTATAGTTAACAAAAGCTAGATACAGTTCTTCAATACCATAAGAATACAATTTAAACAGAATAAATTTTAAGTAAAAAATACGATATTGCCCTGACCCTAATCAAGCATATATAAAACACGGAAAAATCCTGATCAAACTCCTCGCACCGGTCAAGCCACGCTTTGCTACTTTTACTGTACTAATCAGGGGAAGTAACCCCTGCGGGGAGTTTGTATCCTGATTAGAATCGCCCGGAAGCAAGCATTTATTTTTTTTCTTTAAGTGCAAGTTTTGGAAAAAACAAACAAACCATACTCTTATTTAGACTACATTCTCTAGTAAAAAATGACATGTAGCAAAAAAATGGCGATTATCCTGTATTTATCCTACAAGAGCCTGAAGACTGGTACTAAGATCGTACATTGATGATGGTATTTTTCAGTTGTAAGAATAAGTAACCCGACAAACATGGCGGTTGGGCGAGTCCATTTACGCATCCCTTGCAGAAGAATTTTGACGTCCATTTTGTTATCATGTGATATAAAATGCTTTGCTTTGATTGGCTAAAGGCAGGCGGTGTACAGGCAAAACTTTTCAAATCTTGTTAATTGTATATATCGCCGTCCAGGAACGGCGATAATTAACTTCTTGTCGACGAATTATCGCCTAGTAATTTCATAGTCAGAATTAAAGCTTACGTACGAGGGGTGTTCCCCTAATAATTCGACTGGAACTGATACTCTAATAATAGATAATTATTACTGATAATAGATTTTGCAATTCCCTTCAAAGTACACTCCCTCTCAGTCGAAAAAACACATTCTGAGCTACAAAATTAAAATCTGTAAACCCATTCGTATTCTTGATCTGGTATACAATTTAAACACTGTTAAACATCAGGTCCTAAGGCATTCCTTGTGTTACAATTCTTCCTAAAAATGTGTTTTCAATCTCGGGAAAAGTCACAGCGAGTAAAGGAGTAAGGGAGGCGTGGAAGAACGGTGGCCTCTGACTTCTCCCGTTACGATCTGGTCTTTATAGCTGGACATGTTTTCATGTAGATGACGGGTATTGTTTTCTTCAGTTGCTTTAAAACGACGTATTCAGCCCTTTGGAATCGCCGTTTGTAAAAAAAAAATTTAAAAAAAAATAAAAATAAAAAGAAAGCAGTTTCTATCGAATATTATTAAGTACAGAATTTTCTCAACAGTTCGCATACCACTGGCATTTGCCTGACTCACGCTTTCCTTTGCCCAGATTCTGTCACTTGCTTTCCTTTGTTACTTCTAATAATAAAGCTCGAACTTGATTCCCTTTTTTTCGTTCGGACAAATGTCGTTTTAATTCATTTATAACATTAATCGTGCAGTAGACATCACGACATCCTAATGAATTCAACCTAAATCAGTAACTGATACAGGATAATGACACTAGAAGATGTAAACTTAAGGTGTAGAGCACTGAACGAAAACATAAGCAATACAAATATTATCATATGATCGAATCTTGTGTCTGACATCACCCCTTTCTTTCCACTACATGAATACAGGTAAGCTTGAGTATAATAGCTTCTGTAAAATGTAACTTGCATTACTTAAAAAGACCAATGGCAAGTATTCATCATACAAAGCAATCAAGTAGATCATCATTTTACTTTTACAGGTGGTAGAGTCAAGCCTATTTTAGTAAGATAGGAACTAATCTCATTGCACTGGACAGTAAACACTTAGGGATAATGAACAAGCATAGTCTGATACTCATTAGTGTCAACATCTGCTAGACAATCTTCAGATATTTGAGATTGTTGCTTAGTTGATTTATACTCAAACGAAAAAGAGACTGTGGAAAGAGTTTACAATGATGTCTGATAATATGTCTGATATCTATATTTGTTTTATAATGTTTGGTACCATTTTTAGCTTATTTAAATACCTAAAAATTGTTATAATTTATTTTAAAATAAAGGTTTCTGAAGATGCATGTTAAGTGTGGTAAATGTCAAAAAGAAAAAAAAAATACGCAGAATGTGATATTAGTATTACTGTGAACTAAGTTACTGTTAATCACTCTCCCGATGATTTTATTGTGATTATTTCGGATGTGGCTACTACCTTGGCCCTTTACCTTTATGATACCACGTCACATGAAATTGACATAACGTTGTACGATGCGTAGGGGAATGTTGTTCCATTCAATCTGCAGAGCGTTCTTCTCTAGCTCCTTCAAAATGTTGGCAACATGCCTTGGCCTGAAACTTTACGGCCAAGAGAAGCCAAAAATGCTCAATTGGGCTTATGTCAGGAGAAACGTTGGGCCAAGGTAAGACGTCATTAGCATTCAGATATTATTGTGTAAGCCGTGCCGTATGCGGATTTGAATTTCATGCATCAACGTGGCAGGAGTATGCTGATTAAACAATGTAAAAGCTACTGGTCGCAACACCTGATTAATGTACTTAGCTGCATTTAGGTTGTCATTCATAATGACCAAATCAGTTTTTTCTGTTTCCTATAATCCTGCCCAAACCATAACACTGTCCCCGCCAAACTTGAATTATAGGGTTATTAGAAATTTTCCCCATCTAATTATGTTTGGGAACTTTAGAAACAATCCCCTAATAATGGATTTTAAAGAGATAGAATTCAAAATAATTTACTGTAAAAAAAATAAATTATGTAAACAAGTGTGTCATTGTCAAAAAATACGCCCGTCACAAAAGCTTTAAGTGAAGATGTGGGCAAGGCATGCAAATATATGGACCTGGATTATGCGTGTAACTCTCAGTCTCATGATGGTGAACATTTGAGATAGAATCACTTAATTCCTGATGACTAAATGGTCCGTACACACATTTTCATACATTTATCTGACCTTTGACCTCTGTGTGTGACCTTGACCTTGGCTTGATTATGACATTCATTCTTTGCGCGACAGTTAGCGAAAAATAATATGGCTGTGTTCTTTTATCGTAATAAGTCTCAGGTTGCAACGATATTTATTTTTCCAAGAGTTGGTTTCTCCCTTTTCGAATGATATTTATCATCGTGACGAGAATGTCACTGGAGAGATTTGCATACAAACAAACAAATGATCTTGTAGAATCTGTCAGTTTCTGGTCTTATTTGTGCAAGACTGTTTAATTGAAAAGAAAATAGCTTCTTGAAATACAAAACGATATTATTCCTTTCTCTAACTTTTTCATTTTTTTGTTTTCCTAACACTCGTATACAGAAATCAACATTTCGGTGCTATATAGCCGAACGATGGAGACTGATTCACACTGGATTATAACGGCACTGCAGCTCCAAGCAAAACATACAATTTTACATTGCGACGAAATGCTGATCCGCTTGAATCTTTTTAATGTGCCCTAAAATAACTTACTCACTGACTGAAACTGAGTTCTTGATCTAGTTTTTTTTCTCTAAAACATGCACAGCTATAATTAATAACCTGCCCGCTGTAGATCGCCACGCTATGCTACAATAGATAGGTAGTTTTAATATTATGCATTTTTTTTAATCAAAGGAAATACCATTTACAACAATGGTTTTGAAATGTACAGTTTGCGTTAACTTTCTCTTTCCATTGAATAACATAATTGAATTTTGGAATATCTGTCATTGGTTTTACTGTGTGAAATTATCAGATATGTTTTATCGACCGTGTTGAATGTTTGGTAACATTTTTTTTCTTCGATATACTTCGGAGATTTTTTTTTTCAGCAGGACCAAAGGACAGCTATCATAGAAGATTTTATTTAACTGATTTCACAGCCTTTGAAAACAAAATGACAGAAAAATGCATTTAATTAAGAGTGATTTCCCAGAGCGGGAGATCATAAAATATGCATATTTACGTAATCTCTCGAGTGAAGATCGCTTGCTAATTAAGCAGTGTGGCATCATGGTTTATGCCTTGGGAGAATATTCATTAACATTATATAACTGAAATCCCATGATTCTGAATTTAGCATTAAAGATCATAGATTGAATTAATGAATTCTTCAATAGGGAGTCATTATGTAACAACAGGTATGAGCCGCTTTTGTAACAACAAAAACAACAACAACAACAAAACTCAGGATATCTGTAAATATATTCAATCTGAAATAACGATCATGAGAAGGGTTTTTTCTGAAACTTTATCAATACATCATCGATGTCCATGACTTTAAGTTCAAATTTCAAAGTATGGAGCATCAAGGATGAATCTTTATTTTGACCAAATAATCTTACATAATATAACAAACTGAATTCATATCACACTGCTCTCAAAAATATAAAGACAATCGGGACTAGAGTGATGTTAAGTCATTTCGACTAGTGGTAGTTATCAACGGTTAATTAAAACAGGTGATTTAAAAACTAAATCTGTACGCAAATCCTACTTAATCCGAAATTAGAAGTTTGAGACATCTTGTTTGACTGCGTTTTCAAACTTAGAAGTTTAGAAGCTTAACATTAATAGTATGTTTCCTTTTTTACTTGAGACCGTGTTATTAACGGAGTAAGGCATGGCCAGTTACATTAAGAAGTATTTTTTACCGCTACCTACATTTTACACTTACTTTTCAAGTATGTCAAGCAACAGTTGCAAGGACTTGTGCATCATCACATTGATATCTTACCTACCTGACCTTGAAAATTAGGATGGTCAAGGTGAACATTCATGGGTCGACATTAATGTCGGCAATTATTGATTATTAGCTTTTCAAGCGTACTTTAAAAGGAAGTAAAATGTAATATGAGAGAAAATGTCTGATCTCCAAAACGCGACCTGTCTGAAGTTTTGCTGATAAATATTTAACTTCATTCTGTCACTTATGTAAATCACAGAAAATCATGGTTGTTGGCACTGACACTTTGTACTCAAGCCTGTAATGTGAACCAGCTTTTCAACGGCAACTTCGGAACATTAATTAGTCACCCAAATGCCGAGTGACACTACCTACAACTTTATTTCTACTGGCATTTGAAAATTACGCACTGTCTTCTTGTCATGTTACGACTATGATGAGGAGACAATGCTAGGCTTTAAAAAGTGCATGCAACAAAAAAAATGTTTTTACAGATTTTAAAACAGTATCTTATTTGCAAAAACTGACCAATATCGCTTTTTTAATATTTTGGCTCAGTAACTGTCAGCTGAGAATTACAATGACGTAACATTTTTGTTCTGGTGAACTGTTTTCCTCGAATATTTTGTGTTTGTGTGTGTGTGTCTTTCTTTTGGCAATGTGGTGCTAAATTAAGCAGGTCTTCCAAAAATAAAAATCTAGAAAAAAATTTAGTAAAATGAGTCGAGGTTGATCACCACAACTGTGAATGATAACTACCTTTTTGGACGATAACTACGTCTGCTGACGATAAGCACCTTTGTGGAAGATAACAGTCTTTTTGGAGCTGATAATAACCTGAGGACGATAACTCTCTTTGTTGACGAAATTTACCTATGTGGACGATAATTATCTCTGTGGTCGATAACTGCCTATAACTGCTTATGTGGACGGTAACTACCTCTGCGTACGATACCTACTTTTGCGGACAGTAACAATTTCTTCGGCTGATAATAATATCTGTGGATGATAACATCCTCTGTGGACGATTATTATCTCTGTGAACGGTAAGTATTTTTATGGACGATACGTATCCCTGTGGACGATGATTACCTTTGTGGCAATAATTACCTTTGTGGACGATTATTATCTCTGTGAACGGTAAGTATTTTTATGGACGATACGTATCCCTGTGGACGATGATTACCTTTGTGGACGATAATTACCAGGCTACCTAACTACATACTGAATACCTTATAAAAAACTTATTCCAACACTTTGGTAAAAAAGTAAAATAAAGACACTTGTTTTTTGTTTTGTTTTTCTTTTCTGTTGAGCCAAAACATACGTATCAACATAATAATGCTGAATGTTATCTGGTCGATAATACTCTGCATTGCTTTATAGTTGAATATATATAAACAAGAAACTTCTTTATGTAATAAACTGTCATTACGATGGTTATTTTGTTAAAATGACTTAAACATTTAAGCAACTGAGTTCCTATCGCATCCATTTTGCATTGTATAAAATCAAAACCACACAAGACATGAAAGATTGGCACAATACAATCATGTTACCGTTTTATTATTTTTCAATATAAATACGGTGTCAGTTGATATATTTAGTTTTCGCTTCATATAGTGTCAATTTGGCTGCATATACTGTTAGTTTGATTCAACGATTTATAATTTGATCATGTGAGACATTCCTGGTTTCCTTACATTTGCAACGTTGTCAGTGATCAACAATTCATTTCCGTTTAAGGCTTCTTCCTTTTATCTTCTCTTACAAGAGAGGACATTTTAAAGAAGCACTAGACAAAGAATAATAGGTCGTGAATCCTTATTTTAAGACATTAATGACATTGATTATATCAGGTCTGACTTTTAACCGTTTAAGCCATTAGACTGTAACGTGAAAAATATAGTTCTCGGATAGATACGTCAAATGCCTTAGTAAAACCTCAAATTTAAGTGGTCATTTGTCAAACACGACATATAAACAGGCAGATGCTTTAACTTCTCGTAGCTTAAGACATCTAAAACATCCTACAATCGTGTCAGTCATTAATCCAGCCGAATAAATCTGCATTTGTTGCATGCTTCCCTTTATATTGAATTGATACCGATTTACTGTCATAATAAAAGAAAGTTACTTGGGTGCCGAGCCGTTAAATTATTTTTGAAATGCTGTAATGTTAAAATGCAATTTTTCGCTTTAGATACTAAAACATTTTTTTCTGTACAGCTTTTTTGTGGAATGTGTTTGTATTGCAGACAAAATGTACTTCGCGCAACACAGAAATTTAAGGGCTCCGTATTGTTACAAGTAATGTGTGAAAAAAATGTTCCAACAGCGGTTGCTTATTAAATACTTAACGCTATAAATACACAATGACAAAAACAGGAAAAGGTACTAAGTAACTTTGTTACAGAATAGCAAAGTCTCTGTTATAAAAACAATGGTAAACACCTTCTGTTTTTTTGTTGTTGTTTTTTTTTTGTTATTCGCTGTCTGGTTTCGGATTACTTATTACTTTGCTAGCTCAGCTGTAAGCTTATAATGCGGCTTTTTACTCGCTCTTTATCAAAGACAACAGTTACAAGATTCACAGGAAGACTGGATTTTAATTATCTCTAATAAATATCTGCTGTCATGACCAGAATGCCATCCGAGACAGTTGAAGGTGAACGGAACTAATAACCTGTCATGTTTTTTTAAGTATGTGTACATGTATTTGTACTTCCTCTTCGTGATACTTGACATGACAGAAATGTCAACATTTGCTTTAACTACAACATGGTTCTTAACATCATTA
Organism: Cyclina sinensis; assembly: GCA_012932295.1. Classification (NCBI taxonomy): domain Eukaryota; kingdom Metazoa; phylum Mollusca; class Bivalvia; order Venerida; family Veneridae; genus Cyclina; species Cyclina sinensis. The sequence goes on from JAAONU010000014.1 coordinate 35,186,852, forward strand.
AGTTTGTTGGATGTTATGATTGATTTATTAATTTTTAAGTAAGAAAGACGATAATAAATTCAGAACGTTTCAGAAAAAGAACAGTAGCAGAATTAAAGCAAATTTTATGAATCAGGGAACATATCATTTAGGCTTAAATAGAATACTTGTCAGTTTATATATAATGTTGCGAAAACGAACATAGCTGGCAATTTCTTTTGAGAGTTAATTTATATTTCGTAGATTTAAAGATATGACTTGATACTTACCAGACGCCTGAAACACTGGTCTACTGCTATTCTTTAAACATGCATATTCTTTAAGTGTACTGACAATGTCTTAAACAGGACGACTGTAGACAGAGTAATCAGACACGGCACCATTACAAATACACAGGAAATTCAGGCATCAGAAACAAAATATCGCCACGAGTCGTGACGGGAAATTGATGTCTATAAGATATTTAAGCTGTAACGATCTTTACAAAAACTGCAAACGCTGTTGAAGTGAAGTCAATGTCTAAGCAGAGTATCACATAATTTAACGGTTAATTACCATACGTAAAATGATGATATGCAAAGAAACAGAACCATTGTGCTTTTTTTTCTAACAAAATGTGTCATAATAAGCAATGTAAGAGTTTGAGATGCAATTTTCAAATATTCAAAAACGTTTTACAGAAAAAAATCATACAACTGCGTCCAGTATTAGTAGGGGGATTTACTCAATACTTGGACACAACACACTTTGGAAAAGGCCTTCCCACTGACCTATATTTATTTGACCATGACCCCTAAATGACCTTTACCTTGAAGATCAAATTGTCAAAAAACTTTAACATTGGCCATAACTTCCTTATTTTTCGGTGGATTTACTTCGTATTTTGACACAACATCCCTCTGAACAAGACCTCCCAACTGATTTATATCTATTTGACCTTAACTCCGGAATGATTGGTCCTCAGCTCAAAGGTCAATGCACCACTTCAATCTGGATCATTGTCATCTTATAGTGACAGTTCTTGTTAAAAGTAAATTTCACAGTGAAAATACCCATAAAACTAGCAAAAATGAACATTAAGTATAGAATTTTCATGATTTAATTTGTAGACAGGCAGTTTCTAAATTATAATGTATGTGTTCAAACGTGCGAACAATGATAGTACAGTTTTAATTGACGATTGAAATTGTGTTCATACATATGAACAAAACCCTTTAAAACAGTAGCCTAATAAAGACATGGAATTACGCATTTTAAATACTTAATATTAATATAACTGTCAAATCATTTTGTTCGTACGTATGAACAAATTCTACACTTATATCCCAGTATGTTTTTCTTTCAGTTCAATCGCAAAGTCTCAGTTTGGATATTAAAATAGTATTATATTATTCGAAAATGCCTTCTGAGAAACGTTCGCCTGCTTTATGGTTATTGTGACGAGGCTATTGCATACATTCAGGGAGAAATATTCACTCATTTTATTACGTAATTTAATTTCTTATGTAAATATGGCATGGTTAAAGCTACTGGATTATGATTAATGATTTCACCCTAAGCAGTGGGAATTGAAATTATGTAATAATAATAACCATACAGAGTTGAGCTTAGTGTTTACAACATTTAGCGATCATTTACATGACGATAAAAATACTCAGGGTTGGAATAAGAAGAGAACTTCTATAGGATTCGAGGGAGAGATAATGAATTTATTAGCCTGAACACAGTAGGTTGTTTACTTTGTGATATTGTATGCATGAGCAAACATATACGCAAGGTCTTACATAATATATGTTCCGTAACAATAAATAAATAAATAAATAATGGATAAGAATTGTATGAATCCACTAGGGCAAAACTGATTCGAACAACAACGCATGTTTATCATTTGATAAAGAATAGTTTGATATAATGTATCCGCTCAGTTGAATTTACAAAACGAGAGTTTATTCTTACTCTTAAAGTTCATGTCCGTATAGAATAGTATCAAGATAGATGTAGTAATAAATCTGCTCTCACAATCCAAAACACTATGTGGGCACATTGACAAGCTTAGAGTTGGACACATATTTAATGTATTTATTCTTTATATTTAAGCGTCTAAAAATATTGAACTGCATCGAGAGAAAATCAATGAAAGTAATATGATCCTGTTAAGTTGTTCTATATATATATGTAACATTGAAATGTCTGAAACAGGTTATTGAACGTGGTATTAAAGTATTATGATCTTAATTATAAATCATAATGTCTTCAAAGCCATGTTAGCTTTATAATAAAGAAAACCATTAAATCAAATCTGATCACAATTGCTATCTCGTGGTTTCAATTTAATGACTTCAGGTCAAAATGAGTAATAAATGTATTTGATGTTAACGACATGATTCGGCGAACATGGCACTGTCACAAATATTCAAATTCACCAGCAACTGCTGGCTTGCGCATTCATATGAAAAACATTTAGTACCTGGAAAACAACTTCTTCGAAATATCTTGTGCCTCATCAAGAAATAATCGGAGAGAAAAAAACTTGAATAAACGCCACATCTATCTATCAAGTCAACTGCTTATGCTTTTTTATATTTATATTGCCGCAGAAATTACATATATCCATATGACAAAATATTCACAATCATTTTTGATACCGTTTTTTAGTGTCATTATGTAAGTCTAATACAATTTGTATGAAAGGTCATGTATTATGACTGACACAACTTCATAAGAAAACTGATTAAGTCAACCTTTTTTTACATTCATATTAAGAATTTTCTCTCAATATTATTTTCCTTATTTCTTCGGCGTAACATTGGCTTCATCTGTTCCTAAGAATGCAAATAGCTCGAGAAAAAAATACGATGATTATTCGAAAAGAACTAGGTTTTATTTTTTTTTCTGGACTCTGACAGCTCATGAATATTCATCAAGAAACAAATCACTTCTGCAATTTCTATAGAATTTCAAAGAATGTGCTTTGAGAGTTTGCATTTGTCACTATATTCACCTACTGAAATTTTTTCTCTGTAAGAAAATGTAACGAATGCGGTGAACCTAAACTATTGAAAACAAAACAATATGTTAATCGGTTAAAGAAAAATAATAAGTCGACAAAAGCTAAATACAGGCCCGTAGATAAAAGTAATGAACCCAAACAATCTGACAATATGTTTACAAAAACAAAGTAAACATGAGGTTGTTATATAATTTGTTATCAATTCTAGGTTTGCAGTATTTCAATATGCAATATCTATGTCGGGAATAAGCTTGATGAATTATCTTATTTCTTTTGTAACCATGAGAGAACTTATTTTAGTTTAACACTTTCATAACTATAAATTTTTATAAGATTAAGTCAACCATTCTAAAAGCTACATCAAAGACAATTATACCAAGTTAGTATGACTTATTACAACAAGTTCCTTGTATTTGAACAGGAGAGGATACATTATCAATGGAATTGTTGTGATCGTACTTGTATTTGTTGAAAACTGTAGGCACTGTTTTTTTGGTATACATAATAATGGAAAGCTATACAACAAATATATAAAATGCTAAATTTTAGCCCACCCTTATTTGCGCCCATGAAAAATGTATGAAGGCAGAGCCACATGGGTATACGTTGCATGTGTTTACATAATTACATATTAATTCTCTTACGGCAAATGACCATGTTCATTAGCACTGAATCATATAATCTCCATTATGACAATTTTGTTGTGGTAAAACCTCTTATGTAACATAAATGAATTTCCAGTGGGAATTCTAACAGAACTATGAATCATACAAGGCAAAACAAAATATATGTACTTTTAAAACACTAAGCAAGGATTTTTTTTGAAAAAAAAAAAACATACCAAAAAGGTATTGTGGTTCCTAAAACAAGAAGGTCATGAAGACCCTATTTCGCTGTCCTAATTATCATTGTTAACGTTCTTAACAGTACACCGCCAATGAAAGACATTCAGCTGTATTTCAGCATACTTTGACATAAAAAAAATCTATGTCTACTTAATGGCAAGTTCCGTAAGTAAACAAATGTGCCTGTGGTTATTTCTACGCTGAAAGGCGGGAGGATAAAGTAATGGTTTCTGTCTGACCGCCCGTGACACATTTGTCCGTAGCATAAGTTTAACGCTGAAGGGAAGTTGTAAAAACCTGAAAAATAATGACAGATGACGTCAAGGGAGAGTGCATTATAGAAGGTTCATAACTCTAAAATCACCTCTCTTTTTTAACTACTAGTATTTTGCTTGTCCGGAGATCAACTCCGAAATTATTAAAAGGTATTCATTCATAATGCATACAATGGTAGAGGGCCTCAATGAGCAGTGAAGTGTCTAGGAAACATAATTATGTCCTTGTTTTGTACTTTAATTTTGTTCCTTAATGTATTACAATTAGAATGTGTTAAATACAACTATAAAGCTACTGCAGCGATTTAGTTAATATTTTACACAACGATGAGGCATATTATGCAAATGTGCAGTATGCAAACATCCTAATTCTGTTATGTCCAGATTACGTATAATCTCCTTTTATTTATTTATCTATTTTTAATTAATTGTTGTCCACAATGTAACTAGAAAACTATAAAAAGGGATTTTGTATATACTTCACACATTGACAGACAACACAAAGAAAAAGTGCAGGAATCATAACTCTGTCTGAGAGATCTGTCTTTATTAATGTCAATTATGCTTGATATATACTATGCTTGTCCGGAGCACATCTCCGAAGCCTTTCAAAGGAATGCATTCATACTGCATACAATGATAGATGACCTCACGAGAGAATGCGGTATCCAGGAACCATAACTCTACCTTGCTGCTTTCTTTTATTATGTCCTTTAAGTTTATTTCTATAAGAATGAGCAAGTCACAACTAAAAATTTCTAAGTTGATATTTCATAGAATGACGGAGCACATTGAGCATATGTGCAAAATGCAAAAGCCATAACTCTGGCTGGTCAAACGATTCAGTTAATTTTTCACACAATCTTGGATGATACCGGCAGCAATTGCATTATGTAAGAACCATAACCTCAACTACTACTTTTTTAATGTTCTCCCTTTGTTTTCAGCATCGTAACAATGGTTTTGACCACAGAATTGCTCCATAAATGTTGATTGGAATTTTGATATGCAATTATAGAGGGCATTGATAGGAAGTATACAATGGACACGAATCTGCCTTGCCTTACTTCGAAATTATATCACTTTTATATACTTTATTTGCTTACAGGGTGACACAAAAGGTTATGGAGGAAATTTATTAATTATTGTATACAGTGATGAAGGACTGCAAGAGAAAGTGCAGTGCCTATAAACCATAACTATTTGACATTGACTAGTCTTGAATTATGTCCCTTTATAATATTGTAATAAACATATTCCTAACACAACCCAAAACCTACTTCAGGGATTAGTTTAAACATATTTTATTCTCAGAATATTTACAATTTATATTTTACAATATGTACACAACACAGCAAACAAATATTCATAATGAAAAGGATAAGAACAAAAGACATTGTCTTATAAAATTCTTCTCCTTATTTACTTCCGGGATTAAGTTGATATTTTACCCAGTGGCAGAGTACTTTGAGCACATGTGCAATAAAAAGGTACAGTAAATCTGGCTTGCCTTTTCTTTAAAGATTTTTTTTCCCTTCACCAACCTTCCATTGGCAACATTCCTGGGGATGGACATGTCTGACCTGTCTCTTGTTTAAGTTTAATTTTAAATGCTGAATCTTAGAAAACAAGAAAGTATGTCAAAGTAAAGTGCATCAAACTTTTTGAACTCTACATACAAAACTGTAAATATGAACGATATTTTTTTCCAAGAAAAGATAAATTTCACAACTTATATACAGTGTCACCCAAAGCAATATTATGTCAAACTATTCTTAAATCAATCAAGCAGTTTCTACGAAGAAGACTTTTTTAAGTTTTGATAAAAGACATACAAGAAAAATAATCCAGACCCTGGTTGCCACTCCTTTCATGGATCGATTTAAACTGCACAATATATAGAAGGTCGCCATTCTTTTGAAATATGGTAACCTGTTACCGTTACAGATTTTTTTATCATTTTGCAGATTTTCAGAGATAGTTATTAATTATCGTGACAAGAATGTCATCGGAGATTTTTTTATGGATTGTAAAATCTGTCAGCTTGTATTCTTGTCTTACAGATTACTATCCTTATGGTTTATACGTCAATATTGACTCTCAGTCAAACACAATTAATGGGAATGGTGACATCATCTATGACTAAATAGTACATTCGTCTTTATTGCATATCGGGGAAGCTATACTTGGAGGATTTTTTTTGTCTGTATCAATCGTTTCAAAATCTGAATTGTCTGGAGAATCTGATGCAATCCCTTGTTTAAAGGAAAACTTTAAAACGTTGTTACTGGGCAGGTTTTTCCCCACACGGTTTCAAAATGCTCTGCAAAAAATTTTGAACCTTCACTTCAAAATTTAATGAATCCTCCCCTTTTAAAATAATGCATTTTAATTCCAGCACAATCAGAAAAAATTAGTTTCCGGGGTTCATTCAAGTTAAAATTTGAAATTCGTGAAGAGGATAACACATTGAAGCCATTATTTTGAAAGACTCTCAAACATTTATGAAATTCTTTAATTTTTTTAAAATCAGATTCTATTCAATTCATTAGAGATAAAAAGTTCAAGTTTCATTTGTACTTTCCAAGCAAAACTTAATTGATTTTGATCGTGCCACTTGTAGCAAAGAAATATTTTAAGAACATAATTAGAGTTTCAAAGAAGCAACCATAACAAAATAATTGATATAGTTTTTAAGAGTTACGTGAAATGAATAACAGTACAAGCAGACTAACCTTGCCGAAGTAAGTTGTCTGAGATGTTTCTTATGTTACCATCTTAATAATTTGATTACATACGCACGTACTTTTCAGTAGTTGCAATTCAATACATTTTTGTACCAAAAATCTAATTATAGATCTACAAATATTCATCACCTAATTTAATGATCAACATTATTTTTTGTCCAATCACATTGCAGTATTTATTATTTTTTGTCCAATCACATTGCAGTATTTTTCAAATTCCTGCCAAGTCTAACCTATACTAAAAAATCAGTTTACCAGATCAAAATATCTGTCAGTTTGCAATTAGTTTTTATTAATTTATACGTTTGATTTAAGGTTTCTTAAGAATAAATCCTTTACAGTATGTTTATAAAGAAAGCCCAGATGCTCACAGAAAAACCAGCAAGATAAATTATTATTTCAACGCTAATTATATTAAACGGCAGACTTACGGCTTCTTCGCTTAATCTGTATTGCATTTGTCGTCTTCTAATTAGATAGCACATGATAAATTGAATTCAGCTGCTTCTTCAGGAAGAATTAACTTAATCATGGTTAACATTTAACCACTATACTGAAAGTAAAAAATTGCAATACCGTTGATACAAGTTGTTTTGCAGCACAGAACGTGGAACACATTTTAACACATGAGGATGGATCAGCCGTTAACACCTTCACTTGATCACACTGCCAGTTGTACTTTCTTTAACATACAGAGTGAATGAACCATGTACAAAACTGTATTCAGTTTAAAGGAATGTTATGCACACATTTTGTTTTACTTTACGGAAACATGGCAAGGCTTGAGTACACATGACACGACACATCGATAAAATAATTCATTGTCATGTTCATAATATTTACAAATACTTTGTATAAAATAGACAAGTTCGTGCCAAGGCATAATTTTTATGTTTTTTGTCTAGAGAAAGCTTACATAACGTAATATGTATTATGTAGCTTGTGGCTGTTCCGTCCGTATATGAAGGCGCTCTGTGTGATATCAGGACGTAAAAACATGTAAATCAATTTGCAGATGCCCTTTTTGGATTGCAATGTTGAGTTCTGAATAAAGAGAAAAATACATGTTTCTTTTTCAATATAACGTCGGTCAAATTTGAGAGAAAAATATAAAATTATCTTTATAACGAAACAATAAGAATTTGGTTTTATTGCTTTTAAGAGATTATGTATACAGTCTGTTAAGGAGTTTCGGATCACGGGTAATTCCTTACTAACATATTCTACAGTTAGTGATCTGGAACTCCTTGACTGACTGTAAAGAACATGGTATCTTTGTGTTCAAAAACATTGCAAGAGAAATAATAAAAAATAAACATTTTATGCAGTATAAACTAAAACCTAACAATTATGTTTGATACACAAACTATACTATATAAAACGGTATTGCCAATCAAGTGTAATCAGAGCCTTGTTTCGCAAGGCCGTGCTTAAAGTTTTCCTTATTATTGCCTTTGACATATTTTTTTATGAAAATCTAGAGTTTTAATTTCATTTAATGCAGGAAACGTATTTTTCTAGTAACATACCGGAATCAATCGACATTCTGTCTCCAAACTCCAATTTGATATTGGATAATATTTACACACTCTGTCAAGTTTGTGTAACCCTTCATTTATTTCCGTTATCTTTCGTGACAATAACTCATACAAGCCCTACTAGACACTGTTATTTCAGCCAGCATGGGTAATTATTTTTTTCAACCAGTACGGGTAATTGTACAGATATCATAAATGGAAAGTCTAGAACTAAAAACAAAGGAAAATGGTTTATCACTTCGCACTGGTATTATGCTTTGATGAAAAAGATTGTCTCAAACTTGATTGAAACCACTTATTTATAGAATTTCTACCTAGTAATTTGTCATTTCAGTAAGCAAAATTACTCAATTTCAGTTTGATACGTGACGTTTAATTTGATTAAAATCAAGAATGTACGAAAGATTTCTGGAACGTTTTCAATCTGTACTCTTTTTAATTTCTAAATTTCCTTGGAGACTTAAAATGAATTGAAAACGAAAACAAATGTCGTGTCAGGTTGAATTAAGAATGGTTTCCACGGAGATTTATACTGGTATTTAGGTTACAAGAATTCCCTCTGATCACATTGCAATCAATGTTGAAAGTAAGTTAATCAAATGATTTTATGAGAAAGAAATCAAGTTGGTTAAACAAAACCTATCTTTATCTATCACCTTAACAAAAATCAGAAGTGATACTTTTCGTTAAAAACTTAATTTAAAATCTATATTAAGTGCCCGATGAAATGTAATGCAATCCTTAATATATCCGTATAAAATAAAACAAAAACAAAAAACATTTGTAGAACTGTTTCCAGCTTCTAAAACAATGTTTCGTCTACAATCGTTGGTATTTCTACAAGTCATTAATTTACATTGCTGCACATTCACCTGGTAGTATAAGCAAAGCAAAATATCCGTTCACATGCAAAGCAAATTACCCTATCACACACACACACACACGCGCACACACACACACACACAATTTTTTAGTCGTTTGACTGTAAACTAAACGTTCGTTTTCTCCTGTCTCGCAAGAGGCAGAGAAAAGGAAGTAAATGATGTTATGTGACGCTCGATTCTGCCGAGCTGTTTAGACTATCACTTAATATTATGTTTCCACCACCCCCATTTCGTAGAGTGTAAGAGACATTTTTATTTTGTGCTTGCCGTCTCGATGGATGCCACAGAGTTTGCCTGTGCAAGTCTCCCTACATACATGATTGGATTTTAATCAGTACTTAATGTAGTTGCATATTATCACGATATTCCAATTGACTGATTTTGCAGGAGGTTTACGAGCTTTTAGATTTAGACTTTGTTCTGCGCAACTCCTCCTACATGCATGGTATGATTTTGATGAAACCTTACAGAAGTGTTCAGTACAGTACCTCAGGCAGTTGTGCATAATGCCATGATTTTTCGTTATTCCAGGATTTCTGTGACCCAGATTAAGGAAGAAAAATTCGTTTTCTTCCTGGAAAACAGCATATAGTTGTGAATACTTTTTGACGTTCCACACACACACACAAGTGTTTCTTTTATCATAAACTGTGAAAACGTGCATCAGCATTCAATATGAAAATAGAGATTTAACTAGACCAAATTGTTGCAGCACAGGTGCTTATTCTATACTGTTATTGAGTTAATAATTTTATTATTTATTTAAACCAAAGCTAACATACGTATTCTAAGTTCTTTAGATTGTTTGTGGTCTTGAATTCAACGAACATTTATTGAAAGAAAGAAAAAAAAACGTTTGAAGTTAACCTCCTTCGATTCCTCTAACATACTCAGGACAGTACATTTTATACATTTAACCACACTCGTTGCCTTTGGTTCAACGGGTTCAAGAGTTATTCAACTTATTATTTCGCAATACACATGGATTACGCTGGACCGTAAATGTGCAGTTTCTTTACTTTTCAACGTCATTTCTTCTTAAAAAAATGTTCAGTAAGCTTTTTCGACCTCTACTTTGCATTCAATGAACAATTTAGACACTTGACATTTCATTCTACTAACTTCTACACCCTGTCAAGGCAAGATTTCCCCTGGGCTATTATAATAATTGAAAACTGAAACAAAGATGGTATCTGATAAATTAAAAGAATTGAAATCCCCTGACCAAATGTGTACTCTACATAATGATTTAAAATGATAGAAAAATAAATAATCAAAAAAGTATTCTTGGAGGCCTTGATGCTGACTGATTACATAGACAATGGTAACAACAAAGCTCATATTTACGATACGTGTTCATCTGAGTAAGGAGTAGACTTGCATCGAAAATGAAGACAAGTTATACTACTTTCAACAGTCGTGTAATGATAGATACTGATATTATGTCAAATGGCGTTTTATGATAGACGGCTATATTTAAATACGTTTTACGTCATCTTTTTATTTTTAGCTTCAGGTAACCAATAACCACAATCACCTTAAAAAGGGCAATATCTATTCTGTTTGATTAAAAGTTTGTTTGACTTATGTAATCAAGAAGCAACCCTTACCATTATATCAATATGAAACACTGCTAACAAATTCTTTAGCATATTTTTTTTCTCAAAACGAAAATACACGAACAATTACAGCCTTATGATCACGTGACTCAAACAAGTGCTCCCGATCCAGCCTGACTATAAACCAGCATTACGGATCCGTTAAGCTCCGTATCATTCATCACACTTCTTTAGCATTCCAGCGGGCCAAGATTGCGATCCTAAGATTTCTTTTTTAGAGCTTCTGCTTTTCCTTTCTTTGATCCCGGGCTAAATTTTGGTCGACCACCAGACACCATTTAACCGTTGCACGCATGCGCAGGTATCAATAAATAGCTATTAGAAATTTACAGAGTTGAAATAGTATTTTTTCAATAATATTGCAAAAAATAATGATAAAATAAATAAAAATCCTATTTCAGACAGGAAATGTTTGTGAAAAGGGACAACAAATCGATTTTTAGGCAATCGTTGGGATCATTTCAGATCAAACAAAGTTCTATGTAATATTTTAGGACTTATTGTCACTTTACTGTTTTACAGTCTCTCAAACGTTTTGGTACATGTTTTCATTTTCCACCAATGTAAATTCTCAATACGAATAAGATGCCTACTCTGTATTCAAGTACGATACTTGACATTTAAATTAAAATGTCTATTAGACATTTTAAAATTTCCCTTGAGACTGTTAGTAAATTAAACAATAAAAGTAATGTCATGTTTTATAAAATTAAATGCTGTTCTTTTGGACTTCTATTCATACTAATATAAAACTGAAAGACATTAGGTTGTTTTTTTCTCTTCATTTCTCTATGGATTTGACTTTAAACTACCAAATTATCGTTTTAAGACAAAAAGTCTAATTTAAGAGTCATCAACCTCTGTAAGCTCATTTTATTCATTCTAAACATTGACCTACAGTACAATCAAGTTTCGAAAAAATAACTTTTATTCATAAATGACGAAATAGGTCATCTTAACAGAATTATGAAAAACGGATTATTTCTAGCTAATAATTCAAATTACAAACTTTAAGCGTTTTTTTCTAGGTGAGGATTCATTTTGTATCAGTTTATATACAGGGCTTTTTTCAGTGAGTGCATGAGTGGGAGAGTATAACAATTTAAGCAGCGACAAATATAAAGGACTGTATCTGAATAAAATAGTATGTTGATTCAAGGAAGATCAAATTCGCATCAAAGTTTTGATTTATCAGTTAAAGGTATTTCGCCAGAAGATCTGGCATTATTTGAGCCTTCGTAATGTGTATTTGCTCAGTTTTGATGTAGTTAACTTCTTCATGCAAAACTAATACCCCAAGGTAATTTTTGATTAACTTACTTTTTAGAAGAGGTTATTTAGTTTAGTTAAGTACAAATTGCGGGTTTGCAAGGTAATCAAAATTAATTTTCCAGTTAGCTTGTACTGTCAGGAGAATTGCCCCCCCCCCCCCGCGCGCGCGCACGCACACACACACACACACACACACACATTTTTAAGAAGATCTATCATGACCGGAAACATAGCCTACAGCAATAAAGGCATACTGTTGACTCTTGCATTACAGGGCAGATCCGCGTAATCCAGAAAACTTCAAATGGGGTTAAAAGTTTCCTAGACAGAAATAGTACTTGGACTGAATAGGATATGTATTTTGTAGCCAAACATGTTAATGCAAGTCATTAATCTTAACCAGTATTAATGTGAGTCCAACTCCCATTTCTCTTCAGTGTTTCAACCACCTTGCTATGAATGATAACATGCGACCTGGTCCTTATCTGTTAAACGCAATTTTTTATATAAACAAAGTTAACATATTTAACCGACCTCAAACAGAAAATGTATAACTAAACTTTATAATCATGTTTTCATTGTGTGACTACAAAATATATGTAATCGGGTGTCTTTTTTTACTCATTCTATACTCAATTTTTGTTTTTATTACATATTGAAAAAAAGTCTACATATACACTAATATCTCGTGGATTAAACAGTTGTGATGAAATCATAAACTTATGACGCTGTTAGCTGCAATAATCAGGGCATGTGCTCCTGTAAAACAATTATAAACTAGAACTGTGTCCATAGGACACGGATGTCCCCACTATGCATAAGTGCTCATAAACAAGAGCATGTATATCCTGTATGTAAGATTTTTTCTGTACATATACCTAAAATGATCTACAGGTAACCTTATGTACATGTTAAATTAAATTACAAATGTAAAATTTATATGTTCAATTATTTATATGGTATATAGTGAAAAAATCAACAAAGGGCCATAATTCTGTTAAATATGGTCACAGCAAAAATTCCTTCCATTACTACCAACTACACATTAAAGCTGTTCATCCCTGGAAGTTTAAGCAGAATCTGCCATCCGGTTTAAGAGGATTTGCGTTCACAAAATTTCTATATGGTATATAGTGAAAAAATTATCAAGGGCCATAATTCTGTTAAATTTGGTCGCAGCAAAAATTCCTTCCTTTACTACCATCTACACATTAAGGTTGTTCATCCCTGGAAGTTTAAGCAAAATCTGCCATCCGGTTTAAGAGGAGTTGCGTTCACAAAATTTCTATATGGTATATAGTGAAAAAATCAACAAAGGCCCATAATTCTGTGAAATTTGGTCGCAGCAAAAATTCCTTCCTTTACTACCATCTACACATTAAGGTTGTTCATCCCTGGAAGTTTAAGCAAAATCTGCCATCAGGTTTAAGAGGAGTTGCGTTCACAAAATTTCTAGTGAAAAAATCAACAAAGGGTCATAATTCTGTTAAATTTGGTCGCAGCGAAAATTCCTTCCTTTACTACCATCTACACATTAAGGTTGTTCATCCCTGGAAGTTTAAGCAAAGTCTGCCATCTGGTTTAAGAGGAGTTGCGTTCACAAGATTTCGGGACGTACGGACGGACGGACAGACGTACGGACGGACGGGCGGACAAGTGCAACGCTATATGCACCCCATTTTGTGGGGGCATAAATAATACAACACTCTGCTACTACTTTTTGACGTACAACCAAAATATCTTAAAAGACATTTCTACTTCATCATGAATCCAACGTTTCAACACACAATTCACTAAACGATTAGTATGCGAATACTTAATGTATGTAGCAATGTTAGTATTTGGAAGGTAAAACGATCAGAAATAATGAACAAAAAAGCTAACAATCAAACACACAAACAGAAATCGAAATAGCTTTCTGTTATAATATTCCGTGTCACAACTTAGTTTGTTTGGTAGTAAATTTTTCCCTCTTTTTTATGTTTGCCTATATCTTAATATTTCCAAAGAGATAGTTCATTTGTATAAGAATAATGATTTGAATAGTTTCCGAGGTAAGATTTCTTATGCTCCCCGAAGGAAGAGCATATAGTCACCGCCTTGTCCGTCTGTCATACTCTTGTCCGGAGAATAACTTGAAAAGTATAGAGACCAGTGAGAGGAAGTGCAGTGACCAAAAAGCATAGTTCTATCTTTCAGATTTGTGAATTATCTCCATGAAGTTAATAACGCTTCTCCGGAATATAATTCCTAAACTATCCATGATATCTCATATATAGAGATATCATGATATCATTGAACCTTCATATAGCTATAGAGACTAGTCAGAGGAAGTGCACTGTTAAAGAACCATAATTCTAATTTACTTAGTTTTTGAATTACTTCCCTTTATAATACCCAGTAATGCTTGTTAGGGAAATAACTTGAAAAACATTGAAGGAAATTGAATAAAACTTCACACAGTTATAAAGATTAATGAGAGGAAGCGCAATGTTAAAAATCCATCACTTTACACAAGTTAGTTTTTTTAATTATCTCCCTTTATAAAACTTAATATAACAACCCCGATCGATAGACAATATTATCAACTGGAATTCTGGAGAACAACACTGATTATATATTATGAAGTACAGGTGTATTTTTTACACCTGCCAGCACTTGACACCTCTTGTTGTGATTACAAAACTTCTAGCAAACATTCAAAGATTAAACAAGTAGCAGGTAAATTTTTCAATAAATCAACTGTCCTTACAAATGTGGGTTTTTATACTATAAATCCTCAAATATGTTTCATCATGATTATTGTTACAATAACTTGCAAAAGTAATTTCACATGTCATTAAAATACCACAGATAGTACATTTCTTACTTTTCTGCTTCAGGGAGCACTATTTGGTTTTACCAATTTCTTGTTACAACTTGTTTTATAATCTTCAAGGCAAACAATTGTGATTTAGTTTACTAGCAAGAGGACTCGCCGTTCATTGCCAGGAGGGAAAAAAGTATTTTCAGAACTGAAGTTGTTTCTTACTTAGCAGTGATAGCCGCAGATAATACATTATCATTACAAAGATACTGATACAATAAGGACCGAAGTAATAATGTAAAAATATCGATACTATATCTAAATGAAGATTCAATTTGTTTTATTCTATTTTTAGATTTCAACGTAGATTCAGTTCACCTCTCTACAACGTTTATTTTAAGATTGTTTGACTTGATACTGTGATATACTGTGAGATAATTCCAATAGCGTTTGGCATGTAATAGATACTACATGTATACCATAATAGAGCAAATATGTTCTCTAAATTTATGCGTTGATTAATATTAATTCTCTAAATATAAACCAAACATCGAATACAGTGATAAGATAGTAACGCTGTTTATTCCGGATATTGAGCAAAGTACTAATTCTGAAAGTATCTGTTCTCAACTGAGTAATTTTATAATAACAGAAATGTCACGTAAAGAATAATAACATGTAATGTTGTATTTGTTTTTATGTATGTTTATGACAGTCAGTATAAATATTTCAGTTTTAATTAGATTCAAAGGGCAAAATAGCTAATGTCCTGTATTCTTCTCTGGCAACGATCATGCTGTTGACAATCCAATGGAGCCTAGATTTTAAAATTCCTAGTTCTCAATTCACCAGACCTCTGATATAACCTAATTAAGCATTGTGTATTATTTATATGGCACAGTAATGAAAACTGTTTCTTGCTGATCAAATAGACATCAGAAGAGACGTGAGAATACTACCGATATAATATAATAAATACCAAATATATATAGCAAATACCAAATTTCCCTGCGGTCGTGTCTTGGGTCATTTCCATCGCGATGCGCTATATTCAAATTCGAACTCAACTTCTTTTAATTAAAGGCACCTTAAGCCTCAGAAATGACTACTTTTTTCCCATCAAGAAAAGCAAATATTTAAATAATGGTTATAGAGCATGTTAGATGCTTACCACTTGAGGTTGAACTGAATATGAAATAACCTGTTATAAAAATAGCAAAATGTAAACAAAGTGGTATTTTGACATCCATACCAAAATTATTATTACTAATTCACTATAGCTTTACTTGTGAACAAAAACCAAAAGAAACAAAACATGTTTCAAATATATGGCTTATGACACGGCTAACTGTGGCTAATGAGCACCATTTTGGAAATTGTAACAGTACACTAAAACTAAAAATCTTTTGAGAAATAAGAAAAAGTAGCATTTTTGTGGCATAATGAGCCTTCAAAGGAAAATAAGGTATAATAAAAAATAGTACTTAGCGATTATATCAAACGAATTCAAAGTGAATGTAAGTTTATGTTATAATATATGTGTATTGTCTCCATATTTGTTATATGTCTGTCCCACGTTGGTCTTCGAACCTCTGGTTGATACTGAAATAAAAGAAATAAAAAACAGCAAACTTCAAACTATATTTCATATGCATTAGTCAGTTCATTAAAAACGAAAATGAAAAAAAAATGTTGATGATGTAACGAAGAATATAAAAAAATAAATGTTATAACATACTGAACCACCCAAATTTCGTACAGCACCAGTTCTATATAAAACGACTGAAATTAATGTATTTCATTAACTTCTTATACCCACACATACTATGAATGACATCTTGACATTGTGGTCATGAATCTTTCAGTTTAATTTAAAAGATAATGACTGTAAAACTGGGATGATCTTAATGTTTGGAAATGCCTGTGAAAAAATAAAATATCACTTTGCACAGATGCGCTTTCTTATTTAAGCATTTTTATACACTTAACAGTCAATTACCAGAAAAATAAATATTTTGTTAAGGTTATTTAATAACCTTGTTAACATCTTGATAATCAAAAGTAGTAAAAGAGATTGATATGTCTGTTTTGAAATTTTGTATTACATTGTAGAGAAAGGAAATATGTGTAAAAGTTGCAAACCGAACTGAGACAGTACTGGGCAACAGTCATCTGATTTCTGCCAAAGTAAATGAAAACAATAATTATTGATTCATCGGTAACGGATCATCATTTCCTGCCAGTTATATCTTTAGAAAAGAGCATTGTCTATAAAATAAATGAAGGTTAGAAAATGCATTTTCGAATATTTCTTGCCAAAGATCTTTCAACTGATGCTGTTTATATTCCCTTGGTAGAACAATGTGGCATCCTTTTTCGCAAATTGTTAATGTAAACAGACTCATAACATTTAAAGTTCGATTTTTTGTCAGAAAACGTATAAAGTCATTTTTTACAATTTTTTTTTATTTCCTTCCCTTATCTTCTTTTGTTGCCTACCTACGTAGTGTTGGCAACGTTCCTTCATTGATATTTTTTAGGAAAAGAAAATATACGCAGTATAAATTATCTGAAAATGTTTGCTTACATATGATGTTTCTCTTATATCAGAAAAAAGCTGTTTTCCAGATACATTTATTTATTACAGATACAGTTTCCAGATCCATTGTTCCTGATTCATTATTACAAAGTATACACCGCATTTTTCTTTTACTGTTCTTTGTTGCGTATAAGATGTTTTATTGCAGTTTGTGACATGTTTATGTGTTATTAAAATGGCTAGTTGTTTGTTTCTTGTAAAAGCTCATAAAACAAGCCGTTCTTGTGTGAAATAAAATGGAAATAAAACTAGATCTAATTTTATATTAAAGGAACAAACAATGCAAACGTTGCCCAACACAAAAACCTGTGGTGGGAATGCTAGAAAGGGGAGAACGAAAATTTTGGTGCGAACAATGCAAACATTACCGAACACAAAAACTTGTGGTGGGAATGCTAGAAAGGGGAGAACGACAGTTTTGGTGCGAACAATGATAGTAATTAAAGAAAGTTATTAACTTTTTGTTGTTGTTGTTGTTTTAAGATCTTGGAAAACTTGGCTGTACAATCATTTAAGCAGGCAGTATCAGAAGATCGAGTTATAATCTTAGGTAAAAGTAATGATTTTTATGGTTTGATATTAAAGTGGTTATTTACTCGTATTTTTTTTCTTTTTTTATTTCTTTCTTTAAAGACGCTTAGGGAATGTAATGAAGGTGGAAAAAATATTGGACTTAATTATTTTGTTTTTTCTGCCCTTTATTATACTAATGCTTGCAAATTTATTTTCCTACTGTTCCCATCTAGTCATTTTTATATCTTGAGTAAAAATAACTTTAAGGTTAATCATTTATACATAAAGGTTCTTATAAGAATGATTATGTTTGTCAAGCCACACAAGCACTTTAAATCGACGATTAAATACTTTTGTTCTATTTTGAAACACTACATAACTATTAGTTACTCAGACATCTAGCCACAAATCACTTTGACATGCTAAATAATATAGCAAGACACAATTCGATTCATAACTGTCAATAGAATGTAAGTTATATCGTACATCTGAGTACCTCCAGTTAAAACAGCAATACAGTTGAAGAATTTAAGGTATGTTTGTTTACCTAGTGCTAAAGTTGAAATCTACACGCGTGTACATCAGGTCCAAATTTCAGTCACGGCTTCAAAAATAGTAAGTAGGACAGTAGTTCAAGGTCAGTATCTGCTAAGGTCAAACCACATGCAAAATTATAAATTAAGTTCAAACTTCCATACTATAGCTACTAAAAATTAAAAATAGGTCAGTAGGTCAAGGTCATTGTCGGCTGAGGTCAAAGTTGAAATCTACATGCAGAATTATAAGTATAGGTCAAATTTCTATAATGTAGCTGCAATATGTCTCCCCTAGGGGGAGGCAAAGTTTGACTCGGGGGCCAATATTTGAACAACTTTTATAGAAGTCTACTAGATAATGCTACCTATTAAATATCTGCGCTCTTTGACTTGTGGTTCTTCACTTTAAAATGTTCAAAGCTTTTCAAACATAAGAAAACACATGTTAAGCACTTGTCGACTAGTGTGAGCCAAATTTGAACATTATTGTAAAAACTTTAGTGAAAATCACATATCAAAATTTTTTAAGCTCTTCGACTTAAGGTTCTTGACTAGAAGATCTTTCTTAATTGTATACTTTGTAGAGGCATACTAGACAATGCTACAAGGCAAATATCTTAGCTTTGTGTTTACAAAAGTTTTTTTCACTTTAAGTCTATGTAAAACGTGATTCCTTGGGTGGGCCCAATTTCAATACAAATGCCATAAATTTAACAATTTTGGTGGAAGCTTATTTGAGGATGCCACATACCAAATATCTAAGCTATGTGCTTAGTGGTTGTAAACAAGAACAATTCTTAAGTTTTTCATTTTTGTTGCCATAGCAACCAGAATGCAATTCTTTGAAAAGCTTTGGTAGAACACATTGACATGAACATCCGTACACAATTCCATATCCGTTCAGCGGTTAAGCAGGAGATAAAGTTTAATTGAAAAGGACAAAGTCCGGTCACAACACCTCACCATGAAAACTTTGTGTACTTTGTGTTTTAACACTTCAGATTTTAAAAAAGGATTAAATAAGATAATGTTATAAAATAATGATGTCAAACCAACGAACCAATATCTCATCGCATTTTCATTTCTCGTGTTTCATTTACGACATTTACTATTAAAGACTAATAACACGAAACAGAAAATCTGGACTGAAAAGATTTATTACCGGCTATACATCAAACAGTGGCCATTGTCAAGTTGGATCAAAACGTTTGGAATTAAAAGCCTTCCATTTATTTCATATTAATTTTTAATAGATGACAAAAGCAAAAATGAAGCGATTATTGATTCAAAAAACTGAAATGATAGAACGTATTGATAGATAAGCGATGTAGGAGGTCATATAAAACTTTTCATGTAAAGGTTATTCAGGTGAGAGAATAATAATAATAATTATAATAATAATAATTCTTAGATATTGATCATGATATTTTTCACGTTGCCTTCCTTTAATATATATTTCTTAAATAGAAATTGATTGCATTTTTCTTTTAAGGTTTATCAGGTTTAAATCACATATTTAAGTCTTTCAATCAAAAGCAAATTTTCATTCTGCACACTAACCTATTTGAAAAGACTTCGGAAACAATGTAGTTTTCTTTTATTCATTTCGTTAAATTAAATATATAAAAATCAATCAGTATTCAATCAGTTTATTGTGTTGTTTAAGTGTAATTGATTAAAAAATATCGTAGAAGTTGATAGAAAGGCCCACTTTACGAGCTTTTATTTTGAAACACAGTCATCGATAACTGCCCAATAGGGTAATGAAATATTAATTGACATCTAGCATGAAAGACTGCTCACTGATATGTTACCCTTTGGTCGTTTTTAATGTAGGTTCGTTGATTCTATGTGATGCAACATTTATGGAATCAGAGTAATGAAATTTTC
Organism: Cyclina sinensis; assembly: GCA_012932295.1. NCBI lineage: Eukaryota > Metazoa > Mollusca > Bivalvia > Venerida > Veneridae > Cyclina > Cyclina sinensis. The sequence continues at coordinate 35,207,365 of JAAONU010000014.1, forward strand.
GTACCATGACAAATTGCTACGCAAAAAAAAACTATCTGATTTTTTCTTGAAAAAACAGTAACAAGTAGAACATGTGTATTCTGTCGTAAAACAAACCTTTATTACCAGAAAACCTTTTGACGATCTTGCCAAGATTTTATAAAATCTAACATGATGGACAAAGCAGATAATAGGATATTATCACAAGGAACTTCTGATTTCATCTTTACAAGCAAGTATATCCTGTTAGATGACAAGTTAAAATAATTGTCTAGTTTTGTTGAATACATTTGAATTAAAGGTAAAGGAAGTGCATGAATCATAGATGAATCACAGATGCAGACAATAAACATTATTACTTCCTTCGCTGAACATGTCGAAGATAAATTAGGCTTTTCTTTATTGAATTGTTTATGTTAACCAACTGTTTTATGAGATTGTTTCCTGATGAACACAAATTTACAACCTATTTTGAGCTTTCTTTTTTCCGTTTCATTTTTTCAAATGCTCACCCACGAAGTGCTTGCGTTTCTCTCCTCAATCTAAAACATCGTCATCTGAAGTGTAGTGTTTGTGATACAGGAGTAAACATAGACAAACAAAATTGTTGAGTACAGCTGCCTTCTAAGTGGATGCACAAACACATAAAGCATTGATTTAAGAATATTGACGTGTAAAATTCATCTCAGTAGCCAATCTAAACAACTTCAATTATTTCCTTAAGTATATGTATTGTTAGATTTTGTAAAGTGAAAATATTCATTGGAAATAAATATGTTTCAACTAAACTAATCTAAACAACTTGCATAATTTAAAATATAACGATATCTTTAGAAATAAACTTATAATTATTGTCAGATGTTGTAAAAGAAGAAAGGAGTGTAAGCGAGCTGATCTTTTCTGCTGAGATCTGTCCTTGATGCGTCAGAACTGACTGTTTGTGCGGAATTTAACAGATCAGGTTTTTTTAAGGAATGTTGATTTGTTTATTATAATTTTCAAAAAACAAAGCGCTAGGTGAAAACACTTATTTGAATATTAGCCAGGTAAACAATGTTAATGTAACTGTAATAATGCATTTTCTTGCTATCGGTGTTATCTTGGAATATTAAGTTGCATGTCACTCAGATGCAAGCATTTTGAAAACAAAAAATAACGTAACTACTCTTTATTTATGAAGTAGATTACTTTAACTATAATTCATCATTTTTGCACGTGAACATATTCTTCAGTCATTTAAGTCAACTTTAGGGCTGAAGGCAGTTTACAAGCAGCCAAGCGTTTTCTAGTCTCTTTGGTAAGTAATAAATATAGAGCTATTGAGGTTTGTCAGAAAATTGAAATCTGGTTTTAAACCTACTTGTTAACGGAAAATGTGTGCACTGGTAAAACAAAGCTCGGATAATTAAGTCACAACTAAAATTAGATTGCTACGCCTTTGAACATGTAACCTAGGGATCCTGTCAGAAAATTGAAATCTGGTTTTAAACCTACTTGTAAACGGAAAATGTGTGCACTGGTAAAACAAAGCTCGAATAATTAAGTCACAACTAAAATTAGATTGTTACGCCTTTGAACATGTAACCTAGGGATCCTAGAGAAGTAATTCGATTTCTGCTCGCCGAAGGGCGAAGAGTTAAGTTTTATTGCGTTAAGCACCAGCGACAAGCAGAAAACGAACCTACTTACACATAATGTAGCAGTACCTTTTAAAACCTTAGATAGATATCGGGAAAGTGAAAAAAAAAATCGCATATCAGGAAAAACCACAGTCAGAAAACACAGCCTCCTCACAAGGACAAAGATAGAGAGCAAAAGGGAGCATCAATTAAAAAAAAAACAAAAAAAAAAACAACATTTAACGAAAATGAGAACCCGCGGTTTTAGCGCCTTGGAACCATCAGCGGGTTTCAATCAGTTTCTAGTTTCGAAGTTAAAAGCAAAATCAATAACCACAGGGTCTCTTCAATTTGTCTTAAAATATTTCATAACACAGGAAAAATACCTTGCACCAACAATAGAGGGCTTGCAGGATCATTTTATTTTTCGAGTTTTTTCTGAAAAAAGCTGTTATAAAAATATGGAAAAAGGAGGCCATGTGCATTCCTGTTTTTCTTGTATATTACAACATACACGGGTGTTCATACAAAAACGATTGTGTTTACCTTTTTTAAAAATATTGTCCCTATTCCATGTGTAAGAAGTGCCAATTAAATACAGTACAATATTTGCATACATGTAATGAAATCAGTGTGGCCTCCCTATGGGATCACAGAAATCGAACTTGGTCGTGTTAAATAAGATAACCCTTGAATCTTTGATGTATGCTTGCAAGCTATCAATGCTGTAGAGGTTGACGTCCGAAACAGAGCGGATGAACAATTGCTCTAGGGTTTGACTGTGAGAACATCAAACGTAATGCCTTCTTCATAATACAAATAATTACATTTAAACAGCTTATTTTATGCGAGTGCTAAAGCTATTTTAATACTGTATGTCTTTCCGCTTACTCCATACCTTTAGTTTTCAGTAAATTATATTGGTGAGTGGCAAAGACACATTATTTAACATAACAATATTTAAAAACAAACGAAACTCAAGTCGGTAGATTAGCTTATTCAAACAATCATTGTTTGTGATATACTGTAGCGAGTTTTTTTTATTAATTTAAAGACAGTATTACCAGTCAAAAGACATGACTGTTTTAAATATGCATTTCAGTGGCATACTCTGCAACTTAAGCAGAAATTTGTATCTTGAAAGTCAGAAAGCAATCAAATATACACAGCTTCAGTCAAAAACAAACGAATGATGCGGACGATAGATGCTTTTTTCTCTCTCCAATTTTACTGGTCTAACTATCACTCATTAGTTAGTGTAGTCAATCAATTTGCATTTTCTACTTCTAAGGTTCGTTTACATAAATATTGTAAAGACAGCACCAAATGACTTTAACAGGAAATTGGTAACGTTTATAGTCTTTTAATAATAGTTATCATTAGCAATATCACTACAAGTCCCTACTGAATTCACTAATCAAATATTTATTGAAGACTTTGATTATGCATCGCTGAAACGTTGGAAATTTCTTCTTCTCTATTTTTTTTTGTGGGGAGGGGGCGGAATATAAAGGATGCTTTCAAAGTGGATTAGCATATATTATAACAATGTGGAATCAAAGTTGATAGATGTGTCTTGTAACAGGATTGCAGTGTGTATTCAGTTATGGCCTAACCATTCCATTCTGTTGAACCAAAGAGATCGGAATGTAACGAGATTCTTGAATTATTTATTATAGAAAAAATGCGACATATTAAAATGTTTCAAATATTCACTGGATGTAATTTGATTGCAGCAAATGTCTGTTATATGATGATAAATGATTGATAAATATTTCCTTGTTTTACTTTTTAGCAGAGAGTTCATATCCCTATATAAATCTTACACGCAAGCGTCAGTAATGAAGACTGCTTGCATTATGGAACACAAATAACTTTTCGACTAACACCTTTAAACGCTGATATGTAAAGTCCCCTCTGGATAATTAATGTTATAATCCTCCATTAATACTCCTCGGTGCATGTGCTGATTCAGATTTTTCTTTGTCATTTCTGGTAATCTTTTAGTCAGTATAGGTTGAAAGGTTGTAAATGGTTTTCTTATAAACCAATGACATTCCACAGGCCGGTAAACATAGTTAATACAGTATTTGATTATGCATTAACTTACATGAACTTATAGCTTAATTTCCTCTTCAAAATATTCAAATTTAAAAAGAAAAAGATGTCATTTATCTTCTAAGAGAGTAATCTCCCTTAAAGTGGTACACTGTGAGAATTGCACAATTGTGACTCCTGTTATTTGCCGTCCAGTTCGCACGTAACTACTCAAAGTATCTTCAAATAAGAAATAAGAACAGAATGTTGTGAAAATGCAAGAAAACATCTAATAGTGTTTGAAAATAGAGGAAAAATTCGGATTATTTACAGTCAGCCATTATTTGACTAGGCCGCGGAACCACTTCCTGTTTGATTTACAACTATCAAACCTATACTTACAAGCAGGCCAGATTTGCCAGTTTTAATTTGTCTCAATTATTGACATAGATATTGAAAAAGATGTACTAATGAAATTTTATAAACGTTTTCCCTACCTACCTGGATATTTTTAACCTTGTAGCTTTTTGTAGTGTAGCTTTATAATGAATTTCATAACATTCTGTACAAGCAAAGTAGATCACGAGTGTCTGTGGTACATTTTTTCTGAATAAGTGTTCACGGACATTGGACTATAAAATATGCCAGTTATTGACATGTCTAAAAATAGCCAACATGTACCTTGCGTGATGGTGCAATTGAATCTGGTGATTAGTTGATACAAAATATTTGAAAATTTGAAGAAAAAAATATTTGTAACAACAAGAACATATTTATATCAGAAAGCCAGTTGATAACTGCCACCTCTTTAATAGATTTGGAAATCAAGAAAGTCATTCCAGAAAAGTTGTTTACAAATCAAAAGTTATGTTTAAAATGGACTCTTGTAACATTAAAAACGTGTATAGAAAGTGTTTACTGAGTATTTATATACACCGTGCGAAATCATGCACAGTCCCACGAACCATTCCGAGGCGAAGTCGGGTATTAAAATAATCTTGCAAATATATACTAGATGGGCAGATGGCATGCTCTGTGAAACTTATTAGAAATACAGGCAAGCATGGTATCATTTCATTGAAAATATTTACTAATTTCCTTGCTAGACGTCATGAAATAGAAAACAATGTTTTTTTTTATTGCGATTGTCTCGTATTCATTGTGTTTTAATGCTAACTTAACAAATATTAATTTAGACAAAACTCTCGTTTACTCTGTGCGAGCAAAATGACTTAGTCAGACACAGTATAATATTTACACACATGCAACACACTTAATTACATTTCTCATAAGACTACAGCGAAAATACCCATATTTCGAGTCAAATAAGATATTAATCAGTGTATCTTTGAAGTATACTTGCGTGTCATTTCTGTTAAAGTGGTTGTCCAGCGACACACACCACATGAAAGCATAAATTACATAATTGCGTTTGGCATACTGGAATGAAAACATCGGGCTGTAACATCAAACATAAGCTCCACCTTTATTCCTAATGTACTTGAAAGCACTACATTAAAAAAACTTATTCTCTTTGAAAGCTATGAGCCATTTTCATAATTGAGTGCTGACTAAATTAAAGGAAATATAAGAATTGTATCGAAGTTCATTTCGTTTTCTCTAGTCACAATGTTGCATTTTATTAAGTTGTTCGAGGACATGCAAAGCTATTCATATTGCTTAATAATAGATATAATGTACAAAAACTGCTGAATTAACAGATTGTTCTGGTACTTAAGTCTCATGCCTATTTATGCAATAAATGCATAATAATATTATGCAATCAGAACTAAATCCGGTTACTCTTTATGTCAGATTTCGACTGCCATTGTTCAATATTGAATAAGTTAAGGAAGTTTGTCCTTGTCTATTATGAAAGAATAGGTTGAATTTTAAAATCCTTTGCTCCTACCCTTAAACAGCATTGAAGTAATCAATTACGTACTTGCAATAAGACATAAAATTGAATGTAGAATCTTTATTCAAAGATGATAATAACAACTTAATAAATATCAAAGTGTATGATTAGATTCAACAAAGCAACCAAGCCAGGGCTATATTTTACTGATGTTAAAATAAGTACAAAGTGCCTGACTTACATAATAGTGTCTTAAAATCATCCTCAATTTATAAGAGGTTAAAAATTCATATATCATCCTAAAATCATTCAAAGCGCAATTATATTGACAGCTGATGTCTTTTTTATTTATTAATTGATTCTGTAAAAATTAATAATGGTGTATTACGCTTTTTATCGCTCTTTAGATCAAATAATATTTGTCTTTATAAAATGATCCTTTCAGCTTTTAAATTGCATTGTCTTTGATGTTAAGTCGTCGGTAAATATTTTCATTACTTCATTTATCAGAGAGCCATTAATGCTCATGGTTAATTCTTAATGAGTTTTCATTTTATATAAAGAGATGATTATTGGTTCTCAACATTGAGTATTCAACTAAATGACCCTAAAAATGATTTCTATTCTTCATTTATGAAATGGAATATTTAGGGAGAATAAAAACATTTGATCGGCCTTCACTGCTGTGTCTTGAATACCAGTAAGCATGAATTTTGCTGGTTAGTACAGAACAAAAATCTCTGTAGGTTCTTTATTTCTGTTTAAATGTTCTCTTACTGTATTACTTTTTTTCAAATTCAGAAATACCATCATGTGTGTGTTACAACAACTGATTGTGCAAATTAAATTATCAATGCTTCAACAAAACCTATATTTCAGATTTCAAAATTCTTACACATTTAAGTGATAACCCGATAAAAATAGATTGTAAAAATCAAAGAACAAAAGTGCTTTCTAAGAAATTCAGTTCCGAATAGAATTATCCTACGACATGATACCACACACACACACACACACACACACACAATCTACTCTATCTACTGTACAGTTAAATTTGCTCAGAAAACCTCTCGCTTTTAGGAAATTATTCAGACCAGAATAGTATTTTTGAGCTCTTACAGTGTGATTACTCTGTATCTTCCGAAATAGGCGGGTCATAAAATATTTTGATAATTTAATCCATATGTATCTCCAACAGATATTGACATCCATGAAAAATAAGCATGCAGGTTATTGAAAATATTGTAGAGTTCTTTGATGACTTATTTTTTTATTAGGACAATGGTGTTATATCTTGACAGTTTTAGAAATATGTAACTATTCCATTGTCTATTTCTCTGATTCCCATCATATTTAATTCCAGACTCTAAAGAACGGTTGACAATCAACTATGATTTTAGTGTTACTTGTCTACTGTTGAATGTATAGGCCTTGCAGCTGTAGAATTATCTTCCCTGCTTATATTGACAGACAACAATGAGACACGTAAGAATCATTGAATTGTTGTTAAGCATGTCCGTATTTAACAAGCATTGCGTGACATCAGAAAATATATCTATTTGCCATTTACGGTTTGTGGACTACGTGTTTTAGTGCTTGTCACTTTCGTATCTTTTACAATTTATAAATCATTCCGCTACATTTTTGTCATCACTTATTAATTTTGATTGCTTTTTTTACGACTAAATTGATATACCATTATCAAATCCTAACTTCTTTATCAACATTTTTTCAACCATGAAATGGTTGACAATTATATTTTCTTTGATCAGACATTAGTATAGAATATAAATGAGATATTCTTTAATCATTCATCTATTTTAATAAAGGCAAGTCAATTATATTGTTTTTTCCTGAAAGTAGCAATTAGCGAGTTCGATTTTTATTTGCTTGTGAACTATATTGTATCGAGCTATTTATAGCGACGTCAAGCTGACTGGCACTCAATAGTATATATAGGTTATAGAAAAGAAAAAAGAATCCACAAGGGCTTATTCAAGAATTCTAGAAACTTACTGAAAAAGAGAAACGAACTTTCTTCTGATTTCCTGTAAGGTTGACAGAAAATAGAATCGTTTTCTATTTTTTGTAATGACCGTGGTGCTATTATTGGATTATTGTGATATGTTGGCAAATCAGTTTATTATAATCAATTTAGATTAATTTTAATGACACAGACAGTTGCGTTTTAGATAAAAAGTCTTGTTAAATGCTTTCAATGCATGTTATTATTATTCTCTTTAAGTAAAAACTGATTGTTCTTCTTAATACCTTGCCTTCTTACATCTTTAGCTAATCTTCACTCATTCGAATCCTGTCAAAAACTTGACACCAGTCTATCAGACTCTGAGTTTTTGTTACAGAGATTCTTTAAAAACAATCCGATAAAGTAAGTAAATCTGAATAAGAGGTCAAACATTTGTTGCTGAAATGAAGCTATTTTATTTAGAAGCATAAATTACAGTATCGAGTTGAGTCTGTTTAAGGCTTATTATTTTAATCAATTTATTCTTTGCTCTTTTCTAATCATTCTAATCTACGTGCCTTAATATACACAGTAATAGTTCTACAATCCATTAACATCTGACAAAAACTTATTTGCAATAGGGGAAAACAATCATTTCATTGACTGTCGCCCTAAATTGATATTAAGGTATTAGATTCCTAATACCCTACCTCCACTCTGAAGTGTATTCAGTTTCATTATCTTGTGTAGGACTGAGACATTTTCACTGAAGGGCTAGTTTCAAACCCCACTTCAGCCATTTTGTTCCCTAGTTTTTGGCAGTTTTACACTTTTCTGGTTTTACAACAAGAACTTTTATAGAATTTAGATTAAACTTATTTCGTGTTTAATATATTTTAATTAAAACACGGCTTTTCAACTTGGCAATTCTATGAAATTTTGGTATCTGTGATTTCAGTTATAAATTTCTCCAAACTAGACAGTAAAGTATTTGATATTTGCCAAATTGTTAAGAAAAGTACATGAATAAAAATCATAGCTAATTTGAACCCCCGAATATTTATGTTGAAGTTTACGTTGACAACATTCCTTCAGAAAGAAGTGGGTGGGGTAAATTCGTGCTATGATTATAATCATATTTCGTTTCTTCACTTTTGACATTTCATTTTGTTTGTTTTTTTTTGTCAGCAGCCAGGAGGTCTTCATAATTTGAATGATTACTAAGTAACAGTTGTTTTCTTGGTCAGTATTAAAAAAAAATGTGTTACTCTATACCGTATAAATCCATTAAGTCGGGTGAGGTTTGAAGTGAATTTAAGTGCATATTAGTCATTTCTTGAAACCCCCACGGTCAAAATTTCTTACTTGGTCTATATTTAGCCTAGGATAGAATATTTCCTTAAAAAGCTCATTTTAATGTGGGCTGACCAAATGTTTATTAGTAAAATAATACCTTAACACTTGTGCCATTATTGGTTTCAAGATGTCTTGGGTACTGCAATTATGTCGTTTTCACATAAAGTCATGATTAATTTCAGTGGTGTAAGTTGGTACTCGATTAATGAAGCAATGCAAAAATGTTGTTTTAGAAAGGTATCAATTCAATGTCTCTGGTTTAAGCAAGTTTTTTAATTGGAACCACACCTCGTATAACTTATAAATGATTATTTTTGACATCACATAATCAAACAACTTGTTTTCTCTTTATTCCATTAAGTTTTAAGCACTCCATAAAATGAATTCCAAAAAAACTGCATAAAGTTAGACAGATACACTATTGTAATCGTTTTTTATTATTTCCTCTTGACATATGAAGTGTTTTTTTCCGTTGACAGTATATAATATATTTCTAAACAAAACTAGATGCTGACGGGCAACATCACGAGCCCACAGGGTTTCAAAAGGATAAAAATGTGGAATAGCCTTATGTGGAATTATGCCTCTTGTACAGTGCGGGTTTTCTTGAAGTAATTGGTCTTGTACTCTGCACTCTCAAATTATTTTCTGTCTCTGTGTGAAGTTTCAGCAAAGTGACTCTTATAGTTATTGAGTTTTATTCGGGACAAAAAAATTCAATAAATAGATATAATTATAAAATAAATAAGGCAGAGTTAAGGTTCTTGCACAGTGCACTCCAGTACAAATCAAGTTTAAAGTATTTGGCTTTTAGGAGTTTAAGAGTAATTGTCTAGACTAATCTAATATATAAGCATGTCACTGTGAACTTGTCCTTTGAGCTAAGAACATGTGTCTTGCACGCAACATGTCCTCCCATCATGGTGAACAAAAGTCTTGAGGTAATTAAAAAAACCTTCCATACAGTTCTGGCCCGGACAAGTTAATTCATTCACATTTATTTATCTTAAAGCTCTCACTGTGACCTTGTCCTTTAAGCTAAGAACTTGGGTCTCGCACATATATATGAGGAAAACAATTGTGCCGAGTTATTTGAGAGCCCCCTATACATGGCTAAAGAATTACCCGAACAAACTCGGACGGACGCACACACGCACGCACTTATACATCGAACCGCCATTGTGACAGCTATCAGCTCGAAAAAAAATCCATTTTTGTTCCTTTGAGTTTCTGGTATGTGAACTATGTAATCTTTTATTGCTTTCAATTTAATCAAAACTCAGTTGGTTGTCTCTCAGTGTAATCGTTTCTTTAAGCAATTTCAGCAGGATCTATTACAGTGACAACTAGTACTTCTTACGGAACACTTGTAAACAAAGCCATTTTAAATCTGCAGAGACAAAGTTTCGGTTTTAAATTGTTCTTAAACATTCTGAAAAGAAATAGATTGCAGAAGAAGTCAAAAATGATCCATAGATACTCATTATCACAGAAAACCTTATCATTCTGTTGCAAAAACTAGCTACTATCATTGTACAAATTACAGACCAAGTAAAAGGACAGTCAGACGTAAAGAGTGTTGAAAACAAATCTTAGACAATATGATAACTATCTATATAATCAAGAATGATACACATTGACTGCAGAAGATTGTCTATAGTGAATACTTTATCATCATGAACTCATTGCATTGTAGCTATAAACTATTCGTTAACTGATAAGCCTTTAGTTTAGACTCATTTATTTTACATCGATTGCGATACAAGTTCTTACAACTTAGATCATCAGGCTCGATGACTGCTTCCTGGGTTCCATACCAGTATTCGCGCAGCGTGGAGGAATGTGAAGATCGTGAGAGAATCTCGCCTCTGACGGGATTCGAAACCGCGACCTTCGGATCCGGAGCCCTGCGCTCTACCCCTGGACCACGGTGCCTCCTTAAGCCTTCTAGTTGAACTTACAAAAATGTGTTTATGGTAACAGCAACTTGTGTTTCTAGATACTTTTAACTGTCGGCAATGTTTTCTATAATATATACAGGCTTGCTTAATTTGTTAATTTACAAGCATAACAAATTGCCGAGGCTCGAAATTCCTCGGCTATGTCAGGAATGACATATTTATAACTGTTTGTGGTTATCTATTAATCATTCATCTCCTTACTTGGGCGCTTTCTACTGACAGACTTAATTAATTTTGGCAAAATCGTTACAACTGATTTTTACAAACATTCAAGATATTTCATCAGATTGGCCGGCTACTTCGTCCATATTATGTCTTCATTTTGTCAATTAAAAAAGAAATGAATCTTTAAATGCATGTCTGCAAAAACACATACCTCAGATTATTTATGGTTATTCATATTAATAAGATTTTAGTATAATGTAGAATATTGTTTGAAAATGAATTTAGATATTTACAATTATCACATAGTTATTAAGAAAAACCCCATAATGGTTAGGGTTTGATTTTGTAATAAGCGGACTTGATTCGGAATAAACTTGAATCTTCCGGTCATACGGCCGGCTACGCCGTCCACATGACTAACATAAACCAACATATATAGATAAGATAGAAAAGGTGACAGACTGTTTCGCCAAGCAACTGCTCCGAATTTATTGTAAACTCATTTCACTTCTTAAAATTGATATTTGTTGTTGTTAGATACTAATATAATTAATATGTCATGTAATTGTTAAGACAATAAAATGACAATAAAACTCGGTTCTAATAACATACAATAAACTGTTTACTCATTTTCAAGAAAAAAAATGAAAACATAAATAAAAAAAAATAAATAATAGAAAATTAAAAGGTTGGTGCATACCGTTTGTCCCGCTTTATCACGTGCCAATGATACGCAGTATAATACGCATTTACCAATAAAGTTATCACAGCTTGCGCCGGCACGCCGTTGGGGCAAACGGCGCTTCGAAACAAGTCCGTCCAATGTTTATCTCTAATTTGAAAGTTTTTGACATCATATTCCTAGATTAAAAGTTGGCGAGGCAAACAGTATGCTGCCGACTTTTGAAGCTTAAAGATGTTTTTTTTTCCTCAAAAACATGAAGGGTAGAGAAATGCATTTAGGTTATTGCAAGACATCCGCCAGTTCCATTTCAAAATTTTCCTTGCGCTCTAAGATTTGTGTGCTGATGTTATTTTTTTCATATTTTATTGAACGCTGCTTGTATTTTGTCTCATGGGCTTTGTTCTTTTAATGACAATATTATTTGAATATTATACTGACTCCACAAACACGGTCCTTTTCCCAATGGACACAATTTACAAATATTCTAATTGCTTTTTCATCCTCTCAAACTAATGAACTTTATTAGTTTTGTTTCCAGATCCGAACAATTGGCTGATATCAGCTTCGTTTTGTTTTGTGTTAGCACAAACTTCAAAGAGACTACTTGGGAACTATACTGGCAGGTATATGCACCATGGTGGTGGGGGATGGGGCGAGGGAGGGGGTGTATATATGTCTAGTCGGAAAAATTGGTCAGTATTCTTTCGACCTGCCCACAGAAGGGGCATTTCTTTCTTTGATTTCGATCATACTTTTACATCAGATGGTCAGAGGTATTTGTTTTTTCTGTACAAACATCGTGATAACAGTTCAAACAGTGCTAACGTGTTTCAACTCTACCTGACCTTTATAAAGACGGTTTTAACTGTGACGAAATTATCATTATACCGAATATTCCCTTGCAGCATTTGGACTCTATAGCTGTCTTTGAATTATATAATTGCATTTTTAAAAGTAAGGACTAGGAAAACTAACTAATTTCCTGTCGGAAATGCATGAGTACATTTATGATTCATATGTTCATATGATGAACACTGCTTTGTGCATTGATGATTTAATTTAGATAGTGTTAAATTCATTCCAGCAGTCTTCGTTGAACATTTGTAGCTACTAAATTGTTAAAGCAATCATATTACAATTATCTTGTCCTACGTTATTATCCACAGTAAAACTGTTGCCATGTTTTCGGTAAGACTCGAAAAGTACAATAGCTCATGTTTTTCTGTGTTGAATCTTTGAAAACTCATTTGGCGTTTTGCTACCTTTGTTTTCCGTCTTTGTTTCTAAGTTTCTTGTTTTTCAGAAAAGTAATTTATTTTCTAATTTCGTAACTTGTTTTTTTCTTATCAGCTCTTCTCAGGCATAATGCGATATAAAATGTTTTTGTTCTTGATCATTCATAAGGAAATCAGAGCTTGATCTTGATTCTGCTTGTCATCTGTCTAAAAAGTTTTATCAAGAAACATCTTAATAATGTTATTGGTTTTGAATGATTGGTTGTTCGGTAAATTAAGTGATTGAATTTTTGAGTATTGTATGTAACAGTCTATGTTTTTATCTATCTTTTTATTTACCTAGTGATCGCTACATTTCTTTACACGACAATATGGACCAGCGTTAGTCTTTTAAGAAGAACATATAACCGGGCTATACTTTGGAGCAAATTCATACACTTAATATGTTCTATTAGAAATATATGCTTCGTATAGTTTAATCAACGCTTATCTGTCAAAGTTTTGTAGATATTTCTAAATAATAAATTAGACTATTTTCGGTAACTGAACTAAAATCAACAAGATACGCTCATATTGAGCACAAGGGTTTCATTAACACGCCTCAGTACGGAAGGGTTAGCCATTGTAGAACTCTTTTGAAAAGATGAGTAACATTTGTTGACGACAAAAGCGTAGGGAATGGCTATATTTATAACAACAGGATTACTGTTTTAAGGAAAACATCTAGGCCGATTACACAATTGTACTGAAAATCGTTGTCATAACATATATTACTCTAAGAAATTATTATACATTAATAGTTACCTTAAGATAGAAATAAACAACTGTTATTAAGAAATGATAGTCAATGAATGCACTTAGTCTAGTATGATGATCTAAAACTTATATTGCACTGCTTGATAGTCGCGGAAAGTGCTGTATTAACCTTTACCTTGCTGGAAGCAACTCTGCATTTGCGACTAGAGCAGACCAAGATCAGCTGCACATCCGTGGAGTCTGATCATGGTCTGTATTATTTGCCATTCAGTGAGTATTTTTTAACATGCACCCCCATAAACAATTAATGGATCTGTCCAAATTAAAAGATGGACAAGTCCATTTTAGATATTTAACATGGCAAGGGTTAATCTTTTCGTATTACATAAGCAAGGTGAAAGGCTGACGTAACTACTGAATCGTCCTTAAATGATGGTTAAAATTGTGAATTTAGACCTTTTTTCTAAGAGTATTTTGTTTCTTATTGTACACTTTGGTTTAGATTACATGATTATTTCTTTCTTACCATTGCAAACGAAAGTTTTCTACCTTGAGCTGTCAGAGAGCATTTAGAAGATAAAAACACCTTTAATGTTTTTTTTTCTTGCCTTTTCTCCCGAACTTTACAGAGAACCTCTTTCCTTTTGTCAACTTACTCAGATACCTTTACAATTACAAAATTACTTCGATTCCTACTCTGTACAATTAATTGCATGTCTTGAATATTCTAGAATTGCTGAACGGATTCTGTGGACAGAGATAATTGTATCTGAGGAACAAAAAATATTAAAAAGCCACATGCAGCGTATCTTCTATTTAAAATTATTGACACACCTAACCTCGTATTCACGATATCATTTATCTGAAGCAGGAAAAATAATTCTTAATTTCCTGTCTGGAAGTCACAAGCAATTTAATGATGTTTCTGAAGAGATTATCATGTGGACATAATAAATCAAGTCAGCCATTGATAAACATTAAGATGATATCAACTGGGTATTGTTTTTCTCTCTTTCAGCAAAAACAACAAAACGTACTTTATAAACTTGCAGTCAAGATATTCCTTACATGAGAATAGTCACGCAAATTTTATTAATTATTTTATTGGTTTTTCATGTAAATTGTGAAATTTTGTACTGTTTACCTGGCCGACAGACCAGTTACCTCAAACGTCACTACTATTCGTGGAAATACAGAAGATACAGTCTGATTTAGGACATAATTAACGTAGAATAACCTCCGTAGTGTTGTGTGTTTTGGTAGAGTGTGTTTAATAAAAAGACAGATATTTTTGCATTTTGTTCTGTCGTCTTTGAAGTGTGTAATTTAACGCTAAACAATTATTTAGACATGACACTGAAGTTGTCTAAAACTTCAAAACAGTCATCGATATGATTAATTTATTTTTGACTGCTTTCCTTCCATTACTACAAGAAGTTTTAAGACTTTTAGAAGAAAAGTAAATTTAACATTACAATATAATGCAGAAAGTCTGTAATCTAACTTCCAGGAAAAGAGCTGAATTGTTGTCTAATAGTGTGTGTCTAATTACCAATTAACCGACATAATTCTAATAACAATTTAGTCGATTTTAAAACTAAGTTTCACTTCCAAATATAAATCTCACTGAAAAAAATAACACGTGCTACAATAATTATTGTTCTTCTGAGTGTATTAATTTGTAGCATGCATTGGGCATCCGTTATGTTTGTGATAGGTTTAGATCTGCCTAAGGTCTCGTGACTACTTACGTGACAGTAGATGATTTGCGTTTAGTTGATTTTTATGCTACCCGAAGGGCGAGCATATAGTTGCCGCTTTGTCCGTCCGTCCGTCCGTCCTTTCGTCCGTCCGTGCGTCATAATTTTGTCCGGAGTATAACACCAAAACTATGACAGATATCAAAACCAAACTTCATAGGTAGTTAGATCTCATTAGGGAGCAGTGCAGTGCACAAGAATCATAACTCTTGCTTTATTATTTTTTTAGTTATTGCCCTTTGAAATTTCTCATACTTATTTTTTGTCCGGGGCATATCTCACAAAGTATAAGAGTTATCAACTTGAAACTTTTCAAGTAGATAGATCTCGTTGATGAACAGTGCAGTGCACAAGAACCATAACTCTTGCTTTATTAATTTTTGAGTTATTGCCTTTTGAAATTTCTCATACTTATTTTTTGTCCGGGGCATATCTCACAAAGTATAAGAGATAGTAATATGAAACTTTATTGGTAGATAAATCTCTATGAGGAGACGTGCAGCGTGCAAGAACCGTTACTCTATTTTGCATAATTTAGGAGTTTAGCTATTTGAATAATTACACTGTTCGTTAGAAGCAGAATTGTATCACATGGGTGTGCATCTTGTTACTTTAGAAGCAGAATTGTAACACATGGGTGTGCATCTTGTTACTTTAGAAGCAGAATTGTAACACATGGGTGTGCATCTTGTTACTTTAGAAGCAGAATTGTAACACATGGGTGTGCATCTTGTTACTTTAGAAGCAGAATTGTAACACATGGGTGTGCATCTTGTTACGTTAGAAGCAGAATTGTAACACATGGGTGTGCATCTTGTTACTTTAGAAGCAGAATTGTAACACATATGTTTTGGGGTAGAAAATAGTGCAAAACTGTTAAATGGGACATTGAAATAGTGGTCTTATTATCGAGTTGGTCTTAATTTTGGGGTTGTCTTAATGAGGGGTTTTACTGTAAACAAAAAAATGACTGTTAGTTTGAAATTCCTTGATGAAAGATCCAGCTATTTTGCCTTTAATCAATACTATTAATCAGGGTTTCTTTAGTACATAAATGTTGTGCTTTTTAGGCTCCTGAAATTAAATATTGATGATGGGAAGCGGTTTTGATTTTGTTTAGCAAATTGGTTCCATTAACAGGCTTTTATATGAGAGTTCATTAGGCCCAGTGGCTGTCTAATGAATAGAACAATTAAACATTAATAGACTTTGAAAGATCAAACATGTTTCATACAATGACTGATTTAGAATCGAGGTCCCTGCATTACAGAACAGGTCATTTAACGACTACTCGCCTGTGTATGAACCCTTAGTTGATTCATTATTCAAATACTCACATTGATTCAAGTTATTTATCAGAAACCAAGATTTACGGCGATAAAAGATAAAGAATATTTATAACTGTATTTATTGTATTTGATACAGCATTCAGAAATAGAGAAAAAAAGGAACATTTATCATATGTAATTTATTGTCGTATTTTCATATCTGAGATCGCTAAATTTATATTTCAAACATTCATACCAAGTCGTACATTTCTACTGGAAGTAGCTATAATTAACACAATACATTAAGTTCTGATAAGTATACGTAATTTAATGTATACATACCTGCCTAGCATAGTTATAGCCAGATGGCTCGTCTAACTTTTTTAGCTGTTAATATACCCAGTACACAGAATAAATCAATAATCAATATCAATTCAGCTTACATTGTTCTTTCCTTTAAGCAGAGGTTTAAAGTCAATTGCTCCTTCTATCTACCAAGCATGTCTTAAAGTAGTAAAGAATCATTATGTCAACGCTCATGCCTCTCTCTCATTCCTCACGCCTCATCTCTCACTCCTCATGCCTCCTCTTCCACTCCTCATGCCTCCTTGTTCAATCCTCATGCTTAATAGAATTCAGACATATTTTAACAACTAGAGACCCTCTCGAGTCTATTGCATAAGTCTGCACTGTTTCTGGCACTCTCGCAGACTTTCAGGAATCTCGATGCCAATTGTTTTTAAGACAAGTTTATACTTCTAGGGGCCCTCGCGGGTTGATTGCATCGGTGCGCGTCTGTTTCAAACACTCTCGCAGATTTTAAGGAATCTCGGTGCTAATCGAGATAATGACATTTTTCACTTCTAGGGACACTCCCCAGTCCGTTGCTTCAGTCTACGACTGTTTATAGCATTATCAACTTCCACGAAAATTGGTGCCAATCGAATTAAGATCATATCCGACCATTCTGACAGACGTCATGTCACGTTTGTCTCCCTTTTCACGCATGGAAAATCTTGCCGTGTTCATCGATCAGCAACATAAAAAGTTACTATACCTTGCAGCTAACTCACATATTCATAAGTTTGCAAATTTGAACTGTCATTCCAACAGTAACTTACTTGTACTTGTGGAGGTTATGTTGTGACCATAATAAAGTGAAACACTAGCTGTAAGTATGAGAATGTTAAGTCGCTCTGTCCTTTTTTAACTGACATTTGAAGATGCTTGAATCCTTTACGCTAAATAAGAAGATATAACATATGCATGAATACTCCACATTTAAAGAACAGAAAAGTAAACATTTTAAAAGAAAAGTAATAGTCTGACATGTTTAACATTTTTAACGTATGGGTTCAGCCCAAATCTAACTACTAGTAGTCTTAGTTAAGTAAAAGTATTACCAAAGCACAAGGGTGACATAAGACATCTTATTAAGGCAGAGTTTATTTTATTTATTTTTTTATATACATCTTATGAGAACAAGATATTAACTATTTCCCACAACACAATACCTTTTTCCCACAGGAGGGTACGGTAGAAAGGAACAGAGACTTTCTGTTTCGATAAATCGTTCACTGCATTTGATGCACGACAATGCGGAAAATAAAGTCTACCTAGGAGACTTGATGTCACGATTCTGATCTCGTATCTAATTAAATATAGATTCGGATATCTTTGAAGTAAATAAACGTCCTTTGTGTGTTAGTGTCTGCTACATTACAGACAGATTCTAGAAGTTTCCAAATTGCTTATTTCATACGTACTGAAACATACAATGTTTCTTTTTCTGATATTTGGCCAATATAAATGTATATATACATAAACATACTCACTTTATGTATCCACTGCTCGCAAGTTAAACAAGTTTCATCAACACATTAAGGCTTACACATTTAACCGTTTAAAATGAATTTTTGGATGAAAATAATGAGCTGACTTCAAAAGAACGGTCTAAAAACACATTCAGTCACTTGAAACGCAGTATTTACGAAAATCAGATTAAATAAGCATATCAAAGGCATTTATCTGAACGAGTATTGACATTTAGCAGACAATAACAATAATCATTATGCTGTTATATTACAGTAAACCATATCAAATATGTTGAAAGCTATTAGTAAAAGGCAAAGAAGATTCCACTTTAATTACTCTGGAATGGGTCGAGAAATGTGTTTTTTGCAGAAATACGCTAGACAAAATCATCAAACGTTGACATTTCTCTTCTATGTTTGATTATATTCAAAATGTTGCTCGACCATTCAATTGAGAAAAATACCGCTGTCCTGATCCTATACGTCATGTTTTAATCTTATTAAGAAACAATGAAAACTTAAGACTAACGGGTTTTAGGTAACGACCCTTATCTCAGCTGAAGAATTACAATTACAGCCATAAATGTAAACTAAAAATAAATTAAACTAAAATGATGTATACTTTGTGTTGTGTTATTTTATCAGTTATCTAGGCAAAGTTTGATTGATATTGCTTTGCTTCTTATTTGCAATTATAATTAAAGACGTGATGACTCAACTCATTTATTTACATTAAACACATGCATGTCTGTAGCAATTACAACATAGAATTCAAACAGTGAAACGGTGAACAAGGTTACAGTTGTAAGGCATACAGTTTTTACATGATTGTGTGAACGGTAACAAAAGCTTCAAGAAAAGGTCTTATTTTTACTAGGAATTAGCAGAAGTGTAAAAAAATATCAATTGTGCATAATAAGTAAATTTTGCTAATTTTTCTAATAGTTTTCTGTTGTTAGTTGAAAGATTCGATAATTTTGTTTTGTATGTTTGGCCATCTGAAGTAATATCGTTTAAGATATTGTAGTCGAATATCATGATACTTCGGAAAACTTAGCAAAAGGTGAAATTCGTTTTCTACAAGATTGAAGGTAAGTTTGTACACATTATTCTAGATTTTGGTAAGCTGGAATGCCTACCCTTTTCAACGACAGAATCATAATATCAAATTTTGAACTCCGTGAATGTTGTACGAAATTTAGGTTCTACAGTTACATCTGGATAGTTTTCTCAAACAAAGTTTATACAATATGTAGTTTTCTAATTGTGAATGGATGAATTACATTTTAAAATTTGCTTAAACACATCCAATATCCTTAATTTGATGGAATTTAAATTGTTCAACATATTAAACTGGCTTTGCCATAAATATGATAGACCAGATTTATCAAGGATAGATCTAATCTGGAATGCACAATAACAATTATTTCTATACAAATTGTAATAATCGGCTTCATGTTTAAACACGAAGTAAGCTTAAAAAAGAGGAGTTCGTTTGAAGTCAATATTTTCAAATGATAATTCACGACGGATATACATTGACATCTTTCCGTGTTTTCCATATATCGCATCCAGACAAGTGGAGGATCTTACACATAATATTTTCGTGCAAAACTTAATACGGCCAGACTCTACGTCAGGGCCAAAGTGGTGTCTTCATCTAAATACATGCAGAACCAAAAAAAAATTGCAGACGAGTTTATTGTTAGTACGTAAAACTGGGATGGATTGTAGGCAGATGTGGGAGTATCTAAGAAGATACTTTTCTTCCTGTCCTTTCCAATTACAACGTAACTGACTATTGCAGACAAAAATAAAGTTAGCCAGTTTTAATATAATTTCGAACTGTATGAACAATGTAATTACTAACGTCATTTGCAAAATTCACGAAATTCACGAAATTTACGAAATTCAGTTGTAAATGAAAACTGTTTAAATAGTAAACCGGGTTTCAATTTTGCAGATGCATTCCCTGAAGGACAATATAATTTAATAAGAGACTGCTATCAATCATAGGCGGTTTCCAAAACATTTACAATCATTTTAGAAGGACACACAATACCACCGAGAGATTTTGACAAAATATTGTTGGCATTATATCTGCTTTGCCTAATCATTTAATCAATATCTTATTTCTTGGAAACTATTTGTGTGTTTCCTTGGAAAGAAAGAGATGATTTGTAAATAAGAAATGTTTTTATTAGTTTTGTAAACAGCTGTTCATTTGCTGTTACACTGTAGCCTAAGCTTGGCGCTAGATTTTTATGCCCCCGAAGAGAAGCATATAGTTTATTAACTGTCTATCCGTCCGTCCGTCCGTCCTTTATTCCTTCCGAAAAATTTAACATTGGCCATAACTTCCTTATTAGCAAGTTGATTTACTTCATACTTGGACACAACACCAAGGATTTCAACATGAGATGACAGGTGACTCGGTGGTCGAGTGGTTTGTGCGTTGGGCTACGAAGCTAGCGACCCGAGATCGGTTCTGGGTAGCGGCCGAGTTACCGACTGATTTCCCAGGACTGGCAGTTTCGGCCTTGGCTGGGGATGGTGAGGTAAAAGACACGCACCGTGGTCTCTTCTGGAATTAAGTTGTTCCATTCACACCTGGTGGGGACTTTCGTTGACTACCCACGTTAAATAAGAAACCTTTTCCATTAAATTACACATGGTTAAGGTTAAAATAGCCATTTCGCAGGATGGTTTTTGATACGTAATATTTGCTTACTTGCATATCAAAGCTCTAACGAATAAATTTTCTAACTGTAACTTGTCAACTCTCAGTACTTTGAATACATTCAGTGTTTTAGGACAGAGACATTTGTGGTTACATACGGTATTGAAATGTTGATTGCTCCATATTTGTTTTGTTTTATTAACTGAAATATGTGTAATATTATTTAATGAAAACATGCCGGCGAATATTTATGTCTCTTCGCCCTTGCCGACGTAGTGGGACGCAGACCTTTTGATATCGTGTTGGCCGTCTGGATGGATGAATATCTGTCTGGATGGATTAATGTATGTCATATCGTTTGTCTGTGTAATTCCTCCTAGATGCATGATAGAAATTTGATAAAACCTTACAGAAATGTTCAGTACATAGTGAAGTTAGTTGTATATATTGCCATTCTTTCCAGCTTGACAATTTTATCAGGAGTTATGAGACTTTTTATATTTTTACTTTTATCTTTTGTATGGGCAACTCTTCATACATACATGATTGAACTTTGATAAAACCCGTAAGTAA
Source organism: Cyclina sinensis (assembly GCA_012932295.1). Lineage (NCBI taxonomy): Eukaryota > Metazoa > Mollusca > Bivalvia > Venerida > Veneridae > Cyclina > Cyclina sinensis. The sequence goes on from JAAONU010000014.1 coordinate 35,229,077, forward strand.
GTTATACATTTTGTCATGATTTTCCGCTTGACTGATTTCTGCAGGAGTAATGGGACTTACATATTTTGATTTTTATCTTTTGTCTGCGCAACTCCTCCTACATTCATCATCAGATTTTAATGATTAGTTGTGAACATTGTAACGATTTTCCGCTTGACTGATTTTTTAACAGGTCGGTGGCCCAAGTCGGCGGGTTGGCGGGAGAGACATACGTTTTCTTCGTGGGAGACAGCATCTAGTTAGTTTGGTCTCTTAATACGCATATCAAATAATATAAAGTTCCCCCTGTCTGCAACTGTATGTAAATTTAACTCTCGTAATTTTTTTCACTGTATCAATTATTTTGCTTATTGTCATGATGAAACAATGTTTTTGCGCTTTCTAGCAATTGATATGTAGATATTTCTCTAAAAAAGGTACAGCAAATTTTCTAAGGCAAAAGCTGTTTTGAACTGGAATTAGTTTGCACCACTCTATGTTTGGCATAATGTTTCCCTTAGCTCAGAGTATACTCAGCTGATGAACAAATAGTGTGTACACATAATGAAAGGCTATTCCTTTTAGTTGTAGTTTTATTATTATTATTTTGGAATTGTTAAATTAGAGAAGTTTCGACGACCTTCAAAAATAAAACCACTGAGACAAAAACGTTGTTTTCCAGAAACAAATTGAATTTCCTGCAACTAGAAGATGAAAAGAGCAAAACCTAAGAGAGTTTCGTGAACAGTAGTTTCAAATGTCACCAGTAACTAGAATTAATGGAATTGAAAAGGTGTTCTGTTGTTTGATTTTGTTAAATTATAGTTTTACAGGACACCTACACAAATTCTTATAATAACACAAGTTTACATTTTCTCTGGAGGTGAAAATATAACAGCAAAATTGTATAACTAGATTTCTTTTTGAACAACGATATTTTAACGAAAACTTACATTTCCGTCAGTAAACGGAACATAGCCTGATACTATGGAGGCTATTCGTTGCCAAAAATCTAACCTTGCGAGTTTGTTAATTCGTACTTCAGTTCTACTAAGCTCATTCGTTAAAACCTTTATGCATATCCAAGAGGTGCATTGTACACCGCATAGCGGGCACAACGCATAGACGGGTTGACATTCCGGCAATTTGCAACGCATAAAAAGGAATGAAGACGTTTATGCGGTGAAGCTCAACGCATAAAGGGAATGAAGCCGTTTATGCGGCGCAACTGTGCCTTTTTGCCGCATTCTCCAAGGGACGTGACAGTTGCAAAACGGTTTATATAACTGGGGAGTTGTTTGGCCTATGTATATGCACTTTGATTCTGGTTACTTAGCTCGAAATGGGACAACTGTCTTAAAATGACCATCGGTTTCGCCTCGACGATTATAATATTAGGCAGCTCAATAAACTTAATTCCATTGACTACACCATCAGGTAATAATTGTTTACTATTGCTTAGAATTACTATGTAAACTAGTAAGTTTATTATTTGTGAATAGTATTATTTAAAAATAAAGTTTACTAAAAGTAGTAATATAACTTATAGTGAACATACTATTAAACCTAGTAAAATTTACTATTTTGAATATTAAACAACCAACTTAAAGGTATGATATGATATTGTAGATTAGATTTAATATCGGCTAGGTGCCTATATCAAATTGCTTTATCTTTTTTACAAATAAGTCGATGTATTTTTAAGTTAAATTTTATTGTAAGCATCAAATTAAGAAAGTATTAAGTAAATTTGCGGTCAAACCAAATTAACTAGTTTGTGTAGTTATGTTTACTACACGAGGCAACATCAATTTTCTACCCGAGGCAGTCAACTTTACTACTTTTTTTCTCTGTGGATATCCAACCTCTTTGTTTAGCACGTAGTTTGATCAAAGAAGGTCATGGTGACACATGTATGAGGGTGTATACCACCCCCGCCCCCAACCATTTCGACCTTAGAACCACCAATTGATACACTGTTCTCCAATCCCCACTAATGCAGTATGTTTTTAAGTAATATGTAATCGTCCTCTGGATTTTGTTGAAGAAATTGTATTTTCCGTAAAATATGGATTTTTTCTTCTTCTTTCGATTTTTTACCATTTTGTATAGGGCATTTACGAAGAAAGCCCATTTAATATAATTTTAGAGTTTGAGAAATTTAAAAAAGCTATTTTAGTATTTTGTGCTCAAGGTTCAATTTAAGCCGCCTTAACGCCCTCGAGCTGAAAATTAAAATGTCCTACAGTCTTCGGAGGTGGGTGGGAGCGAGTGGCGTTATATATGTGTCGGTTTTGGAACTTAAAACATAATTCTGTAATAAGAAAAAATAATGATGTGTGTTCCAGCATCCAAACAGAAACATTTTGGCGCGTTCCAAAGTCAACTTTGCAAAATAAATGAAGAAATATTTGTAATCGACTTTGTAAATATTGCGTTTCGAATCAACCACGGCCTTGCGGTTTTAAAGACACCAACATGAACAATATAAAACTTAGACATCAAAGAACTGGACAAAAACGAAGATCACCTGCACTGACATGACAAATTGTTCACTGTACGGTCCTAGGCCGATTTCATTTTTTTCTTGAATAATCTGGCGGTGTCATTTGACTTTAAAAGTAGGACATACACTTCAATGACATAGTCCGAACAATGCCGACCAAGAGGAACAGTTCGGTAATTTGTGCACATGTCATCGAACTGCAACAAAATACGTCGGGAGAAATGCAGAATCACATAAATTCGAATCAAAACACGTTCCTATTGTAGCAGCCCATACGGTCATATTTGTATGTTATCATTTGTTCTTTTTATGCGTGACAGGTGCCTTTTTTTCGCATAAAGAGAATCCTTTTATGCGTTGCAAATCGCTGCAAAAACAGAATCTCACCCCATCTAAGCGTTGTGCCCGCTATGCTGTGTAAGAGTGCATTAAGAACTAGTAATTTGTATATTGAATATCGCAGTTTACACATACCATCTTTAATTCTAATGAGTAAGCTGATAACATGCAGCAAAAGTGAATTGAAAATTGCATTGTCCACTTTTCAAACTCAAAGCCAGGACATAACGTTATAAAGTACACGAAACGTCTTACATCGTACTACACGGAGTTTTGCAATGGAACTGCACTAGTTAACGCATTCAGAGTGACAACATGTTAATTACATGGTTACTTTATTCAAATACAGGTCTATGCTTTAGTTTATATGTTTAAGGACGTCTTACCTCAGGTCCCAGGCGCGTAGCTAGCCTATAAAGAATGTGGATTCAAAATAATCTAGGGGGGTCAGGGGGCATGCCCCCCCTGAAAATTTTGAAATAAATGGTGCAATTTGGTGCGTTTTGGGGCCTCCGGAGAGCTTTCTTGACCAACGAAAATTTTTTTTGTCAAAATAATGTGGATTCAGCTGCGTACTCGCGTATAGGCAGCTACGCGCCTGGGTCCGTTTGCTACGAACATAATAATTTGCATAGTTTGTTACCAGTCTTTCCAATTTCGTTTCCGCCCGCTTACTACACAAAATCAAAACAGAACATCGCCATTGTTTGCCTTCGATAAAAATCCATTTAATATAGCAAAATTATCCAATAACTTTATAAACATGTATTGATTGTATTTTGCAATTGATTAGTCGATAATTGTTATTATTTCGTCTATCATTTTCTTTGTCCTTATGATTTGTATATGCTTGTTACAAGCGATTACCATATTGACTGAGAATTGCAATAGGTTATGGAAAATATTGATGTTTGTCTGGTCGTCAGTTATCCTTTCTACTCACGTTCATAACTGCTCTACTGGCTAACCAATCTTCAGAAATGTGTTCCTTAGTTAGTTCTTTTTCAAATTCCTTGAATTAAATGGTTCCAATTAAAACTGTGGTTTCATTGACAACCGAAAGAAAGAAAAACGTTCAAATATTTTTCCTGAGACGACCCCCAAGTCAGAATAGCAGAACAAAACAGCAGACTAATGGTTGCTTCTTTTGACATATTGTCATACCATTATCGGTGTACCAGCTGCCAAAATGGGTATCTCACTCGCTGCTCCCTGCCTACTTCGGGACATATTTGTCTTTTTTGGACAGAAAAAGGGTTCTTTTGATGTCTTTTTATTGACGCAGCTCGGAAGGGCTGCGTCTTTATGTAACTGATTTTGGCGGGAATTGATGGTAGGAGCATTTTTTATAAAAATATTTTTTTTTTAGTTTATAAAAACACAATTTGTTTCTTTAAAATAATGTAAGTCATGTGAAAAAAAGTAGACAACCGAAATGATTTTTTTTATCTTGTATCCTGAAATAAAAAATACAGGAGGTTAAAATATCGGATTGACGACCTAAAAACAGAATAACTGTTCCCTTTGGACGGACTTGATTGGATGCAAACCGGCGTACGCTGATCATATGACCGGCTTACGCCGGCCACTTGACTAACGTTAGCCCTCATGTGACCGGTTTAGCCGTTGTGCAACCCAGGGAATATCAATCAAGGATAAACGGCTATAAAGAGAAATGCCCCCCCCCCCCCCCCCTTTGCCAGCAGGTCTGTTCGCTGTACCAATAGTAGCAGTGAACAAATTGTTCGCAGAAAACGAGGAGAAAAGCTCCTTATAACGGCATGCAGTGTACAGCTATGTCACTTGTTGCGCTGAGTTCTACCACTTGTTTACTTCTAAACTTGTTTAAATTCCCTGAAAAAATTATTCTCCTTCTGTTGGTCTGAATAAAAAAGATGAATTAAATTTCTTTTTGTTAACGGGTTGAGCACCAAAAAAATATAAAACATCAGTCTTGGATCTCTTGTTTTTAAATTACGGCCAAGTGGTAACCTTTCCATGTTATAAAACTATACATTTGTCAAGTGTCTGTTTCAGCAGGTAAATTCTCAATTAAGGCACTGGTTTCCGTCACGACAGTTACATTGTCTTTTGCTTCTTACAACACGCAGATTGCTCAGTGTATATAACAGTATACATGCTTTTTTATATAGTAAAAAAAACGGACAAATCCGAAACATTAGAAATATTGTATGTACCAAGAAAGGTGTAAAAAGACATACTTGAGTACACTGCTCGCCATAGAAAAGTGTTAACAACACCTGTTGGTCGTTAAAGAAGTTAATAGTTTGCCTCAACAGGTAATTATATAATTTGTGTTTGTCATGCAATTATCATTATTTAAATTATTAAAACTAATTCTTTAATATTATAATCATAGTTACTTTTTTGGATGAATAACATAACATAACACAACACAACACAACATATTTAGGATGAATAGAAAAAAATCACTTTGTGATAGCGCTTTTATGTTTTAATTTTAAAGAAATTGTTTTTTCCTATGACCTTGAATTTGAGGTAACTAGAATATGAAGTATTTTTCGTATCATAATAAAATACAAATAAACAGCTTATACAAAATTATATTTTATGTTCGTTTGCATAAAATTGTTATTCATTGTTATATTATGTAAATAATAAATAATTATATAATATTTAATACATTTAACATATTGAAAAACACCAGTGAAAGTAATCTCGCTCGGTCATTAAAGGTGCTATTCACACCAACTCGATCACCATCTCAACTATATACAATTACCAACAATATTTCTCTTGTTTCCGATTTCTCCGGGTTTTTTTTACTAAATAACATCATGTTACCGATTTGTCGTGTTACCAATTGTTCGGAAACGGCTTTTCGTATATTAATGTATATTTATTAGTTGAGCATATGATCAACATGTTGTTTTACTTTATTTTTAAATGAAAATGTTAGTTTATGTTTTTATATCTCTCTTTTTTATCATTTCCCTTGGCCACCATTGGCTGCGTCTTTGGTGAATCGCATCAATGTTTTTCTTGTTGTTTTTCTTGTTTGACCGGAAGATGTAAACGTCTACAATGCGCATGGGTCAGGGATAATGAATTTAGCGACAAATTAATCAAACTGCGGTACGATTCGGACCAACTTTTAAATATTGTAAAATTAGATCGAAAAATGACTTAAGACTTAAAAAAATCACAAAATGTACGTAAAAACCAGACTTGCTGACCAAGAAACTATTCATGTATACCGTGACGTCAATGACGTCAATGACGTCAGAAACGTCTTAACGATGACGCTAAACATTTATTAGCAACAGCAGAGCGAGTTGCTTAGCTTTAAAAAGATGAAAATGGAAGATTTATTTCTAAATGGATAGTGAATCCAATCCATGTTTTACATGGCTAAGTCTCCTGAGAGAGGCTGCACACAACCGGGTAAGAAAAATTACAGTTTACGTTGGAATTTTTCTGTAACTTAAGGTCAAATTAAAATTCATATAGATTTTTATAGCAGCGTGCTCAGTGATAGCGACACTACATTTGTTTTTCATTTTCTTCAATAAATTAAACTACATTGACTATCATTTCTTATATGCATTTTATATCTTACATTATTTTGTGTACATAGATAATTTTTTTAAATTTTGTTGACACCCGGCAACACCATGGATCTTTGAAGTTCGTGTTTTCACAGTTTTGAAAATAGTCTTTTTGTCTTTTTGTATCTTTTATCAAATTTGATGAGATCTGAATTTTGAATAAAAAACCTTTTTAACTTTTCTTATCAGCAGGACAATGTGCTTTCTTTTTTCTGTGGACATGATTGAGTCTAAAGTTTTGATAAGGTATTGACTGACCGATAGATGTAGTTCAGAAGGTTTTATAATTCCGCGTATGAAAGACCTTTATATGACATACATATTATTACAGATCATTGTATACAATCACCAGACAGCCTCGTCTGTTTTTACCTCAACAACAAAGAATTGTCAGTTTAGATTGTTTCAAATATTAAGTTATATTCATTTTTTTTTACTTTTACGAGTTGTGTCAGATTCTAACAATTGATATGCTTTAGTCATGAAAAACACATTTTATGAAAATATTCACCAAGTATAAAACTGTCCGTTACATTTAACAACCGTTTGAAGTCTTGAAAAAACAGTCTTTTATGTCTCAGAAAACGAAGCCGAAGATATTCCAATTTCACTCAGTTGTGATTCTCTTTCTAACGTTTGTTTTCTTATTGGTTGGTGTCTCAAGACAAATTAAGCTTGGGTAGCTTCTAAATGAGCTATAACAAATTAATTTAGAGTAGTTGATCACTCATACTTCGAAGAAAAAAGGATTGAGCAAGCTACTTTAACAACAAATAGACCGTATCGCTTGCTATTTCCGTTGAATAGACGTATTCGCTATCGACGAGTTCTTTTAAATTTTGGTAATAAGTCCCCTAGGGTTATACAAAATAAACTCATAAACTCTATTTCTGTAATAGTGGACCCGTTTTCACGAGGGAGTGCGGGCAGCTTTCGGTTGGAATTCTTGGTATGCTAAAAAGCCCGAGTCACCTAGATTGGAAAAACAGACAGGAGACACCAAAATAGTGCGGAGAGACAGACGAAAGACCAGATCTAAGGGTATCTATGGTTAGATCTGTGTACTTATAAAAACGAACATAACTTTTATCAACATCAAACCTGACAAGTTGAAGTCTAACATTATAAACGTTCAGATTTAGACAAAGGTTTAAGTAAACACAGGTGCACAGTTTAAGTACGCACAACTTAATGCATGATCTCTAGCTCTATCCTCACAGTTTTTGTTCTTACCCCTCTGTAAGGTCGTCCAAATTGATATAGATGTGTACATAATATTACATACTGAAAACATAACTTTGTAAATTTTGTTTCAAAGATTATACATGTAAACGAAAAGACTGTAGCGAATGTTTGAGTGGTTATGATATCAGTAACACTGCTGTTTCAGATGGATATGTTCCTTATCTACCCTCACCACTCCTGTCACTTCCGGCTGATATCTCTGTCTGGTCTGCATTCTATCCTTATACTACAGACATAGAATGTATTTCTCCAATCAAACCAACCGTGCATGAACACCCAGAGGAATTCTCTATATGGTGCGCAATCTTCCAAGATTCCACAGCCGCCGGCTTAGCCACTCTAGAAAAGTCAGTAAAGTCTTTCACCAAGACACCATTTAGTACAGGAAGATTCACAATAGCCCCCACAACACTTCACCTGCATACATCTTTGAGCACGATGTCACTGCCAGTTATGGTTAACCTCAGTCAGTCCTGCAGAAGACAAGAAGTAAGGATTGTCTTGCCGTCACTGGTCGCTCCAACCATCCTTCTTCTATGTAGCGCAGTGTCCCCAAATGAGATCTCTATAACATCAGTGATGATTCCATGTACCAAGGCATCGGGAAGTTTTGGAGATGTTCCTCAAGCCTCAGTGTCAATACATATGATGTCTCCATCTACGGCTGAGATCAAAGCAATGGTGTCCTCGGTGAGGTCAGTGTTTCCTTTGAGATTGATGGAACCCGTAGCAAAACCGATGTTCCTAGAAGTCAAAGCAGAGAGGCCAAAAAATGGGTTTGCATCTGGACCAGTCTCTTCGATGATGCTGTCAGGTCTAAAAGCAAAGAGCAGAGAGCAGTATGAAATGATATCATATGCCAGGCCAGTTGTGAGGCGAGCAACAACTGAGCAACAGGTGCAGATATCTGGTGCCATGTTATCCAGAGCTGTCATGCCAGTTTGCGGTTCTCGATCTTCTACACCATTGTCCATTACATACGGGACGACACCAGCAGCGAGCGTAACAGAATGCCTAGACAAAGCCATAGCTGTTTTTTCTCCATCTTTTGTCGCAAAGAATTTCCCTAGTTCATTGTCTACATCTGTCGTGACCAGGCGTTATGAAGGACATGCGTGCCAAGTTACTGATCCTTTGTTCAGCTGGGCAAGTCAATACGAAGGACTAAGACTGAGAGTCAGTGCACCACATGTTAGACCGACACCAAGTGTAGGCCCCATCTCTTTTGCGTATTACACAGCGTTACCAGTGTGCTCATCTCACAATTGTTTGCGTCCAGAATATTACAGAGGTGCTCCCTGGTACGAAGTTCCAGTATTTCCATCTCCAGCTTCTTCAGTCTCGGGAACTCCACAGGAAGCATGTAGTCCACCATCCTTTAGAAAGGATACCAGAAGTAGGCAGAAAGACGACAAGCCGATGTCTTCGTCTTCGTATACAAGCCAAAAGAGGGATGATTTCTCGCAAGCTAGCACTAAGGTTAAAGAGTCGGATGCGAACAGGCTTTCACATACCCCTTCAGACAGTGGAAATCGGACTGTCACTAGCAATGGAAAAGGGTCAGTTGCTTCGACAGATCTTTCAGAGGATACAGATGACGATTTTGACGAACTAAGTCGTGAAATCTGGATGGCTTGCAGACCAGAAGAGGCAAATGTTGCAACACATGAGAGCAAGTTCACGCGTGGGTTTCAGCCAAACATGGATTCTCTAACCAGTTCTTCACACAGTACTGACAGGGAGAGCAAAGCTAATTTGTATGCACCACCTGATGATGCAAGGCTGTCACGTTCGAAACTTGCTACTGCTGGAGATATCCAGGACCAGTGTCCAACTGTTTCAGCCCACGAGAACACAACAGCTTCAGCTAGTTTCTCAGAGGCTATTATGGCCGAAGACGACGATTTATTGGCGAGATTTATTGGCAAATCCCTTGCTGCAGAAATTAGAGGAAGTGTACCGGAAAGCAGACCAGTTCTCGATCCATGTAACAGTCAACGATTTGACGCTGCTCGGGCAAAGAGAAACCCTGACACATATGACAAAGAGACATTCCAGATATTTAGACAAAACGAGGTAAGTATATGTTGTCAGTAATTATATATGAATTTATAAATTATTACGGACAATTTGTTTGTTTGTAATTTAAACACTGAAGTCTTTTTACTGTTTATAATTATGATAATGAATGAATCAGAGTTCTATCACCGAATAAGATAAATGTCTTTCTTAATGGTCGTGTTAAACGCGTTAAGCATGCTGCGTGTTAAATTTTCATTGTTGACCAGAACAATATTTCTTTCTAGCAAAATGAAATGTATTTGCTAGTTAAATAGTTGTTAGTTTTATGGTAAAAAATGCTGTGTTCTTTTCTGTGTTTGTGAAACAGTCGTGCGTTTTATGAATATATTTAGGATCACTTTGAGAAAAAAACGTAGCTGTGAATCTGTTGTTTATTTAATGCACTTAGAAATGTACAAACACTTCTTTGCAGAGTAAGTTCAGACCTGACCCGTGCTACATGGAACGCCAGGTTAATATCACACATGAGATGAGAAACAAAACTATATCGTGGATGGTGGAAACAGCCGATTACGTCGGAATTTCCAGAACAAGTTTGTTTCTCTCGGTGAACTTTTTCGACAGGTTCCTCTCTTTGTGTAGCGCAACAAAGAATAACTTACAGTTGGTGGCAGTAACCTGCATGTTCATAGCCGGGTAACAATCCGCTTTACATTCTATTAGTTGAACTTTGAACCTTTGAAAGCTCACTCCTCTCTTGCCTTCTCCCCTGTCTTTTAAATTTCTTTGCTATACTTACTACTCTGTCTAGAAAAGGAAAAAGAAGACAACAACAGCAAAACAAATTATGACTGTCGCTTCTGAAAGCAAATACTTATTTGTTAAAAGTAAATTGTAACTAAGCACTTGTTATTATAATAATCACGGATATAGAATCATTACTGAAGTTGCTGAAGTTATACAACAAAACAACAACAAAACAACAACAGACAAACAAGAAACACACACACAGAAGAAAATAAATAATCAGCAAATAACTCACAAATCATTCAAAGGATTTTTTTCAAAGAAAGTTTTTACTAAAAAAAGAGAAAAACAATACAGCTCAGAAAAGACACCGACACGAAAGTGTTCATTTATCTTTATAGGAAGATTGAAAAAGGGGAAAAAGCAGCTTCGGTGGGTGATTACGTATATCTGACAGACGGTGCATACATAGGTGATCAAATACTGAGACTTGAGAAACTGATTCTAAGGAAACTTCAGTTCAGTTTGTACGCACCCACTATAGACTGGTTCTGCACTGAATTGCTGAACGTCTGTAAAGCAGACGACAAATTGAAATACATGACAATGGTATGTTTAAAAAAATCTTTTAAAAACATTATCGTATTTTCTACATTAAGTGTTTGTATATTTCTCTATACATCTTTTAGACAGCCTACTGCTGGAGGGAAACATAGGTTTTCTAAGACAAACTTAGTCTCTTATCAAAACCAAATTGGTAAAACAAGTTGTTCTTTGAGTTGAAAGATACATAGATTTTGACAGAGGATATTCTGTGTATCTGCAGGTTATAGAACGCGTTACAAATTCAGTATTACGATACTGAGTATTATTTTTTCTTTAGCTTACATTAAGTTCAAACTAGTTTAAATGAAACATAGACATCCTGACTTCAGTGACTCTCACTGTCATTTAAAACATACAAAAATGTCTTTTACATGATATTAGTTATACAGAACCAGTACACATCTTCATAACTGTATATTATTGTTTCAGTATTTGGCTGAAGTGACAATGCTAGATGCATCCTACATTGGTGCAAGTCCAAGTTTAATAGCAGCCGCCTCTCTTGTTCTAGCCAGACACTATGTAGGACTTCCGGTGTGGGTAGGTATTTCAAATCATTAGCTAGTATCTACTATAATTTAGATACTAATGATTTTTTTGAACCTCTCTCTGATCAATTTGTAATAGAACTTTTAAGTCTTATAAACTTCATTGAGCTCACTTCGTTTAATATGCTTTTGTTGTTGTTGTCTGTTTGTTTGAAGATTTTTTTTTTTTGCAGACAATGGAATTATGGGAGATATCCAGTTATCTACCAAATGACAACTTGCTTTGTATTAAATATATAGCGGAAACATGCGCTTTCTACAGAGACATTGATGACCCGTCTCTACAGGGGATTCTTAGAAAATATAGTGCAGAAAAGTAAGTCCTTCTAAGATATCATATGTACTTAGATCGTCTTTGGTGTACAGCAATTTCAAAAGCAAGCATTAACCCTTAACCTCCTGGAACCGAAAGTGATTAGCCTTTGCCATCAGTACATCCGTGCCATCAGTACATCCGTGCAGTCTGACCAGGCTCTATACTGTTGGTAGTTCAATTTTTGTATTTTGATATTGAAATCCCTTAAACTTTGAATGAACTGTTCCAAATTCAAAGCTGGGCAAATCCATTACAAAATTTCAGCATGTTCAGGATTAAACTATGGATAAATATATGGAAAATACAATAACGTGATATGACATTCGGACTCTTTTATCTAGTCTGAAAACCTCTTTTTAATCAGGAATAGAAATGATTATTCAGATATTCCAATTAGTTTACAGATAAAATATGCTTCTGAACGCATTTGTTTCATTTCCAGATACCTAGAGATAGCAAATATCCAAACATTCCCTGAACATGACTTTGACAGTTTACAGAGAAAGTGCCGAGAATTTGGTACCGCAGAGTTTATCTCACCGTCAAGGAGCCACAGTAGAAGAGTAAGATACAATAAGTTCAATCGTCGAGACACGCCCATGACCTATGACCCATCTGCGAAACAGTTGCCATTCTTCAAAGCAAGAATGAAGAGAGAGTACTTCGAAGGCTACGCTGCTGAGACATACAGAATTATGCTTGGTTTGGAGGTACATAAACACAGTCATACTTAATAATCTGTATTATTGGTCACAATTTATTAAACAAAATCTCACTCTGTGGTCACGTTTTTTTTTACTTTAAGGGATTGCATTTCCTATAAATTTAAATGCAAAGGCAATTAAGCGAAGATGCTTCCCTCATTTAAGACTGCTTTAAATTAAAATAAGGATTTATTCAAATATGAAGCAAGTTAATTATATATAATATCCCGTGAAACTCCCGCTTGTTTGATTCAGGCAAAATACGTTTAGATTCAAATACCTTCAGTAATTTTCTGTTAAAAAGTTTGATTTCTGCCATCAGGGTATGAAACTATTAGGACTACAGACATTTAATAGAATCACGATTTAACAGTGGGGTTTGACATGTGTTAATTTGTTTTAACAAATTAATTTATCTTCTTTCACAATTTTTGAGGGTTCTGACTATTTATGCAGGTCATTGAATTCCCTACCTCCTTTTTGATAAATTCGACCAGTTTAAACATTTTGCTGCCTATTTACAAGTTATTTGAATAGTTTTATGCTACATTAAGATGAACAATAAATAGTGTATTCTGGCGTGTATGCAGTTTACAAAAGTAAATACAAAAGCCAGAAAACTATTTATTTACAGAATAAGTACAGAGCAAACCAAGCTTACGTGAACAGACAGACGAACATTGACATAAGTCTCCGGCAAGAAGAAGTAAACTGGATCATGTGGTTTATTGAGGATAAAAAGTTTGCGACATCGTCCTTTCTGTTGGCTGTCAATCTATTGGACAGAGTTCTCTCCCTTCGTTCTGTCCCGAGGGAGAAATTGAGGCTTGTGTCCGTCACCTGTCTGTTCATCATGAGGTAAGTACTATGGATATTTTCTACTTCCCTTGACCCTTTTCACCCGTATTCTTTCTAATTATGCGTGTAGGTCTTGTAAAGAGAAGTTCTAAATAAATGGCATGTCATAAAAGCACATATGTAAGACTGTTTAGTAATATGTATATCTATAAGATAACATGTCTTGGTTTTTAGGGATATTTAAACTCAATAAAGTTTTACAACAACCTCTTTTGCATTTTAACATAGCTTTATATTTTATTTACTGCACTTCTGAATGAAAATTTACCCCGTTGAATACTGTGAGGGCAGTGTCAATATTGATGTCTGAATTCTTTCTTGAAATCGTGTGCTTTATGAATGAATATTTGACGGACGTTTGTTCTACCTTGGTCCAACAAAGAAAAAAAAGTTTTATTCTGGCATTGAGTCTCCTAAAAGCAGGTATTGTTTAGAGATGTATATTGCGCTTATGTTGAACTAACTGAACTATTTATTGACCCCACCCCCTCTTAAAATAGAAATATACTGAATTAACTGATATTCAGTTATCTGCTACGCCATTTCTAAAATAATGAGATTGATAGTCTTTAGGTACACAGAAGTGGATGTAACAGTGGTACTCACAAACAAACATTTTTGGCATATTTGCTGTAATTTTGGGAAAAAACTTGACTTTCAAAATGGCGCCCTGACGGTTGGAGAAAACAGATATATCTCGTATTGGTGACCTTTTTACCAATTAGCTATAATGATTTGTATTTATATAACCTTTCTACTTTATTGACATAGATGTAATGAACATTTGAGGCACTTCTGCATGTTTTTTTCTCCTATAATATTGAAATAATGGATTTCTGAAGCATTAATCTAGCGTTTTTCCATATATTTTTGCAAATTTTCTTCGATATTGAAGCACAAAGCCCCCATAATACGCATCCGTACCCAGAATTAACATTTTACTCATGTATTTTACTGAAAACAACATGACCCTGACTAAAATTTTAGCAGAGTTTAGCAAAAAACATTTAAATGGCATTTTCTTCAAAATAAAGGGAGGTAATTCAATTACTTTTTAGCGTTCATTTTGTATTTCCGTAGCTGAAATAAATAAAACTGGTGTACTTTTTAAACTGTAAATTGATTAGTATTATTTTGATCGTATTTTTAGAACAGAAAGGCTGACGACATATTTTATAATTATGATAAAGTACAAAGTATATTCTTGAAAATTCATATCTTATAACTTCTATATTGACTAGAATTTCAGTTTGCGTGATATTTCCACAATTCTTGAATCTTCTGCGACTTTATGTTTTATCTGTTGTATTTTCTCAGTGCAAAAACTATTTTCGTCGTTTAAAAGCGAAATTATGATGAGAAAGCATAAAAAGTGCACCATTTTCAACACTAAAGCAACAATGAGACGGAATTTTGTTTTCAAATTAACCGCCCCTGTTTTCAAGGTCTGTGTGACATTTCAGAAAAAAAATCTTCAAATCATCAACGATTGACAAGAAAAATATCATTTACCCATAATATGCATAACAAACGCAATAAAACACCAAGCTGGTTCATTTTTACAGATATATATTACATTCTAGTAGCAGAATATGACAGTAACAGCCATTTCAGTCTGTCACACACTTTATTTTCACCAAAATTGGCGAAATATTTCTAAAACTTATTAAACTGGATGAAAACAACCTTCAGAGAGACTTTGGTTTAAAACAAATGGACTAAATGCAAATATCAATGCAGAAAATCATCAATCATTAGCAAAGGAACAACCCCATTGTTGTTAATTTTAGGTTACACACAACTAAATCAAATCCCAAAGTATTTCAATGTGACATCAAGTCCCAATCTCACTTTACTAGCTTCTGAAGATGCTACCTATGCCAATTTCTTGGAAGAATCAATCATGAAAAACAACTTCATTCAGATTTTTTCATAGCATGACCAATTAACTTTTCCGGTACATCGTCTCGAAGGAGATTACCTCAGTCACGTCGGTATTCTTATTACAACCTGTCGAAATTTCCTGTTTATTTTAAAACGACAAAAAATAGCCAAGAATTGTCCGTCACAATTATGCCTAATCTCAGTTGTTCTTCAATATATGTGTTGTTTCCAAGTAAAATGATTTTCAGAACACCCTTTCCATTTTTGACCAATAAGACAGCTTTGTCATCTTATAGCTCCGAAAAAACCCTACACAAAATTGACTGGTTCTCGACAACACTGATTTGGTGGTCTATACCCTACAGGTTACTTTTCTTGTGCTAAGAAATTCCCCAATTCTTTCCGATGATATTGTGCGACTTCAGGAGAAAATAAAAAAGTTTACCAAAACACAAGCCGAACCTTTGTGATCGGCCTTTGTTTAACGTCGACCGCCATGCATTTTCCTTCAAAAATTTACTTCAAAGGACAAAACCTAAACCGCCTGTTAAGCATGATGAATGACAGAACACTCCTCTGACCCTTTGAAAATTGTCCGAAGAACTGAATTCCATGTAGAACTCTTGTAGCGGAATTAAAATATATCTTGTTCAAAACCGCTTTTGGTTTATATATATATATATCTACAGAAGTAATTCACATAGATTTCTCAGATTATGCACCTGTGGTCAAAATCGGCCCCGCCCCAGGAGTCACTGTTTTTTTTATAGACTTACATGTTTAAAAGTTTTCATATACAACCCTAAGAACTAGAGCTAAGATGTTTGCCTTCATACTTCATCTAGAGGTTCTCTACAAAGATCGTTCAGACTTTGACTCTGGGGTCAGTGCTGGTCTTTCTGCGGGGTTACATGTTTTATATATTTTATAGGATAGATATACTTTAAGAAATGTCTTATGTGAAGCTGTTAAGCTTAAGTGTGAATATTTCTGATGGAACAGCTTCCAGAGGTTTTACACCAAGATTGTTCACATTACGTCACTGGGCTCAGTATTGGCCCCGGGAAGGGTGCCAATTGTTTTACAGACATTACACACAGAAATTGTTAAATTTTTAAGTTTTCTTTTCCTGCAACTGTGATATTTGGCATAATGTAGATTCATTTATTCATAACTTTACAGGAGGAATAATGATTGTTCAATCTGTTCTCCTACAGTCTGTTTTAGCCCCGCCCGGGGTCACAAGCTCAAAAAATCCTCTTGCTAACCATGCGGTATTTGGTATTAACCATTATCTAGGGGCCCTTTACCACGTTTGTTTAAAGTTTGTCGCTCTGGTCAGCATGATCATTCCAGGGTTGTCACATATTTAGTATACATATACGTGTACTTTTTAGATGTAAATTAATGAACTTTAAAAATCTTATTTTGAAATCGTAAGACATAGGACGCAAATATTTTGCAAAAAGTATCATGTAAAGGTCTTCATCAAGTTGTTTCAAACCTAGACCTAGGGCCTATATTGGCCCTGCCTTGGAAGTCGCATGTTTTACATTCATCATAGATCATATTTGCATTTACGAAGTATTATGGTAGCACGTGATAATTCTACCACTGCTTTCCATAGCCTTAATCTGAACCCTGTTGTCCTATAGAGCAGTGATACTCAAGTGAGCGATATAAGTCATCTTGATACTCTTGTTATTGCATGTGTTTGGAATTGAGGTCATAAAGAAAGCAGTATTGTAAATTTTGGTGTTTTTTTATCATCGCTAACAACATAATTCGGTACTTGAGCATATGAAAAATCTAGATATATTAATGAAATACATTGATAGAGATTTGATAAATTGAAAAAAGTCACTATTTCAACTTTCCAACAACTTTTGATTATTAAAGACAAAACATTACAAATGAGTAGAAAGTTAGAAAAAAATACAATGAATGTTCATCTATCATATGTTATGATTTTACCTGTTGATAACATAAATATGTTGAAGAAGTAATCACCTTCAGATGTAAGTTCAGTTTAGATTCTTTATTACTATTATCTTATTTTTTACAGGAAATTCGAGTCGATGGACATAAACATTATCGACACTTTTCTTAAAGCAGTAGAGTACATCTACAGAAAACAAGATATCATTGACATGCAGATGACGATACTGAAATTGTTGGACTTCCATCTCATGGTGCCCACAGCGGCCTGGTTTGCTGACGAATTGCTTGACGTTTGTGAAGCCGATGATACACTGAGAGCTTTAACAAGAGTGAGTTAACTCATTGGCCACTAGTGCTAATTGTAGTCACCATATTATCATTTTCATTAATGTCAGTTAAGTATGTAACATATTTTTGTCATGAAAGGTCGGGATTTTATCAAACCTATGGTTTTGAGCCTTTCACTTTTCTAAAAGCTGTAGGTTATGTTGTTGCTAATATAAATTTATTTGTGAAGTTGCAGTTCTTAAGTTTATAAACTTTTACTTTTCTGCTTTTCTGTTTTAGTACCTGCTCGAGCTAACGACGTTACAGATGCGTTACTTACAGTACCGACCAAGTCAGATAGGTGCAACAGCATTGTTTGTTGCCAGATATAGTCTGGGACTTCGACCATGGGTATGCCACCTTAGTCACACATAAACAAACAATTCATTGATTTTTATATATAATCTCTATCATGTACTTACAGTACTGGGACCTTAAACAACCTCTTTCTTGTATGTGCAGTTTTATTTATCTGACACATCTACATCAGTTTAGTAGAGGTAAAATGAATAGTAAATAAACACAAGAAGCATGTTTAAATACACGTGGTATTTCTGATTCTCGTTAAACATATTGAACGGAACTAGTATTTTTGAGGTCGATTTATTCAAAAGTTAAAATCTGAATGCTTTGTATTTCATTATTACAGACAAAGAAGTTGCTGGAAAGATCTGGCTACAAGTTAAAAGACTCTCTCGGATGTTTAAGAAGTCTTTATGATGATTACAAGATGTCCCAATTCCAAGCGGGGTTCCTCCAGTACAAATATAGGAAATTAGAGTAAGTTCCATGATTAAAAACTAATCCTTTTGTTTTCTTAGATTTTTTTTGGTGGGGGGACGGGAAAGTAAAATAAAAAAGGCATTCCAAAACTGCCGATTATATTCGTGACGCGATTAATTATTCCACCAGTACAAATATGTCAAACTTGAGTAAGAACTGTGATTAAGATCTTTTCCGTTTGTCTTCTAAGAAAATATGTTGGTAAATCAAAATTAAAAAGGAATCTTAAAAGCCAGTAAAATTCGTCACGAAATAACTTAAACCTTCTTCATGAAAAGACAAAGTTCAGATTGTCTTGTCAATAACAAATAATTTTAACTGGTTCTTTAACAAATAAATATTTTATTTCAGGTATATGGAGGTGTCAGATTTTACCAAGTATCCGGTCCCTGACATATTTTATCTGCTGGATTTTTACTTCAGGGAAATGGACAAAGCTCGAAATCACTGAAAAAAAGATGAAAAATAAGAAAAACATTTTGAGAAAAGGATTAATCTCTTTCATACAGTCTTTGAAACTGATAGACATTTACCGAAATGGTATTGTTGAAGGTGATTGAAAAACATAGTTTGTTGCATTCATATTGAATAACATATTTTTACCAAATGAAATTATGTTTAGCCGACATCGAACACTGTGATAGTTTGAGAAGAAGATTTTATAGGCAACATATATCTTATGAAATACAAGTTTTTCACGATACATTATCTGTTTAGTGATATTACGCCCAGTGTGCAATATTTCATAACCTTTTTTTACGTCTTGAAAAAAAAAAGTTTTATCAACAACGTCTTGTTACCTTTAATGTCCTGTTACCAACAGTGTCTTGTTACCTTTAATGTCCTGTTATCAGAAATGTCTTGTTACCTGTAATGTCCTGTTATCAACAACGTCTTGTTACCTTTAATGTCTTGTTATCAACAACGTCTTGTTACCTTTAATGTCCTGTTATCAACAACGTCCTGTAACCTTTAACGTCCTGTTATCAACAACGTCCTGTTACCTTTAATGTCCTGCTATTAACAACGTCTTGTTACTTCTAATGTCCTGTTATCAACAACGTCTTGTTACCATTAAGTTCCTGTTATCAACCATGCCTTGTTATCAACAACAAAGTTGTGAGTGTTGGGAAATACAGAAGCAGAATAGCACTTCTTCGAATGCACTCCTCACAATACAAATCTACCCTTCGAAAGATTGGAGAACTCCTAATCACGTGCAAAAGCAGGATTAAGATTAAAACTTAAAAGAGAATAAATAATAATAGGTGATGAAATAAATAAGATTGAAAATTGAAAACGATATCCACCGGAATTCTATTTTAAAATAATTAGAACAGTTGAAAGCATTAATAACCTTTTTACACTTTTTTCTTTTATGTTTCTTTTTATTGATGCTTTGTGGAAACAGTTCGTTACCAGTGTATAGAAGCACAAGAGGTGTTCTAATTATAAATATGTTTGCACTGGTTGATGTAATACCTTTGTTTAAAAGCTGTTTAAAAATATGTGTTCGCACTGGTTGATATAATACCTTTGTTTAAAAGTTGGTTAAAGATATGTGTTTGCACTGGTTGATGTAATGCCTTTGTTTAAAAGTTGGTTAAATATATGTGTTCGCACTGGTTGATGTAATACCTTTGTTTAAAAGATGGTTAAATATATGTGTTTGCACTGGTAGATGTAATACCTTTGTTTAAAAGTTGGTTAAATATGTGTGTTCGCACTGGTTGATGTAATACCTTTGTTTAAAAGATGGTTAAATATATGTGTTTGCACTGGTAGATGTAATACCTTTGTTTAAAAGCTGGTTAAATATATGTGTTCGCACTGGTTGATGTAATACCTTTGTTTAAAAGTTGGTTAAAGATATGTGTTTGCACTGGTTGATGTAATGCCTTTGTTTAAAAGATGGTTAAATATATGTGTTTGCACTGGTTGGTGTAATACCTTTGTTTAAAAGATGGTTAAATATATGTGTTTGCACTGGTTGATGTAATGCCTTTGTTTAAAAGCTGGTTAAATATATGTGTTTGCACTGGTTGATACAAGATCTTTGTTTAAAAATGGGTAAGATACATGTGTTTGCACTGGCTGGTGCAAGATCTTGGGTCAAATACAAAGGTACAGTGCTAGGAATAATTACTTTCGGTCAGTTGTAATTAAAGTTTTGCCAGAAACCAAAATGTCACTGATACCATGCATTATAAACAAGTTCTGACCGGTTTAGACCACAACGGACTATAACTTATCACCCTAGCAATGTACCAATGCAACTTGCTTTGGTTAAATGTTTATCTTTATGCTTCAATGAAAGATACAAGTCCCTTTGTGGAACACTCAATGTAAGAAAGATCATCAGCAAACAAAATAATCTGTAACAAAGAAAAACCTTTCCCAGTAAAATCTTACACACGATTCAGTTATATGTGAAGGTATATGTGTAGACCAACACGTCTGAATACAGAATTTCAACACCTTCAACTAAACACTATGATATATTACCATACTATTTTCTCTAACAGAAAGTTGGCAGTAGCAGTAAGCAGTAGCAGTTGGCAGTAGAAATTAAATCAAACGTGAAGTTGGCAGTAGCAGTACAGCAGTAGCAGTAAGCAAAACGTGAAGTTGGCAGTAGCAGTAACAGCAGTAGCAGTAGGCAAAACGTGAAGTTGGCAGTAGCAGTAACAGCAGAAGCAGTAAACAAAACGTGAAGTTGGCAGTAGCAGAAACAGCAGTAGCAGTAAACAAAACGTGAAGTTGGCAGTAACAGCAGTAGCAGTAAACAAAACGTGAAGTTGGCAGTAGCAGTAACAGCAGTAGCAGTAAACAAAACGTGAAGTTGGCAGTAGCAGTAACAGCAGTAGCAGTAAACAAAACGTGAAGTTGGCAGTAGCAGTACGAGCAGTAGCAGTAAACAAAACGTGAAGTTGGCAGTAGCAGTAACAGCAGTAGCAGTAAACAAAACGTGAAGTTTGCAGTAGCAGTAACAGCAGTAGCAGTAAACAAAACGTGAAGTTGGCAGTAGCAGTAAAGAAAACGTGAAGTTGGCAGTAGCAGTAACAGCAGTAGCAGTAGGAAACTCTGAAAGTCTGCGAGAGTGTTTGAAACAGTCTCAGACCGGTGCAATCGAACCGGGATGGTAGCTAGACTTTCTAGATTGGCACCAAATTCCTGAAAGTTTGCAATAATGTCAGAAACAGTAGCAGACCGTAACAATGGACACCGGAGGGTCCCTTCACATAAAAAATGAAATTTTCTCAATTTTGGCACCAACATTCCTGAAAGTATACGAGAGGGTCAGAAACAGTTGCAGACCGGTAAAATTGACCCGGGAGGATGGCTAGACCTTAAATATGACATTTTCCCCATTGGCACCAAAATTCCTGAAAGTCTGCGAGAGTGTCAGAAACAGTCACAGACCAGTAAAATCGACACGGGAGGCTCCGTAGACATTAAAAATGACATTTTCCCGATTGGCACCAAAATTCCTGGAAGTTTGCAAGTGTGTCAGAAACAGTCGCAGACCGATTAAATCGACTAGGGAGGGTCCCTAGACATTAAAATTGACATTTTCCCGATTGGCACCAAAATTCCTGAAAGTCTGCGGGAGTGTCAGAAACAGTCGCAGACAGGTAAAATCGACAAGGAAGGGTCCTTAGACATTAAAAATGACATTTTCCCGATTGGCACCAAAATTCCTGGAAGTCTGCGAGAGTGTCAGAAACAGTCGCAGACCGGTAAAATCGACTTGGGAGGGTCCCTAGACATTAAAAATGACATTTTCCCAAGTGGCACCAAAATTCCTGAAACTCTGCGAATGTGTCAGAAACAGTCGCAGACCGGAAAAATCGACTTAGGAGGGTCCCTAGACATTAAATTATGACATTTTTCGAACTGCCACCAAAATTCATGAAAATTTGCAAGAGTGTCAGAAACAGTCGCAGAACTACACAATAGACTCGGGAGGGTCTGTTAATGTTTCAACATGTTTTTTTTTCATTGAAACTTTCAAGACTTTTAAGACTTTCTTACTGCTACTGCTGTTACTGCTACTGCCAGCTTCACGTTTTATTTACTGCTACTGCTACTGCCAACTTCACGTTTTGTTTTACTGCTACTGCTCGTACTGCTACTGCCCACTTCACGTTTTGTTTTACTGCTACTGCTGTTACTGTTACTGCCAACTTCACGTTTTGTTTTACTGCTACTGCTCGTACTCTACTGCCAACTTCACGTTTTGTTTTACTGCTACTGCTGTTATTGCTACTGCCAACTTCACGTTTTGTTTTACTGCTACTGCTGTAACTACTACTGCCAACTTCACGTTTTGTTTTACTGCTACTGTTGTTACTGCTACTGCCAACTTAACGTTTTGTTTTACTGCTACTACTGTTACTGCTACTGCCAGCTTCACGTTTTGATTTACTGCTACTGCTGTTACTGCTACTGTCAGCTTCACGTTTTGATTTACTGCTACTGCTGCTACTGCTACTGCCAGCTTCACGTTTTGTTTTACTGCTACTGATTTACTGCTACTGCTGTACTGCTACTGCCAGCTTCACGTTTTGTTTTACTGCTACTGCCAACTTCACGTTTTGATTTACTGTTACTGCTACTGCCAACTTCACGTTTTGTTTTACTGCTACTGCTGTTACTGCTACTGCCAGCTTTACGTTTTGTTATACTGCTACTGATTTACTGCTACTGCTGTACTGCTTCTGCCAGCTTCATGTTTTGTTTTACTGCTACTGCTGTTACTGCTACTGCCAGCTTCACGTTTTGATTTACTGCTACTGCTGTTACTGCTACTGCTAACTTCACGTTTTGTTTTACTGCTACTGCTGTTACTGCTACTGCCAACTTCACGTTTTGTTTTACTGCTACTGCTGTTACTGCTACTGCCAGCTTCACGTTTTGATTTACTGCTACTGCTGCTACTGCTACTGCCAGCTTCACGTTTTGTTATACTGCTACTGCTGTTACTGCTACTGCCAGCTTCACGTTTTGATTTACTGCTACTGCTGCTACTGCTACTGCCAGCTTCTCGTTTTGTTATACTGCTACTGATTTACTGCTACTGCTGTACTGCTACTGCCAGCTTCATGTTTTGTTTTACTGCTACTGCTGTTACTGCTACTGCCAGCTTCACGTTTTGATTTACTGCTACTGCTGTTACTGCTACTGCCAACTTCACGTTTTGTTTTACTGCTACTGCTGTTACTGCTACTGCCAGCTTCACGTTTTGATTTACTGCTACTGCTACTGCCAGCTTCACGTTTTGATTTACTGCTACTGCTGCTACTGCTACTGCCAGCTTCACGTTTTGTTATACTGCTACTGATTTACTGCTACTGCTGTACTGCTACAGCCAGCTTCATGTTTTGTTTTACTGCTACTGCTGTTACTGCTACTGCCAGCTTCACGTTTTGATTTACTGCTACTGCCGTTACTGCTACTGCCAACTTCACGTTTTGTTTTACTGCTACTGCTGTTACTGCTACTGCCAACTTCACGGTTTTCTACTGCTGCGTACTGCTACTGCTCACTTCCTATACATACTATTTTCTTCTGAAGGAAGTAGGTATGATCTGTATATTTAATTGTCTTCAAGATCAAAGATATAGACTGAACTGACATCAATACATAGATAAAATCAGAGAAGCATTCATAAATAAAAATAACACTTTTATTTATTTTATTGACAAATTTAAATACATACATTAATACAATGAACTAAAACAAAGCAATATCTTCTAATTGACTTCAATGAAAAAAAGTATTGGGTTTTAAGAAAAGAAAAAAGTGGCATTACCTAGTAGTTGCAACAGGTAAAAGTGGACAAAATTGTTCCTTTTATTTGTTTCAGTATATATATACGAATCACACAAGAAACAGGATAAAAAAGATATCATGTAAAATTCAAATTAACAAGACCATTTGTTAATATATGTTAAATCTTGATTGTATTCACACATTTGTCAAACGATTAACTGTTTCATAAGATAATTACTCCACAAAGATATCCACATTTAATAAGTACTGTTTATCATTTGATATAAATGAAGAGATAAGACAATGAGAAAACAAAAGATGTTTGTAAAATATAGATTCCCCCTAGTGCCTTAACCCTAGAGGCAACAATGAAGTTTTGAGGAGCTTGGACCAAGTATTCTGTAGCTATTGAGTGGAAATCATTTTACTATTCAAGGACTCTGTGACCATGACCTTTGACCTGGTGACCTGAAAAATTAAAGGGCTCATATACAAGTCATGAACAACTTATATGCAAAGTTTTTGGAACATTGGGGTCATCTAATTGTAATGACCAAACTACCCATGAAGTTTTGAAGAGCTGGGCCAAAGCGGTTTATAGTTATTTATCGGATACTAGTTTGCTATACAGTGACACAATGACCTTCACCTTTGACCTGAAAAGCTTTAGGGGTTATTTACTGGTCATGGCCAACCTATATAGCAAGTTTGACGAATCTGGGTCCGAGCATTCTATAATTATTAATTAGAAATCATTTTGCTGTTCAAGGTCTCTCTGACCTTGACCTTTGACCTAGTGACCTGAAAAACTGAACAGTCATTAACGTGTCATTACCAACCTACACACTAAGTTTGAACATACTTGGGCCAAGGGTTTTATAGTTACTGATAGGAAATCGTTTTGCTATTCAAGGTCACTGTGACCTTGACCTTTGACCTGGTCACATGAAAAACTAAAAGCGTCATCTACGTGTCATGACCAACCTACATACTAAGCTTAACCAACCTGGGACCAAGGGTTCTATAGTTACTGATCAGAAACCGTTTTCCTTTTCATACTCACTGTGACTTCGACCTTTGATCTGAAAAACTGTAGAGGTGATCTACTAGTCATGACCAAAATACATCCTAAGTTTGTGCAACCTGGGACTAAAGGTCCTTTAGTTATTGATCGTATACGGTTTTGCTCTTCAAGGACCTGGACCGGTGACCTGAAAAACTATAGGGGTCATCTGGTGATCATGACCAACCTTCATAATAAGATTGAACAACCTGGGACCAAGGTTTCTTTAGGTATGATCAGAAACCGTTTTGCCATACAAGGTCACTGTGACCTTGATCTTTGACCTGGTGATGTGAAAAGCTATAGGGGTCATCTGTTGGTCAAGACCAACATACACACTACGTTTGAACAACCTGGGACCAAGAGTTCTGTAGTTATTGATCAGAAATTATTTTGCTATTCAAGGTCACTGTGACCTTGATCTTTGACCTTGTGAGCTGATTTGTTTTAGTAAATGTTGAGGTACATTAAAAATATACTCGTTTTGAAACCTTTTTTCATATAGCTATTAAGTAGGCTTGTTCGTTTCTGTTAAAAAACTGTGGAGATAAGTGTTTTGGAAGGTGCCTATGAAGTTTAATCGAAAGTATTTACGCAATATTAAATTTACCCATTTGTGGTTCAGAAAAGAAAGACAGTCTGAGACAAAATAAATGTGTTTTGTCTGAATCAACGTTTTAATGCATTTTATGGTTAATGAAATAGGAAACAAAAGTCTGACCTGAAGCATTCCTTGGCGGCAAAATAACTGAATGAGACACTACTTTCATTCGCCGATCAATTGCTCTGTTTTCATTTTGACGAGAAAATTGCCGCCTTTCGTGTCGGCATTTTTTCTTGTTGTCGCGTTCCTGTGGCACATGCGTACAACAAAGAATCGCAGTTAATGTCTTTTAAAGGTAATGAACTCGTTTGTGCTAGCTCTTTGCATTATTGCTGCATTATTTCGTTCATTTTCCGTAAATGGTTTACGCATGCGTCACAGGAACGCCGAAGAGAAAAGTTGTCGATCGGCGCATTGTCGGCTCGTCAGTTATTACGTTATTTCGTCTTTTCGCTAGCGCCGAAGCGAAGACACGACAAATAAATGGCGTCATTATCGACACTTCTTCTTACATCGTCTTTTCCTATTGGCAACTTTTCGTTGTTGCGTCGGTGCCAGCAAAAAGACGACGAGACGAAAACACCTTTCACATCGGTGCTAGCGCAGACGCACCGATTATCTAGGGGTAGAAATCAGCCACCATACAAACAGAAAAAAGTGATATATTACAACTTTTTATCATGCTATCTTTCTAACCCTTTCCAACATTCCTTGGCAATTCCACTTGCAACGCAACAGTAACTTTGTGAGAAAACGTATCAAGGGAAAGGAAAGGCAAAACAAGTTATTTAAAGTGAGCGATCAAATTTTCTTTAGGATTTTTTTCAAACACCCATAACTTTAATAATGATAAATTCTTAAGGTATGTTTTGCACTATAAAAGGCACATTTCTGTCGAGCATGAACATGTTTTGCAATATTTATGTCTCGAAAACTTGAAGATGATTTTATTTATACGATCTGAATATGCGCACTTCATTGAGAAGTACAACACTGGCAGTCTTCTAACTATTGGAGCAAATTTTGTTGAAGTGATTCCTTTGCAGAAATGATATCTTTGCATACGTCGTGTTTTGTATTAATTTAAACCTTGCAGAAAATTGGCGCATGCATTTGCACCGCAAAACCGTAGCTTGAAATATTATATTCCTTAGTATAAATGCCGTAAGCACAATTTTCAAAATTTGGTATCATCAGAGACAGACATCAGAATAATGGAATTTTAAAACAAATTTTGAAAACAACTGCCAGTAATAATAATAATAATAATTATAATATATGATACTTTAGTTAGTTTTATTATTCTATTGTTTCCTATTACAGCTTGTCATATCGCAACAGTAGTTTCTTCATACAACAGACATGCATTTTTAAAAACTCTATGCAGACATTACTCAGCCATCAAGTATTTTCCGTACGCTCATGAGACTTACACTTGCATGCTAAAACGTTCTGTTGTTTCTTTGAGAGAAAGCAAAAAATGATAGCAGAGAAACAACACTGAAAGAACTCAATCGATATCATTCTATTGTCTTAAACATGTATATTTCATCATTTGGAGACGAATATTGAGACAGGAACCAATCAATATTCATAAATATTATTCATATGACTGGTCTACAGATTCTCAAAGAAAACTGTCGAGCTTCTTAAAGTGTCGAAGTAATTTCTCTGTACTTTCTAAGCACGTTGTTGGCAAACATTGCAACTAACCGAGAATCTTCTGAAAGGCTATAAACTAAACGAATAAAACATAATTTTTTTATGGAATTTCTTTTGCATGGCCAAGTGTACCCTACCAGCTATTTTTAAACCAGTTTCTGATATTTATAATTTCCAAGAAAGATTGAATCAGAACAGTTTAGACGCAGGCAGAGTACAATGATTGAAAAATGATGAATCTAATTTTGATTAAATCAGAAGTGTTTAACAGAGCTTGACGAGTTAAATTAGAATATATTTTATTTGTCTATTACACAATAAAATTGATTTTGAATGTTAAAAGTTTTTTTCCCCTAAAGAATAAATATATTCGTTATCTCACTGTATATGATTTCAGTTATAGTTTTAATTGTCTCGACATCAAAATAAAAATACCTGAATTTTAACATATTGTAGATAAATGAGACAGGAACTTCGAGTGTTTCTCAATTAGAATTTAATTGGGTTTAATTAGTTTGTATAAAATTAGTTTGTATAAACTACAAATTAAAGCTACATCTCTCAGTAAAACGTAAATTTAATCCAAATTAAATGCAATTTCTGATGGCATGATCACCGTGTTTGTCTGAAAAACCTAAACATCCTCATTTCAAATATTCACGCATATAGCTAATAAATGATGGCAACTCATGCAAAATCTACATTTGCACACTGTAATAATGAGGGAAGGCATTCCCGAAAGGGCAAGTGATCGAATGATAGACTGTTTTCTTTCGCGGTATTGAAGATTTATGTAATATTTTCTAACAGGAACACAATTCCATAGAGACATCGTGCAGACATGTATTTTCAGGCTATTCCTTTCAATTAAACATCGGTTCGGTTTTCCAATTTCTTGACTGAATAAAGCGAAATTTTTGTACGAAAGTTAAAACTTTTGAAAACATTACATTTTATGCAGTATTCTGAAATAGTTCTTTCCAATTTCAAGGGCTGTTGTCAATGCACTTCCGTTAGTAATTGAGCAAGTGTCTTGTCATGTTACATGTTACGCAGTACTGTTATAGAAAACGTTTCATAGTAGAAAATGATTGTTACCATAACAAAAATGACAATGGCAAAACGTTCGTCAAAGTATTCTCCTTAAGCAAACAGTGGAAATCAAAATGCATTTACATTTTGGTGACGTATTTATGCAGTGTCACCTTCACAATTCAATGGCGTGAATACACGTCTGTCTTTACATAAAGGAATTGTTTCACAGTCACGTAAATGAGGCACTTGCATAATATACACAGGCATTTTTATCATTTTAAACGTTGTTTTTAAAGGCATTGCTAATATCACACCGTATATTGGGACGACAATGAGATTTCTGAAATGTGCATAACTAAACAGGTTCAATCGTTGTTAGTTAAGAATAGAGACCATATTTCTGAACGAAAGGATACTGTTTATATTAACCTCTGTAATTTGTTAAAAAAATCTGGTTTCAAATTTTAAAAAAAAAGAAGAAACAAAAAGACGTCGTACATCTGAACCGTCTTACCGCTGTGTAAGCACATAAATATACACTAGATAAATGAGCTTGTGACGAAAAGTTTCACTGGATACTAATCGGATAATCCTTTATGTCTCATGTGGAAACCAAAAAAAAAAAACCAAAAAAAAAAAACCAACAACAACAAAAAAATTCGAAATTTACGATATTTTTAACATTTACAAAAAGTTGAAAATCAGTTCTTATAATTATACAAAATAAATCATTTTCAAAAGTGATAAAATTTCTTACTGTCAATTGGTTTATGTTGGTCAGGATGTAAGCATAACAAAAAATCGAGAAAATCGTCGTAACATTTTCCTTTCAGTTTCACAATCCGTGTTTGTTGTTCAGTGAACTCATGCTCAAACATTGCCTTAAACACTGGAGACACGTATCGTAGAAAATTCTGAGAGACATACAATTCCTTTTCGTCATCAAATAGAAATGTTATCTCATCCAAACACTCTCCGCTCACCGTGAATGGTAATCGTGTTACTTCTTCTGAATCAGCCATTTTTATTGACACTGAACTTAATATCCCGAAGCGGAATACTACTTTCGATTTAAAATCTATTTAAAGCCTTTTGAAAGAAGGTGAGTCATCGTGAAGTTTCACTGTAAAGAGACCACTTCGATTATTTCAATATCATGCAACAATTAGTTCTTTGTTCTTAATATTTAGAATAATAAGTTTTCCTGTGCTGCTGAACGTGCTTTTGATGATTAAACTCTACTAAGTAAACTATCTAGCAGGTTACTTACCTAACTCGTACACATGACTAGCGGATATGAGTCTTGCACACCATGTACCATTTTGATTAAAATCTTCAACGCAAAATTTAGAAGTGAATGATTCTTGGTATGCCAAAGAAATCTGCCATTTATTCGGTAGAAACAAAAATCAATTTAGATGGGAGAATTAAAAAAAATGAAATTTTATATATCAGGATTTATTTGATTTGTCATACAATGCGCATTGTCTTCTGTGACACTATCAAAAAACTAAAACGCCTTTGGATGGTTAAATTAGCCATTGGCTTTATTTAAACTGTGTTTATCCATTTTTGCTGCACATTTCTGGTGGCAAAGTTTAATATGCAATAACGTAATTAAAGCGTTTCCACTGAGAGCTTCCTGTTTTGTTTTCCTTAAATTGACTAATGTATTCTGTCTGATATTCTGAACACACAATTTCAAGTATTTACGAGTGAAAGAGAAGATTAAACAATTAAAGACAGTAGCTTGATTCGCAAACTGCCAGTATTTAATTCTTGTGTATTTCCTAAAGATGTTCTATTATTCGTTTCGTTTCTGAAAGTGATTTTGTTTTCAACTGAATGGTATTACGGCAGTGCTTTATAATACACACATTCGTATTCTGCTTGTAAAATCGTCTGTTTAATAAGTCCGGTAATTGGAAATTTTCCTTCACGTTTATGCAGAAGTAATAGGGTAACCTTAAATTACATGACGTGATACAGTCGTCTGGATCTCACACAATAAGTAAATGAAGAGTGCGTAGAAAAAATATTAGAATATCTTTAGAAACTCTTCTTGTCTAAAACGACAGGCTAAATGTTTTGAAATAGCTATGTAGCATTGTTAAGTACACCTGTTTAAAAACTATTTAAACCATAACCAATGTATCCTTTTAGCAAGGACAGACGTGAGATTCAAATGTTTTATATTACTTTGGATATCCTAAGACCCTGAGCTCTTAAAATTGTTTAAAAGTAGTGTCAAGATCCCCTATAATGACTGTTTGTTTAAACTTTGCCCCTAGGATGATTGGTTGTTGTTATAGTCAACCCCTTGGGATCAGATGTCTTTAGAAAGAAATATCTAGGATATTAAACGACCTCATTTCAAAAACCTAACAGTTAAGTGCTCGATAACTTGATATTTTTTTCTGAATTGGATTTGCATGACCTTGCACTTGTTAAGGTGAGCACATGAGCTCAGGCGAATCTTTCACGACAATCATGGCACATTTTTTTCTAACTGTATCATATTAGAAACAAAGTTAATGATACTAAAATGCATGTACATAATTATCTAAAAAGACCGTCATGTGACTGCAACTTTCTAGTATCCCAAATATATTCCGAGTGTCCTAAATATTCCTGGATTTTGTTTCTGTTTTTTTGACTGTAGATCAATTAACAATAATTATAATTGAACGGAGAAGACTAGACTGTAAGAAAGTATTTTATTTTGTGAAAAATGATACTTGAATTCGTTTTAATGTTGCCCTAGTCAAAACATGCACCTGATAAGTTATAATTAAGAGCATGTAACCACAACAACGGAGTATTGCAAATTACTTCTATTTTTTCTAAACTTATATATTCTTGTCCGAAGAATAGATAATTTCACAACAGTTTTTATCTCATCGCTTTATTGGCAATTTTCTTGTTTGTAATTAAGAAGTAACATGAACTAAATTTCATTACCAAAGCTGTGGTAAGTACACTTTTTTCTGTCTACACGCGTGGAAACTAACAAGGTTCTAGTAATTGTCGGTTCTACAGGGAATTAACGAGACACTTACAAACTTGTTGTAATACAATCTCCAATATCCCTAGGGAAAGAAACCGATTTATCAAATCTATTACAAACCTTGTAGAATATTGTCTGTTATAGACTAAATTCAGCACGCTAACGTAGAAATAAATCTCTCAGATAAAGTTGAGTTGACTATACAATCAGGACTGAAATTAGTAGTTTTTACAATAAAAATATAAAATATATATATATATTGCTTAATATAAAGGTTCAAAACAGGTTAAACAATATCCGGTCAGTCAAAGGCTACATGATTGTAACACGTAGCACAAGATTCGTCATACTTGCAAGTAATACCAATAACAAATCTCGGTACTTTAGGACTTAAATGGTGTTGTGAGGCGATTTGAATGTAGAAACAAATGATTGTGGTCGTTTTAATTTTTTTATCATGTGCTGTGAATACGTTTTATTGAGGCTATGCTCACTTAACATAATAACAACGATTGTACACAAAAAGGCATTGTTGCGTTTCTACCGGTCATTATATTAAGATAAAAAATACTGGTTTGCCTAATTCAAATTAATACTTGCCTTTCTTATGATTTTATTGATTCAAAAATAGTCTTGTTTTGGAATCTAGAGATAATTCCTATTGTTCCATACATATTTCGAGGAAAATAACCCTATAGATCAAAGACTTTAAACGTTTATAAATTGAAATTGACCTAGTATACCGAATGTGCATTTATTCATAAGGAACAAATGTATACAAAGCAGTCTTTAACAAGAGCATCGCAGAGCGGTACCAACCCTCGTCTGTTTCATTAGTTGGAAAACGGGGTACCCCTCCCCCCCCCCCCCACACACACACACACAAACAAAAGAGAAGAACACGAAATAAATTTAGGGGGAAACAATTAGAGGTCTCGTGCAGGGGGCGGACAGTGCCTACCCATCTAATAAATAGTGAAATTTTAAGGTCTGTGCTATCCCATAAGAAGTTTCCTGTATACGTCTATGCAGAAACAATCGACCCCTTGGATAGGACTTATTTTTGCCCCAGGGACGTGGTATGAACATCCTTGGTAGAAGTGTACCAGAGGACGTCTCATGATAATAAAACTCTGTGTCAAGGGGTTTTAGTGAAATAGATTTTTAAAGTTGTTCATGTAAAAATCAAAATCAGCTCCGGGACGGGCTCATATTGATTTGAACAAGCATGGTAGAGGTTCACTAGACAGTACCATACACTCTAAGCCTTGTAATGTTTTAGTAATCAGCCACATTAAAGTTTTTCACGACGACGACAAAGACTCAGTGTTCACAATAGCTCTTTTTTTTCTTCGAGAAAGACTAACTAAAAATGTTAAGTGCATAATTTTTATGTTTCATTACAAAACACGAGGCCTTCCATTTTGAAGACATATCAGTGCAATAACTCTAAACCTAAATTAGCTACCAAAAGCGACAGCTCAGAACTAAAATCCAATAATCTTTAATTTCTTTCGGCGTGATTAATGCATTCCGTCTGATTTTCAATTTAAAATATTTACGAAAAGATGGGAAAATGCGGAAGCAATTAAGAAACCGACAGGAACAGCAGGCTGCAAAAACTGGACTTATTTCCTAAATAATAATATGTTTCACCGAGAGACTGTTATATTTCTTTAAATTAATCTATGGGTATTTTATTTTGCGGGATATAATCGATTTCCAAAGTTACTGCATATTTAAAAGTTTAAGTTAACTTATTCTAAATCAAATACCATATATGTAATAAAGAAATATGTAGCCAGCTTCAAAGGAACTGGTTGATATGCTCAGTTGCCTATTTTATACTATATTGTAAAAGTTGCATTGCACGTACAGGAGTCTGTTCTTATGTGAACGACTATCAAGTACAGTTTGGCAGTGTCTTCTCATGCTTGCACTCAAGTTCAGAATGGTCTTTAAGTCACTGCGTTCCCTTAGTGAAAAAGACTGGTACCAAGCTCCTGGAAATTGTTTGCTAGATTTGTCGAGCTAATAATGCTAGCTGTAGACATCTGATCGGGTTCAAGTCCGGGGAGCGGGTTGACCGCTCCATACGCTCCACTCGCTCCGTGTCCAGATACTTTAGGGCAACCCTGGTAGTGTAATGACAGACCTTAAGTAATCGAAAATGAAGCTGTAGCCGACTAAGGCCGTACAAAGATAGCATCCCTATAACGCTGATAGCATCCAAATAACGCTCATGATACACCGATCGAGATCACAAATGTTGGTGTGTCAATCTCAGTTGATCCTGCCCCAGACCGTCATCAAACCCCCATCAAACTGGTCGTGTGCTGTTACCTTATAAGGAAAACATCTTTCCTGTATCCTCCGCACCCTAGTTTATCTTTCCATATTGTCAAGGCAATATCGACCTTCGTTTGTGAGGAAAACTGGTATCCAATGTTGTCAGGTCCAAACAATATGTTCTCATATCCATCCAGTTAGTTACTAATGATAATTTAAAGTCAGTGGGATGCGAATACGTGGTCTTCTAGCTCGTGTAGTCTGGACTGGATAGTCTGGGTGGAGACATTCACCCAAGATTTACTTAGAAGGTCTCCTAAAAGCTGAGTAGCAGTTGCAAAGCGGTTCTTTCGCACCTGAATTAGCAGACAGCAATCATCAGCCCTTGAAATAGGTCTTTCACTTACAAGTGTGTCATTCTGTCGATACCTGGACCTGACTCAGATTATATGAACTGTGACCTCCTTAGCCTCGTGGTGACCGGCCCCTTGTTCCACAATCCCTATAGTTTCCTGTTTTAGTTAAATGTTGTCTTTCATTTTCGTTAGCAATCTTTAGCTAAACTCAGATGATGTTTGTCTCATGAACAAACTACAGGAACGTTTCATACGAAGTGCAAGATACATATTCACGTACAAAACAAGGGGTGCGTGTGTAAAGACAAGTCACACAATCATTGTTTTCTCAGGAGCGCATGTTTACAGCGAAGACCATTTAATGAACTGAAATAAAACAGAAATGAAACCACACATAACATTATGCACCAAATGTCTGATGCTCAGCTATGTTGATTCCATTATTAACATTGCAAACTTTTTTAGGTTTGATAATAATCAGTTTTAATCGATTATTTTATGAATAGATTGATACTAAAACAAAGGTTCTGGCCAATAACTTGAGAACTCATGGAGACTTGAGATTTGGTAGGTAGGTTTGGCATAGGGAGTAGATGATTCCTATTGATTTGGAGCCAAAAGGGTCAAAGTTACCAGGGAGAGAGTTTCAAATAAGTTGTAAGCTTTTTACTCGATCCTTATTGATTTTCTATGTATATATACTATTATATATTTTCTTGGATAAATTCTGTTTATAATAAAGTCACCGGGGGCCCACACTTTGAGAACGGTGGGAATCAGACTGTCATTTTGACAGCTCTTTTTTCATTTGAAACAATAAATGCTAATTTTCTGCTATCCAGGATATTTACCAAAAGACTGAAGTGGAAATTATTTAGACAGCGACAAGATGTTCGGTAATGGTAGGAATTGATTCGGAAAAAGTTTAGTCGATTAATAATTGCCAAAATTCACCGATTAATCGACTAATGATTAAAAACGGAATACACTAAAAACCAGCCATTTTGAGAAAACAAAATGCCTTAACCAAACTCTGTCATAAGAACTGTATTGCAAACTGTCAGATGTGAAAAAACACTTGCTGAAGTACACATAATTTTGTGTCATACAATGCTGGAAATATCAGTCCCATAACTCAGCCCGCAGTGACAACTGCTGCATTGTTTCAGCACTATGTGTCTTCACCTTTAACAGTTAAATGAAACAAATGTAGTAAATTGTGCCATCAAAGACTAGTAAAAGTGCACAATATTCTGGTTATATATAAAGTCACCATACTTTCACATACAGATCGATACTTTTGGGAACAAATAGAAAACCGGGAAACTGGCATACTTACTATGGTTTATATAAGTTTTTTACAGTATTTACAGTACACAAACTGCATGTCAAGTTTTCCTTCTTTTGGTGGCTTAGGTGGGTCTAGGATCATGAAACCGAAATGGTCCCAAACTTCAGATTTTCCCTTTCCTTTTCGAGGATTTGGATAAAGTTCCTCCATGATTGCCAAGGGAAACAACTCTTAAAACTAATTCCTTGACGAAATATTTTTATCGTCATCGTCACGTCTGCGTCCTTGTGGTCACGACTTCGTGACGATCTGATTAATCAGCCCATCACTAATGTCCGTGCTTGAATAATAATTCAATTTTAAGTCAACAGATAAAATGGTATATGCGATGCATAAACTAGACTTCAAGTAATTGTAAGAAAAACGTTGCTGCATGAACGGAAGGAATTCTTCGACCTTGACCTTTTATTGAACAGTCTTGCTACATTATTTATGGCATAATCAGGCTGGCAAACTCTTTCCAAACCTAGAGTATCGCTAATGTGTTGGTGACATCACTTTAAGTATTAAAGTCAGCAAGTATGGACAAATGTGTTGTTCTTAACATGCAATTCTGCAATCGAATTTGCATCTGAGTGATAAAACATGCATCAGCTCTGCCGAATAAATTTAAATTCAGGCAGCCATTTCCATTAAAAAAATACGCAATTACTTCTGGCACTGATGTTTCAACTGTAAGAGACACACCATCTCTTTGGACTAAAATATAGCTTATAGAAAATGTGTTATTATATTGAATATCAATTATTAAACATATTAAAAATC
This sequence comes from Cyclina sinensis, assembly GCA_012932295.1. Lineage (NCBI taxonomy): Eukaryota > Metazoa > Mollusca > Bivalvia > Venerida > Veneridae > Cyclina > Cyclina sinensis. The sequence goes on from JAAONU010000014.1 coordinate 35,265,379, forward strand.
AACTTCGTTAACCTGTATCCACCTCCTGGTATTAGCATGGAAGTGAGATTTTAGTTGTGTCTAGTAATTAACAGGATTACGTGGGGCGCATGGCATTCCTTTTATTGCACTTACGAGTAAAAAATAAAATGCATCCGGAATGCGTGGTTTGAAAGAGAAAAGAAATGTTGTGGCGTATTATAACAATTATTACAATTATATTCCTTAAGTTTGAAGAAGTAATCGTTTTTTTCCTCTTATTGAAACGGAAGTATGCTTTAGCTGCTTTCATAAAATCTTTATTATGGAAAATTCAGGGCTGGGAATCAAAACTGCGTCATATTCTCTTTTTTGTAAACAAACGCCGCCATCTTTAATTGAAAAAAACCATATTTATGTTTATTACTTTTTCTTTTGAAAATGACTGATAATAAGATATGTATATGAACACGCTCCGCTTTTTTTCGCTTCATTTGGTGTATGAAACTTGCAAAACTATTTTGAGAAACAAAAGTTATAGCGAACTGGAAACTCGAAGCGGACAAGACTTTGCGAAAATTTGACAAGATACGACGCAGTTAATATTGCTCCATCTTACGTCTTAACCCGCAAATTGTATATATACTCGTTACAGATCTAAATATAAGGTTCAAAACCTAATTTTGCATCATATTACGTCAAAGTGTCATATAACAGAGATATCTATTTACCAAAAAAAACGATGATTTGTACAAAATAATAAGCGTGTGTGACCCATTGCTAATGACAACTGCTTGGCAACGCCTACTCATGCTACCTCATGAGGTTTCTGGCAGTCCCAGCGGAGAAGGCGGCCCATTCTTGCATCAATATGGCCCCAAGCTCCTGGATGCTTGTAGGTTGTACCTGGCGAGCTGATATCCGTACCTGTAGCTCATTCCACATGTGCTCAATTATATTTAAGTCCGAGTGATCGAGCTGGCCAGTCAAGGTGCTCAATACTCTCCCTCTGCAGGTAGTGCTGGACTACCCGGGTCCTGTGGGGACGCGCAAACTGTTAATTAAACTGAACTGATCGCCCCGGCATACAGACTGACCTTGGTGTCTAACATCTCATCGATGTACCACTGACCAGTCAATGTACTTCCATTTAGCACAACGAGGTTAGTCCGTCCGTTCCAGCTGATGCCTCCCCACACCATAACTGACTCACCTCCATGGCGGTCGTGCTCAGCAATATTTCCGGCTTGTAACCTTTCCCCAGGTCTTCTCCAGACTATTGCACGTCTATCAGTAAAGTCTAGGCAAAACCTAGACTCACCGGTGAGACTCACCAGTTTTGTCTGGTCCACCTCATTCCTTCCAAACGGGCCTGGCGGTGACGACGAGTCAATCGAATTCTTATGCAGGGTCTTATTGATTGCAGATTACCCTCGCGCAACCTTCTACGCACCGTCTGAGTACAAACATTGACAACAGAACCATTAAGAAGGTCATTACGAAGATGCGTTGCCGTTGCAAACCGTCCTCGAAGGGCCTGAATAATCAAGAATCGTTCTTGAGCTGCTGTTGTCACCTTTGTCTGCCTCCGCCATGCCTGAGGGGTGTACCATACTACTGGCTCTGGTAATTATTGTGTGGTGTACAAAGTGACCAATGTAAAAAAGGTCTGACCTTTGAATGACCATGAATTTGTAATGTCGGTGTATAAGGACAATAATGTGTCTCTGTTCCCAATAAAAAAAGGAAAAACGAGGGGTGCATGCTTTCCGTGACTACGTAGCAAAACTATCTGATAAAACAGTTTGCATTTAGTTTGGGTCCATCTCAAAACATTGCTGAATCAAACTATGCAAAATAAAAAAATTGAATCCTTTTTACACGTTTCATAATATAGTGAGAAACTTTTGGTGCTTAGCAAAAGTTGAGAAGTATATGAAAAATGGCTGGAAAAACTAAAATTCAAAGTTTTGTGGAAAGTTAACTCAGCATTATAAGTATACAACCATCAGGATAAACACACACAACTTAACCATCTTGCAAAACAAAATCAAACTCAGTGCACACACTACATGCTGAGGACATGCAAATCTAGGCTAAGTACTAAAAACGTTTGATTATATTCCAAATAATAACTGCTAAAAAGCACAGATATACTTACAGTGGACTTTAAGAAGAAAATAATCCAACAACATTAAATGTTTATATTAGTTATTAGTAGTGCAAAGTTTAATTGAAATCCCACAAATATTTGCTGCTGTATAGCAGAGAAATGCTGCAACAAAATGCACAACTAGACTTGGCTATTACGATTTTTACCAAGTATTATTAACATCTGAGAAACAGTTGCTGAAAAACCGTCTGGCCAACTTTTGCCTACGTATGACCGTCCAGCGCACGTGGATCCAATATAGCCCCAGATATTCTATCTTGTGTTTAAAAAGATATCAGTATTTCGTTTGATACTTTCATTTTTTTATCCCCAGCTTTTTTCGTACCCAAATACGATATATTCATCTTCCAAGGGAATAAATACTAATGTTTGAAGTCAGTTGCTCTGTGTATTCCTTGTTTCGTTGTAAACTGTCTCATCACTAGCAATGCATCCAAAATTAGCCAATTTGCATATAGAAAGGGTATTTAACTGAACTAGAAACTGAATTACAAAATCTGTAAGAAGTCTTTTGTTCTATTAGTGCCACATTCTTACAGAACATCCAGATAGAAGTTTTGTTAAGCCAAGGGCAAGGCAGGTAGAAAATCAATTCGGCGTAGTCATCTAAACAAATTTTTGATTATATCTACTATGCAGATATGAACTATTTTGCTAAGACGAGATCGTAATTCAAAATGAATAGTTAATCATTTTCTATGAATAAAAGTGTAAAATGCAGGTGGAAAAGGGTACGTTGCACCGTTAAAAACGTTTTGCGGCGCATGAACGCGGACATTATAGACTACCGTAGTGAATGGTGCAAAAGTGAAGGAAGTGGGAAAAGGTGTTACATTTGTGTATAACTGTTAACTTAATTCGCATAATAGAAAACCAGCATACCTAGTTCCCCTGTGCATTTTTTATATGTTTTATTTACGTTTCTGATTTTTATTTACATTTAAGGCATGTAAATAAAAATGTTTTTTTGTTGTTGTTGTTGTTTTTTTGTTTTTGTTTTTTTTATTCGTGTGATTATCAAAAATTGCAATTGCCAACACTCTGGTAAACACCACAGCATCCAGATATGTTCAGATAAGGGTACGTTTTAGTATTTTACACATTAAGTTCACCAGAGGGGGCATTTAATTGACACTACTTTCCGTGCATTTTTTCTTAAAGTTATAATACCGCCCAATAGCAAAAATAAAACAGTATCGCCAATTTATGTAAGTATTCACATCAATGCATAGACAACTTGCTAAAAAGATTATTTGCTTTTTTTCTCCCACATAACTTTGCTATATTCGTGGATGTCAACGGATATAAAAATAATCACCTACTTTCGTTTTCGGTAACATCTCGACCATTGCTCGGATTTAATCGGAAGATGCTAATTTGCATACAGTCATTAGTTATTTTTAGAAGCAACATTTCACTTACAGGACTGAAAAATTTAGTGCCGATAGGTATCCTCGCCAGATCGATTTGTTCCTCTGTAATTTTTATAGCTTTTTCTCAGTGTTGCAAATGTTTTGACGATAACACTTCTGTGTGCGGTTTAGTCTTAGTTTCTATCTTTTTGAACTAACACGTTTTGAATAATTCACTCTTGTTGTTTACGTCACGTATTCAAAACTGATCATGTGACACTAACGACTCGTTTTACGGATATTGGCGAAGTGCTTTCGGCATTTTCCGAATCAATTTAAAACCGGCAGATCATAAGATAATGTTTATAATAATATCCTGATGCATCTCAAACATCTTGTCATCCACAAAAAACATAACCATGCAGATAAGGGTGTTGATAAAGTTTTTAAGCATTCTAGAGTTCGTATTTGGTTACTTTTTAATGATGATTACGGCCAGTATTATATTTTTACATCAATACATGTATGTCTATATTGCGTTTTTGTTACAGTTTCTGCTTGTGTAGTTTCTATTTGTCTGGTTTGTGTCATATACCAGGCATTTACCATATCTAGAAAAATATTTTTTACATTCACGACCATTCACGAGCCTTTTCGTTCTTCACAGTTATATATATTAAAGCGTTTCAAAATTTTGACTTCACTGCTGTTTACTTTTAAAGTCTAAACACGGAGATCTTACCAATCCTATATTGCATTAGTAAGAGCTATGGTGGTAGTTAATTACTAAATTATCTTTATCTCTCGCTGTAAATCAGAGCATTCTCTTTGTATGGATGTATAATAAGTTGATAGTGTTATTAAACCAGATACAGACAATTTGCCTCTAGGGTAATATAAAATTACGTTATATTAATTACGTTTCCGGAGGCAAGACTGGTATCTGACAAGATGAGGGTAATAACCGGTTTATAAGGAATTAAGGAGACATAATTTTGAAAGAGTCTGATATAACCTAAGGGGTCACGACATATTTGAAAGTGGAATTGGTATTGTAAGTAAAGAAATGAATCATTTTTTTTTAATTTTACGTGTAAGTAAGTTATTTTGCCCGTGCTTTTCTTTCCCAAAACAATTTTCTACAATTACTCATTAGCTTCTGAATCTACTGTTTAAGCTCTAATCATGCGCTTTTAATTTTCTTCGACGTGATGCAGGATTGATTCTGCTTTTGTTGAATATTCAAGTGAACTTAGTCAGAATATATGAGACAGGTGGAAGCAATCATTAAGTCTCCGTATGCAGACTGAACATTCTCTATGGTAATTGTATTGTCTTTTAGATTGCTTCTCTACTCTTGTCTGATGGGTAAACCTGTTCAGCTGACTAAAAACATTTCAAGCCAAATGTAGGGTAAGAGTTTTACTCCTTTAAGAAATAACTTCAATCAAAACTGACTGTTCCTTTGCATATAAATAATTAGTGTGATGATAGTAGCCTTTTTGCACTACACGTGAATTATAATACAAAAAAAAATAGTGATATTTGGGCTATGAAATTAAAAGTAATACATGTATTACAGGTCTGCCTACGAAAACGATGAGGTTGGAGAACTTCAAAATGTGAATTAATCTCTCTAAATAATAAATAAATACCCTGCTAACAGTAAATGTATCATAAAGTGAATAAGCGAATTTTTTATTACCTATTGTATTTTCGAAAGCTTGATTTCACGTACCGTGCTTGAATTAATTCACAAGGAGACTACCCCAATTCTTTGTTTTGGTTTTATCTTTATATATCCTATTTCTTCAATCGATTTTTATCAGTACTGACGACTGGAATCTGATAAGCAAATTGCATCAAAGCTAGTGAAGGATTTAGTCTTAATTACGTTATTTGATTGACAACATTAATCATTTACATGAAATTGTTACGTCCCAAAATAAGGTATTCTGTCTGCAATTAGATAGGAAGGAAAAGGCTTGAGAGAAGCAAGAACTGTTGAGGGAAAGTATTTATTAATTCCTTGATACAACTATTCTACCGTATTTGCTAAGATTTAGACCAGTTTCGGCCACTTTTCCTGAACCATAACAACACAAACAACAATAACAACAAAAACACTTCATTTATAGGTGTGAAACCACCAAATAGATTCCTTCTTTATTCTATATAAAATTCATAAAGTTCACAGGGCTGTAAAACATAGCAAAACCTTTTTTAAATAGCTTTAACTTACATATTCTTGTAGATCTATATCTGTACTCATGAAAAATAGCCAGAAAAGTGGGGGTTGTGTTTCAAACAAGAAAGATATTTCTGCTCATGTAAACTTACCCATAAAATTAACAAAAAATCTGAGCCAATTTTCAGATTGGGGTATGTGAAACAATTTCACATTGTGAATTCTATTCTGAACGCATATGAGCATAAAATTGCTACCACACTATCAGAAATAGTCAAACAAAATGATTCCAGCAAAAAAAGTACACAGATTAGGGCAAAAATGTTAAAAATAGCCAAGAAAACTGAGAACTATTTCTAGCCGCCATTATGCGGGTACCATTTTTTGAGCTGAATTGGTGGTTTCATACCTATAAGAAAACTTTTTTTTTCTGATACTGTGATTTTTTGGTTTCTACATCAAGAGTGACTAATTTCAACTTAAGAAAATCAAATTTCAGTCCAGAAATACTAGTACTTTTCATAAAATGAAGCTTTTAAAATGACTCAAAATGTCTGTGCGGACTGCGAACAAGAGCAGCAAAATGAAAGAAAGTGTCTGTGGTGAAATTACTCTGTTATTTTTTAAAACGCGTTATATATTTGAACCAAATCTGTCTCAGCTTATGTGTGAATACTTAATTTATCCAATTTTATCAAATTTAGGGTTACACATTAGTAGAAAATACATAATATTCTTAGTTGCATGAAGATTTTTTGGGAAAAAAGGCAAATTTTTCAAATTATTTTGACTTTCAAGTCATATTTTGTCCTAATAAGCATGACTGAACTGCAATTCTCTATCTTGTATGTGAAAAGGCATCACACTAGATTATTTCAAGAGGTTACTGTTATACCTCCAGGTCAAAAATCAGCAAATAGATTTCAAAAGCTATGGTCCTTCTGTCTGCCAAAAAAGATCAAAATTTCTCTGGTCCTTCTCTGTCTTGTATCCCCATCTGTCTCAAATGATAGTTTATGCTGTCCATGCCTTCTTTAAACCTAAGAACTGAAGTATTTATATACAATATAACAGAATAAATGCTACATTTTTCTTCTTTCATGCCAATTACACCTCTTTGAAGGAGGAAATTTTAACAATTTTAATTCAGGAAAAGTCCAGGAACACCACCTGAATGTTAGACATGTATTCAACATACAAAATTTTATTGTTCATCTATCATATACTGTCTTTACACTGATATAAATTGTTCTTTTTACTTCTTGAGCAATGTTTAACTGTAAGTATGAATGAAAATGACTGTTTACTTACTAAAAATGGCAATGATAGATCTTCAACATGGGCTCCACCTCCTATGGCCAGTGTGTAGTCATGTGAGTACATCTGATATGTGCAAAAGGCAAAGCAATCCTTGAGTCCTAAACACAGATACAACCAAAGGAAGGGATTTTTCTAACTGATTAGAAGAATATTTCACTCTGAAAATAGAAAATGCATATATTGGTAGCTACTGCATGTAACATATACCCACAAATTTTAAACTTTACTTTTCTACCTAATTAGCATGTTCCCTTTCAAGATCACTTCATACCCTTACAATATAGCATAAACAGTCAAGCAAATGTTATAAATTGTATGAAATTGATGTGGAACACAGTTTTGGCTAAAGCAATGTAGCTGCAGTGGATGGGTTTCCAGAAAATAGCATTGCTTTAGCCTGAAAATTTCCAAATACAAGTACTGTTCCTCCATCCATACCTTGTATGCAAACTGTCAAACTAGAATAATAGCACTGGTTATGTGAAAATACTGTAGCCTAACAAAGATGAAAGCTTACACAATAAAAGTATTAACAGAATCAGAAAACAGATTCCAAGAGTAATATTATTTTGTTAGCTTTGAGGTACCTGTCTTTGTGAACCAGCCACAAATATTATACCACTGTCTGCTTAAGACTTCCCAAAGCCTCAACTACACACTATCTTAATCAAATATCATGAAAACTTGAAAGAAGCTTAATTCACTTTCTTCTTATCCATAAACAGACTAATATAAAACATAAACAGAAGCTCAATGACCATAAGAAACATTGTTTGACTGAATTAAGTCCTACTGTGCAGTAAAACCTGACATTACCAAACTTCTTGTTCTCATCATACACATGAATTTTGAACTCAGCTAACTGTTTCATGTTCACTAAATAAGCTAAACTACACTAAATGGCTCTTGTGAGCACTCTGGCAGCTTACAAAACTTACTCCTTGCCAAAAATATCAGGTTTGTGTACACAAAAATTCTGTTTACAGTTTTACAAGGACAATTTTCCTGCAATTTTACCATAATGGCTTAACTGCAGTATGAAAAGTTTGAAAACTCACTAAATCCACTCCTGGCATACTTCTTTACAGCATTTTAGCAATAAAAACATCAAAATTCTACATTCTGGCAAGTTTAAAAGTTTTCATATGCAGACAACAGGAAATGAAATTTTTCTTATAGGTGTGAAACCACCAAATAGATTCCTTCTTTATTCTATATAAAATTCATAAAGTTCACAGGGCTGTAAAACATAGCAAAACCTTTTTTAAATAGCTTTAACTTACATATTCTTGTAGATCTATATCTGTACTCATGAAAAATAGCAAGAAAAGTGGGGGTTGTGTTTCAAACAAGAAAGATATTTCTGCTCATGTAAACTTACCCATAAAATTAACAAAAAATCTGAGCTAATTTTCAGATTGGGGTATGTGAAACAATTTCACATTGTGAATTCTATTCTGAATGCATATGAGCATAAAATTGCTACCACACTATCAGAAATAGTCAAACAAAATGATTCCAGCAAAAAAAATACACAGATTAGGGCAAAAATGTTAAAAATAGCCAAGAAAACTGAGAACTATTTCTAGCCGCCATTATGCGGGTACCATTTTTTGAGCTGAATTGGTGGTTTCATACCTATAAGAAAACTTTTTTTTTCTGATACTGTGATTTTTTGGTTTCTACATCAAGAGTGACTAATTTCAACTTAAGAAAATCAAATTTCAGTCCAGAAATACTAGTACTTTTCATAAAATGAAGCTTTTAAAATGACTCAAAATGTCTGTGCGGACTGCGAACAAGAGCAGCAAAATGAAAGAAAGTGTCTGTGGTGAAATTACTCTGTTATTTTTTAAAACGCGTTATATATTTGAACCAAATCTGTCTCAGCTTATGTGTGAATACTTAATTTATCCAATTTTATCAAATTTAGGGTTACACATTAGTAGAAAATACATAATATTCTTAGTTGCATGAAGATTTTTTGGGAAAAAAAAGCAAATTTTTCAAATTATTTTGACTTTCAAGTCATATTTTGTCCTAATAAGCATGACTGAACTGCAATTCTCTATCTTGTATGTGAAAAGGCATCACACTAGATTATTTCAAGAGGTTACTGTTATACCTCCAGGTCAAAAATCAGCAAATAGATTTCAAAAGCTATGGTCCTTCTGTCTGCCAAAAAAGATCAAAATTTCTCTGGTCCTTCTCTGTCTTGTATCCCCATCTGTCTCAAATGATAGTTTATGCTGTCCATGCCTTCTTTAAACCTAAGAACTGAAGTATTTATATACAATATAACAGAATAAATGCTACATTTTTCTTCTTTCATGCCAATTACACCTCTTTGAAGGAGGAAATTTTAACAATTTTAATTCAGAAAAGTCCAGGAACACCACCTGAATGTTAGACATGTATTCAACATACAAAATTTTATTGTTCATCTATCATATACTGTCTTTACACTGATATAAATTGTTCTTTTTACTTCTTGAGCAATGTTTAACTGTAAGTATGAATGAAAATGACTGTTTACTTACTAAAAATGGCAATGATAGATCTTCAACATGGGCTCCACCTCCTATGGCCAGTGTGTAGTCATGTGAGTACATCTGATATGTGCAAAAGGCAAAGCAATCCTTGAGTCCTAAACACAGATACAACCAAAGGAAGGGATTTTTCTAACTGATTAGAAGAATATTTCACTCTGAAAATAGAAAATGCATATATTGGTAGCTACTGCATGTAACATATACCCACAAAATTTAAACTTTACTTTTCTACCTAATTAGCATGTTCCCTTTCAAGATCACTTCATACCCTTACAATATAGCATAAACAGTCAAGCAAATGTTATAAATTGTATGAAATTGATGTGGAACACAGTTTTGGCTAAAGCAATGTAGCTGCAGTGGATAGGTTTCCAGAAAATAGCATTGCTTTAGCCTGAAAATTTCCAAATACAAGTACTGTTCCTCCATCCATACCTTGTATGCAAACTGTCAAACTAGAATAATAGCACTGGTTATGTGAAAATACTGTAGCCTAACAAAGATGAAAGCTTACACAATAAAAGTATTAACAGAATCAGAAAACAGATTCCAAGAGTAATATTATTTTGTTAGCTTTGAGGTACCTGTCTTTGTGAACCAGCCACAAATATTATACCACTGTCTGCTTAAGACTTCCCAAAGCCTCAACTACACACTATCTTAATCAAATATCATGAAAACTTGAAAGAAGCTTAATTCACTTTCTTCTTATCCATAAACAGACTAATATAAAACATAAACAGAAGCTCAATGACCATAAGAAACATTGTTTGACTGAATTAAGTCCTACTGTGCAGTAAAACCTGACATTACCAAACTTCTTGTTCTCATCATACACATGAATTTTGAACTCAGCTAACTGTTTCATGTTCACTAAATAAGCTAAACTACACTAAATGGCTCTTGTGAGCACTCTGGCAGCTTACAAAACTTACTCATTGCCAAAAATATCAGGTTTGTGTACACAAAATTCTGTTTACAGTTTTACAAGGACAATTTTCCTGCAATTTTACCATAATGGCTTAACTGCAGTATGAAAAGTTTGAAAACTCACTAAATCCACTCCTGGCATACTTCTTTACAGCATTTTAGCAATAAAAACATCAAAATTCTACATTCTGGCAAGTTTAAAAGTTTTCATATGCAGACAACAGGAAATGAAATTTTTCTTATAGGTGTGAAACCACCAAATAGATTCCTTCTTTATTCTATATAAAATTCATAAAGTTCACAGGGCTGTAAAACATAGCAAAACCTTTTTTAAATAGCTTTAACTTACATATTCTTGTAGATCTATATCTGTACTCATGAAAAATAGCAAGAAAAGTGGGGGTTGTGTTTCAAACAAGAAAGATATTTCTGCTCATGTAAACTTACCCATAAAATTAACAAAAAATCTGAGCTAATTTTCAGATTGGGGTATGTGAAACAATTTCACATTGTGAATTCTATTCTGAACGCATATGAGCATAAAATTGCTACCACACTATCAGAAATAGTCAAACAAAATGATTCCAGCAAAAAAAGTACACAGATTAGGGCAAAAATGTTAAAAATAGCCAAGAAAACTGAGAACTATTTCTAGCCGCCATTATGCGGGTACCATTTTTTGAGCTGAATTGGTGGTTTCATACCTTATAAGGTTTCAATTTTACTTATGATTAAGCCGTTTACTTACATTGATGGCTACCTAGTACGATAATTAAGACAAAAAGGTTATTGATAATTAATATACTTTTAGAAGATGAACTAGATGTGAATGCTGCGTAAACCAAACAAATGTTCAACAAATTTGAAAAGCATTTCAGTGACAGTATAACCTTATCAAATCAGGAAGACAAAAACTTATAAAAATGGCAGGGTTTTTTTTCGATTATCACATATTGTTAGACGCTCGTTCATATTATTTGGCTTAAACTTAATTGTTTTCAGCAAAATCAGAATAATTGAATGCAAACTTCACAGAGTTTCAGCATTTGTACTATCACCAGCATCAGCACGAAGACCCGCTTCTCTTTTATAATTCATATTGTTGTCTATTTCCTGCTTAAGAAATGAGGTAGTCGCTTTTTATTTCTATTAAACCTTCAAACTCAATGTTTCCGACAGCGAATATGGTTCGGTAAGTGTTAATTTAAAATCTGCACGATGATAGGTTTTAGCTTAATAGCTAAAAGTTCTACTCTATATCTAATCAATTTAGAAAGGATTGTCTACAAAACAACTGATTATTAAGCCTGTCATTTTCACCATAACGGCGATGAAATATGTATAAGGAATAATTGTTTTGGTATCAAATTACACATTTTTCTTATGAATTTTGCCTCTCTCACCTATATATCACGTCAGTTATCATTTGCCAAAACTCTCTATAATTACCGGAATAATGAAACTTCAGGAACTAATCATCTACGGACGTTCGTTTTTCGTTGGCATTTGAAGGGGAAAATTACAGAAAACAGAATCACTTGGAGAATACAGTCAAGACGAATAGGAGGACATGCAGTCCGTTGTTTTGGTTTGACCTTCACGCTCGACAAATGAATCTAAAATAATAACAAATAAGCGGTTAGATATAGAGTAATATAATTAATAAAATCAAAAAAATGATAAATTAACAATAGGTTATTTTCTCGGTACTTTCCAACATGGGTTTTCATAAAGATTAAAGTAATGACAAACTAGAGTCAGGGCCTTCTATATAAACACTCAATGGAGTTTAAAATATATGAAGTTTGAAGAGTTTCTTATGAACTGATTACTTCCTCCTTTGTCTCCGAAACGAAACAGTGGCAAGGAAAATTATCACACAGGAATATGTGGTGAGCTTACCAAACATTACGTCTTCTTGTCTTTGAGGTTTGAAATGATTCCGATGCTAATTGTTCATTGCATTCATTATTACCAACTAACAAAAGGATGCGGTCAGATGGATGGACAGAAGGTCACAGTGCAGATGTATGGCAGTGCCAAAACCAAAAGAGTACGTTCTTACGTAAGGAACTACAGTGAAAACATTCATCTGTTTTTAACAAACATCTTTTAGTATCTGCGTTTCATATACCTAACGCTTGTAATATGAAAAAAACAGAACGTTGTTCAACCCTCTGATACATTAATCACTTCTAAATTCGCGTATTGTTTTATCATTTCATGAAGTGTTCATTAATTTAAGGTTTCCTTGTTTGTTTGTTTTTTTCCAAATGAAATCCTTTCATATCTGTATTCTTTTTACAGGCAAAAGCAATTACAAAAGCCATTTACACCATATCTGAGATGATATATGGATATGGGATCGTATCTTATTACACATTAGTGAAAGAAACTTTGCCTCTCTCGCCTGTTTATCACAAGTGTCACATATCACAAGCTCCATAAAAACAAAACCGCTTTCAGCAAATTAGGAATAAAAGTTGAAAGTAGTTGAAGAGTTTCTTTGTTAATTTGCTTTGTTTTAGAGAAAACTTGTCTGCAAGTTATGATAAATGAACACTTCCAATTTGTTTGCGGGTCTCGTACAGGTTATAAATTGTAAAAACACGTTCTCATATCTATCAATCTTTATTTTATGCTTCATTGACAGTGCTATTAACCAAAAACATTCACACCAGTCTATACTATCTCCCCTATTAAGCTTGACAACTTAAATGCAACTAAATGACTGAAAATTAGCTGATGGACTTTGAAAAGGTCCTTGCAAAACCAACGAGAAAGAATTACGCTGATGTGTTAAAACTGAAATGCTCGATTCATGTGCGTCTGTTTGTGTGATTAGTTCATTGATTTTGTGATTTGATATTTTGAATATTAGGATTACATGACACCATTAGACTGAATGTCTGCATTTGAGACTTGTTTCACGTTTAATTCAAAGAAGAGTTCAATCTTCTCATTCATCACCGTGATTTATAAAATGTAGTGTTCAAGATCAATATAATACAATCTAACCAAATAAGAGTGTTCATGTTGATAAATTGTGCGCATTGACTCTAAAACATTGAGAGTTTGTTGAACCCTAGAAATGTTGAAAAGATTTGCACGTACTTTTAAACGTTAGTTCTGTGGCTTTGTCAGAGAGAAAATTATTTACATCCTAAACATTTAAAATCCTGTTATATGGAATTCTAACTTCATGTAAACTATTTAAGAATTAGATTTTTGAAATGGCATTTCCTTCGATGTCTTCAGCTAATATTCTTTTGTTTAGAATGGAAAATAAAACGAGCTCTTGGTGTCTACAAGGAATGCCTTTATTGGACAGAAGAATTATTGGACTGGTATCTATGTTTAAAATTGGACTGGTATCTTTGTTTAAAATTGGACTGGTATCTATGTTTAAAATTACAATTAATGAAACAGAATATATTATTTTACGGAAACACCCTAGTTAAAACAAGTAAAGAAAGAGAGACGGCAGCACATCTTGCTTAGAATTTCTGTTCTGTTTTATAAAACTATGGACCCAAGCGTGTTCTTAAGATAAATGTGTTTATCTCAAATCATCGTTAAGTAAACCACGCATAATTCGAAAAGAGTCCAATCTGCCTGACAGCGTGTGTTTTCGAACCATTTATCACAAATAATGTTCAAACAGTTTTGTTCACAGTTGTGAATCATGTATCTTAGTTCAGTGTAATACAACGTGGTCCAGAGCAATGAATATGAAGTGTGAAGCATTAAATCTGCTGAAAAGGATTTTCAGTCATCATCTAAATAAAACAACTTGATTTAAATAATCGAACTGCCTATGCAAGTTTCATTTTATATGTTCCCTGGAAAGTTTTCGGGAGAGCATAAATTTGTCGCTCTGTCCACACGTTCGTAACGCTTGATGTCCCGACCATAACTCACAAACTGATAAACTTATCAACATGAAACTTCAAAGGTTTTCTCACTGAGTAAAAGTGCATTGCCTAAGAACGATTACTCTGCACTTCTTCATTTTGGAGGATTTGCCTATGTTGAGTCTTTTGATAGATAATCTTTTGTCTGTAGATTAACTCTGAGACTATCAGAGCTATCAACTTGAAACTCCATGGGTAGATAGACCTTATAATATAAGAGACGCGCAGTGTACAAGAACCATCACTCGGCACTTCAGTTTTGGAGTAATTTCCCTTAAAGTTTGTTAATTTTCATACTTATTTTTTTTTTGTCCGGAGCATAACTCAAATATTATGAGCATAAGAAGAGTAACATCCTTTTTTTTAATGTCTGAGTCATTATTCTATGTTAATTTTCATATCCTGAGCGCATTACTCAAAGACTTTAAAAGATATAAACATGAAACTTTATAGGTGAAGAGATCCAACCGTGGAAGAGTGCAGTGCACATAAATATTGTAAATTGTTAATTCATAGTAATTACTTTATTTCTGTCCCGAAACTCAATGACTTTAAGGAGGTATCAACATGAAACTTCATAGTACGATAGATGTGATTGACACCGTATCTCTCTATTGCATATTGTTTTAGTTATTGCCTTTAATTTGTAAATTTTCAGACTTAGCTTGTTCACCCTGTATAATAGATTTTAGGCCTATTCATTAAAGAAGGCTTACTTTTCAGATTGATTTGAGTAGACAATTTTCTAACATACATTTTATATAAAGGCAAGGATTGGTATTTGAAGCAAATGTGTATTTACAATGCAAAATGCCATGATTATATGATCTAACTTAAATAAAACTCATACATTTTGCTTTAAAAGTCATGTCATTCACTTCTATATCAATTATTAAATTTAATTCCATTCGGATTACTTTCAGCCTAATAAACTACATTTTTTATTGTCCTCTACTCAGTTCTAAATCTTATGAATAAGAATTTTTCGGGGAGCAGAACCCAGTTCCAACGGTTTCTTGTTTCTTAACGTTTATGTTTCCTTTCTTCTTCTTCTTCTTTTCATTATTATTATTATTATCATTATCTATTCTATCGAATTATTCGAAATTAACTAACACTATCGGTTCTGTCAAGATTCGAAGTATTGAAATGAAATTATTCAGTATTTTGCTGAAAGGTAAGCCTTGCGATAAACTGATGTCATAATGATAAGCAAGAACTCTTTGTAAAAGCTCACAGCACTTGAAATTAAACAACACATAGATTATTCTGAAAGCGATGTGTTGACCATTTCATTGAGGAAGCCACCGTCAAAGGCGTGCATTTCCTTAAAAAGATGACGTGGTTATCCAACAGTAAAAGCCCAATGTCATAAGTAAGACTCAATTTACAGAAACAATCAGTGATAAAACTTAATGCATAATTGTGTCTGCCAAAACGCATAGTATATACTTCAATACATAAAGCCAAATTCGTTTACAAAAATTGCGTGTCAGTATTTCAGATAAGACACTTAACTTTACAAACTGTATCTCTACAAAAATTATGTGAGTCAAATTATTCTCTTAATATATTTATGGATACTGAAATATATTGAAATGCAGAGACAAACGTAAAAACTATTCAAAAGTCTAAATATTAAATCCATTATACTGCATTGAATAATCATAGACTAAATAAACTCTACTAGTTTTTAGAAAAATGCAAACTGTTACAGTTTAATCATTATTTACTACTTGTAAGAAGTTTTTACACAGTTAAAATGTATTTGACGTGCAATATATCGTCTCACAAAATTATAATATTTTTGAAATAATATCATGTCATGTCATATCGTACTATTACATTAGCAGGTTTCTGCTATACTTGAATACACCTTAAGATACATTATACAGTGTAAGTATTACACATGAGTGAGGTATTAGTATGTTGGCTAAAACGAAATAATTTTTTACAATGTATCACGTTGGTAGATTTATTTACACCAACAGCAGAATAAATTTCTTCTTTGAAAGTCAACACCATCATTTTTAATGATTAATTATTATGAAACATTTTGCATTTCAACACGCTCATCAAAAATAAATTGAATGTAGTATATCACCGGTGAGTATATAGCATTTTGAGATGAATCGCAGACATATGATAAAATAACAACAACAACAACAACAAAAAAACACTAAAAAAACCCCGAACAAATAGTATTTTAACCACAGTCGTTACGCAGACATGTATTTTCTTAAATCCTTTCATACATAAAATTTTCGTTTAGGTTAAATCAAAAAAGGATGTTTAGCGAAGTATTTTACATTTTAAACAGGAAAATAAATGTTTTGAAGAAACAATGGGTATTGTTTAAAAAGTCATTCACAAAATGAAAAGGTATCCCGTAAACAGTGTTCGACAGATAAGAAGTGAATTTATCACTGCATTAAATTTTGTCTCACTAAACTGTATTATGTCTACCCAAATGGCGGAATATTTTGTTACCGTAATTCTTCTCTGCTCCATAATTACAGGACATGTTGGTATGTTTCGAAACTTTTTGTTAAATTTTAGCGAATATAATTAAAGTGTTTAATTAAAGAAATTGTAATGCTTACTAGAATTCAACAGAAAAGTAGCATTTTAAAGTTCCAATTTTTCTCAAAAACGACGATTTTAAGTACATGTAATATATGTTCGGATTGTGCTCTTTTCTTGACAGGTGATAAATCCTTCAATCTTTGAAAATTGTTCTGATTTCAAAATTCAATAAATACGTTTCTTTTACTTCCAAGTCTTCCGAAATATAACGATTGCTGCCGTATAACGAGGCAACATTGAAACATTACACACTCCAGTATAAACTGAATTATTGTTTTAAATTCTATCTCGGATGATTTCTTTCGTTTATGTTAAGCCCCGAAGTCTAACAGACTGCCATCTTAAATGTTCACCAATAACAAAATTAATGTAAACAAATTTGGTATATTAACATCCATCCGAAAGATTCAAACTGTTTTTATATCGCGTATTTTTAAGCAACAATAGGTTAGTGGGTATTAGATATGTGACATTTGAGTATGATTTATATTTTCGCAAAACAGCAACTGTAGGTCTAATACTTTCATATTTTTTACTAATAAAGGGACTTATTCCAGCATTATTACGCGTTTAACAAAATCACGTTCGGATTCTCCATTTCCAGTTTTAGCTAATTTCTCTCAACGGCTTTTAAGCAATACTAAATTACTGTTATTATTGAAAGTTTTCAGTTTTTCGTCGAAATCATGCTATTATTTTTAATCATTAATCTTAATATTTTTTTGTTATAACGATGTAACTGCTTTATAATTTCAGCGCAAATGTATAGGGGCTGTAGTAAATACGACAGAAGAAGGATAAGTAAGTAAAGGGCTTAAAGGGCTTCTGATAATTTATAAATATCTCAATGGTCTTGATTTCTTCAACTGTTAAATTCTGTCAACCATAATGATTCATGAAAATTCTAGCGATTCTTATACAACAACCGGACCATGTTAAATCGGCTCTGCTGTAGAAACAAATAATTCTTCCACCCAAACAAAGGAAAGAAGTGATCACTGCATTACCAAACGATAATATTTCAGTAATCCTTAGTTTAATACAAGACTGGCAAACAAAGGTCTCTTATCTGTTAGGTATCAGGGATTAATTGTGTTTCAGATTCGTGTATTTTCAGTAATTCTTAGTTTGATGACCTGATGCAGTGCCATTATCTTGTGGTACAACGTCTAGACAGTCTTGGAAATGCGTTATTGGATTTTTTGTCAACTAATTATCATGGTCGCCTGTGGAAAATGGAGAAATATTTTATCATTTCAGAATGTCCTGAACTGACATTACAACATGGAATTGTATGCTATACTTGGAGACGAAGCATGGTATTTGGATGGTTATGGTCAGAAGCGACATTTCTCTGCGATTCTTCCTACCGCCTCCGTGGCAAGCATACAATGAATTGCCGATTTACTGATGGGTTATTCTCAAGACGAAATTGGTACTGGGACAAGGGAAAACCGACTTGTGAAAGATCAAGTGATTTACTTTTGATAACATTTCAACCTAGTGTCTGTTGTAGATTAAGATATGTATCCCAAACGGCTTAGAAATATACACAAATTTGAACTGAAGTAATATTATTAATGTTAAAAGAATGCCATACAGACATCTAGTTAAAGTTATTGTAACCAGTAAAATTGACTAATTTATGACTCTTTTCTTGTTCATTCAGCTACTGAATTTATGATGGCCCCGGTAATGCGCACAGCTATTCAAAGCTCGTTTGTAAGTCAGAATGTGTTGATTTCGAACTCAACGTCTTCAAAACCATCAACACTGTACACAACAAAGGCATCAGCTGAGACAAAATCAACTGTAAGTCCTTCTGTTGATCCAAACTTTAGAAATTCAACAACGTCTGCGACAACAAGAGATCCGCAAACAGCTACGTCAGTAACAGCTACGTCAGTAACAGCTACGTCAGTAACAAATGCGTTAGTGTTTACAAGTGAAATAGTGACTGTCCCAAGAAGCCACGAAGGTTTCAAAGATACTTCAGGTATGTAGGTTACTTGTGAATATTACTGAGTAGAACATATATTCGAATAATATGTATAATAAATAATAAAAGTCAAATACACAAACAATAGTTTCCGTACTTCGGCAACAAAGTGAAGATTTTTGCTGAAAGATGAAAATATTTGAGTTGAGTTATTCCATTCTTTGTTTCGGCGCCACCCTTGTCGCTTCATTCCTTCAGACATTCCTTCACGTACGTGTGTAGTATTTTACATTTGGTGATTTAAACAGTGTTTGGCAGTTTCGTAATGTAAATTATGTTCAGTGATGGTTTGGGATATTAAATATCAATTTCCTGTCTATTTATTTGTCTTTATTATAATTGTTTCTTTTATTTATACAGCTGACGACTATGTCTTCCTCACCCTGCTGTGCATTACAGTGCCAGCTGCAGTGGCCATAATTTTGACAGTCGTTGTAGTTCTTTGTCTAATACACAGGTGAAGAGATATGTCTTTTTGTGTGTTAATCTCAACAATTTATAAATTTATATCTTCAACTTTAGTTGTCTGAATAAGGAAAATAATTTTAACTATTGTCGCCCGTACCTTTTAATCATTGTTAAGGTTCATGTCAGATGAATCATTATCTTTCTATATAAAGATTATACAAAAAGTAGTCATTTTAAGAATTCTATGTGTCACCAGTATGAACTTATGAGTATGAATTCTTGTAGAATACCCCTCTGTTAAAGCGACTGGCTCACAGATGGATCGACGATGCATAAAAAAATGTTGATAAATATAGAAATTCTAGTTGTTATTGTGAAGAACATACCTCAGCCTCATTTTTGATACAGAAACACATCATCACAGAAAATTCTACACACTTTTATCTATTAAAAATACCTGTTATTCACGGTTTAGATTTTTTCTTTATACTATTAATTTTGATAATGGAGACCAACAAGTCTCTGTTGTTTAGTCTTTTAGCTCACCACTCTTAATTTTGCTAAACAAAAGTACATGGGCTCAAATCCTTTAAAAATCGAATTCTTTTTTCTTCAGTTTCATGATGTATAGAAGCATAACATTATTATTTTCTTCCATAATTGTGCATTAACTTCAATTTAATTCTAAAGAAAAACAGTGTTAAGCTAAATTTTGTGAATCAGTCGCTTTAACTGTTTATAAAGATCCCTTTTTTCATCTCTAGCGGACGAAGACTGAACATCAAACCACATAAAATTATGTTTTGGACAGCTTCCGATGACGAAGATGACGCATACACAATCACTTCTGTGACGAATCCAAATTACTCTGCGCATCCACCGAAAAATTAGTTTCGCCGATATATCAGACCTGTTATACTTTTTTCATGATTTCTACGGAAGAACATGTTAGAAAGGACATCTTTATGCAAATAAAGCATATTTGTAAATGATTTGATGTTTCCAAAACAAGAGCAACAATGTGGTTAGTGCGTTATTAAATAAACTTTGAAGAACTTACACTTTTCACATTATCTAGTTTCATGTGTTAGCAAAACACATTACCGAAGTACAGAATACAATGGGGCTGTCTTAAATCGGGATAGTGCTTCGTTTGACAATATCTATTTGATTAATGGGTTCGGGTAGATAACACTTTGTTAAGATTATAAATATTTGATAAGATTAACAAAAATACTTCATATTAATAGAACTTCAATAAAGTAAATATTCCTTACAAAATTTGAAACACAATGCTAACTTTTTTTTTCTACGAAATGACTTTTCTAATAAAAATTTAAATAGAAAGCAGTTTGCAATTATCCCGGCATAGTACGAATGTAATATGACAAAATCTATACTTAATATATCAAAATTAAGAGTTAATAAAAACTGTTACTGAAAGATGACAATGCTATCGAAGAGGTGCTTTGACCTTTGAGCTGAGGACCAGAAAAGATAAATTGTAGATCCTCCAAAAGTTTTTTTTATTTCACCTCAATGTCAAGATCATTTAGGGGTCAAGATAAAATATATGATTATGTCATTTGGAAGATTTCTCCAAAAAGATTGTTAGTTCTAACATGAACTAAATCTTTGGATTAAAAGGAACATTCTTTTCTGAAAATTTGGCCCGAAGATCAAGACTGTTTAGGGGTCAAGGTAAAAAACAATATGTCATCGGGAAAATCTCTCGTAAAGTGTTGTGTGCAAACACGAAGTTATCTGTTAAGCAAAAAGGAAATTATGATCAAAATGAAGTATTTTTGAAAATTAAACCTTCGAGGTTAAGGTCATTCAGGGGTCAAAGTCATATAAATATATGTCACTGGGAAGGTCTCGTCCAAAGTGGTGTTGTGTTCAAGTATAAGTAAATCCATTTTACTAATAATGAAGTTATGGGCAATGTTTAAGGTTTTGGATAGAATGACGGACTGATAGAATGACGGGCTGACAGACGGACATGTCAAAAACTAATTGCTTTCATTTGGGGACATAAAAAGAACCATTTACGAAATAAAACAGTGTGATAATGTCTTCTGGTGTCTTTCGAACACTTTTCGTGACAGTTGACCAATTTAATACACATACAAAATCTCCTTAAACACGTCCAACCTACTTTTCTGAGTCTGTTAATGACGTCGTTGTTGACGCTTTAAGTATGCACCTCTGAACCTTTCATAGTTATTCAATATGAAAACTAAGTAAAACTTATTCATTTAGGAAAAAATGTTTTTTGTGTTTGTTCTTTTTTAAGAAAATCTAGAGGAGATTGATACAAACATTAAACCTGTTACTATGGCAAGTCATCGCGTGTGTACTTATGTAACACAACGCTGCCAGACAAATGGAAATCATCAGAAATATATTCACCTAAATATCATTATATGCAAATGACAGTCTGAACAGAGGTTAACATTGCAGAAGGAATATATCTTTACAGAAACATTCAAAACACTTTTCTAATAGAAAACAAAAGGCCTAGATTTTAAATATTGAGTGTGTAGCATTGCGCTTAGCTCCTCCACAAAACAAATGTTGAAATCATGGACATCGGGTCAAAAGTTACTCCCTTCTGGTGATCGCAAATTGAAGTTTTGTAACTGTAGCTACAGCATTGTAGTTTCTTCTATATATACTTGTGCATGTGGATATCAACTTTGACCTCTTTCGACCTAGACCTACTTACCTACTTTCTGTTTTTAAGATATCTGTATGAAATTTAGATAATCTGTAAATGTTTGCATGCATGTTTCATCTTCAGCTTTCCTTTGACATATATCTTTGTTATCTAAGCTTCAGCATTTAAACTTTTCAACTTACGGAACTTGTGCATATAAATATTTTGTACTTGAGTTAACTATCTATCAATGACCGTGTTGCTAAGAGCAATGGCACTCAGGTGAGCCATTAAACGTCATCATTGCACACTTCAATTATGTACCTAATATACAAACTAGGTTTTGTGATTTGAATTAGAAAATAAAAACTTTAATTTGTTGATTATTTTGTATTCATATCCCTTACAAAGTCAGTGTGTTAGTGGTCTCCTGTGACTGTATATGCTACACGCATGAATAAATATGTAGCTTATATTTATGAGTCACATGACGACTTTATGCTGTGATCAGCAAAACAACTGCGTGAAATGTTTGTCAAAAACTTTGGATCCTTTTTGTCGAGATAACATTGACAGAGTAATAGATATGATAAGAAATTGGTCGAATTTTCCTCAGTAAGTAGTTTTCCTTGACCTTGTCATTTCTAAATGGCGAGACAGAAGTACAAACGACTTACTGATTTCCTGAACATAATCTTATACCAGCTTTCCGGAAGAGATAAATTTCCACGCCTAAATAAGTTCTTGAATTGATACATGCTAGCTTTTCACAATAAAGTACTGAAAGGTCACAGAGACATATAGCTTCGCTTTCTTTAACCATCTTATCGATAATTAATACCTCTGCCTTATCAGAAACTGTGGAATCTATTAAGGGGTGAAACAACCAAACACATTCCTTCTTTATTCCTTATAAAATTCATAAAGATCACTGGGCTGTAAAACATAGCAAGACCAATGTTAAATGGCTTTAACTGGTATATTCTCAAAGATCTGTATCTGTACAAGAAAAGTGGGGTCATGCCTCAAACAGGAAAGATATTTCTGCTCATGTGAATTTACCCACAAAATTAACAAAAAGTCTGAGCCAATTTTCAGACTGAGGTATGTGGGTTCCTATTATAAATTCTCTTCTGAATTTATGTGAGCATAAAATTGCTACCACTCTATCAGAAATAGTCAAGCAAAATGATTCAAGCAAACAAATTACACAGCTTAGAGATAGACTGAATTGGTGGTTTCATACCTTACGCCTGAACGATTAAAGAAATATAGCAATCTCCAACGCAGTGATCTCCCCTTACAGGATTAGATCTCTGCCGTCACAACATTTTCGTCAAGATTTTTGACGATATGATTTTTTTCAATTTTGATTTTTCTTGAAAGAAGTAAACACGGTTTTGCTAATGTTTCAAGACTGTAAGATGTTAGATGTGAACTCAAACAAAAAATAATTTCGGAAACATAAATATTATGAGAATAATTTGTAATATCGCACCGTTTATATCAAACCAATGTGACCACTTTTGAAAAAGAAATCATTCAAGTCATCAATACTACTGTACTAAAGTTCTTTTTTAACAGAAATGAAATTTTGTCTATCATATCGGCAGACTTGACACCAGAGCTCAAATTATAGTTTCGCTATTTATCACATATGAAACAATTTTTAACGGTTTCTTTGGCGCTTCCGCCATCTTGACACAATCATGTGATAATACCATCATCACGTGATTCGTGTGAAGGCAGTGGTTACTGAGCGTAGCGTAACCGGTGCGCGGAGTTTGGAAATATAGATCTCCCTCAGTCTTCACCGGTCGAAACAAAATGCGACATCGTTTTACTAAAGTAGTTCTGTTTTTCACACGGATGTTATTAAGCTGTTACCAAATATTAACTTAAGAATTCATGTCGGTGTGCAGTTATGTCCTATTTAACTTGTCACAATTTTTTTAAATGACTTTTAATCCTTGCTGAAGGAGTGAAGTCATACCTATTACTACATATGTATAGAAATGTTATTTTGGTAAATACATCATTGGCATCCATATGTGATGTCTCTCTCGATTCTTGCCACAAATGTAGTCCCGGAAGTACAACATATGATTCGAAGCGAATCCCGATTTGGCATACATAAGTGAGTTTACCCCCTCGAGGTAATGCCGTTCGCAATTTATATCTGGACATTGTTGTAGTAAAGGCATGTCTGTTCCACCACACTTTCCTGATCCGCACGAACTCGCCCCTTGTAACTTTTTATTTCTCAAAAAAAGACAATGAATGTGCTTTTCAGAATTTGAACAAAAGGTTAAAACTTCGCATAAAGGTAAAGAGTGAATACTTCTTCATCCACCCTCGTTCTTTAGTCGTTAAGTAGGCAAATAAGTCAGAAGTTATGATTTTCTATTCACACGCATGTTTAAGGTTCAAGTTATATCCCTAGTGGCTGTGTAGTAAATGGCCAAATAATGTCCTGGACTTAAACTGTCTAATATGTTCATTATGAAGCAATAAATCTCCTCGCAAAATAACAAGAAAAGAGGTCCCTATTTGATAAATTTTATTAAACTTGACCGCATAATTGCGTGTCCCAGATATCTTTTTTGGTCTATTTATCTTCTTGTGCGTGTTAGAACTTTCTATCTCTTTACCGGTTAGTTCATGTAACGTTACTACCGTAATTTCTTTGTTGTGTCTTGGACCTTTAAGTCTTGTTGCAGAGTACGTCATCTCTTACATGTAATGTTTAGTTGTAAGTTGAAGGACGTCGACTAGACGTTTGACGAAAAACAAGGTTTTTTAGGAACATCGAGCAAGTGAAATATTGTGGCAAAAAATTCTAACGTTTAAGTTGGAATTTATTTTTCTTCTTTATAGCAGGCGTACTATCTAATGATGTGAACGGGACTATTCATGAAAGAAAATATGAAATAACTCGCCTGACTGGTAAATTTGGGTAGTTAGGGATTTAGTCGAACAACCGACTGAGTCAGCTGATCAACCGAATGAAGCAAAGACAGTTTTGTTTTACTGGGGTATTAACTTTTTTTGAATTTCATCAGAAATGGATTCTTATTTCTAGATCAAATGACTGACATTATTGCGAAAAACAGTCCAAATAACTTGCTGCCTTCAGAAAGGAAGTCGGCGATTCGAATATCAAGCTACCAGTCAAATAAAAAAAGATAAAAGAAAGAAAGAAAGAAAACAAAGAAAATGAATTTATAAAATTGCCTTTTCTAGGTTTGACAGTAATAAACATTCAGTGGACTTAACCCTTTAGTGAGCATTCTCGAAATATATGTGTGTTTGTTTACGTCTATCAAGTCGTCTTAAACAAGTTGTTAAACAGCAATACTTCATAATGATCAGAAAGGCATTCTATTTTCTACAGGGTATTTTGATTGTTGTTGTTGGAAAGGACAAACCTTGGCGAGAAGTCTGAATAAAACGGATGTGTACATGAAGGTACATTGCCCGCGGTGCACCACTTTTCCATAGGTATCGCTTTTCCCGTGCATCTCGAGCCATGTACAGGTAAACAATCAAAATCTGCTGGACAGGTCGGCTTTGCCATATGAATAAACTACATGTATGAGAAAAAATCAGTTATCTTGAGGTTATCATCAAAAAGATATTTAAGAAATAAAAAGTTATCCCTATCAAATTTTGAGTAGTATAAGAACATACTAGATCTCAGAGGAAGTTTTAAAGTGTCACCGGTGAATAGTTTCCAATAAAAGATTATAGTAAAAAAGTATTCTATTCACACAATAGTCGTAAATACTATAATTTAATATAATATTTAATTATTAATATTTTAGATTTTATTCCTAGTTGAATACCTGTTCTAAACATGTTGATACATTGATGCAAACATGCGACATACATTATGTCATACTGTAATACTTTGATACGCTCTCAACCAAGTCCAGTGGCACCTTTTCTTCTTAGGTATCCTTACGTGAGAAACTTGTAATTTTAGCCGGAATTTTGCTGGCATATAATTGTTCTAGGCCAAGTTTTTTTTTCAAGTTGCGGACAATAATTGATAGTTGTTAATTGGACCCGTCTGTTATTTTCAAAAAAATAGTTATCAGCTTGGAAGAGCAAGGCTTGAGGGGGCTAGAACACCAGTCTCCCGATTCGGACGTTGCAGGTTCGCATCCCAACAGAGGTGAGAGTCTCCAGTGACTTTCTGCATTCCACACTTCCGGCGCGAGTATTGGTTTGAACCCAGGAAGTAGTCATCAAGAGGGATTAATATAAGTTGCAAGTGTTTGCTGTCCTATCTATGTAAAATTGTTAAGTTTAAACTCAACAATCAGCACGATGAAACTTAGAACTTAAACCTCCAAAATCTTAATAATCAAGAGTGTCAATAAAGACCCGCCGATAAGAGCAGACTCATTTGAGTATCAAAAAACGGAAAATAGTAATTTTTCAGCTGATTGGGACTTCAAAATTTGTTCATATTTTCCGATTTTTCGTATCAAACGAATTTGCTATTTCCAAAATAGATTTACGTAGGAACCGGGGAATTTCGATTTTGTTGGCCGGTCCCGTAATTTCACTAAATAGAATTCTTTATTCAATGGACTCGACTATATTTTAATCTCTCAAAACTGATTTCTTTGGAAAAGTTCCAAATGTAAAGCTAATATAGGTCAAGTATTCATCACAGACGACAATGCAGATGCATTATTCGGCAGGAAGACACTGACAATTTATTTCTTTCATGTGCATTTCTTTCTTAATATAAACTTACTAACAGCTCAGACAGATGCATTATTCCATGTGAAAATAATTACCGTTGCCATGGTGACAACAAGATTCCTGCAATTTTAGACACTTTCATTCGTCTGCCCATTTCCTTTTGTCGATTTTCATACTGAATGTTATACCGTAAATATTTTAAAAGATTCTGTTCCCAATGAAAACACGTATTAAACATGTTTATCATGGCGGCTGAAACTTGACGTAGCATTTTAATAATGATTTTATTATCTAGTAGACGCTTTCTTCTCGCGACACATTTTATTTACACCCGAGAGACAATGGTATTTATTTGACACACTATTAAGTGATACCTTCGTATATGTCCAAAATGGGTTTGCAAGAAATCAACATTTTTCTAAGATTCCATTCATATGACGTTAATTTCTGCAACGTATGCATTTGACTACATCAGAGCTACCTCCACCAACAATAATAGTAAAATCTTCACCGTCACGATTTGTGGCATAATCACCGCCATACCATCATCATCATCATTATCATCATCATCATCACCACCACCACCACCATAACTACCATCATCATCATCATCATCATAATAATAATTTTTGTCATTATCATTATCAAAATCATCATAAGTATCATTTAAAGGGATATACAGGCAAAAAATGTATCCTTTCTTTCTCATTTCTTCTATCAATATATTATAAATGTGATCGAAATAAATACAATGATCAGTCCCAGTAACAAAGATTTCCTTTTCTTAAATGAAAATCGGGTGGTTTCCTAACTTGACCCACGTGGGTCTAGATAGAAAAATTAGATTTCGCGCTAAATTTCGCAGTGAATGATTAGACGGTTGAAGTAACTGTCACGTGATCTACGGCAAAAAGCAACCCAAGAGAAACGACGATTGGTTGTTTTTGTCACGTGACCTATTTAAAAATAACTCGGTGATTTCGTTCACAATTTAAATTCTGTTAAAGAACGTTCAGATTTTTATGTTCAAGCCCGCATTTCACTACAAACATACTGATAATTTAAAGTTCATGATATTGAACGTGATTTGAGCAAATAATATCAGTTTTAATTTTTTTGGGCATTCATTTGCCTGTGTATCCCTTTAACGACACAAACTAGTACTGCAGAATATGGCTTCTCTTGTCAAACATTACCACATATTTTGCAAAAATCGTCATTAAGCTGAAAAGTGCATGTTGAAGCCAAACTGCAAATAGACACATAGACTTGAAGAATATGAAATTATGTTGCTTGATAAAAGAGCTTGAAATGCACTTCAATTACAAATTTTTCGTCTGACATGAATGGAATAGTCCTTTCCCGAAAATGTCGAATATACCTAAATATGAAATATTATTATGTAAACTAAGCCATTGACATCTTAACAATTTCTTAACAATGCAAATGGAATGCAGTTTTCTTAGTTAAGAAATGACTGAACTGATTTCTTTCTTTTGATGTATTATCAAACAAAAGTAGTGGAGAAACACATTTGTTTGCACAAAACAAATAACGTTTCGTGTGTCACTGAAATGTTTTCTTCACAAAAAACTAATTTATTAGCGAAACAGTAAATACATTATGCCTGTCTTGTGGAGAGCGTGATATTAAGCACATTAAGCAGACGAATGGATTTCCTTGATGAAATAAATTTGTACTGAGCAACATTTAAAGAAAAAGTCTAAATATAAAAGTACATGTGATACCTATCAGTTGCACTGTTAATGATGACTTAAGCATCTCAGTCTTAAATGTATACTTCTATACGGCTTAAAAACGAAAACATAAATCATGTTGTAAGCAGGATTCGAACCCGTTATGAAAAATCGTAGTCGAAAAGTTAAGCCATATTTTTCGTATTTCGAGCGGTAAATAAGCATAAATTAAAATGTTCTCTGAAATGGTATTATGACTTATCTTTGACCCGAAGAAGACTATTTTTAAACTAAAATCTGCGGGTCAGCAGCTTTAAATCTGTTTTCCTCTCCGAGAGGGATAACATGTCATGTCTTGTTCACGGAAATTACCTAAAAGACCGTAAAATGTGAAATGTTAATTTTAAATAAAAGTCAAAGTTCATAGCACTTACTTCTAAACGACAAATCTTTTTTAACGATAATGCCTGTAATTTGTCCTTCAATATAAATTTATGTCAGATAAATAGGATCTGATTTGTTCCTGGAGAAGTTAAGAATAAAAGTTTATATGAAACGAAAACTCTTGTCAGATTCGTTTTATCACATGACCATAACAGCAAATGGGTTTTAATGTCGCTGTATTTATTTGAACTATACTCAAAACAAGCTGTTACAAAACATCCGCCAAAAAATAGTTCCAAATGAAATGTAAAGATACGTCGGAAATACTGAACATAGAAGATGTCTCTTTGAAATAGGACGTCTATATGATAACAAATTTTAAGAATGACATTAAATTACAAAAACAAAAAGAAAAGAAGCTAAAAGTAAATTCCTGATGTTTTGTTAGCCTACGTATGTAATATAAAGTAATATAAAATTATGTACTTGCTATATTGTATTACAAACAACATTTGTCATGTGATAAAATAGCTTTCTATTCTAACAAAATAGATGTGTTAAGTTTTATGCTAGTTAAAGGGATGTTACTCAAGAAACATTTATACAGTTAAGCACACGGAATAACTCCCCTTTAATAAATTGCGACTACTTCTGTTAGGTCAAACGCAGCGTAAAAAATTTGATTATCACATAAAATGAAAATATGAGATTTAAGATATTTGAGTACTGAAGAGAGCAACCCTATTAAATGGTGGCTCTTTCCCATTTTGTTGATCTTTTGCTAAAAGTTCTAGCAACATCATTTGAGCATTTCTTATCGAAAATGCAGGGAGAAAAAGATAAATGAGAAAAATGTCCAATGTGACATGACATTCGTCAATTTTTGAAAAACAACATCTTCTTTAAATACAGATTTTTTTTATAAAGTTTGCTTACCTTTTTCAGTCTTGTTTTGGTTGAGGGCTCTACAACGGAAGTGTCGAGGGCTCTCATTTAAACAGATCATCAAAATGTGAAAGAGCCACCGTTTAGTAGGGGTGAGGGGAATTTAAAAGTTATTGAGTTCTTGTACAATGCGGGTCTCTGTTTATTTGATTAAAAAAGATACACTTTTAAAACAAAATCGAATTTGGTTATTATACTTTGAGATTTTTCTAAATATAGAAAAAATAACAGTTCGGCACAGCCGCGCTCCCGGAAGCCGCTCAAGAACGGCGCACGAGACCTGTAGAGCTCCGCTTTCAGAACACAGACAAATGAAATGTTTTTGGTCAGCTCGTACTGTGACGAGAAGACGTCACTGTCTCTAAGCTACGATGTTACCCTCTATCGAATTGCATGCACTTGTTAGAAAAATTCTCTTTTGAGAAAATTGCATCAGTAGAGATGCATTCCATCTGGCGTATACTTGCCTATGAATGCTGTTTAGAAAATAAAACATCATTTGAAGTGCACAAAAAGTGGAATACAATGCAATAGTTGGGATTCAAATAGTTAAGGTGATCTTCCTGTCTGCCAAAGCTTTGCTTTCTGTATTTTGAAACCGAATATAATTATTGGATTCAGTAAAGGGGCCATACACGCGATGCTCACATGTTTCATATTAAATAGTAACGTCATTATCGTGGCTGCCTCTTATTACGCACTAGTATGCATATTGCTGTCAGCATTTGAAAGAACAAAAGTTGAGAACTTTTCCCGACCAAGATTCGACATTTTGTCTGTATATGCGATGAGTGTTACTAACATTAAACGTAACTTTACTTTAGTCAAAGAACCAATTAGTTAGCAGGCAGATCTAAAATACCAAGAAAACATAAAAAAAGAATAATTCATTTTAAGTGATTTAAACCTTGCTAGAAGCTACAGTTTATATTCCGTATTGGCACGAGCGTTTTTTTTATTTATAGCACAGAAATGCGTCGCAAGATCAAGTTATATGGACAAGAAGCAAATATTAACAAGGCCACCTCAGGAAACTGAATCTAAGAAAATGTTATTATGAATGAAACCAAGGACTGTATATTCACTCATGTCTCAAAAGATATTAACATTTGTATTTACTTAATTTCTCTTGTTCCTTGGAACTTTGAAATGTCCCTTTGAAATATCCCTTTGAAATACCCCTCTCTCGATACTGCGATCTCACACGCCGCAAACCTTTACATGTCTAATAATTATGCAGAGAATGTTTAACTACCTCACAGTAAGGGAGGGAAGTCTGATTTATCTTTCCTGTAATGTCAATACAAGAGTTTAATGATATTACGATGGCATTGCCTTTTGGATTTCTAAGCCTCTGTTACGGTAGAATATATCACAAATCATACTATTCCCTTTATTACATTTGCTGTTTCAGTAGTATATGAGATTATTTTCTAATGAGAGATGTGGGGGTGAGGGTGGGGAAGGGGCATGACCATGTCAGAAGATAGAGACAATAGACATAACAAAAATAGTGTCAAATATTGAACCTAATTTCGATACAAATTCACTTAATTCTGAAAATGGTTGATTAAAGTTTTAGGTAAATAGTTTAAGTTAAACTAGTTAGCAGTAACTGTTGAGTAATTCTGACACTCACTTATTTTCAATCTCCTTGATTGTCTCCCTTTGCGGCACAACTTTCACTTGTTGCACAGTTCTAGAATTAAGATCAAATGAAAATGAAATTAGATCCTTTCAATTTTCTATCGTACAGTCGAATTTCGATTTTAGGATCAAAATCTAAAAGATGTTTTATGTCTCTTTTATTCATTCTTTGACTGTTTTATCAATCTATTTTTAAAGGGGCTGTGCTCCAGATGACAAAAAAAGAAAGTTTTCTTGTATTATAAATTTCTTGTAATATTTATGATTAATGCTTTAAAAAAACCTACTGACAGAAATAAGTCAAATAATTACATTATAAATTGATTTTTTCCCTTTCAAAGTGCTATACCGTAACGCGACGGTATAACTGTATCGTATAAGATTTAAAGTAAATATCTGTAATATCACATGCGGCGATGGTGGTGACAATAAAAGCGTTGGAAATATTTTGTTATCATGAGGGTCCAGAGTTCAAATCAGGCTGGAGCGAAAATATTTTTTTTATTCTATTTTGACTTTTATAATCAGTTTTGAAGTAAAATATTTTGTTGTTATAATCTCACGACATCTAAATATATAATTTATGAAAAAAAATTTTTTATGTCAAATCTGGAGTACAGCCTCTTTAATACTTCAGTAAAAAGCAAAAATTATAAATAAATAAATAAATAAATAAATAAATAAATAAATAAATAAATATGTAAGAATAAAATAGAAATACAAATTACAGTGCCGACAACACGAGTTTTTTTCAACATCTTCTTATTATGTTTACAAACATTCGTAATAATAATAATAATAATAAAAATGCAGGTGAATTTACTGTTTTACTGAAATATTACTGTCTATTTTCCATGTCTAAAGGTGTTATTGTGTTATTATGCCTTTTCTTTATTCTAACACTATCCGTAGTGCGTCGACAATAAACAAAGAAGGAATTTACCGTGATATACCCTTTACGTTATATCATGGTGAATACAAGCGCGCCCGCTGACGTCACTGCAAACTACATTCGGCTGTTCTTATTTGTCATTATTATACCTCACGTAAACTGCCAATACTAAATTCCCATAGGCGATCGGGCTTTTAAAACTAATGTTACATTTTGCATCAGCTCAGAGGGTAACATTTTTTTTTCAAAAACCCTCCGGGTGTTATTGTTTTTTTGCACACCCTGCAGAAAATTCAAGCGTCTGATGACGTCGAAGGCGCTAATTGAATATATTGACTGTAAGTGTTTAGCTGAGTTTGATTCGACTCGTTACCAAACGAAAACAGTCCTAAGGTATATATAACATGATCACATGTATGGTTCGGTATAATAAAATAAATAACACACATCAGCGAGGATGATAGAGGATATTGACAACCCTCAAAAAACAATAACACCCTCGGCTGTCGCCTCGGGTGTTATAGTTTTTTCGGGTTGTCAATATCCTCTATCACCGTCGCTGATGTGTGTTATTTATATATTGTAAACCGATAATATTTGTTTTAATAAGTGAAATATTGTTATGGACTAAGTTATCCTCATTGATGTTCATCTATGTTATAGATATTTGTTTAAACGTAAATTATTAACTGATAAACTAAAATGACCTTGCAGTAGGAAATGAATAGCGGGGTAAACGGAATAGCCTGGCAGGGACAATTAGTGTAAAAATGACATGATAAGTAGCACACATAATTGTGCCCCTTGTTACTATACATAAATTATGTATTTGAATGGAAATAATATTTATAGTTTTCGTGATCTACCGTCGAAATTAGCGCGGTTTCTCGTTCAGATGCGTAATTATTTAATCTTTCAGTTCTACAGCCTTCTTGGCTAAATTACTAGGCATCTGAAGTCGACACCGAACTATACTTTACGGTAGATCGCTCAAACCTAGGCCTTTTTCCTAAATATTTAAAATTTGCAAACTATCGCTCGTTCATTTTTATGATAAAACAAAGAAAAGGCCTTTTGCGTAATCAAGTCTCTTACCCAAATGAGAACTTTGGGAAATCTTGATGTCTATATGTACGCACTCGACTTATCCCCGACGAAATTAAATTTTACATAATTGATATTTCTATCTCACTTCAATAAAGATCCGCTTCTTGATCACTCAGTCGGTATATAACAAGATATTCTCCTCGTGGGCTCGTTAAGTCCCTTATATACTCATGCAAAGCTTTCAAAATATACATAATTCATTAAAGCAAATTGTGCTACATGTGATCTTAAGAGTAAAGTATGGAACAGATCGTTTTTAAGAAAAAAGTTGTCCTCTTTTTTGCAAAGTATCGCGCCTCATTTTCATTCAAAAGTAATAACTTTCTTTTTTTCCTATGGCGCAATCGAGTCTCTTGATTTGACGATAACATTCAAACGAGACTTTCGGGAAATCTTGTTCTCTGTGTTGAACCCAGTTTTGTTTTCAGTTGACTTGTCCCAGATGAAATTTAATAATACATGATTAATATTTTATCACACGTCCATACCTCTGATGTTTTTATACTTCAGGTTATGTCTACACATGAAAAAAAATACGTGTTACGATATTGGTAGTTGTTTCAAGTTGAAAGAAGCTTATACAAGCAAACTATAAATTCAACTCGTTGAAGACACAAACACTATTCTACTGACATATGATTGGTTATTTTCGATATAACATTTGCATACGACATAGAAAGAGTTAACAACAGTAGCTGTGTAAAATAAATTTGATTTGTTACAAAAAAACTTGACATCGTACTTTTTTCCATTAAATTATTGATGTAAGCTTTTGATGATTTAATCGATAAAAAGTATTCAGTCTTTGTTTTGTAATTCTAACTTTTGTTAGAATAATGAGTGTAATTAAAAAAAAAAAGACTTGTCCGACGGTCACTGATGCCCCCACAATTGAGAATTCATCACAGAAAGGGAATTCATTACCAGGAAAAACAATGGTAACACAGATAATTGCTTGATAGGCTAAGAGGCTTCGAGTACTTTGCTTTCAAATAAACCTCTTTCAAAATGTGTCAGCTGCTATATCTCTTTCGCAATGTATTACTTCCATAACTCATTTTACAATGCCTTTCTTCCATAACTCATTCATTTATTTAACAATATGGTAATTATTTTGAACAGCTATGAAAACACTGGATTTCAGTATTACTTAGGTTATAATAATTATGTAATAAGTATGCAAACATTTAAACATGGGTGTAGGAGGAGTTGCGTACACAAGATTTACTATATATGGCATGTATGAAAAACCAACAAAGGGCAATAATCCAGTGAAATATGAATCGAACAAAAAAAAAAAAAACTCTTTATTTCTTGTACAACAACACAACATGGTCTAGCATGTGTGCGAGTTTTGTTCGAGTCCATCTATGATTGTAGGAGGAGTTGCGCACACAAGAAACGGGACGTACATACAGACGGACGGACGTACGGGACGGACGTATGCAAAACTATATGCCCCCACACTATGTGGTGGTGGCAAAAAAAAAACGACTTCTACAACTATATTTACATACTTATTTACGAGTTCATTCGTTGTGTTGTGTAACTTATTCTAGCATTACTTTCACTGGTTGTGCAAGTCTAGAATTTGTATCAAATGAAAACAATGAAGTTTTTCATTCGAGACGATAAACTGTTGACTAGCATTTTACATTTTATTGTTGTTACAAGGTCGAAGAGCTTCGTCAAATGAAATTCTAGACACACGCATATAGTTTAAACCAAATCACCCCGGAACATCAAGTACATTTTCTATTCAAATAAAACCTTGTTATTTACAGATAAAAAAGGAACATCCCCAATTATAAGTGCAGTTTTATGCAATGCTTTTAACGGGATGAAAAATGTGTCGATAGTAATTATATGACAAACTAGCTCAGTATGTATCTTCGACATCCCTGTCCCACTGGATATTCCTAATCTTTCTATTTATAATACGCTATTATTTGAAATTTTACATTGCATGATTAAGTGAACGTAAGGCAAGAAAAATGTAAAAGGGTATAAAAAAATGAAGAACATTTATTATGAAGAAGGTGTCCTCTCTTTCTCTCTTTGCAATATAGTCACTTTCATCTCTTTCTCTTGGTTTGTTTGGCGAAGTCGAGTCTCTTGATTTTAAGGTAAAATCCAGATGAGACTTTCGGGAAATCCTGTTGTCTGTATTCAACACAGTTGTGTTTACAGTTGAATTGTGCCCGACGAAATTTCATATTACTTGATTAAACTTTTATATCACAATTCCATAAAGCTACACTTGATCTTGAATGTGAATCCTTCAGACCACTGGTAGAAAAAAAAAGACTAAAAAAAGATAATATCTTCCATTATATTTATGTAGTCTGGGTTACAGGTACGTGATTTTCAAATCCAAGTCGTTTATTTGTTTAGTTATTATGAATTATGAAAAGATTTTATTTTTTTTTATTTTATAAGACAGTATTTAAAAAATACCAATATTTAGAAAAAAGAGCACCATACAAAGGATTAAGGTTCAGCAGTAATACGAATTATCGAAGAATCAAGATCATCGTACCTTTTTGCTTTTCGTTAATTTAAATAAAGTCGCAATATCGTTAAATGTATTGTAAAACAATTCCTTCATTACCTTGCAATAATTCGAAAAAGGTTAATTATACGGTATTCGATTGGGGCTCATTATGAAGACAGGCCACCGTCTTAAAAACTCAACTTTGATACAACAGTCAACAAATTTAGGCCTGAAGCTAATGACTAATGAATATATAATCATTTCGTGCAATAAGTTACCACAGACTTTGTAATCATCCTATCACATGCAGAATTTCCATTTTTGACGAACATATCAGCTATTTTCTTCAAGAAAAACTTTAGCGCTGATGCACAATTTAGCACGTTGCATGCTTGATTTATTCTGTTTAATATTTTACCGTCGTATTGTGCATCCACAATTGTTCTACTCAGAGCCAAGTCGATCCTTTGGGGAAATATAATTGAACAATGTTGTAACTGCAGAAGTTCAGTTTTCCAGCTGTATGCCTTTCTTGAGAGTGCATATAGTGCCCATTAGCAGCCGTTATGTATGAATCTAAAAAAGATTAATCATTTTCATGGCGTTTAGGGCTTTGAACTGTCATATTCGTTTAAAAGTTATTTTACAGTCTAAATTTTTGTTACCTACCTAGTGTTGTTGTGCATATTGACACGAATTTCCACTTGAAAGATTTTTTAAAGAGGTTAAGGGACTTTAAAGAACTTGCTTTTCTTCTTTTGTTAGCGCAACTCCTCCTACATTCATCAGCGAATTTCAATGAAACCTTACAGAAAATTTCACTAGCTTGTGTAGTTGTGCACATTAACAGGATTTTCCGCTTGACTGATATTTGCAGGAGTTTTCGGACTTTGTTGACTTTGAGTTTTATCTTACGTCAGTGCATTTCCTCCTACATTAATTATCGGATTTTAATGAAATTTTATAGAAACATTCAATTACAATAATAATTATTATTGTAATTGAGCATATTTTCAGGAATTTTCACTTGACTTTTTTTTACAGCAGTTATGGGACTTCTATAAAGACTTTCATATATACAAGTGTGTATTTATGTCAGCCTAACACAAAGCCTAAGTTTCTGTTCATGTCGAAATGTGGAGATACATCGTGGAAAGAAATCAAAATCTAAAATAATTATTTCAGAACAAAATCTCTGACTCAGCAGAGATTTTCTCCATCTGTTTTTTATGTCATACCAATCTCAATCCATATCAATTCAAGACAATCATGACCTTGACCTTGACCTTTGATCTACCAATATTATGATCAGTAGGAATAGTATTGCACTTATTCAACTCTATGTTTGTTTGGTCTTGGTTGTTTACTTAACACATCTCTATTCTACTCGAGAGGGCTATTTCCTCTGGCAATACAGTTACAGACGGCAACTGTTAGGGAAGTGGAAAATTTAGGTTTATTCTCAAATCATTCCCTTTGTGATCCTGAAATGTTTTAATCTCAGAGTTTTGTTTTTAACGCGTGCGTGTTACACATTATTACCAAAGCGTGAAAAAGAATTGAGCAATGCTCTGGGGAAATCAAAGTGATATTTCAAGACTCTTTTGTTCACAGCTGAGTAGTGCATGCAATATTGTTGTTAAAATGATGAATATTTTATTGCCCTGCCAATTTGATTGTTTTTCAGCTGTAACTGTGATGACAAGTTTAATGGCGAAACTCTTGTGGAAACTCTGAGTTGAGCAAAATACAAAACAGATAGGCCAATCTTTAAATTCCACTAGCGTTTCTTGTTGAAAAGTGTATTCCTGTGTATTCCTGTGTGCGTTTGTTCAAAGCATTTGTGAAAAAAACATTTCGTGGGCCATTCAGGATATGAATAAAGTTTGCGGTTACAAATCCGAAAAAAAAATACAAGCAAAGTAACAAAATCTTAAATACGGAGCAGGAATCAGACGTAGTCCTGAACAAAATAATACTTGGGGCAGTCAAATGAATAATTATGGTATTATTATAAAATAATCATAGAACTTGCAACAGTGTTCAAGATATTACTTTAAAAGCTTTTAATATTTGTCGTTAATGACGAATTTTTAATACAACAGATATATTTTTATTTTCTTCAACTCTGGAGGATAGTTACGTTTGTATGTCGTTTTCAGTCGGGAGAGTATCTCTCAGCGACAGTGCTGACGCTAATTAAGAGTAAATAGTTTCTCCTGCATTCAAATCAACAATTCCGAATAATTTAAAATTTCATTTGTAGTTTCGTTTACTACTTTTAAAACGATGTTTCTGACGGTTCCAATTCAAAGAGCGTGATAACAGTATCGATTTCGTACTGTTAAATGATTGGCAAAAAAGCTGAATTATAGGGCGTCTGTAATTTCTCCTGAGGTAAGTTTTGAGATTTTTCATCCATATCAGAACAGACAACTATTATGAACAATAACTGTATGATGTGCGTCTGGGTTTCAAATGCCTGAACAGATCGGATCTCAATGGCGTCTTTACAATTTACCATTAGTGAATGTCTACTAGACACTCCAACAGACAACATCTGTCGTATCATTCAATACCGTGTAAGGGGCGTTCCTCGAATTGTTGTGTCTTGGAAATCGAACAAAAATTTCATGAAACTATTTTGAATCGCTAGGGTGAACAGTAAAACATGTCACAGGTTAAAATATTTTGCAATGCATTATACAAAGTGACTGGCAAACGCGCAGAACATTTGCTTGCAATTAGGCACTATAATTTGACCTTCACTTCGTTTGAATGCCAGTGCTCCCAATCTGCTAAGACATTTTTCTCTCTTTTTCTTCAACGTGAAAATGCCTATGTGGCTCATATCGTTTCAAACTCAAATTAGAGCAGTGTCCTTTTCAGACTGTCTAATGATTAAGCCAAAACGTTAACATATAAGGGTATGGTGTATTCTTACGCCCCTCTCCACCCGATATATTTGTTTGAAGTGTAATCCTTACTAAATCTTTCAAGATTACATGAACATTTACTGCATACTTTGCGTCTGGTTTTGAAATGTATGACACAGAAGAAATATAGATGGCGTTCACACAATCATGTCTCAAATAGTGTTCATCTCGAACTCCTTGACATATGTACCATACAATACAGAATCATAATAAACTAGTTTGTACTATACGCTGAACGTATGATTTGTTTACCATACCATACTATTCCTTTTCGTGCTTTATCATACCATATCATATTTTGTCTTGCCGATTTGTTCCACATCTTGTCGTGCACTGCCATACCGTACCGTGTCGTGGCGTAAATGGAACACCTTTCATAATATTATGCATTTACACTACAATTTAGTGTCATAATTTAATTTAATTTGTAATTATTATTTTGACAATAAAATATCGTTTCCCTTTTTCAAGTCGTACAGCTATAGTTGTAGTTATATAGGATAATAAAAGACAAATCAAAATAGGCGTTCATATATTAGAATAGACATTTAATGTATGTCATATAGAAACCTTAACAGTCTATGCTGTTTAATGCTGTTTAAAACGGTTTAATGTAATTATAAGATGCTTTAAGATAGTATTGATTTTTCTAAAAGGAGCTGATGTTTTACAGTGATTTTTTAGAAATCGTCAAAAATTGGCGTGTTTTACATTTTTCCTTTCAAATATCGTTTAAAAAGAAAAGTCTAATACAATAGGACTTTTCTTAAAGTTCCTATGTGCAATCTGAATTAATGACATATATAATTTCATACAGTTCTGCATGTATTGAGAGTATGTTCTACTTGACCATCAAAACCCAAACATAAGATACGTATCGTGTCCTAGAAAATTCCGTTATGCCAAGCCAGTAATTTATATATATATTATTACGTTATAAGATCACTGACAGAAACATTCTCGCCTGATTGTAGAAGATATGTGTATGTCTGTATATGTTATGTATAACTGAGACAAGGATCTAATATCCCTTGGGAAAGAATATTAATGACAAGATGGAAATGAGCTATAATGTTACTGACCAGTAAATTTTTCCGATATCAGGTCTATAGTGAATTCTTTATTTCGTTTTTGTAAAGAGGCTGACACAATTTTGAAAACTGCGGTAACTGTTTAAGATAAAACAGTAGTTGTTTTATAGAATGAGTCTTACAAGGGTGTATACGAAGTCCTATTACTGTTCATTTGCTGATGAAATAAATAAGAACAAATCGCATCTGCATTAAGTAGAAAGACAAATTCAAAGTTGTAGAGATATTTAAGCAAAAGGACGCGGTTGGCAGAACATTCGTGGCTCCGTTCAAGGTAAGGGATCCCCTATTTTTTAAGTATAACTTTATTTTCTATTTAAGTGTTATCTGGGGTTTGTACTCACAGATCCTTTACAATGATTACCGTCGAATTCAATCGAAATCTAAATTAATGTTAAGCATCTCATTTTTCAAAAGGTTGTACTCTATGATATATTGCACTAGCTCTTGTAAAGCAGTTTTTTTCAAATGTTCTAATGTAAACGTTTCATTTTAAAGCTCCCCCCACTTTCGAAAATCAAATTAGAAATATCCTTGAAAAAAAAAACGTTTTGTTTTGTCTGGATATGTTAGAGGTTGTCATAGACAAGATTGGTTTTGAAGCTTTACTGCAAGTTATTCTCAGTTTTGAAAGAGGTAACAATAATTATTATGTTTTACAGCTCCCTCGATATTTCACTTGAAAGGAGTTTTCACTATATCGGAGCTGCTGAAAGTAAATAAAAAAACAATTTATTTGACAATCTCAGACAAATACAATCCAATGTTTTGTAAAATGTGCGAGGATTTCGTGCCGTGTTTGTATTAACTCAGCTTTATTTTCTCGCTTACAGTCTTACTTGCCATGTTTGTTTGACAGAATGTTTTTTAAAACGTTTTTCTTTGACAACTGACGTGGTATACACATTTATAGCTAAACTAATAACGCTATGGTCGTAGCAGCATAAGGTAGGCGTTATATAAGAGAGAAGATAAGAGAAAGGTTTAAGATCGAGACATTATTTAACGTATTTGATTGTAATAGTCGAGAAAATGTCAAAGAAGAACTGTCTCTGATAGATGACAATGTCCCCGAAGTGGTGCCTTTACCTTTGGGCTTTGACAAGTTATAGATGCGTCAAAGGAAGTTGTTGTTTTTTATTTCTCCTCCAGGTAAGGTCATTAAGAGGTCAAGAAAAAATATGACCAGATGAGATAAATTGAAGGGACCTCAAAGGAAGTGTTTTTCTTTGACAATTTGACCTCAAGGTCAGTGTCATTTAACGGCCAAGGTCAAAAGATATATATGTCATTTTCGAAGAATTTTCCATACAGGTTGTCCGTGCAAATATGAACTAAATCTGTTTTGTAATAAGGGTCAAAGATATTTAAAGGTTAAGGTAAAATGAATATATGTCAGCGGTAAGGTCTTGTCAAAAGGGGTGTTGTGTTCAAGTCCATTCACTAATAAGTGTTTAAGTTTTTTGACAAATGGACCCTTTATGTCAAAGTCATTCAATATCAAGGTCATATATTTATGTTAGTGGGAAGGTGTTGTTCAAATGGTTTTGTGTTCAAATATGAAGTAAATACATTTTTTATAAGGAAGTCATGGGCAATGTTAAAGTTTTCGAACGGAATGACCGATGGACGAACGGACGGACTGACAGACGGACACTTAAACAAATTTTATGCCCTCCTTTGGGGGTATAAATAGATGCAATACTGTCATGACTGACTTATGTTGATGCAAGAAACATGAAATGATTAATGGGTGCAATGTCATTTAACAAAAAGGTTTGTCAGTAAAAACGTGCTTAATCCTGAACAATATTTATACAAGTTTATAAATATCAAGGGGGTGACAGAAATCGTGTTACTTTAAAAAAAGTAAACTCATCTTACAGACATTTAAGAAATTCAAGAAAATTTGTATCTGTGTAATGATTGAAGTTTTGAGTTTAGTGTAATATATTTGCTCCTTTTATTTTCCTAATACATTGATAAAGTTACAACTTATCAATACGTTTACTAGGAACTTCTTGCATTGACTCGATCTTATGCTTTGTCTTGCCAGGAGAGTTTAGTGTTTATCTTGTACGTCGTCTAAAAGACTTTTTTCAAAAGACTAAATACTCTCAAATACTTGAACTGTATTTTGCCTTTTGTGCACCTTTGAGGTCAAAAATTGATGCAAAAAGCGCATCAAAGAGGCAGACGTTGCCATGAGGGATATACTGATGATAAGCTATTGATATTACAGTCTCGCTTGTTGTCGCTGTGTGCATTAA
This sequence comes from Cyclina sinensis, assembly GCA_012932295.1. Taxonomy (NCBI): domain Eukaryota; kingdom Metazoa; phylum Mollusca; class Bivalvia; order Venerida; family Veneridae; genus Cyclina; species Cyclina sinensis. The sequence continues at coordinate 35,307,597 of JAAONU010000014.1, forward strand.
CCCTTTGTGTTAGAAATAGTTTATGCCTATATGCCAATATTCCTGCTTGTTTTCTGTTAAATATCTGTTCAGTTAAATACAATCCATAAGACAAATGAAATATATCGCTTACTCAGTCAGTTACTCTTTTTTTTTAACAAACTTTTACTTCAGAATGTTTATATACACATTCTTGAAAGTAGCATTTCTGATTGATGAGACTTCAGTAATAAGTGACACACTGCGAGTTACTTATGTTAAACTACATAAAACCGAAAGTCAATTTCAATTTTTGTCAAAGATATTTTTTTCCATATTTTAAAAGCAAATAAATTAAAGTAATTCAGCAACCAAGTTTTGATAACAAACCTTGTTTTAGTGTGGTTACTGTCTATTTTCTTGAAAATTGTCTGTTGTTGCTAATGTTATCTTTACTGAATGGGAGCAGGGACAAAGTTTGATCTTATACGTTTGGTTATCAATAATTCAGCATTCTTCTCGTTCAAAGTTAAGCTCATATTTCAGTACAAGTCTGTTCTAGCCGTAGAATAGAGAATAATTAATGCTGTCGATTTTAAAGAAAAAGAATTGTTCATTCAATCCCATTTAAAATACTGATTTCTGTATTTTTACCCTTTCAAAATGAAGCATAATTTTTCATATTAAACACGAACTCAATAAAAAGAAACAAAAATCAATATGTAAAATCATGAAATTTTATTCTTTATTAATGATATAACTTTTCGTTTTAAAACACGAATTCCTCCAGTATTTGGAACAGATGTCGCAGTGCAACCATTCATGTAGAAGAAAAATATAATATACACAAAAAACACATGGTTTTACTCATATGAATGAAAAAATCCTTTTCGTTGCATTCACCCTAACATCTGAAACAGGCATTGTGTATTGTTGGTTTTCACATGAACAATAACTGTAGCAACCAGTAATTTTGAATTCAAGAAAACTTTGAATACTTTGAAATGTATCGATCATCTTTGTTTTAAATGCCATAATGAAACGTTGTTCTCGATCATTTCCTCTGTAATTGTAAATTACAGCACCTATATATTTCTTTTATTGTTTCATCATTATTCTATGATAATGAATTATATTGGTGACTTTTAAAGCCGCTATCAGTTCAGATATCTAATAGGAAATTTTTCGTAAAATTGGATGATGTTATGACTGATTTGACCAAAGGCAGTACATGATTCACAAAACATGATCAGTCTTATTCTATAAATAACTGAACTTGTATATCTCTGTTATTTAGTTCATTTCCTGATTATTGTTTTTTTGTTTTTTTGTTTTTTGCTAAAAGACAGTATACATGTTTAACAGTACTCTTATTTAGATACAGGACCAAAGCCCGTGACATAGTAAAGTAATCAAACCAAGTAATCTTCGAGCAGTTTTCGACGCAATGTTTTAAACTATCCTTAAACAGAACACTGGAACAAATTGCGCATTATAGATTTTTCATGAAAATGAACTGTATTTCCTAGGTTGTAAGTTTCTCGTCTTTATATTTCTTTTGTCTTTGATGTGTATAGATTGTCTATTTTCTTATACGTTCTAGATACTTGACTTCCATTCCGTTGAAATGTATTATATTCGTTTGTGTGTTGTTTTTTTCATTGTATTGCCTAAGCAGAAACTACTTTTAGTCTCTATGAAAGTAACAGTATTATTTTGTGACTCTCAAATCACACAAGGGCACAAGTATTTCTTTCGTTCAAAATAATCTGTAATATTTGATATCGACAATTTGTACTAAAAATAAAGATGTTGTAAAATCAAAGTATCGCCAAACATATCACATGCCTTAGTGTCGTTCCAGTTAACTTCCTGACTGGACGACTCTCTTTTCATTATGATGATATGAAATATTTAAATAATTTACGTCTTCAGTAATCAGCGTTTGTTCTCTATCGTAGCAGAATTGACAGTACTGCGGAAGAAATGTCTTTAAACAGTGTTCTCATTCACTATAGGAGTATATAAATGAATGCTTTGGTCATCGTCTGATCCTGACCTTAAATAGATATAACTTCCTTCACTCAGATGAAATTTATCTCGTGTTATAACTGAAATAGCATCAATAATTACTGCAATACATGCAATTCTTGCCTCATGATTCGTGAACCTTCGAAAAGTATTATGTATTGTTGCCAGTTCTGCTTCTGTTTTCAAACTGAACTTAAAGCATAAAATAACGCGTTACAACATTGCAAATAGGTTTACACATATCTCTGGTGACATCCCGTGTAACACTTTGGCTTTTAAATAAGAACGTACGAATCAATAAACGTAATTACGATAAACAAAATGACGCTATACAACCAATTAAGTAGAACAAACTATTACACTAACTATCAGCAATATCCTTGTCCAAATGAGTTGTATGCACAATTATTTCCTTGCCGCATACAGACAGCTTCTATTGTAGGTATTTGTCGATCGATAATTTTGTAAACAAACGGACAGTCTTCGATCCTAAATATTTTTATTCGCTCACCTGAGTTCTGTAAATGTAACGTTGTGCACTCTTTTATATGTTTTATTGAATAGTCTCAAAACTCTTACACTGGTAGAAATAACCAAGCTTCTTAAACAATAAAATAACGTTTATAAAAGCTTTCTCAGCTTTTTTTTTATTATTCCGGATACTGCATTAAATATGTATTGAATGCATAAAATTGACATATTGTCAAGCTGTGAAGAGAATTCAGCTTTATAAAGAGAAATGGTGATTGCATAAAACGTTATTTAGAATTATTTCTGTAGTACAAAATAAGTACTTTGAATGTTTGTTGAACGTAAAACTACATATAAAGCTACAGACAATGGAAAACATGGCAATTATCCATGCATCTTGTTTCTCAAAAAAGGGTCAAAACATAAGAATTTGTTCAAATTCAAAATAATGAAGAATAAACACAGATAATTTTTATTTTCATAAAATGTGTGTACATGTGAAAAAAAAACATGCAAAGATTTCGAGACTTGTTAAAGGCACAGTTGAAGGCACAGTTATGCTTCGATTTAGCAGAGTAAAATATTGCTTAATATTCTAAACATATGTGTATATATGAGAGTAAAATACACGCTGTTTTTAGTTTTTTCATAGCACAGATATAAATTTGATGTCTGTTTTATTGTGAAAAGAAGTACATGAAAGTCTACTGTCGCTTCAGAAAAATCGAAACATTAAAACTACAAGCTTCAACCAGATAAATAAATGAAACTTTTAACTTTTGCTACTTATATCAACAACAATAACAGCTTCTTATGAATGGACAAATAGTGGTGACGCTAATTTAGAGTGAATAGTTTCTCCTGCATTCAAATCAACAATTCCGAATAATTAAAACTTTTATATGTAATTTCGTTTTTCTACTTTTAAAACGGAGGTTTTGAACAGTTCTTGTTCAAAGAGCATGATAACAGTATTATAAAAAACGAGTCATGTATCGATTTCGTAGTGTAAAATGATTGGCAAAAAAAGCATTATAATTATATGGCGTCTGTAATTTCTCCTGAGGTACGTTTTGAGATTTTTCATCCATATTAAAGCAGACAAGTATTATGAACAATAATTGTATGTTATGCGTCTGGTTTTCAAATGCCTAAAGCAGATGGGATATCAATAGCGCCTTTATAATTCACAATTAGTGAATGTCTACTAGACACTACAAGAGGCAACATCTGTCATATCATACAATACCGATAAAAGGGGCTTTTCGTGAATTATGCGACCGAATCGTTGAATTTTATGAAACTCTATTGAATTGCTAGGGTGAAATTAAAACACGTCACAGGTTAAATATTACTGAAACATTCACTGCCATTTTTGCAATGTTTTTCCGATAATGTAATTCGTGCATTACATGCAAAATGACTGACAAACGCGCAAGACATTTGCTTGCAATTAGGTCCTACTTAAGGTTTTAACCTTGGTTGAAGTATTCATCCAAATGTAGGTTACTTTTATTAGAAAATTCAACTGTAAAGTGGATGGCGGAGTGTAAATCCAGACAACAGTCGCTCTGTGACACAATCGACCAATGAAAAAAAAATCAACACACAAACGGACGCACATTACACAACGCACACACAGACGCACATTACACAACACACACATACGGACACACATTACACAACACACACACACACACACACACACACGGAAAATAAGCTCGTTGGACAAACTCAATATTTAAAAACAGAATAGACAAGATGGATACCGCATTAACATTATTTTTTTTGTTGTTGTTTAACAAGCCATCATCGCTTATGATAATTTAAGTTAAAGTGTCATTTATAACATTTTTAAAATTCACTACTCTTCCTATGTAATAACCACAAGAATACCCAGGTAAAAATAATCAAGTTCCCAGCGGGATTCAAACTCGCACCAACCGGCACCATCCGCCTAGAAAAGCAAAATAAGAACGCCTTAGACCACCCGGCCATTGCAACAAACAAGTTTGTTTTTTTTGATATCTCATATCTTTTATTTTATACTAAATATCAATTCATTCTTGCTATGTATGCTCGTATGATCAGTTACAGAAAATGATGCTCTGTTAATAGGTTTATTTTTCAACAAGCAGGCACCCATTTCCATGTATTTTACCCATGCAATTAAAATAAAGCCAGGCCAAGGCCAAATTTTGTCTGGTCTTAACAACAGCAATCTTGCAAAATGTGTATATGTCTTACAAATTCCTTAAAATTAATAACGTACTAAAAACAATAGCAGAATGCGTATATGTCTAATAAATCACTGACCATTAAACGCATTACATACTTACAAACGTTACAACTAACTCTTGAAGGTACTAATTTTTAATGTTGCTACAATGTTCAAAAGAATTAAATCATTTTTATACATGTTTTATCTAAGTGATTCTTTTAAGAAATCATTGCTCATCCTGTCTCAAAAATACTTTTATGATAAGAGTCATTATACGTAAATCCACTCTGAGTAATAAATAAATTTGAAATCTTGCAGTAGGTTATAGAAACCTTACGCTGCACTGGGATAGTCACACAGACATATTAAAGAAACCATGTAAGCTCAAAAATAAAAACTAAATCAATCTCAACTAACGCTTACTCACTTCTTCCTTAAGTCATATACATCAACCCGAACAAAAGACAACTTAAGATCAGTAAGCTATCCTCTCAAAGAACACCCCAGCCGCCTGTAAATCATGTAGTACATATGATCATAACGTGACAGCACTGCTGTCGTCTCTGACGAAAACTTTAGATTAATCTGAGGTTGTTGTTCTTCCTGTTTTATTTCTCAAATTTTGCATTATAACCGAAACAAGGACATTCTGGGTCGACGAGAGAGTGAAAAGACGTACACATTTGTTTTTCTGGGTCGATCTTTACAGTGAATGTCTACAGCGTGAAAAACGTTTCAAATTTTCGTTTTCGTTTTTCAAATATCCTTCTAAGTTTGTCTGTGCACTAGATTAGGAAACAAATGAACTTCTTTTTCTTAACATAAGTTTACCTTCAATCATTTTTGAGCTGACTCTACAGTTCAAAATGAAAATTAATTAATCATAATAATACACTGCAGGTGTTCCTTATGACAAAAAAGGAAAAGAAGCAGTTAAGTAAAAAATATAATATAAAAAACGCTTCGTTCATATGAATGTTGATTTGATTACAGTATTTAATAAGGGTACTTAGCTTTGTAAAAGTATCTCATAATGGTGGTTTATTTGATTAGCGTACTCATAAGGGTACTTAGCTTTGTAAACGTATTTCATAATGCTGGTTTATTTGATTAGCGTACTCATAAGGGTACTTAGCTTTGTAAAAGTAATTTGCAATGCTGGTTTATTTGATTAGCGTACTCATAATGGTACTTAGCTTTGTAAAAGTATTTCATAATGCTGGTTTATTTGATTAAAGTATTTCATAAGGGTACTTAGCTTTGTAAAAGTATCTCATAATGGTGGTTTATTTGATTAGCGTTTTCATAAGGGTACTTAGCTTTGTAAAAGTATTTCATAATGCTGGTTTATTTGATTAGCGTACTCATAAGGGTACTTAGTTTTGTAAAAGTATCTCATAATGGTAGTTTATTTCATTAGAGTATTCCATAAGGGTACTTAACATTATTTGAGTCTATCTTATTACTGTTGTTAACTTGATATGTACCCCATGAGGGTAGTTAATTTGATTGGAGTACCTCATCTCTCAGTTTGGCATATGTCATGGTGAAGACAAAGATTTTTCTTTTTTTTTCGCAGTGAATATTGATTAGGTGTAAATATTTCTGATTAACTACTTCTTTCTTAGTTGTTTACCAGGACACTTCATAAAACAATAGCTTTGGAGGCAGCTTTATTGCAATCCCAGCCTTGAAAAGGCTAGCATATATTGAGATATATTTAAAGCTCCCACGATATTTTCCGAGGAAAGCCTATCAAATGTGAGGCGATTCCAAACATATATATTGATGCGTACTTTATTGTCATGTTTTTAAATCTCTTTTTTTCATCTCACTAGTCCGTTTCATTCACCACGTCTCATTAAAAATTAATGTAAACAGTAAAGTCATAATGGTCACATTACAGAATCTAGGGTAATCTATGTTTGTTTACCAATAGTTTAACTTATTGTCTAATTTTACGAATGTAGCGTCACTTCTTCTGCTGTTGTGAATGCGGATAAAATGGTATCAAAACTGACAAGAAACATTCGTATGTTAAATTACTGCCTTCAGTGCGAGATAAGATCCGCTATGTCTTTTGTATGGAATAATCGATGGATAAAATATTCTTAAATGCATTGGATGTTTTCTTGCTTTTTTGCTTCATTAAAGTTAATAATCGACCAGAAAAGCGCATCAAAGATGCAGATATGGCCATAAGAGATGATTTATTCAAATAAAAGACTCATTATATTCATCATTGCATCAACTTAGTTGTTTTTATGCATACATGAATGCCAGAATATATAGATTATGTCTACAAAATAAGGAAAGTATAACAATTTCTGCCTGAATGACAGGGTAGGCCCTTTAGTAAATATTTATCAGACAAAAACAGAACAGTACATTAGCTCTTCAATGTAATAAGACAACAGCTTGCCACAGAAAGGCTTTCAGAAATAAATGAAGTATGTATTGTGTATAACTTTCAATGCACTCACTGTTTTTTACTTCAACTGCACTTCATACTATATGTTTATATGTTGTTAAATTATGAATATTTTCTTTATTTATCTTTAAACTTCTTTTGTTTTCTTATTTATGACAGTAAAAGCCCTTATTACAAGAATGTATTGTGAAATCCGAGTTAATTTCGGAGTGAATCTCTTAGTGTGCGTTTAAATGCAGGTGCTCCCGAATGCATACTTTCTTGCTGTTCTTTGATAAACAATAAAGACAAGTTGTGAACCATTTTAACTCTTCTTCAACATCAAAATGCTTATGGATCAATATCGTTTCATACCAAAAGCAGAAACGTGTCCGTTTCAGACTGTCTAATGATTTAGCCTAACATACGAGGATAATTATGGTGTATGCACCCCCCACCCCCCACCTTCGCGCCACACATCACCTTCCAGATACATTGGTTCTTGCAGTGTAATCCTTACTAAAGCTTGAAAGCTTACATGAATATAAACTGCAAACTAGCGCCTGGTTTTGAAATTTGTGATGCAAATCAAGTATTGATAGTGTCTCAATATGTGTTCAGTTGGAACTCCTTGATATGTACACCATCTAATATAATATCACAAACTACTTTGTACTTAAATGTACGCCTTTACCATAGTATTCTATACACATCAGTGCTGTGACATACTATAACATATTTTATCTTGCCGTATTGTTCTACAGCTTGTCGTGCACTGGCATAACGTACCTTGTTACGTATTATGTCCTAGATAAGATAATTCCGTAAGGTCAAGCCAGTCATTCATATAATAATTACCTTGTAAGATCGCTGACAGAGAAATTCTAACTCCCCTGAGTGTAGAAGATATCTGTCTGTCTTCACTCCAGATTATGTATATCTGAGACAAGGATCTAATATCCTTTGGTAAAGAATGCTGATAGCAAGATGGAAATAAGCCATAATGTAACTAACCAGAAATATTTTTCGATATCAGGTTGATAAAGAATTCATTTGTTTTTGTTTTTGTAAGGGGAGCTCTCAAATCTGTTTAAAACTGCAGTAACTGTTCAAGTTAGAATATTGCGTTTTTTTAACAGCGCATGCGAAGTCATTTTTCTGTCCATTTGCTGATGGAATGAATATTAAGAAAAAATCGCATCTGCATTAAGTAGAAAAATATAATTCTTTTATAAAATCTATGAAAGGAACACATTTTAAGCGTCAAAAGGGAAGTACGTTTCGATCAGATACTCATCGTTGCTGGTGAGTTTCATAATTCTGGAACCCTTTGAAAGGATTTCGAAATTACTTCAAAGTGGTAGAAATATAGAGGAAAAGGACGCGGTGAGCAGAACCTACGTGGCTACGTTCAAGGTAAGGATTCCCTTTTTTAAGTATAATTTTATTTTCTTTTTAAGTCTTATCTGAGTTATGTACTCACAGATCCATTACAATGGGAACCGTCGAATTTAGTCTATATTTAAATGTTTAGAATCTCAATTCTCAAAGGCAGTACTCTGTGCTATAGTGCACTAGCTCTTCTAAAACAATTCCTTTCAAATGTTCTAGTATAAACGTTTCCGAATTAAAAATACCCCTGAAACAACGTTATGTTTTGTCTGGATATGTAAGAGTGTGTAAGAGATAACAGTGGTTTTGTAGACAGTTTAATTTTAAGTTAATCTCAGTTCTGAAATAGTTTACAATAATTATTCTGTTTTACAGCCCCCTCGACATTTCCCATGAAAGGATTTTGCACTAAATGGGAGCTGCTGAAAGTAAAAAAATAGCAGTTTATTTGACAATCTCAAACAAATGCACACCAATGTTAAGAAATATGAACGAGAATTTCGTGTCGTGTTTATACGAACTTAGCTTTATTTTCTCGCTTACAGTCTTACTTGCCACATTGTTTCAATGTTTTTCTTTGACATTTTTTTGTAGTTGACACTACCATAGCTAAACTAATAAGGCTATGGCCGTAGCAGCATAAAAGTAAGCATTTATTTAAATGAGAGAGAAGATAACAGAAAGCTTTAAGATTGAGAAATTATTGCACGTATTTGATTACAATGGTCCAAAAAATGTCAAATAAAAACTGTCACTGACAGATGACAATGTCCCCGAAGTGGTGTTTTGACTTCTGAGCTGAGGACCAGATGAAGATAAATTGTAGTTACTTCAAATGGAGTTGGTTTTCTGACAATTTGTCGTCAAGGTCAAGGTCATTTAGGGGCCAAGGAAAATACTAGTTTATGACCAAATGAGATGAATTGTAGGTACTTCAAAGGAGGTGCTTTTCTTTGACAATTTGTTTTCAAGATCAATATCATTTAGGGGTCAAGGTCCAAAGAAATATATATCATTTGGAAGATTTTTCCCTACAGGTTGTTTGTGCAAATATGAACTAAATCTACTTAGTAATAAGAGTCAAATTTATTTAAGGGTCAAGGTCAAATAAATATGTCAGCGGTAAGGTCTTCTCAAAAGCGGTGTTGTGTTCAAGTATAAAGTAAATCCATTCACTGATAAGGATGTAATGGGCAGTGTTAATGTTTTCCGACAATTGACCCTTTATGTCAAAGTCTTTCAGTATCAAGGTCATATAAATGTATGTCAGTGAGGAGGTCGTGTTCAAAGAGTTATTGTGTTCAAGAATAAAGTAAATCCATTGTCTAATAAGGAAGTTATGGGCAGTTTTCGACTGGAATGACGGACGGACGGACTGACCGACGGACAGTTACAAAATTATATACTCTCATTCGAGGGAATATTATTTTGATGCAAGAAACATGAAATGCTTAGTGGGCGCAATGTCATTTAACAAAAAGTTTTGTCATTTAAAACGTGCTAAACTGAATTCTGAGTAGCATTTGTAAAAGTTGATAAATATCAAGGTGGTGACAGAAATCGTGTTACCTTAAAAAAGGACTTATCATTCTTACAACCATTAAAGCAAATTTGCATCTGTTTAATGATTGTAGTTTTGAATTTAGAGAAATATTTTTATTCCCTTTATTGTCATAATACATTGATAAAATTACAAATTATACTTTTACTAGTAAATGCTTGCAAAGGCTTGATCTATGCGTTGTCTTGTCAGGAGAGTTAAGTGTTTATCTTATATGTCGTCTGAAAGGATTTTTTTCAAATGACTAAACACTCTCAAATACTTGAAATGTATTTTGCCTTTTGTGCAACGTTGAGGTTGAAAATCGATGCAAAAAGCGCATCAAAGAGGCAGACGTGGTCATGAGGGATATACTAATGATTTGATATTACAGTCTCGCTTGTAGTCGCTGTGAGTATTAGCCTTTCTGGTTAGGAAGAGTGTAGACCAGTATTCCTTATTCCTTTTGGTAAAATGTTTGTATGGTAAGTTATGATACATCAGACAAATGATACATATCGCTAATTCATTTTCTTCAGCATGCTGATATTCACATTCTTGAAAGTAGCATTCCACGTTGATGGTACTTCAGTGATAGATGACACACTACAAATATTATGACATTGAACGCTTTGCTGTTATTTAAGGCCAATATAAGACCATATTACACCGCATCATTCAGTCAGTTTAAAATTATGTCAAAGAGGGTTTTTTAATATAATTTTAAAAGCAAAGACGTGAAGTTATCCAACAACAAAGTTTTAATAATAGATCGTGTCTTTAGTGTGGTTCTTGTTCATTTTCTTGGATTTATCTATGGTAAATCTACGTTTAAAACTCTTCTTTAAAAAACTGAAGATTTTCTGTCGTTGAAAATGTTAACTTTATCAAATGGAAACTAGGACACAGTTTGGACTTTCTGCATTAGGTTATCAATAATTCAGCATTCTTCTTGTCAAACGTTAAGCTCATAGTTTCTGTATAAATCTACTCTAGCTGTGGTGTAGAAAAAAACAGATACACATCCTTGTATTAAAGCATATATTGCTCTAGTACATTAACTGGTCTTGCTTTTGAACAGATGTCGCAGTGCATCCATTCATGTAGAAGAACACAATTAACATAAAGAACATATGGTGTTCCATATGTGAAGGAAACAATTTTTGTTATAAAAAAAATATATTCATCCTAACATCTGAAAAAATATATTGTTTGTTTTCACATGAAAATTATCTGTAGCAAATGGTGATTCTAGATTCAAGAAAACGTTAAAAACTTTGAAATATGTAGATCACTTTTGTTTTAAATGTTGTTCTGAGTCATTTTCATTGTAATCGTTCATTACAAAACCTATGTATGGCTTTTATTGTTTAACAATTCCTCTATGAGAATGAATGATATTCCTGGCTTTTTAAGCCGTTATCAATAGGAAATCTAATCGGGAATTGTTCGTAAAATTCGATGATGTTATGACTGATTTGATCAATGGCGATATATGATTCACTAACCATGATAAGGATGGTTTTATAAATGTAATTCTCTACTGTTTAGTTAATTTCCTGATAAATTTTGATATGCTGTAAGTCTAGTTCCATATCTAATGTTACCCTAATTTAGACGTAGTGCCAAGGTCCGCGAACCAATTTTTGGGCAGTGAACAGTTTTCGACGAAATGTATTAAGATATCCTTAAACAGATGTTTAAATTTTGTGTCTGTTAAGTGTATAATTACGCTTTATTTGCTTACGCTTTCATGTAAGTTCAATTCCGTTAAAATGTGTTATATGCGTTTATGTTTTTCATTGTGTTGCATTAGCAGAAACTACTTTAGTCTCTATGAAAGTAGCATTATTATTTTCTGTCAAAACACACAAGGACAAAAGTAGTTATTTCGTTCAAAATAATATAAAATGGTTGTTATCGTCAATTTGTACTGAAAATAAAGATGTTGTAAAATCAAAATGATTCGTCACCAAACAAATCTTTCATGTTGGCTTCCTGAGTGGCCTACTCTTCTCCTTATGATGATATGAAATATTCAAATATTGTACGACTTCAGTAATCAGCATTTGTTCTCTATCGTGGCAGAATTGACAGTACCGCGGAAGAAACTGTCTTTTAATAGTGTTCTCATTCACTATAGGAGTAATTAAATGAATGCTTGGGTCATTGTCTGATCCTGACCTTTAATAGTTATGACTTCTTTTACTGAGATAAAAGTTATTTCGTATTCTGACTGCAAAAGCATCAGTTGTTATTGCAGTATATATAATTTTTGCCTAATGATACGTGAACTTAATAAACGATAAATATTAAGCATTGTTACATGTTGAGCTTCTGTTTTCAAACTGAGCTTAAAGCCTATAGAGTGCGTAACAACATTGCTTCCAGGTTTACCAAGTCTCTAGTGTCACCCTGCGTAACTTTCGCTTTCAAATTAAAACGTACAAATCAGTAAAATTAAAATAATAATATATATACAAATGACGCTATATATCTCATTAAGTAGAACAAACTATTGCACTATCATGATCCTAGCAAACAGAAATAAACCAGAAAATTTTTATTTGTCATAATTTTGTAAAAAGAGCGAAAAAATTAATCCATGCAAACACTTCGAGACTTATTAAAGGCACAGTTATGCTTCGTTTCAGCAGAGTAAAATATTTGCTCATAATTTAAACTCGTGTATAGGAGGGTAGGATGCACAAGATTTGACTAGATATTTAAATGATAGCTTTATTTATTATTATTATTTTTTTTATTTTTTTATTTTTTTTTTGGCTACTTAAGTCAACGATAAAGAACGCATTATGAATTTGTATAGTTCTTTACATCAGTATAGGTATGTTTAACAGAGCCTAATTCGGTAAAAAGTATTACTAGTTATAATATTATAATGATAACGATGATTAGCATATAATATATACATGTAGACACACGAATGATCCTTTCAATTCAGTTTTTCATTGTTGATTAAATCAGTTTTGCATATTATATTTAGACACACTGGTGAGCCTTTCGAACTAGCTGCAATATCAAAAAGCTTTGCCATTAATTAAGTAAACTTAATAATATTTTCTTCTCAACTATAAGACGACAGAGAAAAAAATCAATAGAGTGAACGTATAAATACATTTGCTCCAGAGTGTAGTGTTTCACAACTGTGTCTTTTTCTCTTATTCACAGGACAATTACTCCTGAAAGCATGTTTTGCTCAGGGGAAAACGAGTAAAATTAAAGCTGAAATCAAGCCTTTACGTTCACTTATCTAAGGTCTGCCACGTTTGTGCAAACTTTATACTGGATAGTTTGAGAAGTTGCCATAGATAACCCAAAACGCTGTTATTTAGTTCACACATTTAGTGCCAGTAGGTGTTAGTACTGTATCGGAAGAAGAAGAAGAAGAAAAAAAAACAAAACTGAGGTAAGTTTACCTTTGTTTGTTGTTGTAACACAATAACTGTGTGTGTGTGTGTGTTTCTTTTTAAAATTTTAAAGAATGTAAGACATCTGGTTTCCTTGCACACAATATATAGTCATTTAAACAAATTATTATTATTATATTTTATTTAGACTACTCCTGAAAACGCCCAATTGTAGCATAGCATTCTATTTACCGTTTTGTTCCTGAATACTCACATACGTATGATTTTTTGACATTCTTTCTTGATTTGACCTGCATTTGAAATAAGAGAACGGAATTAATTTCTGTCAAAACGAGACGTGTTTACTCCAGAGACTAGCAGGCATTCGGTCTTAAATAAACACTATAACACTACTTACAAAATGCGTTGCACACGTTAATTTATACGTTTTAAAATGGTGAAACGCTTTGATTTATTTAAACACGTTATCAGTATGAACGACGTCTCTTCTCGGCATCTGATACAGTCATGTAAGAAAAACAGTTAAAATTTACAACAGAAAAATACATTTTCAATGTCAAATTTATTTACAAGCACAGCTTTATTATTGTTGTGAGTATTCGTTTCTATTATATAACTATTATAATTATATATAACTCTATTAGATTTTATAAAAGATACATGTACTGCTGTTACTTTTATACTGTCAGTTGAAATAAACATGTCAAGTGGAAGTGTCTCAGTAGCCATACACAGTTTTAAGATGAGTCACTTAGCACGCACGCGTGCAATGCTGCAGAACAGGTCAAGTTTGGGAATTTTTTAGATAATGACATCAAGATATATTTCTTTGATTTTTAAAAAGAACACTATTTTTATACAGTTAAAATACTTTTACCTTCAAGTATTATATTTATAGAAAACTGGTTGTCAAGTGGGAAATCTAAATTTGTCCATCGATTGATTTTGATAAAGTTATTTAAATAGAATTTCAGTCAAACAGTGTTTACAAATCGCTTTGATACTTCAACTAACCTTGTCCTACAACAATATTAGGTAATCTATATTCTAACTACATTGTCAGATTAACTTCAGGAATGGAATTCGTCTAGCAGATTATCTGAGGTCGTCAGGGTGACAAAATCAATAGAAAGTTGAGTTATGAAAACATCTGCGACCTCATTAATTGTTGAGGGAGACTGATTCACTGTAAATATTTTTGGGATAGCTAATTAGATAAGGGTCTAATATCCCATGGGGAAAAGCAAAGGAAAATAATGAGGATAGTTTTATATGCTTAGGCCATCTGTCAAAGACTTGAGATGAAATTTTACATGTTATTACAACAACTGTTTTCTTGTTTCTTTTATAGATATTATTCATGTGATACATATTCTTAAATATTTTCGTGGTTAAGATTTTCTTTGCTAGAAGGATTTTAAGTAAAAGCATATCGATCACTAGATTAAATTGCATTTTTTTCAAGAACCCTACCTTAAAAACCTAGCTTGTACGATTGAGAAAATATCACATAATTGATACCAAGGCACAATAGTTAAAAGCGAAATTTCTGACAATATTTTAATGTATCAACTAAAACGAAAATACCTTTATCATATAATAAGACATATTATAAAGTCATTTGTGGTCAGAAAATGTACTTTTGCATTCTACAGACATCACTCGAATTCATTGTTCCCATACAATATATTTCATCTCGAAGAAATTGAAAATTGCAGCAAGTCAGGTTAATGTCACATTTATTGATGCTATGTTCTGTCTAACATAGACGATAAATTCCCCATTTTAAAAGCATCTGTATTATTTGGACAAAGTACACGTAAAAACTACCAAAAATGTTCTAGCTCAGAAAAGCTATCTGGTAAACGAGCTTTATGTTTTCAAGAAAATACATTGTAGCAGTAAACTTCCTTCACACCCTAGCAACATATATAGTAATGATTTATTGACGCCAGCTGTTGGTTATTTTTGTAAGAAAAAATATAAAAGACAAATGCATTTAACTAAAATATATGATAATTCCTTGCCGATCATCGCAGAGACATTAAACAGTTACTGTCTTTACCTCTCAAAGTTGTTTGCCAATGTTCTTATTATGAACTAATCATTTTCAAACACTTTTAAAACACTAAATACTTCGGAATGCAGTGGAATTTGTTTTTACTTCCTTCTAAGAACTGCTGTAAATCAAAATATATAATCGCCTGTGTCATCGATGGTTTTCAAGTTTGATTCTTGTTTCACCAGAAATGTCAAAATGATCCAACGAGGTGGAATGACTTTTTCTCTCACTGCCAGTGGTTTTTTTCTATGCTTGCGACTGAGACTCCAACTAAATACCTTTATCATGTTCTAATGAGACAAAAACATTGCTAATTTGCTGTGGTCAGTTCTAAAACAAACAAGACAAATGCAAGTGCTTTGCTATGTTTTCTTCTATAAAGTATCTGCTGTTGAAACTAAAATCAAGTGAACATTCGGGCAATTTCTAGAAAAGTTAGTAATTATTGAAATTAAAAAGATTTGTATCATCAGACATTAATAAATGGCTAACATTTGCGAAATAATTGATGTTTGTAGTAATGGTTTTAAACCAATTTATTAAATGTAAGTTTTTTCACTAATTTTGTATCCAAATAACTAATAAGTATGTTTTTTCTTACTTGTTGTAATTTTTACAGTAACAGTATAAGGCTATATTTTGCAAAACTTTTAAATTTTAGTGTAACATGTTTGTAAAGAGAGAGCTACATTCAATTTATCCATCGTTTCGTACATCTGTGCACACCTGTGCTTAATGGAAGGACTAGGGTTAGTATACAATGTGAAGCATATGGGTTTCTTTTGTTGTTCAAAATTTTTGTTGTTGTAAGGAAAGATAAAAAAGAAACGTTATTGTAGAAAAAGTCGTGCGCACTTCCCTTTTCTACACCATGGAATGAAGACAGAAGGTTGGCAAAATTAGTTATTAAGCCTTGTTCAATGCTAAAATTACTTTTAGAAGTTATGACCCCCTCCACAGAGGTTATTGCTCTCACATGAATATACACATAAACCTGTTTATTTTCTATGTTGGCGACATATGTACGGTTCACTTCGTTTCATGCAAATATGGAGTAAACCTTTTCTGCTCTACCGAGATGACAGACAAGCTCACGTTATCTTAGATAACCTTTCCGCACTTATTGCACACTAAAATATATTTTGCGATATTGACATATTTTGCGTTCCATAACTTTGATCTCCCGAAGCCACAAAATGTCGAGTCGAGCTAAAATTATAATAACAGCATATCAGTCTATGAACAAATAAAAGTGCTTTTTCTGGGCCCGGGGCGTCAATTTTCAAGGTTGAAATTTCCCATCTTAGCTAGTTTCAATTACGGGTATTTTCGTGCGCACCGTTCTTTTGCATGACTGATGCAAAAATGTTTTTCATAACACCAAAATGTCAATAAACACAACACAACAGGCAGACGTCAAAGACAGTGGTTAAAATGAGAAAAGTGTTTCCCCCCTGCACAACTATTTACAAAGAATGAGCCAAGGGAAAGCTCAAGTCAATGGAAGGTAATTTGGAAAATTATAGCAATTATGTGATAGGAAGAATCTGAAGTTAAGCGTATTTTGAAACCCGCGGCTGTCAAAAGGATATTTCACTGAACTTCGTAAGTGGAATTTTCATTTTCAACAACAATAACAAAAATAAAAATATATATCCATCAGCTTTCAAGATGTTGATTGATACCTGCAAATGATGGCAAATAACAGAAAAAATGCATGTACCAGATAAACTATCATTTAAGAGCATCTGCATGAATCAAGTTCCTAGATTTTGGAAACTGCTCTTAACGTCGAAAAAGTTAAACTATCTCACTTGGCTGGCATTGTATTTCTGAGCGTTCTGTTCTATACATTAGTGCTTCATATAGTGGATTAATTTGAAGCGCAAAATTAAACCATAAGAACTAACACAAACGTAAGTATTGTTTTCGACTTTTTATATATCGACATTGTGTTTATGTAACACTTTGCAATTACTGCCATTTCTTTTAAAATAATGCTGAAAGGTATGTTAGTCTAACATAATTAAGTTTATCGTACAAGATGAATATGTGTCACGAGTTTTCATTTCAAATTAACTTTTTTAACAATGAGCTTAATAAAACTAATCCTGGGCGAGTTGTATAAAAATTCAAGTGAAATGTTAACACGTGGCAGATTTATTTTATCACGTGACCAAAACGACCATAAATTGGTCCTTTACTATAACTCTTGTTTTATTGATTATACTGAAAAAGAGCTGCCAAGAAAATAGTTCCAAACATAATGTCAAAATATGTCGAAAATACTGAACATAGACGACATTTCTTTGAAAAAGGACTTCTTTATGTTAACAAACTTAAAAAATGACAATGGATAAAAATGACTGATTTTGCCCTCGTCCGTAACATAGTAGTACTACCAGCTTTATTACCATATAATGTGTTCTGCATAACACTGGGATGTTTTAGAATGACAACACAGTCAGAAATACGTTAATACATATATTAAAAATCTTATATATCTACAGCATATAAGGCTTTAAAGATGTACTCTTTGTTGACAATTAATTAACTTGCGTATCAAATGTTTATTTTTTTATTTTATTTTATTTCTTGTGGTTATACTAACCTGTCAGGTCTTGAAAACTGTAGAAAACAAGAGCTGTCACTGTGAGGTGACAATGCCCCCGAAGTGGTGCTTTGACTTAGGGCTGAGGACCAGTTATTCAAGGGTCAAGGTCAAATAAGTATAGGTCAGTGAAAAAGTCTTCTCCAGAGAACTGTTGTGTCCAAGTATGATGTAAATCCACTCACTAATTAAAAAGTTAAGTCAATGTTAAAGTTCTTGGACAATTGGATTTTCAAGGTGAAGATCATTCAGGGGTCAAGGTCAAATATAGTTCAGTTGAAAGGTCTTGTCCGAAGGGATGTTGTATCCAAGTATGAAATAAATCCACTTACTAATAAGGAAGTTATGGCTAATATTAAAGTTTTCGGACGGACTGACGGACGGACAGTTCAAAACTAAATGCCTCCCTTCGGGGGCATAAAAATCCAATGGAGATCTTTACATTCTTGACAAATTGACAAATAACATGTAGAACACACTGACTAGAATAAAAAAAACGGGGATATCTTTATAAGAAAACTATTAAGTATATTAGCTTAATCATATCTAAGAATAACAGGATTTATTATAAATTCCTCAAATGAGAGCAGTGTTGTTCGTGAAGAGATGAATAGACTGAGATATTTTAGAGATAACTACTGCAAGTTCTTTCAAGCAAGTGTAAATCATCAAGATATTGCCAAACAGTGCACAACAGGTGCATGAACAATATAATGCATTTCCGTGGCAATATCATCATTAAATTGAGATTAAAGTTAAGATATCAAACTACAGCTACTGTAACATCAGAAATCACAATTTGCGTACGGTAAATACCTCATACTAAATGACACTGTAATACTATGAAGTTGTTTTGTATATTTATTTTGTTGGTTAGTTTGACGAGGCAGTTAAGAATCATAATTTAAAGGTATAAGCAATTTCATCGAAAGAATATCATTTACCACGATTGATCTTCCATTAATGTTCGATGCTCCTGCTATGGTTATTAATTTTCTAAGTATTTTTTAATATGGTATTACTGAATGGTATAATTTAATTTTCTTGTCAGTTTAGATACAAGTACTGTTTTAGTATCTTCATTTGAACAGATGAAACATATGTAGCTGTCCAAATAAAATTGTTTAACTAAATAATGTCACCTGAAACATGAAGGTCAGATTTTTCTCATATGAAACCGAATTTTGACAAATGCCATGCTTTCCGACTATGGAAATGTCATGTAGAAAGCTCATTTCAAATGACCTGAAAATCTTCTTATTAAAATCTAACTGAAAGTGAAAGTAACAAATTCATATTTAAAATTCATAGTTTATTGTTCTTCGTTAAACAGAGCAGGCAAAGATTAATAATTGACTTTATGTTAACCAGTTATATCAATAATTGCAGTGATAGTCTAAAGGGATATATAAAAAGAGTTTGACTGCTAGAGGGTGACTTCTAGGATAGTTAATAATCCATTGTATACTATGAAACCTCAACACAATCACCACGCAGAAAACAGTTATAAAAGAATAGTTGTTGTCATTTTCAACAGAGTTTTCAAATCTTAAAAAGCATGCAAAACAGCACAAGGAGTTTGCTTATGCAAAACGATGTGCTCCGTCTTGTCATATTTTCTTGCAATAGCTTTATCCATGAAAACAAACATTAAAAAATGTATTGCCTTTATGTCTTACATTATTATTTATTATTACATAAGGTAAACTATAAAAACGTAATTTCAATTTGCATTATAACAAATTCCCGTTCTTTTTGTTTGAAATCAGTCAGAAAATGGCAAAGGTATAAATGAGTGATACCTAACGACGGACGGATCTTAAGGCATGATGCGTTCTAAATAGGTAGATGATATTCTGAGTTATATCAGGCATTTTTTAAGAACCTTCAGACCTTTCAGGTCAAAGCTCAACATCAAGTTCCTGTTTTAGGGATTTACCTACAGCGGAAAATAAAAAATAAGGAATCGAACATACACCTGACTACATGATTCTGAATTTCTAATTCAGTTAAGAGGCCTTTGATATTTTTGAGACAGTATGATACAGCTAAAGCTTTACTGTTTTTAGTTTAAACTAATTGTTAAAAATTACCTAATAAAGAAGACAAAAAACATATTTAACAGTTCCACCAACATCAATGAAATAAGAGTTTTCTTCTCAGTATCTGCATAGATTGAGTTTACATCAAAATATTGGAAACCGCTTTACTGAACGGCAGAAGTGATGATAAATATCACTTGGCTGGGAGTGCTCTTTTTAAATGAGTGTTTCAGTGAAATGTTGTGTTTGTATAATAAAACTCTGGTCTGATATGTGACGTAAGTAAAAATTTAGATTTCTACTACTAGTATATAAATCTGTAAATATATTCTTTTGTAGTTCAAGGAGATATTTTGAAAGGAGAACCTTAGTTTATTAACATTACCTTTTAGTTCATAGTTTTATATTTATACATGAATTTTAGCTTCGTATTGAAATGAATGTAACTCCGTCAAACAGTTACTCTACCTTTCAAGTAACAGTATGTTTTACAGATTGATATAAAGTTCGCATCAATGTTTTTAAAAGATTATTTATATGCTGCTCCATACGTTAATTCACACTGAAAACAAAAGTAGACATTGACTGGAAAGGACAAGCTTTGCGCCGAAAATTAACAGGTTTTAAACAGTCAAACGCAGCACAGTTCGTAGACATGTTTTCCACTTGCAGATTATTATTGTTAGTACATTTACATCAAAACATTTTCTTCCTAATTACCATTTTTATCAGTTACAAAGCATCGGACGTAATAATGAACATGAAGAACCTTATCAAATAGAAATCTTTCTGTATTCCGGAAGTAGATTTATCTTTTATAGCTGCAAGGGAAACAAAATTGAACTTGCATTGAACCTAAGGAAATATCTGAAAAATACTCTTTCTTTATTAAGAGTAATTTCGTATTCTCCTATTGTTTATTGTACTTATAATTAAGAGACAATCTAGTTTTGATCTGTTTGTACTAGCGATAATGTGCTAGAAGCTCTTAGGAAGATATAATTGAGTCTTACATTGTTTGTTCCACATTAGAATTATTTTAGAATATACATGAGCTACCCAGCAGTGTATTTCAGTAGACGTTTGGGAAGAAGTCATTTAATTGTACAAAGCAGGAATAAAAAATTGGCAAAACCATTTCAAGATAAAGATTTTAGGTATACGAATATATTGCATTTTTCTCTTTATCTGCCAACAAATGACAATCTCTAGAAAATACTGACAACGTGAATGCGAACCTTTAATCATAATATTATGAAGAAAAAACACTTAGAAAGTAACCGTTTTACATTGCCAGATAAATGATACAGTTATATTGTAATAAATTAAGTATATTTGTTTTTTTCCCAGTTCAAAAACAGTAGCACAAATGTGAGATTGTGTTGTTTTATCATGATTATTTAGCTGTATTGTTAAATGCTTGAGCTCAGGGGTTAATATTAATTTAAATTGTTATCGCGAAAACTTACTTGTTATAATAATTATGTCTGTTTTGAGCAGAGGAAGTTTCTTTAAAATAGAGTTACTGTTCTTTATTACACAATAATGTAATCTTTGTGAACCACAATGGTTCTGTCATACCCTTTTTCCTGAAAACTTCAAATGAAAATTAGTAGGAAAGATCTCTTGACTAAAAATATATTTCATAGAACAATTTTACAATACTATCGGATAAATCCCCCCGAAACGAACAAATGTGGACATTGCAGACAAAGCAGTTGCTATAACCTAACTACAACATTCAAGTACATTCATGTTTTGTAATTATCGGAAACTGTTAAAAAGAACAGCGCTAGTTTATTTCACTTGGAGATAACTGTTTATATAAAAGCAGCATGGGATGTTTAGAATGAGATAAGAACCAAAGAAACAGTAAGTAATTTTGCTTTACTTAACTTACTTTGGTGTTTCTGTCTGTTCACAAAATTCATGTCGACGTCAATTAAAGATGTGCTTCGTTTAAAATAACTTTGCGTAATGACATTCATAAATATTTGACCCTATACCATGATTCGATATATAGATATTTGCCAATATTTCTGTTGTTGTTTTTCGTTTGATTTAAATATACTTGAGGACAAAGAGACGAGGGTTAGAGAGCACTGGACGTTGCTGGTTCGAATCCGCATTCCGCACTGTTTCTACACCCAGAAACATTTCATCGATTAATCGGGATAAATATAAACTGGAATACCTTGTTTCCTAGTCGCAGTAAAACAAGTAATTGTTAACTAAACTAATTAAAAATTTAGATAAAATAATAAAGTTCATAAAGCAAATTAAAAGACTAATATAAATAAATGATAAAATACCAAAGCGCGAATATATGACTCTAAATATCCCGTTTCAGTTATAAAATATAAACCGAACATTGACTATGCTTTACAACTATGCTTCTAACAAGTATTTCGAAAATTAAAACGCCTAAATAATCCCTCAGATTTTCGTAACAACAGTTCTACTAACTGGAAGAATCTACTAAATGCATATTAGCTACAGTCAGGTGGGTAGTCCAGAGAACTTTCACGGACAAAATTTGGAAGCAAACATAACAAATGCAACAGGTCTATGTAAAGGGCAACCTCGTTATACGTAATGCGATTATCCGACTACCTCCGGACTAGATGGAACGGTTAAGATCGACGCTAATATATATTGCTGTTGATGTTTTTTTGTACATGTGTCGTGACTGAAAATGTTTGGAGACGCCATGTTCATATACTGCTAAAAGAATAAGTACAGAAAGGTTAAATAGGTTTGACTCGTAATTCTTAAAACTACACTACTTTTTTTTTTTGGACTGAAGCAATTTATAATACGTAAGAATGAAGTTTATAAAAGAAAATGTTTAAACAGAATAATCAAGAAGCTGTATCAAGATACTGATTAAAAGATACATATAAAAGATTACAGTTAATAGTAAAAGTTAAAACAACATTCAGTTTCCGCGAAAGATGCTGGGTATACTGTGTGTGCAGTCACGCAAATGCATACGCATACTGAATGAAATCTGGAAATAGCAAGCAGGAAAGCTCTATCATCAAGATTTGTTCACTCAGTCAGTTTACAACAGGTGCAAGAACAATAGAACATCATGACAGGTCTCTTTGATAACGCAAGTGGATTTGATATTAAATGTTGCCACAAATAAGACGAATTTTCTGGACTTCTAGTCGGAGATTTCGCGTTGTTTACATGTAGTCTGTTGTAGTATCTGTAGAAGAACATTTCCGAGTCAGTGTATTCAATGCGTTCTTTCATATTTCTGCCAAAACATTGATTTTAGTACAGTTCATAAAATAAAACCAGTTTTAAAGTGGTCTTAATAGCGAAATCAATAATTTTAATTCTAAATTAAAGTTCGTTAACGAATTAAAGGGAACTTAAAAGTTAAACAAGACTTATCTAATCACATGGGCAGTGCTCAAAGCATTTACATAAATAAATGAAATTTCAACTGAAACATTGTCATATATTTTTTGATGTACAAAAAAAAGCTATTTTAATAGTACAGCATACAGGAATTAATAAAAGAAACATGTAGTTTTAAGTATCTTGCCATGTTCTCCTTTTCTAAAGGAATGAGGGACATTCCTGATAACAATTTATCTCCTTTTCTCAGATAACATCAAAAGTAGACCAAATTGCACATTGGTCCTTTCAACTGGAATTCTCTAACTTTATCCTTGTTTCTCTTAGTGATAGTCCGGACTTTTAGTTGTGAAAATTGTCACTTATAACAAATAAAAAGGTAGGATTATTAAAATAAATAAATAGATAAATAAACAACAACAAACATAATGGTGTTAACAAAACATGTTGCTAAACTTAATGTGTTATCTGACTACCATTGTTGCAAATAATTAGGCTTAATCATCAACCATACCAAAAAGGAAAATAGCGATGAAAGCAGAGGAATCCAAATAGAAGGGCCAATGTAATATCACAGAGTATTCAGGGTAGATAATCCACTGATGCCGCCCATTGGTTCACTATGTATACTGTATTTAAAAGAATAAGTTCTTTTACTGGTACTCAAAATGAATACATCCAAATGTTAGTAGTAGATAAGCCTTTAGGTAGATGCACGTTTTGTTCGGCTCAGTGATTTCAACACAATTGAATATATACGAAACATACATAGATTTTCAGAAAAAGTATTTTCTACCTTGTAGCTAAAAAACCTATATAATAGAAACTTGAAATTGACCAACATTGAATTAAGGCATTGGACTTTCAAAAGATTTCTACGAATGCTACTCTGATGAGAGATACAGCACTTGTTTTCATCGATATGAAATACGCTTTTGACTGTTATTAGATACTGGAAACCGTTTATGAGAGCAGTGGTGTCTGTTATCTATCTCACTGTTGAATTATCACCAAGTGATGGCTTAGGTGGAGTGAATTGGCATTATTGGCTATATGAGATTTAATCATTTAAAACGCTAGTCAGACATCAAGTAACTGTAAGTTACAATTTTCCTTTTATTGAATCATTAATTCAGTTAAAGTAACAGTTGTCAAAAGATCTTAATTTCTATAATTGCTCAAGGTCATCTTGCACAAGCTTAAACTAAACGCGTAATTGATCATATTCCTTAAGCAGTAAGTTTAACTAAATGGAGACTATGATGTTGCTTTGGCCTTCTATAAATGATGTTTTGCCTAACGTGCATGATAAGAACAATTTATGCACACGCTTTCACATTTTATTTGTGCCCGGTGCAAGTATTTTCACAAGTAACAGGAAATACTGCATTATTACATTCTTGATTAAGAAAGTGAATTTGTCCATCTTGCCTTCATTTTTGATAATGTTGACATTTTTTGTTTATATAATGATATAATGAAGTGAATTTATACTTTCATTATTCTGTATATACAAAAAAGCTCTGTTAGCCCATATCAAGAAAATTAAAAATTAAAAAAAAAATTCGTGTATAAGATTTCGTGTTCGTCTTTTCTGTAGTCAGTCAGCTGAGAACAGGTGCTGGAGAAATAGCGCTTCTTATCAGCAGTTCCTCTCTAATATCACTTTGTCCTTACATAGGGTTAAAAAGACAACAAACTGAATCCAGGCTAATTGCTGATCTTTAATTTACTTTGAATTTTCATCCTGGATATGTTGAGGTGAACCTTTACGAGGACAATTACTTTGAAAATAAATGCTCCTAGTTATGTAAACACATTTTACTTTGTTGTCAGTTAGATTCCCTGGGCATATTCGTGGTTTTGATAATCTCTTACACGTTGCATTGATTATTATCTATTTTAACTTCAAAGAAAATTTGCAGAGAAGCCCACTGCAACGTTGCTAGATTAATACTACAATTATCCAGGAAGATTATTTCCAAAGTTAATTTACGTTTCTTAATTGTTGAAAACTAACTTTTCAAAAGATTCAATTCGTTCATTTTGCTTCATCTATGTAGACTATAATACAAGCTGTTGATTGATTTTTTCTTAGTTTTTTTTCTCTTTTCTTACACTTTTTGAGAAAGGAAACATTTACGGTCTGAACTAAGCTCTATAAAGCAGTCGGGTATTTTTTGTTGCTGCTAATTTGTTTACTCAACGTAGAGCCCATAGGTAAACTCATAAAGCATTAACAGCAAATATTTACAGCTCACTTAATTGCAAACGGTCTGTTTATACATTGTTTTATTATCGAATTGCTTAGAATAAGTGAATGTAAAAGTTAGTTCAGGTAGCCCTATGGTTATTTTACGCATACATTTGTTTGATAAAATATCCATTTTGTTGTTGCTGTTCTTGTTTTTAGTTAAAGCAAAAGGAGCAAATCTGTTATTTACAAATGCTGATATTTTGATGTTTTTTAGCACAAAGATGAACACGAAGTGAAAAAATGTAGTTTTTCAAGTATTGTTCAAGAAGAAATTCTATTGTTGTCTTAGTGATAATGGATTCACTCTCCACAGAGATAAATGTTCAAATTGCCACATTGAAATTAATTAGTACAAATGCAACACAACTGTCTACCTTTCATTGGTCCCGTTACTACAGTTTGCAAATACCCTGATAATGAGAGTTCTGCCTTCCTCTTAGTCAAATATGTTCTCGTTTTTATTGTACTGCCTTATCAATGTACTGAACAATATTTGTGTTACTAAGTGTATTGAAGAACGCTGCTGTAAAAACCTTCCACACACTCTTGTGTGTTTTTAAGTGTAACATACTATCTCTTGCAGCTACATAATCATAGAAGCACAGTTAGTGCAGAATAATAATCATATCATTGTGTTTTGATGGTTTTGTAATGTAATCAATTTTTATGTGTAGCTCTAGATTTCTACCCTTGGAGCATTTGAAGCTCTCTAGGTTTAGCAATACAACCTACACTAGAGTAAAGTGGAAGAAATACAGATATTTCGGTTTCTTCTGAGACTTTTTTTCTCAGACTAAATGATACTGATGTACAAAGCGTTAGACTTTTTATGCATTTTTTTCACTTCCAGACCTAGTGGTTTGTGGAAGCCATGAGAAAATGAGGGCTGATTTTTCGACATTCTTCGTTGTATTGCTCACCGTCGAGTGTTTACCACAGACACTGGCTGATCTTCAGGTAGAATATGCAACATCAAAGACGAAAGGCGCAAGGTCTCGTTACCAAACTAAATCTAAATCAGAAAGGTTGTGTATGGCGTGCTCCCAGTATTTGCTTCAGGCTTTCAGTGGCACGAATTATATCTGTAGAATCATATAATTTTATATTCTTATTTTGGTCAGACGCAGTAAAGTCCTTATTATTACAATGTATGATGACGTAGTTTGGGTTAAATTCAGTTTAGTTATAAGAATTATGAATATGCATGTGGTGCACGCATATGCATGAACTGCATGATATTTTTTTCATCTTTTGAACAATATCATTTTCTATTTTGTTATTCAAATTATATTATAAAATGGTATTGGCGCCCATGTAGATAATTCTCTTTGATTTACAACAATTTCAATAGATAAAAAAGTATATCAATTTTCTTTACACTCACAGCAGCATCTTAAATAGTTATATTTTTGTCTTAGTTGGTGTTATCTAGTTTCTGTAGTTGTTAACATACCTGAACAACATTATTATTTTTGTTGTTATACACTTAACAATTTGTATTATCAAAAGAAAAAAGTTCTCACCCCAACAACTAAAATATTATAAGTAAAAATGAGTTTTGATGCGAGCAGATGGAACCTTTTTGTCGTTCAATCTGTTGGATGTTGATATGTCAGGACGATTAAATTGATGTGGAGTGAAGCTACTGAGAAAGCAAAACGTCTCTGCATTGTGAAAAATAACTGCTATCGTAGGAGATTGTAAAATATAAATATTTAGAGACTGTTGGTAATCATCATTTTATGACTAGATATTTATATCTATTATACCTGTAATGGTTATATTGATAGCACCATTTAACCTAGCAGATGGCTGCTAATTATTGTATAATGGTATAATACTGAATAATGTCCACATTATTTATGGATCGAACGTTCAGTATTTTTTGTCGAAAGTTTTGTTATAAATTTGACATGAGACGGTATTGCAGGTGTATTGTTTATTTCACTTTGAAGCAAGCAATTTGGTTTCTTTGTTGTCTAATACTAGTAAATAAAACCTACCTTGTTTTTAAATCTATAACAGCAGAAGAGTGATTTTTTTAAATGAATAATAGTGTATTATGCTCAAGTCTTAATTCAAACAAAGTATTTAAAACTGCGAGCAATCCTCTTTCTTGAAACATGTGCATGTCATGTTTGTCGAGTTAAAACGAAACTGTCTGTGACTGAATAATTCCGTGTGACTGTCTTGTGGTAAACATATGTTGTCGAAAACGTATGTGACAAACATTTCACGCTAATATTGTTTAAGAATACAAACGTGAGTAAATGGTTTAGTGTGTAAAAATTACTTACTCTATGTATGAATATATTGCAAAATTGTCATGCCGTGCACCTGCATATAGTATCACTTAATGAATGTAAGTTTGTGCATTTTGCATTTGAATACAATTGCTGGGTGCAATCTTCTATTTTCTGATAAAAAAATGAAAGTATTTCTTACATGAAACGTTTCTAACATGTTGCTAATTATTTATGAAATAGCCACAACCAGTCACGTGTCTGTCAGTGTATTTTAGTTATTTTGTTTTATTTTTACTTCAGACAGCAAGCTATTGACCAATTGCTTGATGGTTATGATCCCCGAATCCCTCCTAACTACGAAGAAGGTAAAAAACTATAGCATGCGTTTCAGTCTATACAACCTGCTTAATTAGAACACACATTTTTGTAAAATTTCTAATAGTGAGACATTGTGACGTAAAGATTGCTTATATGGATTTCGGCCTTGCTGACTTCCGCTGTACCTAAGTAGGTTTGCAACTCTACCTGAAAGATGTTAGTGTAACAACATTACCTGCATCGAAAAACTGTTATGAAACCTTCGTGATGGTTACAGAAACACAACTGGTTGGCACTATATTTGTAATATTTAGAGGTTTCAGTCATAGGCACTGAGCTGGGGGCTTGACATTCTACACTATATGTAAATTGATATGATTTCTGGAAAATAAATGTATAAATATATGCAAAAAAGTAAACTTTTAATTGCCTATATTCAGTATGATTTGAGAAAGCTTATGAAATGAATATTACTCAAATATATGTACATATCTGGCTGAAAAAAATATGAATATTATAAGTGCACAAATTCAAGACGGTGATACAAACATTCAGTTTATTTAATTAATTCAATTTGGTTTGCCCTTTTTTTACCAGAAAACAAAAAGATACCGCCCTGCCTCTTTGACATAGAAGACAGACTTCATGGTTTCATGATTATATTCTTTCAGTTCCAATTATCTCACAGAACATCTGCCTACAAACACAAGGGAAATTATTATAAAAATGTAATTTGTATGCAGAATTGATTTTTACCTTGCTTGGCCTTAATTTGTAACAAAAGGGAAAATAATAATTCCAACAAAGCGTTATTTCCTTAAGCAATATTTGGGCTTTAGTAGTGTTTCTGATAACGACTTTTTTGTTCAAGTAAAAAAAACTTTTATCAATACAAAACGGTCACGATAATTATTACTTTATTTCTGGATTTGTTTACATTTAACTTTACAAAATACAGTTTCTTATGAAAGCTCTCAGACGCTGCAAACACCGCGTTATTTGTTGGGAGAAAGCAAAAAAAATATGACTGTAATTTGTTCGTTTTGATTTAATATGAATTATTATGCAAACACTTAAATATCAATAACAATGTATCTTTTAGAAAGAAAAAAAAAACACCTTGATATTGCTAATATTTGACATTTCAAACAGCAGTATATTGTCTTTTTTTTTAATAACTCACCGGTATTAAAACATTTATTGGCATCTTTATTAGATATTTTATTGTAAACTGACACATGTTTTTTTCTCTCCTTTTTTTGTATCTGACGTAGCATTGGTTTTCCAATTTATTGTTGGCATGAAGGATTTAGGGATAAACGTAATTGCAAAAGTTCTAGACAGAAACTGTTTTGTGACCAGATATTTACTATTTTATGTTTTATTGAAAGCTAGTAAATGTAGTTTCGAATTTATATGAATTGTTTTAAATGTTTTGAATTCTCTCCAGCTGACAATTTGAGAAATAGTAGGAATTATTAAAAAAAGGAAACGAACATGTGATAATGGAATGATGCAGGGTACACCACTTCAATGCACTGAATTAGTCACAGAGTCATCATGTAAACCATTTTTATCTGACAAATAGTCGAACCAATCGATTGAATGTATCAAACATAATTAAATTCAGTAGCAGTCGGTATTTGCCCCCCCCTTATCTTAGCAGTCACCCCGAAAAACAAAAACAATACATAATAAAAAGATAAAATAACAACAGAGCTAAAATAATGCAACAAACAGTTTGTTTGTTTTTTGGTCAAAGTATCTATATGTAGTAAACCTTCTTTACAGAATTGTTTTCTGTAGTTAATAATAAATATTCTTACTATTAAGCATCGTTTGGCATGATAGCAGTATACAAATAAGTTTTTTAGTGTATGCGACAACTTCTAAGTATATGTTCATTCAGTTTAGAAACCTGTTTTACAGAATTATAAAGGCGGCTTATTCTTGTTACAATAAAGATGCATATGATTTTAATAAAGATGATATTGTTCAATTCAGTTCGACTTCTGTGTATAGTTACTTACAGAAGTTTTATACATAACGTGCGTTAAACATTTATTTCTATTTTAGACTTCCCAGTCGAAGTGTTTGTTCAACTCCATATAACGAATATCGACAGTATAAGCGAATCAAACATGGTAAGAAATGTTGAATATTCTGTATTGTTAAGGTTATTGTTTACATTTATTCTGTGGTAGAATTAAAGTAATTTCAGCTTAATAACGTCACCATCGAGGATATTTACATTTATGTAAATGTAAATACTTACCATCTTGATGATTGAAATTAAACTGTTTCTACCGACTGAACTTCAGTTAACCAAAATAAGTGTCTTCAACAATCGGACTAAACAGAATTTGAACCACTTATGTTAGGGTGAAGTATACAAATTCGTTCCTTTTAGCCTGTAAAACTGTCAAGAATTGTCTACTGCAGAAATAATGTTTGGGTTTCTTCAAGAAATAATAATACACTTTGTATCAGAGTCAAGTTAAAAATATAGATTTTCAGTAACACTGCTGCTTATTATCGTCTGAATTCGGCTGTAAGTGCAAGATTAATGAACCATTTTCGGCTGGATATTGCCAGAACGGTTAATATAGAATGCAGACGGTGATTCACAAAATGTATTTGTATGTCTTACGAAACGTTTTGGTGTAAGTAATTGCGTGCGGATAATTCAACATTTGCTCCTGTAAAAAAAAAGCATTCTTCAAATTGATAATCTAGAAATTATCTTCCGTCTTTGTGTTTTATCATGTCATTACATTATGCACTAGTTTGACAATTTATATACCTCGCCGCAGAGAGAAAGTTTGTAACACTTATTATTGTTTTTGATGTTCAATCTTTCGGTCACATGTTATTGTGTGGATGTATTATTTATATTTAAACCGTACTGTAAAAGAGACTCGTTTACTAAGACCAAGGACATAGGTTAGGACTGATATTTTTCTATGTTATTTTACGCTTTAACTTCAGTTATAACTAAATAATAGATTTTTTCAAAGACATTCGAATAAAATTTTGAAACTTTTTAGCTAAATTAAACTCTTTTTTCGTGATATAAAGAAAATATAGAGACCTCTTTAAATGCTCGCCTTGTTATCTTGCCTAAATTGAATTTTCGATTTGATTTCATTTTTTTTCAGTCAGGTATTTAGTATTTGCAATAAATATGGCGGAAGGAATGTAAAATCAACTAAACAGTTTTAGTTTCAACAACAGACAAAGCATAAAAAATATTTAATATTGTTTTCTACAAGACGTGATATATTAAGACTAGTACATAGCTAAAAAAATCGTGTTAGGTTCTACTTTCTCGTACAATATAGCTTTTGCAGATGTTAACTGAGTCTCGTCCTTTTACATATATCTCCCTAATAGTATTGATTCTATGCATATCTTTTTAGTTACATATTGTATTTCCCAAATAGTATTGATTTTATGCATATCTTTTTAATTATACGATAATGTCCTAACATTCATGTAGCAACTTAAAAGGCTTGAATGTTTTTACAGGCCACGTTGAAGCCGAGAAAATCATACTTTGTTTTAGGTGGATTGTTAATGGATTTCATTTTCGTTTCATTGTAGGAGTATTCGATTGGAATGTTTCTTCGACAAACATGGAATGACAGCAGACTTGTCTATAAGGCTCTCCCAAAACTTCGCTCACTAGAACTAGATTCCCGTCTAATGGACCAAATTTGGGTTCCAGATCTGTTTATTCCCAATGAGAAAGCGGCACATTTCCACACAGTTACTGTTCCAAATAAACTTATGCATATTTACCCTGAAGGGCGTGTCCAGTACAGTGTCAGGTATGAATTTATTTCTCTTTTTAAACATTATTAACATATATTATATATATTACAGGCATTTATTATACTTGATAAACTGCTTTTCAGACTTTAAATTTATATTTTAAAACAAAATACAACTAATTGTAAAAGTAACCATTTTAAATTGCAGAAGATGTGAGTAAAATTGAAATTCTTTATATTAATTTATCTAATATATAGAAAAATGAAATTAAACAAAAAAATAAGGAGATATTAGGTATACTTATGAACTGAATATTTTGTGATGGTTATGGCTGTGATAAAACAGTGAATATAATGAATAACATGATGATAATAGCATGATGATAATAACATGATGATAATAACATGATGATAATAACATGATGATAATAACATGATGATAATAACATAATGATAATGTTGACCATTATATCTTTTAGATAGAATTTTAATTATTAACATCTGTTTTCGTCCATGCCTATTTTTCACAGTAGTAGTGACTTCATGTTCTGTTCAAACAGAATATTTCGTCCATCCCTATTTTTCATAGCAGTGGTAACTTTATGTTCAAACAGAATATTTCGTCCATCCCTATTTTTCACAGTAGTAGTAACTTCATGTTATGTTCAAACAGAATGTTTTGTCCATCCCTATTTTTCATAGCAGTTGTAACTTTATGTTCAAACAGAATATTTCGTCCATCCCTATTTTTCATAGTAGTAAGTAACTTTATGTTCTGTTCAAACAGAATAACAGCCACCCTGAAGTGTAATATGGATTTACGCAAATATCCTCTAGATTACCAACGATGTAGTGTGATAATGGAGAGTTGTAAGTAAGAAATACATATATGTCGGTGCAATAGGTCTGAAATATAAACAAATAGATATCTTACGAGAGAAGTATGGAAAGTAGTATACCAAGTTTTCAGTTTCGAAGCGGCATGTTAAAGTTGTGGAAATTTCACAAATTCAGATTAAAATTTTAAAATTTAAGCAAACCGCTTAAGCCGTTAAGAATAGAACCTGTATGTTTACAAAGGGTCGCTGAAATTTTCGTCGCTTTTTTACCCTACCCGCAACGCCAATATAATGTCCTTAACGAAACGATTTACTCTCGCTGATAGAAAAGTTCATAAGTGTCACCTTTTCTTAGGTTTTAACATTTCTGACATACTTGTTCATTACCACACGGTGTCACAGTAGTGACACGTTGAATTTTGAAGTGGAAAACATTTATGTACACGTGTACATATATTTTTGTTTTCTTTCAGATGCCTACAGTATGGATAATCTTTACTTTAGCTGGAACCCTCAACCCGTGTCTATCGATCCTAGCCTTGTAGTTGCTCAGTTTAATCTTGGTTCCCAGAAAACCCTACGCTGTGACAAAAATTACTACGGAGGTACAGCGATATGGCTTTTGTACAGATCGTTTCAAAGACGTCACCTGTTTAAAGATTGTTAAAAAGATTAGTTATGAAAACTAGTTACTTGGAATCTGCATTCTCATAAGATTTCTTAATTATTCTAGTACATCAGTCACCGTATGCATAAAGTAGATTTCACTCCTCTGTGTATGCCTTTTTCATCTAATTATAAATTTCTTTAACTGCAAACATTATGTTCGGGTGTTTTCTGTTCTTTTCAGTGATATAACTTTAGCAAAATAATATTTAAGAACAACATGTTGAATATGTTTTGAACAATTAATGCTTTGGTATTATATTACGAATTCTATCATTCCGTATTTCTGATTTTCAGTAAATTATACGTGTATCATGCTGGAATTTGATATGACAAGAAACTTCGGTTACTATTTAACACAAGTATACATTCCAAGCGTCCTGATCGTCATCTTGTCATGGGTGTCCTTTTGGCTCGACATGGATGCCGTGCCAGCCAGGATATCTCTAGGTTTGCTCACCGTGCTTACAATGACAACCCAGAGCTCAGGGGCCCGCTCATCTCTACCCAGGGTATCATACATCAAAGGTTTGTTTAAAGCTGGCTTAGTTTACAGCACATAGTTATAAGCATAAGCAACTGATGAAAATTTATGTTGCTATCGCAAACAAGAATAAATGTCCTCGAAATTTCGTAGGGATAGTTTTATCAAAACTTATCATTTTTTCCTATTTTGTAATCTTCCTTTCACTTTAAAACAAAATCCTTTGAAATACTTTTTTGGTTTGTTGTAAGAAAAAAGAATGTGAGTCATAAGTCACATTATACACCATGCATCGTTTGTGTTTTACTTAGGGCACCAAATCGGCGTCATTCTTAAAACTGGTCAATTCAAAGTGTCCGTAAAGCTTCAACGGCCCTTAAGCTACATATTTTAATTTAATCTGCAAGCAGATTTAGAAATATTCTCTTATTGACTTCATTTCAAACTTATTAAGTAAGTGAAAATCGAAACAAAAGGGTAACTATATAACGTTCAGGTATCCCAGCCTTTCGCCTGCTGTTTTTGGCTAAGAGTTTTGTAAAATATTGTCTTATATTGTTAAAGATGTGTTTTACATAGAAATTACTGAAATTTGAAGATAAAATTTCACAAACATTTTAAGTTAAACTTTCCTTTTTCAGCAATAGATGTTTGGTTGGCAGCATGTCTGATATTCGTGTTTGCAGCCTTGATTGAGTTTGCCTATGTGAATGTGTTTGCTCGTGTAGAAAAGCGCCGAAGAAGTACAAGAGGCGAAATAAACTTACCTCAACAAAGCACTGTACAAAACGGGAATGAGAAAGATCTAAAGGTATGTTCAATTTGAAACTATTTTAATATAATCATTCTGTTAATATTTCTTGTATGCAGTTGCCAATGCATTAAAGCGACTGACTCACAGAATTTTGCTGAATGTTTTTTTCTTTAAAATTTAAGAGAATTTAATATACTATGGAAAAAACATATTAATATTATGCTTCTATACACCATGAAAACTGAATAAAAAAGTTTTGACATAAACAGGATTCGAATCCTCGACCTTTCGGTCAGTATAATATGGAGCGACGATCTAGACCACTGAGCCACAGCGCCTACTTGTAAGATTGTGTCAAAATTAAAGTATCTACCCCGTGACTAACGGGGTAAATTTTTTACCGATAAAAGTGTGTAAAACTTAATATTTTGATGTTTTCCTGTATCAAAAAATGAATCAGTAACTTTCAACTTGGCAAATTTGAAGATTTACTTATAGTCCGAAGGTTAAGATCGCTCTTTATCGACACAAAGGGACAGTAATTTACGTGACTTAACTGAGGAATGCGTACACGTTAAGATTTCCGAACTCTTAATTTGGTTGAGGCTAAATAGAAACAATAAAACGGTAAATGATCCACAATCGGTTGCTACGTTTTTTATATCGTTTTCATTTTCTTTTTTTGGTCTATGACTTGTAAATATTTGTTGTTGTCGCTGCTTTACTCTTTAATTGCACACGTTTCTTTTTCCTGCCACCAGATTATGACGTCATATCAAATAGAGTAATCTTAGACTAGTTGATAACTACTTTACTTAACAGTTTTGTTAGAAATATAATGATAATAAAAACACTTTTGAGCATTTTTATTTCGTCATAATGTAAGTACAAACTGTCAAAACATAAACAAGAAACGAGACAAGTACTCATTAGATGATACAGAATAGATTTTTCATTGCGTAAGGAAAGTAATCTTGATCTGTAAAACATTGCGTAATAAACAAGTTTAATTTCATTTTCCAAAAACAGTACATCTGTTGAAAAGGAAATTTGAAATCGCTCTGTGTGTTTGGCGTATATATTTTTAAAGTGGTCGTAATAGATTTCGGAAACAGCAGTAAATATTGAACTATTTAATGCAGTTTGCTTGTCACAAGGAATATATTTCATGCAAGATGACTCAAACGCATCACGCTGTTTGCACATTAATAAAATATTTAAAACGTCTGATACGCATCAAGATGTCGGTACGAAACGCAATTAAATGCGCACCATGGGACTGCAATAATGCTTTATAGAGGTCATAAACAGACGAGGTACTTCAGAAAGACAGGCTCTTTCTTCGGATAGGAAATAGTAAATGTAAAAGTGAATTGTCCCAATGATTTCCATGACTGAGAAATTTTAGTGAAGTCTGAGTACCGGAAAAAAATGAAGAATCATCAGACACTGCTGTCAAATTCACAAATGTCAAATAAAAAATATCTGTTTTGTTTATATTTGTATGCGAATCATGTAGACACGTTTTACACTTACAATCTCGTTTTAACAAAACTGTTACATACAACACAGAGTCTTTTCTTAAGTCAAACATTGTGTACAATTTTTTGAAATATTTCACCATTTCAGAAAATGGATTAATGTAAGATTCCCTCGAAAACTTGATTCCAGATTCTCATACCTTATTTCTATAAATATTTGTCTATGTACATGTAACATCTATATATGGTAAATAAAATTATATTGTTTAAACTTAATATTTCATCGGATACATGGAAACCTGTGTTCGAAATTACCTTAAATTAGAACTCAATTTTTATATACAAATAAGGATATTGAAATATTGAATTTATTTTTTAACTGTTGACAAATGTGTGTTAACAGATCTAGCTTATTCCGTAAATAAAAGAAGTTGTCTTTAATCATTCAGTGGTCATTGTTAAATCTAAACGTTTGGCTTTAAATGCATATTTGACTCCTAATGTCTAAGACTACCATATTTCTATTTCATAAAGTATATTCCGTCTCTTGATAAATGTCACTTTATTTTTCTTTGAAATGATTTATGATCATTCATAAAATCTTAATATATTTTTCTTCCAACAGGTTGTGTACGAGAGAAAGAAGTCAAGATTCAACATGTTTGCACCCAGTCGAGAAAAGGCTCGAACCTTCGATCGTATATCAAGGATTGCCTTTCCTTCTGTCTTCATTGTTTTTAATCTTATATATTGGAGCGTATACATATTTTGGAGCCCTGACCCTTCTAGTATAGCATAGTCAATATATGATTAAACAACTGTGAAATGGATACTGTCTTTTGCCATTTTAAATTTTGACGTACATGCTTTAAACTCTTTACTTTTAATACAAAGTGTATACAGTTTCTTGTTTACTTATTGTCAACATTTTTTCCGTCTTGAAAATCAGTATGTTTAAGATAAGATAAGGTAAGATAAGTTTAAATAAAACGTATTCATTATGTTCTCATTCAATTTCATTCTCCTCATAAATCAATCTCAGTTTTTACAATAATTACAGTAGTTTATCAATATGTCTACACCTTGAAATTATTCTGTTTGTAATGGAAGCTGAAGGAATTTGTAAACCGATATAGCTACCCTGAAAGTGTTTGATTATTTATGAAGAATTTTGCTCTTTAGAGTAGAAAATTGAAATTTGAGTCCGAGAGACAAAAGTTCAATTTCTCGCAGGGCATATGATGTGACCATCTGTATATAAATGTTGGCTTATAGTTTTAACTTACAACGAAATATTTTATCTTTATATATTAAGGGTCATATAATATGTTAAATATTCTACAGCGATAACGTTTTCATTGTTTTTAAACGATCGTGCTACATAAATTTGTATCTACATTTGTCATTTAAAGTAAGATGACACATTTTCTTTTGGACATATTTTGTCCGTTCGCCAAATACGGCTTTCACATTATACATTCGACTTTTTGCTACATAGTAGAGGACTTGTAAAAACGTGACTTGTGTAGCTTAACGCATCGTACACCGCTTCTGGTGGTATGCTTTGATCTTGTATCTACATTTAAATTAACTTTTTTTTCTTTAAATTGTTGGTAAATATTCCGTTTCGTTTTGTATTTACCGTGACACAACCGCCCAAATAATTTTGCAACTGTGTTTCAGGAATTCTTAGAATTAACTTGTAATAATCTCGTGATCGTTGGTGCTAGATATTAGTGTAGAAAGTGAAAACAAATGGGATATGTTATTCAAAAGGCATCAGTTATTTAAACTAAATTGTATAATACATTGTTTTCTGTATTATTTCACCAATGATTTAGTTTAATAAATAAAATCGTGACTCTCTGTACAAGAAGCCTACTACATGTATCTTATGTTGTCTACCCATTCGTTATCAATGAACTATGTTTTCTTCAGAAAGGTTCTGCAATGTTTAATAATACTGCACTTATCCTCTTAAAACGGATGCACTTTGCATTAAGTAGCTGCAACACGTTTTATACTTTTTATCGATACACAATTCAAATGAATAAAGTTATTTTGATAGAATGTTGTCGTTTTTTTAACTACTAATCAAACCATTGTCAAGTGTTTTGGTATGCCATGCTTTTTTGCATTTTCAACTCTCAGTTTAATTATGATGTTCGGTTTGTACCTGCTGTATAGGGGAGGTAACTCTGATATCACCATACTATGACGGCATTGATGGTAATGTGGTTCTCTTCTGTACCCTCGATTTCACTTTAATGCATATACTGGTCTTGATAATATGATTCTCACAACGATTCGCACTATTCAGAAATACGCGCCTGTCAAAGCTAACTGACAGTAAACTAATTATCAAATCCTAAAGGATGTGAACCGCTAATTGGTTTCATGTGCTCATATGTTTGGTAGAAAAAATGCCAGAAATAAAGATTTTGTTAAAACTGTGACTATCTCTTATCTCTTACATTGTCACAAAAGTATTGTCAAGCAAAATAAGTAAGTCAGTAAAATACAAACAAAAATAAAACTAGATTTATTTGCGCAACCTTTTTATGAAGCTGTTGCAATAGCCTAGCAGTGCGTGCCGTTCGTTGAGGGTTCAAATCCCATTGGGAACTTGATTATTTCTTATTCACTACAGCGCTTTTTGTCAGTGCCTTGTAGTGGCCGTAAAAGGTCTCCCAGTTACATATTGTTAGTGTTGGCATACCATTAACGCCTACCACTGGTGTAGTGTACGGTTGACAGTTATATCCCGGTTATTTGCTCAACCTTCTTTAAAGCTGTTGCAATAGCCGAGCCGTTCTTACTTTGCAATGCTAGGCGGTCGGTGCCGTTCGATGAGGGTATGAACCCACTGGGAACCCAATTATTTACAATTAATAACAGCGCTATTTGTGCCGTTTGACGGCCGTAAAAGGTATCCCCGTACATATAGCCAGTGTTGCCATAGCATTAACGCCCGCCACCGATTCAGTATGAGGTAAACACTTATATCCAGGTTATTCGCGCAACCGTTTTTGGGGGTTGTTGCGATAGCCGAGTGGTCTAAGGCGTTCTTTTGTGCAATGCTAGGCGGTCGGTGCCGTTCGGTGAGGGTATGAGCCCTCAGGAAACTCAATTATTAATAATTAACAACAGCGCTATTTGTGCCGTAAGGCGGCCGTTAAAACAAAAACACCCCGTACATAAAGTCAGTGTTGGCATACCATTAACGCCCCTCACCGGTGAGGTGTGAGGTGGACACTTATATCCCAGTTTTTCGCGCAACCGTTTTTTGGGTTGTGCCGATAACGGAGTGGTCTAAGGCATTATTACTTTGCTATCCTAGGCGGTCCGTGCCGTTTAGTGCTGGTTGAATCCCACTGGGAACTTGATTATTTATAATTCACAACAGCGCTATTTGTGCCGTGATGCGGCCGTAAAAATTCTTCCCGTACATATAGTCAGTGTTGCCATAGCATTAACCTGATACCAGTGAGGTGTGAGGTGGACACTTTTATCCCGATTATTTGCGCAACCTCTTTGGGGATCTTGCGATAGCCGAGATGTCTGAGGCGTTCTTACTTTGCATTGCTAGGCAGTCGGTGCCGTTCAGTGCGTGTTCAAATCCCACTGGGAATTTGAGTAATTAAAAACTTGATTAATTAAAACTCAGACGGTGACATATTTCATCTCCTTTCCCTTTTAAATAGCAATTAGACAGTGACTGTCGTCATTTTTATATAAATTTTAATCTGCCCTAGTTCTAATGACTACCCACGTTAACATAGCTTACTTGTTCTTAGTGGATATATCATCCAGTTAGTGAAACCGTTTGTGTTATAAGGATTTGAAGTTGCATTTAGCTGTTTTGAAAAATGAAGATACTACTGTGAAGGATAGCTGAAACACATACGGACATTAAGTTGTTTTAGTACTATATCCTATCATAGTCTGTAAACGAAATGGGATATTTAACTGATTGAAAAGACGGACTACCTACATAGTAAATAATTGTATACAAAAAGGCTGTTATGAAATCCCAACGAAGTTCATTTTATATGCTTGTCCAGAAGGAAAGACTGTGAATGTTTCAGAATTAAGGGTAACGAAAATAAATTTATATAATTCTTACTGCATTTCCTAGGACAAAACCCGGATGAGTATGCTTTGATCTCATTTGTTTAGTTTTAAAATATACCTCTTTTTATGTCCTGAAAACATAAAGATTCTTTGTCATGTTCATTTAAATGTTTCTTTATTTGTGATTATTCCGTTAATTGATATATTTTGTTGCTTTAAGACTTACTTAAAGCGACTGACTCACAGATGGGCCGACGATGAAAAAAAAAGAAAATGTTCTTACATCTTGAAATTTTTGCTGCAGTTGTGAAGCACATATCTAAACTAAGTTACTGATTCATTTTATGATACAGAAAAAGATCAAAATATAAAGTTCTACACACTTTTATCGGTAAAAAATTTACCCCGTTAGTCACGGGGTAGATACTTTAGTTATAACATTTTGACACAACTTTACAAGTTGGCGCTGTGTCTCAGTGGTCTCGATCGTCGCTCTAAATTTTACTGACCGAAAGGTCGTGGGTTCGAATCCTGGTTAAGTCAAAACTTTTTTTCTTCAGTTTTCATGGTGTATAGAAGCATAATATTATGTTTTTTCCATAGTATATTAAATTCTCTTAAATTTTAAAGAAAACAAATTCAGCAAAATTCTGTGAGTCAGTCGCTTTAAAGCAAAGGGTTTTATTAGGAGACATTTACAGGGAAGATATATTACAATGCTGTATCATGTTTTTATGTATCCTAGTCATCCAAGTAGTTGCTTCCCATTCCCTTTGCTAAGGTCTTGCTTTTCGATGATTAAGAACAATCGCATTTAATTTGGAATAAGCGTAATATGATATTAACATTGAGGTCTGTTGATTTTCGAAGGGTTTGCGAAAATTTTGTAATCCAATATATGCTCAGCATTTAGGAACTTAGTATAGTTTACTCATTTGTTTATGTTTTTATTTTACTGAAAAATTATTTCTTTGAGCAAAATACCATAACATCCATTTTACTTATCAGGATGAAAATCAAATACCGCTTCTATGTCTGGAATTGTAAACATTGCACCGAACAAAACATCTGTTATTATTGTAGGTAAAAAAATCATCCCTTTATCACAAAATTCGATATAGTAATCAAGCTGGCTTTGTATAAAAAGCTTTACATCGATAAAAGTTGTGTCAACATTGCCTAAATTCTCAATCTGTAGATAGGTTATAGTTGTTGTGCCAGTCAAAACATGAGTCGTCACTGTTTGTTGGAATGAGTCATTACTTTAACAGCACTATAAAATTGAATTCGTAAATAAATGCAAACTGTGAAAAATTCATCTGTGTAGTAAGTAAAGTCACTTTATCTATACAGCCTGTGATGAATCGGTAAGTCACATTGTGGACATGAACAAGTAAGTAGGCAGTATTCTTTGGCAAAATAGAACGGACCGACGTTTGCGACACGTTACCTATAGCTAACGGCATGCAATAGATCGCCTCTATCTTATAAAAAACTGTGCTTTATTTTTCCACAATCCAAAAAGTACCACAATATTAGATAGCGACACAAACAAAATTTGACTATTCTATGATGTTTAGACAATGTTTTATGACTTTGTCCTTGGAAACCCGAGTCCCTTTCAAGATACTCCTCCCAGTGTAATGAAAAAAGTATGTCAAGTTTATTTCAAAATGTTATAAAATGGCATAGTTACAGATCGAATTATACACGAAAGTTTTAAGTTCTTTGGCATACGTACGAATAAACAGACAGACCTTGACATTGGAAGCCCAGTCTCGTTTGTGACCCACTGTCTTAACCCTGAACATGCTGAAATCTTTTAATGGATTAGCCCAGCTTTGAATTTGGAACAGTCCATTCAAAGTTTAAGGGATTTCAATATCAAAATACAAAAATGCAGCTTCCAACAGTATAGAGCCTGGTCAGACTGCACGGATGTGCAGGCTGGTCTGGCTCTATACTGGTGGCAAAGGCTAATCACTTTCGGTTCCAGCAGGTTAAGGGTTAATTTAATGAACATTTGTGGTAAGTTATGTGAAAAGTCTATAAAACTGGCATAGTGCGGAGACGGACGGACAGACAATGCAATTACTATATGGGGCTACAGAAATGAAAATAAACAGAAAATGAAGAAGAGTAAATGACTTCTGTTCTAGCAATATCACAGTTCTGAATTGTCATAGGCACACAGCAAACCTAATAATCTTTTCACTCTCCGGAAAGTTTCTACAATCAGACTGTCAGCTGGTCAAGACAC
Source organism: Cyclina sinensis (assembly GCA_012932295.1). Classification (NCBI taxonomy): domain Eukaryota; kingdom Metazoa; phylum Mollusca; class Bivalvia; order Venerida; family Veneridae; genus Cyclina; species Cyclina sinensis. Next base: position 35,350,248 of record JAAONU010000014.1, read on the forward strand.
AGTCGTTTATTATCGAGAGCATTCTCAGCAAAAACAGTTATTAATAAGGCGATTTTTGGATGATCATTTCCAGTCTCGATTAGTTACAACTGTCACCATTTTTCGGTTTCACTCAGTGTGAAGCATTTTTTACAATGTGTGCATTCTATTATATAATTGGGAAAACATTAAGTGGGACAAGTGGGACAACAAAAATATTTTGAAGCACTGTTAGTTTAGATGAAACCAAAACATACAGGTTTTAATTATAACTAGCAAAGATGTCTAAGCCTAAAACACATATCAAATGATATTTAGTGTTAATCTTCTATATTATTTTTTCACACAGAAAAGAAATAGTTGAAAAAAGAATTATTGATTCATAATACCTTGGCTATACTTGAACAAAAACAAAATTAGGGCCCTGACCGACGTACAGAAAGGAAGTAAATAATGCATAGCAGAAAACATGTTAAATACTTCCTATGAACTTACGGAAAACTATTTTCTGTCGAATAAGCATGTAATTTTATCGCATCTTTGGTGTATACTGTATAACGAGTGCTGTAAGAACAGTCTTTATGCTACTCTAGATTAAGTTAGTTTATAGAAATATAAATAAACTAATATTTGACTTGGAAATGCTAATGCTGTGATGGATGACTTAAAACTAGAAACAACAAGTAACTTTATTTAAGTTACTTTTTTACATCAACGTCTAAGCTTGTATTGGCAGATTCAGAGTAACAAATTATTTAACAGTTAAAACAGGAAAAAACTAAACCAAGAAAGATTTGAAAAAATCCCACCCTATTTTGCTGTGTCTACAGCATAATACTTCAAAATCATGTTTTGATATTTGTATTTTGGAAGCAAATTTTTGCATTGAACATATGGTGATCACAAGATAATACATTGTATTTATTCGTTTAGTACCTTTATCTATCTTAACATCATACAGCACCACTATGCTGGAGATACGTATGAACGATTTGCATATCTGTTATTGATTTTCAAAGAAGTTTGCTTGAGCACTAAAAATACACCTTGCCTATTGTCAGGTAATCCAAAGCTCTTGGCCAACGGCATGAGCTCTGTGACGTCGAGACGATACTTCATTCGAAAATGCCTAAATGCCTAAAATATGAAAAATGTGGCAAGTTTTAATGTGACATGATTGATTCTACTGCAGTTAAAGTGAAGAAGATTGAGTTGCACGTTTATATTGTTTTGTAAAAAGACATAGCTTAAAAGATTAGTTGACTACATACCACCGTCCTTTTCAGGTTTAAAATGTTTCTCAACAGTGATACATGTACAAAAAGTCACTTTAGATAAATAGCTTTACATTTTTTGTAATGCCTCGTGTAAGATAATTCCTCAGCAGATACAAACTGCAATAGCTTTGAACAGTAAAATGCATCGTTTTCCCAGTAATAAATTGTTCTGTATTTTACACTGAAATAGTAAGAGGAGTATTAGACAATTGAATTAACTGATACACAGGCATTCAAATGATACCAAAAACTTTGAAGATGTTAACATATTTCATGATAAACCGTGAATTAAAAATCAGCAGAATATCTATTTAGGTACTAATTTTTTTACCTCAAACTCAGACTTGAGCTGAGCAATTTTAAATATCGAAATAAACGATTCAAGTCGTGTCTTTGTACATTCAATATTTTGTTTTTTTGAAAACGTTATTTATTGTTTTAACAGTTGAAAAGAGCAAAACAAAACATAAAAAGAAAGGAATCCCACTTGTGCCTCCTCTGTTATATATCAGAGGACAGTTGTTATTTGCATTTAAGAGGGGAATCTTTGCTTGAACATATGTTGATGACAAGAGAGTATACATTTTTTATCTATCGGGATAAATCTGAGATCCTCAATATGTCAGACATTCAAAAACAAAGTCTTGTATTTCTGTACTAGTATTGTTAATAAATAAGACTAAAAGAAAGAAAGAAAAAAAGAAAGAAAGAAAAACCTCGTTTCGCTTAAACACATGTCGGTGCCTTTTTCAAAAGATAAGGACAACATTGCATAGATTCGCAACTTAGATTAAATCTTAATCTTGATAGTATTTGTAATTAATCTCAGTCACAGCAGTACATAGGGAAAGGCAATTTATAGTCTGTTTCAATTAACCAAACATTGCAGTAAGCTTTATAAGTTACATGGAGCAATATACTTCTAACATGAAATACATGTAACCTTTTCTCAAATATAGTACCATACATCTTTTTTAAGAAGTCTATTCTCCATATGAAATTTCTAAAAAGTATCATATCATCAGATTATGTCAATAGAGCTCATAACTCTATGTTCTTCTTTCGTCTATTTTGCTCAGAAACATTCAGCCAAATGACAGGGTTCTTATCATTGTATTAACACCTTTGAAAAATGAGGTGTAACAAGAAAGGAGTTAGAAATAATTAACACATCATTTGGTATTTGTAGAAAAAAAAATGTTCGTGTAAAAGTATATTAAATACAAAACTGTATCAGCACAAACTATCTGAGATGGACCCAATATCAATATATCAACCCTCAAAATATCTTATGTAAAACGCATTTAAAGGCGCCTATATTCATCAAAAAGGGGCATACTGGCAAATTAATTGCTGGTTTTATGGCTTCGTTTTCGTGAGAATGGAGAATCCTTCACATCTGAAGTATTGACAGAATCATACACACATGGCATACAAACAGTCAAGGGAAATAAGAAGCAGACACATGCATTTTTTTCTGTTTTTTTTTTTTTTTTGCTATGAGGTTGTTTAAAAGACAAAAAGGCAAAAACAGTACGAACTCTAGGTCTTTGAAACTGGGCTGTTAGCTGTTAGTTTCAACAACTTATTTGAACTTCCAAGTAAGAACCAGAAATGCCTGGAGTCACCTTACTATCCAGCTACAGAGATACAATTAGTCATTACTTCTTATATGACATTCTCATGCTATTCTTATATTTATTTCCCTTTTTAAGAAAAATAATCATTTCTCTGTGGTGATGATTGTTAGTTGTTGCATTCTAGACAATATAGCTTTCGTTTTTTCTCATAAGTAGGCAACTAATGTATGTTAAATTCAACAGGTTCGCGTAGTTGACTGCTAAATTGCTAGACTTGAAAAACAGTATTATCTGGCTATGGCATTTAAACTGCCTTTACATTACATTCAATTGGATTTTTCTTTAGAATATGTAAGTTATTTTCTTTACTTGCTTATCATGCGAATTATCTAAGGAAATTGCTTAAATGGTTGCTGTCGAAGAGATTCGCAGCTACTAAACTATTGATCCCAGTTGTCTTTTAACTAGATATATACCATTTTTCTAATACCAGTTTTTATATGTCTAAACACATTCATATGGATCATTTAGCAAGCATTTAAAGATAATATAAATATTAAAGAGTGGTACAGATTAACAAAATTAACAAAAGTAATCGCATACGACGGCTGGTAGTGATCACAGGTTTCTCGGCGCAACCGTATTAAGCTCGTTTTTGATGACCTACGATGACCTATGCCGCTTGACTTAATTTGCCAATCAGATTGTTTGATATCGAATTTACAGGGGAAATTTATGCAACAGTCTTGCCGACTGGAAGAAAGTGTTCAATTTTTTCACTTGTATGTCTTGTGCAACGCGGAGTGAAATTTGCCCAAATGGTAAAGCATTCATCCTGAATACATATATGAGGCATTAGATACGTACTACTGCGTATCACATTAACAGATGTGGTGTTAGCAAATATTCATCTCGCTATGGGGACGCTTGATGTTTCAGAAGTGTCTGGAAGTACATTTTTATGGATTCAATTTTTATTAAGTATCAACACGAAAATCAACTGAAAATGATAAGTATTTGATAAAACGTACACAGTGCGTGTTGTAACAGGATCTTTTCATCAAGTTCATTTGATGACCAGTGTCGAAGGCTTTCAGTGTACAGCAATAGCATTGTTTGAAGTGACCTTTACCTTCAAGGTGACTTCATTAAATAACAAGCACTTGCCACAATTTCGACATTACTGTTTCATTTTTGTATGCATTTTTTCGATATCCACCATTTAATGTAACATGTCCTTTACATTGGTTTATAGACAAGTTACACTCACCTTCAATGTGCTCTTTTGCAAGCTTAAAAGCTCAGCAAAATTCAGTTTTTGAACATAACCTTTATATGTCTTCATGCATTCCTCCCATATCTGGTAATTGTCATTTAGATCTACTTACTACCTTATTTTGCATGTCCTTTTATGTTTACTTTTTCTTCCACCGCGGGCACAATGTTTTCAAAACATAATGTGTTCCATTTACCTTAAAGCGACTGACTCACAGATGGGCCGACGATGAAAAAAAAAGAAAATGTTCTTACATCTTGAAATTTTTGCTGCAATTGTGAAGAACATATTTGAACTAAGTTACTGATTCATTTTATGATACAGAAAAACATTAAAATATAAAGTTTTACACACTTTTATCGGTAAAAAATTTACCCCGTTAGTCACGGGGTAAATACTTTAGTTATAAGATTAATTTGACGCATCCTGACAAGTAGGCGCTGTGTCTCAGTGGGTTAGATCGTCGATCTATATTTTACTGACCGAAAGGTCATGGGTTCGAATCCTGGTTAAGTCAAAACTTTTTTTCAGTTTTCATGGTGTATAATATTATGTTTTTTTTCCATAGTATATTAAATTCTCTTAAATTTTAAAGAAAAACAATTTCAGCAAAATTCTGTGAGTCAGTCGCTTTAAGAATAACATACTTCTGTAGAAATAAATCGTTCAACTACATCTTGTTCTTGACATCCTTTTCTGTTTGAAAGAAACTCTTTTATGCTAAATTTCCTTTGAAATAAAGGGTTGTGCTGCTTGTTAAGTCAGTGCGAACAAAATTTCTGTCAATCAACTCAAGGGGTGATTGCAAAATTTGCTGTCTGCTTCGTTATGTTATAGCAGTTAGATCTGTTTTGCATTCACTGTTTTCCAATTAGAATTAGTTTTTACTAACTCTACTTTATTAGTGTAACTGATATTTCTGAGAGAAAGAAAATGCAAAGCTATGCGGTTCTTTTGATAATTTTGCTAAGTTTTTAACTTATTTTCTGCACAATTTGCTGTTGTCTCGTAGTATAAAGAATTATCTTTTGAATTCTCATTTATCACATATTACCATGTTTTGCAAATTAGTTAATGTTTTACGGCGTAGAGAACTTTTTTTCACAAAGAATATAAATAACAAAATTGCAAAGCTTTCTCGTAAGACATTGTAGAAAAACAAAATGTTATGAACAAGTAACTTTTTGAAAAAAGAACAGACAAGAAAAACATAACTTTCCTTTAGTCTTCGTCAAGCAACAAACGATGCGAATGTTTGTTTGCGTAACATTTTGCACTTTTGTAATACGTCGGGTAAGTTTTTTTGTCTGTATTGTTCAGATGCATGGAATTTAAAAGTCGTAAATCCAGGTTTAAAGATTATAGAAACGCAGTGTTAAATCAATCATAAATAATGCAACTCTTGCTGTGATGCAAATAGAGGCAGATGCATTTTGAGTATTTTCATGCAGACATGGTAAATTGAGACCACTTTTTTCGGTAAATTGTCAAATTAACCACGATTCAGTGAATAATCCTCCGTGACAGTCTTCTTGCAAGCTTTGCTGATTTGTCTATCCGAAAAATACTGGCTTATCTTATTTAGGCAGAAAGAAGAACAAAGTGTTTTTCTTGTCCATCAATAATTCATACTCTTTGTCACCAAGAAATGTAAGTTTGCTTTCTCCTAGACATGTGGAGTTGATGTACTGTCTTTCCAAAGCAAGCACTATTTACAAGATATCTATTACATTCTTAAGACCCATCGTAAAATTGCGTGAAGGTCATTTCGCTTCCTCTTTAATGACCTTGAATAGGGTCGAGCGTGCATGACAAATAAATCGAGATTTTTTCCACCTTAAATGCATGTATATATTATGCAAAACGGAAATAGATTATGCTTGAAATTCATTGCTCCAAAACACAGTCATGTCAGTTATTAAACATACCATAACAGAAGCTTCTGTTATTTTCCATAAATCCATCTCGATTAACCACATTTAGGGTCTTTTCCAGTACATGTCAAGGAGTACGGAAGAATTTTACAAATGAATTATTATTATTTCAACAATTAATACATATGACAGGTGTAAGGTATGCTGCGATTTTAACCCTGTGTTTAACCAGACTATCATCAACTGGGAAAAATGAAAAGCAATGCATTTATTATTATTACGATTGTTGATTTTAATTTTACATGAAATAATATATAAAGCCAGTCATACAGGTGACTAAGAGAAATCCTCTTATTCGTAAATGAAGCATTTCTTTGTGAATCATCTTGAACATCGTTCACAGTGAGTCTCAAAATCCTGAGAACATAGTTGCAAACTTAAGATGTTTTCAAATCCAGGATCTACTGCAACAAGTTTTTGTTCCTTTTGTTAAGTATTTTTGGAGTATCATTAACTAATGATTGTTTTTTTCCGCATATTTACTCAACAAATTTTCTTTCCCCTTTGAGAACCACTTTTGAACCTGTCTTTGATTCGATCATTCTGACAAGGACAAGCTTTCTAAAACCAAGTATTTTTCCCGGTAACGTTGTAAATCAAACAAGTTTAACATTCATAACATTGCAACGCATGAATAATCGAACACTTACTTTAACCTTTCGACAAAGTTTTACAGTATTTTTATGAGAATTTTGTCGTACAGTCGTTATCTTGTGAAAGTCGCACGCTGTCATAGAGTGACAGGTAAATAGAATTTACAAAACTTGCATGCATATTGCAACCCTTACATCAAAATCTGTTTTTAAACAGTGAGAAAATCAAGACACGGTTGCATTTTATTTTTTATGTATTTGCAGAACTCTTATATTGTTGGACTTTTTCGTTTAAATTTATATTTGATTGAACTTTGGCATAACCGAAATTCAATTATTCTCATTAAAACTTTGAAAGCCAACAAAACATCTTCACAAGTGATTTAATTTGACTATACAACGTCCGTAATGAAGTGCTCCTTAGAACAGAGCAATGCAACAACTGTAAAAAAATGAAGGGGCGGATCCAGGATTTCAGGTTAGGGGGCACAAAATGTTCGGGCCAATTTGTGTCCGTTTTCTACTTCATTTCAACGGTTGTGGTTATGCTAGAGTATAGTGATTTGGCAATATCACATGGGCCTCTGATTGTTCAATTCAATGTTGAATAATAAAGTATACATTATTTAAAGAAACATTCAAAATAGACCTACAATAAGCATTAGTGTGGGGAGGGGGGCGCCGGATGCGCCCCCCTCTGAAGCCGCTAGTGAAATGCTAGGGATTTGCAAACGTTTTGTTAAAACAGACTGTATAAAAATGTAGATTTGGCAGAAACAGGCTAGGTATCTTATTTGTATTCTTACTGGTAATGATGTTTGAAAGTTTAAATAAATTGCAATATCCAGGTGTGTTTGTTTTTATTAAAGTTTTAAAAGAAAAAGTGTCTTGTCTGACGTTAAGAAAATAACCAGAATCTACAAAAACAGGCCGGCAAAATGTATTCCTTTCTGTCTGTTTACACCAATTACTAGAAAATAAAGATAAAACGAAAGGTGTCTTATCATTTTGATAAGCTATGTTTTAGTGAATAACAATGTAATGTTTCGGTTCCTTTCATTTTAACGAGAAGTAATTAAACATAACATGCACAGTGCCTGAAACTATGCATTGTTTGCAACGTGTAAAGGATTTTGTTTGTATAAAATCACTGTAGTTCAGGTTCAATACTGTTGCACTGAAATGACTTTGATAGCAAAAATGATTATGATAACCATAGAAGAGTACTATTCAGAAGGGACATGTATAAAATCAGCTTCCGTAATGTCAGACACAATTAAAGGATGCAACTTGAATATTGTGCTACTTTTTTTCTGTGAGGATTAAAATGCTTTTTGATGTTGCGGGTGTGCCTTTGACCTAATGTAAGTGAAACGTATTTTATTTTAAAGCCGTTTACTTAAGAAACAACTTAAAAGCAGTTAAATATACACACATTTAGAAAGTCAAGCTGAAGTAAAATATAAATACCAAATAAATTCTAAATTTAGTATGCAGTGTGTATTAGTGTGATGTGTAATGTAAGTGAATTATCTTTAGGGGGGACAAAACCAACGACAACAACAACAAAAAAAGATCAAACGAAGAAAAAACTTCAGTCTTAACTTTGGAGCACTGCTTGGTTTTTTGGCAACATCTGTATGCATGGAAAACACATGCACACAACAGCACAGATTAAAATATTGAAATTAACTAAACAAGCTCAGTTTTAGGAAGAAACATACCATCTTCTTCAAAAAAGATTGGAGAAGCTACTTTATAAAACAATTCTATATGAAGACAGGATCTAGCTGCTTGTCTGTTTTTGTGGTTGACATTTGCGAATTCGCGCGCAAATGTGCAAGCTTACAAGACATTTTTATTTAAATTTTCATTTTCAGTTTTAGCACATATCATCGAAAAAAAACAAACATTTTCATTCATTTATAAACTACCTTGACAGATGAGTTGCTGACTTTACTGCATCGTTTTCAGAAGAAGTCTGAGTGCTTCAAAATTCCATAATTTATTGTACAACATCATGGTTATATGCAAGCAGGCCTGACAAGCACGATTATAATACAGTAAGTGGTTATGTATACTTTTTGCATTGTATAATGTGCCATACTGTCAAGATAAATAAAAAATATAGCTTACAGTGTTTTTGCTGTAAATATTTGATGGGCATTTTATTTAGATTATGAGTGATCTCCCTTGCTCTGTGAATTTAAAACTCCGACTCTAAGGGTCATACACAGTTGAACTTTTGAATAACGGTTTACGTGTATAGTACGTTAAAATGTAATTGAATATTTCCATGAATCAATTAAGTGCATTAAGGACCATTTTGTAAGAGATATAACGAAACAACCATGCGGATAAAGAAAGAAAAGCTTACATATGTATTATACCAAAAGTCAATACATATGACAGCTGTTAGTCCGAGCTGTCAGCTGTTTCCGTGTTTTTATCAATATCATAAACTCGAAAAAAAAATCATACTTTTAATAACTAAATGGGTGGCTAAAATAGCGTCTTTATCTTGAGATATATAAAAAAAGAACATTTGAATATTGTGAAACTTGGAGGCATTTTCTTCAAAGAGTAAAACACTGTCTCGCCAAATACTCGTATAATCAGGCATAGTAAAATATGAGACACGAGGAATCTACTGATTTGTGATAGAAGACTAGTGCTTACATTTGGGCAGAAACTTTACGCTGAAGAAAGATAACTTTAAACATTTGACGATGCACACAGTTCTGTGTCATAGTTCCTTTGTGTCTTCACATTCTGTAAGTAACACAATAATTATTGTTATCTTGATATTCGAATATATATACAGATTCGGTTTTATTAGTTTTCAAAAATGGTATAATTTTTATGTACTTCCATCTGTTGCATTAGAAAAACATCCTTAGTCAACAAAACATCATACGTACTTCAGTATGGTTTTGACATTACTTTTATTTAGAATTTCAGGATATGAAAGAGATTTATTCAAACCAAGGACATTTCACAGAAGTTTTATCAACGTATTTGATTTGTAAACATGAACAAGATTTAAAACCTAAAAACATTTACAACTTGAAGAATATTGTCTGTATAGCTGTAGGGAAGATTTGTAGATATTGCCCTTGAATATTTCTTAGTTGATTTATTCTGACATCTTTCCATGTGAGTGATATTCCAGAATCCAGATTCGAGTATTTAACTGAAATCTTGTGTTCGCATTGATCAGTTCTACACTTTTGTAGCACATATATCCATAAATTGCACACTTGAACTGCAGTAAAATTCTTAAGCATTTTGGACGTTATTTGACAAAACTATTGAACAAAATGGTACTCGAGAAATACACGTATGGAAACATCACTCTCTTTGTTCCGCCACTACAGTGTACAGTTTTATCAGATGAGCATTCTCTGCATTTAATTCCCGTTTTATTTTCTATTTGCCTGAAAAACAAATAATTGTAGTGTGTCTCTTTAGAAGCAAATTTAGGTGAAACAGAGACTAATGTTTGACTACACTGTTTTCAACAACATTAATCATTTATGTTATTAAACGCATACATTTTTTCAATTTTTTTGTGATCTTCAGTGCCGATAGCTGCTTTTATAGAACCGTTTTTGGCGTATTCACAGATGAGCTATTCTAAGTTGTTATCAAGCAATATTCGATCACTATTTCGCCTTTTTTACACAACAATTGGTGTGAAATCTTGTGTAATTGAAGAGAAAATTATGCTTATTTCAGCGATCATATCGTTTTCAAAAATAAAAATTTATGTGATGTGTCATCCGTAACCGTTTATTTTTATAGCAGAGCGGTGTAATGAATGTGGGAAAGAAACAAAATGTAAAGCAGATATTTCTGGAAGTCGGCAACTGTAAAGTTTAAGAATAGATCTCCAAGAATAACAGGTGAATTTGTATAATGTAGGTTTCTAATCCAGAGTTTCGTAACAAAACTGATCTAACTTTAAAATGAACCGGAAAAAATATAATACAGAAAATATTAAATGCCATCTGCAAGGTGTTTCACATTGTGCAATGTTTGTACGAAGAAGTCAGTAATTATTATTTTATGATGAATTGTCTTTGAAATAAACATACTTTTGTTCCTTGTTACAATAAAAACTTGATGAGTAAATGCAAACAACTATCTGCCACTTTATTTTATAGCACTATGAACTGTTTCACATTCTCTGTTTTCCAATGATGATTATTTTTTTACAAATTCTATAACTGTGACTGAGATTATTGGGAGAAAAGAAAAAAAGTCAGATCTATGAGAATCCTTTGATTACTTCGGTACATAATTTTCTGCATAATTTACTATCTTAAAGTATAGATATTAATCTTCTGCGTTCTCATTGCATAAGCCATTTATCACATATTAACCATGTTTTGCGAATTAGTTAATGTTATACGGCGTAGAGAACTACCTTCACAAAGACACAGAACAACACGTTCGCAGAACGTTGTCTTAGGGTATTGTATAACAATTGTTTTGAACAGGTAACCATTTGATCATACTATTTACATCAGGCATGACAAACTCTTTATTACTATTCCTAATGCAATGGACGATCAGAAATATTTGTAAAGTGATAGTTTGCATTTGTTATACGTACCGTTCCAGCAAAAACTGCACTTTTTCAAAATTTTGCGCTAGATCTATTTAAAAATGATGCGAATAAAATCCATGTATGGATATGTTATTGTCTAAAGAGCAAGTTTCGTTCATGTCCATCAATAGTTCATACACTTTATCAAGGTAAAAAGATAAGATGACTTTCTCCTAAGACAGTTGCAGTTATCTTACTGACTTTCAAAATAATTGTTTGAACGTCATTTCTAGTTATATATCGTTCAATTAAAAGTAGGAGTATTTTGTGACATTCTTTTCTAATTTGAAGCGAAGTTTAGCAAAGAAGCAACTTACGTTATAGCTATTTGAAATTGCCTCTATCTGCCGAATTCCCTGCAACTATAAATCATTCTATGATTTGGTCATTCAGGCGCTTAGAAGTATTTCTAAAACCGACTATTTTTTGCAGTTATTGATCAAACGATGTTAAACATATGCATACTATTACAGTGCATGATTAATCGATTATTCACTTTAATCTTTAAACAAAGACTGTAGTAGTTTCACAATATCTTTATGAGAGGTTTCTCAGTTGCAGCAAACGTTATCGTCTGAAAGCCGCCCGCTGTTTTAAGTGCAAAGTGTACACATTTCACAAAAATATATATGCATGCATATAGCACATTTATATCAGAAATTGTTCTTAAACAGTGTGACAATCAAGCTACGATTGCCTTTTTTCCAATAAAATACGCGTGATACCATAATTATAGTTTTATGATTGAAGAAGATGAGATACAGAAATTGATATGGATTATAAAAGTTTATGAAGCACAATTATTACGGAGATAATGTATAAAAAAGGCTTCGCCTTTCTATTTAATGTTAAATCTTCAAATCTCACCTATCTTGAAGTCAAAAACCGCAGATATATATCTTTTAAACAGATTTGTTTTTATATTTAATAACTTATTTAGTTCGCATAAGTTAGTGTCGAAAATCTTCTTTATGATCTGTCAGAGTACGTTTAGTTGAACATCGATTTTTCTTGTAAAGATCAATAGAACAATATAATGAAAATCTTATAGCTTTTGTAATGGAAGAGCAGTGTGACTGCTTAAATAAAGACATTTTCTGTGGCTATGTGTACAATAGATATGTGTAATTGGTATAAACATTCACGCAAAAAATCTGTAATAATAACAATAATAAAAATAATTTCATATTTGATTAATATTCATTAGTAAGTAGATATCCGCGAGACAATATTACTATTCCCCTTTAGAAGAAATGGGATATATTGCTTTGCACATGTCGGTCAGTTCGTTCGTTCGTCCGTCCGTCCGTCAGTCCGTAGACTAGACCTTGACCGATCAATTACTCAAGTGGTCCTTGGCTTTCAAACTTCATAGGTGATGCTCTTGTTGAGTAAAAGACCCATATTGTTTTTTATGGCCAGTAGGTCAAAGGTCAAGGTCACTGTGATTTTGAATGTAAAAACCATATCCGCTCAGTAAACTGAGTATCATTTGACCTCCAGCCATCAAACTTTATAGACCGGTTGCTATTACTAAGTAAAAATCTCTTTAATTTGTTTTTAGGGACAGTGGATGAAATGTCAATGTCACTTTTACATTGAATTTGAAAAACATGTCCACTCAATAACTCAAGTACTTTTTGACCCACAGTCTTCAAACTTCACAGGATGTTTGCCTTTTATGAGTAAAAGATCCTGATTATTTTTGGGGTCAGTAGTTCAATGGTCAAGGTCAATGTGACTTTCGATCAATAACTAGATAATGCTTTGGCCAACATTCCTCCGATTTAGTGGGGAGGTTGGTCATGACTGTGAAATGACCCCTATCGATTTTGAAGTCAGTAGATCAAAGGTCAGATTCGCTCTGTCCTTAGACCTGACCTTGTCCGATCAATAACTCGAGAAGCATCGAGCCCACAACGTTCGAACTTTGTAGGTTCGTAGGTTCGTTTTGTTATTGATTAAAAGACTCCTACTGTTTTTGGGTTCAGTCGGTCAAAGGTCAATTTCACTAACGCCATGATTTTGAAAACCATGTCCGCTCAATAACTCGAGTACCATTTGACCCACAGACTTACCAGGATTGTCGTCCAAATTGATTAAAAAGGTCTCTATTGTCATATGATCTAGAAAAGCTTATTCGACAAAAAACTAGAGAACGCTTTAGCTTACAGTCCTCACATTTGATGGGAAGTTCTGAAGACCTGTAGATGACCCTTATTTTTATTTTAAGTTCATTAGGTGGAAAGTCAAGGCCACTGTGACCTTGACAATCGAAAGCTTGACTAAAGAACGCTTTGGTCTACGGTCCTCAAATTTGATGATGAAGTTGTGATGACTGATAGATGATCTCTTTTGATTCTGAGGTCAGTAGGTCAGAGTCACTATGATCTTGACCACAAAAGTTTGTGCAGTAAATAACTAGAACGCGCTTTGGGTTACAGTACTCAGATTTGGGAGGAAGTTGTCCATGACCAATAAATGACCCCTAATGATTTCGAGGTCATTAGGTCAAAGGTGACCTTCACCTTAAAGCTCGTCAACAGTCATCAGATTTGTTAGTGTAGTTGGTCATGACCTGTAGATGACCCATATTGATTTTGAGGTCAGTAGGTCAAAGGTCATGGTCACATTTAGAAGTCCATGTAACATAACTTATTGGTTGCAATTTAGAGGGCATACATGTTTCAGAAAAATCTCTTATTTAATTCAAAAGGGTGTTTTTTGCATGAAATAGACTCATGCAAGCGCGAAAGTTATTCGAGATTAATTTGACATCAAAACAAATTACTTTTTTTCTTGAAGATTAAAATGAGTTCAATAATTATTATAGTGTGTGTATTTTGAATAACAAGGTGAGATATAACAGAGAATAAATATTAACATCTAAATCAAAATTGCTTTTAAGTTATAACACACGTTCCCCCATTCTAGCATAGAATGTATGAAAATGCAGTGAGCTAGATGATAATGATCTATTTTTTTACTTTACTTAACTGGAGCGAAATTATTCCTGACAAATTACATGTCAATCTTTATATCCAAATCATTCTTTGTAATGATAGGTACTGGGGAAGGCAGTGAAAGAAAATCGAAAACAAAGATTAGTTTTGTGAGAAAAACATTTTTTCTCGTGTTGTTTTAAACTATCAGAAAACGAGATTGCGTCTGGAGGATGTATGAGTAAACAGGTCAAAATATCTACATTAATTAATTTCAACTTAAAGTATGTTTTATGATTTTTTATTACAATGAATTAGCTTGCTTAAAACCGTCAGATAGAGGAAACGTGTTACTACAACAAATCACCTAAAGGTTCTTTCGCATTTCACTTATTTTTTGTGTCTTTAACATTTATTTTTAAGCATAAACAATTCTAACATTAGACATGTCTAACTTTAGACATTTCTTACTTTAAACATTACGCTTCTGTTCAAATTACTGTTATCACCCATCAGGCCAGTCTAACTCACCGTTCACTGGCCCACTGATAATAAGGTCTCGATGATTTTTACAGAACGATTGAAGAAATCAGTCTTTGAGAAGGTGAACCAAAACAGCACTTTCCCAGTTTTAATCAACACATCTGCTATTAAATAATTCTATTATTAACTTATGTTGTAAATTAATGTATTTCTTTGCAACAAAGACAATTGTTGATATTTCTTCACATTGTTTCAACTTTTTTCGCATTAGTCAGTTATACAAGGGGTAGAGGGCTATTCGTTTAGAACGTTTGTCTCTGAAATGGCTAAGACATTTTATAGGTTGTTATTTATTTGCAAAATTCTTTAATTTGTTGGTTTTGTTTAAAACTTGTATTTGATTGAAATTTGGCATAACCGAATTATACCTGAGTTTATTTTAACTTTAAAAGCCAGTAAAACATTAACAAAAGTAATTGAATTTGTCTATATATTGTCGGCAATTTAAACATTAATTAAAAGGCACATATTTAGTTTAAATAGACAGGAGAAGTAGTGGGATTTGGCAGATATATGCTATTTATCTAATTCTAATTCTAACTTGTAAAAAAGTTGAAATGAATTTTAAAAAAGATAGATTGGAATATCCAGGTGTGTTTGTTTTCATCAAAGTATTAAAAGAAATAATGCAAGGTCTGATGTTAAATAACTGAAGTCTTCACAAATAGGTCCACCGAATGCGTTCCTTCTAGTTTGATAAAAAAAAAAGTCATTAAATAAAAAATATAATCTGCACAGTGCATAACTATGTATTGTTTTTAAATTGGGCTAGCGTGTAAAATATTTTGTTTGTGTTGATGACTGTTTTTCAGGTTCAATATTTTTGCCATCGCTTTAATACTGATGCAAGTTGACTTTGGTAACAAAAGTCACTGTGATTACCAGCATAGAAGAATACCATTCAGACATGTATAAAATGCGCTTCCGTAATTCCAGAAGCAATAAAAGGATGTAAGTGAATACAATGGACGGTCTTTTTAGTGTGGATATGATATTTCTTATCGTTTTGGTTGTGCCTATGAAATAATGTGAATACACTTTTCTAGTAAAATTCATACACAAAATTTAAGAATGCAGAGTGATGTTGTAATGTTAGTGAAGTTTCTTTTAAACAAATATTCCTGTATTCCTGAAAACGCATACGTAAAACACACACCATCAGTCTTGCATCTTTGCATCATTTCTCGGATATACCGGTTAGTTATTATCGCTATGCACTGAAAAAACATCTACATAAGATAACAGCAAATATTATAACATAGAAATGAACAAAATAATCTCTTTTTCAGTAGAAACATATCCTCTTTTTTCAAAAGAAGAAAAAAAACTGCTACAATAAACCATCTCTTCACTAAGATACAATTGAGCGGCATGTTATTTCTAATATTGCAATATGTAATGAAAACAATCGAGAAACAAGAACATTTAAAGAATGATAGCTAAAGCCTCTTTTGTTAACTTTTAGGAATTTGCAAATTTACAAGACAAGGTATATAATTATATATATATTTTTAATTTTGTTTATTGCTTTTTTTTCTTTTCATTTCGTTGAATTTCAATGAGCCTTTAAGTCCCATAATAGTTAACAAACAATTAAAAGGCGCCAATGTTGAATAAGTTTGAATATGATGATTATATTTTAAACTACCTTGGCAGAAGAGTCACTGATTTTACTGCATTGTTTATTTAGAAGTCTGAATGCTTCAAAATTCCAAAATTTATTGAACAACATAATTGCTATTTCTAGACGAGTGAGGTGAGCGCGACAGATCATGTTAAGTAAATATGTTTATGTTTTCTAATTTTTTATAATCGAGAATGTCTGCCAAAATAAAAAAAATACAGCAGGAATTGTTCTGCTTAAGATATTTCTCGAAAATTTCATCTAGGTTATGATTGATCTCCCGTGATTTTAGAATATTTAATTCAGAATCAACGATTATTACACAGATGAACTTGTGAAATACTGTTCAGGTATACACTCCGTTACTATAAAACATAATTAGATATATCCACGAATCAATCAGTTACACTGCATTAAGCACCATCTGCTAGATAACTAAAACACATACTTACGGAAAAAGAAAAGTTTACAAAAGTATTGTACTAAAAGTCAATACGTATGACAGCTGTTAAGCTTTTCCATGTTTTTATCAATATCACAATCTAGAAAAAAAACCAAAATACTCTTATCTTAAGTTAATTACTTTCTTGCAGTCAATACAATATAAATTCTTTACTAAACATGTGACTAAAATGGCGTTACTGTTGTTAAATATATAATAGAATATACGGAATTTTGTCCGGAGCATAACTAAAAAAGTATTTCAGATAACAACTTGAAAGGTGGATAGAGTTCATTGAGAAGAAATACAGTGCACATGAGTGATAACTCTGCCCTTCAAAATTGTTCTGTCAGCTATTGCCCTTTGTTAATTTGCATGCATATTTTTGTCCGAAGCATAACTCGAAAAGAGTTTCAGATATCAACTTGAAACTTCATAGGTATATAGATCTTATTAAGGAGTAGCGCACTGCGCAAGAATGATAACTCTACCATCTATATATTCTTAGTCATTGCCCCCTTTTTTCATGAATAATTATTGTCCAGAGCATAACTCAAAAACTGTATAGGTAGATGGATCTTATTAAGGCGGACTGCAGTGCACACAAATAACAACTCTACCCTTAAAAAGTTTTAGTTATTGTTCCTTGGTATTTTTCATGCTTCGTTTTGAGATACCAACTTTTAACTTCATAGATGGAAATATCCCATGTCATAGGAATGCTGAGCATAAGAATGATAACTATATCCTTTATTATTTTTTAATCATTGCCCTTTGTTACTTTTCATGCTTTTTCATTTGTGCAGACAATAACTCAGAAACTGTTTGAGAAATCAACTTGAAAACTTCATAGGTTGATAGACCCAATTAGAGAGGAGTGCTGTGCACAAGAATGATAACAAAGCAAACACATTCGGCTGGGGATGACCATGCCAACATGGCTCCTGTTTACACTTCTATTGATGTGATGTGAAAAAGCAATCTACAATTATTGCAGTTCTTTTAGCTAAAATAACTTCTTCAAAAGAGAATTAATTTTATGTGCCATCCGTAATTGTTTGTTTCTAGAAGAGAGCGATGCAGTGAATGTAGTAATGAAACAATTGTGAAACAGTAATGCTCTGAAACAACCTGACAAATGTAAAGTTTAAGAACATTCTTCCAAGAATAACAAGTGGATTTGTTATATATATGCGTCTTATCTAGCGTTTTGTTAGAACAATGATTTGAAATGAACTAAATAAAGTGATTTTTTTTCTCAAAATATTCAACAAAAAAGCACTGAAAACTATGGTTAAGTATGTACCTGCAAGGTCGACAATGCGTATGATTGTCTAAAAAAACAAATAATGAAAAAAAATAACAACGAAAAACGAGTTCATATCGCTTTTTTGTTTGCTTGTCTAATTCTGAAAATATTTTTTCTATCAATTTTTAAAAAGTCCTGCACTGTTTGTACGGAGAGGTCAATATGTATCAATTGTTTGTCTTTAATCACGATTGATAACATTCATATAGCAACCATCATAATAGAAATGGAAGAAGGTCATGATGAATGTCAAAATGATAGAAACAAATGCAAACGAATTGAAATTTAAAAAACATGAAATAAATCCAAAATACATTTGTTGATTCAAAGTAGTACTATGTGGTAGCTATTGTATCATGAGGGACTGAATGCAAATGGGGTATATTTACAATAGAGCTTCGTTGGCAATGTTAGGTAAAACTTTTTCTGAAGTCTATCAGCCTGTGTTATTTAATGTTGTCGGAAAATATAAGAGAAAAGAGGAACTACAATATAAATTTAAAAGAAATTTCAACTTAAATATTATCTTACACAATAGCTTGTATCAAGTATATAAACGAATATCTTGTTTTCTTTTCGAAGATTTTTTCTCCCACTGTAAATGTAATTACATAAGAGAAGCTTAACATCTGAATTAGTTTCGCTGTTTCAGATCAGAATACACTTGACAGCAGATATACTTCCTACATTTATTCCCAAAGGTTGTCTTTTTGCACTGAACGGAAAATCCAATAACGTCCAAATTTATTAGCGCCAAGAAAGTAGTTCTTACAGACATAACAAGGAACACCAACGAGAAAGCGAAAAGAAAACTTGTCTACTTACAGAGTAGAAATGTAACCCTTCTTAGGTGCTGCTGATGTTCGTGCATTTTTTAAAACCCTCTTGAAAAATGTGTCGTACGTTTGGATACTGCAACATAATTACAGGTAATTCGTCTTCATTTTAAGTTTGTAATATTTTAACACACTCTTTATTTTAGGAAGCTCTTGTGTTAAATTCACAAGAAGGTAGTTTTGAGAAAGTGATCATTTACCTTTCGTATTATGGTCTTTAAAAAGCATTTTAAATGCAGAAAATAATGAAAAATGAGCATCGTGTACAGCAAAAGGTAACCAATGCTTCAATTATATATTTTGTGGACATAACAATGTGTTAATCCTAGCAATGGTCATAGCAGGTATGTAATTATTATTTCTGTTGCTTTTTATGTCATTGTCTGAAAACAAGTATTTGAAAATGCTGCCTTCAAAGAGCAATTCAGTATATTTTTTCATGCATTATTAACTCTATATGTTGTGAAAAGACGTCTTTTCTACGATTTTCACACAGGGCAGATTCCACCTTATAACAAGTAAACAGCATGAGGTCATATATGCTGATTTATTATGCATTATATAAGTGACTCAGTGAGTAACTCGTTACTTGCGTGTAACTGAATAGAAATCGAAGTTTATGATTTTGAATAAAAAAAATACATTCATCATCGGTAAATAACAAGCTGATACAATACATCTTTTTCTACGGGATGTTTCTTTAAGAAAAGGCTGTTTCAGGGATAAAGGCGGTGTTAGTATTTAAAAAATGTTTCACTTAAAATTAATTCAGAACCGCCTGATATAATAATACTGTACTTCACAACGCACTACACAGCAAAGTTATCTCAGTACGAAATTCAACTTTCGCTTAACATCCATTCCGTAGTTTCGTATTCTTCATTAAAGATATTAAATTTTGCATCTTAGAATCATGCACGAGCTAATGGCGAAACAGCGTCAATTACTTTAATTTTGCTTCAAGTAATATTGATGAATCTGAGCCCTTAAGCAAGGACATGTCAACAAAACCTGTACTTGCGGCGTAGTGACTTTTTAATTAAGACTTTCAGTTATTTGATCGTTTAACTTTTTCCTTTTGTAAGATGCAAGATAACAAAGTACATAAATGATTGCACATTTGTTGCCGCTTTGTTTGGATAATTCCGCCATATAATAGGGGTAATAGAACCAATGTATCGAACTAAAATATAGTCCACAAGTGTGAGACATTACACTGTAGTTATTTGATTTGATATTTTTACGATACTCCGGTCACCTTTTGTTTACTTGAAGTGTTAACTAACTTGATATTTCAGGTACAGCAAGGATACATTGACACTATCACTGCCGTTTGCAATATTGTTCCGGAATTCATTGAACATTGAATGTGTCTATTTATATAATTTGATACTGAATATTCTATTGAAATCATGCGCGAAAAAATGCATCTAACATACCTGTTTTGTAAAGCACGGAGGAATTCATTAGCGGACTTATCTTAGCAATTGATATTGTTTTACAGGTAATTATGATTTGCTTTATAAACAAATTAACGCACGCAGAATATGATTTTATTCATTTTGAAATAATTAATGCAATTAAGGAAATGCGTTTGCTTCATGTTTAAGCAATGATTATGGAAGTGTATTTTTTAGATTATGAACAATGTATTTCTATTATTCTAGTATTTGTTTCGAAATTTACCTCGCTAGACAAATCTTTCTAAGTTTTCACTTTAAATTGAATGACAATTTTAAAATACGACCATTTACGTCCAAGATATTTGAGGAAGTCTGAAATAGACACCTCTAAATGCGTTGATTACAAGAAGTATAAAAACAAAGCATTTTATTTTATTGTTTCGATTAAGCTGAGTCTAAAGGATAGTTAATCTGTTAACCATCTATACCTATTGTATCTATCTGATTCTTCTTTATCTATCATTGATCATTTAGATCTACATGTATACCAAATATCCGTGCTTGCGCACCCATTTAGACAAGAAATCCTTTTTTGTAGTCAGACAGCTGTCTTGAGACAATGTCCCCTTTAAAAATTAATAAAAATGAATGCAGGGCAAGTATTTTGTACCGAACCATCAAAAACTGAAAAATTCACAAGTGCTTACCACTTCGGAGAAACAAATTGACGCCGACAATTGAATTTTAAAATGTAGATAAGATGAAGAATAAAGAGGTTAAATAACATTGTTGTGTATACAATTCATTATCAGGTGAAAATATCAGAAATGACTCACGTATCGGCTAGTTCAGTATGACGTTTTAGTTTTGTGATATCCAAATATATATCCGCATTTTATAGAGCAGAGCATCCAACTTTATATTTGTCAGCATCAGGGAGCTTTGTTTTCCTAAACAATCTTTACCCTACAGTTATTGGCTTCTTACAAAGTTGTAATAAAACAAAATAAATTAGGTTTTGATCTTGAATATATTGTTGGAATTGTTGGCGTTTATGCATTTTTCAATAAACAAATATGAAAATGTTAATTAAATCATCAGTTAACAGTATGCCTTATTTGCTTGCTTTAGGTAATTTTGTCATTCAGTCAATGCTTTAAAAAAATCGCATGTAGCATTTATTAAAACCTTCTTGTATTATTACATGTTTGAAAAAGTATTACATTTTTGGCAAATTCATATAAAGTCAGTCAGTCCCAATAACTAGTCTTAATATTTATCTTAAGCAAAATATATGTATTTGTCTTTACGATGCATGTGTGCTTATACATTTATCTGCTTCTCGATGTTCTGTTAGCCAAAGGCTTTAAGGCCGAGCTGCTAATAAAATGTTGTTGTTGTTTGTTTTGTTGTTGTTATATTATAATTTAGTGAAAAGTGATGTCATATAATTTCCAGTTGGGCAGATAGAGCTCCAGATGTAAAAAAAATATCCTGTCACCCTCGCTGCCTTATTTTCTAGAACGTACTAAAGAATTCAGCTACTGAATAAAAATACAGGTATTTTTTTACTTTTTCCAAATAAAGTGTATTCTCAATAGTTTATTAATGAAAATTATGCTTACATGGGTGGACTAAATGTTTACACTTAATGGAAACAGCTCTTTGTTGCAAACTGTTGGTAGTTTAAACGAATAAATCGTTGGAACAAATCGAAATTTCTTTTCAAACTTCTTGGTTAATTCAAGGAATTTGTTTTCCTGTTCAACCTAGTGGTATCATTGTCATCAAATATTTTGTACAAAATTTCAGTATTGTTCTTTTCGCTATTGCGCTGACATTTTAGATGTAACATGGGAAGTCAATAAGAAAGTGTTAAGAAACTGTGCTTTAGATTGAATGGACGTACAATTTATAGAAAAATCTAAACTATTTTACACAACTTAATCTATTATCACCTTAAGATCCATATCGTTATGTTTCTCAGATTGATTAATATGTAATTATTTTGTTTTAAAATAAAAACATAGTTTTCTAATAGTGTTAGTTAATAACAGCAAATCATTAATGCACACCTGATTACAGAAGACATAGGAAAAGGCATGTATACCCTTTTATCACAATAAATTTATTGACTGTTACTATGTCTTACGTGATATTCAGTTTTGAAAACAGATCGGGCATGAAGAAACCGAATGACGTTTATTATTTTATTCTTCAATTATATTGTGTTTTGTTAACATCGATCAGATATAATGAACTTATACCTTAGATTTGATTGCTTTCTCACAGTATGTAATTAATCATCATTTAAATTACCTTTATCCAAGTGTCTGAACATAGAGCGAGGAACGTGTTGTCAAACAGTTTATTATCCTTGTCTCTCGTCTCTTTCAGCTTAACCGATTGAAACCATTGATTGATCTTATCATCACTTTTTTCGGTTTTTAGATTTTTTTCTTTTCTTCATTATTTTTCAAAATAATATATAAATATATATATATATCTCAAAGCTCTCTGCTTTTGACATTTTTATTTGCTTTCGTGTTTAATTTTATTTCCAACTTCTAGCATGTCTAGTAAGATTTAGTAATACATAGAAGATACTGATAGTGTGCAAAGGCATTCAAAGATTCTGAAAGATATCTTATACTTTGGCAGCTTTCGTTATTAAACTGAATAGTGACAGAAAGTGTCTTTATAATCACTTCATGTACAGTTTTGATTTAATTTTGCGACATGAAATAGCTACTTCTAAGGATACCTTCTGGCTTTGTTTAAATTCTTGCATGACAATATTTTTTCATTTTATTTTTTTATTATTTTCTGCTATTTTTGTAGTGTCTTTTTTAAGTCGGCAGCTATTAATTATACATTTTATTTCTTCTAACATTCCGAAATTCACCCGCTTGCAAAATCTGAATAACCTTCACGAACAAAATAATCTTATTACGTTTTCTATATTTTTTTCTCATAATGATATAAAAACAAATCCTGTTTTGATTGCATTAACAGGTTAAACACAGAAGTATACTCAGTATTTAAAATGGATCAATGCACAAGGATCAAATGTGTTTTTCTTCTTTCTTATTTTTTTTATAAATTTTTGGTTAATATGCTTACAGAAAATAAAATAAAAGCAAGGGTAAACCTACTAAGAATAAGTAAACTTAAACTCCTGTCATGCAATCTGTTACCAAGAAAACATTGGTTTAAAAACTGACACTAGAAATATGAATTTCAAACTTAATCTTTCTCAATTGAGAATTTCTGTTACTCATGCAAATAAGCTTGTTACAGTAGGGAGAAAACTTCTGTGTAAGTCATACAAATAAACTTGTAACTAGGAACCTTAGTGAAAATTGGACCATTCGAACGTTCGGATCTGATGCAGAACATTCAGGTGCATTCCGGCAATTCAAATCTGAAAAAAAAGAAGAAAATAAAATAAAAGAAATAGGAGTAACATTTGGATTTATTTAATCTTTTTTTCACAAGAAATGAAATCGGTGTCGATCTCAATCGAGTGCTGGATGTAAATCAAGATAAAAAGAACCGTCGACTCGACTCCCAAATAAAATATCGTTCCAAATTAATAGCGATGGAAGAAAACTTACATCTAGTTGATGTATAGAGGTATTTTACATTGTGGGTGTTTCTGTTTATTCACATTAAAATTGGTTACATGATTGCGACAAAAACAATAGCAAGTCGAATTAAACATGTATTTCCTTCTATAATGAGGCCACAGCAAACAGTATTTATGAAGGGACGATAATTTGGCGAAAATGTCCGTCTGATTTTTAAATAACTGAATATTTAGAACAAATAAATAACCCGGTGTTGTTATTTTTCCGATAACGAAAAGGCCTTTAATATCTTAACCTATGAGATTATAATACAGTGGTTGCATCACTAACTTTGACAAACTTTTATTAACTGGATCAAACTATTCTATAACCAAATAAATAGTATAATTATCAATAACGTTCTTTTGTTGTTGTTGTTGTTATTTGTCAGATAGTTTTGCAATCAATCGAGGAGTTCGACAAGGTTGCCAACTTTCATCTTCCTCATTTAAAATTTACATAGAACTGTTAACAAATGATATAGCAAAGGAGAAACAAATAAAGGTATACCTATTCACCATAAAGAAATAAATCAATCACTATTTGCAGAGGACGCAACTTACATGAGTAAAGACAAAAAGATTTTTTTAAACGTTTAATAAATATTATTCAAGACTTTGGAAATCTATCTAGATTTAAACTTAATACTTCTAAGTTAATAGTTTTAAGAGTAGGGTGACTAAAAAACTCAAATGATAAGTGTGCATGCAATATGGATTTCCAGTGGACTTAAAGAAAAATGCGAAAACGCTTGAAACGACTTTTCACACTAACAAGAAATTAAGTCTTTCAAGAAAAGTACAGTAATCAAAACTTTTGCTTTACCAAAACTGATCTACCTGTTAACAGTATTTGCAAATCCACCCTGGTATTAATTCTGAAATATTTAATCTTCAGTTTCTTTAAACGAAATGTTTAAACTTTCATTCTAAACTTCCGCTTGTCCCAGAAAAAAGCCATGTGCAACTTTTCAACGTACCATTAAAGGGATACACAGGCAAATGAGTGTCCAAAAAATTAAAACTGATATTATTTGCTCAAATCACGTTCAATATGAAGAACTTTAAATTACCAATATGTCTGTAGTGAAATGCGGGCTTGAACGTAAATATTTGCACGTTCATTAACAGAGAGTAAAACGTGAACGAAATCACCGAGTTATTTTCAAATAGGTCACGTGGCAAAAACAACCAATCGTCGTTTCTGTTGGGTTGTTTTTGCCGTAGATCACATGACAGGTACTTCAACCGCCCAATCATTCACTGCGAAATTTAGAGCGAAATCTAAATTTTCTATCTAGACCCCCGTGGGTCAAGTTAGGAAACCACCCGGTTTTTCATTTAAAAAGAAGAAATCTTTGTTACTGGGACAGATCATTGTATTTATTTAGATCACATTTATAGTATATTCATAGAAGGAATGAGAAAGAAAGAATAAAACTTTTGCCTGTATATCCCTTTAAACCAGTAACTTACGCGATGAAGTTATCCCATTTATTTTATGAATTATGCAGTACAAAAATGCGACGAATAAATAATATTTGCCATATTTTGCGTTTAGTCTTAACTTCTTTTTATTTCTACCTATTAAATATAAAATTAGATCGAATGGGGAATAACCAAATACTGGGATACTATCGGGGTAATGTACGTAGAGAATTTCAGTGGAAACGTTTTTTTGTGATTTTTGAGCAAGAGTTATTCGAACGTTCGACCGTTCGAGTGCAAAAGTATCCGAACATTTGAATGCTTAAATGAACGAATTTTGCCATCCCTACTTGTAACAGTAGTGTTTCTGTGTAACTCTTGCAAATAATCTTGTTACGGTAGGAAGAAGTACACACATATCTGTAAATACCAATATCAATGTTTCAAAAGTGTTTGATATCAGTTTGCGTAAAAACATGTACAGTACCTGCTTAATGTACAAGAAGCTGAAGAATGTTGAACGATTTCTGACAAATTACGTTAATTAAAAATCGATTCGTTTATAAAAGATGCTGTTTATAAACACAGTTTGGTACAGCAGATAGCGTTTTATCTCGTTACGAACTAGACGTTCGTGTAACATATGTAAAACAATAACAACAGCTAGAGAAAATCTGTATTGTTTTACATGTAAAGTCATTAAAAGCTGATATAAAGTTGTACATTGCGAGGATTTTATTCATATAGGACTGAAATTTAAGGTAATATTTCTTTCATATTCGTTACCGATGGAAAGGTTTCTCACTAATAGGCAAGATGCCTAAAATAGAAAACTAT
Source organism: Cyclina sinensis (assembly GCA_012932295.1). NCBI lineage: Eukaryota > Metazoa > Mollusca > Bivalvia > Venerida > Veneridae > Cyclina > Cyclina sinensis. The sequence goes on from JAAONU010000014.1 coordinate 35,376,491, forward strand.
CGAGGCATCTGTAGAAAACCATTCTTATCGAAGAAAGAATTTAATTATCAAAGAATTTTTTTCATATGGACATATCAGAATATTACACAGTTACCCAAAAAATCTTTACAAACATAAGCTTATGTTATTAATTGAAGTTAGTGTTCAGTCATTAACAAATTAAGTTTTTTTCCTTACGCATGTAACATCTCGCAGACATGTACTCTAAACTTCTTCTTAATAAAAGCTTACTGACATCTGCGATGATCCTTTAAAGTTTTAAAACACGACATACCTCAATTAAGTGTCATGAAATGTCATTGAACTGGAAGAAATTCTGTTATATAATGTGTTTTGTTCTGCAGTGTTTGAATTGCTGTACCTTTTAGATCGGACCGAGACATCAAGCTCTTAAATTTCATTTTCCTGCAATGTAAAATGTGTTTAGCATCGAGTGTGACAACATTGTATAAAATGTATGAATGTACATAGCTTATTCACGCAAAATGTAATTTGCATTTTTCATGTTGATTTGAGAAATGTTGCACAAAATTTAAAATTCTTTCTTATAAAGAACAATTTGATATTTTAAAAAGCAACACAAAGATTCAGTAAAATCAACTTGAAGTAACAACTCAGGCTAACTTCTACAAGAAGTAACTCCTTCTTAATCGCTTGTCCGATATGACTTTATGCGTTTGAGAGAGTAAAATAAAACCAAACCTTATAAAAAGTAATAACTTTCACAGTAAAAGAACTAAAAGAAGGAGTCACATGTAAATGAAGTCATTACTAAGGATAACACCAGGTGATAGCTAAGTATTGAATAGCGTCAAATATACTGGCTTGAGTTGTCAAGATGCATGTGTATGTTGGTCATAACTTTAAAATTATGAAATTCCAGAAAAAAAGTAATTACAGTTTCTCTATCAGATAATACTGGAAGATATTTTCAATCTGCATGCAGTTTCTAAGAACTACTTTTTTTCATACCTATCATGTTATCTTACAACCTTTTTGGTGTTACGGGAAAATGTAATGTACTTACTTAATTTTCGAACAGTCATCCAATGATAACTTTTTTGTACTAGACCACCATGTTTGCTATTGTTCTCATCCTTTTACTTATTTTGGCATTATTTTAGCAATGTTCATATTGTAACTATTTACGGACAAAAACTACTTACTTTTTTTATGCAACAACTTTAAGTTTAAACTTGTTGTTGGTTTGGCCATTATAACAGCTAAAAGCGGAAACAGTCTCAGTGCAGGAGAGACATCCAGTTATTTGACAACCATATCGCGACATATTATTTATATTTCTTCTCTTTTTCTATCAAATATAGTCGATTGATCACCATACACTTAATAAAATGCAAATAATGACTTTTAACAATATATGTCTCTGAAATTCTTTCTTTTTACATTTAAAAAGTGACAACTTACCATGATTGAAAAAAAGACCTCTTTACAAATTATGGTATTAAGATATCTAACATTTCTTAAATGTGTTAAACTGTAAAAAAATAAGTCTGATAGAAAGATGAAGATCGTTATGAATATGTAATCATTGGTTTAAGCAGAAGCCTTCATGATTCTTTTGAAATGAGGACTTACTGTCTGACGGTTTTAATTTTAAAAATTGTATCAAATATATGTCTACTTTATCAATCATTTGATGTTCATACTCAGTATCAACTTTTCGAAATTGAATGGCAGTTTACCTGAGTGTGTCCTTTCGCGTTTGTTCGTCATAGTGAAATTTGTGTTAATATATTAATATATGTAAAATAAAACAATCATAATCACAATTAACATGTGTGTATTGAACAATTTATCCTCACATTAATAGACAGGCTAATTATACATTCAGGTGACAGTTCTCAACACAAATTCAATGGCTCTAGATAGCCCTAACAGCATGTCAAAGTGTTGAGTTCAATCGTTACATGGCATTGATTACAACGATCTGTGAGTAAACAAATTGTCACTTAATTAAAAGTCAGTTAGTCGTATAAGCTATTATATGAAATGTTTCACCGTTTAACACCATCTAATGGCTTAAAAGTGTCAACTGTTTTCGCTTGATTCCTGACGTTAGGTTATTTAATGAATCGTAGCATTCAAAATAAGAAAATGACAGAAACATTTTTATTTATGGTTTATCAGTTCTAAAGAAAGACTGGCGGGTAATTCATTATGTATTGCAATTTATTAGTTCTACTTCCTTTTATGCTGAAAATGTCAGGATGTATAGGCATCCTTGGCACGATCAACCATACGTTACTGTTTGCACACAGGTCCTTCATTGTTTTGCTATGAGTGAATTGCTAACATAATAAAAGCGCAAACATGTTTTCATATAGGCTGTACATGCTTTATTTGCATTACAAATTTTACTGAATTCTTACTTTGAAAAGCTATAACTGAAAACTGAAAAGCTAGAGACATTTATCAGTTTCCAGGTTGAAACAGCTTGAAAATAAGTGCATATTTATGCTTGAAAGAAAACAAGTTAAAAACAGTATAACAACTGTCTAGCAGAACAGATAAATCTGGAACAAAATTCTAAGTGACATCAAGTCTCTCTCTCTCTCTTAAATTTGTGTGATTATTATTGTTAATCTTGGCATCTGTATCCTGCTATTGATACTGAACCGTTGCGTCTTCTATAAGGATACACATCAAGTATTGTAAAAAAAAATATGCTCCATTATACAAGAGAAAATGATGTTTTATTCGTTATATTGACTTTATATGGCGGCGCACGCGGTGCATACATGTTATGTCTGATCTATTCAATGCATAAAACACCTAACTGAAGAAAGAGATGTATTGTTTGTTGTTAAAAATAAATAAACAGAGTTAAATAGAAAAAAAGCCTTCAAGATGTTAACACAGAAAAATCAATACAGTGGATGAAGTCTATAAACATTTTGGTAATGATTTTTTTACGGAAAATACATTTATGAGACGTGAATATCTTTATTCATAACAAATGAGGAAAAAAAAGAAGTAGTGAACAAATTACAAAGAGTTAAACTGATCACGTGCATTTCGGTTTATTTTTAATCGTTATCATTATTATCATTATCTGATTAAGTGGGCTAACTGTTTGTCTTTTAATGTTAGTTAGTTTACGTACTTCGCCTCAATATATACAACATCTACCTGACTTAATATGTTTAAAACTTAAACGTTAGTGACACAAACAAAATGCTTTAGATTTAGACTTTTAATGAAACGAAAACAAAGCAATCGTATAAAAACCATTCAGATACAAGTGTTTGTTAATTATCAGTTAAAATGTAAGCATTCCGCCGAATGGAGATATTTCGTCTACAGACTATGCATTCATAATTAGAATAATTAATTAAAACAATCTTCAATTAATGAAACATTATTCTACCATTTATGTTTGCAAATATTTCAGTAAAATGCAATATTTTCTTCCTCAATAAACCGATTGATTTTCCCTCTATAAAAACACTTTCGCCGCGTGTTGAGAGAAACAAAGCTTGAAGAGAGTGGATTGTTCCTATTCCGTAGTCATTTTTTTATTTTTGAATATAAAAAAGGCAATTTCAGATTTGGGCTTTTCTTTAGAGATGATTCTACCATACATACTCAAAGTATTTGTATATTGCCAATTTAAGCCTTTTAAGATAATACCTGTGCATCACGTAAAAAGCGTTTATCTAAGAGCTACTGCTTGGACAATGCAATATATGAAGAATTTATATACAATGTATATTTTTAGCATGTATAAGCAATTCATAGATCACCGATTCATATATTTTTCTCTATAATCATATGCAGTTTTTTTTAATTATATTTTTCTGATAATAAGATGTCGACAGACAAACCATAGATGCTGCCAACAGATATTACAACATTTCAACAACACATATTACCATGTTGTATTAACTATACTATAATTCACGAAGAGAAATATAATTGCGGCTATTTTACATTTGCACATAGTTTCATGTTCAATTCAATTAATTGTTTCTAACAATTATGTTGTTAAATTTGAAGTCACTGTCGGTTACAGAAAACAAATAACTTAAGAGAAGAATATATTGATTTCATATTGTATTGAATTTCTCGTTATATTTCTCATATTTCTAAGAAAAGTCCAATACTCCTTGTATCGAGCTTTCAGATGTTCGTTGAGATGCAACAATAGCTTTGAGATTGCATATAATGCCCATGTGAAAAATACAGCCGTTATTAAAGGTCGGACTTACTACATCGAATACATAAGCAGGTACGTTTTGCTTTTCTGTACCGTTTATTGTACTATACAAATCATTATATTTTTAAGAAATTAAAATGTTGCACATAAGGATGGCTTCGTATCTTCCATACACAGATAAAATCACTTAAAGCGGATGGCTTGATTGATCAAAGGCATGACATACGTTTACTCAAAGTTGATTTACTTCTGGTTTAGAACACTGTGATAGGGGTTTAGGTTTAACTTCTTTCACAAGACAATCGCCAACGGATGTTGTCTTTTTTATATAATTCATGTAAATTGACAAACATGACGAGTGACTTATATATAAAACATTTAACTTATACGTTTTCGAAGATGCATTTGTTTCATCTGAATTTGTTTATATCGATTTTGTAACAGGTTTTATTTTAAGTTTTATCTAACACTTATCGATAACTGTTTTCTTGATATAAACATGTGCAGAAACTGTTTACAGTTACTGTGGAATATATAAACCGCATTAGAAGAGATAGTTTGTTTGAAAAGTAAATGCATTAAATCATCAAACTAATCTGTTCTCTGCAAAATAGAACAAAGTTATTAACATTTATCATAATGCAACATCAGATTGTTAACTTTATTAAGATGTTTCATGTTGAATGCAATGATAATCACTTTTAATTTCAATAAGACAATCAAATAGGAAATATAACCAGACATGATAGTGAGACAAGAGGAATCTACTGACTGGTGATAGAAGATAAGTGCTTACATCTGGACAAACACTTTACACTGAAATATTTGTGACGCACCCTATTCTGTATTGAAGTTTCTCAGTAAACTTAAACGTAAGACACGAGTGATCTACTGACTGGTGATAGAAGACTAGTGCTTACATATAGGCAGAAACTTTACATGAGAATAACTTTAAACGTTTGACAGTACACTGAAATCTGTGCCATAAATTATTTGTTGTATTTTTTCACATTCTGTAGGTAATAATGTTTAACTTATTTTCCTATTCGAATACATACAGCGTCTATTTTGTCAGTTTTATTCTAACAATAGTACATGTTCTTTAATCCATCGTATTAAACACATATGAAACGAATTACCCTATTTGACAGCTGCAAAGACATTATATGTGCTTCATTTTGACTTTTACCTATCAGTCTCCTGCATTCCGAATGTAAAGGTATCAAAAAAGAGATTAATACATACCAGGACATTTGACACATGTTCAAACGTTTCAGATTTCATTAACTAACATGACCAGGTATCTCAGAAATGAATACTTGTTCTTGAATACTAGTTGATACATCCTGATATCTTCCAAAATGGAAATCAATTTCTATCATCCATGCTCGAGCATATAACTGAAATTATGTGATAGGTCAGTTTTTTTACTTTAATTAATAAAACATAACTCCATAAACTGCTCATTTTAATTACAACAGATTCATTTTGTTTCGTAATCTAAAGAAAAATTATTACTGTTATTGTTCCACTGCCTAAAGTGTGCGGTTATATCAGATGAGTATTACCTGTTTTTAATTCCATTTTTTGTTATCTCTTTAACTGATTAAACTCTATTTTTACAATGATCCTCAGGTTTGTATTTGTCTTTTCACATTTCAACTGTAGGTCAGCTAAACCATTTGTTCATTAAGAACTTCAGTGTTGATAACTGCTTTCATACATATGTTGTTAGATATTCATAGATTCATTTAGCTGTTCTATGTTGTTATCAAACAGTAAGTTATTTATACATCTGTTTGCCTTTTTTTACACTACTGTTGGTGCGAAAATATGTAACTGAAAAGCAAACTGTGCTTATTTCAGTTCTTTTAGTCATCATGTCTTCTTCAAAAGTGAATAAATGTTATTGCTATGTGCCATCTGTAATTATTGTTTATAGAAGAAGGCTTTGCAACGAATGTGGCAATGAAACGAATGTAAAAGAGATATGCTCTGGAGTTCGGCAAATGTACAGTTTAGGCTTGAACAGAACTCCAAGAATAACTGGATTTGTTTAAGGTAGATTTCTAATCCAGCGTTTCGTTAATAATGATAATTATGAATTTAAAATGAACCGAAAAAGTTTGCCTTTGTTTGCATTTTTCTAAAAGTATTCCATCAAACAAACACAGAATTGATATGAAGTTGATTTTTCGGGGACGGAACCTGCAGGGTCGACAGTGTAAATGTTATCTTTGAAAAACGAAATTTGAAAAAAGCAAGATATCAGATAATATAAACTACATAGTTCAGTTTGCTATTTTTGTTCGCCTTATTCTGTTATTTTTTTCTATTAATTGTTTTGAGGGAATTTTAAATATTATCCACAAGGTGTTTGAAATGCTGCATTGTTTGCACAAAGAGATCAGTTTGTATCAATTTTGTTTGTCTTAAATTGCAGTTGTAAACTATATCAGTATTGCAACCACCACGATATGATGTTAGAAGTTGATGATGAATGTAAAAGTGATTGACGAAATGCAAACGAATGGGATTTTATATTAAGATGATCTTCTGTAAATTTAAAATCATTTTGATGATTCAAAGTACAACTAAGTGTAGCTTTTTATTCATGAGTGACTAAATGCATAAAGGTGTATTTGCAGTGGTGTAATTGCTTTACAGACGATTTCAGTAAAACTTTATACGTCTAAAATCTACTAGCCGGATTATTTGTTTGTATTATAGGTTTTTATTTTTTAAAGTGTCGTCAATACATACAGTGTATTAAAAATGATAGGCATTTTAACAATAGCGTTAAATTGATTATGCACGCTTCAAGACAGTACTCTAGAACACGAAGAATTTAAGTATAGAGTGTTTGAAAAGCTTGTAAAGTGACACTTTTTCAACGAAAGGTCTTGTCGGTCTAATGTTTCCTTCCATGCTTCCGCCCCTTCATGGTACAATTACGGACATAAAGTCTAAGATGTGTTGGCGCTTTTGTTCTGTTCAAGTAATGTTGTTAGAAGAAATATGAATTCAACCCAAGTCCAGTTGTTTAAAATCTTTCTATAAATATTTAACGAACAGGTTGCTGTCAACTTTATTTCTGTGTGAATTCATCATTATGAAATATCTTGTTTAAAATATATAGCGTTAGAATTTTGATAAATTAACGTCTCTTCGTTAATAATTTCGTTATAGTTATAGTTAAAAATCTGAATGTTCAAAGAAAATTAGTGTTTCAGTAGAAAATCTAAAGAAAACAATTCACAACAGGAGGCAAATTCACCATATCGCGAGCATATAATGACGAAATTTCATATATTCCATGTTCAATTACACAAACGTCAAGTTACACATCATTTCTTCGAAAATCTAATTTACACGATAAAACGTTGTATTTATAGACTCCCGGTCTTGATACTGTGTGTTCAATTCCAACCAGGGATAAGATTCCAAAGTGACCTTCCATATTCTAAACATACCTCACAGGTACTGGTCTGAACCCAAAAAAGTTATCATGCGAGATTTATTAACCTTACACAAATGTGTGTTATATATATTCTTAATCGTAGGGAGATATAAAAAACAACAATAATTTAAACAAGCGCAAACTTGGAATAAGATTCATTAAATTATTGATTTGACTTCAAGATTCATTGACTCATTGTGAGTCTAAAAACTATTAAATATGCATGCAAAACTTCCATTTTTTTGGTTTGAAAAAAATGCTGTTAAACAGATGTTACATGTTTCTTTATAAAAAGCGGCCTCAGGGATAAGTGAAGCGTAAGTAGAACTACTTAAAAAAACTGTTAACACCTCAACTACAATTATTTGTCAGAACCACTTCGATATTATATGATTGTACTTGACAATGCACAACAAATTCGATTTTTTTTAAAAGAGGATTTTACACCAAAATCCTCTTTTTGGGAGTGAAAAACGCGTTTTTTAACACCATTTTTTACTTAATTTTAGAACAAACCGTGGAAATTTCCACGCCATATATCAGAACATAGCAAAAAAATCTTACGAAATATTGCCAAATTTCTATCGTGCGTGGAAATTTCCACGCCCTAAATCAGAATTTAGCGAAGAAATCTTAATGAATTATTGCCAAATTTTACACCCCGTGGAAATTTCCACGCTTTATTCAACACCCAAAAGTATTGGAGAAAACACAACACACTATATGTAAAAGAATAATATCATTTATTTACAAATCATGTACAAAAACCTTATACAAAATTGGGATCTAACAAAGTGATACATGTAAGCGTTGAAATTTCCACGATTGAAATATTTAATGATTGTATCTTAATAACTGTAAATCTAATCATGAGACAGAAGTATACAATTTCAAGCGTGGAAATTTCCACGCCAACAAATCGATTCTGTAATAGTTTAAAGAAAAGCGTGGAAATTTCCACGCTTGAAATTGTATACTTCTGAATATCAGATTATGTTTTACACATTTCGTACGAGGCGTGGAAATTTCCACGCCAACAAATCGATTCTATGATAGTTTTAAAGAAAAGCGTGGAAATTTCCACGCCTCAAACGAAATGTGTAATCCATAATCTGAAATTTTGGGAAAAAATCAGACTAAGGCATAACGAAATTGAACTAATTTGATTAGAGATTAAAAACTAGCAGCACATAAAATGAAAACAAAATGAATCATTTAATCTAAATCATTTTGATACATCTGAGAATAGAGGCATCTTACCGTGAAAATTTCCACGCTTCTTTCAAAAAGTTTTTTAGGGGTCTGAAATAAACATTTGCACAAATAGTGAAGCGTGGAAATTTCCACGCCTGCCTCGTCAATGATCGTAACAAAGTTAGATAGTCAAGTGAAATATATGATACGAGGCGCATATGTATCATGCGAAGCGTGGAAATTTCCACGCCCCCAAATCGATATTAGAATAAATAAATATAATGAATTATATGATATCGTAGAAAATTTCATGAAGTAAGGCTTTAAGAGGTAAAACAATTTAAGGAAAAATCGCATGATTATCAAGCGTGGAAATTTCCACGCTTTTGTTATAGCAAAAAACAAATCTTTAATTTTACAAAATAAGCGTCAACGATTCTCTTGTAAAAACTAAAACGTGGAAATTTCCACGCTCCGTTATCAAACACAGGTTGTTTCAACTTGATATGAAATCTTTGCAAAAGAAGTGAAGCGTGGAAATTTCCACGCCTGCCTCGTCAATGATCGTAACAAAGTTAGATAGTCAAGTGAAATGTATGATACGATGCGCATATGTATCATGCAAAGCGTGGAAATTTCCACGCCCCCAAATCGATATTAGAATAGCTAAATATAATGAATTATTTGATACTCATGAAGTAAGGCTTTTAAAGTAAAACAATTTATGGAAAAAATCGCATGATTTTCAAGCGTGGACATTTCCATGCTTTTGTTATAGCAAAAAAAAAAAAAACGGCTGCCTCTTCAGTGATTATAAATAAATAATTGCATATATTACAGAAATAAGAATATCAAGCGTGGTAATTTCCACGCCTCGCATAATACATGTAATGAATAAACTGATATCCTGAGAATTTCCAGGCTTATGTGTAACTAAATTAGAGTAATTCAATTAAATGTTGAAACAAAAGTACAAAAAGCGTAGCGTGGAAATTTCCACGGCTGCCTCGTCAGTGATTATTAATAAATAATTGTATATATTACAGAAATAATAATATCAAGCGTGGAAATTTCCACGGCTCGCATTATACATGTAATGGATAAGTTGAAACCGTGAGAATTTCCATGCTTATGTGTAACAAAGTTTAAATAATTCAATTAAATGTTGAAACAAAAAGTACAAAAAGTGAAGCGTGGAAATTTCCACGGCTACCTTTGTCAAATGAGTGAAAACGGTTGAAATAGATGAGACTATTTCAAGCGTGGAAATTTCCACGGTCTTGCGAGGTGGTGTGGAAATGTCCATGTCCAAAAATCTATTCCATAAAAGTAAGAAAATAATTAAGTTTCTGATCCCGAGAAAATGTCAACGCTTATGCATAAAAAGGTACGTGTAAAACGAATTCAGTTAACAGTAAGAAATAAAATATATAAGTCGGACGAGATATTAAATAAAATAACACTTATTAGAACTAAATGAAACATGCCACGACAAAAGTACATTTACTTATCTTAAAGGAAAAAAGAGAAAATAATGAAATATGCACAAGCGTGGAAATTTCCACGCCCCTAGGTAAAGATTAGCAACAGTTGAAAATATTTTTCAAAACTGAAGAGGCACATCTGAAATATTTTGTTAGAACTAGACCGTTGAAAATTTCTTCGTTCATATATCAGAACTGTTTGTTCAGTGACTTGAAATAAACATTAATTAAAAGCATGGAAATTTCCACACTTATGATTATCTTTCAACGGCAGAAATCGGGCATAAATAGTAGTCGAGAAACTGTTTCGGGCTTTCGTTTAGAAATATTAAACAGAAAAAAATTAATTATAATAAAAAAAGAAAAAGAAGAAATACATAAACGAGATAAAATGATATGTATTTAACCGACGTTTTTTTTACTCAATCTAACAAATATTACTCCAAACGTGGAAATTTCCACGCTTCGATAAAGAGATATAACTTCCTCATATTAAATTAACAAAAAGATTCACCAACGGTGAAACAGACCTTACCAGCGTGAAGCATATGAAATAGAATGGTCATTTACATGTTTTTGTAAATATGAGTTGTAAATTGTATATGAATACGACTATAATAAAGAAAAAAGAACCCTCAAAAATGGATTAAAATGCAGAAAACAATCTTTCATTCCAATGTCATTTATATGTGGCACTGACATTCATTATTATATAAACCGTAGCATACACAGAATTGATTGAAACTATTGAACTGTGTGAAACTTTAAACTGAGTACGGGTGAGTTTTCGCTGCACACCTGCAACAGATCTTTCTTATCGAAACGAAATATAAGAATCTCTGAGCCAAAACTTTACCAACTGTAGTATGTACAAAAACCAATCCAGAAGAGCTCAATGATTCACCATGGCATCTCATCAAAATAACATATCATAATATTTAACTTTTCATCTTTAAAAAGTTTTAAAATGAAACAAAAAAAAACGGCATGCATATGCCCTGAGTGTCTCAATCCTAAACAATTCAACTGAACTGAGTACTCATCCAAGTGGAGGTGCCGCATTATAATTTAGTGTATAATACCTTACACTAAAACATTTTCATAGATACACATAGGACCAACACTAGTCTCTGCACTGGAGTGTGAAATCAAGTTAACAGTTGTTTATTGTACATTCTAACACGATCTAAAAATAGCCTATATATACAAAGAAGAAAATAAACTCGGGTTATCATGCAGTATACCACGCGCGTGCGCTTGTTTTGGCTGTTCCGTGAACCGCCGTCACCCCACGTATAAATTTTTTATGAATGAAAGTCACGTGATGTTATAAATACTACCGTAGGAATCGTAGTATTACCGGCGTACAACAACAACAAAGCTCGGCTGCAAAATGGCACAAAATTTTGTTTGAACATTTAATTTATTAGTAAATTGCAATTTTATTTCAAAATAAAAAAAAATATCAAATGATGAAAAGTGTGTTGTTAAGTTGTTCATTTATTGGATAGATCAACTTATTGTGGAAGCCAACTCTCACATATATCGGGGGAGGAAATTTTTACGGCCAAACCCAGGGGCGTACCGCGCAGGTGTTTTTACGACAGTAACAATAGTTAACACATATTTCACAATGTGATTTATTGTTTGGTCGTGTTAGAATCGAAATAATAAGTATCCAGTTGTGGTTTATCGTAGAATAACCCGCGTTTTTCGTTTTTATACGAAACAATATATATGATATATTCCTACGCATAAGAACTCAAACCGTGGGTTATTCCACGATAAACCACGCCTGGATACTTATTTTTTCTTAAATAATATATTAAGTACAATACCTAAATCTAACCCTCACTCTTCTCAAAACGTACCTCACAGTATTGCATTTTATAATATAAAATGCTTTGATTAATAAGCTTAAAATTTTTCAAAGTAATTTCCAAATTACCTTATCTAACAATTTTAAACAAAAATGAACCGAAAATGACCAAATATATATTCTTGCATTATAAAGAAGTAAGTATGAGGTTTTTTTAAAGGTCAACATTCTAGTACAATACCCTGCAAGTTCTATAGAAAGATACATGATTATCAACAATAAACTACAACATACATTTGCCAAGAGCCAAAAATAAGGCTCTCTTACTGAAACTTAATGCATCTTGTTCTTTTTATGTCATGAAACACTAAGAATTAGTCTTGAATATGTACTCACTTCATCCACTTTTACATAATCTGCAACAGTGGCATATTGAGGACCTATATGTTGTGCAATAAGAACACTCCACAGAATATTGGCTAACAGAACAATATCAGTAACAGCTGTCACAAAACACAGCAAATAAAAAACATACATACATAACTCAGAATATGATACTAGTGTTTCTAGTAGATGAAAGAATATGATAAACCAAATATGTTTTTTGACATCATCTTCAACAGGAACTATTAAAATAACTTCAGTTCTTAGATGTTTTCTTCTGTACTTTCGTCTTCCTCCTGTAATTACAGATTAAACAATTGATTGAAGTTAGACATCAACCTATAGAAGGCAGCCAAAAATACCAACAATAGTTCACCCGAGAACAACTGTCAAATACATGAACAGTGCTACAGATATCTACTGGAATACAAATGAAACATCTTGACAATTTTAAGCATCAAATACTAGTAGCATTAGGCTAGCTGGATTTTTAATGTTCCCTGTTTATATAAAAGATTTTACCGTTATGTACAATGTAGAGGCAAATAAGACTACACTGACATAATTTTATGCCATATTTAATGTTTAATTTTCATTTTCAAGATAATCAACTAGTGAAATACCTAACACACAGTATTTTATTGATTGATAATAAGGTATGTCTCTAAAGATCTACCTTGTGATTCCTTTTGATGTGTTGAGGGTGACTGAAACTTTTGGGAATATTTCTTCTGTGACTTAATAGTTTTCTTGACAAGTGGCTTACCCCTGCTATGTACTGTAAAATATGTAAGGATTTGTGTGACTATCAGAAATAGCAAAGATATACCTATTACATGTATTTATATAAAAATAACCAAAAGAAAATAAAGATGTTCTACATGAACACTGCGTTTATCAACCTCACTGCAATTTTCTTGCGAACATCCTTTAATTTGCAAATTTCTGACATCTTCAAAAATTAACTGCTGCTCAACAACTCAGTCTAATTTTATTCAAAACTGTAAAATATACTACCCCATGACAGACAAGTTATACTTTCAGAAATAGTTTCATTTCACACAAGTAAGTTTAAAGCATAAAATGCAACTTTAGAATAATATACCTTTTTGCAATTTTCTTTGCTTCGATTTTGTCCCTTTTAAGGTTCGCTTTTCACATGTCACCTGTACATAATCACAAACATAAAACATTCATTAAGCCTTGATTGAATATCAAAGCAAACTAATGTAAATGAATGATAAGGTTGCCAACTAAATGTTGTCTCGACAAGTGTCACCGTTTCTTATTTATACATGTAGTACATTATCAAATTGAACTGCATAGATTTTTATCATCTTAGGCAATGAACATGTATAAATATTCTACATCTCATTCAAAATGTTAGCACAGTAGAACCCTTCCAAACCTTTAAGTGGTCATTTTAAAGCTGTGCAAAACACAACAAAAAGTAAATTGTAAAATTGCAAAAACTGCAAAAATGTAAAATTGTTGGCCAATGGAGATTAGTCAGTTTAAGTTTACAACAGGATTTCAGGTTAGGGGGTCGCAAAATGTCTGGCCCAATTTGTGTCCGTTTTCTACCTCATTTCAACGGTTGTGGTTATGCTAGAGTATAATGATTTGGCAATATCACATGGGCCTCTGATTATTCCATTCAACAATAATGTTGAACAATAAAGTATACATTATTTAAAGACATAATTTTTCAAAATAGACCTACAATAAGGCCTAAGGTCCGGGAATTTTAGGGGGCGCGTGCTGGGTGCGCCCCTCCCCCCCTCTCTGGATCCGCTAGTGTACAATCTGATCAAAACTGCAAACTAACAATATTCAGTAATGAAATTTCAACCCATGAATGTCTCCAAATGTAGAAGAAATAAAAACAATTAATGTTCTTTATTTTACATGACTTCGGCAAGTTGTAAAATGAGAAATGCATTACCAATTGTTAGCCAGGGGAAGTAAAGACTGGTTTTCAGGCATAGATTTACGTTGAAACAGACTTTTTTATTCAAAATTTTCCGATTTCCGGAATGCAGGAGTATCCTGTTTGTATCGGTAATCTATACAGAGAAAAAACTGAGACTGGTCAATTTTTCCGATTTAGGGGGGGATCCGGTTTAGAGGAGGTCCGGTTTGGAGGGGTTCTACTGCATACTTATCCGATCCCTTTACTTAAAAGAGAATTATGATTATACTTTTAAACCAGATGCTACATATTTAAGTGTCTATTGCATTAATTGTTGAAAAACCTCATTAATATGGTTTCTGTCAGTCTCATATTCCTATTTTCAGATCTACCTCCATTTTGTCTTTGATTGAGTGCAAGTCTCACACCATTTTGTAACTGAGGTTGCTGATGTGATATGATTACAATTTATGATAATATTGATTTTTTTTAAAAAACATTGCATGACAAGAGCAAAATATTATAAACTATAAGCTTACAAATATAAACTCAATTTTTAACTTTGACACTACCATAATAATGACTGTCTTCAAAGATTTCAAGCAAGAAATTTGGCAGACAATTCCTGGAATGTCAAAACAGATTTAAATATATTTATATTTTACATACCTGAGGTTCAGCTGACTCCTTGTCTAACATCTTTCTCAATCCTGCATCAATAACAGTAAGGTTCTTTTTCCTCTTTTTTGCATGTTGCTTTGGCAAAACATTTAACCAGGGTGACTTTGTTCTTCTTTCCTTTGTAAATAACTTCCATTTTGATATAAATTTATTCCACCACTGGAACTTTTCATTAGTCGAGAACATTTGCTCCACTGACGTTATAAGTTTTTTTAATTTATCACTATTCATATCAAATTTGGTGAAGTCTGGTTCTAGAGTTTTTGGTTTACCTACTGGAATGTTTCTTAAGAATGTTCCTTTACCATTCAAAGGCTTCCACAGGGTATGCTGTTGACCCTTGTAAAAAACTTTTACAGAATTCTTTCCATCTGCTATAAATTTGTAATGTAAGGGCTCTGATGTGCCTGATACAACACATAAACTGTCAGAAAACCATGATTTAACATCATATATATGGTGAACCCTTTCAGCATTTGGAATTAGCTCAAGTAAGTCTGGCAATGTCTCTGCATTATGTTTCTTCAACTTTCTTGATATCTTACTAAAGGCAGCATCAATGTCTTCGTGGGTGTGGCCAACATACAAAAATGAGTAATGCACCTGAATAAAAAAATAAAACAGTTAGAAATGGCAAATAACAATGAATCATTAATACTTTGAAAGTGTTATAATATATATAGAACTGTAATTGTTTACAATGTATTTCCAAGTAAATGAATACATTATCAGTAAGTTGTTTTCCTTCTGAGCTAAACTCGCAATACTGGTTCTGTATTTTATATGACCTCCCTGAATAACCAAGAAATATTGTTTTACCTTTATCTATTAAAGCTAAAATATTAGAGGATGTCTGCATTTTTAAACAGTCTTGTATTCCATGAATTGGCATAATATCTGTTCAGCATGCCTTATGTGTTTATTCATTCATTGCGTAACTATGGTCATTATTATTTCATACATCTTACAAAGCGGTGTATGTACATTCAATTGCACTTCAAAAATGAATTCAGCATGGTCTGGCTTTTACATTTACTGTGTATTTCACTGATTGCAATCCCTCTTGTGTGATCAAGGCATACACACTCACTCAAAGCAGACCAACTTCAAGATGAGAAAACTGTTTTGAACAATCTAGCAATCCTTTTTTACAAATGAAATAAGGTATTTTACCTCTCTAAATATTCTCTGACGTACTAACAATTCCAGAAACGCCATAACATATTTATTTTTATTTTCTCTCCGACAGTTGTCAGCTTGAAGGTAAAGAACTGGAGGTAAAATTCCCTGAAGTAAACAAATGCCAAAACTGTGAAACTTAAAAATGTAAGGAAACTAATATCAAAACAGCGTGGAAATGCACCTGTAAATGTTGTGTCCCAATGTGATGGGGATATACACAGAGGATGTGAATTGGATGAAATGTACTCTGTTGTTCCAGAAACAAATCAAACATAATCTATTTCCAAATGGACTTATTCCACTGTAATCGCCCTTACCATTATGGTGAAAACATTGACTGGAGCAAAACTATTGACAATCTTATTGAATGATATAGGTTCATATAAAAAAAATATATAGGAAAGAGTAACAGTTAACAAAATGTTTAAACTGTTTATGTCATACATTTTCAAAATCCTTGGCTAAGTCTTTTTGAATGATGTGTAGCTCAGAACGGTGTCACAGAGTTCCAAGTTTATTTTTCATTAATTGTAAACAAAGGTACAAAAACATGATATGACTTTTACAGTAGTGTTTCGTAATACAATAACAAAATATAGTAAACAACCACAGTCATGGGAATGTCTTTATATTTGATCACTGGAGTTATTACAGATTTGTTTTACATCAGCATATCACATAACATATAATTAAATGGCTGGAAATAAAATCTCAAAAAATTGAATTCCTACCTTCATGTCTGCTAACTTGAGCAAAGCTTTCAGCAGGACATTTATGGTAAGATTAGGGTCATGTGGGTATTCAAGAAGATCTATGTAGTTAAGAAATAGGTCATGTCCATGGCTTAACACACCAGTGATGTGTGTACCCATTAAGTCCGTTGGATTGATAACCTGAAGGTATATAACAATGCAAAGTTTAAAAAAAGTGTAAAAATACATACATATGGATCAAATGACATTCAGATGCAGAAACTAATTATCAGTTGTATTAATCTGGCAACTGGATGGACATTAAAAGAATAATATTTGATAAAAAAAGACAACTTATGTCACATTTTGGGTCAGTTCAAAAATAAAAATGTAATTCCTGTGTATAACAGACAATTATCAAGATTTGTAACACTATTTACTGACTCACCCAATAAAATTTTTGTTTGAGTATTTTCAACACAATAGTAACATGAATACTATTAAAAATATGCATTAGGACAGGTTATGTAAGCAACAGTGGAATAACTGAAACTAAATGCATTAAAATGAGCATATTTAAAGAAAGTTACCTTTGCACGTCTTCCGGTAAAATGTGGTAAGTCAGTTTTTGCTGAAAATTACAAAATTATGACTATTTTAGTCAACAGAAATTTTAAAAATATAAATATTAATTTAAAATTTTGACTTAAGCATTCAAAATTTCAAAATGTACAAATTGAAAATTAAGAACTCTATGTATGAATTATTTCATTATGACCTGATTATTAATGCTTTCTCTTTTTCAACATTAATGAGACTGTCAGCCTTTTTCATAAATCTTGATTATAAAATAAATTTATTCAGGTTTTTCATCCACAGTAATATTACAAAAATGATTTTATATAAATTCTTAGATGTTTTCTTAAAATCAATAATTACTTTCTTTTAATCATTGCTGTTTCTTACCAGTTATTAGTTCATGTTTGTCAAAAACTATGTAACTTGAGTACATGTACCAATTAATCATGCACACAATGACTTATTTACATAATATTTGAAACTGATTCTTCAAAAAATATACCTATAACTCTGAGTGCAATAGAGTAATTGTCATGACTGAAAAAGTAAAAGACAGTCAGTCATTATTTACTTACACTGGTCCATTCCATCAATTATTAATGACAAAAATTCCTCTGGCTGCTGCCTACTTTGCATTTTCTTTCCATAATAGTACTTTCTTTCAAGCCTAAAACAGTTAAACAACGTTTTGAAACTAATATATTCAAAAGTCTCTGCTTACTTATCTTCACTACCAGAGTACTTTCTTTCTTTCTATTTTTATAGAACAGATCAGGTTACTACTAAAATATATTTAACAGAAATTATGTATATTCTACTGATTACTAGCCGGGAACAGAGAAATACAACTGAATAGACAAATTTTCCATTTATTTATATCACTTAAATATTTTACCAGATATTAATTTTGTAAAAATAAGCATCTATTTCAAATAATTTAAGAGTTTTAGTAGACACTGAATATTCTGGCAACTAGTAATGCTAAACCAGTAACGTACATGTAGTTTAAGTAATTTAAACTACAGTCTTTTGACTCTCAGATGGGCCGACGAGGAAAAAATAGAAAATATTCTTACATCTTGAAATTTTTGCTGCATTAGTGAAGAACATATTTAAACCAAGTTACTGATTCATTTTTTGATACAGAAAAACATCAAAATATAAAGTTTTACACACTTTTATCGGTAAAAAAGAATTGCGTTAGTCACGGGGTAGATACTTTAGTTATAACATTAATTTTGACGCATATTTACAAGTAAGCGCTCTGGCTCAGTGGTCTAGATCGTCGCTCTATATTTTACTGACCAAAAGGTCGTGGGTTCGAATCCTGGTTAAGTCAAAACTTTTTTTTACAGTTTTCATGGCATATAGAAGCATAATATTATGTTTTTTCCGTAATATATATAATTCTCTTCAATTTAAAAAAAAAAAAATTCAGCAAAATTCTGTGAGTCAGTCGCTTTAATGCTTCTCTGACTTTTTATAGTTTTTCCCTGTATTGTGTTGGCAAAGGAGAACCTTAATGTCATCAACTACTTACATCTGGCGCTGAATATGATAGTTCCTCTCCATTCGAACTGATCTCTTTCCATCAGGAGAAGGTGTGTTATCCATTTTTGCAATCAGGAAAGCACACTTAGTACACTGTGAAAAGGTGTTCGTCTGAAATAGTGTAGCATAGCAATTTTTCTATAAACCTTTACTTGCTGCAAAACATGTATCAACATACAACACTGAACTTAAGTCAACAATGTTAACACAAATATTAGAACAAAAACTTTTTCTACCACATCACTTGGTAAGAGATATTCATATTTCTTTAAGAAAATAAAGACATTAAGAGAAATATTGTGCTTTACATTTACATTCATTTTAAGAACATTTATGTATACACCAAGCATAGTTTTATTTATATATACAGTAAATCTTCCCCTGGTTAAGATCATAGCTGTTTTCTTACCTTTTTTATTTTGACATGAGGGAAATGTTTATTCCAGACACTATAGAATGCTGATTCGGAGACTGGGTTTACAGTCTCTAATTTGTAAGTGTGGTATAAATTTTTCTTTATTGTCCTGTATGGCAAGAGTACATCTTTTGTGTTTGGCATTTTGTCACCATATGCAGAAACATAATTTTCAAACCAACTTATTGTCCCTATTATTCGTGAACCACTTTGTCTAATTTTGTTATATAAAGAAACATTTCCACAAGAAGCTAATTTTTTGTGTTTTGTCACGTAGTTCTTGTTCAGATGAAGAAGTAGCATAAAGCCCTTTATGCATATACCGTTTCCATTTTCCAGAAAAACATAACTATATCTTCCATCTTTTTGTGCATAAGATAACTGGGATATAAGCTGTTCACTTCGGATTTCTCTAGGCTTATTCCAGAAATTTCTACGCATTTTAAAGGCAATCTTGTATTCCATTTGTTCAGTGCATCTCTTTGGACAGAGACATGGCTGTGTAATGTCTTGAACAATGCAGGTTTCGCTGAGAATTTTGTTGAGTTTCTTTGTCTCTGAAATGACAATACTTAGTTATGGGCATGCTGGTAATTGAAATGTTTTCATAAAGAACTACACTTTACTGATCTGACAGCCAATATTAAATTGTCATTACCATTATAATGGTAAGAAAAAGTCCTTTTGAAGAAATGTATTGTTGATAGGAAAAGATACTGCAGAAATGGATCTTAAAAAACAAATGTGTAAACAAATGTTTTGGAAAGGAAACGGTGTAATCCTATCAGAGAGGAAAGTATGATTTTTTTAATTGCTTAAGAGTGCTTATACATATCAGTAATTTCTATCTATAAAAGATGCTAGCTCCCTGGTTGTTATTCTATATAGTATTATTATAAAAAATTGCTTGCTATTTAATACACTGTCAACAGAGCTTTACCTGTTATCTATCAGTTAAAAAGTAGATATAGATTCTAGTACAAATTATACATACTCAAAGAAGATACATCTCTGTTTGTTTCAACATGTGGCACAGCATATACATTTGAAAACTGTTCTAAATCCATGAACTCTTTTGATCCATCACTGTCAAGTTCAACAGGCTGATTGTCTAAATATAAATGTTGATCTGAAACATCAAGGTCTGTCAATTCATGATGTATACCATCAAACAATCTGGAAGTATGCTCATTTTGGTCATGTACACTTTCACTATCTTTTACCTCAGTTCTTAAGGAACAGCCAAGTTCATCTTCAATAGTGGAAATGTCTGAATCCATAATGTCCATTGTTACACAATGTATTTTCTTATGTGGAGTACTTGTTACTGGAAAATGTCTGATCAAATCGCACTGTTCTTTTTCCTGACCGGAACTTTCTAGAATTGAGAATGAGCTTTCTGCAGAACTAATACCACTCGGAAACTCTAAAATAGTGAGCGAGCATCCAAGTTCATTTTCAACTACTGATACATCAGAATCAAGAAGACTAGTTCCTGAGTGATAGAGTTTATCTTCATCATAACTTTGATCCAAATGTCCGTCACTGCATCCCCTTCCCTAAAATGAAAAACATGAAACATTTAACATTAAAATATACAGTCATTATATATAAATCAAGACTCAATGTATTGAATGTGATACTGAGGTTCCCTTTGTAACCGGTGGTAAAAAATCTTGACTTGACCAGGACTCGAACGCAGGACAGACACTCTACCAACTGAACTACTTCGTTCTGCCTTATTGATTTATCACCTACACCTATAAACCTGTACCCGGCAACATACAGTATATCCCTCCAAATTTAGAATTCGTCCCAAATTCTCAGAGTCACAGAGAATATTGTGAAATGTTTTTTGAAGTGCCAAAGAAGTAGCCATATAATAACATAGGTTATTTACGTTGGGCGCCAAATGTAACAGGTGGTGAAAAATCTTGGCTCGACCAGGACTCCAACCCAGGGCCTTCCACTTACAGGGCGGACACTCTACCAACTGAACTTTCAAGCCACACAGTTCTGCCTTATTGATTTATTACCTATAAACCTGTACTCAGCTACACCTTCACACTTTCACCAATGAAATTTTACATTTTTGATACAGAAAACTTATACAAATATACCCACATTTCCATAGCCACGGTTTCTAGTAGTACTAGTAGTACAGTATGAGCAGACACACAACATAAAACATAAAAAAATGCACCAGAGGGCATATAAAAAAGTGAAATGGATTTATGAGTGATTAAAAAGTTCTGAATAGAAAAAAATTAAACATATTACGTTTATTCCATAATTTTGATATGCCAAGGGAAAAGAGAATGAAACCGTCTAGAATTAATTTATACTGTCTTAAAACAAGCCATTAAAGTAAGAACTATTATCTCATTTTGACTGCCACTTGTTTTGGTACAAATTGAACAATCAAGAATTATTGAAAAATCAACAATAATCAAACAAAGGAAATTAGGTGGTCCTATTTGTCATACTTTATTGTAATAATTTGACTGAGACCTACATGTACAAATGAATTTTTCATCATAACTACAGTTGTCTTTTCTGAAATATCCTTTTTTTAACAAATACATAAAATTCATTTGTAAAAGAAGCACTTAGTTGTTTGAGGAGGATTTTTGGTCATTGTATGGTCATATTTTAGGTAGTTTATCGATAAGGTCCTTATTTTGTTCTCTTTTGACAAAATATTTCACCTTTTACTGACTCTTTCATGATTATTAGAAACACAATATTTCAAAACTATCCTCATCTTGTGTATTTTTTTTTCTTTCTAAACACTGCAAATACTTAGGAAAGACAAAATATTAAAACGCAGGCAGATATATTGCCATTTTCTCCATATTTAAACAGATTCAAACTATAAAACTAAATAAAGAAGAAATATCATAATTTTACTTACATTTTCCGTTGTACCTTGGACTAGGCATATAATACTTAGAAAAATCAGCATTGCTTCCTTCATCTTGAAGATGTTGGACTGGTTTCACCGCCTTGTTTTTTTAAATCAAACACTCCAAAAAGTAATTAAAAAGATGATATCTAGATAAGACGCCGAATTTCCTGTGATTCCCAATAGTGACAGTGGACAATACGCTTCAAGGAGATTACCATTAATTGGACGTGTCCATTCTGTAAACGGGTACCTCGGGTAGATTTAACTTTTAATTTATCAATTTGTTTTAAAAGCGAATACAGAATAAAGTTTTCACTATATTTTGAAATATATACAAATTATAGCATAATGTGATAATTTATTTGATATTTAATTGGTTTAGTTCTAAAATCAACTTCAATTTAATTTAGTGTCGGTATACCCGAACACCCCTTTTTGTCATTTTGACCTGCTTAATTACGTCATTTGAGCTGCAACTCTCGTGAGGCAAAAACGGTTGTAGAAGTGTAAGAAGCGTGTGTAAACATTAAAAAAGCACAACAAAACAGAAAAATGTCTTGGTGTTTTGTAGAAGAGGATTCTTTTATTTTTGTCATTGAAATCGCAGAGATGAAGAAAACTACAGTTGTTTCTAAAGTGAAATCATCAGGAATTACAGGAACGATCAGGGTAAGCCGATACAGTATAGATCTATTCTATATACAACTGATATACTGCAGTATGTAATATTTTTTTCATTAACATGCATATTAGTGAGTGGCCATTTCTTCAAACGATACTAAGGGATTTCATTGTTTTCACTTCTATAAGCACAAATCAAGATTCAGAAAAACTTTTGCATAATTTCATGATTTCTTGCTCGAGTGTTAAGAAATACATTTCGAAAACCATACTTTGTGATGATAGATGAACGATTTCAATGATAGTTTATTACATTATCCTGTTTCAAATAAAATCATTTTTACATTTTTTATGGATGTTTGGTAATTCTGGATTTTCAGGTGGCCTTCGTTGAGGGAGGAAAGAAAGAGTACTTGCTTAAAGACTTTAAGCCCTCCAGAAATAATTTCAGCCAGAACTTTAAAGATTGTCTTAGTAGCAGGTCAGCATTTGTAAAGAAATACAGTGAAGTTGGTGAGTGTATTTATTATTAAAACAAAGATTTTTAATGGCAGTTTTACTTTATGCAGTGTTAAGGCTAATTTCTAGTGACTAAGTCTTGGTTTGTGTGAACAGTTGCTCCTTGTCTGTATTTCAAAGCATACGTACTTAATTAATTTGTATGCAATAGCCTGGGGTTATAATTATAAAATATGACTTTTAGAAATACAACATTAATTAAAGCACTAATTTAACCTTTCTTTCCCTCCATTACTTCTCATATCAGCCTCATTATCTACATGTGACAGAGTTGTTAATTACTATTTAAAGTCAATATCTAGGCATTCTCTCCATATAAGTGATTGAGGAAATTTTGAAAATACAATGTAGTACCAATGTGACTCAAGACAAAATTTCATAAGAATATCCATTAGGGTTAACCTTACTTAAACAATTTTGTTGCCAATATAGGATTTTCATAGACATAATAATAGAAGTGTTCTTCATTTTCTCTGCAATATACATGAAATTAAAGCTACAAGTAGGATTTTTTTATGAATATATGTATATATCATGTTACTTTTTTAGTCATGTTTGATATAAAGACTAATGATTTTCAACATTATAATAAAATAAAATTTAGGTTTTAACTGACTTGAAATTACTAAATTAAATAGTCACTGAAATGTATTTTTCAATTCTTAATGATAAGAGGATTATCAACAGATCTCCATAATTATTTTCACTAATACCATTTATGTAATGTTTTCACAAGTATAATTGGTCAAATTTAAATTCAGTCAGCTTTCAACATAATTATATCCCTCACCATAAAAATTCAATTGTGTGATATTAGGCAATGCCTTGATCATATAATGATTGTTAATTGCTGTGTTTTGACAGCTGTACATAATATACAGGGGTCCCTGTGGATAGATTAATTTGCATATGGTATCCCCATAGTTGCTGATCTGTGGATCTTGATATTTCATTGGATGCTACTTTTAAGCAGATGCAAATTCCAGCCTATATCTGCATGTCTTAATTATTTAATTTTTATGACAGGGCGGGGTTTAGCTTTTGTGGTGATAAACTATCCTCATTTAATATTCATTCCTTATATTTGTCATACCTAGCTTACAATCAAAATTGCTGATTTTATTATCTAAATCTCATATTTTAGTAAATTGAAATAAAGTCAATTGATTTAACTGTATTTTACTAGTAACCTTCTTACCAAGCTGCAAATATTGAAGTGTTGAAGTTAAAATTAAAAAAAAAATACACAGTAAAACTATTCCAACTGTGAATATCAATCCAAATTAAAGATTATCACTACAGTTTTCAGGTTTTATTTGGCTAAAATTGAAGTAAGGAGAATTATACTACTTTTGTATTAAATCCATTGCAAATACTAAAATTTTATCTGCCAAAATATTTAAAATCCTGTCAGACTAATTGTGGTATTGAAAATTGGGGCTCAGACAACCAGCTTTCAACATTTTTGGCATTTTAGTTAAAATTGCAGTTTGTAAAAGTAGACTGGTGACCTATCTTTATTAGTTCACATCATTAATGTTCTTCACTTAATATGATATGTAGAAAAAGAAATCTGAATGTAAGAATATTTTGTTTAACAAAAGAAAACATATATTTTCCATTACATTTTGATAGTTATAGATTATTTTGCATTTCTCACTCCAGTAAGGGGTTCTTTTGTGCTTATATGTGCTGTGCATAAAACATAACATTAAAGTGACTGACTCACAGATGGGCCGACAATGAAAAAAAAAAAGAAAATGTTCTTACATCTTGAAATTTTTGTTGCAGTTGTGAAGAACATTTTAAAACTTAAATTACTGATTCATTTTTGATACAGAAAAACATCAAGATATAAAGTTTTACACACTTTTATCGGTAAAAAATTTACCCCATTAGTCATGGGGTAGATACTATAGTTATAAAATTAATTAACATTGAAATACTGTAGGATTTGATTTAGTTCTGTGTATAACTCTTATGAGATAAAAGAGTGTACGAACAAACCAATCACGCTTCTGTCTCTGTTGATAATACTTTTTTGTCGTTATGTTGTCCAGACGATCAGAATATCGCGAATATATTCCTCTAATAAATGTGCATAAAAAACATTTATATTTTTAGCATCTTGTGTGAAAGATCAAAGTGATGATGATCCATCATCAAGTGAAGGTAAGCCGAATAAAGCAGGAGTGGTTACATATATATTTTTTAATCAGATGGACTTGATTATAAGTCACTTATCAAAAAAAGTATAATGTATAAAACAACAAATATTCGAGTGCAGATAACAATTAGATTTAGTAATAAAAGGGATGGCTGGATGCTGTATAAGCCAGCTGACTGCATTGCATCATTTTATCATACATTCTATTATGAGGAACTAGGATGTTACTACACAAAAATAGCTAGTCAACTAATGACTATTTAGTATGGAATACATATATTAAAACAAGCAACTCACTGATCAACAGTATTTTTGTAAATGTTGTTTAATGAAACATACAATTCAATCCATTTTCAAACTCATTTGTAATAAAAAAAATATCTGTTGTCACCTCTCTGTTTTCAGGAAAATGATGATATAGATTTTTTTTCAGAATCATCTTATGTAGCAGTGGAGAAGAACTTGTTAATACAAGAGAAAGACTCTTCTAAAGGTAAGGAGTTGCAATATTTGACACTACCACATGCTCTTTACAATAAGAGTCGTTAATAAATCTTTCCAATTTTATGGTAGAAACCCACATTTTAACTGATTCAAACTGATTCAAAATAAAGACTAACCTGACAGTGACATATTCGAGAGTATTTTGAACTTACCGGTACACTGTCAGTTATGTGGTACATTGATAAACTAACTAGTTGATAGGGGCACTACACACAGGCATGTAGTTTATTTAATAGCTAGTCCAGAACTTCTTCTGTTTAACAGTTACTCTTAATGACTCATAAAATGCATTCAGTAAGGCTTAACATGTTTTAATTAATGATGGTTGTAAACAGGTCTGGCATCTTGCATTTGTGTACACATTGATAACTTGGTGGGTCCATCTGAAGACAGAGCAGTCAGGCCAGTTCAGTTGACACATGTTTCAGAGTTGGCAAACTCTTTTGCTCGCATGACTACTCAGAGCCAGTACAAGATTTTAATTGGATTGTTAGTGGAAGGCAATATAGAATCAGCAGACATTGCAGGGCAGTGTAAAGTAGAGGTTCTGGGAGGAAATCACACACGATTAGCACTGCAGGTTAGAAATTAAAGCTACACACAAAATTGGGAAAAGAGCAGTTTCTCAGTGCATTGAAAGGCTAGATATTGTTTTTGTTTAGCTTGTTGTCATTTCAGTTTGCAGTAAATCATATGTACTTTTTTTCATTATCTTTAATAAATGTTACATAATTAATATATTACGTCTGTAATTTTAATTGTCATGGCACTGGAAATACTCAGATGTTAAGGAATTTAACTTGTAAGGGGCCAGGTGCTAAAATATAGCATTTGTATCTGTTTTGAAGACTTTATCACATTGATTTTACATCAGAAATGATAATCACATATACCACGTGTTATATGAAAGTAAAATTACTTTTTTTGTTTGTCTAGTCATTAGAAAATCAGAAACAGTTTTATGTATAATTGATGTATTTAATTTAAACCTATTTTTTTCTTTTACATGTACCAGGAGCTGCACAAGCGTGGGGTTTGGAGGAACCCATTAATAAAGGTTGAAATCTACATGGACATTGACACTGAAGAATGCCTCCGTCTAGGTGTCAGTCACAACCAGGCTGATACACAGGCAATGAAAATGTCTTTTATAGATGATATAAGATTGATAAGAAAAATTCATGACAGCCCTGATGCCAGGGAGGTGATGAAGAGGATATTTAACCTTAAGGTATGCGTCATTTAGTCATTGATTTTAAGTAATAATGGACTAACTTTACTGAGTTCAGTTTAATCAAAATACTTATGAGTCTCGATGAAATTCTTTTAAATCAGTTATGTAGTATTTCCGTTCTCAGAGAAACTTTTGAATGGCAGTTTTTGTACAAGAAAATTTGTCATAATCAGGACTATATACCGCAAGTTGGTTTGACGTGATCATTTTAGGGGATAAGATATTTTCCTTCTATAAATGGCTCGGGTGGTCAAAACCCTCTTAAAAGTATAACTGTAAGTTGTATTAAGATAATCTATAAAACGTTCTTATACTTTTCATTGTGAGGGAATTACAGAAAATGCAATACTTTTAAAATTTAAATAACTCATGTCTTGCAGAGTTTGAAAGAAGTAAGGCAAAACTTAAAAACACACATTGCCATTGCCAGACTCAGTGATGAGTTATGGGCAAAAGTTCTAAATGTGGAAGCTTGTTGGAAGGAAAAGAAGGGCATGAAGCAGACGTTTTTTACCAGATGGCTTTTAGTGAAAGACAGTGCCGAGAGGCTATCTCTTCTAGATATCTACTTGAAAGATGGTATGGCTGCATATAAGGAAGCTGTGTAAGTGGAACATACCTTTTTGGTGGATTTAATACATCTGAGAGTTTTTCATTTAGTCATCACTCAAGTTTTTTTAGAAGTCTAGGCATATAAAAAAATAAAACATACATAAGCATGATATAATTATGCTATTTCTGGATGTGGTACACAACAACAGGGTTTAAGTTACTTTGATAGGATACATCCTGTAAATTTATAAAAAAAGTTACCCCAGTCAAATGTTACTTTGAGTTTATCAGAACAATCCATTTAGATAAATATTCAAGTTGAAATAACTTCACTCAGTTGTTTTTAGTATCTTATTTTTTAAAACAAACATGTATGAGAGTATATTCTACCTGAATTCAATTAGTTTCTTTTTAAGTCAAACTGTTCTGCCACTCAGCCGTTCTAATCATGTTTATGTCAATGTATATTTTTCAGTTCCCATGCAACAGTCTCAGTAAGAAACAGTAAGAACACACAGGTAAAGATTAAACAGCACTTATTTTCAGTTATAATATGTTTGTTATTTGAATGAAAATAAATATAACTTAATAAATTGGCCCTTGTTAACATTTTGGATGTTTTTTGTGTCGTCTGACTACTGTCATGGGACGCATATGTGTTACTTTCGGTGTCAGAGGTGGCGTCCCATTTTGCTTGTCTGGGGCATTACTCTTAAAGTACTGTAGATATCAATTTGAAACTTCATAGGTGAATAGATTGTGGAGAGGTGCAGTGCCAAAGAATCATAACTCTCTTTTGCATTATTTTTTATACTTAATTCTTGTCCGGGGCATAACTCGAAAGGTATTGATGATTACAACTTGAAGCTCCATCGGTGAATAGATTCATTGTGCCTAAGAGCCATAACTCTATATTGCATAATTTTTTAAGTTGTTGCCCTTTGTAATTTTTCATACTTTATTCTTGTCCGGGGCATAACTTATAAGTTATTGATTATATAAACTTGAAAATTCATAGGTGAATAGTTTTCACTGTTGTGAGGTGCAGTGACCAAGAACCATAACTATATTATGCATAATGTTTTGAGTTATTGCCCTTTGTATTTTTTCATAATTCTTGTCCGGGGCATAACTTGAAAGGTATCGAAGATATTAACTTGAAAATTCATAGGTGGATAATTTCCACTGTAGAGAGGTGCACTGCCCAAGAAACATAACTCTCTTTCACATAATTTTTGAGTT
Organism: Cyclina sinensis; assembly: GCA_012932295.1. Lineage (NCBI taxonomy): Eukaryota > Metazoa > Mollusca > Bivalvia > Venerida > Veneridae > Cyclina > Cyclina sinensis. Next base: position 35,405,768 of record JAAONU010000014.1, read on the forward strand.
AGTGCCCTTTGAAATTTTTCAAAGTTAATACTTTTCCTGGGCCTATAAATTCCCCATTCCATAGAAAATAGTTTAATAACTGGTATGCTATCATCAGGCGACATGTCCGACTCACGGATTTCTAGGTTTATGTAGATTTAATATCATTCTTTGATGTTTTAACTGACTCCAGCTTTATATGATAAGAGTTTATGAAGCTTTATATTCCTAACTCTTTAATACATGAACAATTAAAATAATATCTCAATTTCAGTGACCACACCAAGAAAAAGAACAACTCTTCTTATGTCGAATTTGATGAGTTATGAAAAAAAATCTGAAATCTTAGGCATTATAATGATGGTTACAAAAATTTTTTAATTCATTGTAAAAATATCAATTCTTTATTTGCTTGATCATGTTTCAGCAGTAAACTAATCAATTATTTTTAAATACAGGAAGATAACAGGGAGGATAACATGGAGGATATTCAAAATGAACTGGAAGAGAATAATGAGAAATTGAAGGTACTTGAATTAAATTTAGTAAATTGTTACAAAACATTGATACTGACTTTCATACTTAATATACTTTAAGCTCAAATGCGTTGGAATTCATCATACACTTTTAAAGTACTCCCCATGGAACCAACTGCATCAGTTAGGAGTTACTAGCATTCATCATAACTGGTATTATTTGCAGCTTTGTGGTTTAAGCTTGAGAAATATGCTAAGAGCTCTAGCTCGTATTTGAACAGAGGAACTTCTGAACTGGAGACAGACATTTTAAGCACTAAGTTTTAAATCTTCGGTTCAGCTGTTTATTACATATTGTTGTCCTACTCTTCATGACGAAGAATTGATGGTTGCAAAATATCAGATTGATGTTTACTTGAAAGAGATGATTTGTAAAAGTCAAATGTTGCAAATGAAAAAACAAATCAATGAATAAAAAAACAGCAACTAATTCCTTTGTAGAATGGTACAAAATCTAGAGGAAATGAGAGACTGGCTTCACTGACAGAAGAGAATGGAAGACTAAAGGTAGACTGACTTTTTTAATTTTTGTTTTTGCACGTTTTTGTTATTTTAACAACAGGTGAAATAACTTCATATTGTCCACTACAAAAATCTGAAATAGATGTCGTTTTTGGCACTCTTTCATAGAGTTTGTATTTCCGAAAAACGCAGATGGTTAAGTATTTCTACAGTAGTAGTCTTAAAGATTTTGAATCAGACTAAGACCTGTGTTTTGCATGGAACAGTCTGTGCATTAATTTGTTCACTAAGAACGGTAACAAAAGGGGGGGGGTAACTCTTAAATCCTATTGGTGTGAATTGGTCATCTTAATAATGAGGAGAACATTTTGTATTTATGTTAGAAAACATTTAAACATTGTATAAATAGGTCTGTCAGGCTAAAGTACTGAGGGTATAAAATCTAAAGTTGAGAATTCAGAACTTCAGTGGTAGGATAGGATATGCTATTTCTGTATTCCAAAAGTTGATTCCACATCAAACTGTTTGTAAAGTTTAGAAGTTATGTCAGAATCTTAACATGATAGAAATGGTTGATAGTTAAGAATACATGTATATTGACTCCTATGTATGAAAATATTTATGTTGAATTATGTCATTGATTGATCATGTTGATAAGTAAGATTATTAATTAATGTTCTTTTCCTGACAGAAAACTTTACAAGAACAGGAGAATGATATAATGGAAAAAAACAACATCATATTAAAACTAGAAGAGGAATGTGAAAGGCTGAGACAGGTAAGACTAATTTTTTTTATTTTATGAACTGTCAGTTTGTGTTACTTTATTTAAACTATAGAGAAGCTTTGTAATGCTTACTTATAACAATGTTGGAAGCACACATAAATAATTAAAGAAGTCTGGAGGGACATTCTTTCTGTGATATACTTGGTATAATATTATTTAATGACCTAAGATACCAATTATTATTACATTATGAATATATAACTGTACAAAGTTCATTTCTTAGTAATGTTTCCTAATACAGTAAACTTGCACTTGGTGTGTTTTAGAACAGTTTCCAATAAAGTAGCGATCAACCTTTTAAGATGAACCTTAAGTACAACCTAACATTTACCAAACGTTTCAGGTTCTTGCTGAAAATAAAAGAAAACATGATGATGTTATGGATCAGAATGAAAAGGTAGATATACTGATTTTAATATGTGCTTGAAAAGATGTCTTAAAACAAGACTTATACTTTGTCCTCTGTACTAACATTAATTTTGTACAGTTTTGATTAGAACCAATATCCTTGTGCCTTAGTGATGTTATAAAGAGCTTCTTACATTTTTATATGCCCTCGTAAAGATGGCCATATAATAGGAAACATAGTTGTAAAAATATTCTTGTTTAATTTGATGATTTCCAAATATTTGTGCAGGGTTATGTGAAATGCCCCACATCATCAGTTTCGCAGCCTTGGCTTATGGGTGTATATTGCTTCTGCACTGCGACGGTTTTTGTCCTGTGCTTTCTGATATAACCAATACCATTACCATTTATGAGCATACCTTTTATGAGATTTTATCAGTTCAGTAATTTTTATCATATTCACTTTTTTTCAGGGAAGACACACATCCTCACATGGTCTGAAGAATGTCAAAAAGGTAAAACTGTAATAGTTTTGTCATTGTTCCCTGTTTATTTAAAGGAAAAAAATGCTGCAAAAAGTATCTGAGACAATACTCTCTTGTTCATTACAAATTACTAAATCTGGTTTAAAAACAAAAATCAGGAACAGTATTGTTCTTTGGAACTCATCTTCATTAGAAACATTAATTCAGGTACAACCTCTTATCAAAGATTTCCTCTAAAGAAATAATGAAATGTGAATTTTTGTTTTGACTATGGTTGTTTTGAAATTCGGAAGGTTTGGATCTTGACGCTTATGTTTGCATACTTGCAGCTTGTGTCTTTGTTGAAGAGACACTTAATATGGCATTAATTTGCAAAATCCATCGGCATAGGCAGAGCAGAAGTGGTCATATCTAACAATCTCTTTTTCATTCAATATTTTACAGGCCAGACATGCAGATGAAGATAATACAGTGACTGTTGGTGATACAGTTTGGGCAAGATACGATGATGGAGTATCTTATCCAGCAAAAGTTTTAGAAGTTAATAGAAAGAAATGCAGTAAGTTGTTGTTTGTTTGATAAGTAACAGGTTAACTAATAATTCAAATGGAATGGACTTAATAATAAAATAAACAATGCTTCTTGACAACCAGGAAATCCTAAGCCTGTGATAACTTAAACAGTAAATAAGAAAGTATCATATACCTTCTTAAAGAAATACATAAAAATATAAATATAATGCAGACAAGTTCAAAATTATCTGTTCATCCATTTTCTCAAATCTGAATTTGATAATCGTATTTCCAAATTATGTCTCATTTGAAATCCCTTCACCACAATGTGCTTCCTCTGATGTGTTTGCCTTTGGAAATAGGAAAAAGTCTAGCGTGCCCCCCGCTTGCGGTGGCTCTTGATATTTTTTGTGTATTGGGATTTGTAGTAATGACAAGACTTCAAATTTAATTCTGTTTTACCCACAATACCAAAGTGACGTATAGCATCAATTTTTTTATAACTAGAATTACAAAGCATTATTTACAGCAGTTTCATTTTTTTTTTGCTAGAAAAAGAACGTAAAAATCTTATATCCTTTTAAACAGCTGTCACTGCAATAAAGATGGTTGTAATGGGCATTACGCACACAAAGTGGATTGTTATGCGAACCAGTAAACAAGGTTCATTTCAACAAATCTTATATCTTTTGAAATTTGTTTTCAGTGATAAAAGTACAGTACATTGAAGACAAAGTGCTGAGACTTGTGAAACAGAGTGATGTGAGAAAGAAGAGCAGATGATCTAATTCTAAGTGTTTTATGATTAATAAAGAACAAGATGCATTAAGTTCAAGTAGGAGAGCCTTATTTGGCTCTTGGCAAATGTACACTGTAGTTTATAGTTGATAACCATGTATCCTTCTATAGAACTTTCAGGGTATTGTACTAGAATGTTGACCTGTAAAAAACCTCTTATTAACTTCTGTATAAATTTCATACATTTTTTTTTTTATGAAAAGATACGTTATGAACGGTTATTTATACAACTTAAATTCTATAATGTCAGGAGAAAGATACATTTTCTTTGACGAAAAGATACAGATTAAACGATTGTTAACAACACAGTTTTTAAATCTATAATGTCAGGAGAAAGATGCAAAAATATATTTTGGTTGTTTTCGGTTCATTTTAGTTTAAAATTGTTAGATAAACTTTTAAAGTAAGCCGTTATTGTTTTTACATTATCAGGCTTTTTAAAGATGAAAAGTTAAATATGATGATAATTCTGTTCTTTTGATGAGATGCCATAGTGAAACAATGAGTGTTTCTCCTTCTTCTGAATTTGCTTTTGTACATACTACAGTTGGTTAAGTTTATGTGTTTTGGCTCAGGGACTCTTATATTTCGTTTCATTAAGAAAGACCTGTTGCAGGTGTACTGCGAAAGCTAATCCATAATCAGTTTAAAGTTTCACACAGTTTAATTGTTTGGATGAGTACTCAGTTCAGTTGAATTGTTGAGGAACGAAACACTCAAGGGCTTAATGTTTCACTATGGCATCTCCTCAAAATAACATATTATAAAATTTAACTTTTCATCTTTAAAAAGTTTTATATTCTTCTGGATTGGTTTTTGTTCATACTACAGTTGGTAAAGTTTTGGCTCAGAGGTTCTTATATTTCGTTTCGATAAGAATGATCTGTCACAGGCGTACACCGAAAGCTAAGCCGTACTCATTTTAAAGTTTCACACAGTTCAATAGTTTCAAACAAATTTGTGTGTGCTATGGTTTACATGATAATGAATGTCAGTGCCACATATAAATGACATTGGAATGAAAATCTGTTTTCTGCATTTTAATCCATTTTTGAGGGTTCTTTTTTCTTTATTATAGTCTTATACATATACAGTGTACAACTAGTGTTTACAAAAACATGTAAATGACCATTCTATTTCATATACTTCACGCTGGTAAGGTCTGTTTCACCGTTGGTGAATCTTTTTGTTAATTTAATATGAGGAAGTTATATCTCTTTATCGAAGCGTGGAAATTTCCACGTTTGGAGTAATATTTGTTCGAATTAGTCAAAAAACGTCGGTTAAATACATATCATTTTTCTCGTGTATGTATAGATTTGGATTTTCTTCTTTTTATTATAATTAATTTTTTAGCTTGACTTTTTTTAATAAAATCGAGTTATTGCTATAGTCATTTTGTCGTTGCCATTGCCGTTCCCGTCCGAAAACTTTAACATTGATCATCATTTTTTTTATTCCTTGATGGACTATCTTCATACTTGGATACAACAACCCTTTGGACAAGACCTTCAAGTAGACCAGTCAAAACTTGACCTTGACTCATAAATGACCTTCACCTTCAAGGTCAAATTATTGAATTTTGCTAAAATTGGCCATAACTTTATTATTATTAGGTGGGTTGTCTTCATACTTAGACACAACAACCTTTTGGACAAGATCTTCAAGTGCACAAGACTGAACTTGACCTTGAATCATAAATGACTTTCACCTTCAAGGTCAAATTATTGAATTTTGCTCAAATTTGCCTTAACTTTGTTATTTGTTGTTGGATTTGATTCATACTTGTACAAAACAACACTTATGACAAATCCAACATTACGATTCTTCCATGTATCAACTTTACGTTAAAATGACCCTGACCTTCAAGGTCAAATTCCTTCAAAGTCAAATTATTGAATTTTGCTAGAATTTGCCATAACTTTGTTATTTATTGTTGGAATTGATGCATACTTGGGCAAAACAACACTTGTGACAAAACCGGCATGTTGAATAACTCGAGTATGACCAGGACCTAAAAATGACCTTGACCGTCAAGGTCAGATGTTTGAATTTTGCTTTAATTGTCACAACTTTGTCATTTACTGATGGATTTGATTTATACTTGGGCAAAACAATACCTTTGACATATTCGACATTTTGATTTAAGTTTGACCTTGATCTAAAAATGACCTTGACTAGCAGGACAAAATTATTGAAATTTGCTAAGATTGGTCACAACTGTGTAATTTATGGTTAGACTTGATTCAGACTTGGACAAAACAACACTTTTGACTAAACTTACATGTTGAATAATTCAGGTATGACCTTTACCCCCTACAATGACCTTGACAGTCAATGTCCCATTATTGTATTTTGCTAAAATTGTCATAACTGTTGTTTTTTATGGATTTGATTTATACTTTAATAAAACAACAAAACTGACATTTTAATTTATTATAAGTATGACCTTGACCTTCAGATGACCTTGACATTTAAGGTCAAGTTACTGAATTTTGCTAAAAATAGCCAAATTTTTGTTACATATGGTTTGATTTGATTTATACTGGGACAGAACGGACACATTGAATCATTCAACTGTGACCTTGACCTTCAAATGACCCTGACCATCAAGGTCAAATTATTGAATTTTGCTAATATAGGGCATTACGTCATTTATAGTTCTTTTTATTAATACTTGGACAAAACAACGCTCATTACAAAACCTACATGTTAAATTATCCAAGTATGACCTTAACCTTTAAATGACCTTTATAGTCAAGTTTGAATTATTGCATTTTGCTAAAATAGCCAAACTTTTGTTATTTATGGACGGATTTGATCTATACAGGGACAAAACAACACTGAGAATAAAACAAACATGTTTAACAATTCAAGCATTACCTTGCCCTTTAAATGACCTTGACATTACTTAACTTAGCTATATCTTTGTTGTTAATGGATGTAGTGTCTTCATGCTTGGACATAACTACCTTTTAGACAATACCTCCAAAGAAGGTTTCATTTAGTTCGAATAGATGTTATTTTTTTAATATCTCGTCCGACTTATATATTTTATTTCTTACTGTTAACTGAATTCGTTTTACATGTACCTTTTTATGCCTAAGCGTGGACATTTTCTCGGGAACAGATACTTGATTATTTTCTTACTTTTATGGAACAGAGTTATGGACATGGAAATTTCCACACCACCTCGCAAGACCGTGGAAATTTCCACGCTTGAAATGGTCTCATCTATTTCAACCGTTTTCACTCAGTCGTTGACAAAGTAGCCGTGGAAATTTCCACGCTTCACTTTTTGTATTTTTTGTTTCAACATTTAATTGAATTATTTAAACTTTGTTACACATAAGCATGGAAATTCTCACGGTTTCAACTTATTCATTACATGTATGATGCGAGGCGTTGAAATTTCCACGCTTGATATTGTTATTTCTGTAATATATACAATTATTTATTTATAATCACTGACGAGGCAGCCGTGGAAATTTCTACGCTACGCTTTTTGTACTTTTTGTTTCAACATTTAATTGAATTACTCAAATTTAGTTACACATAAGCCTGGAAATTCTCAGGATATCAGTTTATTCATTACATGTATTATGCGAGGCGTGGAAATTTCCACGCTTGATATTCTTATTTCTGTAATATATACAATTAATTATTTATAATCACTGAAGAGGCAGCCCTTGAAATTTCCACGCTACACTTCTTTTGCAAAGATTTAAATATCAAGTTGAAACAACCTTAGTTTGATAACGGAGCGTGGAAATTTCCACGTTCTAGTTCTTACAAGAGATTCGTTGACGCTTATTTTGTAAGATTAAAGATTTTTTTTTTTGCTATATCAAAAGCGTGGAAATTTCCACGCTTGAAAATCATGCGATTTTTTCCTTAAATTGTTTTACTTCTAAAAGCCTTACTTCATGAAATTTCCTACGATATCAAATAATTCATTATATTTAGCTATTCTAATATCGATTTGGGGGCGTGGAAATTTCCACGCTTCGCATGGTACATATGCGCCTCGTATCACATATTTCACTTGACTATTTAACTTTGTTTTGATCATTGACGAGGCAGGCGTGGAAATTTCCACGCTTCACTATTTGTGCAATTGTTTATTTCAGACCCCCAAAAAAACTTCTTGAAAGGAGCGTGGAAATTTCCACGGTAAGATGCCTCTATTCTCAGATGTATCAAAATGTTTTAGATTAAATGAAAAATGTTTTAGATTAAATGATTCATTTTGTTTTCATTTTATGTGCTGGCTACCTTTAGGTGTTAATTTCTAATCAAATTAGTTGAATTTCGTTATGCCTTCGTCTGATTTTTTTCCCAAAATTTCAGATTATGGATTACAAGTTTCGTTTGAGGCGTGGAAATTTCCACGCTTCTCTAAAACTATCGTAGAATCGATTTGTTGGCGTGGAAATTTCCACGCCTGAGAAGCGTGGAAATTTCCACGCCTCGTACGAAATGTATAATGCATAATCTGATATGCAGAAGTATACAATTTCAAGCGTGGAAATTTCCACGCTTTTCTTTAAACTATTACAGAATCGATTTGTTGGCGTGGAAATTTCCACGCTTGAAATTGTATACTTCTGTCTCATGATTGTAAGATTTACAGTTATTAAGATACAATCATTAAATATTTCAATCGTGGAAATTTCAACGCTTACATGAATCACTTTGTTAGATCCCAATTTTGTATAAGGTTTTTGTACATGATTTGTAAATAAATGATATTATTCTTTTACATATAGTGTGTTGTGTTTTCTCCAATACTTTTGGGTGTTGAATAAAGCGTGGAAATTTCCACGGGGTGTAAAATTTGGCAATAATTCATTAAGATTTCTTTGCTAAATTCTGATTTAGGGCGTGGAAATTTCCACGCACGATAGAAATTTGGCAATATTTCGTAAGATTTTTTTGCTATGTTCTGATATATGGCGTGGAAATTTCCACGGTTTGTTCTAAAATTAAGTAAAAAATGGTGTTAAAAAACGCGTTTTTGACTCCCAAAAAGAGGATTTTGGTGTAAAATCCTCTTTTAAAAAAAATCGAATTAACAAAGCAAGGTTATATCCGTACGAAATTCAGCTATTACTTAACAACCTATTCCGTCGTACCTTTACTTTCATTAACGGTATAAAATTGTGTATCTGATAATCATACACGAACTAATGGTGAAACAGCGTCAATTACTTTAAAATCGCTTGAGTTGTCAAGTAACATTATTGTAACTGAGCCATGTAAACAAGGAAATGTCAACAGAACATTTACTTGCGGCATCATGACTTTGTAGTTACGACTTTCAGTTAATTGATCATTTACTTGTGCTTTATGTTAGATGCAAGCTAACAAGAGTACAAAATTTTAATGTGATTGCATATTTTTGCTGTTTTGTTTAGATAATTCCGCAGGATAATAGGGTAATTGAACAAATGTATCGAACTAAAGTGTAGTTATCTGATTTAAAAACACATTGTTATTTTCACGATACGCCAGTCACTTGTTCAACGGAAGTGTAATACAACAATTACTTGATATTTCTGGTACAGCAAGGATATATTGACTCTATCGCTGCAGTTTGCAAAAAGAACTAAGGAATATTGTCCTGGAACACGTCTAACATTGAAGTTATTTATATGTGCCTGTTTATATAATCCGATATTGAATATGTTCTTTTGGAATCATGTGAGCAGAAAATGCATCTAACATACCTGTTTTCTAAAACACCGAGGAATACATTAGCGGACCAAACTAAGCAATTGATATACGAGAAATTGTAGTGTTTTACAGGTTATTTTAATTTGCTCTTTAAACAAATTTACACACGTAGAATATGTTTTTTTTTATTTTAAAACAGTTTTATTTTTGAATATAAATTGAACAGTTAATGCAATTGAGGACGATTGCTTCATTTTTAAAGAATCAGCGAGTGCAACTTTTTTTAGATTATGCAAAAATGTAATTCTAGTATTCTAGTATTTGTTTTGGAATTTACCTCAGTAGACAAATCTGTATACCATCTATTTTTAAATTGAATGACAATGTCAAAACACAACCATTACGTGCAAGCTATGAGGGGAAGATCTGAAATAGAAACATCTAAATTTGCTTACTACAAGAAGTATAGAATCATACATTTTATTTCATTTAGTCGATTAACGTGAGTTTAAAGAATAGTGAACATTTGTTAAAATTCTATGCCTATTTTATCTATCTAATCATTCGGGTCTCTTTGTATTTAAACTAAGTATCCTTTCAGTATATATCTGTATTTGTACACCTGCTCGGACAAAAATCCTGTTTTTTTCTTGAGTTAGACAGCTATCTTGATACAATGTTTCTGTTTAAAATTGATAAAAAAGAATGCAAAGCAAGTGTATATCTACCGAACCATCAAATACTGAAAAATTCACAAGTGCTTATCACGAGAGGTCACGTAATACAAATTGACGCTGACGATTTTATGTTAAAATGTAGAAGAACTAATTATTTGGAAAACATAAAAAATAAATAGTACGTAGAATAAAGAGGATATATAAGATTGTTCTGTACGATACTTATTAGCTGAAGATAGGACTATCAAAATGGACTCCCATGTCGGCGTGTCCAGTATGACGTTTGAAATGTGTAGTCGTCCAAGTTTATAAACGTATGGTATAAAAAATATTATACAATTATTGACTAGTGTGCCATTGAATATGATGTGATATTCACCGGCCAAATGTTATATTGACCGAGGCGAATTTATTATATGACTACATACAATTGTTTATACTAAGTTTTCTTCCAGACTGATTTTACATTCATTACAATGTGTTAATTTTTTGTAGGACTTTTTATTCTCATTCGCACATGACAATAATACTCAGAAGTCTGACAGGTGATTTTGAAATCCAATATAACATCAAAAAATAAAAAAAACACACACACCAGACGCCATTTCTTAGAAAAAGTCTAAGTGCCCGGATGTATTTTGTTTATTTCCCGGCCTTAGAGTAATTTTGTTAACTGAGTGCCGGGCACCAGACAGCACTACTACGAGTATCAACAGCAATCTATTTTTAGACCTAAAATATAACATGGGAAAAACCCAGACTGCAGGAATATAACGATATATTGTTGGTCGCCGACTGCGCTTTGAACCAATGGGATTGCGTCTATTTATAGGTCATATAATAAATAACATTATGAAAATGATAAATTAAATCATCAGCTAACTATGTTCCTAATTTGCTTGCTTAAGTAATTCTGTCAATCAGTCAGTGCTTTTTGCTAAAAAAACAAACAATGACTTATGGCATTTAATAGTTACAAAAGTATTAATGAAAAATATATGATATAATTTCAGGCTGAGCAGATAGATCTCATGATGTAATAGCATCCTGTCAGACTAGAGAATTCTGTTACTGTTAATGTTAGACACATAGGTATATTCAGCATTTAAAACGGATCAATGCACATAGATCAAACGTATTTTTTGTTAATGGGCTAACAGGATATCAGTTAAGTAAGTGTAAGCCTGCCTAGAATAGATTTACGTTAACTACTATCATGACTTGTAATCTTCAATAAAGGAGCATTTTGTTTAAGCAAAAACAACAACAACAAAAACTTACACTAAAATATGAAACTGTTTCAGGATTTGTTTTGCTATATAAACTAAATATTTATTTAGTAATTGTAGTATGTACACTGCAAAAACAACAACAAGTAATTGAACGTAACAGCTAAGTGTCCAAATATAGAAATAAAGAAAACAATATTTGTTTCAGTAGACACATCCTCTTCTTTTAGAATAAGAAAGAGGCTACTTAATAAAATATCTCTTTATAAAGATATGACATAGCAGCTTTTTAGTGCATATTGCAATAGGTATGAACATAATTGTGAAACAAGAACGATTAAAGAATGACAACTCAAGCCTGTTTTGTTACCTTTCACAGATTTGCCAATTCAAAAGACAAGTTATATATATTTTTGTTTGGTACTTTGTTAATTGCTTATTTTTCATTTATTTTCATTTCATTGATATAATAATATATATATAATTTTAATGAGCCTATTAGTCTCAAAAAAGTTAACAGACAATTAAAAGGGGGCCATGTTTAATCAGTTTGAATATTATATTTATATTTAAACTATCTTGGTAGATTAGTTGCTGTTTTTACTGCATTGTTTTAGAAGAAGTCCTTAAAATTCCGAAATATATTGAAGAGCTATTGCTATGTGTAGACGGGTTAGGTTACCGCAACAGATTATTAAAGGTAAATATGTTTGTGTTTTCTTATTTTTTATGTTCCAGACTCTCTGTCAAAATAAATGAAATGCGTTGTACAGCAGAAGTGGCTTTGATTTTAATAAGATATTTCACGAACATTTTATCTAGATTATGATTGATCTCTCCTGTTTTTAGAATATTCCACTCAGACTCGAGGATTATTGCATAGATGAACATCTGAAATACGGTTCAGGCATTGACCACATTACATTAAGATATAATAAGATATATCTACGAAACAAACAGTTTCACTGCATTAAAGAACATCTGCTGGATAACGAAAAACAGCCCTATGGAATAAGAAAAGGTTACAAATGTATGACACTAAATGTCAATCCGTATGACACCTGTAAAGCTTTTCTATGTTTTATCAATATCACAAACTAGAAAAAAAATACTCATATCTAGCATATCATACTATCTAGCAGTCAATACTATTTAAATTCTTTACTTAATAGGTTGCTAAAATGGCGTTATTATTTTTTAAAGGGACTGACTCACAGATGGGCCGACGATGAAAAAAAAAGGAAAATGCTCTTACATCTTGTAATTTTTGCTGCAATTGTAAAAAACATATTCAAACTAAGCTACTGATTCATTTTTTGATACAGAAAAACACCAAAATATAAAGTTTTACACACTTTTATCTGTAAAAAATTTATCCCGTTAGTCACGGTTTAGATACTTCAGTAATAACATTAATTTTGACGCAACTTCTCAAGTAGGCGCTGTGGCACAGTAGTCTAGATCGTCGCCCTATATTTTACTGACTGAAAGGTCGATGATTCGAATCATGGTTAAGTCAAAACATTTTTATTTCAGTTTTCATGGTGTATAGAAGCATAATATTATGTTTTTTCAATAGTATATTAAATTCTCTTAAATTTTAAAGAAAAAAAATCAGCAAACTTCTGTGAGTCAGTCGCTTTAAATAGAACATATCGAATATCGTGAACTCAGAGACTGTATCTTTAAAATAAGAACACTATATTTTATTTAATCAGACATAATAAAAATATGACACGTGGAATCGACTGACTGGTGACAGAAGACTAGTATTAACATTTTGCAAAAACATTAACTGGAATAATTGCCATGCACTCTATTCTGTATTGTAATTTTTAGTTTCTTCGCATTCTGTAAGCTATATTGTTTTTTTTTTCTATTTGAATATATAGTTTTTATTTTTTTAGCATTTCAAAGAATGGTACAAGTTTAATCTATCGCATAAGCATTACATATTGAACGGAGTTCTGGAATTTTCGTTTTTACACGAATTACTCTATTTTGTACATGCCGAGACATTATTATGCTGCAGTATTGTTATGACATAACAGTTTCCATTATTTAGAATGTAAAAGTATGAAAGAGATTAGTTCATACCAAGGACAGTTGACATATATTTAAATAAATGTTTTTGATTTGTTAATTAATACGACCAAGATTTAAAACCTAAATATGTTTCAAGTGGAGGGATAATGTCTGCTTTGCTATAAGGCAGATTTATCTGTAGATATAGCATTTGAATATATCTCAGAAATAAGTCTTTCTAGATAGTTGACATAACCTGACATTTTCCTAGGTTGATGATATTCTACAATCTAGATTCAAGCATTAAACTGAATTATTGTGATCGAGTTTATAAGTTCTGTAGTTTTGTAGCACATCACTTCATAAATTGCTAATTTTAACTGTTAATAAATTCACAACATTTTTAACATTATCGTAAGAAACTATTTATCAAATAATACATCGCTATCTTTGCTTAGCTACCTACTGTATTATATCATATGAGCATTTTCAGCATTTACTTCCATTTTTTAGTAAACGCGTACAATTATTTAGAACTTCAGTGTCGATAACTGCTTTGAAAAAATAAAAATGTTGTTACTTAGTCACATATTCACTGAGCCATTCTACGTTCTACGTTGTTATCAGACAGTAACTGTTTGCTTTTACTTACACTACAGTTACTATTAAATGTGATTTGAAAAATATATATATTTGCTGATTTCAGTTCTTTTAGCCAACACATCTATACATGCCCTGGAACTCCGTTAATATTAAGTTTGTGAACAAAACCGATCTTTTTTCGCAAAATTCCACGGAACACACTAAATATTATGGCCAAGTACTTCTGACAACCGAACCTGCAACAAGGTCAACAATGTGTATGTTATGTCTAAAATCGAAAAATGTAAATTATTTCTGCATAAAATAAAATCTAACTACTGAGTTCATTTTCCTAGATTTGTTCGTCTAACTCTAATAAATATATTTTTGGTTTCTTTCGATTGTTTCAAATACAATCCACAGGTTTCTTGAAATTATGCACGGTTTGCACGGACAGGTCAGTATTATCGTTTTTCTTTGTCCTTAACCACGGTTGTAAACGTTCAGTATTGCAACCATAACGATATAAATGTTAGAAGTTGATGACAACATTAAATGTAAAAATGAAAGTAAAAATAAAAAAAAAGGAAATTATTGTCAAAATTAACGTTTGTATATCCAAAATCCTTTTGATTATGTTAAGTACTACTAAGTGGTAACTATGTAACGCCGTATACAGCTCCCACCGGATACAGCTCTAAGGGGATCTCTATCCGTTGACACCTAATGATAATTGCGACAAATTTAGCTCCCAATGAAGAGGAGCTGTATACGTCAAGATGCTCCTTTTGGCGGATAGGGATCACCATAGCCGATGAAAGAAACCTGAAGCCTATAATAATGATTAACTTGTATATAAATTAATTTAATTTGTTCTGTTCATTCAAGACTACACATTTAAAGTGAAAAGTATGCTTGTTTTATTTTCAGCACTTAAATCACCATCATTGCTATCATCGTCACCATCATCATCATCCCATTCTTTAATCACCACGATCATTATAATACTTCTAATCATTATCATCATCTCGATTAAATTCACCATTTCTGTCTTATAGTTTACGAGTTTTTTTTTTTCAAAATATTCATATATCAATTTTTCATCAACTTTACTTAAACGTTTCAATGTTAGGGCAAGAATACAGATGTTACATATTCTGACCTCATTTCTCAAACATTTAACACAGGAATCAATAAAAAATAACCAAGATTAAAACACGTAGAGGTGACAACACCTACCTTTTATAGTAGAATATGAAACGGCTAGCTGTATGCCTGTCTTTCAACATTTCCAGAAAGCAGACGATAGCAGACTCATTAGATCATTGATAACATAATCTGCGTAGATCTTTCTCAAAATTTATTTGAGGTAAGTTACTGTGGCTTAGCCCTTTGGACCTTAAATGCTGAAAAAATAAATATATTCATTGTAAATGCAAGCTGCATAAGAGAAACTTTGCATCTGAATTAATCTTACTGTTTCAGATAAGAATGCATTTGACTGCAGATTTACTTCCTAGATTTATTTGCAAAAGTTTACTTCCTGCACTGAACGAGAAATCCAATAACGTTCATATTTATTAGCGCAAAGAAAGTAGTTTTTACAGACATAACGAAAACGCCAAAGAGAAGCTGTAAAGAAAATGTGTCTATAAACAGAGCATAAACATTTATAAACGAATGTATGCCACTTTAGATGGTTCTGATAGTTCTTTTTTAAAACTCTCCTGAAAAGTGTCGTACTATTGGATACTGTTACATAAATACAGGTATTTTCGTTTTCTTTTAAGTTTGTTATATTTCAACATATATTTAGAGAAAAATATTCTAATAAGCAGTTGTATTAAATTCACAAGAAGATTGTATTGAGAAAACGATCATTTACATTTCGTATAATCGTCTTTAAAATAAGCTATTCAAATGGAGAAACTGATAAACAAAGAAAGTTGTTAAATGAACAAATTGCGTGCGGCAAGTGGTAACCAATGCTTTAGTTATTTCAATTTCATATTTTGTAGAATTAGGATAATTTGTGTTCATAGAAATCAAAAACGTATTTAGCCTTTTGATGTACTGATCAAGTATTTTATTATAATATTTATTTGGACGAATTATTTTAACGTACTTGTCTGCAACATTTACTTGAGTTTGATGCTCTCCCAAAAGAGCAGTATATCCTTTCATGCATAATTTACTCTTTGTGTTGTAAGAAGTCGTCTTTTCTGCAGTTTTCACACAGGGCAGATTCTATGTCATGACAAGTCACCAGTATCAGGTCATATATGTTGATTTGTTATGCATTATACACAACTCGTTACTTGCGTGTAACTGAATAGAAATCGAACGTTTATGACTTACTGTATAACATGTCTGTAGTAAAGAAACTGTTGTAGAAAAATAGGACAGTCAATGTGCGCAGATAAGTCAATTTGTATTGAAGGAGATAATTACGATTCAGTTTCATAATCAATGTCAAATGTTCAGACCACAGTAAGGCAAGCTTAATACATATTTTTATATGACAGTAGACGTTATGTTGGTGCAGCATATGTAATACATGATTGTTAAAAGCTTTTTAAATTTACTCTGGGTAAGTAACAAACTGACACAATACATTTTTTCTACGAAATTGTTCTTTAAAAAAGACGGCCTCTGGTATAAATGAAATGTAAGTACTAAACAAATATTACCACCTTATCTAAAAAAAATTGTTGTCAAGACTTTGATATTATCAGATTATACTTGATGCACTACAAAGCTAAGTTATATCCGTACACAATTCAGTTATTACTTACCATTTCCGTCGTTCCGTTATTTTCCTTAAAGATATAGAATCGTGTATCTGATTATAATACACGAGCTAATGGCGTAGGAGCGTCATGAGCGTCCTTAAAAATCGTTTGAATTGTCAAGTAACATTGTTGTACCTGAGCCATTTAAACAAGGAAATGTCACATTTTTTTACATGCGGCGTCACGACATTGTACTTTAGACACTCAGTTATCTGAAGTTTTTTAACTTGTGCTTTATGTTAGAGGCAAGATAACAAGAAGTGCATCAATGATTGCACATTTGTTGCCGCCTAGTTTGGATAATTTCGCCGGATAATAAGGTTACTGAACAAATGCATCAAACTAAATGACTGAGACATTACATTGTAGATATTTGATTTGATAGTTTTACAATACGCTGGTACCTGTTCAACGGTAGCGTAAGTCTACATGATATTTCTGATACAGCAAGGATACATTGACTCTTCCAATGCAATTTGCATTAAGGACTAAGGAACATTGTTCCGTAATATATTTAACATTGACTGTCTTTCTATGTATCTGCTTGTATAATCCGGTACTGAATATTATCTATTGAAATCATGCGCGAAGCAAATACATCTAACTTACCTGTTTTCTAAAACACTGAGGAATTCAATAGCGGATCTATCTTAGTAATTATTACACAAGAAATGATAGTGCTTAAAGGTTATTATGGTTTGCTTTATAAACGGGATTTACGCACGTAGAATGTTGTTTAAATCAGTTTGAAATAATGTAATTGAGGAAATGTGTTGGCTTCATGATTTTTGCTATTTTAGGTAATAATGGTTTAAGAAGTGTAACGTTTTTAGATTGTGCAAGTATGTTAAAACAAAATGATAATAAATGTTTGCAAAGGAAGTACTTGTTTCGGAATTTATCTCACTAGACAAATCTGTTAATCATTAACTTTCTAGATACTCACTTTAAATTCTATAACAATTTGAAGATATAACCATTTTCGTCCAAGCTATTGGAAGAGAATCTGGGAAAAAAAAACATATTTAAAACAGCTGATTACAAGAATTATAACAAGAACACATATTATGTTGTCGATTCATGTAATCTTTAAACATTTTTAAGTTTTTATTTTATACCTATTGTATCTATCTGATTTGAACTAAGTAACCATACAATAATGATTTCGTATTTGTACATAAGTACGGACATTCATCCTGTATTTATTTATTGATCTTGAATATATCGTTGGAATTGGTGGCATTTATGAATTTTTCAATCGAAAAAATAACATTTTAAAAATGATAAATTATAATATCAGTTAAAGATGTGGCGAATTTTTGCTTGCATAGGAAATTCTGTAAATCAGTCAATGCTTAAAAAAATAAACAATGACGTATGACATATTAAAACCAACGTTTGTTAAAATATAAGTGAAAAGCAATTTCATATACTTCCAGTTGGGCAGATAAATCTCCCGAGGTAAAATCATCCTGTCAGCCTCGCTGCCTGGTTTTCAAGAGCGGATTAAAAGCTTCAGTGACTGAATTAAAATACAGGTATCTTTTTCATTTATTTTTTCCAAATATAAAGTGTTCTCGTTGTTTTTAATGAAAACTATACAATTAAAATATGCTCAATCAATAGCTCACACCTGATTATAGTAAACGTACGAATAAGCAATCATACCCCTTTCATTACATTAAATGGATTGACTGCCATTATGTCTTACGTGTTGTTCAGTTGTGAAAACCGATCGGATTACGAAGAAACCGACTGTTTTTCAATATCGTATTATTCAGTATTACTTTGGTGTAAAATTGATCAGATACAGTGACCTTCTGCTTTAGATTAAATTGCTTTCTCACAGTATGTAATTTATCATCATTTAGTTTGCCCTTATTCAAGTACCTGAACATAGAGCGAAGAACGTGTTGTTAAACAACATATTATTCTCGTCTCTCGTGTCTTTCATCATAATCGATATGAACGGTCTGTTGATCTTATTTTCACTATTTTCTGTTATTAGATAAATATATGTTTTTCTTTATTATGTTTCTTACTAAAATAATATTTAAAACCATTCTTCTAAAAGCTCACTGCCCTTTACATTTTTATTTGTTGTCGTGTTAAATTTTATTTCTAACTTCTACTAAGATTTGGTAATGTATAAAAGAGAGTGATAGAGTTGCAAAGGCATTCAAAGACTCAGGAGGATAACTCATAGTGTGTGCAGATTTGGATAAAAAACTATATCGTCAAAGAAACTATCTTAATAATCACTTATGTTTATTTTTTGTTTCATTTTGTAATCATTTAAATTTGCAACACGAAACAGTTAGTTCTAAGGATACCTGCTGGCTTAATACATTTATATTACGAAGTAATAAAACATATTTTACTTTTTTTTTAAATAATTTCATGAACAATTTTTTTCATATGTTTTTTATTATTTCCTGTTATTTTTCATTTTGTCTTTTTATTTCAGTAACGCTTTTGTTCAGTCGGCAGTTATTACAGTAACTCTATTGAAATTTTTCTTATAACCCAAAATTCATCTGCATCCAAAGTCTGAATAATCCTCACGAAAAACATCCTATTACTTTTTCATTGATTTTCCTCGTTATGTTATAAAGCATATCATGTTTTGATTGATTTACCAGTGATGTTAGACTCATAAGTATACTCTGCATTTAAAACTGATCAGTGCACTTGGATCAGACGTGTTTTTCATAAATCTTTTTTTTACTGTGCTGACAGGATATAATCCAGTGTAAATCTATTTAGAATATGTTAACTTTAACTATTACAATGAGACATTTGGTTTGATAACTTACTCCAAAATACAAAACTGTGTGAGAACTTGTTTTGCTCTTTGTATTAAATGATTACAGAACATGTTTTGCTGCTTTGATTTCTGTGTAACTCGTGCGAATAAACTTGTAAAAAACTTGTAATAAACTTTTAACAGTAGAAACAAGTTATTAATTAGGAAGTACCAATTTCAGTGCCTTAGAAATAATATTGTTTATATTATTTTGCTTAAATATCATGTACTGGTAAATGAAGAAAAGGTTATTATTACTAATTTGAGATATATGTATGCAACCTTGTAACGTTGTGATTACGCCTGATTAAATGAAAGCTTGAATATATTGTCATAATATTATGTGAGTTTATTCATGAATAATCATAAAACATCATTTCGGACAAATTACGTAAATTTACAAATCGATCATTTATAAAGATTCTGTTTTTTATCACACTTCAACCGATACCGTTTTTTTTTTTTAAAGTTCGTGTAACAGATGGAAAACGATAAGAACAGCTAAAGAAAGTCTGTATCGTTGTACATGGCATGATATAATCTTGTACATTGCGAGGGTATTATTCATATCGGACTGAGATTTAAGGTAATATTTTCTCATATTCGCATATTCGTTACTGAAACATTCTTTTTACCAGTAGGCAAGAGGTCTGAAAATAGAAAACTATTTCACTATCGAGGTATCTGTAAAAAAAATTCTTATCGAAGAAAGAATTTTAGAATTTAATTACTGACATGGAAATACCCAAGGGATCTTTAGAAACAAGAAACATAAGCTTATAGATTAAGTAAGTGTTTAGTCATTAAACACTGAATGATTCGTTGTCATGGAATGTCTTTCAACTGATAGAAATTCTGTTCTATAAATGTCTTCTGTTCTGCAGTGTTTGAAATGCTGTGTCTTTTAGATCGGACCGAGACGTCGAGCTCTTAAATTTCATTTTCCTACTATATATAATTTGTTTATCATCGAGTCTGGCCATATAGTATAAAGTGGATGAATAAAGACGGCTAGCTTATTTGTATTTTCTTTCTTCTTTTTTGTATTTAATGAAGACGATTAAAATCCGTTTAGTTTTAATGGAATATAAACGGAATAAAGGATTTCCTGTTGAATTGAGAAATTTAACACTCATTCCTTTCAGAATAAAAACATTTTGAATTTTTAAGAATAACACAATATTCAGCAAAATCAAGTAACAACTCAAGCTAACCCACATTAATTAACTGCTTGAAAAGAAAAGTTAGGTTAACCGCCCGTCCGATATGACTTCATGTGTTTGATGGAGTAAAACTAAACAAAACTAAACCAAACGTAATAAAAAAGTGCATAACTCACACAGGAGTCCTATCACAGAAGAATTATCTGAGAAAAAAAAAATAGACAAATGTAAACAAAGTTATTTTTAGTATAACACCAGCTTATAAATAAATACCGAATAGCGTCTTGGCTTGGATTGTCATGTAATGCTATGTGCTATGCTGGTCATAGCATTAAAATTATAAAATGGCGAAAAAAGTGTATTAACGGTTTCACTTTAGTTTAAAATTAGAAGATAGTTCAATCCGAATGCAACTTCTAAGAACTACTTTTTTATTCTTAACATGTCACCTAATAATTCTT
The DNA here is from genome assembly GCA_012932295.1 of Cyclina sinensis. Taxonomy (NCBI): domain Eukaryota; kingdom Metazoa; phylum Mollusca; class Bivalvia; order Venerida; family Veneridae; genus Cyclina; species Cyclina sinensis. The sequence goes on from JAAONU010000014.1 coordinate 35,427,086, forward strand.
TTTGCGTTACAGGTAAATGCAGACTACTTTCTTTATTTTTAGAACAGTCAACCAAGCTTAACTGTTTGTTCTAGCCCAATACTTTTGTTATTATTTCTTCGACTTATTGTGACAATGTTCAGTTTAAAAGCTGTTTATTAACAGAAACAGTTTGAAGTGTGTTTTACGGTACAACAGCTACAAACTGTTTTAGTTTGTCTATTCGTTATAGCAGCTAAAAGCGGGCGCAGGCTGATCAGTGCAAGAGTGACGTCGAGTTATGTAACAACCTAATCGCGACACATTATTCATATTTCTAATATAGTCGATACTCGTACTACCATAAACTGTGATTCACATGACATATTTGGGATCTTTATACTCAGTATCAACTCTTCAAAATTAAATGATTCGATAGTTTACCTATTCCCTTTGGAGTCGACAAATGGCCATTTCTGATGTTAAATGTATTCGTATTTATGTATTTATACATGGGTAAAATAAAACAATCATACTCATATTCAGTATAATTTTATGTCTATTTAAGAATCGTTTCGTCTCATAAATGGACAAGCAATCTGAATGTGGAGGCGACAGTTCTCCACACGAAGCAAATGGCTTATTCCCTTTGGCGTCGACAAATGACCATTTCTGATGTTGAATGTGTTGGTATTTATGTATTTATGCATAGGTAAAATGAAACAATTAGACTCATATTCAGTATAATTTTATGTGTATTTAAGAATCGTTTCGTCACATATATAGACAAGAAATCTGAGTGTGGAGGCGACAGTTCTCCACACGAAGCAAATGGCTTTAGCCCTCACGGCATGTCAAAATTTAAAGTTCAATCTTATCAAGACATGTTTAATCTCATCAGTCTGAGCATTTAAAGTGAACGAATCGTAACTTAAAAAGTTAGTAAGTCGTATTAGTTTTAATAAAAAATATTTAACCTTTTTTAATCTTTTGTCAGGTTTGTAACACCGCCTTGTGGCTTAATAGCATTAACCGTTTTCGCTCGACTTCTGAAGTTATGTTATTTAATGAGTCGTAGCATTAAAATAAGAAAATGCATAATAATTTTATTAATGGTTTACCGCTTTTAAAGACAGGCTGGCAGGTATTTCACTCTGTATTACGATTTATAGGAACTACTTCGTTTTATACTAAAAATGTAATCTATTTATTGTGTTGGCATTATAGAAAAAATCGCAGTGTTTTTACTCGAACAATCAACCCAGGTATAACTGTTTGGTTTCAGTGAATTGCTATGTTTAACTTGAAAACAAGAGTACATGTTTGTGTATCATTGCATATGATTTTTTGCTTCAAAGGTGACACTGAAATATTGAAAAAAGAATTATAACTGAAAAACAAAATAATAATGAATAATACAAAGCTACAGACATTGACCAGATTTTAGACTGAAACAGATTAAAAATATGTGCATTTTACGCAAGGACGAATACAATTTCAATGACTTCATTACCTGTGTCCGTCTTGCAGAACAGCGAAATCTGGAACCAAATTCTATTATTAAGAGACATTAAGTCCTTGTTCTCTTTATTTATTTATTTATTCATTTATTTATTTATTTATTATGTTAGTCTTGGCAGCAGTGTCTTGCAACTGATACTGAACTGTTGTTTTTTTTCTAAGAGGATACACGTCAATTACCTCAGATTTTAATATTTTGAAATTAAAAGTGTTTCATAGCGAATTGGCTAGGAAGATAAATGCTCCATTATACAAAAGGTTATATTGACCAAATATCACGGTACACGCAATGCATACGTGTTCTGTATCGTTTATTCATAAAATAACTAACTGAAAAAAGTGATGTATTGTTTCAAGACCTAAGTGTATTGTTAAAAAATGATTTATTGAGGTAAAAAGAAAATGCATTCACATTGTGAATCATCAAGAAAAGCATTACCATAACTAGTCTATGAATAGTTTTGGTAAGGATTATTTACGAAAAGAGCATTTTTGAAACGTGAATATCTTTTTTTCATGACAAACAAATCACTAATGAAAAATTAACAAAGAATAAAAGTAATTAGTACGTGCATTTCGTTGGTGAAATACCTCTTGCTTTTGCTTTACGTAAACTACCCCCCCCCCCCCCCGGAACTACACAATGGACAATGCAATCTAAGAGACACGAAATATATATATCTTGCCTCTCATTCTGAAAAAAAAACAAAACACATTGACGCAGATAAAAACGCATTTTTGGTGCAGTAATGGTTTACCTTAATTAATGAAATTCTTGTTAAACTCTATCCTTTTCTGATATGTTTTCCATTATAAGAAGAATAATATTTATGTATATTTAATGCTTAATAAAAGTTGCTCATACGTCATCGCTCAATATTTTTTTTCTCTACAATCATAATTATATGAGTATGTGGTGATGATATATCGACAGACAAAACATGCTGCCAGCTATATCTCAACACCGTATCTTTCCATGTCAAATTAACTATATTATATTCAACCAATGGAAATTAATTGCTAAACAACGACAGATAGCAGGTATTCAACATTTTCCTACAGTTTCATTCTTGAAACGATTTACTGCTTCTATTATTTCTGTAATAATTGTTAAATGCGAAGTCGCTGTCTGTGACAGAAAACATACAGATTTCAAAAACATATGAACCTAGTTGTACTGAATGGCAAACTATATTCATCATTTCTTGTAAGAATTGTCTAATACTTTTTGTATCGAACTATCGGATATTCCTTGAGACACGGCAAAAGCAATAAGATTGTATATAAGTTCCATGTTAAAAATACAGCCGCTATTGGCTTAAAAGTCGGACTTGCTTCATCCTTGTGTCATTGGATACATTATCAGGTATGTTTTGCTTTTCTGTATCGTTCTTTGTACTGTATCCAACATTTTTTTTTAATATTTTTTTTGTTAAAAGAAATAACATATTTCAAAATAAGAATGACGCTTCTTATCTCCCATACACAGATAATATTATTTAAAGCGGATGCCTTATTCAAAGTAGATATATTTTAGGTTTATAAATGTAATAGGAGCTTAACTTCTTCAACAATATAATCGTCAACAATATGTGCAAAACCTGATTGGTGACTTATATACCAAACATTAACTTATGTGCTCGAGTAGATGCGTTAGTTTCAGCTGATTTTGTTTTATATCAGTATGGAAACAGGTTTTGTTTTTGCAAGTTCATTTTGATACTTCTCCATGAATGTTTTCTGGATTTAAACATGTGCAAAGTTTGGAAAGTTGGAATGAGATGATGCGTTAGAACAGACAATTCGTTTGAAAAACAAATGCATGAAATTAACAAACGATTTAAACATTTTCTGGAAAATAAAACAAAATAATTAACACTTATCATAATACAACGTCAGCCTCTTAACGTCATTTAGAAATTCCGTGTCAAATATAATGATAGTTCCTTTTAACTTCAAGAAGCCAGTTGATTTACATATTTGCCAAGTAATTGTTTTTGAGCTTTGTGAACTGAACAAAAGATCGTTGACAAATATTCAATATATTTATTGAATTTTTAGAGTATAACGGGTTACCATGTATATGTTATTTGTTTGCCGGAACGCTTGCAGCAATGGAACGCTTGAAACACAGGGAAAATATGCCCTTTTTTCTTGTTACTTTTTTTACTTGTTTATATTATATTGCCTTACATGTGCGATATTGTGTATGCTAGAGTGAATTTCATTTGCAATTCGTCTTTTCGAAATTATATACCTATTATTTTGGGCAAGCTAATATTTTTCTTTTGTTTTGTGTTTTTTTGTTTATTGTTGTTTTATTGTTACAAGCAATATACAAGTAATGTTTTTTTTGGTCTTTTAAATTTCAAAGTAACGTAATGCACATAACACCATAAGAAGGCAGCATTTTGTGTGTTTTTTCTGTATCGCATAATAAACTCAATTTGTATAATAAAAAATGAAATGAAATCCTTTTATTACTCAGCTATTGTTTATTTCTTATTTAAAATTTGTAAAATATCTAGGCATTTTTGTATGTACAGGTATAATACGTAATTAGTAAATATACGTTGCCGTATGATTGAGATGATTGCACATCGTTTGATGCCCAGTCGTTTTGTAAAACAAGTTTATGTTTGAATTTAGTTTGTACAATTATGTGCTACGATATATATTTTCCTTCACCCAAAATAATTCGTTTCAAGAAAATATGTCTACTACTTTTATGCTGATCTTTTTATTTCCGTACTTTCATGATAACGATGTAAAGTTTAAAATTTGCTTTAGGCCCAAGAGACCTGCTAATTGGTTTTGATTATATTTACTTTATCTTCAAAGAGAAGAATGATTCTAGAAAACTTATATCAATAAGATAAATTATAAAATATAGTAAGTAACTGACGATTAGAGATTTGTAAAACAAAGCAAAAGAAGGAATTACATTGTGTCGTAATTGCCTTTATTTGATTCTTCGTGCATAAATACCTTCTTGAAACGTTTTATTCCAACTTTAATGAAAGACGCTGAAGCTGTAAAAGTGACCTGAAAGCTGTCGCTTTCAAATGGTCCTATCGCTTTATTTAGGAGTCATAGGTTTGTAATTTGTAAAACCGGATCAGGTGTCGGATATGTCTGTCATTTTCCTCTAGAGATAGCGTTTGGACACTTAGATGTCATTAACCAATAACGAGTCAGACATCAGTTGAATAGTTGATAATTGTTTGCTCAGATGTATTGAAATCTGAAATAGTATTTGACAGTGTACGATTTCAATTTTTACGAAAAGATATCTTATATCTTTTTACAACAAAATCGGAATAATATATATTCACAATAAAATGTTATATAGACTATATAAGGTTAAACCTAATATGTTCTTTAGGGTGAAAGATGGTAGCTTTTCTGTCCTAAGATACCATTTGACTTTTAACCCTGACTGTATACATACTGTTTTTGCTTTGCCAGTGATGAAGACTATCAATGTTATGTGCTTGTTATCGAGTCATCACGTTTATAAAAAACTCGGAATTAAAGGGGTTCTGCAGCCTTGTGTTAGTCATAACAATAGTAATTCCAACAATCATAAAACATATTTCAACAACTTACCTGTACAGAACAGGAAGAAAATTCACTTGTGAGTGAATGCACTTATTTCACATAAAGAATCAAGAAATGGAAAACATTATTATGCACACTAGGGAGAAAGTATAGTATGTCAAATTTCGACTTTTCAAAAAGATTTGTGCTTAATACACAGCCGTCAGATAGCATCAGGCTAAATTGCTCTGTCTTACTTAATGTTATTAGTGATCTGCTGTATTTGCATAAATGTCTATTTCCATGTTTTAAGCGTTTAAGTATCTTTTTTTTACTCAGAACGTATGTCCCAGATCAGACAAGACCATTTGTGTGTCCGATGCTGCAGCTTAGATTCATTGATATCTAAGTGAATGAAACCATGACAAAGGACAATGGCCTTTTAAAAGAGGCAAACAAATCATAACGTCAGGTGTGAAAATTGATGTCATATTGTATTCCATTATTTTATGTATAATGGTGAAAGAACTGGAAAGATAATCGGCTATATTTTTATATCGTAATTATAAGTTGAGAAACAATTGAACTATTAAGTTATAAGGTCATCTGAGCCAAAATGTTGTGATGAGCTATTGTGTTCACATGCCATTCGTTGTCAGGTGTCTGTCGCCCACCACATTTGTTAAACATCTTCGCTAAAACAACCTGGCCGAATTTGATGAAACATCATAGAGTTGACCCATGAAGTTTTAACAAAGCTGTTCAAAGAGTTTAATTGTCTGTTGACTTTGGTTGCTGTGGCTATTTGAATGAAACATTTAAGAAACCACAAGGCTCTGAGCTCTGAAGTTTAGTGAATATCATTGTCTAGCGAACCACCTGTACCAAGTCTATAAAGATTATATCCATTATCCATATGGTCAAAGTTGGCCCCACCACTGGCATTCTTTATTTTGCATAGACTTATAAAGGAAAACTGTCCTTCCCTATCACGGGAATTGATCAGGGGTCAGTTTATAGGACTTTAAAAACTCTTCTCTCAAATTGTAAAGTCCAGATATATCGTTTGTGTAGCATTCCCGAGTGGTTCTATACCGAAGTTGTTCAATTCATGGTCTAAAGGGTCATTGGTTCCGTATAGGCTTACATGAAAAACGAACGATCTCCTGAACACATTTGGAAGTAAATTCCATTGAACTTTGTATATTATGTATTATAATTTCGCATGCCGTTATTAACTTTGATCCTTGCTGACCCTAATCTATTAAGGAACTTTCGGTTTGTTGCTTACGCCTGTGAAGTTTTGACCAAATGTACAGTTTTGCATATAGATTTCAACTTTAACATTAGTGTTCATTTGGCAGCTTATGCAACAGAACATAATACACATTGCAGTTTCTTTTACAAATAAGTTATCTAGCATGAATCGAATGGTAAATATATATTAAATGCACGTTAATTCTTCAAAAGCAAATATCAGAATCTATAATTACATGATTGGTAAGAATGCAAAACAAACAAAACATTTACCGTCAGAGAAGGGTTACTTGGAATTATATAATAATAATAATAATAATAATAATAATATCATTGTAATAATTAACACAAATACATAATAATAAACATCATGGCAAAAATGTAGCTTTATTCCTTTACTTTGTTATATTAATTCTTATTTGTTTCCTTTAAAAATGAATTTTCACTTGCACGTTTTCCTGATATTGAATCAGTCAGTTGCGTAACGGCATTTTATTAACGGCTTTGCCCATTTACGGAGTAATGGTGTCGTTTTATCTATAAGTATGATGTACAGTGCAAGCAATTTGAACACAGAAATGATATGATTTGATTCTAACATTTTTTTCAAATCAGTAGTATGATCTACTCCTAGAATATGATAAGGTATTCAATGAAAGGCGGTTGAGATCCAGAAATGTGTTGATATGCATTTGTAAAATGAATATAACAAATCTTGTTTCTTTTCTGTTGAAAATAAGCTATACCATAATCTGCTACACTGTCTATAATTTTAAGAATTCTTTAAGAAGGTTTAAAATATATTTGATATTGCTAAATAATGTATTTTCTAAAAACAAAAAAAGTCATTCTTGAAACAAGAACTCTAAACGTGAATAATGAAGAGTTTTTATACTGTTTGATTAACATTCCATACGGTTATAATCTCTCAGATATTGAATGATTTGAAGAGATGCTATAGCTTTACAGATTGCACCACCTTACCGTTATGAAAGGGTTCATTGCACTTAGATCAGAGGTTTGCATATTTATTTATTTGATAATGCGATTCTGTAAGTCAAGGAAAAAAGATGAGTTATGCATGATTGCAAACCTGATAAAACAAGATAAATTGTTTGTTATCTAAGTGGAACTTATGGATTCTGTTTTTGGAAAATAATCAAAGAAATTCATGGTAGCTAGTTGTAACGTTTTTTGTGTTCGTCTCTGCAGACAAAAGTTTTCTCTAGGGACACCTAATACCGTTATTCACATGACATATTTGGGATCTTTATACTCAGTATCAACTCTTCAAAATTGAATGATACGATAGTTTACCGATTCCCTTTGGAGTCGACAAATTGCCATTTCTGATGTTAAATGTATTGGTATTTATGTATTTATACATGGGTAAAATAAAACAATCATACTCACATTCAATACAATTTTGTGTATATAAGAATCGTTTCGTCTCATAAATGGACAAACACTCTGAATGTGGAGTCGACAGTTCTCCACACGAAGTAAATGGCTTATCCCTTTGGCGTCGACAAATGACCATACCTAATGTTAAATGTATTGGTATTTGTACATTTATGCATAGGTAAAATAAAAGAATCCTACTCGTATTCAGTATAATTTTATGTGTGTTTAAGAATCGTTTCGTCACATAAATAGACAAGAAATCTGAGTGTGGAGGCGACAGTTCTCCACACGAAGCAAATGGCTTAAGCTCTCACGGCATGTCAAAAGTTAAAGTTCAGTCTTATCATGGCATCTTTAATCTCATCAGTCTGAGCATTTAAAGTGAAAGAATCTTAACTTAAAATGTTAGTAAGTCCTATCAGCTTTAATTAAAACTATTTGGCCTTTCTTAATCTTTTGTCAAGTTTGTAACACCACCTTGTGGCTTAATAGTGTCAACCGTTTTCGCTCGACTTCTGAAGTTATATTATTTAATGAGTCGTAGCATTAAAATAAGAAAATGCATAATAATTTTATTAATGGTTTACCGCTTTTAAAGAAAGGCTGGCAGGTATTTCAATCTGTATTACGATTAAAAGGAACTACTGCGTTTTTTTACTAACAAATTTAATATATTTTTTGTTTTGGCATTATAGAAAAATGCAGTGTTTTATTCGAACAATCAACCCATGCGTAACTGTTTGGTTTCAGTGTATGGTATGTTTAACTTTAAAAAAAGAGTACATGTTTGTGTACCATTGCATATGCTTTATTTGCTTTAAAGGTGACACTTAAATATTGAAAAAAGAACTATAACTGCAAAACAAAATAATAATGAATAATACGAAGCTAGAGACATTGACCAGATTTTAGACTGAAACAGATAAAAAATATGTTCATTTTATGCTAGGACGAATACAATTTAAATGATATAATTACCTTTATCCGTCTGGCAGAACAGCGAAATCTGGAACCAAATTCTATTATTAAGTGACATCAAGTCCTTGTTCTCTTTATTTATTTATTTATTTATTATGTAAGTCTTGGAAGCAGTATCTTGCAACTGATACTGAACTTTTTTTCTAAGACAGCAGTATCTTGCAACTGATACTGAACTGTTGTTTTTTTTCTAAGAGGATACACGTCAATTATCTAAGATTTTAATATTTTAAAATTAAAAGTGCTTCATAGTATATCTGTGCTAGGAAGATTAATGCTCCATTATACAAAAGGTTATATTGACTTAATATCACGGTACACGCAATGCATACGTGTTCTGTATCGTTTATTCAAAAAATACCTAACTGAAAAAGTGATGTTTTGTTTCAAGACCTAAGTGTATTGTTAAAAAATAACTTATTGAGGTAAACAGATAATGCATTCACATTGTGAATCATCAAGAAAAGCATTACGATAACTAGTCTATGAATAGTTTTTGACAAGGGTTATTTACGAAAAGAGCATTTTTGAAACGTGAATATCTTTTTTTTCATGACAAAACAAATCACTAATGAAAAAATAACAAATATATAAAAGTAATTACTTCTTGCATTTCGGTGGTGGAAAACCTCTTGCTTTTGCTCTACGTAAACTGCATCCCCCTAGGAAATACAAAATGGACAATGCAATCTAAGAGACACGAAATATATATACCTTGCCTCTCATTCTGAAAAAAAAACACATTGACGCAGATAAAAACGCATTTTTGGTGCAGTTATGGCTAACCTTAATTAATGAAATTCTTGTTAAACTCTATCCTTTTCTTATATGTTTTCCATTATAAAAAGGACGCTATTTATGTATATTTAATGCTAAAGATGCTCATACGTCATCGCTCAATATTTTTTTCTCTACAATCATAATTATATGGTGATGATATATCGACAGACAAAACATGCTGCCAGCAGGTTTAGCAATATTTCAACACTGTATCTTTCAATATCAATTCACTATGTTATATTCCACCAATGGGATATAATTGCTAAACAACTACAGATAGCAGGTATTCCATTTTGGCCATAGTTTCATTTTTGAAATCATTCACTGCTTCTATTATTTCTGTAATAGTCGTTAAATGCGAAGTCGCTGTCTGCTACAGAATACATACAGATTTCAAGAAACATATGAACCTTGTTGTACTGAATGGCAAACTGCATTCATCATTTCTTGTAAGAAAAGTCTAATACTCTTTGTATCGAACTTTCGGATATTCGTTGAGACACAGCAAAAGCTATAAGATTGTATAAAAGTGCCATGTGAAAAAAACAACCGCTATTGGCTTAAAAGTCGGAATTGCTTCATCCTTGTATCGTTGGATCCATTATCAGGTTTGTTTTTCTTTTCTGTTTCGTACGTTGTACTTTAATTTTTTTTAAATTTTTTTTTATTTATAAGAAATCAAACATTTCCCCCATTTCTCCCATATGCAGATAAAATTCTTTAAAGCGGATGGCTTGATGACATACATATAATATTCAAAGTTGATTTATTTCTAGTTTATAACACTGTAATAGGGGCTTAACTTCTTCCACAATATAATCGTCAAAAATATATTGTTTTTGAATATATGTGATAATTCACACATTAAATACATAAATTGCAAAACCTGACGGGTGACCTATATACAAAACATTTAACTTATGTGCTCTTGTAGATGCGTTGGTTTCAGCTGAAAAGGTTTTGTTTTTTGCAAGTTCATTTTGATACTTCTCGATGACTGTTTCCTGGATTTAAACATGTGCAAAGTTTGGAAAGTTGGAATGCGATGTTGCATAAGAACAGACAGTTAGTTTGAAAAACAAATGCATGAAATTAACAAACGATTTAAACATTTTCTGGAAAATAAAACAAAATAATTTATCATAATGCAACATCAGCCTCTTAACGTCATTTAGAAATTCCGTGTCAAATATAATGATAGTTCTTTTTAACTTCAAGAAGTCAGTTGATTTACATATTTGCCAAGTAATTATTTTTGAGCTTTGCAAAAGATCGTTGACAGATATTCAATATATTTATTGCATTTTAACAGTATAATCATATATATGTTATTTGTTTGCCGGAACGATTGAGGCAAGGGAACGCTTGAATCACAGGGGAAAAATTGCCTTTTTTTCTTGTTACTTTTTTATGTTTATTATATTGCCTTATATGTGAGGATATTGTGTATACAAGAATGAATTTCATTTTCAATGCGCCTTTTCGAAATTGTATATCTATTATTTTGTACAAGTGAATAGTTTTCTTTTGTTTGGTGCTGTGTTTCTTTGTTGTTGTTTTATTGTTACAAGCAATATACAAGTATTTGTTTTGTCTTTTAGATTTCAAATAAATATTCCTTTATCCAAAATAACTCGTTTTAAGAAAATATGTCTACTACTTCAATGCTGATCTTTTTATTTCCGTACTTTCATGATAACGATGTAAAGGTTGAAAGTTTGCTTTAGGCCCCAGAGACCTGCTAATTGGTTTTGATTATATTTACTTTATCTTCGAAGAGAAAATTGATTGTGGAAAACTTATATCAATAAGATAAATTATTAGATAAAGTAACAGACGATTAGAGATTTGTAAAACAAAGCAAAAGAAGGAATTACATTGCGTCGTAATTGCCTTTAATTGATTTTTCGTGCATAAAAACCTTCTCGAAACGTTTTATTCCAACTTTAATAAAAGATGCTGAAACTGTAATAGGGACCTGGAAGCTGTTGCTTTCAAATGGTCCTATCAATTTATTTAGGAGTCATAGGTTTGTAATTTGTAAAACCGGATCAGTTGTTTTATGTGTCTGTCATTTTCCTCTAGAGATAGCTTTAGGACACTTCACCCCTTCACCCCTGACTGTAAGTTTTGCTTTGCTAGTGATGAAAGCTATCAATGTTATGTGCTTGTTATCGAGTTATCACGTTTATAAAATACTCAGAATTTAAGGCGTTCTGCAGCCTTGTGTTAGTAATAACAATAGTAATGCCAACACTCAAAAAACATATTTCAACAACTTACCTGTACAGAACAGGAAGAAAATTCACTTGTGAGTTAATGCACTTATTTCACATAAAGAATCAAGAAATGGAAAACATTATTATGTCCACTAGGGAGAAAGAATAGTGTGTCAAATTTCGACTTTTCAAAAAGATTTGTGGTTAATACACAGCCGTCAGATAGCATCAGGTTAAATTGCTCTGTCTTATTTCATGTTATTAGTGATCTGCTGTATTTGCATAAATGTCTATTTCCATGTTTTAAGCGTTTAAATATCCATTTATCACTCAGAACGTATGTCCCAGATCAGACAAGACCATTTGTGTGTCCGATGCTGCAGCTTAGATTCATTGATAACTAACTGAATGAGACCATGACGAAGGACAATGGCCTTTTAAAAGAGGCAAACAAATCACAACACCAGGTGTACAAATTGATATCATATTGTATTGCATTATTTTATGTATATTGATGAAAGAACTGGAAAGATAATTGGCTATATTTTACATCTGAATTATAAGTTGAGAATCAATTGAACTATTAAGTTATAAGGTGATCTGAGCCAAAAGGTTGTGATGAGCTGCTGTGTTTACATACCATTTGTCGTCCGGTGTCTGTCGCCCACCACATTTGTTAAACATCTTTGCTAAAACAACCTGGCCGAATTTGATGAAACATCATAGAGTTGATTCACCCATGAAGCTTTAACAAAGCTGTTCAAAGAGTTTAATTGTATGTTGACTTTTGGTTGCTATGGCTATTTGAATGAAACATTTAAGAAACCACAAGGCTCTGAGCTCTGAAGTTTAGTGAATATCATTGTCTAGTGAACAACCTGTACCAAGTTTATAAAGGTTACATCCATTATCCATATGGTCATAGTTGGACCCACCACTGGCGTTCTTTACTTTACAAAGACTTATAAAGGAAAACTGTCCTTCACTAACACAGGGATTGATCAGGGGTCACTTGTTATAGGACTTTAAAAACTCTTCTCTGAAATTGTAAAGTCCAAATATATCTTTTGTGTAGCATTCCCGAGTGGTTTTATACCGAAGTTGTTCAGTTCATGGCCTAAGGGGTTATTGGTTCCGTATAGGCTTACATGGAAAACGAACGATCTCCTGAACACATTTGGAAGTAAATTCCATTGAACTTTATATATTATATATTATAATTTTGCATGCCGTTATTAACTTTGGTCCTTGCTGACCCTAATCTATTGACCAACTTTCGGTTTGTAGCTTACGCCTGTGAAGTTTTGACAAAATGTACAGTTTTGCATATAGATTTCAACTTTAACATTAGTGTTTAGTTGGCAGTTTATGGAACAGAACATAATACACATTACAGTTTATTTCACAAATAAGTTATCTAGCATGAATCGAATGGTAAATATATATTAAATGCACGTTAATTCTTCAAAAGCGAATATCAAAATCTATTACATGTATGGTAAAAATGCAAAAAAAAAAAAACATTTACTGTCAGAGAAGGGTAACTTGGAATTATATAATAAAAATAATAATAATAGTAATAAAATCATTGTAATAATTAACACAAATACATAATAACAAACATCATGGCAAAATTGTTGCTTTATTCCTTTACTTTGTTATATTAATTATTATTTGTTTCCTTTAAAAATGAATTTTCACTTGCACGTTTTCTTGATATTGAATCAGTCAGTTGCGTAACGGCATTTTATTAACGACTTTGCCCTTTACCGAGTAATGGTATCACGTTTTATCTATAAGTATGATGCACAATGCAAGCAATTTGAACACAAAAATGATATGATCGGTTTTTGGCAGCTTCTTATGCTTTGTTCCATCTTACATTTTTTTCAAATCAATACTATGATCTACTCCCAGAATATGATAAGGTATTCAATGAAAGGCGGTTGAGATCCAGAAATGTGTTGATATGCATTTGTATTATGAAATATAATAGATTTTGTTTCTTTTCTTTTGAAAATAAGCTATACCATAATCTGCTACACTGTGTATAATTTTAAGAATTCTTTAAGAAGGTTTAGAATATATTTGATATTGCTAAATAATGTGTTTTTCTAAAAACAAAAATAAGTCACTCTTGAAACAAGAACTCTAAACGTGAATAATGAAGAGTTTTTATTCTGTTTGATTGACATTCCATACGGTTATAATCTCTCAGATACTGAATGATTTGAAGATATGCTATAGCTATACCGATTGCACTACCTTACCGTTATTCATTAGTCATATCTAGAAAATCCCATGATTTAACACACGTCGTTAGAATATTGTGAGCTTTTAAATAAAAAAGAAAACTCGATTATTATTTAAAATTGTTTTCTTCCTTATATTTTCCAAACTTGTTACCTAAAAACACAATTGAATGACTTTATCCCAAATCCACTCACTGTAGTGTGTTGATATGTACCGAAATTGGTATTTTTCACTGTATTGTTAATTAGAAATTACGTTTTTTTGACAGAACAGGTGGGAAGAAAGCAAAACAGGTTAACATAAATGCTAACTACACTGCATGCTTGTTATCATTGGATACACTTATCATCGCGGAATCTAATGTTTGCAAATCCAATGACAAAACTTAGACTATTTTGTTACAACACTGTTTTACGTTACTTTACATTCCTTTCTTCGAATATTTGTATATCACACAATGGCCTTCATTCACTATTGTTTATTTGCGTTTTATGTCACCTTAAATACAATAACTAAATTCTACTTTGAGTCGTAGTTTACAAACAAACTGCTCACATGAAAAGAGGATACATAATTATTGTCATCATCATAAACAAAATAGAACTGAAATATTTCTTGTCAATATGCCTTGAATTATTTTGGTAAAATGAGTAACCCTTTTATCTGTATTCCAAAATTTATCCCAACTACCGTGAAATTCAATTAGAAAAATACGTTGCTAATCTTAACTTTCATGTTTAATATTGGTAAACTTTTTTACTGGACATTTTTCATGTTTATTTAATTCCATCAGGTGGAGATGATTTTAGCTCCCAAAAAAAAGATATATTTGACTATGTATAATTAATGTATTGTTTCCCCGAGTGGTTCTTGAAACTCAAAGGCGTAGAATATAAGTTCTCAAGTATGGAGTTATCTGGTGCCTCAGGGGCGCGTTAATTGAATCTTGTCACTTCATTTGTGAATGAGGTGAAATAGTTGGTCCAGGCTATAAGAAATGATTGAGAATTATTGATCAAGTATATACGTTTAGAAGCTTTAAAACAGCTAAGCATCACACTTAAGTTTATATGTATCTGTGTGGAAAGGAAAGAATAGAATGTTTCTTTTATATCCATATTTTTAGTGGTTAAACATAAGGCAATTCCTAAATTATTTGACATTATCCTCAAGACTTTAGTTTCGAAATGCTTAATTTAACAAATCGTTCGTTTCCTTTCAGAAAACATGCACTCTGGTTTATTTCCTGAAAACGTTTGTACTTACGGTTGTTGCTTATTTCTACGTCACAGTATATTAAGATGCTTTATTTTAAAAATTTGCTTATATTTTTCAGGTGCTTAACTGACACCATTCGCCATTATGATGTGGAGTTCAACCCTGTGTCTCATTATCATCTGTATGTGTGAGCATTACGATATGATCAACGCTCAAGTGACTGGCAAATCTATGTCGAACACAACCGGTACAAGGTCTCAGTACCATACTGTTACTAAATCTGACAGGTTAAAATTGCACGACGAAAAGCTCTTTTTCTTGTTCCTAGTAATTGTTGCTTTAAGTTATGTATGCATTTCCTAAAAAGGCTGTTGACCTCTATAACATCTTCTTTTGAGACTTTCATTTTATATATGATGTGGGCTCATTATATGGCATTCAGCATTAGACGATCAAACTCAGAAGGTTGTGTTAGAAAGATATTTGACATTCGACAATAACATTTTGAATGTTGTGCTAGCATGAGATTTGACATTCAAATTTTGAATGTCGTACTAATCATATGTCAAATACTACGCAAGCAAAACATTCAGAATTTGAATTTCCAAGGTTGTGCTTTCACTTCAATGCGTGATTAATTCAAATTTAAATGTCGAATGTAGTATTTTTAGTTTACTACACAGACATAATTTAACCTTAAGCTACTGGAGACATTCGACTCTGCCTTGCGACCAATGCAGACCAAAATAAGCCTTACATCTGTGCAGCCTGATCATGGTCTGCACTTTTCGCCACTCAGTCTTTTAGTAAGCATCCATGTGAACAGTTACAAGGATCTGGCCGAATTGAAAGATGGACAATTACATTTTAGAAATTTAGCATAGAAATGTATACGCAGTTCCTTATTCCTTGTTTTGCTTGCTCTCGGCTTCCAGTACAATGAGCATATATATCTCTATAAGGTATCCATGTTGTGCAAAATAGGGTGAACAAGTTGCAGAGATTGGATGACTTTTACTAGTTTTCCAGAGTTTTTTTTATAATTCTATATGCATGTTTATTTCCAAGTGATATTATATATGTGAATGAGTTTTCTTTTAAAACGATCCAGCTTTTAGTAAAAAATACACAAGTACACAATTAACTATTTATAGTATTCAGCCTCTCATTAACAAGTAGTATTTCGACATGTATTTACTTCTTGGTTTATTTCAGTTTGCATGTGTGCGCTGTAAATGTGGTTTTCGAAATTATTATCTATTTTGCATATCTAACGACGAATAACAGTTAACTAACAGCAACAAAAACACAGCAATACTTGTTAAACGATGGGTTATGTATCATTAACGCAACCTTGTATTGTGTATATTTACAATTTCTTTCACATTTATTATTATTTACCTATTTTTAAATATGATTACGGAAGAAATGACATTTTTATTATATATAATTTTATTTTATTCAGATCGCGCTGCTATAAACGCTGTTCTATAAAAAGATATTTGCTGTAACTAGGGTTTCGTTGTGATAATTATTGCTGCAAAATCAGTCACGGGGCATTTCTAAAAATTCAAACTTGCTGGGTTTTAATAAGGATTGGCATGCCTTGCAAATCGTACTGGCTCAAAAATGCAATGTAATTGAAGTCGCTGTATCGTCTATGTTGGTTGCAAATAGGGTTCAGCGCTTCCTAACCAAGGCACAAGCATTTATTTCATATTAAGTTATAGATATTGCTTAGAAAGAGCCACAAGTACGCTTGTCTACTTTTCATTGCATTGCAAACACTATGAAGATGTACCTCAAGGGTTAATTTCACTGTTTTGTTTACCAGTTTTACAAATGTTGCTTAAATACTTTTTGATACAAATGTCTAGATTTGATTATTTTGCAGGCAACGGACAATAGATGATTTACTACTGAACTACGATCCTAGGATACCCCCGAACTATGAAGAAGGTAAAATTGTACACATTGCATGTCAGGCCATAAGCAGATTTACTTGATTAGGACAGGTGTTTATACTCATCATTGAACACATTAGAACTGTATCAAACTATTATAACCTTAAAGTTTGAATTAGGACAGAACTTCCCTTGAACAGACAAATGTCGAACAAATGGTAAGGTAGGCTATCAGTGAAAACATAGTACCTTTAATATTATTTTTTCCCTCGTGTTGTGAGAGGTGGTACACTTTGGAAGGAAATGGAAGTTAAAAGAACAAACCGAGAAATGTATGTAATAAGATTGTGTATAATAATATCCTTCAATAATACATCCTTCCCCGAGTGATTCTTAAAGCTAAATAGTTGTTTTAGCAACAAATCGAGCATTCATTATTTACTTAGCGCGTCATTTAAGAGTATCTTTTTCACTGTCAGCAGCGGCATCTGAAGTAAGGAAACATAAAAGCTTTAGAATGGATTTGCCAATACGTAAACATGATGAATTGCATTTTCAAAGCAGAGCTCATATTTTTTATTTTGAAAATAATGAAGAATTGGTTTAAATTATGCGGAAAAGAATAAATCAGTTGGTCACGAAGGAAATACACAGTTATAAGCAGCTTATTAATTTTCTGCTTCTTCTATCTAATCGTGCCTGATGATATATGCAGGTTGAATATTCGGCAAAGAATCACACAAATAGTTATTAGTACAACACCTTTTTGCGTTAAAAAATTGTCTTTCTGAAACGCAAGATTTCCAAGCAGATTAATGCACAAATTTCTAATTAGATACCACTTGTAAATGTAATTAACTGCCTCACATTCAGAACAAAACAAATGAAACAACTGGCTTGCATAATGTAATGAACGGTATAAGTACTCCAGCACTTGATGACTTAGAATTCTTTAGAATCAAAATTAAAACCCGCAAAGATCGATACTTGACAAGAACGAAAGTTCGAACAAATGAACTCAGGTAGTGAGAAAAACGTGAAAAAATATCTTTCAGCACTAAGGAACTATGTAAGTTGCCAGGTTCTTCAGTAATAATACAAAAAGCAATGGGTGTGAAGCATTTTATTGAAAGAGTAACGGGCTTGTTAAGTTTTCTTCTTATCTGAGTCGTTTTCTTGTTTCAGATTTCCCTGTTACAGTTTATGTTCAGCTACATATTACAAACATCGACAGTATCAGCGAATCAAACATGGTATGCAGCTGCCATTTTAGATAGGGCAAGCAGTCCGCTTCGAAATATTTTTGCTAAATAACATGACAGCAAGAATAGTTTTCCTTGACTATCTCTCGCTGAATTATTCAATGTAATATTGCTAAGGGAACCAAGGGAAATATTTTTAGACAAACCAGCCATGTTTAGATCTCCTTGCTTAAAAGGGAAGTGTCTCTGTATACATTCCTCTATAATTGATAATGTTCTGAAACATCATACATGTCATGGTGAATTTATATTTTATTTACAAGAACTCAACTAGAGGTAGCTTAGACCATTGAATGTCAATATTATAATCATACCTCAAAAATCATATGGCTTGACTATTGCCAGACAAGGCCAACTTTTTTAATTATTCAGTCTGTTCCATTACTTACTTCAGAAATGCATATGCTCTTTGAAATTCCATTGTTATCAGGTAATAATTACCAGATGATCTTTTGGAGATTTGTTGGAAGGATATGGTGTTCGAAATATATCCACTTCTGTGCAGCAAATATATGTAAATGAGAAAGTTGAAATATAAATGAAACAGAAAATAACTGTTTCTACCTGTTGATTAAATGTTCAAAAGCTGACTAGATCTAAACAGACTGGCTTGTAACAAAGTGTACTGGACCATTATTTATGAAAAATATGAGTTGCTGTTTCGAAATATAATATTACCAGGAACAAAATACAGTCGATGAATCAAGTTTAAAAATGCACTGCCGACAAGAACAGTTTTTCAAATGAGAACATAATATTTTCATTACGCTTGATTTCTTATTCAGTCATAATAATACATTAATTGGCCAGTATTGTTCAACAGGTTATTTTGGAAAAGACAAAAACGATTTTAGTTTAAGATTCATTCTTATATTTTTCTCTTCTAGGACTATTCAATCGGAATGTTTTTGCGCCAAACATGGAACGACGGTAGACTTGCTTATCAAAAACTTCCTAAAATGAGATCACTGGAGCTTGATTCTCGGCTCATGGACAGCATCTGGGTCCCAGATTTATTTATAGCAAATGAGAAAAGTGCTCGATTTCATCTTGTTACAGTTCCGAATAAACTGATGCATATCTATCCTGAAGGAAGAGTTCAGTATAGCATAAGGTATTTGGAAACTGTTTGTTTACCAGGCATCTATTCTTGGCTTTGATTTCTTAAAACCTTTTACAGAGCGATTGAATGTATAGAGCAATTTTATTAGTAACAATTAATGGCGAAATTATGTATTAGTGTAGACATGTTTCCTCATTCTGTAGGATGCTGATTCTCATTTGAATAATTCTGCAGAACAGTCGTGCATCTGTGTTTAGCTAAGATAAGTTCTATTAAGTTAAAGATTTCAAAGTACCGCTGATTTATTTTTTTTCAACTGGAGTTTTATCCGATTCATGTTTTTTTTAACCTTTTTTTGTTTGCTCGTTTCTTTTTATCCAATATGATTTAAGATCATTAATAACATGGAAAGAACATGATTGTAGATGAAATGTAGAAGAAATTTGTTTTTATAAAAGCTTTATAATGACATATATCTTGGTCACTGTCAATTGTTTTGCAGACTATCAGCTACACTACAGTGCAACATGGACTTGCAAAAATATCCGTTAGACTCCCAGGTGTGCTCTGTAATCATGGAAAGCTGTGAGTTCTGGTTGATTTAGTTCATCTTTTTAAGTTATCAGATTTACTGATGAATACATTTTATTAACCATTCTTTCATATACATGTAATTACCTGTGTAAAATATTTTTTCTTGTCAAATGCTATATGAACACTTTTTTCAAGTGTAGTCATTTTTTCTTTGTTCAACATAAAGTGTTTGAAACCTTTAATACTTGATCTTGCTCCCTTACTAGATAAAAACACAGCTATTTAAGCAGCACTATATTAAGCTTTAACGGCGCTACTCTGCACAACGTTGTTGTTTTTTTTCTAGACGGATATAGCACAGAAATTCTGGAATTTCGTTGGAATCCAAGCCCGATAACCAGGGATAAAAGATTACAATTAGCCCAGTTTTATCTGGGAGAGATGAGGACGTTTCAATGTGATAAGCAGTATGTTGAAGGTAAAACAGTATAGTCAAAACAAGTTGCGTTGATTAAATTACATTTAAAAAGAACTTTCGTGCTTAATTGTTGAATAATAACAGACAAATCATTTTAATCTATTTACATATGGGAATATTTTAGTACCGTTTAACACCTGTTAAGTTCATATTTTCTTTGATTGCATAATATCGTTATTCTGTGGACCTTGATACAATATAATTTACATATAAATGATACTTAAACTTATCAAACTTTGGCAGATTCCATTAGCTGAGATTACATTCAATCTAATATGAAAATATATTACTCGCGATGCTGTTCTCAGGTGCATTAGGTAATAGGTTGAATGGCATATGCGCATTTTTTTTCATTTTATCTGTTTACTTATGAAGCTACTGTCCTCAACAAAGAATACATTCATATCTACAAAGTCGATTTATTTCTTTTGCAGAATCATTTGATTATTAAAATCTATGCACCATATTTCCTTATGGAAAGGTATTTCCTTTAGTAAACGATTAGTTTTGTAATCAGTTGTAAAATAATTAAATAAATTATGTGATAAGATAATTGTATGTTTTCACTGCAGTGAACTACACGTGTCTCACGGCAGAATTTGAACTCGTCAGAAGCTTTGGGTACTATATCACGCAGATATATATTCCTAGCATACTAATTGTTTGCCTGTCTTGGGTGTCATTCTGGCTTGACATTGATGCTGTGCCCGCCAGAATTTCTCTAGGGCTGCTGACTGTGCTAACGATGACGACACAAAGTGCGGGAGCGAGATCGTCTCTGCCGAAAGTTTCATATATAAAAGGTAAGTTGGAAGTTACATATATGAACAAATAAAAACGTCCTTATTTGGAACTAGTTCTAGTTCATTAGAATGCCTTAAAGGGGCTGTGCTCCGGTTGACAAAAAAAGAAAGTTTTCTTGTATTATAAATTTCTTGTAATATTTATGACTAATGCTTAAAAAATAACTTACTGACAAAAAATAAGTCAAATAATTACATTATAAATTGATTTTTTTCCCTTTCAAAGTGCTATACCGTAACGCGACGGTATAACTATATCGTATAACATTTAAAGTAAATATCTGTAATATCACATGCGGCGATGGTGGTGACAGTAAAAGCGTTGGAAATATTTTGTTAACATGAGGGTCCAGAGTTCAAATCAGGCTGGAGCGAAAATATTTTTTTTATTCTATTTTGACTTTTATAATCAGTTTTGAAGTAAAATATTATGTTGTTATAATCTCACGGCATCTAAATATATAATTTAAGAAAAAAAATTTTTATGGCAAATCTGGAGTACAGCCTCTTTAAATGACCTGTTCCGAAGAGAATAGAAATATCAAATGGTTAAAAAAGTTTGTAACTGGTAAACTGTTGAACATACAATTTTGCAATAAGCTTAAGAGTTTTTCAGTGTCTCGTAAAATTTGTTGTTGTTTTTGTAATTTGTAGGAATTGAGTTTCAGTTTAGACTTAATAAGTTTGCGGAAATAGTTTTATGGAATGGATGCGAAGCGCTTTTGAAGTCAAGCTTTAAATCATTTAGTCATACTACTTCTACCTCCTCTTAGATGGTTCTTTTTATAGTTGTTAATGCTCCCCTTTTTTCCATACCACTCCTGCAAACAAAAGTTACTTTGGATTGCAAAATATTTTAATTTTGTTATAAGGAAGAAATTATATCTTCATTTCCTCAACACTTCGTCCAGGTATCGATGTCTGGATGGCAACATGCCTGCTGTTTGTGTTTGCCGCTTTGATAGAGTTTGCGTTCGTCAACGTACACTCACGTGTGGAGAAACGGAGACGGCAAAGCTGTATGGGAACACAGAAACTACAAAATGGAAACAGTACTGAACAGTCCGAAGTATGATTTATGTATAGATATCATTCCTTCAGACAGTTTCTGGAGTAACTGTTGTTATTTTTTTTATCATTATTTTATTGCTATCTTCCAAGTCTTATCACACATGGAACATAACAGTAACAGAATGCTATGAAAACTCTATTCTTTTGAACTGCAAGATTAAATAACGGATTTAATTTATATAATATTATAAAAGAAGATAAAAATAACATAGTTGTAAAAGTAGATTTTTAACATTTAAGTTCTCTAAGAAAACAAAAACACATGTTAAAAGTCTGAATGAAAAAAAAAACATATAGCTTCGTGTATTTATTCGTCAAGTCCTCGTTATAGTATTAAATATTCCATTATTCAATATTAAATTTACTCTTGGAAATTTTTGGACAATGACATATTTAAAGTTTTGTCATTTATTGTCATATTTTCTAGTACATACATGTATCTATATAGTTTTATATGTTAAACATGTTTTCTCACTGATACTTCATTCCAGGCTGATTACTCAGCAAAGCGCCAGTCTAGATTCCATATGTTTATGCCAAGCCGAGAAAAAGCAAGAACCTGTGACCGCATCTCTAGAATTGCATTTCCTGCTGTGTTTGTGGCTTTTAATATAATATACTGGAGCGTTTATGTATTTTGGACTCCTGCACATACAACATTTTCTTGAGTTAAAGCTGCTGTAAAGGTGAAACAGATATAACCTTCAGTTCGCTTTTTTAGTGAGTTCTGGTTCGCTTGGAGTGAATAGTGATCGGGTTGGCAATGAATATTTAGTGAAGGCTTTCAGTAGATATGTCTGGAGTACGTCGCAGTGCCTACTTGCTACACGCACAGTTTTAACGAATATTCTAAAAAAAATATCGTATCTCTGAAGACTTTATAAATGTGTAGTAACCAATATTATTGTTATAAATTGTTGCGGTATTCTGGAAGAAATAAAAGCACTGAAACTAATTGAGACAATGTACTTTGGACACAACTGAAAACTGGACCTGTTTAGATTTAAATTACTTGACTTTAAATACGTCATAAAAATGGGGCAATTCTGGACTCGAGCTGGTTGACAAAAGGCAGTCGCAAAATAGTATCAATAATACTGGGAATTCCCTGAAACAGAAAAACAAAATGAAATCAATACACTAGATGTTTCTGTAATTAGTGTTTGTGTTTGAGTATGCTTGCAGCATCACTGATACAGTTCTGTTTGTTTGTTCTTGTTTTTTGTTATATGCAATATATATGCAAAATGTTTGCACAAACTATTTAACAGTTAAGTGAACTTTAAACACACAAAACAAATATAAGAATTTTCTTATTGGTTATTATTCATTCGGCTATACGTTTGTATGATCTTTATATTAAGTGTCTTGATACTGTCATAAAAACCTGTAGAAATTTCCGGTTTAATCATTTTAATAGTATCTGGACTCCTCAGTAGGAGAAGAGAGCAATTTGAAATGTAGAAAGACATATATGGTGGAATGTTCGGAAAAAATATTATCAAATTATTATCATTATTGTATTGTATGCCAGCTTTCCAAGTAAAATGTCCTAGATTTTTAAGTCACGTACACTCAGTGATAAGTCGTAGTGCATATTACAGGACAAATGACATTACTGGAAAGAAACGTGTAAGAAGCAAGGACGGTCAGTGGTAAGGTATGAAAAAGGGCTTATGTTGGACCCATAAGGGATTTTTTTAACGAAAAAATATGGCTTTATTAGGAAAGTGATTCATTTTAGTTACTCCAAATACATAAATATAATATATTAAATTGTTATAATATTAAAGAGGTTTGTCTAGATTTCTTGCTTTCAATAATCTTCGTCTGTCAACCTTATGTAGCTTCACGAAATGACATAACCATTCCAACGTATAAATCGAAATTCACAGGAAAGAAAACAGTCTACATGAATATATAATTCCCCATTAACTTGTTACATTTATTGCGTTTCGCGAAGCATGCAGTTTATGCAAGTTGCATTTAGATTCCTTCCAAAGATATAATTCGATGTAAGAGAGGAGTTCTACATCGCAAAGCATAAGTTTCATAAATGTGGTTTCAACTTTCAAGTTCCTGATGACGTCAAACATTCCTAATTCAAATCTTCTGATTAAATCAGGTAATTGTTGCTTTTGTAAGATTTTGTCATTTTGTCATGAAAAAAAATCGTCCAGGTGTATCAAAGGTTTGTAATGAAAGAATCAATGTGTGTTTTTGAGAATCATTTTTTTCACGGAAAAAGGTGTGTGGTGGAAGGATAATGTTTCATATGAAAGTGTGTGATGGAAGAATCAATATTTCACGTTGAAGGTATGTGACGAAAGAATCAATGATTTGCGTGTTAGGTGATTTAAGAATCAATGTGTGTGTTGGAGAATCAATTTGTTTTTTGCGAGACAGGTGTGTGATTGAAGAATAATGTTTCACGTGTAAGGAGTCTGATGGAAGAATCTATGTTTCACGTGTATTAAAGGTATGTGTTGTAAGAATAAACGTTTCACGTGTGAAGTCTCTGTTGGCAAAAATCAATGTTTTGCATATAAGGAGATGGAAGAATCAATGTTATATGTGTATTAAAGGTGTGTGATGGAAGATTCAGTATTTCACGTGACTGTAAGGTGTGTGATGTAAGATTCAATGTTCCACGCGTAAGGTCTGTGATGGAAAAAATCAAAGTTTTGCGTGTAAGGTGATGGAAGAATCAATGTTTCATGTTTGTTAAAGGTGTGTGATAGAAGATTAAGTATTTCACGTGTAAGGAGTGTGATGGAAGAATCAGTGTTCCACGTGTGTTGTGTATGATGGAAAAATCAATAAATCTACAAATATTACAATTTTCAGGAACCGCGTCATTTACTGTTGTAAATGTTGTCAACTTATATCAAATGCAATAGCTTCTCTTTAAAGACGGTTTTACTTATAGATTGCTAATGCAAATTAATTTTTGGTAGCTGTACAACCAGTATATATTAATGTCTTATTTTTAATGTTCTTCCATTTTTAAATCAACGTGACTATTTCCAGGTTTTCTTCTATCAGTTAAAAAATGACGATAATTGTTGTCTGTGGTTTTTATTTATTACAAAATAGCAAACTATAAAGTTGATATGCATCAGAGAGGTCGAAAAACTGTATGCCTTACATTTGCCCTATATACAAACAAGTAACAAAAACCAAAACAAACAAAATCAAAACAACCAGAAAAACGTTTTAAAAGCATAAAGATGTTGAAGCAATTGCATCATACTTCGTTTGATCATTGGTCATTATTTCTAAGAAAGTCTACTTGATTTATATATACATTAAGTGCAGTTTGCTGTCGAGTACAGAAAGCTATAAACATAAACTAAAATTAGGCTGAAGAGATACGGATATTACGGATGATCTGCCTTCTAGACCAACACAACTGATATCTTTCTTTGACGAAAAAAGCAGTATATTTCCAAGAATCATCTCCAGATTACAATTGAATGCAACTGAAAAACAAAGTGAACAACTGTTATTTCCAATATCTCTGTTTATCAAAATAGATCTCAGATAAAGTTCTGTTGGCATTTTGATAACTTAAAGAAATTTCTTAAATTACAAGCAAGGTTTAACTCTGCTTCGTTGGTCCTTTATAGAGGCATACTTACTATTAAACACTTTTTATGAATTACAATATATGCTTATAATAACATGGTATGAATGCTTTCTAATGTTTTACTCTTATTATATATAATTTTATTTTTATTTCTGAAACATCCAAAAGGCTATAAGAAGCCTGTGAGGACACATTCCAAAAACGACGGATAATAGTAAATTAATACTTTCAGAACTAAACAAATTACAAATATTACTATACACTTACTATAATACAACACAGAAATACATATACAAGTACGTGAAATATCCTTAAACCTTAAACCTTCAATTTTAAAAAACATAGTACTATACAAATTACAAGGAATGGTATTATTGCGAAGGAAAATGCCAAAAAAAAAATTTTGCTAAGCTATTCTGTTAGCCGCGAAACAAACTACAAGAAATAGTACTGTTATAATTGAGAATAAATTTTATTATAATAGAAACAATAGAGACAAGATACCATATTGTTACTAACCTTTGTGAAAACGAAAAATACAATAAAAAATACAAGAAAAAATAATTAGCTATGACGTAACCGTGAAACACATTACAAGAAATAGTACTATATATACAACTGCAAACAAACAAATTCATCCATGATTTAAGATAATGTATTGCTAAATTAAAAGCGATAAAACCTTCATTAGAACAATGCAATACCATGCATGGTTTTTATTGTAATGTGCAGAAACGTAACCATACTCTTTTTGTAATCTGAAACATTTAGTAATGCGATGAAAAGAAAAGGAAAAAAATAATGCAATATCTTTTATTGCTATAATGTTATTAAAACGTATAGATTAAAGTCTACGTTATGAGATGTTTTTATATATCCTGAACGGGTCCAACGTATAACGAGCTAACTGCATTAACTTATCCATGATCCTCAAGCGCTTAGATCGTTGTAATAATTGTTTTAGATACTAATATGAAATGCTGTTTCTCTCGCTCAAACTGACTTCAGGAGATACTTTAAGAGGTTATGATAACTGATGTAAGAGATTAAGATTATACTATTTAGTATGAATCCAAGCAACTAAAATCGTAACATGACTAATCTTATTTCTGCTAAGACAGGCTATACTATATCAGTAGAATTAGCTTGTTTTTCTTACTTCTGATTACAAAAGGACAACAGTCGCTTAACTATATAAAAGAAACTTGAGAAAGAATTGCTTGTTAGTTTTTGTGATGTTGATGAAAATACCTTGGGGCAAAGTAACAGCATCATTTGAAATGTTGTATTTAGCGTTTTTGTAGCTGAACTCATCCCGAGGACAAACAGCTGACAACTAACCTTTGGAAAATTTATTCAATTTGTATAACATATGTGAGTTGTTGCCAGCATAAGAGTTTCAGCAATAATGATACATTTTGAAATACATTTCCTGAAATGATCACATTCTCTCACAGTTGACGCTTTTGAATTTCGATTGAACGTGAAACATAAACTGCACTTATGACAGCTATAAAGTCTGTAAGTTTTTATCCTTGTTTGCACACTCTTTGTAAAAAAAAAATCGATAACGCTTTAATTCCTTCCATTATCATAAAATGTACTGATATTTACTTCCTACTAGTAATTCGTAAGACAGAAGGCCTTTTGTAGACAACACTAGAGAATGCAGATCAATGTCAAAATAACTATCTTGTCACATTGAATTACAAAATTGCTTAAAGTTACGTTTTAGGCTAAAAGGAATCTCAAAATAAACCCGCATAATGTTTCACTTAATGTTTAGATGGTTTTGTCTTTTTCTTATTTCTATACAAGTACATCACAAACAGTTGCAAAACCAAACAATGCTAGCCCTGTTATATCTGATTGCAGTGGTATTTACCAACTTGGCAATTGTAAATGCATATGTTTGGTCTAGTGACCTTTGCCACTACCATCTTCAAAAACAGTGGCAACAATACCATAGACACTAATCCTATCTTCAGCGCACAGTCAGCGTCGATTTCTTTTGGTGTTGAGCCTGCACATACTTAGTCTCTATGGTTTATTACAGAAAATTACAGATGGACAAAGGATCTAAGTAAACTCGATTTACATCATGAAACGTTGTGTTCACGAAATGAAGATCCAGAACCAGTACCTTATTTCCCTCTCTCCCAATCCACCCCCTACCCTACACACACACACACACGCGCGCGCGCACACACACCACATTTTGGCGTCTTGTCTACAATAGATGCCGACATAAATCAGGTTAGACGGTTCACATATTCTTAGGGGAACTACACTGATAATTGCTTTAAAGCTCCAAACTAGCAGTCAAGTTATTTTGTCTTGTATTCAAATCAATTTTGCTTTTGAGCCAAATATGTGTTTCTACAATTCAAAGAAGCTAGTCAGAATCTAATCCTTGTCAAAGCATTATGCTTGTTAAATGATTTCGAATATATCAGTGTACAAATTCGTTAATTTGTCAAATTATGTTGATTTTCAACTTCTGAAGCATGCTGGGTTTATTTAGATCATTACTTACATTCTGTGTTTTTGCATCTCCTTCAAGAAAGCAATAAACTTTAAGCGGAATACACTTTTTTTAACCAGGAGAGTATCTCTTTGTATCTCACTAGTTAATACGAGTATATTATCGATCTAGCATCTTTATTGCAAACATTTCAAAACCAGACATATTTTTACGGCTTTCTAACGCTTTCTTTCCATTTCACTCTTAAAATATATAAATGTTGATTGATTGGTTTTTTAGAGAAATGCTTCTGTCTATTCCCGATAATTGCTCGGTTAATCATTTGCAGATGGTTATACTTTATATACATGTTTACGTATTGTAGTCTTCCTGCATGCTTACCTCTAAGTAGTTTTTTGTCTTTTATTTGTTTATAAGGTTCAATGACATAATTACTTTGTACGTTCCTGAGTTCATCACCTTTCTTGACTTTGCTTTGTTCTCGTTTTTATTCATTCATTTGATTAATTGATATCATTTTTTTCTCGGTAAGTTAATACATATGTATACTTTTTTATATGAGCACATGACAAATAATGTATGAGATAATACAACTGTTGCAGGAGTTACTGGTTGTTTCCATTTCAACTAGTGTGAGATAAAGTGGACTGATATTGCAATCATGTTTATTCTATATTCTCTAAGTATTATGTAACGATTTACAACACTGTGAATCAAACGGAGTGAACAATTTAAAGTATCTGTGAACATTTGAAGTTAAGCATAAAGTTTTACATAAAGATGTAATTTCATTTCGTAAATGGATTGTAGCTGAACTGATCCCTATGGTAATAAGAACATTAAAAATAATTTAAATTAGTTAACAATGCGGGTGTTTATGCTATATAAAGGTCTTTTGTGGTAACAATTTTCATTATTTTTTTTCTTGAACCAGTCATTAAGTTCGGATACTTGGACCATTTTCACTTGACATGAGTCATCCTGAGACATAAATGTGCCGTTTTATAACTTGTACGGGGTCTCAAAGCTAAAACGCAAAAAAACTTTTAAATCATAACGAATGCCACGATTACTCTCGCTTATGCAGAAAAAAATCAAATGACACACATTTCATATACTAGATCAAATTTCTCCATACAAATTAAAGAAAAACGGAAGCATTAGAGCAAT
The DNA here is from genome assembly GCA_012932295.1 of Cyclina sinensis. Classification (NCBI taxonomy): domain Eukaryota; kingdom Metazoa; phylum Mollusca; class Bivalvia; order Venerida; family Veneridae; genus Cyclina; species Cyclina sinensis. The sequence continues at coordinate 35,456,573 of JAAONU010000014.1, forward strand.
TTCACAAAACTAAGGAATCCCGTTCAGGCCGCGTAAATTATCGCTTGCTTGTCAAGGGAAAATATAAACTCGCGAGGAAATGTAGGCGGATTGCAAAATTTCAATTGCGATGAGTTAACAAAAATTTCGCTTGTCTCGCGAGAACTTATTTATCGAGGACCTTTTAGATGAAGGTGAGTTTTAAATGATCGCCGGTTATGGTAAAACGATTTAGGTATTCGAATTTGTTATGCAACAATTTTAGTTGATTTGTTGCCGTACAGAAACGTCAAGGGCGACATTTAATTGCCTATTCACTCGCGAGGGTTTAACATGCGACATTTTATTTTTAGTCACGCTAGGTTTAAATGTTAAATTACGCCGGTATTTCCTCGCAAGGTTTACAATTTTTGCTAGTATATATATTCGTCTGAAAGGGCGACTGAAGAGATCCTGTCAAGCATGCAATATTTCACGTGGTCGAAACGGGACTCCGTACAAAACAGTTCAATTTTAATGGACAATACAAAAAAAATCAAATAAGCGATTATTTAAATGAATGAACGCGATTTTCTTTTATGTTTAGCTTACGTACATCTGTTGTGTATGCTATTACTTTTTATTTAGATATCATGATACGAAATGTTCACTCATATTTAGCTTAATGTACATCTAAGTATGTGATTTTATCATAATTATATTCAAAAACATCAAACGTTACGCTCAGTTCTTTTACAGACATCTGTAGGATTACGGTGTTAATATGTTACAGCTTCGCATTTTTGAGTTTCAGTTATAATGCTGTCTTTGTTCTTCAGATATTTTAGCATCAACGCTTGACGATGTATCTTGATGTCTTTTTCTGAATCCGTTCCATCATTATGACTGAAAACTGTAAAAGAGATCAAAACAAAGTATTGTTTCATATACCCTGCATGTGTCTTATACTGTTCACTGCGTGTAGAAAGTAAAATTGCACGAACAAATATAAATCAGTTTACAAAGGGAAAAAACCTTACGAATGAAACGGCAGCCGTTTTCCGTCTTTGCTGTTTGTGTCCGATGTGTTAATAAGAATACACAATATACATATACGATAATTGTATTGTTGCCATCAGCAGAGGTGTCAAAAGTCTTCATAACAAAAGATAAAATATTCTAACAAATTCTCGTGTGTTTATCTTTAAACAGCAGGAACATATTTGGTTTCCTTTATAGTGCAGTATTAGTATTTCTTATTTTCTTCGAAATTGTAGGAAAAGTCAGACAGAACATATGCAAAGGATGTTTAGATTCTGTTGTCTCGAAAACCTGTTGTGTTATAGTAACGCTATCCTCCGGTATATCAAATCTGATATCCTTATACAATGTACTATCTGCTAAAATTGGATCATTTAAAGGTTTCTCCGACTTTTCCGACTTTGTGGAGAAAAGGATACAATTTAAGAATTTGTAAAAGGAATGAAATAAGACTAAGGTATTATTGGACATTACCTTCTTGAAGTTAGGTACATAGACAGCTTTTATATAATACATGTACGTCAGTCAAGTGAAATAGCAGTATGATTTCCTGCATATAATTGTTATTCAGGCATTTGTATTCTTTAATATACTGGTAATTCATGACAGTCAGTTGGCTTTTTTAAACTCAAAGTAAAAATCGCATTGTTCCTCTAGGTGCTTCACTGATTTGTCTTTAAATTTTATGGCAAATGTTTTCAATGAAAAAGCTTCATGCAATGCATAAAAAGTCTTAAAAATGCCTGGGACAACAGCAACATATCTACTGAATATTAATTATGTTCTGAAGCGTTTTGTCATAATAACGATCACAATAACTGCGTAATGTACATAATTATGACATTCTTTCTTGAGATATATTATTTGTATGTAAATGTTAGTATGTTAATGTAATATTTCTCTAGATAAACGCTTATTCAATAACATGCTGTAATTTTTCATGGTTTTCCTTTTTCCTGTTTCTGGTGTATTGGCTTTCTAGACATTAAGACTCCAGACATATTGAACACTCTTCTGTTGCAAAACCTCAATCTATATCTTACATGTAAAACGTTAAATTAATTTCCGGATTCTTCAGAGTGTATGCGACTGTAGAGGGGGAAAAGTATGTGCAACGAGGCAGAAATGAAAATTTACAGGGAATGTGTATACTTCTTGTAAGATACGTGTAGCTGAATCCGATAACACTTTATAAATTTACCTTTTTTGTCAAGTATGTTAAAATCCCTAGATGGATGTTCCCGTATTCCTTAAAAGTGCTTATATTGAAATGAGAAATGTCACCTCAGAATTACAGGTTAGATTTGACATTTTTCTTGCATACTGAGTCATTGACGTTGCATTGTTTACAGTTATTCCAACGTCAAGCTAACGTAATCAGCATTTCGCTCCGAACGATATATTTGGAAAGAGCAAACTGAAAAAATGTGATTTAAAGAAAGATACACAGAGTATGAGAGATTCAGGTCAGGTGATCCGGCCCTCGGCTCCGCATTTAGCGAGAACTCGTTAGAGCCTTGTTCCAACGAAAATTCAGTTTCCTTCAGGCTAGATTTCAGACATATGAACTATTCTTTTTCATCCAAGTTTCTGGCATTTTTTCAGCATTTATTTAAAACGAACCACAACTTTAATCACCTGGTGATATGTGTTGCTTATTCTTTGGCAACGAAAAACACCTACGACTGAACGTCTTCATTTATTTATTATTATAATTATTACTATCAATATTATTATTATTATTATTATTAAGATTATTGAGTGCTGAGGAAAACGTTTAAATGTCAGTGAATACATTACTGAGTTGTAGCATCAAGTAATTCAGTGAAACGATGTAGTGCATGAGGTGTCTTGAACACATTTTCACACTTCTCTTTAAAGAAAAGTGAATGGCGGTTTCATGAATATTCAAATCATTGTCATTAACTTGACAAACACAACTCAATCAGTATTGATCGCTTTTTTGCAGAGTGTGCAGTTTTCTAAGACATCCAACAAATCTATTGGGAGCTGCAGAAGTGAGAGGGCATTACGCCAGTCCTTCGCTGTAATGATGCTTTCAAAAGTCCAATGCTATCGGTTTCTGACTAGGCAACCTTTTTCCTTAAGGTATATTGCTTTTTAATTTTTAAAAATAACGGTGTGTGACTTAATAGACCACAGTACAAAGATGAATGTAGAAGACATAACTCTGTACAAGTGATTGTTTTTAAAATTTCAAACATAATTTACCATAGCACCATATGTAGGAAACCCTGTTGTGCTTTTGTATCGCATAATGACCTAAATTTGTCTAATATAAATATGAAATCAAACTAGTTTTCATGAGTATCTTCAATAAATGTCTTTTTATAACTCAACTTTTGTTCATTTCTCATTTTGTAAAAATTTAGGCATTTGTGTAGGTACCAGTACAATACGAATTTAGTGTACATATGTTGCCGTATGATTTTGATGAATGCACATCGTTTGATGCCCAGTCGATTTGTAAAACAACTTTATGTTTGGATCTATTTTGTAAAATCATGTGCTAAGCAATAAATATTCCTTCATCAAAAATAATTCGTTTTAAGAAAGTATGTCTACTACTTTCATGCTGATCTTTTTATTTCCATACTTTCATGATAACGATGTAAAGTGTAAAGTTTGCTTTAGGCCCTAGAGACCTGCTAATTGGTTTTATTATATTTGTTTTATCTTCGAACAGAAAATTGATTCTGGCAAACCTATACGATAAAATATAAAGAATTGATGATTAGGGATTTGTTAAACGAAGCAGAAGAAGATATTAAATTAGGTAATCATTGCCTTTATTTGATTCTTCGTGCATAAATACCTTCTGAAGTGTTTTAGACAATCGATTACATTACTGGAAAGTTCTTGAAAAAATCTTGTAGAATGTTATACACTCAGTGAGAATACCTCGAAAAAGGAAACGCATTCGAATATAATAAATAGGCACTTCTCAGAAACGTTTTATTCCAACTTTTATGAAAGACGCTGAAACTGTAATAGTGACCTGAAAGCTGTTGTCTTCAAATAATCCTTATTTAGGAGTCATAGGTTTGTTTTCTGAGATGTATCAAAATCTAAAATAGTATTCAACAGTGTGCAATTTCATTTTTTACGAAAAACATCTTTTTTGCAACAAAATCTAATTCATATATAGCAGTGAAATGTTATATACATTAGACAATATAAGTTTGAACTTTATATGTTCTATGAGGGAAAGCTGGTGAGTTTTTGTCCTTCATCTCAGACTGTAGGTTGTTTTATCTTTGCCAGTAATGAAAACTACCAATGTTATTGCTTGTTATCAAGCCGTTACGTTTTGTTGTGTAAAATACTTAGAATTTAAGGCGGTCTGCAGCCTTGTGTTAGTCATGTCACAATAGTAATGCCAACAATCATAAACATATCTCCACAACTTCTCTGTACAGAACTTGAAGAAAATTTGCTTGTGAGTAATTGCACTAATTTCACATAAAGAATCAAGAAAAGAAAACATTAGTTTGCCCACTAGGGAGAAAGTTTATGTCAAATTTCAATATTCAAGAAATCCTTGTACTTTATACGCAGCCGTCAAATAGCGTCTTACTTTATGTTATAAGTGATATGCTGTATTTGCATAAATTAATCTATTTCCATGTTTTAAACATTAAAGTATTCATTTTTCACTTAGACTGTATGTCTCAGATCAGACATGTCCAATGTCTCATGCTGCAGCTGAGAGTCACTGATGTATATTTGAATAAGTAATTGTTGCTTTAACTAAATAAGTTATATATGCATTTCCTATAGCTAAGGCTGTTGATCTCTATAACATCTCCTCTTGAGACTTACATTTTATAATATGTATGACGTTGGCTTATAATACGGCATTCAACATCAGACGATCAATCAAACTCTGAAAGTTGTGTTAGAGCGATATTTGACATTCGACATTAAAATTTTAAATGTTGAACTAGCACGAGACTTGGCATTTAAATTTTGAATGTCGTATTAAACATATGTCTCATGCTACGCTGGCAAAACATTCAGAATTTGAATTTCCAAGGCTGAGCTTTCACTCCAATTGATTCAAATTCAGATATCAAATGCCGTATTATAAGTTTACTTCACAGACATAATTTAGTCTTACATCCGTGCAGTCTGATCATGGTCTGCACTATTCGTCACTCAGTCAGTAGATTATCAGTAAGCACACCTATAAACAGGCAATGGATCTGACCAAATCGAAAGATAGAATATTCCATTTTAGATATTTAGCATAATAAGAGCTCCTTGTTTTGTTTGGCTTCCATTACATTGCACATATGAAGTATCCATGTTGTGTGAACTAAGGTGAAATGTTTGCACATATTAGTTTTTCCAGGGTGGTTTTCTTTATTCTATATTCATGGTTTTGAATAAAGAAAACAACAAACCTTTGGAAGTAAATCTCTTGAAACACTTCTGCCTATTTATAATTAAAAAGCAGAATTCACAGTTTGTATTAAAATTTCAATATTTTTATGAGAGTACTTTCAAATCGTTCGTAAGTAACATAGTAATTTATTAAATTATTAAGGCATTTGAAACGGATAAATTACAAACCTTCTTAGGGAGTGAACTGATATAATAAAGTTCTAACGAAAATATCCCGTTCTATTACAGAGTGATATAAAATATATTATTTATAACTGTCTTGAAACGATCCGGCTGTTAGAAAAAGTAAATAAGTACCCAATAAACTATTCATAGTATTCATCTTCTCATTAACAAGTAGTATTTCGTCATGTATTTCGTGCATGTGTGCGCTGTTATTTCCGCTGCTGCTTGAGTATTTTTTTCTTAACTATTATGATCTATTTTGCATATCAAACGACGACTGACATTTCAGTAATAGCAGAAAAGAACAGCACTACGTGTCAAACGATGGATTATGTATCATTAAAGTAACATTATTTTTCGTATATTTACAATTTCTTTCACATTACCTATTTCAAAATATGATAACGGAAGAAATGACATTTTTATTATTTTAATTTTATTCAGGTTGCACCAGTATCAACACTGTTCTATTAAGGGTATTTGCTTTAGGGGTTTCCTTGTGATAAGTATTGCTGCAAAAGCAGTCACGGGGCTTCAAACTTCAAAACTTCAAAACTTGCTGGGTTTTAATAAGGATAGGCAGACTTTGCAAATCGTACTGGCATTGTATTGGAAGTCGCTATCTCCTCTATGCTGGTGTTAGTAGGGTTCAGCGCTTCCTGTAACCAAGGCACACGCATTTATTTTAGATTAAGCTATATATATTATTTAGAAAGGGCAACATGCACTTGTCTACTTTTCATTACATTTCAAACACTATGATGATGTACCTCAGTGGTTAATTTATAAGTTTGTTTATTAGATTTAAAAATGTTGATAAAATGCTTTTCGATATAAATGTCTGACTTTGAACCTTTTGCAGGCAACGGACAATAGATAATTTACTCCTAAACCACGATCCTAGGATACCCCCAAACTATGAAGAGAGTAAAATTGTGCACAATGCTTGTAAGACTATAAATTGTTTTACTTAATAAGGACAGGTGTTTATAATCTTCACAGAACTGTATTAGATTATTATAACATATTATCATAACATATACATTTGAATTATGACATAACTGCCCATGTACAACCAAAACAACTGAACATACACCTAATGGCGAACGAGTAGTAAGTTATCAGTCGAAACATAGTAACTTTAATGTCATTTCTTCACTCTTGTTGCGAAAGCTGATACACCTTGGGATGAAACGAACAGATTGTGTATAAAAAATTCTACATTTTCCCTCCGACAATTCTTGAAGATAAATAGTTTTTTTGACACAAATTAACAAAGAGTTCCGCATACGCCATGTCTCTTATTGTAAAACGTACAGCTTTTGCTGAGCGGATTGGCATTTAAACATTTGAGGGTACCTTCCGCACTGAAAGCAACCGCATTTCAAGTCAGGAAACATAGAAACTTTAAAATTAATTTGCCAATGAGTACACATGATGCATTGCAATTTCGAAATAGAGTTCATATATCTTATTCTAAAATAATGGAGAATGATGTATCTTTTGCGGAAAAGTATAAATCAATTGTTCACGAATGAAAATACAGTCAAAACAGTTTATCAATGTTCCGCTTCTGTTTTTTTAAGCGTCCCTAATAACATATGCAGCACGAATATTATGCAAAGAATCACACAAATAGTAATTACTAGAACACCTTTTTGCGTTAACAGATTGTCTTTCTGAAACAAAAAAAAATCCGAACAGATTAATGCAGAAATTTCTAATTAGATGTCACTTGTTAATGTATTTAACGGTCTCTCAGCAACATTAAAACAAAGGAGCTTAATGTAATAAACAAAACGGTATAAGTTCTCCAGCACTCGACGACATAGCTTTGTGATTTAGAATCGAATCGAAAATTAAACCCGCAACAATCAAAAGTTCATTCACCGTTTCAGCACTTAACAAAAACAAAAATTGGAACAAATGATGCATTTTTTCTGGCTCAAAGAGTGAAAAAAAAAACAGGAGAAAACATCTTTCACCTCAAAGCAACTGCATCAGGTGCCATAGGTACCACAGTTAAAATACAAAAAAGTAATAGGTAAGAAGCATTTTATCGAAAGAGTTACAGCTTTGTAGGTTTTTCTTCTTATCTGCGTCGTATTTTTTAGATTTCTCTGTAATAGTTTTTGTTCAGCTACATAAAACAAACATCGACAGTTTCAGCGAATCAAACATGGAATGCAGCTGCCATTTTAGATAGGATTGACACTGACAGTCACTTCGGAAATCGTTTTGCATACTAAATATCAGCAAGTATAGTTTTCCTTTACTAAACCTCACTTGATTATTAAATGTAAAATGTCCAAAGCAACCGAGATCACGCCGCCAGGTTTAGGTATCCCTGCTAAAAAGAGTAATGTCTCTGTAATAAATTAATTCGAGTAGATACTTTTCTGAAACATGTAAGCTGCAATGGTGAATATATATTATAAGTTCAATAACTCGACTAACAACTTATATTTTCTATAACTCGACTAAAAATACCATAGACCACTGAATTTCAATATTATAATTACCTCAACACGATATGACTTGGCTGTTTGAACAATTCAGTCTGTTACATTTAGTTACTTCAAAATTGTATGTGCTCCTTGAAATTCCACTTGTTGTTTGGTTATAAACACCGGATGATCTTTTGGAGATTTGCTGGAAAAATATGGTGTTCGAAATAGATCCACTTATGTGCGGCAAATATATGTAAATGAGAAAGTTGAAATATAAATGAAACAGAAAAGAACTGTTTCTACCTGTTGATTACATATTTGAAAGCCGACTAGATCTAAACAGACCGGTTTGTAACATACTGTACTCGGCCATTACTTATGAAAAATATGAAGTTGCTGTTTTGATTCAAACTATAACATTATCAGGAACAAAAACCATTATCACTGAATCAAGCTTTAAAAAGAGTACTGCCTAAAACAACAATTTTTTTTTCAAATGAGAACATAATATTATCATTACATTTGATTCCTCACTAAAACATTATAATATATAAACTGATAAATATTGTTTAACATGTTATTTTGGGGGAAAATGTTTTAGTTTAAGATTTATTCATATTTGTTTCTCTTTTATGATTATTAAGTCGGAATGTTTCTACACCAAACATGGAACGACCGTAGATTTACTTATCAATAATTTCCTAAAATGGATCACCGGAGTTTGATTATCGTCTCATGAACAGTATCTGGATTCCAGATTTATTTGTAGCCAATGTGAAAAATGCTCGATTTCATCTTGAAACAGTTCCGAAAAAACTGTTGCATATCTATCCCGAAGGACAGTTATATACAGCATAGGGTATAGAGAAACTGCGTATTTGCCAGGCATCTTATCTTGTCGTTGCATTCTAAAAATCTTTAAAGGAGCGATTGAATGTATAGAAAAAATATTAGTGACAATTAATGGCGAAATTATGTTTTAGCGTAAACATTTCCCCTAATTCTGTAGGATGCTGATTCTCGTTTGAAAAATTCTGCAGAACAGTCGTGTATATGTTCGAATCTAAGATAAGCTTTATTGTGATAAAGATTTTAAAGCTCGGCTGATTTATTTTCATTTCGTTTTGAGTATAATCCGAAGATTCGTGTTTTAAATTTCTTTTAAATTTGTTTGCTTGCTTGTTTCCTTTTATCCAATATGATTTAAGACCTTTTATAACATGGACAGAACATGATTGTAGAAGAAATGTAGAAGTCCTTATATTTTTAAAACATATCTTGGTCACTGTTTTTTACAGACTATCGGCGACACTACAGTGCAACATGGACTTGCAGAAATATCCATTAGACTCCCTGGTGTGCTCTGTGATAATGGAAATCTGTGAGTTCTGGTTTAGTTACTTCAATATTTTTAGTCATTGGATTAATGGACAATTACATTTTATTAACAATTCTTTCATATATAACTAATTTTTGTAAGTTATTCATTCTAGATGTAATATTAAAACATTGAACTGATGCCGTAAAGAGCTTTTTTTTCTTTGTTCGAAACCTATACTACTTATTCTTACTCCCTAGATAAGAAATACCACAGCTATTCTAGCATAAATATATGGGGCTCTAATTGTATTAATTTATACGACTTTTTCTAGACGGGTATAGCACAGACATTCTTGAATTTCGGTGGAAGCCAAGCCCGATAACCAGGGATAAAAGAATTCAATTAGCCTGTTTTATCTTGGAGAGTTGAGGACATTTCAATGTGATAAGCAGTATTTTGAAGTCGATATAATCAAAAAAAGTTATATTGATTCAATTACATTAAAAATGATCTTGCGTTTTAATTGCTTAATAACAGTTTTAATCTAGCAACGGACAAAGCGCTTTTATCTGTTTTGTTTTTGGAAATATTTTAGTACCGTTTGACACCTGCTAAATCAATATTTTCTTTGAGTACATAATATCGTTATTCTGTTGACTTTGGTACAATATAATTTACACAAAAAATGATACTACAGCTTATCGAAGTTTCGTAGCTTCCATTAGCAGAGATTACATTCAATCTAATATTAAAAATATAACACGTACTGGTGTTCTCAGGTACATTTGGTTATATATGATGCACGTTTGCGTTTAATCGCAAAAGCGCATTTTTCATTTTATCTGTTAACTTAATTAATATGAAACTACTGTCCTCAGCGAATAATTATTTAATCCTACAAAGTCGATTTATTTCTTTTACAGAATTTAGTATTTAGTTGAGTAAACACATGTCGAGCAATTCGTCTTATAATCAGTTGTAAATAAATTATGTATTAGGGTAGTTGTGTATTTTCATTGCAGTGAACTACAAGTGTCTCACGGCAGAATTTGAACTCATCAGAAGCTTTGGGTACTATAACACGCAGATATATATTCCTAGCATACTAACTGTTTGCCTATCTTGGGTGTCATTCTGGCTTGACGTCGATGCTGTACCCGTAAGAATTTCTCTAGCGCTGTTCACTTTGCTAACAATGACGACACAAAGTGCTGGAGCGAGATCGTCTCTGCCGAAAGTTTCATATATAAAAGGTAAGTTGGAAGTGAGATATGTGAACAAATGAAAACGTCCTTATGTGGAACTAGTTCAAGTTCTTTAGAACGCCTCAAATGACCTTATCCGAAGAGAATAGAAACATCACATGGTTCAAAATGTTTGTAACTGGTAAACTGGCAAACATTTGCACTAAACTAAAGAATTTTTCAGTGTCTCGTAAAACGTTTTGCTTGTAGTTGTTGTTGTTGTTTTGTAGGAATTGAGTTTCAGTTAAGACTAAATAAGTTTGCGGAAATAGTTTTATGGAATGGATGCGAAGTGCTTTTGAAGTCAAGCTTTTAATCATTAAATCATAATACTCCTACCTCCTCTTTGATGGTACTTTTTATAGCTCTGGTTGTTATTGCTCTGCTCTTTTCCGTAGTACTCTTGGAAAAAAAACGTTACTTTGGATTAGTAGGTATTTGAATTTTGTTATAACAAGGAAGAAATGTTATCTTCATTTCCTCAACCCTTTTTCCAGGTATCGATGTCTGGATGGCAACATGCCTGCTGTTAGTGTTAGCCGCTTTGATAGAGTTTGCGTTCGTCAACGTACACTCACGTGTGGAGTAACAGAAACGACAAAGCTGTATGGGAACACAGAAACTACAAAATGGAAGCAGTACTGAACAGTCCGAAGTATGATTTTATATAGACATCATTCCTTAAGACAGTAACTGTTGTTATTTTTTATCATTATTTTATTGCTATCTTCCAAGTCTTACCACATATGTAACATAACAGTAACAGAATGCTATGAAAACTCTATACTTTTGAACTGCAAGATTAAGCAACGGATTTAATTTATATAATATTATAAAAGAAGTTTCAGATAAAAATAACATAGTTGCAAAGGTAGATTTTTAACATTTAAGTTCTCTAAGAAAGCAAAAACACGTGTTAAAAGTCTGAACGAAAAAGGCATTTAGCTTCGTGTATTTATTCATAAAGTTCTCCTTATAGTATTTAATATTCCATTTTTCAATATTGAATTTACTCTTGGAAACTTTTGGACAATGTCATATTTAAAGTTTTGTAACTTAATGTCATATTTTCTAGTTTATACAGGTATTTATATGTTTTATGTGTAAAACATGTTTTCTCACTGATACTTCATTTCAGGCTGATTACTCAGCAAAGCGCCAGTCTAGATTCCATATGTTTATGCCAAGCCGAGAAAAAGCAAGAACCTGTGACCGCATCTCTAGAATTGCATTTACTTCTGTGTTTGTGCCTTTAATATAATATACTGGAGCGTTTATGTATTTTGGACTCCTGCACATACAACATTTTCTTGAGTTACAGATGCTGTAAAGGTGAAACAGATATAACCTTCAGTTCGCTTTTTAGTGAGTTCTGGTTCGCTTGGAGTGAATAGTGTTCGGGTTGGCAATGAATATTCAGTGAAGGCTTTCAGTAGATATGTTTGGAGTACGTCGCTTTGCCTACTTGCTACACGCACAGTTTTAACGAATATTCTAAAAAAAATATCGAACATGTATGTCTGAAGACTTCATAAATGTGTAGTAACCGATATTATTGTTCTGAATTCTTGCGGTATTTTGAAAGAAAAGAAATAAAAGCGCTGAAACTAATTGAGGCAATGTACTTTGGACACAACTGAAAACTGGACCTGTTTAGATTTAAATTACTTGACTCTAAATGCTTCATAAAATGGCTTAACATAGTGAATATATCATTACTCAAAGGCTATGTTTCCAGGAAATGCTGGACTCGAGCTGGTTGACAAAAGGCAGTTGCAAAATAGTATGCAATAATGCTAAAATTTCTAAAACAGAAAAACAAAATGAAATCTATACACTACATGTTTATGTTAAGTGTGTTTTGGTATGCTTGCAGCATCACTGTTACAGTACTGTTTGATTGTTCTTGTTTCTTGTTATATGCAATATATATGCGAATTATTAGTACAAACTGTATAAGAGTTAAGTGAACTTTAAACACACAAAGCAAACATAAAATATTTTCTTATTGGTTGTTATCCTTTAGACCATATGTTTTTATGATCAACATATTTATTGTCTTGATAGTGTTAAAAAAAACTTTTAAAACAGTCCGATTTAATCACTTAGATAGTATCTGGACTCCTCAGTAGAAGAAGAGAGCAAGATAAAATGTAGCAAGACAAATATAGTTGAATATTTGGAAAAAAATATTATCAAATTATTATCATTACTGTATTGTGTGCCAGCTATAGTATCACAGGACAAGTGCCATTACTGCAAACAAACGTGAAAGAAACAAAGAGAGTCTATGGTAAGTTATTGAAAAGGGCTTATGTTGGACCCATAAGGTATTTTAACGAAATAATATGGCCTTATTAGGAAATCAAAGTGATTCATTTCAGTTATTCCAAATACATAAATAGGATATAAATTGTTATCATAGTATTAAAGAGGTGTGTCTACGTTTCTTACTTTCAATAATCTTCACGTCTGTCAACCTTATGTCGTTTCACGAAATGACAGACCTTACTATTCAAACATATAAATAGAAATTCACAGGAAAGAGAACAAACTACACGAATATGCAATTCACCATTAACTTGTTACATTGATTGCGTTTCACGAAGCATGCAGTTTATGCAAGTTGTACTCTTATTCGTTCCATAAAATTCGATGTAAGGGAAGAGTTATGCATTGCAAATCATAGGTTTTATGAATGTGATGTCCATGTCCTAGTTTTTATCCTGATTTAAATTTCAAGTTCCTGATAACGTCAAACATTCCTAATTCAAATCTTTTGATTAAATCACGTTTTGGTGCTTTTGTAAGATTTGGACATCTTGTCATGAAAAAAATCCCGTATGTAAAGCTAATGTAAAAAAATTCAGGTGTATCAAAGATTTGAAATGAAAGAATCAGTGTGTGTGATGGAAGAATAATGTTTCACGTGAAAGGTGTGTGATGGAAGATCAACATTTCACGTTGAAGGTATGTGACGAAAGAATCAGTGTTTCACGTGTGAAGTATGTGATGGAGTAATCAATGTTTTGCGTGTAAGGTGATGGAAGAATCAATGTGTGTGTTGGAGAATCAATTTTTTCACGAGAAAGGTGTGTGATGGAAGAATAATGTTTCACGTGTAAGGAGTGTGCTGTAAGAATCAATGGTTCACGTGTGATGTCTGTGATGGCAAAATCACTGTTTTGAGTGTAAGGAGATGGAAGAATCAATGTTTTACGTGTATTTAAGATGTGTGATGGAAGATTCAGTATTTCACGTGTGAGGTCTGTGATGGAAAAATCACTGTTTTGCGTGTAAGATGATGGAAGAATCAAAGTTTCATGTTTGTTAAAGGTGTGGGATGGAAGATTCAGTATTTTACGTGTAAAGAATATGATGTAAGAATCAATGTTCCACGTGTGTTGTGTATGATGGAAAAATCAATAAATCTACATATATCACCATTTTGAGGAACGGCGTCATTTACTGTTGTTAATGTTGTCAAGTTATATCAAATGCAATAGTTTCTCCTTAACGACGGTTTAGTCTTATAGATTGTTAATGCAAATTATTTTTGGTAGCTGTACTACCTGTATATATTTATGTGTTACCTTTAATATAATTCCATTCTTAAATCAACGTGACTATTTACAATTTTTCTTCTGTCAGTCAAATATTGATAATAATTATTGTCTGCGGGTTTTATTAATTCAAAAATCGAAAATGAAAAGCTACCTACAAAGTTGATACGCATCAGAAAGGTCAAACAACTGTATGTATTACTTTTGCCTTATAAACAAACAAAACAATAAGTTACATTAAGGAATGATCAGTACCAAGTCTTGTTATGCATAACTTTGGCATTTTCCAGTTTAATGATTTTGTCAGAGTTATGGCCCTTTAATGATTTTTATTTGTAAAGTTTGTCCAGACTACTTCTCTACTACTGCTAAAGCAATTCAAATGAAATGTTACAGGATTAATCAGTAACTCAAGTACTTGCACATATTTAATGGGTTTTGCGGTTGAATGATTTTTGGCTGAGTTATGGCTCTTTAAAGAAAAAGGCTTTTTGGGCCATTAATGATTTTTGTGTTGCAGGCTTCACAGTAGCTGCAACATGCTACAAACTAGCCATGACATAAAGGGATTACTTTTCCATCATCTGTGTGTGTGTGTGTCCGTCCGTCTGTCACAAAACTTGTCCGGACTACTCCTCAAAAACTACAGCGAATTCATCCCAACTTTACAGGAATAATCAGTACCAAGTCTTGTTTTGCATATCATCGACATGTTCCAGTTCAATGATTTTTGTCAGAGTTATTGCCTTTTAATGATTTTTATATTTAAGGTTTGTCCAGACTACTTCTCTACTACTACTAATGCAGTTTGAATGAAATTTTACAGGATTGATCGGTACCTCAAGTTCTTGCTCGTATCTAATGGATTTTTTGGTTGAATGATTTTTGGCTGAATTATGGCCCTTGAATAAAAAAGGCGTTTTGGCCTACAAACTGTCCAATCACCTCTCAACACAACTGCTTAGTTGGCTATTCTCAGGTGACACATGTAATCACTTATCGCCCTTGTTATGCCCCCGGCCAAGATAATGGCCTGCAGGCATATAGTGTTTACCCTGTCTGTGTGTGTATGTGTTTGTGTGTGGGCATATACAATAGATGTTAGTAAATTTGTTGTGCATGTTTCGATTTCGAAATAATTTGGAATAAGTGATCATCATATTAAGTTGATCTTTCCCATGCAAGAAATATGTTGCTCGCTCAAAGGTCAAGGTCACAGTGGACACTTAAAGGTTTGGCTTATTCCTTTAATAGATGGATATAGTGAAAAAGTTGTTTGTGTCTGGCTCATAACTTTGTTGTGCATTGTTGGATTTCAGAATAATATGGCATAAGTGATCATACAAAGTCAATGTGTCTCATGCAAGAAATATGTTGCCCGCTCCAAGGTTTAAGGTCACAGTGGACACTTGAAGTTTTGCTAATTCCTTATATTCTTTTCAGCTCTATTTAAAAATGTGAAGGCACATATGTAACATAAGGTCATGTTTGTTTATTTAATTGTTAATTTATTGCTGTTCTTTTATTGGTCTTTTTTTAAAGAAGTCATTGAATGATCATATCACAGATTTAACCCAGGGGCATGATCTACATGTTAATTATGAGATGCTTAAGTGACTTTTCTTGCCAAAATGATGATGTATATTTCAGGGGAAAGATTTGAAGATTGAAGTATGTTTTGCACTGTGCCAGTCATCTACCTTTAAATTTTATATTTCAGTTATGAAACTGTACCAAGAGTTCTTTGAAAAAGGGCTTCCTGAAGAAGTTTGGAGAGAAGAATAAAAGTGGACTTCCAGATAATAAACCAGCTTGTTCAAATGTAGTGAATGCATCATGTCTAGGACTTTACTGCAAACATCTGTGTTTACTCATCTATATTGACTCCTATTCAAAGTTTTGTTGTTCAGAAACTAGTTAAACTAGATTTTAGGGGTCATATTATTGGCCCAATATTCATGAATTTTGTCAAACGGAATGTTGTGAGTTCAAAACTTGGTCATGATGCCTTAAATAACTGGAAATCAATGGAATTCCTGGTGAACACTTTGAAATGACACTTTTCACCCAACCTTTGTCAAGTTCATCATGACAACCTTCTTGAACCTTGCTCGAAATCTTTGCCATGATGATGTTTTGGGTATGTTGGAAACTTGATTTTAAGAATCCAAAAGTTTGTAACTTAAGATTTCAGAATTGTTATGCTGGCATAACATCAGTATATTTCTTTACTCTGAAATTTCAGATTTTGTTATGCCGGCATAACAATTAAAATGTTTGAAGCTGTAAGAATTTGGAACTTGAAAAGTTTGAGTTTTAAAATTTGTAATCTGCAAATTTTTTATAACTCTTAAGATTTCAGTTTTATTATTCCAGTATAACGTTTGAGTAATTGTTACTTTAAGAATTCCGAATGATTTTCTTAAGTTATCAGAATTTGTTATGCCGGCATAACATTTGAATGTTTGAAGCTTTTAGATATTAGAATTTGAAAAGTTTGAGGTTTAAAATTTGTTATTCCGACATAACATCTGAAATTTTTTATTACTTTAAGATTTTATTTTTATTATTTCAGTATAGGATTTGAATATTTGTTACTTCATGAATACAGAATGATTTTCTTTTGATTTCATAATTTGTTATGCCAGCATAACATTTGAATATTTTGTTATTTTAAGATTCAGACTTTGTAAAATTGGTTTAAGATTTCACAATTTGTTATGCCGGCATGTCATTTGAAAGTTTGTGTTTAAGGAATCCAAAAGTTTGAAACTATATAAAGATTTCAGAATTTGTTATGCCGGCATAACATCAGAATATTTCTTTACTCTGAAATTTCAGATTTTGTTATGCCGGCATAACAATTAAAATGTTTGAAGCTGTAAGAATTTGGAATTTGAAAAGTTTGAGTTTTAAAATTTGTAATGCCGGCATAACATCTGAAAATTTTTTATTACTTTAAGATTTCATTTATATTATTCCAGTATAGAATTTGAGTATTTGTTACTTTAAGAATTCCAAATGATTTTCTTAAGATTTCAGAATTTGTTATGTCGGCTTAACATTTGAATATTTTGTAATTTTACAGTTCAGACAATGTAAAATTGGTTTAAGATTTCAGAATTTGTTATGCCGGCATAACATTTGAATGTTTGTATTTTAAGAATCCAAAAGTTTGTAACTTAACATTTCAGAATTTGTTATGCCGGCATAACATCAGAATATTTCTTTTCTCTGTTTTCTGATTTTGTTACTTTAAGAATTCCAAATGATTTTCTTAAGATTTCAGAATTTGTTATGTCGGCTTAACATTTGAATATTTTGTAATTTTACAGTTCAGACAATGTAAAATTGGTTTAAGATTTCAGAATTTGTTATGCCGGCATAACATTTGAATGTTTGTATTTTAAGAATCCAAAAGTTTGTAACTTAACATTTCAGAATTTGTTATGCCGGCATAACATCAGAATATTTCTTTTCTCTGTTTTCTGATTTTGTTATGCCGGCATAACAATTTAAATGTTTACAGCTGTAAGAATTCGGAATTGGAAAAGTTTGAGTTTTAAAACTTGTTATGCCGGCATAACATCTGCATTTTTTTATAACTCTTAAGATTTAAGTTTTATTATTCCGGTATAAGGTTTGAATATTCGTTATACTGTATGAATTCAGAATGATTTTCTTTAGATTTCAGAATTTGCTAGCAGGCATAACATTTGAATATTTGCAACTTTAAGAAATTAGAATTTGAAAAGTTTGAGGTTTAAAATTTGTTATGCCGGCATAACATCTGAAATTTTTTTATAACTTTTAAGATTTCGGTTTTATTATCCCAGTATAAGGTTTGAATATTTGTTACTTTAAGAATTCAGAATGATTTTCTTTAGATTTCAGAATTTGTTATGTCGGCTTAACATTTGAATATTTTGTAATTTTACAGTTTAGACTTTGTAAAATTGGTTTAAGATTTCACAATTTGTTATGCCGGCATAACATTTGAATATTTGAAGCTTTTAGAAATTAGAATTTGAAATGTAAGAGGTTTAAAATTTGTTATGCCGGCATAACATCTGAATCTTTTTTTTATTACTTTAGATTTCTGTTATATTATTCCAGTATAAGGGTTGAATATTTGTTACATTAAGAATTAAGAATAATTTTCTTTAGATTTCAGAATTTGTTATGCCAGCATAACATTTGAATGTTTTATCATTAAAAAAGAATAAAGTTTCATGATTTAACGCATTGATTTTTGTCTGTTTTTATTGAGTTGGTGTTAAATATGTAAAAAAATGCTTCATTTTCATAGGGTAAAAATGCAGAAATCAGCATTTTAAATGGGATTGAATGAACTTGATGAATTGATAATGGATAATGTGTCTGCTAGATCGACACAACTGATATCTTTCTTTGATGAAAATAGCAGCATATTTCAAAGAATCATCTCCAGATTACAATTTAATGCAACTGTAAAACAATGTGAACAACTGTCATATCAAATATCTTCGAAGAAATCTGTTAATCAAAATTGATATCAGATAAGGTCCGATTTGCATTTTGATAACTTAAAGAAGTTTCTTAAAGTAAAAGCAACTTTTATGTTTAACTCTGCTTCGTTAGTCCTTAAAAGAGGTACACTTACTTTTATACACTCTTTTATGAATTTTTGTAATCTGCATACAATAATATGGTGTGAATGCTTTTAAATGTCTTACACTTAAACTGCAAACAAATAAATTTATCCATTTAAGATAATGTAATGATAACTTGAACGCGGTAAGACCTTCATTAGGACAAACGGATTAAGATTATGGTATTTAGCATGAATCCATACATTCAACTAAAATTCTTATTTCAGCTAAGATAGGCCATACTCTATCAGTAGTATTAATTTATTTTCCTTCTTCTGATAAAAAAGTCAGAAACTTGAGAAAGAATTGCTTGTTAGTTTTTGAGATGTTGATGAAAATATCTTGGGGCAAAGTAACGCTATCATTTGATGTCTTGTATTTAGGGTTTTTGTAGCTGAACTCATCCCGCAGACAAACACCTGACAACTATCCTTTTGAAAATTTATTTAATTTGTATAACATATGTTTGTTGTTGCCAGCAGAAGAGTTTCAGCAATAATGGTACATTTTGAAAAACATTTGCTGACATGATCACATTCTCTAACAGTCGACGATTTCGAATTAAACTACACTTATGAAAGCTATAAAAGCCTAAAAGTTTTATCCTTCTTTGCAAACTCTTTGTAAAATACAATCGATAACGCTTTTATTCCTTCCATTATCATAAAATGTATTGATATTTTCTTCCTACTGGTGCTTCATAAGACATAAAGCCTTTTGTAGACAACACAAGAGAATGCAGATCAATGTGACATAACTATCTTGTCACACTGAATTTAAAAAAAAAAAATGCTTACTGTTATGTTTAGATATTTTACAATTAAGACCGGATGGTGTTTGTTGGTGCCTTCTTCTGAATTTGTTCCTTCTTTATGATTGAAAACTGTAAAAGATATCAAAACATATTATTGTTTCATATACACAGCATGTGTTCTTTACTGTTCACTGTGTGTAGAAACGATTCAAAACAACATATTAAAAAGTTCTCCTGGTTTTTGAAAACAGGATACAAAAACTCCTATCTGAATTACTGGAAGAAAAATTGTCCGAACAAATGTAAATAAGTTTGTAAAGAAAAAAAACTCGCAAATGCAAAAGGCAACAGTTTTCCGTCTTTGCTGTTTTAGTGTGTCCGATATGTTACATAGACAATGATTGTATTGTTGGCATCAGCAGAGGTGTCACAAGTCTTGAGTTTTCATCAGATAACATCATATTCTAATAAATTCTCGAGTCTTCATCTTTAAACAGCAGGAAAATATTTGGTTTCCTTAATATTGCAGTATTAGTATTTCTAACTGTATCCATAACTGTAGGAAAAGTCAGACAGAAAATGTGCAGAGGATGTTTAGTTTCTGTTGCCCTTAAAACCTCTTATGTTATAGTGACGCTATCCTTCGGTATATCAAATCTGATATGCTTATACTTAAAAGCAATAGCATGTACTATCTGCTAAAATTGTATCAACGGTTTCTCCGACTGTGCCGACTGTGTTTATAAAAGGTTACAATTTTAGAAGGTATGGTAAAAGGAATGAAATATGACTGAGGTATTTTGGACAAAATCTTCTTGTACATTGACAGAGCTTTTTTTGTAATAAAACACATGTAGGTCAGACAATTGAAATACCAATATGATTTCGCTGCATATAATTGTACTTAAGGCATTTGTTTTCTTTAATATGCGGATTGTTTGAATTATCATAATTTGAGAGAGAATCTGCTATAAACCATCGATATGTATCATATAATCATTTTCTGCCTAGGAATGTCAGTTGATCAATATGTTATATTATTTTGTATGTAAATGTTTGTATGTTAATGTAATATTTCTCTACATACACGCTTATGCAATTAAATGCTGTGTTTTTTCATGACTTTGTTTTTTTTCTGTTTCTGGTATATATGCTTTCTAGACATTAAGACTTCAGACATATTGAACACTTCTACTGCAAAAACGAAATCTATGTCTTACATGTAAAACGTTAAAACAATTTCCCGATTTTTCAGCATGTATGTAACTGTAGAGGGGGAATACAGGTGCAACGAGGCAGAAATGAAAATTCACAACGAAATGTGTATACTTCTTGTGAGATACGTGTACCTGAAACCAATTACACTTTTTTCAAATGTAGTTTCGTGAATACTAAAATCACTGTCATTAACTTGTCAAATACGACTTAAGTAGCATTGATCGCTTTTAGCAAAGCACGCGGCATTTCTAAGACATCCACCAAATCTATTGGAGCTAGAGAATTGAGAGTGCATTACGGCTGTCCATCGCTGTAATGATGCTTTCAAAGCCCAATGTTATCGGTTTCTGAACTAGCAACCTTTTCTCTTATGGTATCTTTTTTATATTTTTATTTTTGTTTTTTTTAAATAGAGGTGCGTGATTTAATATACCACAGAACAAAAAAAGAATGTGACAGACATTAGAAAAACTTAATACTACTTGCAATGACTCATTCAATTACAACTTGATTTCGAATGTATCTTTTTTCTCTTACAACATTTTGTTTTGAAGAGAGAAGGAGGGAGGGGGCGGGGGTAAACGCAAAGATATTCGACAACTGAGAACCTATGTAAATGGCAGTTATTGCAATCCTGTCTGAGACGAAACGTGAACTGGAATATTGATAATTGAAGGGACTTAAAAAAGCCAAGGTAAGAATGAACAACAAAGTTAGGCATTTATATATTGTTTGGCTGACAATTGTTATCAACATTTTATAGTTTGTAAAGCTCTTTTACTGAATATTGTGTCAACTGTTAGCGATTCAATTGTGTTTATCTTTAAAGTGTACATTTTTGCTTCAGTTTCCGATTTACCATAGATTTTATTGTAAACTGTTTAAACTGATCTATTATGATCATCTCATACCACTACCCGTCTATTTCACTTTTTGCCCTAACATATTTAAATTGAAAGGAAATATCTCTTACATATTATCAGTCAGACTTTTATTTCAAATGGATTTAAATTTGTTTGTTTATCTTACATACCTTTCTAAAGTGGCTTGATATACGGAATTGTGGAACCATTCGTAAGTTTTACTTACTAACTACATACATTGCATAAGGGGCCTTTCAAAAGCTGATGTTTCAGCGTCTGGAAATATTACGCACTACGCAGAGAAGGGGATGAAACACTGTTGACACAACTGGTTAATGAGAAATCTGAAGTTACCTCCCCTTACTGTAAGTTATCAAATGAATAATGTGGAACGAGAAAAATCAAATCCATGGCAGGTAGGAAATGGAGATTTAAAAACCTTAAGACACAATTTTTTCATGACGTAGATTAAAAAGCATTAACCGTCTTTAAACTATCCCTCTTAAAGAATAATTAATTACATAATGTCATTTACTATACATAATATTAAAACATTGAAAAATGCTACCTTGAAACAAAATTTAATTAGCACGAATAAGCTCACGTGTAATACAAGAAATGCCAAAGTGAACCTTTTAGGTTACCTTTGTTTTCTGCGAATGACCTGTTCGATATTTTTCAAGTAGAAACGAGTGTTTAAAGAAGTATTTTATCAGCAAACAACGTTTCATTTTACACCAAGGACACTTGGATTTTTGACACATGAAGTTAATCAATTTAAAAATTGGTTGAATAGTTATTATTTTAGACACAAACTAAATATACCTATCAAATTTTGATACTATTCACTTTGTCAGTATTGTTTTGTAGATTTATTATGTTGAGACGTAAATATGTCAATTTTATCAATTATGTTTATGTTAGTTTTTTTAAGTATTGGTTATGTTGTGGCTGATTTTGCAGGAGAGGCCACATACGTGGTAGAGGTGTACACCAAAACGGTGGGTCTCGTGGTAAGTCTATTATTCTTTTATTGTGGTACAGGCCGTCGTCTCCTTAATGTATTAGCTCTGAGGAACCAATTCTTCAGAATGCGACTTGAGTACGCGTTTCTAACCAAACGGTGGAAAATTTGCTTCGTGATGCTGGTTTGAATGTCAGACTAGTACAGGCCATTTATATATGTGCGCTTGTAATGTCTGGAGAAGGGAGATAAAGCGTTTTCCTCCAGTCTGTGCCGAATTGCTTGACCGTTACGGTGGTAGGCCTGTCAGTGTATGGGCGGGTATCAGTGTGAAGGAAAATCACCTGCGCATAATTGACAATGGCACGCTGACAGCTATTGCTGTTCAATCAACCCAAAAAGACCGGATCCGAACGATCACCAGAATATTGTGACGCTTTAGTTAATGCGGATTCGTATCATACTCAATACTGAAACTCGTTTTACACTGAACATCTTTCTATAATCTCAACATTGTACATTTTAGAATCACCTTTTAGGCAACTGTTCGCGCGACGCCTTATTTGGACCCATCCAACAGCCTCGCTTAAATTATTCGGTTCTTTATTCTGTTTTACTGTTCATTGACAATTATTGCATTATCATTAATTAAATTCGATCAAAATGTACTTTCAGCTAGACTTTAGTTAAATTTCATCACTTCTTTTTCAAATCGACTTGTAGGCTATTCTCTTTTAGTCATTAAACTATCAACACCTTTTTTTTAAATATTTAAATTAAAAGTTACGCTTTTCTTACGCGGCACATAAAACTACTTAAAACACTTTTTCACAGGTAATGGTCACATATTGAATTTATAGTTATACAGAGATGATATAGTCCACCTTTATCTAAGCAATTTCCTCCCTGAAAATACGACAATTTAATGTAAAAAATGACTTTTTTCTTATGGAAACACAACACCAAAGTCTTAAAATATGTTTTCCGGTCTCGACTTTCTTGACCGCGCAAAAAAAGGTTCGATTTTCCGAAATAAATATACATTGTGTCAAAACTGCTGCAATAAATTAGTGAAAAATCAAAACATTCTTCTTGTTTGAACAGATCTTCTAAAATGTTTCAGAATATATGTTCAAAATCCACTCTTTGGTTCCCACAGCACATATGTACACCAGTAGACAATGTTGAAGACAAGAAAGGTGAGTGGGAACACAATACGAGACAACCGGTCAACATTTCTTGCCTTCTCACGATCTTCTTTCATAATCCTTCGCAGGTCAAGCTGCTTCAGGTATCCAGGAAACTTCAACTGAAATGAAAAATAAAATGATTTCAAAAAGTAGATTATTGTGTGCTGCTTTAGAACGTACAAGACAAGTAAGAATATATATAATTTTCTATTGATAAACAGTTACGTTCCCATCCCTCTTTAGGTTATAAATCAAGAATAAAACATGTATCTTCTTACTTTCAACACAAAATTACTTCAATCTCAAAACCATGCAATAGTTTTGTTAAATATTAAAAAGTATTGTAATTGATATACAGCTTTGTTCCCATCCGATTAATCTCATAAAACACAGTTTACCTTAGCTTTCTTTTCTTTCAACACAAAATGACTTAAATATTAGATTATGAAACAATATCTTATTATCTGCCAGTATCTTGTGTAAAAGTGTCTTCAATTCTTCAAAATTCGTCTTTTCGCAATCTGGAAAATTCTGACAAGGATCATACAAATAAAGACGTGTTTGGCCTTTCTTGACATAGATTAAACTCTGGTTTTGTTTCATTTCGGAATCCATTATTGAATTACTAGAACAGAATAAAGCAAGACAGTATTTTTTTTCTTATAGAATTTGCACCTAACCTTTTCTTTCCAAATGCGCCTGTGCTCTTTCTCTCCACAAGGTTCATGGTCGAGTACCGGACTTGTTGCATCGCTCTCAGTGTCAGGCACCGGGGAACCAGCCGCAATGTGTTCTATTTCCATCAGCCTTCGTCTCTTCTCTACTCTGGACAGCACGTTGACGTAGGCAAATTGGACCATGGCGAGGAATACGAATCCCAAACAAACGGCCATCCACACATCTATAGCTGTAAACATGATAAAACTATAAAATATATGCAAACAATATAAATACACATCTAAAATGTTTCCTGAATTCACAGCTATTGTAAAACAGCCATTGAAGTTTGATTTTTCCTTTTCCTGTTCTGCAGGTCTATCCACAATATGTAAACAACTGCCAAAACAGCACTGCTTGAATTCATCTAACAAGATCTCTAGATTCTTTTTAAAGTCATTATTTTAGCTGCAAATAAAAGATTAGTCCCTATGTTCTTCTGGACTCAGAATACTTGGAAAAAGCATGAAATAACTAATGACGACAGCTCGGTTTATTGAAACGATCAAAAGATCATGGTTCACTATAACACGATGAACTTAATCACCTTTCAGGTACGACACCTTCGGAAGATTATTTCTCGCTCCGGCACTTTGTGTCGTCATTGTCAACACTGTAAGGAGTCCAAGAGATATTCGAGCTGGGACCGCCTCAATGTCCAGCCAGAATGACATCCATGACAGTAACACTATCAGAATGCTTGGAATGAAGACTTGAGTGATGTAATATCCCATGCTCCGCTTCATCCAGAAATCAAATCTCACACATGAATATCCGACTTTGTGAAGGGAAAAGAAAGTGATTTGTTTGATTACCAATTAGCATCGTATTTTGACCGAAACTTTTATATAATACATGATATCTGCTTTGTACTACTATTTCTTGGAGCTCTGGTTCACTCTTGGAACAATTAAGGACATTGACCATCGTGATAAACATCAGCATGCAATGCTGTCAAAACATTTTCTTAAAACAGCGAAACTAAATAACAAACCATACCTCCATAATAGACCTTGTCACATTGCTTTGTAGTGAAATTCTCTAGGAAAAACTGAGGAATCTTCATAGTTTTCTCCATGTCGATGGATTTTTCATCCCATTTGAATCTTAGCGTTTTAGTGGTATAACCATCTACAGAAAAAAATCAAAATATCTTTCCGCCACAACTACGTCAGTCGTTATGCCATTAAATGGCCCTGAGTTGGAAGGAATTATGTTGTAAGAGTGTCATTTTAAATTCCGCCAAAAAGTGAAGGTATTTTTAATTTTCGGCGAGACAACTGGTCAGTAATTTTAAAGCGATTACTGAAAGTTGGTTACATGCATTGAGAAAAGTTTTGACGTAATTATTGTTGAACAAGCGTGTCTGTATTCAAAACGGACTTACATTATGTTTTTTTTCTTTATGTTCAATATCCAGGAGGTACTCTGAGTTCATCAAGAGTGATACTACCTACCATAAAAAAGCAATACAAACATGACCAAATACAATATAGTTTTGACCAAATTAGAGCTAATGATATAAAAAGATAAACAGCTTGTACATAGTATTAGCTTACAGCTTTCCATCTCGGCAAAACAGTGTTGTCGGTCCATCGGGAATTTTCGTAGGTCAAAGTTGCATTTGATTGTGGCTGTGATCCTAAAAACACATTGTAAGATTAAAAAAGTACTTGCAAATAAATTAACAGTTTAGTTGAGAATTATATTAACGATTCCCTTAATCTCGCGGTAAGAAACGTCATATATACAATTTCATTATAGTAATTTCAATTACCTTTATGTTTCTTAGTTCTAAAAATTTTACATTCAGCATAATATCTTGCGTTTACCTGAGACTGTACTGAATTGTTCCATCTGGATACACATGCATCAGTTTGTTTGGAACCGTGACTTGATGTACCGAGGCAGCTTTCTCGGCCGGAATATAAAGGTCAGGGATCCAGACTTTAGCTATAGATGTTGTGTCGAGCTCAAGGGATCGCATACCTGTAAGTTAAGGTTAATATATGCTATAGTTATACGCGTAGAAATATGTAGCTTTATTTAGTCACTCTCAAAACAAAGTAAAACAGAAAAGGGAAATTCTTTGCAGTGATTTTGTTTTCATGTTTGTAGGTGTTTTTTTATCAACTTTTTGATTTAACAGACAATGTTTTTATGAGGCATATGCACTAACAGTTTTAGCCACTGTATTTTTCGCTTTAACAAATATTTATCAGTGTATTCAAACACTGGAATCAGACCGAAGCAAAATATGTAGTCATCTAAGACTTATCCTTGTTTGCCTAAATTAAAAAATCTAGTAAAACAATAGTTGCAATATACCTTCTGAAAATTAACCTTTTTTATAAAGAATAATAGTCTCGTATTGAATTACCTTGAACAGGTGAATATTTTAGGCGGGAATCTGACCAGCTCTGCCTCAGAAACATACTAAGCGAGTAATCCTGAAAATTTAAAACAAATAACATATACAGTTAAACTTGAAATCTAATATCATATACATTTTGCTAGGGGAAGAAAAATTTTGATAGATAAACTTGCAAAAGTAAAATGTACTTTAATAACACGATTTACATATGTGTCACCAACAAAAACTATAAGGGCATATATATTTAAAAACGGACATTAGACAAACGTTATGTGTGTAATGAATTTATATCTTCCTAGGGTCTCGTGACTGTTTGATCAATGGCAATAAATGCTCATTAGAAGAAAAGTATATTAACATATTAGGTAGATCCTGATTTTTGTATACTTTATCTCTGTAAGTGAAGCTGGTCCTTTGACAAGATGATAAAAGGCCTATTTTTCCAAGTAATGTTTTGTTTGTTTTAAAGATCAGTTCTATATTTTCTAAAACCTTTTCTTACAAAATATGAATTCTGAATATTGTAAGGGATACAATAAACTGAAAGATTATACCATGTGTGTTTCACTAACTGTGTCAATACTTGTAACAAACACTTGAACGGTGACATTTGTTGATCCCCCTGTGAAATATAAAGGTTAGTATGAACTGTAGTGTGAAAGTACGTTCACAATGAAGATAATAAGAAATTAAGATAATAACGTCATCGATCAAATGAGGTCATTGTTCACGTCAAACAGAGACGTCGAATCCATTATCGTTTGTCTAAAGAGAACATTTCGAGATGAAATTGCTGTAATAACAGGATCTTCGCCTTGTATAAGTTTCTGAAAACAGTATGCAAAACCTTCATGCAAGATCAATGTGCATTATTTTGTGGACAAATATAAGAACTTTTTAAGTTCGTTATTATTTTACAGGAAAATGATCGACCAACACATGATAATGATCTGTTTAAATTGTCCAAAACGTGCATCGTACAGAATAAAGATTAATTACGAATTAACAAAATAAAATGGTTAGGTGTGGCTCAGTCACGCAACAGATTGATTCTAATGATGCGTACTTATAAATACACCACGCTTTTATTATATTTTAGATTGTCTACTAACTAAAAGCGTTTGCTTAACTGAGCTAGCGAAGAATACTGATTAATCAAAATTAACAGTCAACAAATGTGATTATGTACTGTAATGGCATTAGACAAAAATATAACTAAAAGCTAAAAACACAAACAATCGTAGAATTAAAAACAAACCATGATATGAAAAACCTACATGCAGGATAAATGTGCTTTATTTTGTGGAAAGATATCGATACTAGAACAAATTCTGTGTATGGACAAGCGTTAGAATGTTTAAATGTAACGATAAAAAACAAAGTTCAGAGCTGAATAGGTCAAAAGTCATTTTTGATGATCTTGCCTTACGTTACCCATGGTCATATGTCTTCTAATAAAATACAGATGTATGAGATTTTAGTAGGAGTGATATTTCTGTTACATAATGTTATATAATGATCTGTAACCATTATCTCAAAGGTTTGATGCTTTTTACTTTATTCCCAAGTCATATACTAGGGCACTCACATATCTAAATATGAATACTTTCCATAGGTTGGTGTGACTAGTCAGACAAAAGTATAGACTCGAAGTAATTACTTACATAGTTATTAAATATGTATGCTATTTTTGATAAACGTAATGGTCTTTCGAAAAGAAAGGATATTCACCCTCAAACCTCACCGCGAAACTGTGTTGCCCGAGTCACTTTCATTAATTACGACTTTGGGACCTTATATTGTGACATTGAATTCATATTTCTCTTTTTTTTCTCTAACAACATGTGATGATTTGATGTGATGATTATGTTTATACAGCCGAAATTCAGTGTTACCTCTGGTGATGTGTCATTTTAAAAACTTACTGAGCAAACAACTTCATAATTATTTTTATTTAAACTTAAGTTTCTTCGACAATACTTCATACCATTATTTCAAACTACAAAAACAAATCTGAGTCAAAATTATAAGCAATAATTCTTCAAATAATATTTAATGAATTTACTTTGGCTAGTGTTAATCCTTCTAATATATCGCTTTTACTGCCAAACATAGGTTAAGGTAGTGTTAAGGTAGCATTTCATTTTGAATGAACAAACTGCGCAGTTTCTGAAAATTTATTTAAAGCTGTGCATGGTCAAACTGTTAAGAATGAAAAGTTTTATTATACAAACCGTCCGGAGCCGTTGGCGTAAGGCGGTTGTCATAGTCTGCAAATAAATCTTCAATAAGCTTCTTCCTATTAAAGAAAATAAATCAAGCATTACCTGTCATCTGAATATTGTATAATGTCTTTGTTTATAATTTTTAATTTTAGCTGTATATTTGCTTTTGTTTGAACATATACGAAATCTCAGTATGACTAAAATAAAATTGAGTAGACAAATTCGTTTTACCTACCTTACCTTAAAGTTCAGTCTAGCGTTTCTAACAAAACATGACTAGTTATTTAGTCCTATCAAAACATTAAAAAAGCATTTAACAGTGTTTTGAATCATTTTAATTTAGTAATGTGCCAAATATTCCATCGAAAATAGAGTTTAATGTCATACAAGAGAATGGGCAAAATCTTTTTGTTGGGTGGTCATTATATCACTGTTAAATGTTATGAACTTAATTTTAGACATTGTATACTTAGGACAACCGTTGTTCTTATTTAGAAAATTAGAAAAAGTGTTCTCAAATATACATGTAATTTTAAAAAGGAAAACAAAACGTGTTCAAGGAGATGATTAGAAGCAGATCGAATAAAAAACCATCTGATAATTGTATATCATGTGAACATTTTGAAAAAGAACGACTTGCCTGACGTTTTGGTCCAGGGTAGTCCCATTCTGTGAATACGTGAAAGAAGACACACACACGAAGAAGAAGATTAAAACCCTCATCATACTGTAACTTGTATGCATTTTCATGCAATGTAGTTTTTATAGTCTTTCAACTTTTGTTTGTATGTTATATTATTACATTTGTATTAAAGAAAGCAGTGCGTGAAACTGGACACGGTTAGTCCATCTTTGGTATTTAAGTAAAGATATGTCCGGAGCCAATTTAGTAATTAATGATATCAATGATATTTACACCACACTCATAAACAAACACATACAGCGGTCATATTTATATCCCTAAGGGACTCAATGTGGAATATAAACAGAATAATGGCAAGAGTACTATTTTCTCTGAGTCACAATTACACGAGCGATCACGTGAGGAAAAAGCAAGGTAACGAGCATTTCCTTGTCTTGTAAAGCCCTCTATACACATTTACAACCGGTATTGCTCTCTTCACTTCATTTGCAGAACCAATAACGAAACGAAGACAGATTCTTTATAAGAATACTAACCGGTGTCAAGACCATCTGATATAAGTAAAAGAAACTCAACAGTGTCGGGTGTACAGTTTATTAAAAATCAAATAAGAGTTAGGATAGGTTAATAAAAATTCATGGGTATTTGGATATCTTTACAAAAAAGGTCAGCACAAATCGAACATTTGTTTCTATTATGTTTTATACAGGGAAATGTCAATTCCAAAAACTTTCTGCTTTAAAAACATCAATACATTAAAAATATTACAATGACAATTTGTTTACTAGTGTTTTCAAAACAACAAAATGAGCTTTGATGATGCAAAGGGTTTACAACAATCTTTTACTACATCGAGATGTTTGAAATACTACTAGACAAAACGACACATGACAACAAATCGAATTATCTTGCAGGTAAGCCTTAACAAATATAAATCTATTAAGCTTGCTGCGACTGTGATTTTTCACAGTCAGGCCTTGATCTATTGCTTTTCGTAAACTTTGGGTTGATACCACACAATGACATCCGTTCAGCCATTAAACGTGTCACGGTATCTCAAAAGAACGTGATGTTTTTGCCGCTTGCTCGGGGATTTGCGTTTGGTTAAGCCAGTTGGATCAAGCGTTTCTTAGACTCGCACATCACAAGTCCTCGCACATAACAAGTAACATGACTGAAACACAGTAAATATGTTATAAAACAGAGACGATGCTGTCACTGCGTAACTTCTAGCTGAACTTCCATCCGGAAAACGTACTTATCTGAATAAAGTCACGTGATAGATATCTCTCCGGCGTTATTGGTCTCTAGATGACCTATCATTACATCTGACTCTATGCAACGTTGTTGTTTTGAAGTGACTGTTCAAGAAGCATATATGTTTTCCATTTCAATCCGATGTCATTTAGTTCCATTTCCATCTATAGTTGATTAAGTATGTTTATAGGTTTCCTGGTTCCCAGAATACGTATGTAAACCAGTACACAAGATTGAATATGAGGAACGCTACCGGAAATAAGACACGTGATATTCGGTCTACATTTCGCGCTTTTTCTCTGTCTGCGTTCACAATCTTCTGTATATTCAACTTCTTTAGGTTCCGCATAAATTTTGACTGAAAATAATAAGATAACACTTCAAATTCCTCGCACTTAGCAATAACATATGCAAATTAGAATTTATCTCAGAAAACACATTAATATCAAGTTCATAGGCACTCGTACAAAACTCTGTACGGTTATTATATGTTGGTCATATATGGCAAAAACGTGTAAGATATGACAAAAACATATTTGTACCAGCAAGAACTTGTCATATTAGGTGTCTTAGGACCTTAAAAATATTCATGTCAAACTCAAAAATACTGTCGAAACCAAGAGATAGTTTTATTAATGCAATTTGTCTATCTCCTATTTCTAAAACCTTACAAAGCATGTGACATAATCTCTCTATTCACCTTTTGTTTAAATGTTTCCTTATGATCTGTATCGCTGGCGTTCTCTGGATCGGCTGTAGAACTTGCCTTCAGTTTCTTAGCGGCTGCATTTGCCATCATAGTGCCAACAGCAATGCTGCCAATAGCCGTAGTCTTCCGTCGCTTCTCCACACGTGACAGTACGTTGACATAAGCAAACTGGACCAAGGCAAGAAAGACAAATCCAAGACACACAGCCATCCATACGTCTATTGCTTTAATAAGAAGCAAACAAGATTGTAAGAGTTGTGTTATAATATTTGCTCAACCCTTACCCTGCTGGAGGCAACTGACTTTGCCTTTGCGTGACATTGCCATTGCGAACAGTGCAGTCTGCTCATCGTCCGCACTTTTCACCATTCAGTCAGTAAATTTTCAAAATACACCCTTGTAAACAATAAATGGGTCTGTCTAAATTGAAAGCTGGACACGTCAATTTAGATATCCAGCATGGTAAGGATTAAAACATGGGTACGTGTACTGGTATATTCAGTAACAGAAAATAAGGAAAGCAAACGTTTTATGAGTAAATTAAATCGGTCATTTTTATAAGACTTTTAAAGTTAGGAGTCGATAGTCACCGTGGTGAGATAAAATGTAATTACATCATCATCAACAACAACAAAAAACTAACAAGCAAACGCAAGATGATTAGTAATGTGGTCTTTCCTCGGAAAGAAAGCAAGCCTACGCTATTTTAATTTATCATGCATTGATACGATGTCAATTTCGAACTGGTGTTACATTCACCATCATTGTGACTGAATAAGTGGCCGACAAAGGTCAATAACGCATGAATATGATACCGATTTTTTTATTCAAATACAATGACTTCATTTCCTTCGTCATCACAAATAAGCAATACCTACCGGTACACGTACCCTTACACGTATGATTTATAACTTGTCTTATGCCTGAAAATAATATAGTAATTAGCGTCCATGTTTGTCAGGGATTAAAATATAAACAGAAATCACTGTTGGAATTAGGTAGCTAAATAAAGAACTACATACTAAAGAAAGTTATTTCATTCATTATACATGCGATTTCGATAAACTAATAATTGGCTTAAAAGGTAAGTTAAACGTATTTGAGACTCTGTATTGTTATAAAGGGGGAAGAAATGTTCATGCAAGAAAAAAGATTCTGAAATTACTGCTAAAAAATGGAATAAAATGTGATAAGAAGTAAAATCAAAATATAACACGAGCGTCTGTGAGTGTATAGAGCTCTGTTCCTGGATGGTTAGACATTAGACATAAAAAAGAAACAGAAAATTCTTTTACGGGTGTTTGGCCCGTCAAATCTTGTTTAACTGGTCCATGTTTTATTAGAAAAAGATTGCATAGAGGCGGGAAGGTGTCAAAAGTGAAAATGATAACTTCAAAATTCTTCAGAGGAGGATTGACGTGCTATGCCTCAGTTTGACTCAGAGACACATCGTGAGCTGACTTGCATGGCTTTGTATACTTTAAAACAAAAGCTTTGCTTTCAAGTTGCACAACCGAACTTACAGAACAGAAGCTTTTGTTCTGAAGTATACTTGTTATATACCTTTGAGGTATGACACTTTAGGAAGATTATTTCTCGCCCCTGCGCTCTGTGTGGTCATGGTCAACACAGTGAGTAGACCAAGAGATATTCTAGCCGGCACAGCGTCTATGTCCAACCAAAATGACACCCACGACAGAAATACGATCAGATAGCTAGGTATAAAGACTTGCGTGATGTAGTAACCCATACTCCGCTGCATGACAAAGTCAAACCTTACACAGCTGTAGCCAACTGTAATATAAGGAAAGAAGGAATTATAATGTTACTTCTATAATACTAATTCCAACTGAGTTAAAGCATTATATAAGTCTTTCAGTTCAATTTAAATACTCAAACAAATTGTGTGCCGTTATTGCTTTTGAGTCCTTGAGGACTTAGAGCTAAAATGTAAGGTGAAAAGTTTAATTAGACTAAAGCCAAAGAGTGCCAACAAGCACTGACTTTGATAACAAAAGCAAGCGAACATATTTTTATAAGACTAGGATGAAGAGATGTTTTGTAAATGAAACATGAACATGATCAAGCCAGTTCTCTTTATGTTAGAGGTTATCTATTTGTACGCTGTAACAACCTAATGTAATAATAACACTACCGTACAGATATTTTGATGAGGCAAAAAATACACTTTCTCTTTCAATAAAAAGCTTATTCATAATACCAGTATGATATTAGAAACAGACACATGTGTTGCAATTGGCAACAAAAATACGGTTACATAGGGTTAAATGTCATCGGTAACATTGAGTTTATCATTAATGTATTTAGCTTTACATCAACAGGAGTGAACGCAAACAGGTTACGACAAAGAAGTAACAGACAAAACATTTCCGGTTTCACCCATTGGTCTAGATTAACAAATAACTGGTAACATATGTTACACAGTGATAGTGAAGAAGAAATGAAAACAAAATGAAGACGCATATAAAATGAAAGAAACGGATCACAATATTCTGATGATTGGTAAGTCAATACGGAATATTGCAGTTTTCAACATTTACTTCGCATACACGTACCAAATTTAGATATACAGTCGGAAAGAAACCTAGCAATTCTAGTCTAGTTTACTTCTTAGACTTTAGTATAATGTATTCTGATTATACATCATTAGTGATCAACTTAAAAACCTCAGTTTATTAGATAAAGGTGTTGAAATGGAAATACTATACAAGAAATCACCTCCATAATAGACTTTGTCGCACTGCTCCGTGGTAAGGTCGTTCAGATAGAATTGTGGAATCTGCATGTCGCTGTACGTGCTGATAGACTTTTTGTCCCATTTAAATCGGAGAGTATCTGTTGTGTAACCATCTGTTGTTAAAAGAGAAGAAAAAAATGTATGTTTTCATTCATGAAATTTAGGAAAAAACAATTGGTGCCATATTGAGAATTTCTATCATCTAGACTTATACATTGATTAAGTTGATTGCAAATAAAAACCATTGCCCTATGTCATTTTCGTTGCCGCTGTAAATAATTTTTGGACGTTTCGAATTTTCCCTGACTACCTTCATCATGCTATGGCAACTAACATTCATACGAACTGTCTTTAACTCTTTTTTCCAGGGTTTAATATTTATCTGAAACAACGCTAGAGCAAGGATTAAATGTTCATGTTTGTAATTACACTTAAATGAAATTAAATTGGTCAGCCGCGGCGCAGCAGCTCGACCAATGGGATTTTATCGGCTGTACTAATAAACAATAAATGGTTCAGTGAAAAATCAAACAATAAAACAGTGTCTACTAACAACGTCAATGACATAAACTGTGAACAACTTTGAAACCTAGTCGAGCAAATATTTTTTTTCAATATATTTTTTTTAAATAAAATGTATTGAATCAATTCCTTAAACGTGTGAATGTCACTTTGTACTTTTAAAAAGTAGAACAAAGAAAACGATGAATACGTTAACCTATAAATATTCAGCTGACAAACAGATAAAATCATTTCTCATTAAAACCTAATGTACCTGACATTAGCATACTTTTCTGTAGGAGTTAATGAATAAACTAACCTAAAAGGTAATGGTTGTTGACGACACTACATTAATGCTGAGACTTTCAAAAATAGGTATGATATATGCAACACATAAAATGTGCCTTCTAAAGGTGTTCATTGAAGATAAATGAAATATATATGAAATGAAACAGTCTGTTAGATACAAGTTTTACTCACAGCTTTCCATTTCCACATAACAGTGTTGAACATCCAGTGGAAATTTCCTCAAGTCAAAGTTGCATTTTATCGTGGCAGAAATTCTACAAATGTAGAAAAAACCATAAGTTTTTTATGACATAATATGTTCGCTTTTCTTACATTTTGTAATTTGAATTTTAAAAAAGAGTGTGTTTTACGACAGATCATGCAAGATGCATGGACAATGTTTGCACCTTTTAAAATCTACTGTATCTGTCAGTCTGAGAATGATTTTCAGAATTTGCGAAGGAAAAATGTTTAGTGAATTCTTTGTTTCAAATCTATTCAAGTTGACGTATCTAAAAAGTGTTTGGAGAACAATGGGTTTGTTCTGGCGGGAATTTCAACAAGAAATAGTTTTTAAAAGGTAAATGAGGATTTATTGGGATTAAAGTAACGAAGAATGTGTTATTACAACTATCGATTGCATCGTACAGATATTTATATATGTTCGGCCCGAAAGAGATTCCAACGTCCATCTGCGAAAAGTGTTTTGATAAAATCCTAAATTGAATGTAGATATCTTTCAGTCAGGATACATATGGTTAGCCCACTTTTTCGATGTTTTCAATTTAAATTGTTGCTTCATAAAAGTTTTAGAAATTTGATATGTTGTAAATGCAATATTTACTTTCTAGTCGTTAATAAAATGACATCTTCATCCATCTTATGTTTAAGGTATTTTCATATCTCAAACTAGCAAGGCCTTACCCGTTGTGCAGTAGATATTTACTTGTTTATTGTTTTGGAGAAAATATCTGTTCTCGTAAAATCTATTAGCAGTATGAGAAACATGTTCGAGGTGGCACAAAATTAATATTTCGTGAATATGAAGCATATATTTCATCTGTCATCTCAACAAATCTCTACTCTTTTTATTAAGTATAACTTCCAATAGAATTCGTGCAAATATTCATTTGGCATTGTCTTACATCATCATTTCTAAACAGATCAAAAGTGAGGTCAGACAGCTACTCCGTAAAAAATGGTGCAAACGTCACTAGCTGATATTTGTATTACTATATCTTGCCTGCTGTCATTCCAAAAATAATAGAGGCAGTATGGTAACATGAATAATAATTCACAATCCAATGTCTCAGACTTACGATTGTAGCATGACTTATTTGAGAATTATATGCAGATAAAATGCTCTATCATTCAAATATAGGTTGTAATAATGATATAACGATAAGTGAATTCATAAATGTACAGTGACCTAAGACTGTATTGTATTTTGCCATCTGGGTATACATGCATCAATTTGTTGGGAACTGTGACGTCATGAACTAAAGCTCTCTTCTCCGAAGGAATGAAAAGATCTGGTATCCACACCTTAGACATTGATGTCGAGTCTAACTCTAATGACCTCATGCCTGAAATTAGAAATACAGCTATTTAGGTTTATGAACCCTCATTTGAACAATGTCGTTGAGACGTTTGTAAATCGAACAGAAGCGCCTTTTCAAGAAGTGAAACTAACTGTAAGTATTCGATAATCATCTTAAAACTTGATCTCATTAAATCATTATATTTTGTAAAGTCGAGCTCAGTTTAAATTTCTGACATTAATTTCTACAATGATTTTTAAAATTTGATAGGCATACCTTGACATGCAACAGCTTTACAAAACATATGTTCAATTAATGTAAGAGCAGGCTTTATAAGCCGCTCCTACCGTATGACTTTTTCTTAGAAAATATGTGAAATTTGTATGAGGTCAATGAGTTCAAATACAGAACTGGGTATTTCACTGAGGTTATTTTTTTTTCAAGTAAATCTATATATATTATTGGTCGTCAAAACATTCACTTGAGACAATGTTTTCGCTTCACCTCTTTTATCTCTTAATCTGGCAACAGTCGTCTTATACAAATAAATGATATTTAACCTGGTCCGATGCCATCATATTTACAATAATTACATAATTAACACAAGCTACTGCTCCAGCAATGTGCTATTTTTGTTAGAAAGATAAGGTTATCATCTTGATCTTTTGGAAACCAGAAAGCATTTTCCCTCTTCCCAACAGGTTTTATGAATTACTAACCACCTAAATAATGGTGGCTATTGTAATTATCACTAGGCAAACATTGTGGGTCATAGTTATTTGCATTTAGTGAAATTGTTTTGGCAGCATAGAAATGACCAGGTCAGATGAAGAATAAAACGTTACAGCGAAATATGTCCTTGAATCTAAAATAGCGAATGTCCGCAACAGAATAAGAATCATACAAAATAGCCTATACCAACTATTACAAGATCAGATTAAAAAAATTCAAAATTTTAAAATATTTTCCTTTCAGCGTGTATTATTCTATCAGTATATATATTCTGCTGGTTTTATTAAAATGTACATATTCGCTCAGAATCTCCATTCTGCATAAGCTTAACTACAGCAACATGTGATAAACACATGTTGATAAACAATTGATAAACAATTGTCATCTGGATTAGAATTCAAAGTCAGTACAGCAAAGCAATAGCCTTTTATGCAAAGCTACATTTATTTGATATTATTGCATTCATTACATAAGAGATATATACAAAAGTACCAATGGCATAATAAAAGAAACTTTGCTTTCCGTTAATAACATCACCCAGCTGTAACATATAACGGGCATATCAAAGGCAACACTTTGAAATCCGCCCCAAGTGATATTGCTTGCTCCGAATAGGGCTCTTAGTGTATTTCTTCATAGTTCATGGAAACAGATATTTATCTTGTTTTGCAACTGTGTTATTTATTTGATGCCAAATGTATGTCTAACATATGCAAACGTATTTGTATCAGGTTTTTTTGACAATAAGTTAGGTTAGACATGTGATATACACGTTTGAAGAAAAATAGTATTGTGAAGGAAAGGAACCTTGAAAGCAAAATTTAATGTACTTTGACCCATAAAATCAGAAAACTTATCTGAAAATAAAGCTAGGAAGCTAGGAAGTCTTAAAGGAGTATACGTTTATAACAAACGTGACGCCAAAATATCAAATATGTTATTCGTTAGCGATATATATCACTGGTGTACGTACGTACATGTGCAACTTTCTTATCAGTACTTTTGTCAAATATAAATTACTTTCAATAAAAAGACGATTTTTCCAAATCGTGTTTGCTCAAATGATGCTGCTTAATGCATTCATCAGGGTTTTTTTTTCATTGCAAAAGAATTGCCAAAGGAGACATATGAATGTTTAACTTAGTTTGGTCAAGTTTAAACTTTGCAACTACAGCAGAATGCTTACCATCAACGGGTGAATATTTCAGTCTAGAATCCACCCAGCTCTGTCGAAGAAACATACTCAACGAAAAGTCCTGCAACAATAATTTTGTGATCAGTTCCTGCTAAATAAAATCCTTATTAAAAGAATAAATACATCTCAACAAATCAGTTTTATTATAAACTTTGTCTCCTAGTAAAACGTCACCCTTAACAGACGATGTAAAATTGTTCTAACATGCCATGTTGACGTCAGGTTGGCCACCATATTTTTAATAAAGCAAGACTAAATGTTTTAAGCTTAAGCAACTATGCATTTTTAAAGGACTTTATACGACAACAAGAGCAGACAGAAGGGGAAAGAAAGTTATAAATTTTGTGCTTACCATATTTGTTTCACTAATAGTGTCTATGCTGGTAATGAATATTTGCACTGTCACGTTTGTAGGGCCCCCTGAAATGAGATATATGAGTTTGGAGTGCTTTTCAATGACAAGTTGAAATCTTAGTCTTAAATTATTTTGAGTTTGCTGATTAAGATATAGAAAGATATGTTGTTCGTTTGAAATAATTAAAATAATACTTATAATCAATGACATAGTATGTGTTTGTTTACTTCTGGTATCAAATATTTAATCAAATATATAAACTGAATGCCTGCCTAGTCATTCTTATACAGTTAAGCAACAAAACTGTGTTTTTTTCTATGTTAGCTTATACATCATATGTTGTTAAAAGATACTTTTGTCGGTATACAGTTTTATTGCTTTTAAAAAAAGTTGTTACAGATTTTTAACTAAACAAATGACTGCCTTTAAAAAAATATAGCTTAAGTCAGTTAACAATAAAGAGAATAATATGCAAAGCTATATCAGGCTACAGAACTAACGATTGCTTCTCGCCGCAATAAATTACTATCAGAAACAAGGTCCTACTTATGGCCTGACACTTGTAATTACAATAATGGGTTTAGATGACCAGATATAACTTTGTCGCTATAGAAACTCAATCAGCTAATAGAACATCAGAAAATGATCTAGAACTGAAAGTAAAATCTTGTCGGGAAATGTTTCCAAAACTTAGTGGAAAATTGTCGTAACAGAATGTCAAACCAGCATAAGGTGCAATAATTTTGCATTAGTTTTTACTTTATCAGTTTGTTAACGTTTATGATTAGAACATGTAATAAAACTCTGGAGTAAAAGGTTCACGCAAAAAAGTCGTTACCTACAAAGTGCAACAACCGAAACTGACAGTAGAATACGATTTCGTCTCTAGAGGTTTGTAATATAGGGGAAGGTTTTTACAGCAAAAATTCATCATGTATATGGTGTAATCAAACGGCAATTTTATCTGCACTGCTTTACCGGAACGGGTTTCATCATGGCGATTAATGTCATGTTTTGGTTAATACAGGTAATTTGTTAAGCTCAGACGAATTCTTTAAGGCAAGCCCTACTTGTTTTAATGTTTTTAACAAACATATAAATTGTGTAAATGCAAAACTATGAATAACAGAATAGACGCTAGTTTTGCAAAGGTTTGTAAATTCAACAAGAAAATTTAATTGAACTGTATAAACACTACTCTAATTAAGATATACGGTGCTTTCCAGGTCATCTAAAAATTGGCTGTTGTTCCACGCATTGAACTAACTAAAATGATGCGAACCAACATATTTCAGATAGTAAAATTTGTCTTCTTACTGATATATGCTTTTGATTATATACGGCCCATTGTCATTAAATCACAAAATAATGCTTCCTTGGAAGTATATCTTAAGTTACGTGTGGAACAACTTTATTCTGCTCACACATGAAATAGTATAAATCGCATATTCTTTGAAATGATTTAATATCAATAATATAACTCGTGTATAAAAACGTGTTAAAAATCTTGGTCGTCAAACCTTACCTTCCGCAGCTGTAGGGGCGAGGCGGTTATCATACTCTGCGAATAGGCTTTCAACAAGTTTCTTCCTGAAACCAAAGTTAAAACAAACAAAATTATTACGTTTTCATACAAGATTTGGAACTTGTTTGTGATCCCTGACTTTTTTTTTGTTTCAGCTAAAATGCAATGTGATCTAAAGCAAGCCTCTAATAATATCTATAACTTATGATCAAATGAATTATTTGCATTTCTGATAAACCATAGGCAATGTCAGCTTGATGAAACAGAACAAATCAAGAGAGGTATATAGAATCAGCTCTGTCCGTTTACCAGTGTTCCTACAGATGCCATCGATTAATGTTATGTCCTCTTGAATTTTACATTCCTCAATTTTGTTCTCATAAATGATTCCCAGTTTTGAATTATGTGGTGTAATAAGTTTCAGCAAGATATGTTGTCAGTTTAACTAGGCTCATGATCAAGCAATCATCTTCATTTAACTAATTCATCTGGTATACTTTTATCTGGAATCATATACTGAAGGAAACTCTGCCCAGTGTGATGAAACAAGTTAAAGAACTAGTTCTAATGAATTCTACCCTTAACTCTAGCATTTTTATGTCTCTATACGCAATTTGCCATTGTTAACATTTCTTTTCGAAATGTCCTGGGTTTAAAGATGGGTTTAAACATTGGAAGGTGGAAGTGGGAAAACGAAAGTAAAAAGCATCCTTTCTGGTGATTATTTTTTGAAAAAATAATATCATTTCAAAATACTGATATTTCGGACAGGACTGCATTGCAAAGTACGAAGAACTAAATATGCGAATCACTGGAAAGAAAGTTCCGATATAACGTATAGAAATGCGAATGTATTCAATTAAGAGTTGGCAATTCAAAAACGATAAAGTAATTGAAATGATATGACATTGTTTGCAATTGGGTTTGTGCCATCTGTGCGCGAATTTCTGACAATAAATGATAACGAATCGCCTGCCTCGTTTCTTCTTATCGAAATTATGTCTTCAATGTTTGCAGCGTTTACATGACATTGTATGATTCGATTTATATCAATATCTGATAAAAGAAAATTAAAAATATCATTCATATCTTTTTTATCTTGAACTATCCTTTTATTCAAAATTCAAACACGTGAAAATATACTGTGACGTGAAAAGCTGAGTTGTAGTTCTGAATATAACATGTCTTATTTTCATATTGCTTTATTAAATTGATTAAATATGGGAATGATAACAATAGTTCAGAATATTACGTATCTTATTTTCATATTGCTTTATGAAATTGACTAAATACGGGAATGAAAGCAATGCCTTCGTTCATTTGGAAAAAGAAATGAGAATGATTGAACCAATAATGTATCTGACCATTTTCTTCCAACGTGGTCGCTGATAGAATACAAATGTATTGTATATACAATACATATTTGTATCAAGACTCGTGTTGAAGAAGAGACAAGAATTGTATTTATGATGAAATTTTGTAAAATTATATTTTTCTCTATTTTTTTTTCTAAATTATCTTGATGCAGTTCGACCGTGCACACACTAGAAATTATGTACATGTGTTTCCTCTTCTGTAAGTGAAAAAAATATATATATAAGACTTGATGAACGGACTTACGGAGAAATGGTCAAACGCTTATGATCGCATGAAAATAATGCGTAGGTATCAATCTGACTGAAGTTCACGATCTCTCTACGGTTAGATCTGAAGACGACACATTTATTTCTGTCTTCTCGATAACCTGGAATTTCCACTATTGTTTTTTATATCCCAGCCAATGACACTGTAGCTTCTGACGCGTCTCGATAGCTTACATGTACACACGGCGTGTTCAGGCAGCGTGTAACCTTATCTAGCATAACAATGTTTGTTATCGGAGACGGAAAATGCTTAGATATTTTGAAAAAAAATATTCTGCACAAACATTAATTTCATTATTTTGGAAGATCTTGACAAATAAATTTACCCGAGTTCAGTGACAGTTTATTCATGGCAGATAATTGTTTGGGATCCCAGCTATATAAATAGATTTTCACAAGTTAAACATTTACTTCCATGAGTGTGGAAGCGTTGCTCTGATTACCTGATGGATAGGTCACGAGAAGATGACCTCCTATTGGTCGTCCTCAGATCCTAATAGCATAGCGATGTTTAGGATATGATTTTAATCAGATTGGCGTAGGTATCAATATATTGTGTAAATTGTGCCATTGGAACTTTGTTTACGACGAAAATAGTAATGAAATTTTAGATCAAGACTTGAGATAGAAGTATTTATTGTTGTGGGGGGGGGGGGGGGGGGGGGGGGGGGGGGAGCAACATTTGAATTCATATGTAATGGTTGGGCTACATATGTGAGAGATGGCTGTAATAATAATACAGTGATGTACTAGCTTTTAAAATATTATCCTATGATAATGATACGCTTGTATTATTTATTCCTTGTCTATGTATTATCCATTAACCTAGTATTACATGTGAAAGAAATGTATCATATGAAAAGAAACAATCAATGCCGGCAAAGTGCACACATTCATTCGGCCTAATAATTA
Organism: Cyclina sinensis; assembly: GCA_012932295.1. NCBI lineage: Eukaryota > Metazoa > Mollusca > Bivalvia > Venerida > Veneridae > Cyclina > Cyclina sinensis. The sequence continues at coordinate 35,499,738 of JAAONU010000014.1, forward strand.
TCCCCCACCGATGGAATCAGGAATTTCAAAAGTAAGAAACAATAGTGTGTTATTCATCATTGATAGAGTTATTATCAAAGTGGGGATGTTTGATGAAACTTGGATGTTGAGTTCTATTTGCCATTGCTGTATCAAAACATAACAGCCTTGACAAAAGTAAAAGATTAAAATATTAAAAAGAGCTGTTTCTAAAAGTTGTTCAATGATTTCATGAGAATTGTACATATTTCTTGCATGAAGAAAGCTTGTTTCACCTACAAATGCTTCTGTTCGCAACTCCTCATTGCATGCAATTTTCACCACACTTTCACATAATAATTACATTATTTGCTGCAGCGATTATTGTCAGGATTGTGTGATGGTCTGGTAAATTTTGCATTGTTATTTCTGCATAAGTGAATAGTCCGAATCAAAAAGCTTTCCTTTAAACAGTTTTGAGCACTGGACCATTTTCTTAATCGCTGACTTACACCATTTCGGTGTGCAATAAAATATATTTTTTGTGCATGGGGAAGATCTCTGTTAAAAGAAACATTTTCGTATCTTTTTGAATGTCGTTTGCCTAAGTCTAGATTACCTTAGGCCTTTAAACAGTTTACCTTTAAATCTGCCCATTTTAAGTCTGGATTTGTTTTTCATATAAGAGCGTTTAAAACTTAATATTGGCTTCAAAAATGTTAGATTATCTAAGTTATTATCAAAAGCCATCGCCCACATATGTAGCCATTCATAACATAGATGTCAATAGTGTTTGTTTTTTCACCAATTAATATTTAAATTCTAAGTCTTAATTCAATATATCAGTGTATTATACTATTTTCAGCGTAAATAAAGTTCCCATGCCATAGTTTGCACAATTTATAGACACAAATTATTTTCGTGCGATCATTAAACTTGAAAATTTTTTCCCGACAATAAGTCCGAAAGGACATCATTTTTTTCTCTACAGTCCTTACACTTACAACAATGGAAAACACATAGACACATACACGTACTCTGGCGTGTGTGCGCGGTCGAACTGCACTGAGATTTAAAAAACAAAAAAAAAACAAAAAGATTTAAAAAACAAAAAAAAAACAAACAAAAAAAACACACACACAGAGGCGACTTTTACACAATTAGACCATAAATGCAATTCTGACCTTTTTTCAGCTAGATTCTTGCAAATATGTTGTCCCAGAAGTACCACGTATGATTTGAAGCCAATGACAAAATTGCACAGATATGTGAGTTTACCCCCGTGCTGTAATCCGCCACATGGTAATACATAAACTTAAGCACTCGTAGGATTTGTTTCAAAGGTGAAGTGGTAATTACTACGAAAGTAATTGTTTTAGCAGTAGAGGGGTAGTATGCCAGATACAAGCACAAAAGTGTTAACAGACTGACAATATCTTGAATCAGCGTAACATAGGAAATACCGGTATTACCTACTTCATTACAAAGGCGATAACTATACAGTTTTCTACAATACGTGTTACTATGTTATCTATTATTTCATTTCAAATTAAAACGTTACATGACAGATAAATTCTTTTACATGCAAATCCTCTCTGACAGGAATTATTCAAGAATTCAAAATATAACATATCAGCATGTGTACCTTTCTGTCTTTAATTCAAGCACAAAACAATAAAGTGTATAAACAGAGTTCTTCCAAAATAACCAAGATTGATTTTAACATGTTTGACCGTCTTTATAAAATTCTGATTAACAAATTAAGAAATAATCTTTAATTTTAGGAGGGCTAGGACGCTACACAATACTAGCAAATTATGACACAGCAAAATAACGTAAGTGTAGATATTACAAAGGTGGATAGGGCACGCAAATTACAAGAAAAGATTTGTTTTAATCAGTACAAAAAAAGGAAAACAAAACAATGTATACCACAAATATAGCAGCAGTCATGATACACTGTTACAAAATAAATCAACGGTTTTAAAGAAATAACGTCAAATCATATGATTAATCATACATGCCATTCCTACTTTTAGCTGAAACCAACAAAAATGATAACTAAAGTATAATGATGATGTCTGCTTAAGTATATACAACATCTTTAAACTTGTCTGTAAAACATTTTAATAGTGTGTTTGAAGCATATACCGAATCGTGTACGTATAAATCTAGTAGAACGAAGGTAGTTGTTAGTCTGTGTTTACATACCTGCATTTCCATACAGCATTAGTGTCTTCTGTATTACAAACATTTCTGTCGGAGGGAAAAAGTACGGCGTAATTTTCCTTTGAATATTCTTTAAAGTTATATTATTGTATTGTCTATTTGTGTGCTCAGTACAGTAGAATCATCATAAATTACAAGAAATTACAAAACAAAAATGCAATATCAATTAATTATATGAATATGATATATAATGTTTGTACGAGGTATTATCATGCAAAACATTTAGGACGAATAAAAAGCTGACAAAGAGGAAACCAAACTAATGTTACTACATGATTTGTTACAAAGAAGCAAATTATTTCCATACCTATAGCCAAAACATACCACAATAAACTAAGAGTACAGACAAATACAATAGAATCATACTAAAAAACTCTTCGGATACATCCCTAGGCTGGATAAGCTGACAATAATGTCATTTCTGTTAACAAGCCATAAACATTCTTTTTCTGGTAACAGGTAAACTATACATCCATCAGTCATATTTTTTCTTCTCTTCTACAACTTAAACACACCCTTCTATTTTCAGCCAAGTACTAGTTATTCTATATGAACGATGCATGTTTTTCATTTCTCTTAACCATTATTCCAACACGAACTAATTATGATTATTACAAATATAATAAAAATTGGTTCCGCCTTTTTTCATCTTATGTACAACAGCTAGGTTATTTACTTGCAAAGTGATACTCATCCTCTTCATTGAAATTAGAGCATAACTTACAATCCTCTCGTGCGAAAGCTAGACAATTTTGCATTTATTCTTTTTATATGTAATCTACTTCATTAATTTTACTCTAAAAGAGAATAATCTTTATAGAAGTTCAACACCTTTGGTAAAGAACATGAATAAAGCCTATAGTTTACCTCATACATGTTTTTAAAAAGGGTGATAATAATTTTGAATCATACTACTAAATTAACAATGACATCTAGGTTCTAATTATAACAAAGAAAAATACAGTTAAACATACTTCTAAACAAAATACCTTTCTACTGATATTATTAAAAAAATTATTTGATATTACAAAAAACGTGATTCAGCAATCCCTCTTTTTTCTTTTTTCTCTTAATAATAATAATAATAATAATATTATTATTATTATTATTATAAAATATAAGAATGAAAAATAAGAATACTAACCGAAAACTTTGGTCGCTTATTGTTTCATTCTGTTGGCTTGAGACAATTATAACTCTCAGGAAAATCAGGGTACACAAAGCAGTTAGACTGTAGCCCATTTTCAACACGTGGTAATTATCAAAATCCACAAATTTGCTGATAAAATGCAGTCTCTTCTGTTTATCCTCTGTTTTAGTTTTCAGTAAACTGTAGAAGAAATGACATTGTAGCAAACATCAAAGAACGCATTTCCTAACTATAATCTTGTTCCACACTCAACAGATGTCTGTCTGTGTATCTTATAATACTATGTGTAATTTCAACAGAATGATCAAAACAATTTTTTTTTGGATTTTTTGTTTGTTATTGTTTTATCACTGTTTTGCAAAACGTCTGTTTTTTTCTCTCCCTTAGTAACAATTAACTACCATTTCCGCGAAGCTTCAAAAAGTTTTCATTCTGATTGACAAGCATAATACACTCCAAAACGAATGTTACTAGTGAACTTATTTCATCATTGTCAGTCTTTTTCCTCGGCATGTCCGCAGCAACTGTTCATGTTGCAACAATCGTTTCTGGGAACAAATAAGACTAACGTCTAGAAAAGTGGCAAAGGTGCCCTATATTACCACGATTACGAAGAAAATAGGACAAGATAAAATTTCTTCATAATTGTCATTCGCGTTACAATACGAATTCGCAACAAGCTGCAACAGTATTATGTAAGTCTTATGATTTCACTGAGAAAAAACTCATTTCATAATTCACTTAACAGACTGCTGTCTTGTATACTACTAACACAGGGATTAAAGAGGACACTGGTCTCTAACATTCCGCTAATATTTTTCATTTTGTTGCTACAATTTCCTGTACCTAGAAGGCGAAGCAAGTCTTTTAGCTCACACGCATCTTACAAACGTCACAATAGCTAATAAAATTATATAAGCTAAAAAATCTGTTTGTCATATATAGTAAAACATAACGCCAGTAAAACTTGTTATCTGCTACTGTTATTTCCTGGTATCAGCGTTTCATTTGTAGAGTATCTATGGCACGCCTGAACTGCTTCTTTTTAATGAATACTAGTTCATCATGAAGATACAACAGTTTGTTATGTGTAATTGCTAATTCGTTTTGTACAAGGTTTAATCCTTTATGTGGATACAACGTTTAATTATGTGCAGTTAGTATTTCGTGTGCAAAGTTTAGTTCGTTTAGTGCATTTAGTAGTGTGTGCTCTACAAGGTTTAAGTGCATATATTAGTTGGTTTTATGCATTTAGAAATCTTTGCTGTATATAGCATAGTTCCTTATGGTGGTACAATAGTTTGTGATGTGCAAACTTGTGATTAGATTGTCATGTACAAAGTTTATTTTATTTTGTAGATACCAAAGTTTGTTTTGTGTACCATATAGTTCGTGCTTTACTATTTTTGTTTGTCATGTAGATTTAAAAGTTTCGGAGTTTGTGATGTACGAAGTTTAGTTTGTGCTGCACAGATCGATTTTGTTAAGTGCATACAACGGTTGATTATGTGCAAGAAGTAAGTTTTGCTGTACAAAGTTTAGTTTGTTTTTTGAAAGTAAATTGCGATGTTCATTTAGTTGATTGTCCTGTACAAAATCGTGTTTGTTGTGTAGATTCAATAGTTAGTTATGTGCATTTATAAGTTCGTGATGTGCGAAGCTCACTTCGTTAAATAGATTCATGAGTTCGTTTTTTTTTTAAATTAGAAGATCGTTTTGTACAAAGTTTTGTGTGTTATGTACGATCATTAGTTTGTGCTGTGCATATTTCATTATGATGATGATGATGATATATGATGAGAGAACTGTAACTATTTAGTCGTCTTCTGAGTAAGGATGCGATGTCACATTTTTGTGTTGCTTAAGCACCAAACATTATGGCGAGACTGGAGGAGAGACTGTTGTTTCTAAGGTTAGGGATTCTTTGACCTAATGTTTTGGAAAACAAATTAACAGTCGAAGTCCTAACTTTTGAAATAAACACAATTTAAAAGATACGTCTGTTTTTGTAAGAATAGAAGAAATTCTGATGGCAAACGTGTTCGCTAATTTTATTCAGCTATAACATATCAAATCTATTTGTATTACAAACTTTTAATTAAACGAAATATAAAATGGTTTGTACAAGACGGATTGATCTTAATACATACGGAATTGATGTTTCCACAGCCCAAATTACGAAATGTACATAACGAATAAGTGCTTAATAATTGTATCTATTGCGATATATACGTTTTACATCACGAACTAATAATTACACATAACCAACCTTTGTTTCTACATTACAAACTAAACTTTATACAGCACAAACTTATAACTGCACATGACAAACTATTTGTAGCTACATAACGAACTTAACTTTGTACAACACGAACTAATAACTGTACCTGACGAGCTATTGTCTACATAAAAAATAAAACTTGATACAACACGAACTAATAATTGTACATGATGAGCTAAACTTTGTACAGCACGAACTAATAATGGCACTTGATAAACTGTTGTATCTACATGACAGACTAGTATTCATCATATAGAGGCAGTTCTGGCGTTCCATACGTATCTCTCCAATACCATCATTGCTAACCTGTGTACTATTGTTTCAATATGTAACCTCATTATATCAAGAGAAAAAATAATTAGAACCGGTTGACAGACGTTATCCAGTTTCCATCTTTGTGGGTTAAACAAATATTAGTTATGAATGATGATTGATATCAGTGGAACTTTTGTTGACTTAACGTATTCTGACTATTCTTGCTCTACTTCGTTTGGAACTGAGAAACTTGACAACGCTTCAAAATAAAGCACTGTTAAAAGAACAAAAAATTCCCCGTTGATCGGCAGATATTTTTGTACTCAGCAAAATCCGGAGGAAAATATTTGTACTCCGGATGAAGAGGGACGTTGATGATCCTGTGTTCAGGCATGGTTAAATTTATTGAATAAATTGATTAAATTTATTGTATATGGGGAACTGTCTACCAAAGATATGTTCTAGTTTTACAGGTAAAAAACTTTTTTTTCACAGTCATTTAAAGCTACAAGTAGCTTCTACTAGAGAAATTACTATACAATTGTTCTAATCATACTGCCGCACAAGCCCTGTCTCTTTAGAATAAAAGTTTAGTAATAGCATTGTATTTTCACAACGATGAGCCTGTAAATACACATATTTGTATTTAAAGCAAAATACTTTATCTTGTTTTTCAAATACTTGTATACAGTAATGAAAATACCATGTAAGGGGGTATTAATAATAATCATTTATAATTATCCTGTTTTATGGTGATCACCAAGATAATATCACAGCAACAATTAGCAATAATATTTAGTATTTTAAGACAAGTATTATTAGTCCTAATTCGAGACATGCGGGCAAAACACGAGATAAAATGCTTATTCTTGTTCGATGGTATTACAGCAGTTTAAGACACATTCCTTACTTGATGTAACATGCTCCTGTTCATGGCAACAAAGTCAAAAAATGAAAACACTAGCAAATATGGCGATTTGACAAAATATTATTCGAGCCGGTGATGTTATTTAAGGGACAAACACTTATATTCGTTGTTTTAGTTTAGTAATACTCATCATGGTACGTTACCAAAGTAAGATTGAGTTCACAGGACATCCTGTTGGTGGAATCAGTCACCTTTAGCAAAACCAGTAGCTGTACGATCTAATATCCAGGTGAAGCTGGGTTGAGTAAAGCACCTATGACATTTGTGCCAATTGTGTTAATGTCTGTGAAGTTAGCACAACATAAGACATTTGACAATGTCATGTAAGCTTGCGATTAGACATTCGACCTTGGCAGATGTGAATGTTGAGATAGCATGGCAGTCGACACTAGTATTTTGGAGCCTTTCTATTTTGAATGCTGAGCTAGCGCCACAATCGACATTCGGAGTTTGAGTGATCTGAAGTCTGAAATGCGACATTCAAAACTGGATTGTTTACTCCTGAATGTCGTTTTGGTGCAAAATTAAACATTTGATTGTACAGTATCGAATACCGTACATGCACAATGTATAATGTCTACCAATGTCTAATGTATGCTAACACGATATTAATTTCGGCATTATGTCTAATGTAGAATGTGGTATAATTAGCTTATTTCACAGACATTTTGTGGCCCAGCTCAGATTTGAACCATGTTTACCCAGTTGCCATATTAACAGAGACTATGAAAACTTTGACTAATGTTTTATTACGTCTAATACAAATATACTACTCAAAATTTGATAGGGATCACTTTTTATTTCTTAAATATCTTTTTAATGATAACCTCAAGATAACTGGTTTTTTCTCATACATGTAGTTTATTCAAATGGCAAAGCCAACCTGTCCAGCAGATTTTGATTGTTTACTTGAACATGGCTCGAGATGCACGGGAAAAGCGATACCCCTGGAAAAGTGGTGCACCGCGGGCATGTACCTTCATGTACACATCCGTTTTATGCAGACTTTGCTTGTGCGTGGTAACGTTTATATCGAACCTAGCACTGGTTATGGCAAATCTACGCCAAAGACGGCGTATTGACGATGAAGAGATGAGGGCGTAGGGATGTTTGAGGCTGTGCGTTCCCAACGGCACATGGCAGGTGTCCTTGGGGTGTCCCACAGCACCGTTGCCAGGATGCGGCGACGGTTTCAAACTTACGGGCATGTCACGCGTAGGCATTGCGGAGGGCGTCAGAGGTCCACAACTCCGCGTGAGGACCGGTTTATTGTCGTTCAAGCGCGACGTCAGCGCTTTGTTACCGCTACTGCCCTCCAAAATGACTTCCAGAATGCCATTGGTGTAAGACTTTCCATTCAAACCATCAGGAATCGTCTTCATACAGCTGGTATGAGGGCTTGAAGGCCAGCAATCCGAATCCCATTGACGCGAAACCACAACCAGGCACGTCTTCAAAGGGCCCGCGATCACGCCAGGTGGACGATACATGACTGGACCCCTGTGCTGTTCACTGACAAGTGTAGAATTTGTGTGGACTTCATTGATAGGCGAGTACGGGTATGGTGATCCGCCAGTGAGCGTTTGGCACCCGTATGTGTTGCTACCCATGACTGTCATGGCGGGGGCTCGGTCATGGTTTGGGCGGGCATTAGCATGCAGGGAAGAACGGACCTACACATTGTTCAAAACGGTACATTGACGGCTGTACGATACATCAATGAGATCTTAAATGTTTACGTTCGTCCGTACACTGGTGCTATAGGCCCTGAGTTCATTTAATGGATGACAACGCCCGGCCTCACAGGGCAAGGGTCACCTACGAGTACCTGGAGGCAGCATCCATAAAGAGAATGGACTGGACAGCAAGGTCTCCAGACCTCAGTCCAATAGAGCAAGCGTGGGACATGCTGCAGACTGCAATAACTGCTCGCCCAGTCCAGCCAACCACGGTCCCTGGGCTACAGCAGGCCCTTCTGGACGAGTGGGCTCGACTCCCACAACAAAGCATCCGGAGACTCATTAGCAGCATGAGAAGGCGGCGCAGAGCAGTATTCCAAGCAAACGGACACCACACGCGATATTAAAGCAAAATTCAGGCCATAGACTTGATTTTTCCAAAAAGTTCTATTTCATGTCCTGTCTGTGGTATCCCAAATTCGTGCCCCTCCCTCGGTTCAGCCTCTGTCACGCTTCAACTGTGTACAGACTTACTCATTTTTTGGTACCAAACTGTTGTCATATGAACATATTTTCAGAATCACAACAAAAAATGTAACCTTTCAACCTTATGTAGTAAATATACAATTCTTATAAGTGATCCCTATCAAATTTTGAGTAGTATACATAATAGACATTTAACTTTGATAACAAAATAATACCCATAGTAAAGAGTACGGTAACATACGTTGTGTAAGTAATGTATTGAATATTAACATTATTTGACAGTGTATACACTAGGTGACAAGCAAGACTCAGAATACTTGGTAACGCCGAGTAACATGCCATATACCATCTGTTTTAGAATTGCTAACGATACAAAGATAAGCCATTTATTATCTTTATATACTGACGCTTAAAATTTCCTTCTTAAATATATGCCTTCTTCTTTACTCCTAGTTCAAAGTTACATGACTAAAAATTTACGAAAGCAATAGAACTTGTTCACACTGCTTATTCTCGACATTAAATTTCAAGACTTTAAAATGTCGTTGTTTCGTGTGTTGCGTCGTTGTTTCGTGTGTTGCTCGCGCTGATACAAGAGAACGTTATGTACTAAATCAGCTGCCATGAATTTCGTAATGGTGGGCGCGACAAAACGAAAGATTTAAGTCAAGCCGCGTGCACGACAAGGCAGGATTATTAACTCTCGTTATTTCAGTCTGTTGTGCGCGCGGTCCAACCTCAAGTATCATCATGTCGTTCTGACATGCAGGCCAAAATTTACAATTTTGGTGTTGTGTTGTTTCGTTCTGTTGATATTTCGTTATGTCGCGTTAGACAGCAGAAATTTTGAAAATTTTTACTTGTTGCTTCTAACAGGATGGATCCGGCTTTGAAGTAAATTAACCATTTAGACCTTGTATGCAGCAGATTTTTGTGAATGTTCGTGATGACAGTATGATTTACGGACTTCGATACGAGGTTTTAACTTAGTGTAAAATTATATAATTATTACAATCAAAGTTGTAAGGAATGTCAGTAAGCGGATCCGTGGTCCAGTGGTAACGTGTTTGGCTGGTAATCTAGGTGTCGTGAGTTCGCTTCCCTGCGACTCTATAAATACAATTAATTGTCTATTGGATGATACATAAAAACAAGGTATGTATTGGTGCTACACATTGTGCATATAAAAGAACAAAGAGGGTCTCTGGAATGGAGTGCTGTTTTGGTATATTGCACTACTCACATTTTAAATTAACTGATCTTTCAGGAAGCGTCCTATGGGTACCGACTACAACGAAACTTAAACAAATAAATAGCATGGTATTTTTTAAATATCTATTCATATGCATGTTCACGGTCTGAGGTCATTTGTAGTACTTGTAGAGATTATATCTGCTAGTTACATTTAAATCCCATTTCTTGTCAACCTATTTACGCCTAACTGATTATGCCATCTTTGTAAGTTAGACGAGTACATTTTCACTTAAATCCAATTTAAGGAATGAAGTCCTTGATGCAAATAGTGTAGACCCTGATAAGGCGCCGCAATATACAGCGTCTGATCAAGGTCTACACTATTTGCTTACGTCTACTGTTGTAGACGCAAATGAGTAAGTACTTTGAACCCGTTTGCAAATGATGTAAAATTACAAGTAATGCAAGATAGGCAACTCTTGTACAAAGCTACGTAATGATTTCAGAAGTTCTCTCTCTTACACATACTTTAAAACGTATTCATCTACACAAGACCTTCATATGAAATTAGAAAACCTTTTCACTGACAGAATGCCTCGGTAGGTAAAGTTCTTCAGGGTTAGAGTGTATCAGATAGTTTTGCAGTGCAAACATTCACAGAAATGTCTAATAATATCGTTTAAAGCTGTTTTTTTTCTTTCTCTCTATAGCCTTATATTGCAGCAAAGCACACACACACACACACACACACACGAAAAACAACAACAACACAGAGACTTCTTATTTCAGTTTCATTCAGAGATGTATATTAAAACCAAAAGTTTTAGAGTATTAGATGGAGTATTGTTTTCACGTAAACGACTGTAAGTTAAGGATAGACAACTCTTACAGGAACATTTCTGTTTATTTTAGAAGGTTATATCCCTTCTAATAATTTCAAATCTGTTTCATCTAGTTACAACTAGGTTTACTAATATTAAAAAATAAATAAGATTGAGGATGAATTCAAATTTTTTAAGACTGGTTGCGTATGGGTTTTTTTGTTGTTGTTGTTTGTTTTTGTTGTTTTTGTGCTACTTTCATTATCATTAATTAACCTTGCATTGACTTTCACACTTCCTCTTAAAATAGCCATGAGTAAAATGTTCGCATATGATATGAGGTAGTGTACCTCGATCGCGATTGGCTGAAAGCAAATATTACTGTGACGTTTCATATAAATAAACCCACGCGCACAAACATGAATAGTATGAATGAATGAATGAATGAATGCAAACGTAAAGACATGACTGGGGGTTTATCACACAAAATTGGACTTGTTTATCTTATATTAATAAGTAATATATTATTTAAGTTTTCATCTGCGGACGTTATAAAGTGTTCCGCCTCAAATAATGAGCGATGGAGTGCAGCAAAACAAAAATGTGTACAGTGTAAAAAATGTCTTGCAGGACATTTTAGGAATTCATCAGAAACTGTAAGTCATTATTTTCATCATTCCATACAATAAAACTATCTTTTAAGTAGAGTTTCAGAAATTCCACAAACTTTAAACATGCTACACGTAGCGTGAAATAAAGTAGAAATCTACATCAATCTTGAGATTTTCTGCGTTAAATATGTTGACTGATATCTGGGTTTCTGTATTACAAAACAGTAGGGGCTCGTGTCGGTCGACAACCGTATCGTCTGTAATTCAGGAAAAGAGGCCAGGGTTCGGATCCCGTATGTATGTGGGGCTGAGACTTCAAAGTGTAGACTATAAGTTCTGGTTAAGTTTGAATCTTTTAACTTATATTAATACTTCTCGATTTCTATTGTCTTGGTTCTGACCACTACTTGCGAGGAAATTGTGAATTGTGATACCCATATCTTCTACCTCCGGATTATGAATTCGTGGCTCTGTCCCTCGACATACACACCTTTGAGACGGTTTTCAAATCGGGGTTGTTTATCAGAAACGTCTGTTACTCTATGAATAAAGCAATTTTATTCCATCTAACAAGCATTCTAGAAATCCGTCTTTGTAACATAAGAATGCAGTTAACGTGATATCGAAAGAATCTATAATACCTTGTCTAATGAAACTGGCTATAAAGAAAAGGGATTCTGAAAATAACTGATTGAATGTTGTATGGTACCGTACGTGCACGGTTATGCCTATTATAATAAAGAACTGGTCGTATAAAATGAAACGAAAACGGGAGTGTCTGATGCACAAAATGGACCTTACCAAATCTTTGATATGTTAAGCTTCTCGGGTCGGTTAGGTAAACAAGTGGCTCAGTAATGTATATAACATCTCTAATTATAGCTTTTTAGTGGGTATGAAAGTCAACTGTTTTGTTGTTGTTGTTGTTGTTTTTTTTCACAAATGTATATAAGCAAATCCTTTTTTTTCATTGTTTCATTGTTTTTTTACTAAAATTAAATAACATTTTCTACAAATCGTTCTTGTTTCCAAATGATTTGAAACTAGAATGTTGAGAACTTCAGATATCAGGTGCGTAGCTACCAGTACGCAGAATACGCAGCTGCGTACACATTGGTCCAGAAAATCGTAAAAATACAAACGCCAAAAATGCAGTAGATGTTCCACGACCAAAATTTAAACAAAATCGAGTAAAACTGGTGAAAAAATATGACTGATTTTATGGCAAAAACCCGTCAAAATGCTCCTGAGACGATCTACAGAAAAAAAATTCTGGGGGAGCATGCCCCCGGACCCCCCTAGGATTCTGCGTACACCTTCAAAAGCCCTTGCTACGCCCCTGGATATATATTCTTTTTATACCTGCGGCCTGATATCTGACAGACTTGTCGAATTATCTGTAGATTAGTAATACACTAACGACTTACGCAATCTTAAGATCCGGGGTTAAGCAGTTCTTTCCTTCAAAGATATTTAACCGTCATCGTTTAATACTGTTACACCATCCTAAATATTGACAAACAAATTTCGTTTCGACTTATTTTTGCAAAAAAAAAAATATATATATATATATATATTATTTTTTATTTAGTTCATTTACTCAAAGAGTTGGCAAGTGCGAAAATGTTTAGTAAATTGTTAGATAAACAGAATTTTTTTTATAAATCGCGTTTTCAAGTAAAGCGTATTTTATAAGGGCAGATAAGTGATGAGGTAAAGTTTAACCACTTCAAGTACACTAAACTTATCAATGAAAATGCACCCCGGGTGTTATTTGAACTGCGTGACGTTCTTGAATAAGCTGATCTTAAAATAAACTTATTCATGTTCACGTGACACCTTTTTTTAGCTTTGTATGTAAGATGTCATGCTAAATTCAAGTTTGCAGTTATTAAAGAAAAGAAAACTCTACATTTTACAAAATTAGGGTTTATTTTATTTGCTAGTGAGCGTATAATTCATTCATAACGAAAACTCCTTATTAAAGCGACTATTTCCCTCGCAAGAATATGTCCCTTTTTCTTACGGAATCAGGCTGTCAGTAAACTGTTTAATGTAGTTTTCTCTTTTTTAGTATTAAAAGACGCACAGGTGAACATAATACTACTACACCATCCTAAATATTGACAAACTTAGGTTTAAATATGTCTCGGCGATTTGTTTTCATTTATAACTTAAATAAATATCATAATTAAAGTTATTCTTAAAAAAAATGTTAATTGTAAGGTAAGCAAGAACATTTTTAATGAATTAAGCCTTTCAAGTCTAGCGTATTTTATAAAAAATAAAGAGGTTAAAGGGTGCAGTTAAAACCGCAGCGTGTAATTATGTATCTGTTATATACAGATATTTTGCGTGACTTTCACAGAATAAACTGATTTATAAATAAACTTATTTCTATTTACGCAACACCCTTATTTAGTTGTTATTCCTGTAGTCTTGATTTATCACCACTGATTTCAAATTCGGTAGTGTGCAAAAAGAAAAGAAAACTCCGCCCTGTATTTCACAAATCAAGATCTGTTTTTGTGAGCTAATGAACGTAGAATTAATTTCATAACGAAAACTCCTCGCGGAAGACGGACATTAGTTACTAAGTAAAACCGGTGTGTCTGAAAATGCCTCACATTATGGTTCCTAGATCTACAGCGTAATAGTCATTCATATCGTTTGTTCGGTCGAGTCTATTTATCTGAAATATATTTGAGTTTATGTAACGTTGGAAACGATCGCGCACGTGTCAAATGCTTCATGAGGTATCAACGAAGATTGATATGGCCTTTTTATAAATATTTACTTTTAATAAAAAATATATCCCTCGTAAGAATCTGTCTCATTTCTTACATAATCAGGTTGACTGACGTGTTTAGGCTCTCAGTAAACTGTTCAGTGAATTTACGTTTTTACAGTATACAAGACGCATGGGTGAACATGGTCCCGAGCAGTGCTTACGATGCAAGCCTTGTCCGTCAGGAACATATTCCAAAAATGGTTATGGTGAATGTAACAAATGCAGCGTCAACTGTACGGAATTTCACCGGGAGTATGACGAATTCTGTACCATATACGCTGATGCAAAATGCGGTAGCTGCCTCAGCGGGTATGTAGAAGAACGTTTTAACCTAGATTTCACTAATGCGAAGATATGTGATAAGTTAAGAGTCATTTTTATTTTTTTTTTGAGGAAGCAGATAAACTACTTGACTTCACGTCGCAGATATTTCAGTACTTTACTTTGTGTCCTATTTCAATACTAGACAATGTATCATTTAATTTTACACCGTGTTCAATCGTTACAATATGAAGTGGGATTCGTCATGCATCCACGGTCCTGTTTATTGTGGGTTCTTCAATAAGGAGAGGTAATAACTGCTCGTTACTTTTTTCAAATTTTAAGTGTATTACTTTACTTTAATTAACCCATTTATGTCTAGCGTCTACAAAAAAAGACACTGGCAAACAATGTAGACCAAGATCAAATGCCTGAATATGTGGCGTTTGATCAGAGTCTACACTGTTTGCATAAAGGACTTTCTTCCCTTAATAGAGTATAATTGAAAATTCATACAAGAAATTCTTCAATTGAAAATGGACTCATCGAACTGACAAGGATGGCATAATCCATTAAGAATAAATCGGTCGAGACATGGTTGAGGACGACATACAAACATTTTAGTCATTGGTTTCAAATCTAGTTGGTCTCAGAGGCGTATCATTTTAAAGATACTTCAGGAAAGTATACCGAGTGTACAGAAAAAAACTGACTATTTTTAAAGTATTTTAAAGTAGCAAATGGTTTATGAATCCATAATTCTCTATCGTTTTGAAATAAATGAAGAAATAATCCATTTCTCCAATCAAGCAATTGTAACTAGGGACATTTTTTTGTACCGCCGGATTTTGCCGGTCTGCAAAATATATTTTAATGCTTGTTCATTTACAAACGATGCAGAGTTATATATCGATATACATGAAAGGCTACGCATGTTTAATTATCTTACTTGCTGCTGTGAGGTCAAATAGCCGCTCAAGAAGGTCAATAGCCTTAGATAATTTATTACGATTTTTTTATTAAGACACCACTTCAGTATACCAATATACTTTCAGCTTTAAACAATGCAATACTTAACGAGTACGATATAGTTGGCTCAGTTTCTTTTTAAACCGTTTAACTCTTAAAGTCATAAATAAATGAAGATAAAATTGTTGTTAGTAATTCCAAGTAGGTAAAATGCATACAACTTATTCAATCCCTACTGCGCCTGCGTTACAAAAATACAGCGCGTACGTTACCACTTCTTGATTGCGAAACGAAAGAGTATGGAACCTTCTTTCTACTTTAAGTCTTCGAAATCAAACGGAAGATTTGGTTGCAATAGAAGCTGATGCTACAATAACTCCAAAAATATTCTCACTAATAGCCAGTCTTTTCTATACACTTGATATATTTTCTTAAATGATCTGGAAACGATACACTTCTGAGCCAAACTAGTTCTAAAACCAAGGACTACAATGACTGTGCGTCATTCTTGACCATTTCACAATTGATAAATCTGAAAAAGTAACGAGCCACACTTCTATCTCTCTATCGCAATTCCCACAAAATAGGACCGCGGTTTCGTTACAATTCTTACGACCCTTTGTAACGATTGGACACGGCGATTTTAGATAAAATCGCTTCATTACACTTCGCATGACGTCAGTTCTCACCAGGTCATTCTATCTCTCGTTAAATCACATTCCATCACTTCAAATTTTATAATAACTTAGAATAATACTTAATATCAATATTACAGTTTTGAAGACGGTTACAAAAGCACCACGTTTCCATGTACACCAAAACGTCGATGGTCACCGAGACTTTTGATTTCGCCAAAGAAACGTGTAGAAGAGACAAAGAAAAATCAAACCGAAGACCCAGCAAGTAATGATCAAGTGGCAGACGGAGAGACAAATGATACTGTTTCAAAAACTTCTCAGACAGGTATGCTTATATGATTAGAATTGTGTGTATGTTTAAGAAACAAGACATGTGGTAAAGTTAGCTTTTATCAATATTATTAATAACCATGCTCTAGTAATTATTTAAGGGATTTTTCTTTATTAAAGGGAATTGAACGATATAAATATTCATAAGGAAAGATATGACGTATGTAAAGGTTTCTAAATAAACGTTGCTTTATAAAGCTACCAAAGACAGGGTAGACTGTTAGGTAATTGTAATTATCATAGGTTTATGGAATACATTCTATATTGTTTCGACTTTCCTGTATGAGTATCTTTTTTTTCTTTCTTGTAGAAATGTCAACAGAATTACCCACCCCCTTAGCGGTGATTATAGTATTGTCAAGTGGAATTGTTTTGTTTGTGGTTGGTGCGATTACGGTCAGAGTAGTTATTCAAAGACGAAATCTCACAAGGCAATCGTTAGCGTTGGATAGTCAAGGTAATTCGGCAAAATTTCTCTTTTGATCAAATTAAATTATTTTGGTATATCAGAAAAAGGAACGGATAAAAAAAGTAATGAGTTACATGTGATATATTTTAAAGTGTTTTCGAAGAAGCCGCGATCTGCTCTTATGATGTCATTATTATGTGTGCAGTTGCTATATTTAAAGGTATCTGGTATGTAATAAAAACCCGAAAAAGCTTTAATCCACAGTCTGCTTTAATAGGTTAGACAATGGTGAAATTGTATTGAATACTACCCAGAAAGCCTAAGTGAAGATATTAATGCTAGAAAATTATTCAACAATGACGTCATCATTTTTTGGTTTTAGGTGAATACACCAAAGTAGACTTGTCACAAGATAATGATATTGAGGTAGACGCCAACGCCCACCACGATGAAACCGTGCCCAAAAAATACCATCAGCTGCCACAAACAGAGTTTAGCCTCGTCCGTCCCGAGCTTAGTGATCAACAACAGCCGGCCCCACGTCCAGAACGCACTATTCCACTCCCAACTGACAATATGGAAGGACTGAGTAAGCAAATGCTTGGTTTGATACATGTCAGACTGACAGATACTTTTCAAGTCTTCTAAGGGCAATATAAGGAATATTTTTGTCAAGTGTGGTGAAAATTGCTAGGTGGTTTTGATGGAGATTTCATTTGACGCCAAATATTGATTGAAATATATTGTTTTTCGCTATGGCGGCCATTTTGTCTAATGGAGCGGAACCATTTGATCTTTTTTAGCAAGAAAAATTTTGTGAAATTTGATGGAAAAATAGAAGCTTTAATTGATGCAAATGGGAACTTCTGATTATTCATTAAAGCTGGTCTTTTTGTTTTCTTTCGTCTTTGATAAGAAGTTGGTTACCAATCTCATTAAAATCATATCCTAACTGTCGCTCCACTATAGCGTAGAGTAACGAAGCGAAAACGATGATCTGATTTTAATGAGATTGAGTTGGTTACACGTACATAGTAGTCGTTGCTTGTCGTTTATTTCTTCAGTGTCGTCTCATCATAGTAAGGTTATTCGCAGGACTTATGGAAGATATCAAAAAGAATACAAATGTGAAATCTAACATTTGATTTAAGTTCTTCAAATACAAAGTATTGTGTGTTATTTTAGTATCTAATAATATTTGTGAAGTCTAAAATAGCCGATATTTGTTTTATGATTGATTGATTTAAAAACTTTTTTTTACCTTTTCAGGCTACCTAGGTTTCTCCGACAGCACACATTGTTATGTTTATAAAAAGTACAATGACGTCTGTCAATGTAGAGAAGAAAGGTCATGTTCTTGTAAATCGTACACTTATCCGTCCACATTAACCATTGAGAAGTCGGACAAATATGTTTTAGAAGTGGCAGCTAATGTATGTCACGATCCTATTCCTCTGGTTCAAGATTTGGGACTAGGAAACCCCATTATTTATCAAGAAAATGACACACGTAATAGGGATCCGGAAAGGATCTCGCAAAAAGAACTTGTAGTTAATTTTTTGAACCGATGGATTGAAGTAAAGTCAAGTCCAGTGACTCTTCAACAGCTATCAAAATCTCTGTGTAAATCTAATTTTCATAGCATTAATGATAAACTTTATAATTTATATTGTAGAGATATAAGTTCTCAGACACAGTAATTACATGTGATATATACGATATTTATTTTTGATAATATTTATAAATTGTGATAATTTTGATGGAAAATAAATATGTTTTGAAATGTTTACTATGTGATTGGCTCTTTTTTCATATGTTTTGTCCAAGTTTATCCACCAGTTAGAAAATGAATATTGTGAGAGAAGGAAGCTTTAGAATATTAAAACTTGCGTATGCAACATTACATTAAGGGTCCTGGATGTTTAAAGAAACAGCAAGAAAACAGTTAATATTCTGAAGAGAAATACAGCTCAAACATATTGGCGGGTTCCTTCCGCCCCTCCCCCGCCCCGCCCCGCCCCCACCCCAAAAAAGAAATAATGTTAATAAAACAACAAAATAAAATGAAAATAAAGTAAAAAATATAAACAAATAAGATACGTACGTAGTACCATTACTTAAAATATCTCTTAGTTAGGAACACTTAAAAAAAACATTTGGGCTTAAAGACTAACTCGGTCAGTTTATTTACGTGGGGTCCACACAGGATGTGCTATCTATGTTGTCCTCTGTTTTATCTAATTTATTTAGTCATTCTTATTGGACCTGTTTTCTAGACAGACTGTTGATAAGGTTTTCTGTTTTACCTTACTGGACTTGATACTTGGCCAGTCTTTAAACAGAGGGATTTTGGAATCACTTATTGACATGAGCGTTTAAAAGCTCTAAATCGTTGATCTTAGACATAATTAGAAAAGAAAGGTTACTTTTCATGAAGGACTTTGGGAACCACTGACCTAAATCTTAAAAAAAATAGTTAAACATACCTAAAATCGAACTTGTATTAACGCTGGTGCGATTTAAATGTGTAAATCGAATTTGTGGAGAAAAATCGTTTACTTTCATTCTTATAGATCAATAAACAATATGTAAATAAAAACAAAGACATAAAACACTCTTCTTAAAACCTTTACTACATTCATAGATGAAGTGTATTTCAAATGAATTCTGTATTGTTCAGTGTATTGCACTGATACATGGGGCTTCGGTTTAACGTGTCACTCGAAAGACAGTAAATATTGTAAGTGGGGAGCAGGGGATCGAACTTGCGACTTGCGTTACCCCTGGACAACTGATCCGTCCCGACATTTTTATTAGCTCTTAGTGTCATATTTAAAGCTAACGAAAGAGAAGTCGGCATTTCGTAAGTATATTTCTTGTATTTCTTCACATACTGCAGGACAGATTCGGACCAGCAGTCAAGTGGTAATGCACTGGACTGGTAATGTAGGGGTCACGAGTTCGATCCCCCGCTCCTCTACTAACATTAAATATTGTCTTTCGGATGAGGCGTTAAACCGAGGTCCTATGTAGTGCTATATTCTGAGCATGGAGATGAACCAGGGGTGTCTAGATAGAATTCTTTCTGTTTCTTGCACTATCCCCCACAATCTAAATTAACTAACCTCTAAAGGGGGCGTCCTTCGTATGAGCAACCGGTACCGACAATAAATAAACTCAAATAAATAGATTCACATACTGCGCTTTAGGAAATGGATAAGATAACGAGAAAAAGATCATTTTACCGTCCTAAATATATTGTGCCGATATATTGTCAAATGTGAGGGTTGTTCAAAATGTAAAGGGGCTCCTTTTTGAGTCAATCATGTTGAATTTGAAATCACTTCCATTAGTCGGATTCGTCTCGGACCTAGACGTCATTATTGACGAGATTCTATGACGTTATCAATTAAAGCGACCATTTAAACACAGCGTGACCGGCATGATGTCCAAGTTAATAAGAGCACTTAATGACTTTTTTAACCCACATCATTAATTCACAGAAAATAATTATAAAGTATAAAATGCTTATGATGTATCGATCCACTGTCCAAAAATCTAAAGGACGTAAGTGACCACTTAACCTGCCTTAAGACCTGCCTTACTCTGGCCTAAAAGCATAACATCAAGATCGTTTTCATAATTTTGAATGATGATGATGATGATGATGATGATGACAATAACTTAATTTTTTATGCTTATTATAAGGACTTCGACGATAAAGATGATAAAGAATATCATGCTGATGATCTTGTAATTTCTGATGATGTTGGTGATGTAAATGATGATTATCATGAAGACGATTATGACGATGATGTAATTAATGGTGATAGGAATGATGACGAAAACAATGCTATTAATGGAACTTAAATATGATGTTGTTTCTGTTGACGACGACATTGATGATAATGATGATAACTTTGCCATTGGCGATGACGACTTCATGTAATATAATAATGATGATACAGTTTATAATGATAAGCGTTTTTAGGTTGACAGCCGACAGTGTTCTGTTTCACCAACTTGTGTAAATAAGGTTGGTCTGTCAATTCATGAAAGGGAGTTCGATTCGTTGAAGCGATACATCACTTTTAAAACCGAGTCATTGACGTATAAAGCCCTGGGGGGGGGGGGGGGCTATATCCGTTAAGGCGCATCGTATCAAGCTGCCCGGAGAGCTTTACACGGCGGGAGCTATGTCCGAGACGAATCCGACACAGGGAAGTGATTTCAAGTTCAACATAATCGACTCAAAATAAATGTTCTCTTACATTTTGAACAATCCTCACATAAGACAGAAATGGTGATTTAAATCGAGATGATGATGATTATGATGATGATTATGATAATGAAAACAGAACAAACATACCTGTAACACTGCGTAAGACTTAAGTGAACAGTACATAGATCAAATTAATTATTGTGTGAGATATACATGAAAATACAAACATATATGCGTATTTTTCAAACATCTCTATATTTTCTTAATCGGGTAAAGGGAGCTGTATCCGCCAAAATGGAGAATTTTGATGTACACAGTTTCCTTTCATTGTGAGCTTTATCGCTTTAATCTTCATGTATATAGTGAGCATTAGCAGTACGCAGCAGTAGAAAAATGTGGTTGGCAGTAGCACGTTGGGCTATGTCCGTTAAGGCGCAACGGATAAAGCTTCCCGGGGAGCTATATACGGCGGGAGCTGTGTACGGCGGAAGCTATATACGGTGGGAGCTGTATACGGCGGGAGCTGTGTACAGCGGAAGCTATATACGGTGGGAGCTGTGTACAGCGGAAGCTACATACAGCGGGAGCTGTGTACAGCGGAAGTTATATACGGCGGAAGCTGTATACGGCGGAAGCTATATACGGCAGGAGCTGTGTACGGCGGAAGCTATATACGGTGGGAGCTGTATACGGCGGAAGCTATATACGGCGGGAGCTGTGTACGGCGGAAGCTATATACGGCAGGAGCTGTGTACGGCGGAAGCGTTATACGGCAGGAGCTGTATACGGCGTTACAACGCTTCCTTACACTCGTTTTATTTACACGTGAGGACAACTAAAGATAGCGACAAAACCTCCGCCATACACAAACAACCATTTTGTTGCTGGAAAACTTGGAGAGACACTTGTCCATACAGCAAGCTTATTAGTACCTATATATGTCTTTGTTATTGTGCTTGAAAAAATATCGTTATACCCTGTCACATATTAGGTGATAGAGGCTTTTTTTCTTTTCATGAAAATATGACATAAAATGAAACAAAATCAAAAGTACACACGATGATAGAGACAAGGAGCTACGATTTCAACTTCTTAAGTTTTATGATAAACAGGAAACCAAAAAACCTTTCCTTGTATATATTATGGAAGAATGATAAATCTATAATCGGAATCCTGCATGTTTACGCAATAAAAATGTTTATATGAATTGTAGTGTTTGCTTAACAATTCCACATACATTTCCGCAGTCTGTTGTATTATGTATAAATACCAAGACGATTTACATGTCTAAATTAACATTCTGTTCTGTTCTATTTTGTGTAACGGTACGAGTGACTGGTAATAGAGGAGACGTTAGTTATCTTTCGAGTTTTATTTCTGTTATTTTAAAAACGAATTTACAAAGAAATTTATATTAATTCCAACCAAAGTCAAAGGTGTTTATTTATTATTTACTTATTATTATTAATTCTATTATTATTATTATAATAAAAAGTCTTGAGTGAGACTCGAAAACACGACCGCTGAAAAAAATATCTTCCCTACCTACTCGCATTTATGAAAATGAATACTTTTAAGGGTGGGGATACTTTTTACGAAATGTAGGTTAACTCGAATGTATCCGCTACTTTCGTGTGAAGAGCAGTTTTTAACACGTTTTACACGCTGCACGTTACTTTGTAAACATGTTTTTGCTAAACACTGCTCATGAGATAGGAATGCCGAAAACATTCAAATCCAACATGTACAACAAACAGTAGATGATGTTCTAATTGTTAACCGAGAAGAGTTAGTTGAAATTATCTGCCCCTTTTCGTTGTCCTAGATTTTGCCCCAACACCCCTCAAAAAGCACTTATACGAACTAATGGTATGTCCATTTGTCAACTTATTTATCTTTTTTTTCGACCAATTATAACTTGTGTCGGCTGAACCCTATTGCCTTTTGTTTTGAGAAAATATGTTGCCTCTGTAAACATTTAGGTTAAAGTTATATTACAGGTCATAGTGATTCAGACATTTTAAACTTATTCGATTTGCACTGATTTGAATAGGGCAACCAAACATTACCATTCTATTCACTTCAAATATATCAATTCAGATATTATTTATATTATTGCTCCCATTCAGTCGAATAAACACAAATTAAAATTATATTACAGCTTTTCTTCGTTCATCTCGTAAAAGGAAGTTAACCTTTGTTACTTTTAATTGATTTATTTTTTCCATTCTCTGGTTTTCAGCATTTATCTTGACTTTCATGCATCTTTAAATGTTAACGGTATCAAACTATGTTGTTTCTGACCACTCTTCGAAAGGATTGGCGTATATTGCTTTGAAAAATAATGTCCGAAAAATAACTTCAGAACACAGTTCTTGGTCCCTACGTTACAGCTCCCTGCCCCAATTCCCATTTCTTTTACAGCATTCTGTTGCACTCTTTAAGGCATGATTGCATTTTCTTATTTCTTATGTTTTTTGTTTTGTTTTTTTTTTGTTTCTTTTTAGTAACTGGCGCAAGTGACCGAGGTCACAGGGTTATGAACATTGGAAAATTTTCTGATCAATGACGCCAAGGCAACTGAATTAGTGAGCTTTAGAGTTTACAAGGTGGGCGGGTATGAACAGTAGATAGTATTTATTGATTCTGGGCTCACTGCATCAAACATTATATAGTCAGAGTTTCCGATTATTACCTCAATAACAATTCAATCCATAACATTGAAACTAGATAAAATAGTTGAAGATGGTATGTAGATTACTCTTTTGAAGACTTGTTAAGTCACACACACCTGCACTTGTCTTAGGCTTATTCACTCCGGAAAAGCGATGATTGGGCGAACGTAGCCGACATCTATTTGTTTTGAATTCACTGATTCAAAGGTCATTGGCACAAGCAAACATGTGCTATAAAGTAAAAAACGTTGAAAATTGAGAAGTTAAATTATGTTCGAGACCTGACTCGTCGAATAAAAATAACGACAGTCTGGTGCAATCTTTAGACAGCTTCCGCTGAGATTTGAACTCTTGTCTCCAGTTAAACCACAATACAATGGAGCTCAAAGTAAATCGTTGTTTCATTCTCATTTTAAATTCGTGTACATTCTCATGGTTTTGTTTAATTATTAAAAATTTCGACTAGAAAATAAAGAAATAAAACCAATCCACAATTCTTTATTGACCTTCATTGTTTGTGTTTATATCCGGGATCACTGAACCTAGCTGTTTGTATAGACAGGTTTATTTGCAACTTATGAGTGGGTGGTTTTGAACGAGTACATTCATCGAAGATAAAGTGTATATCTGCTGACGTTCCACAATTAGAAACTGTTCAAGGTGAAATTTGTACCTACTTTATATGATTTACATTTCACTCTCAGAATGTTTTTGTTTGTGGTTTCTTGGGATAGGCTGATTAAAAAATGTACGGCCAGTTTAAGCGTGTAAATAATTCACGTGTTTCAGAAAACCATTGCCTTCTTTTTAGGGATTTGTAAAAATATGATTGTCAATAATCACTGGTTTATACCAAATTTATCTTTGTTTGATTGTGTATGACGCTTTTAGCTTATAGACACACTCTCGAATCTGTTCCTGGAACTAACCAGTACTAAGCAATGTGTGTAAAGTTTCTTTCTCAAGGAAAGCACGCTTGTCCCTGACTGGGTTTAAACCCCTGTGGCTACCAATCCTTTGACTACTAGTCCGACGCGTTAACCCCTCGGCCACGCCGCCACTCGCCACATCATGACGCACACCAGTCTTTCTCTCTCTCTCTCTCTCTCTCTCTCTCTCTCTCTCTCTCTCTCCTCTTCTTCTTCTTCTTCTTCTTCTTCTTTTTCTTCAAAAGCAACATTGTTATTGATGCATCGTCGGATTCCGCTTTGTCACATACAAACTCACTACCTTTTATTTCTTAAATGCAGAAAGTGGCCTTGGGTCTGTACTTCAAAGTATTTGTAAGAATTAAAAGTTGTAAACCCCATTTTAAGGTATAATTAACAATAGCTAATTTGCTAAGACTTTTGCCCGATACTCAAATATGGACCTATGTTGAAGTGTGTTACATGTATAAAGATACAAAGAATGAATTTATCAAACAGAATCATAGGGTATTTACCTATTGTTTTCTCATGTACCAATAAGTGAATTAATATAAACATGTATAGACTTAGCATTGTATGAAATACACGCTGTAGAATATTAGAAAAGATTGCGGACTTTTTATTCTTCAAATACAAACATAGGATAGTCACAATTTATTCACTGTACCAAAAAGTTGACTAAGAGACGTAGATCTATATGGTCGAATATTTCTTGCTGTTACTGCCAATTTTTACAACAATAAATCATTCGCTTTAACCCATCCTATTTTGTTATAAAGCCCAATTTAAAATACATATTGAGGGACTGCCATTTAAAGTATGCAGTTTAGATTAAGACTGAAATGTTTGTTCAGCATGTTATAGATAAAGAAAATAAGTAGATTATAGAGCTCATTTCTAGGATGGTGTGAAGATTTTGTTTCTAGGTGCGGTAACCATTTTCTTCAAAATACATACTTTGAGTCAAAACAATAGACTTTTTATAAAAATGTAGGTTGATATTAACGTGTGCAAAGATTTAGATATTTCAGTTACTGAAAAACGTATCTTTCATAGTTACTTAATAAAAAAATAACAGCGTCCATGTTATAATTTTGAAATAAAGATTAAACTCATATTGCAACAGATTGCCTACTTGAAACAGCTTTTCATGTCCGGAGATGGGAACATGAAGTATCTTTTTTTTTAAAGCCAGCCATCGCATGTGGGAAAAACACAGTCGGGTGAAATATAATAATTATATTTCAAACCTTATCGTGATGTAGAAAAACATCTTCAGAAATCAATGATCATACTTCTTTGTTTTTGCACATTTTTTGCGATTCATTTTTGATCTGTAAAACTTACTTCATTAAATATGGCGAAATATAAATGTAATGAATAACGATGGGTAAATAAGGAATGGATCTTGCGTACACATTTCACATATCGCTGTCTGTCTATCATAATGTTTATTGTGATAGAAACATTAGGTTTTTGCTAAGAATCAGGGGCTGCCACGGACCATAATCCTGGTTAACTCTATCCTGAGTGTCTTTTTATGAAACATTGACGACATGTTTAGCCTTTCTTCCTGTTATTATTAATATCCCTTATGAAAGAATCGAAAATTATTCAGTTTGGAAATATCGCTGTGTTTAACAGAATGCATTGTACTGTTTGAAAAATGAATCACAACAAAGTAAAACCTAACAACCATTAACTTCAACCTCTAACCCATTACATCATATACTTCTCAGTGAAAATTAAGGAAGCATACACAAGGTCCACACGTGGTACGTAAATTTTGCACTGACTCGTAGCTCTAGTTCTGTAACTTTTATTGTGCAATGGACATATGTTATAATTCTTACCAATTCGATTGTAGCCAAGTTTGAGTCTGACAAGGAGACATCACTGAAAACATTGGTGGACAACGAACGAACAGACGGATGGACGAACGGTCTTTATACACTCAATCTGCAAAAGCTCTCGGGGAAAATGAAAACCGTAGTGTATATTCACTTTTTGAATACGTGTATTGCAGTTAAATATATTCGGCGACGCACCTATGTTATACATTTTAAACTCAGTATTTGTCATGGGTTAGGTGAAGCTAATTATCGGCTTTAAAAATATCTTACTGAAAAACAACATTTAAATTTTGATAAAATGAAAATCTATGTACATTACTTTTAGGAGATTCGTTAACAAGCCTATCTCATTAAAACATAGTTAAACATATTTACTCATTTGAAAGGAATAGTTGAAAGTATTTGATATGAACATCCTAAATACAATTAATAAAAAGTAAGAAATTTTACCAAGTGTACCGCTTATTACGTTACTTGTGAAAGACTCTGAATCCAAAGATATATAAATATATAAACTTATAAAGGTTAAAATAATTTCTGTCATATCTCAATTTGAAATAACATTAAAAGCTGTTTTCAAAATACATTGTAATCATGTTTTATACGAAAACGACTTTCAATGAACTAAACAATAGTGAGTCTATAGTGACTGATA
This sequence comes from Cyclina sinensis, assembly GCA_012932295.1. Lineage (NCBI taxonomy): Eukaryota > Metazoa > Mollusca > Bivalvia > Venerida > Veneridae > Cyclina > Cyclina sinensis. Next base: position 35,527,062 of record JAAONU010000014.1, read on the forward strand.
AATACTTTTAATTAGAAAAGTGATTTGTTTTACAAAATGAAAAGCAGATGTAAAAAGAAACATGTTGTGGAAAGTTTTAAATCAACTAATGGTTTTATTTATCTGATTATGAAATGTATTTTAATCAAGTTACGGTCTACCTACCTATAATTGTATAGATACAACCTCTGACTACTGCGTCAGGGAATAGATTCTCTGGCTCAGTGGTTAGAACGCTGGCGTGTCACGCAGGAGATCGGAGTACAAATCCTACTCTGGGTTGTGTATTCTCAGATGCATTGCGTCTTGCGGGCTTTCATGTTCGTAAGGTGTGGGCTCGTCCGGGATGACCTATCTTATACTAAGTTATAAAAAATGATTCTAAAATAGAATCTTACAAGATTTCTGTCTGATCAATTCGTCCACCATTCGTCATCATAAATGATGACTTTCTCAAAAGAGGATATGTTACGATCTAGTGCACACTTGCATACAATTGTATAGATACAACCTCTGACAACTGCGGCAGGGAATCGATTCTTTGGCTCAGTGGTTAGAACGTTGGTGTGTCACGCAGGAGATCGGGGTTCGATTCCCGCCCTTGGTTGTATATTCTGAGATGCACTGCATCTTTCTGTTACGGATATTTGTGTTCGTAAAAGTGATACCATTTATAATTAAATCAGTGAGTTAATAGTTTAGCTCATCGATCGTATGGAGTAGTACTTAGTTACATTATGTTATCTGTTTACCCCCCCCCCCCCCACATACACACACACCCGTCACACTGGACAAAGACCGCACCACGGGCTCAAAATCAGCCGGAACTTGGAAGGCCTTTGAAGAGTCTTCAAGTAGTCTTTAAAAACGTACAAGACAGAGAGAAAAAAGACAGTGGACCCCCTTTTGCATGTGATAGAGCGTGAAAAGTTTGAGCATACACACAACTTTCGTAAGTAGGTCTGGTGACAAAACTCCTTTTCCACAGAAGCAAGACCGTTAAAATTTCAAATATTTGCAGAATCTCTCTATTGTATTTCATTGTGAGGATCTCCAGGGTCTTCTAGTGATTTCTCAATAATCTGTTCGTGAATACAACGGTCGCCATGGTCTTTAGTATATTTCTAAGGGGATCAAAACAGTTTCTCAGTGGTCTTTGAGTGGAACAGTCTTTGTATAAGCCAATTCATAAATTCTTTATCTGAGCAACGGTTATTCACCGATTACATGAACAAACGAATTCAGCAAAACTATATTTTTAAACTTGTCCTTCTTACGCCTTGTAGATAGGTGTAGTCTAGTACAATAAACTCTAATAAGTTTCTGCAGTATTTACTAAGTGATTACAGAATCAAACAAAGAGCTCAATAGATCTGCATAAAAACTAGTCTTTGTACCTCAGCCAGTGTTCATTGATCTCCGGAGCAACAGAAACACCGTTTTAGAGGTTTCGGAGAATCGCTTAATGGTTGCCCAAAAAGTCCCATCTCGTAGAAAGGGTGTTGTGGCAGTATATTAAGGTCCAGGATGGAGAGTGATGGATGACGCACCTGCTACGACTGATGTAAGAGTTGCACATGCCTTTAAGTGCAATGCAAAAATCAGATGAATTTAACAATCAAAAAATTCATTTTTGAGAATTCCATCTGTTGTTGCTATGTCATGAAAAGAACGTAACCAGATGGTACACGTGGCAATCTTCTGCGGCGCTACGTTGAGCCCTGCCTGAGGCAATCTAAGTGTGGTTGTTCCAGGGTGGCCCAAGAACGTGATGCATCTGTGGAAAGGCGTTACGTGAACGTACTTCTGACGTATAGAGCGTGGTGGAGGCGCAGGTGAGCATCCCCAGGATACAAGCCGAAATTAACAGAACGTGCTATTTTGTGTGTTCTACGGACGTATTTGCGTTATGAGGCGGATCCAGCCATGTTCTTATGTGTCATGTAAAGGTCAAGCAGAGCGTAGCAGAATTTTCATTTATCGAAAGGGGATGTACATAAATAAAACATTTTTCATATACTGCAAACAGTACGTAACATCTACGAAATTGACTTTATAAGTAATTATTAAGGAATTTTCTTACTGGAATTGAAATGACAGAAAAACATAACTGCTTGTAAAAACATGGAAAAGAAAAAAAAGTTGATGGGGAAGTTTCGTCTTGACTTTTTAACTCACAATTCATTTAACACGAGATTATGTAAGTATGGGTATCAGGAGAACGCATATTTCGCGTGTATGGCAGACAGAAATCTTGTAAGATTCTATTTTAGAATCATTTTTTATAACTTAGTATAAGATAGGTCATCGAGCCCACATCTTACGAACATGAAAGTTCGCAAGATGCAATGCATCTGAGAATACACAACCCAGAGCGGGATTCGTACTCCGATCTCTTGCGTGACACGCCAGCGCTCTAACCACTGAGCCAGAGTATGGCTGTTATTAAATAGTCGGCAAACTTAGACAGGGTTTGAGGAGCGGATGTGGTCCAGTGGTAACGCGCTGGACTGGTAAACCAGGGGTCCCGATTTTGATCCCCCGCTCCTCCACTAACATTACTAATAGTCTTTCGGATGAGACGTTAAACCGAGGTCCCATGTATCAGTGCTATACACTGAGCATGCAAAAGAACCAGGGGTGTCCCTGGAATGGGATGCTATCTGTATCTTGCCCTACCCCCACATCATAAAATAATTAATATCTTCAAGGGGCATCGGTCATATGGGAAACCGGTACCGACAATAATAAGCTCAAATAGAGAGATAGGGTTTGGATTAAATATATGCGGATAAACAGTCAGTTTCCTGGGATATTAGGTTACTTGATTTCTATTTATCAAATTCAAAGGAAGAATTCTTAGTCGCTTGACACTCTGGGGTGTAGAATTCAGATCGTTTAATCCATAAATAATTTTGAGTCTATTACAGAAAATATTTAATAGTTACATACTACACTGTTAATAATTAAAACGACAAAAATGTTTAAAAGCAAAAAGCACGATATTCTTAAAAGGTAGAATTATCGATGTGGCGATTATTCTATTTATCTAAAGATGTATTTAAACACGTTAAATCTGACGAAAAATACTAATACTAATGTTCATCATGAAATAAACAGAATTTTTGACTTTTAAACAATCATGATAACAAGAATAACAGAATGTATAACAATTATCTTGCGCATTAAGGAAACAACTTAGTACAATGTATATATCCCTTTTCGACGAAGGAATGTATTTCTGGTTGTCTGTAGATTAAGTGTTATCCGATCAATCGATAAGTAGAACCCAAGATGCTCAAACTTTACAGTATCATTGAGAGTGATGCTCTTTATTCTAAATTGGGCTTACTTGGTCGAGGGTCAAAAAGGCGGCATGCACTTCAAAACTGTTAGTTTTTAGCAACTACTTCTGTGAGATAGAACAAGTAATTTCACAGTGTCAATATGGCTGATGGACATGTATTTCCTTAAACGGGTTACGTTCAATAATTCAAAAGATTATCTGCAGCAATGACCCTTAAACCTTATAGGACGGATAGGTATGATGTGAATATGAGCTCTATTTACGCTTAAGGTTTTAGCTTAGTGTGTCACACGTCAAACAGAAAGAAAGAAAGAAAAAACGTTTTCGATCAATATTTTTTTTATCTTTTCAGGATGATTTGCATGACTTGCAGACAACTAAACCGAGACCTTGAAATGGTACTGCTTGGCAATAAAGGTAATCACTACACTTGACTGAAATTATGTATTAAAAGTTAAAACTTACTGATTTGGATGACAGCCAGGAATATTTGATGAAAACACACTCACTAAATTTTCAGAAATCATGTAAATAAGAAGTAACAAAGACCTCTTTCACTTTAAACATATATATGAATGACAGAAATTCAGTTGAGCTGTGAATCAAACCTACCTATGGTAAATATTGTCAGAATGGATGACCGGCCCAACACAATACTGTTCAAAATCTCATAAAGGCAGAAGTACTGGAATGGAACCAACTCCCCTAAGACTGGATCCATATGAACATCAGCCGCGAGAAACTCGATAATCGTACTTTTTAGACTCTCGAATTTCTCTCATTACACGTGCGAAGCATTATTTCTACTATTCTCCTTTCTTCAATTATGTTAATTTAATGGTCAGGTATTTGACTTTATTTAATTTTACAGGTGATCATGCATGTTATCTGATTTATCATATATCCTCACCAGTTTCATTTAAGTAAATGCGTACGTATTAATGAACAATAATCTTATGCCACAAACACAAAATGACAGGTTATAAACTAATTAGAAGTTGTCGACCACCTGTGTCTAATTAACACTCAGACACATTCTTACCACCGTTTTTATCTGACGTCGATCGTGCATTGACTCTGAATCGCAAGACCATTAGAATATTCGAAACAGTATTCCCAACTGCACAGGACTTCCGAAAACGCCAGAACAGGAAGTGTAATTTCAAGATGGCGGACTTTGCTGGTTGTGCAGATGCTTTATTGGAAGACGACGACGAGAGTTTAAAATGAAACCAGCTACATTCCAGCAATACAGTGGTCATTGAGAGATCATTTGCCCTGATCAAGTCTAGATTCAGGAGACTGCATATGATAGATACGCTCTCTGTTCCAACAGCTTGTGAATTTATTATGACTTGCTGCTTTCTTCACAATTTGTGTTTAACGGAAAATGACGTAGTTGATGATAAATTTGCAGATGAAGGTTACAATGACAATAATGCAAGCATTTTTCAAGAAGAAAACTCTGAAGGTATTTTTAAAAAAGAAATCCTGTTTGAAATAACTGCCTGATGCATTAATCTGACATAATATATTATGAACATATACTTTTTGACTCCAAAATGGTGCACATGCATGTATTACATATTTAGGCAGAAGTCAGTCAAGTTGTTGAATTGCCTTCTTGTGCAAATGATTTTGTGGAGTTCAAGCCCCAAATGTTGTTAACAAATAAGGCAATACAAGTACATAAAAAGTGTGGTTGTTTATTTTATTGTCTGTATTGGGGTTAATCTTTTTTTCCCAAAATATTAGGTCCTATTATTTGTGCCGGAGCAGGATGTCCAAGAGGACACATGGGTCATAACAGTCGTCCATTTCTCTCAGGTTGCAAACATTTTTTTCCAGTTATGACAAGGTTATTCAAGGCCAAGGTCATCTGACCACCTACCAATGAAAAACCCATGCTTGATGATACATGTACTACTGACTTTGCTTGATGATATATGTACCACTAACGTGGACCATAAATCCAGGGGTCTCGAGTGCGATGCCCAGCCAAGGCCGGAAAAATTTGGCCGAAACAGCTGGACTCTGACATTGTGTCTGAAGGCATTTGTCCTTCACCTGATTCAAGTGAGGAAGCTGTCGGTCGCTTGCGAAGAAATTTGTCAGTACCAGCTGGACACCCAGAAACACTGGTTAGGTGGACTGATCGCCGGAATATATCCCAGAAAGGTGTTGAAACCTTGAAAAACAAAGATACAAACAAACCACTGACTTGTTCATTTCTTCAGGGAACCCAGCATTCTGACTTTAACACAGATAAATTCAAGATGATACTTATATCCATATTTACTTTTGCTCAACTATACTTCCCAATTGTTAAAACACTACAATGGCAAAAACAAACCATCAACAAACAATGCTAAATTTATTCTGCTTTCTGCAGATCAACAGTTAATAAAGATATAACAGAAAGAAATACTGATTATATATGAGCATCTTGACTAAGATGGTTTAATGCAACAATAAAACTTCAACAAACAATAAAATTATTCTGCTTTCTTCAGATCAACTGTGAACTAAAAGCTATCATTTTGAAGAAACACAGAAAACTTGCCACCGGCAGAATACTAGAAAGAAACAAAAAAAAAACATTTTGCATATACTTGAAGTTAAGAATGTATTTTGTCCCTGAAATATTGACATCTGTGAAAATTGTTTGCACACTGATGAATATCATACGTTCCTTACAAAAGTGCCTCTAGATAGATGTGCCATAAAATTCTGAAATAGATTTTAAAATTTTGGACACATATCTTGAAGTACTAAAATAGAATATAGCTTTGTGCATCACAGTACTATAACATTTAAATTCACAATTCATTGTTTCAATAAAACTTAAATAACAATGTCATTCAATTCAAGCGTACAAGAGATCCAAAATATGTTTTACAGGTAGCCACTTGTATATACGGTGTTGACTTGTAAGTACTGACTAGAATATTTTGTACTGGAAAACTCCATATTATTTACACAGTTACTGGGAATGTAACATCATACCTCTTTTCTGTGTTATTATTCTATACTCCTGTCTGATTCTATGTACCAACAAACAAACAATAGAAACTAGAGGATTCTTGTAACAAAAACTAAATTAACATTTTAATTATCCTTACTTTGGAACACACATAAGTGAAACAAGTGACATACTTGAAGCACGTACACTGATATAAACTTCTAATGCAACAAATATGACAATTTGTATTTCTCAGTAAGTATCCAGTGTATTCATTTATTTTGTGTTATAGCAGATATTTATGTTGCTAATGTTAGGTACTTTTGTTAAAGTTACTGGCTCCCAGTTCATTGCTTATTTACTTTGACTTTGAATCTTTAAAGTATAAATAGGGAAACTATTAAACATCCTTGCTCAAATTAGTTCTCAGTCTTCTGATTAAAAAGAGACAATTTTATAAATATTGCATTGGAAGTTTCTATCAGAAGTTTAAGAACAGCTTATGATATGAAGACTCTAATTCTCTGCTTGATTTCTTGTCTGCATACTGGGCATTTGTCCACTTTTGCTGCAAATGTGTTACATGTCACAAAATGTCCACAGTCCGCAAATACAATGTTTCTTTGGTGTTCCATGCAAAAACCACATTCTGAAATCAAGAAATACAACACAATAGTAATACATGTTATTGAAGATCTATAAAGTCTTAAAAGCTGAGATTTAAAGGCCTCGGCAAGCACTGTGCATATGGATCACGTGAACAAAACCATGCAAACTGATAAGGGTTTGCACAGTTTGTGTCTATGTCTACTATGCAAAGTAAATGAAGTGTAGCCTAATTTAATATGTACTAATTTAATATAGCTTGACAGTGAAGAAGGTTTGAATTTTTTTTATAATCCGGCTCGAATCCAGACTATGTTAAAGTAGGATCTGTTTCCAAGGTAAAACCAGTACTGATGTCCATGAGATAGCTCCATATGGAAAATAAATCAGTGACCCGAGGGTTCATTGGTGGGTACCTAATCACAAACGCAGTCTCAGTCTCACCCTGGAGATCAATGTTGATCATTGGCCCAATGGTCACTCGCTGTAAAAATATAGCATTTTCGTTAAAAAGTGTCAGACGTATTAGGATTAAATAGGGTCATAAAATGCTTCACGCACTAGTGACAACATTGTGGAGTTAATTTTTTTTCAGGAACACATGACTACAAGCGATTTCCGCTAAACATACATGATAGGTTCTGTGGATCCAATTCCCTCCTTCCTGATGAATGATGGTAAGACTGATTGCTTGCATTACTGGCTCTGTTACAAGAGATAGCTGCTATTAGACTGTTCATTGCTTGCAAGCGTTTGGTATGCATCTGTTCGCGTCTTTTTTTTCTTCTTTATCTCGTTCTTTTTGCTTATCAAGGTACAATGTATGTCTTAAAGAGGGAAACCAGCTCACTAGCATTTAAACGGGAAGCCTTCTTCTTTTTTGCAGGTTCTGGAGTACCAGAAGATGAACTTTCATCATCTTTGTCAGTGTCACTGCTTGTAGGTCTCTTTGAAACAGCTGTTGAGTTGGAGGGCAAAGTGCGTTCAGGTTCAATATCTTGATCCTTTGCAAACAATTCGTCTAGATGACTTTCACATTCAAAACTTTTTCTACAGTTACCTGACTTTTGTTACTATCCTTTGTGTTCTTGTACGCTCTCATCAGCGACTCCCATCTTCCACATATTTGTTCAATACTAAACCAATATCCCATCTCTTGAAACTTACTGCAGATGGTTTCCCACATGGTTTTATTCTTCATCTTTTCCACTGTGAGCAAGGCTTACATACTCATTGTAACAATCAATTAGCAGTAAAGACTAAGATTCATTCCAATTAGTTCCTTTTTTCAGCCATCATGTTTACAGTATTGTTGCCTGTGATGGAATCTTGAGACTCAGAACATCTTGCAGCATCTGATGAACATGGATGTTGTTTGAAAACTTTCCATATCTTGGAAGAAATTGCAGCAAGTCTCACACTGGAAGAGTGTTCTGCTGTTTTGGTCAGGAACAAACAGAGCCATGGTTGTTTGTGCTGAAATAAAACAAAATTAGTACATTTACATTTGAAAACGATAACGCTTTCAGTAAGTACAACAATGATATTCGGCGTTAAATTAATTTTCAAAATATAAATTAAAAAAATACATTACGTTCGTAAGTTGTTCCTACTGTTAAGAACATCGAGAACTGCTTTACGAATATAACCAATATGTTACCACGTCTTAAAATAGAGCTTTATCATTATACGTCAGACTCAAGGTCAATGCAACAATAAAAATGCATTCTACCGTATACAAAAAGCTAAAGACACAAACATGAGGCTACAAACCTTATTGGACTTTTACATGTTTTTTATGTTTTAGGAAATGTTTCCTGCACATGCTGTCTTAAGGACATGTAATCAAGAAATGTGTTTCATTTTTTGTGTGCACGTGTGTGTAAGGTGTTACGTGCTTAAAGTTTTAATTATGTAAACTTACTTCTCATATTATATAAAACGTACCTTAATCAAAGTCGTAAGCTCATTTAATACGACAATTACTGAGTACTTTATCTGTTCAACGGGTATTCACCGATTTACTTTATGTCAACAAAAAAAAGTTATCCTTACGTCTTGAAAGAAGGTGTGGTCTATAAATTTGCATTTTCGTAAAAAAAAAACTAGAATTGCACGTCACAAAATAACTGATAATAAACTAAACATTCTGGCACAGTAACAACTTGATATTGTGCTCATATTTCATCTGCATTTCCCTACTTAGATATTTGATAGGTATCGGTGACGCGGATATGAACCTAAAAGATAACTCATACGATTAGGAAAGTCGTGACAGGTAGTATTTATGTACAGATTTATTGGATTGAAATAAAGGCACATTGCAACTTAAAGTGTCAAACTTAAGTGACACACTTGGTATTGTTTCCTTAAAAAATATGTGACGTCATAAGCATTGTTTAAGCGGGCATTTTCTTTAGTTCCCAGATACTTTGATCTCTGTACACAAATGAACTCCAGGCCGTAGACGTATGTCCCTATATTGTCATCACATGACTTACATTCAAAATAAACTGATATATTTCAAGTACTATGATACTTATTCATGTGATTTTCAGAACTGAAGAAAACAATTTAACCACTGCTTCTTTTTAAGGTTCATTGGAGTGACCTCTCTCGTTCGTTGTCTTGTCTTCATCGTATGGTTTCTGTTAATCAAAACAGCTCCATCAGAATCAAAGATTTCTGTAAAAGTTAATACCTTTGGTAGGATGTCTCTTGCAAAGTTGTTCAAAGTCTTCCATTTCCGGAGGAGAAGTAGTCGTTGGTTAGAGCGCTGGTTTCCCGATCCGTAGGTCGCTGGTTCAAATCCTACCAGGGTTGAGAGTTTCCAGAAGGCTAACGTATTCCGCACTTTCAGTGGAGTATTGGTATGAACCAAGGAACCAGTCACCAAAAATATTTAGTATTAGTTGCTAGAATTTGCTTCCCAGTCATAGCAAAAGAGCGTAAACATTAAATAATTCAGTTCCATGAGGGTTCCTTGATGCTATTGCAACAGAAATGACAACAAATATTTTAAATAACCAGTCCTAGAGCTTTTGTTTTATATAACCAGTCCATGAGTTCTGATATTTGTAATTATAAGACAATTAAAATGTGGCAACTTGTTGGTTGTGTGGTCACAGATATACTGAAATCTTGATATTACAAACGTTTTATTGAATATGTGTCTTGACCGGGATGCACAGATTGGAAGTACGTTCAAGGTAAAATGAACAAATGTCTTATATAAATTCCATTGTTTTGGTACAGTGATTGTAACAGGAGTTTATGTATAGTGTTGATTTTTTTAGTAACTTTAATTTCTTCAGTTCTGCATAGAAAAAATGCTTTTGAAAACTTGTTTGTAACTTCAATTCGTTAGAAAGCCCTTTTGATTGCAGGACATTAGAAGGGGTCCAACAATGGAATAGTGTCCCTCTTGGGTGGAAATATTTTTAAAATTTAATGTAAAAGGATGTGTTGCATTATAAAGGATTGTCAAGTGATTTCTTTGAAGTGTATTCCCTTATTTCAAGTAAACGGGACTAGAGATATACATTTAATAGCTGTATGAGTGTAAGATTGGTATATTAGGAGTGAAGTGATATCTACCAAAATTAAAAGTTGTTAACTAAAACTGACAATATCCAAAACTTGCTGTTTGAACTTTAGTTAAAGTATCTTTCACATATAATGCTTGAAATAACACCCCAGAGTTCTTGGACGTAACAAAGTCAATATATAGAATAGAAATCGATAATTATATGATTTCAAGGATGGTACCTCTAGACATATTTCTGTTTAGACTGACAGGATTTATACTTTAATTGTAGTATTAACGTAACTGGACTTTTAACTTCCGGTCTGGGATAATCAGTACAATATTCAAGCTTATGAAAACGTGTAAGTTTTACAGTTAACAATATCTCACACTAGACCAATTAAAGTCCAACGAATGTTGCAATATTTCATTGTTCATTTCGCTGCTTTACTTTGCTACAGAGACATATAGGTATTCATCGATTTATAAAATCATTCAGAAAAAAGTCAAACAGGAAAGTCTAGATCTCTTAAACCCTTTTATCGTGGACACTTATACTTACTTGCAGATCTATTGTTCCATTTTATGTCAGTGTAAAAACGCGAGGTTATCTTTTAATATATCTAACTCTATCGCGTTTGTGTACAAATCTAACAGTCCACATCTATTATAAAAAGGTGTGTCTCTATATCAAAGTGCTGATGTCCAATATAAGTATGAATGTGTTTGAAAACATGGATAAATTCCATCCAAATATAAATGTGAGTCCTTGGGCAACACTCCAAGATCTCGTGTACTTCCTCTTGCTGCTTTTGAAAACGAGACATTGTGTTATCAAATGTCTTGCTATTTCTCTTAAAACTTTGCTTCAGCATGTCTCAGTTGTCAGGAAGCTGACACTAGGTAGCTCTCGCGTGTCTTAGATTTGATAAGGTATTAATGTTTTTTTTATGTGCCACGTATTACGTGTCCTTGTTTATTTGGCATGCCTCTCTTCGGTAATTATTGCCTCATATACAGTACTCTATATACGAATGTTAGGGATTTCACCGATATTCTTGGAACGTATGAAAAGGCACGTACAAATCCCCATATCTCAAGTTTCGTATGCATTGTTAATTGTTGTGAGGCGTGGTCTTCGCTGTTAAATTACGTATAAGCATTTAATAATGGGTTCTGGGATTTTGATATAGATAAGGCTACTTAAATTGTTAGAACATAACCTTTTTTGTAATTCCTTGACAGGAGTTATCGAGCTTAAAAAATATGTTAACCTGAACGAGTGACATGAACAATTTATTTGATGATCTTTGTAGTAAATCCTAATAAGGTTAATTAGCGAACAAAGGCTTTTCATTATCCTAATTAAAGTTAACCCCTGACTAAATATGATATTCTTCGACTTTTTTTTTTTAAAAAAAAGATAAAAGCTTTATAATTATAATAATAATAATAATAAACGAAACGGTCAAAACATGATACAATATAGATGAGTCACAATTATAGTTATTGACGTAAGTACTTTGACTGAAATAGTAACAAAATAGATCAGAAGGTCTACTTACGCAAATCAATAGTGTTTGATATAGAGACGAAAAGCCAATTCTTATGCATATAGCAACTTTTCAAATACTTAAACATGATGGTCATTATTGCCCTGGATCGCTCAACTGAGTACTGGCTGTGGGTCTGCTGTTGAACAAACATCAGAAGCAGAATTTACACGTGTTGTAAAATTAAAGTTATCAGCATATTTGAATGATTGTCTTCTATACAACCTCGTCTGTGTTAAAAGTACATGTTGGATAAGATTTTTGATAAAGCGCATTCAAAGAGATGTAGTCCCTCCTGATTAATAGCTAAAAGCGTCATGGTTTGTTGTTGTTGTTTTCTTATCATAAATGACATTCCAATGTTTCGTCTGCTACTCTTGCTGGTATACATGTAAGCAATGACAAGGGTTTTTGTTTACTACCGAAGGTTCATAATCTTTAATTATCAGTTGGCTTTCTCCCCGTGAACACATTTAACAAAGTTATTGAAAAACATGTAGTCAATTTGCCAATCATTTATTATTTTTATTATTATTTTTGCCAGCCTGTCTGAAAAAGTTGATTTTAATGACTATTGACCTATTAACCTTTCTTATTATGTTTTATCGATAAACTTGCAATTCTTATTCATAACATAATTTACATATCGTACCACCATACAATTGTTCAGGTTTTATGCAAATAGTAAGTTATTGCTATAAAATAAAGGCAGTCAGTACGGCTAACTTTAATACAAGAAATATAATCAGAATATAACCTCCCCCCCCCCTTCACACACACACACACACACACACCTGAGTAATCGTTTACTAAAATTGAATTTTTGATTCAGGATCAGATTAAATGCGTGTTTAGTCTGAAACTCTGGATTTAAATATGCTATCCAAAATGAGTGTAGGGAGTAGGAACTTTACATACAGTACTTCTAGCAACTGGAGTTGAGTATGCCGCAAACAGCTGACTGATATGTTCGGACCAAACTGAGGCACGATTGAATTTAACTAAGGGATTTAAACCCGCAATCTCTGCGTAAGTTAACCAACATGCTGTTCCATTAACTTCCTCGTTACGTCAACAAAAGATGCAGGGTACGAGGGTGCATCAATTTCGTAAACTAAATCAATAGCGGGGAAATTATTTAATTCAAGTAGTTAAAATGATTACTCCTTCTCAAAGTAACGTCCCATGCACGATTTACACCATTTTGACGCCATTTTCGAAAGGACGCCCGTAACGTGACGTCGTTTACGGTTTATGACGTCATAAGTGATGACGTCAAAGTTGTGTACATAGTACGATTCAATTTGAAATAATCTGTTTTCACAGCATTTAAAGTTTCATTTTAAACGGACCAGTAGTTTTGACGCTAATGAATTAGTTTTCGAATTTATTGATGCACCCTCGTATGCCTGAAAGAAATACTGAGCGCGTGTACTGTCAACTTCCCATCTCTAAAATAGGTCACACACGTAACATGCTTTGCCAAACGTTAAGAGTGACAAACAACATTTTACTAGAAATTTTCTAAAAGAAAATAAAGAATGATGCAATTTCGTATTCAAACTCAACATTACATTAAATGAAATATACTTCCGCTTTGTTTTATCTTCACTACGAAAGACAGACATTATCAAACATAAGGACAACAAGAGCTACGTGCGAATGAACGCCATGCCCCCTTGGGAGCGTTGACCTTTGAACCCGTGACCTCTAAGTGGGTCTGATGGGTATAGCTCATCGAGGTGCACGCATCTGTGAAGTTTGGAGGCTGTAGGTGGAAGGACTTCCGTGTTATGTTTAAGGTTAAAGATTTGTGACTAACAAACAAATAGACAGACGGACCAAACACAGTACATGTATGCTTCCTCCGGGGGCATAGAAGCTTTAACAAGTATGTTTGATATAAAGCTTGCGAAATACTTCTTGTCTTCATTTATTTGTGTACAAATGTATTATAACATGAGTAGAATAATCTGAATAGGGGAAAACTGTTATCTGTTAGAGGTTAACAAGGAAATAGGCTATAGTGTAACGTCCTGAATTTCGAGTGGTTAAAAAATCCTACTGTAGACAATAATTGGTTGATATTAGATTAAGTATGCAAATGTTCCAAAGTACAGGAAAATGTATCTTTCATTCATTCTTTCATTCTATTACAATACGTATCGTCTTTTTGTGTTTTTGTTTGTTTGTTTTTTACTGTATTGTGTATGTTTGTTTTTATGTGATTTTATAAGGTATTATCTTATATTGTCTAAGCTATGCGTTTACCAGATATGAAAAGCAAGTGACGTGCATCCATAATCACTTCCTGAAATAATTGTTTAACGGGATACATTGCATTTTTTAAAATTTTTTGTTTAACTTCCTGTATGAAGAAAAACAATGCCGCGTCAGCTACGTTTATGAAAAAAAGGGGCATAACTTATTTGTCCTAGAGATCCATACTTTATCACATTTTAATTGACAACTGGGTCATAAAGAGACCAGTAAAGCCATTCATTAAATAAATGATGATGATTTTGACTCAGATGCAACTGATGATTATGATGATGATGACAATGTCGCCCACATCAATGATTATGATGGCTGTTGAATATGAATATGTAAATGTAGTTTTAAAATCATGTCATCTTTACTACTAGTATCGCATTTTCGATAAATATTACCATGCTTGAATTCCGGGTTTTCAAAAATTATAAACATTCAGGCTAATTTCTTGCTTCCCATTTATACAATTGCAGTTTCATATGAATAGAAATTTCCTAACTTGGTGTCTCATTCATCCATGATCATCATAAACTGCGCAGTATGTATTTGAATAACCAGTACAAACGGAAGTGACGCAAAAATAAAGTATATTAAGTTGTAGTAAATTAATCATAACGTTAATAAACATATTGTCGGGAAAATTAATCATTTGACTGTTTTTTTTTTCTTATAAGGTAGTTGTCATTCATGGCTATTTAGCAGAGTCAATAACTAGAACGTTGATAATATGTTGCTCATTTGACTGCGTTGTTAATTTCTCGTGTTGTGAAAACAATAGAAGTGTCATATAAATTGCATGACAAAACATATTAACGTACAGCTGTTATCGCAATAAGATTATCGTAATAATTATTTCCTAAATGTGTTTCACTTTAAATTTTATTAAGTAGGCATCTCTCTCTCTTTCCCAATAGACAGTACAGTTGGAGTGGGGAAATTTGAATATCTAGACAGGTCTGGGTCGGCATAACCAACAAGAAGAAAACAGCAAACTTGCTTCCGAGACAGTTTTATAGAGATTGGTGATATTGGTAATTGTGTATACATGTAATTCTTAAGCATAATTCAGGTAGTTTTCTAAAACCATCATCATGATCTGCTTAAAGGCAATTTCTTATTATTTTGTAGCAAGGTAATCAAGAAGAGAAGTTTTCATTCACTGTAGCAATATGTACATATATAACATGATAACATGATAAAGTTACACTTTTCTGTAAACACGTAACATCAGTGTTTGTATAAATACTTTTAAAGAAAAGCAAACAGCTGGAATCAATTACATCAATTACATTTACATGCCGGATAAAAGCAGCACATGTTTTTGCTGTTGATCTCTCTCTCTCTCTCTCTCTTTCTCTCTCTCTGCACATACGCATCAAGTTATACATATCCAATTACTACATTTTCAACGTCAAGATGTCGACACCACTAAGGTTCTCGGCTCAGGCATACACAGATCATTAAACATTAACACTTCAGTAAACTTTGTTTTGGTCCAGTGCACACCGGCCTATATTTGTATAAACGCAACCTCTGACAACTGGGTCAGGGAAAGCAGTGGATCAGTGGTCCAAGTGTAACACGCTGGGCTGGTAATCAAGGGATCGCGGGTTCGATCCCCCGCTCCTCCACTAACATTACTAATTGTCTTTCGGATGAGACGTTAAACCGATAGTGTGCTATACACTGAGCATGGGAAAGGATAAGCAATGTCTCTGGAATGAGATGCTTTCTGTATGTTGCACTATCCCCAACAACCTACAATTACGTACCTCTGCAGGGTGTGTCGGTCATATGGCCAACCGATATCGACGATAAATAAACTAGAATATAGAATAGTGCGTAAGGGAAACGATTACGTGTGCTCATTAGTCTAGAGCGTTGGTTTCCGATGCGAGAGGAGCTGAGTTCGAATCACGTTCTTCGTAATCGTTTCCAAGATGCATTGCAGCTTTTTTAAGAACTGAAATGCCCGTAAGATCACCTGTAAGTGTTTATTCCTCGACTTTAACATGGATCACAAACTAAAATAAATGTTTCATAAAAATGCCCAATTATTTTACCAGTTAAACAAGGACATTTATCGTTGGGAAAGCCTTAAATTTGCACGCGACGCTACCTATCCTTTTCAGAAAAGTTTTGAGTGTAGAAATTATGAACCAGAAAAGTTACACCGATTGCAATGATAAAAGAACCTGATACAGGTGTGAAGCGAGATAATTATTACATTTTTTTCTGATTAATTATTTTCAAATTCAGTTGGGTACTGAGAACACGACATGCTTATTTACTGATTAGAATACGTCCTCGATAAAAGACAAACTACTATCTTCATACACTTCCACTTAATGCACTTGTTTTATACTTTTTGCCAGTTTGACAACATTTTCTAAAATCATTTAATTAACTTGAGTGAAAATACAAATGCAGGGCGGGAAGCAGAACAAATAAATAAAAAAAAGTAAACGTAAATACTGTCTGGCATAAACAAATTATACCAAAAATAATTTAAACAAGAAAAGAAAACGCTTTGCCGGTCATTGAGCAAACATGTCATTCTATTATTCTATTATATCGACAGGCACGATTTTAAACTATAAATAGATATACACATTTTCAAATGAAATTTAATTTTATTGAAAACAACCTTTCATAATTATAAGCTAAATACAAATATGGAGACTGATTTTCTTCAAAATAGAACAAAATATTTTGCCACAATACAGCTCAGTCGTCATAACGATGTGTTTACACAATAAAGGTAACCATAAAGAGACAGAGACAGAGGCAGACAGAGAAAAGAGAAACAGAGAGTCATCATTCAAAAGAGAGAGGGTCCTAAAGTAAATATTTCTCAACGGCTTTTATAATTTCTGCCCTAAATAAACACGTGCGATCCAAACAGATTACTTAACAAAAAGACCTAGATAACAGACATGAGTGCTACGCTTTAAAGTGTATTTCAGTGATAGCAAAATAAAATACGAGTTTATTGTAAGCCATTCTTAACTGAATATCAGAGTGAATTTGTAATGAATATCGGAGGTTGTATTTATACAATTATACGAAGGTATGCACTAGACGGTAACAACTGAATATCAAAGTGATTATCAAATGATATGTGTCGTTATGACCTGTAGAACATGGTTGTTTTGACTTTTGTACCCAAATCCTGAAGTGTTTACGTTACTGTTTCACGAATAGGAACGTTCGTAACAGAAAGATGCAGTGCATCTTGAAAATAAGCGGGAATCTAACTGCGATCTTCCCGTATCGAAAACCAACGCTCTAACTACTGAGCCAAAGAATCGATTCTCTAGCCTTCTATCTATCTATCTGATGTTATTTATCGTCGGTTCCGGTTGCACATATGACCGACGCCCCTTGCAGAGATTAGTTATTTTAGTCGTGGGGGATAGTTCAAGATACAGAAGGCATCCCATTCAAGAGACACCCCTGGTTCTTATACGTGCTCAGTGTACAGCACTGATACATGGGACCTCGGTTTAACGTCTCATCTCAAAGACAATTGGTAATGATAGTGGAGGAGCGGGGGATCGATCTGGGGACCCCTGGGTTACCACTCCTATTCTCTAGCCAGTTGTCAGATGTTGAATTTATACAATTGTAAGCCGGTGTGCACTGAACCATTAATACCTGAGTCAGACCATTACATTACCCTCCATTCATCGATGTAATAATAACGGAATAAGGTACCGTGGGTATCCAACGACGATCTACATCAACAAAAGCGATTGTGTAAGGGTTCTTTTTTATAGTTCTTATTTAGTGTTAAACGCACACTTATCTATAGAAATATTAATAAGGTTTAGAGAAGACATGGAAGTGTTAATAAGTAAAATCACAGAGCAGACAGTGTTCGGAAGGTCACTGTTTTTCGATACCCTTGATTACCAAAAGTCTGTTTTTATATGTTTAGAGAAATCAAATGAAGAAACGTTTATTTCAAGTTCTGTAATAAAACATAAATAAATCAAGTCACTAGAAAAGAAATAATAAATAAAATAACGAGAATTATTTATATAACGTTAACCAAAACGTTTTCTTACAAATTTGGAAAATAGTGAAATTTGAGATCGACAAAATCTGACAAATATTTGTCTACATAGATGGTTACAGCACTGAAACTATAACTTGTTTGTGTGTGTTGCTTCACTTAAAGTAGAAGATCGGTAATTCCCTCTAAATCACTTTATAGAAAAAAAAGAACTAATTTTTTTTTATATGAAGACAGTTCAAAATTTTTAAAATGAACATACACGTTCTGGAAACTCATTCCTCTATGGTGAAAATTATGGCGGTGTTGAAGTTGATGATAATGCTATTGTGACTATTAAAATGATATTGTGACATGTACCATGTTGTCGCATATCTCAATACCTATTTTGGGTATTCAAATATACAAAATATATAATAGTTTAACCTATTCAAGTATATTTAGTAGCTTCCTGTGCATTAGTTTTCCCTTTTTTGACAGTTTGACCAATCCCTGCTGTGTGATTCATTATGACCACGGACAATACAAACAATTTCATACCACTGGTAATGGTTTATGTGTACATTTTTACATACAGAAGTACTAGATTTACACCGAGTCCTGGAAAATATCCCCATCGTTAGTGCATTTATTGACAGATATTTTAACTATGATTGCCTGCTCAGCTGGTCGATATAAAGGTAAGATTTAACCTGGGTTTTCTTTTAAATATGTCATGAGACCGAAATGGCAAAAACATGTTTATAAAAAGGCGCAAGCACCTTGTATATAAAACGTAGCCACGTAACACAAAAGTGTCCACCCATCAGCATTTGTTATAGAGCGCCCCAGTGCGGCTTTTTTCCAAGCCTTTATTAAATGAACAAACTTTAAAGAATTCAACGACTTTAATCCTCTCTCTCTCTCTCTCTCTCTCTCTCTCTCTCTCTTTCACACACACACACACAAGCGCGCGCGCATGCACACGAAAACACAAAAAAGAAGAAGAAAAAATATTGAACAAACAGTCATTTTCTATTGCGAAATTCATTTGTTCAAGTACGTACATTTGAAGCCGCAAGTCCATTGTTGTAGCAGTCCGAAATACGTTTTTGTTAGCACTGATGACCTCAAATGGACTTTTTTTGTCATTTTGAACACTTATGTAAGGTGTAAATAAGTAAATTACAAGAATACTTTGAATCGAGTAGACATATTCCTTGAGAAATGGTCATTGACTTGCAAACTTTGGCTCAACACTCACAACGAGTATACAGTTCTAGTTCATGCCGGCCACTAATTATAAAGGCGGGTCATTTTAAAATACTATATAATATGGGCATTGCCCTTTTCAAAGCTAAAATTCCACAAAAGAACTTCTTGATGCACAAATTAAACAGACATTTTAGACAGTTGCTATATGATTCGTTCCATGAAAGGATTGAACACCATACCTTCGAACAAATAAGTTAAAGCTTTATTCGATGTCATCACTTAAAATTGAAAACAGGATATTTACAAAATGTATATAAAGGAATAAGGAACTGGTTCCTTATTCCTTACTCGAAAAAGGAATAAGGAATAAGGAACTCACTTTATATACATATTTACAAACTACATACTGGTGTAAATTGCTATTACAATGAAACACAGAAAAGATTTCTTTGGTCAAATGTTAAAATAAGTAAATCTTAGCGTCTTTTTTTTACTAACGTAAACATATGATCAAGGATAATTTTACAGATAATTTTATATCCTACAGAGACTGGGACATTCTATTTAAGTAAATATGTTTATATATTTTTTTATAATGAGAGGTTGTTTATCTCTTTAAAGGGTCAAAAATGTGTTTATAAATGTGTTTATAAATATGAAATATTGCGACGTCATGAACCATGCAAATTTACTTAAATTGCAGTATGAATATAATTGAACTTTAAACGTCCGAACAGGGACAATCAGTGTAATAGTCAAGCTAATTTTAATGATAACGTGCCAAATTTACAGTAAGCAATATCTGGCACCAATTCAAGTCAAACGAATGTGGTTGGATGTCATTATTTTTCATTTTTCATTTTGCTTTTTTACTTTGCTATATAGAGACATATGGGTATGCCCCGAATTACATATCACTCAAAAAAGTCAACCAGGAAAGTCCAGAGCTCGTAAACTATTTACAGTGCATTTATATATTTACTTGCAGATCCTTTGTTCAATTTAATGTCAGTTTAAAACCGCAAGATAATCTTACATTCTAACACTATCCGCAATTCGCCGACAGTAATGAACGTGATAAAAGCGCGCGCCCGCTGACGTCACAGCAAACTACTTTCGGCTGTTCTTATTTGTCATTGTAAACCTAAAATTGTTTAAAATTATTTCTATAAATGAAATATTTTTATCGACTAAATTATCTTCTTTGATGTTCATCTATGATAATTTTATAGATATTTGTTTAAAAGTAGATTATTAACTGATAAATAAAAAATGACCTTGTTGTTTTCATTTTCACGTTAGATTTTTTTCATTTACATTTTTTCTGTACGTTTTCCAGTCTAAGTATCTTAAATGTATGAATGTGCATTTTTGTTCTTCAAACTTTCTAATTATTTCCATATATGTATAGCTGTAAGTAACCATAACCATCAGACTTCTGTAACTTTTAATTCATTTGGGGAAGATCGTCAACTAAGTTGTTAGGACTTGTGATCTAACCCTTTTTTCAGTTGTATTTGGTGTGTATTAAATGTAACCTGTGTATGTTGCAATATCTTTTGGAATTGAAATACGTTTAAACTAAACTAAACTAATGAAAAGCGGGGTAAACGGAATAGCCAGACAGGGACAATAACCATAAATATGGAATGATAACAAGTGTCTATACATTAGTATAAGAATGGAAATAGATTTTAAAGTGTCGAATACATGGTTTCTTGTTCAGATGCGTAATTATTTAATCACTCAGGCCTATGGCCTTCGTTATTAAATTACTACTCATCTGAACTCGACACCGTGCTAATTTGACGGTAGATCACTCAAACTTAAAATTTGTTTCCTGAATATAACTTGCACTATTGCGTTTGTATACAAATCTAACAGTCAACATCTTCAAAACGTTTATAAAACGTGTTTCTTTGATATCCACTAAAAGTATGAATATGTTTGAACACGTGGATAAATTCCATCAAAAAATAAATGTGAGTCCTTCGGCAACACTCCAAGATCTCGCGTACTTCCTCTTGCTGCTTTGAAAACGAGATATTGTGTTATCAAATGACTTGCTAATTCTCTTAAAACTTTGCCTCAGAATGCAACATGTGTCAGTTGTCCGGAAGTTGACATCAGGTAGCTCTCGCGTGTCTTAGATTTGATTTTTTTTCTGTGCCATGTATTACATGTCCTTGTTTATTTAACATACATCTCTCCGGTAATTATTGTCTCATATACAGTATGCTTTATACCGATATTAAGGATTTCACCGATATTGTTGTAACGTGTGAAAACGAACGCACAACTCCCCATACCTCATGTTTCGTATGTATTGTTATTTGTCGTGAGGCGTGGTCTTCACTGTTAAGTTACGTATAAGTATTTAATAATTTCTTTTTTATATTTTGATATAAACAAAGCTACTTAAATGATTAAAACGTAACCCTTTTTTGTATTTCATTGACACGAGTTATCGAACTTAAAAATAGGTTAACCTGAACGAGTGACATAAACAATTTACTTCATGATCTTTGTAGTAAAATCCTAATAAGGCTAATAAGCGTACAAAGTCTTTTCATAATCCTGATTTAAGTCAACCGCAGGCTCAATATGGCATTCTGCGACTTTATAAAAAAGATAAAATCTCTTAAATTATGATAAAAAATATTAAATGAAACGGTCAAAACATGATACAATAGAGATGAGTCACAATTATAGTTATTGACGTAAGAACTTCAACCGAAATAGTATTAAACAAAATATATAAATAGATTAAAAGGTTTTATTTTATCGATCTACTTACGCAAAACGATAGTGTTTGATATAGAGAAGAAAAGCCAATTCTTATGCATATAGAATTTTTTCAAATACTTAAACATGATGGTCATTATTGCCCTGGATCGCTCAACTGAGTACTGGCTGTGGGTCTGCTGTTGAACAAACGTCAGAAGCAGAATTTACATGTGTTGTAAAATTAAGATAATGAGATGATTTAAATAATTGTCTTGTTTACAACCTCGTTGTTGGATAATTCTTTTGATAAAGCGAATTCAAAGAGATGTAGTCTCCCCCCCCCCCACCCTTGATTTATGGCTAAAACGATCATATTTTTGTTGATGTTGCTGTTGTTGATTTTTTTTTCTAATCATTAATAATCTAAACATTCCTATGTTTCGTCTGCTACTCTTGCTGGTATGTAAGCAATGACAAAAGCTTTTGTTTACTACCAAAGGTTCATAATCTCTTATCATCGGTAGACTTTCTCCCCGTGAACACATTTAACTAAGTGTAGTCAATTGGTCAATCTTTTTTTATTATAATTATTTTATGCCAGTCTGTCTGAAAAAAAAAGTTTATTTTAATAACTATTACCCTGTCAACCTTTCCTTATTATGTTTTATCGATAAACTTGCAACATCCTTTACATATCGTACTATCGTACTATCGTTAAGGCTTTCTGCAAATAGTAAGCTATTATTATAAAATAAAGGCAGTCAATACCGTTTACTTTAATACAAGAAATATATTCACACCCGGGTGGCGCTGAGCTTTGACCCTTTGACACTAAGTGGGTCTGATGGGTAAAGCTCATCAAGGTAAGGTGCATGCATCTGTGAAGTTTGGAGGCTGTAGGTGGTAGGACTTCGATCCGTGTTATGGTTAAGGATAAAGTTTGGTGACAATCAAACAAACAAATAGACAGACAGACCAGAAACAATATGCTCCTTCCGGGGGCATAGAGACTTTAACAAGTATGTTTGATACAAAGCTTGCGAAATACTTCTTTTGTTCATTTATTTGTGTACAAATGTATTATAATATGAGTAGAATAATCTGAATAGGGGCCAGCTGTTATCTATTAGAGGTTAACAAGGAAACAGGCTATAGTGTAACGTCCTGAATTTCGAGTAGTTAAAAAAACCTGCTGTAGACAAGAATTGGTTGATATTAAGTATGAAAATATACCAAAGTAAAGGAAAATGTATCTTTCTTCCATTCCTTTATTTTTTTACAATACGTAACGTTTTTTGTTTGTTTTGTTTGTTTGTTTGTTTGTTTGTTTGTTTACTTATTGTGTATGTTCGTTTTTGTGTGATTTTATAAGGTATTATCTTATATTGTCTAAGCTATGCGTTTACCAGATATGAAAAGCAAGTGACGTGCATCCATAATCACTTCCTGAAACAATTGTTTAACGGAATGTATTACATTTTTGTTTAACTTCCTGTATGAAGAAAAACAATGTTGCGTCAGCTGCCTTTATGAAAATGGGGGATAACTTAAATGACCTAGAGATACATATTTTATGACGTTAATTGACGTTAAATGGTTATGATTTTGACGCTGATGTTACTGACGAATATGATGAAGATGATGATAACAAAGTCGACCACATCAATGAAGATGAAGGCTGTTATTATAATGTTGAATATGATTATGTAAATAATGTCATCTTTTCTACAAGTATCGCATTTTCGATACATGTTACCATGGTTGAATTCCGGGTTTTCAAAATAATAAAGCCGGCCCGGCCAGCTCAATCGGTAGAGCATCAGATTGTCAAACTTGACGATCCCAGTTCAATCCCCATCAGGGCCGGCAAAATTAATAATTGATCTATAGGTCATTTGTCTCTCACCTCTGAAGCAAGTGAAGAAGTAGTCAGTCACTTGCGGATAAATTTGTTAGTACACTGGTTGGATACCCAGGAACACTGGTAAGGTGGACTGACCGACGGGATATGACCATAACTGTTAAACTGGCGTTGAATCCCAATAAAACAAACAAACAAATCAAAAATAATTAGCATTCTGGCTTAATTCTTGCTTCTCATTTGTACAATTGCAGATTCGTATGAATTAGAATTTCCCAACTTGGTATCTCAGTCATCCATGATCATCATGATCTGCGCAGTATGGTAGCACATACCAGTTTTTCAGCCACACATTCGAACTGGCCATGTAGAAATTATTAATGAGAGGGTATGATGCATTAACATATGTATTGCTTAAGTCTAAATTAATTAATACATGAAGATATGGGTATTCAGAGTGGTCAGGATGAGGTTCTCTTAGTTTTTTCCCTATTGAACAGTATTGAAATGCACTCAGTGTGAAGTAGGAGCTTGAAATTGAAACTGATGAAAGCAGGTTATGTCAGTGGTTTCGGCTGCAGAAGTTCAATAGGATGCCGTCTGAGCTGGATACTGAAAAAAGTGTAGCGTTGACAAGTATCTAGCACTAGCTGATTTAGGTGTGCCATAACAGACGAACAATTAGCATGTAGTGTTATGACTGTACCGTGTGCCTTTGAATATCAGGCGACTTGTCTGTTTCATAGAATTTGCCTCGGCCAGGGGTCGAAAAGTGGGGTTTGGGAGTAGTTTCTTTCTTGCAGCTGACTTTTTTAGAGAAGTGTTTCGTCTGAAATTTGAGTTTTTGTTGTAGATTGTCTTCAGTCCTATAAGAATAGCTGTACTTTTCTTTTCAGGTTGTTGTATTGGGATTGTCAGTGAGGCGCAAACAGTTTGAGTGGTCATCAGACACTAAATTTCAGTGTGAAACTGGTATCTGCCTACTATTTTTTTTGAATAACCAGTAGAAACGGAGGTGACGCAGGAATAAAGTGCATTTTAAAAGTTGTAGAACATTAACCATAACGTTAATAAACATATTATCGGGAAAATTCTCATTCATGGCTTTTAAGTAGAGTCAATAAATAGAATGTTGATAATGCTACTCATTTGGTTGCGTTGTTCATTTCTCGAGTTGAGAAAAATAAAAAAAAAGTAGTGTCATATACATGTAAAAGGAATGACAAAACATATTTACGTACAGATGTTATCGCAATTAAATTATCGTTATAATTATTTCCTAAATATGTTTCACTTTATTTTTTTAGTAGACATCTCTCTCTCCCTCTCTGCCTATGGTCAGTACAGTTGGAGTAGGGTGAATTTGAATAATAGACAGATCTGGATTGGCATAACCAACAGGAAGGCGACAGCAAACTTGCTTCCCAAACAGTTTTATAGAGTTTGGTGATTTTGTATAATTCTTAATCATAACGTAGTTTTCTAAAACCATCATCATGATCTGCTTAAAGGCAATTTCTTAATTTTTTGTAGCAAGGTAACTTCAGGAAAAAGTTTTCATCCACTGTAGTAGTATGTAACATAAAGCTGTAAACAATATTCATGATAAGATGATGAACTTAAATAGGTAACATCGATGTTTGTATAAACGGTTTTAAAGAAGAGCAAACAACCCGGTTCAATTACATCAATTACATTTACATGCCTGGTAAAAAAACATGATTTTGTTGTCGTTGTTGATTCTCTCTCTCTCTGCGCTGCGTGCGTGCGTGCGTGCGTGCGTGCGCGCGTGTGTGTGTGTGTGTGTGTGAAACTGCACATCAAGTTATAGATATCCATTAACGACATTTTCGATCAATGTCAAGATGTCGACACCACTAGGATTCTTGGCTCAAGCATTCACATATCATCAAACATTAACACTTCAGTAAACTTTGTTATGCTCAGTGCACACCGGCCTATATTTGTATAACCGTAACCTCTGACAACTTGGTCAGGGAAAGCAGCGGCTCCGTGCTCCAGGGGTTACACGCTGGGCTGGTAATCCAGGGGTCGCGAGTTCGATCCCCCGCTCATCCACTAACATTACTATTTTCCTTTCGGATTAGACGTTAAAAAAGATAGTGTGCTATACACTGAGCATGGAAAAGAATCAGCGGTGTCTCTGGAACGATATGCTTTCTGTATGTTGTAATATCTCCCAATGACGTACCTCTGTAGGGTGTGTGGGTCATATGGCCAACCTATATCAACGATAAATAACTTAAAATATAGACAGGCGCCTGAGGGAAACGATTATGTGTGCTCTTAGGTCGAGAGCGTTGGTTTCCGATGCGAGAGGAGCTGAGTTTGAATCCTGTTCTTGGTAATATTTTCTAAGATGCATTGCATCTTTGTTGTCACGAACTGAAATGCCCGTTAGATCATCGATAATTGTTAATTCCTCGACTTCAACATGGATCACAAACTAAAATAAATGTTACGTAAAATATCCCAATTTCCTTTCGAGTTCAACAAGGACAGCAATCGTACGGGAACCTTACAATTACACGCTACTCTACCTATCCTTTGAGTGTAGAAATTATGAGGCAGAAAGGATATCCCTTTTGCACTGATAAAAGTAACTGATACAGGTACAAAGGCGAGAGAATTCTTACAATTGTTTTCTTATTAGTTATTTTCTAATTCATTTGTTCGGTACTTCCATCATGCTTATTTACTGATTAGAATGAGTCTTCGAAAAAGACGTACTACTCTCGTCATAATATAACTCCACTTAATACCCTTGTAACATACTTTTTGACAGTTTGACAACATTTTCTAAGGTACTTTAATCAACTTTAATTATTTGAATAAGAAATACAAGTGAAGGATAGGAAGTTGAAAAAAAAGTAAACGTAAATATTGTTGCTCTTCAGGCATAAATTAAACATAAATAAATTTCAAAAAATTCTTTAAGTTAAAAAGAAAAAGAAAAAAGGCAATAGGCCGCGTCACATATCACGCAAACATATCATTCTATTATGTCAAAAGGCACGATTTTAAACTATAAATAGTTATATACACATTTTCAAACGAAATGTAATTTTGTTGTAAACAATATTCGGTAACATTTATTGACAGATATTTTAACTATGATTGCCTACTCAGTTGGTCGATATAAAGGACAGATTTAAGCTGGGTTTTCAATTAAATATGTCATCCTTGCCGCGAATTCCATTGTTACCAAATTAAGCTATTTATGTCCTTACTTATTTGACAATCCCCTCTATAACAATTATTCTCTCTCTCTCTCTCTCTCTCTCTCTCTCTCTCTCTCTCTCTTTCTCTATTTGAGCTTATTGATCCACGGTACCGGTAGCCCGTATGACCGACGCTCCATGAAGAGATTAGTTATTTTATTGTTGGGGTAGTGCAAGATACAGAAAGCATCCTATTCCAGAGACACCCCTAGTTCTTTTGCATGCCCAGTGTAAAGCACTGATAATGGGACCTCGGTTTAACGTCTCATCCGAATGACTATTAGTAATGATAGTGGAGGAGCGTGGGATCGAACTCGGGACCCCTGATTTACCAATCAAGCGCGTGACCACTGGACCACATCCGCTCCTATTGTCTTATATACAGTATTCTATATACGGATGTAAGGGTTTCCACCTATATTCTTCCTACGTGTAAAAAAGCACGTACAAATCAGCACAATTATCTCATGTTTCGTATGTATTGTTTTTATTTTACAGTTAGGCGTTGTCTTCACCATAAAGTTACGTGTAAACATTGAATTATGTCTTTAGAGATTTTGAATCAAAGGCTACTTAACCGACTAAAACGTAACCTTTTTCTATTATAGTGACACTTTAGAAATATCTTAACATGATAACAAGTTACATAAACAGTTTATTTCATGAACTTAGTTGTAAATCCTAAAAATGTTAATGTACAAAGGCTTTTATTTTTTAATCAAAGATTTGTTTTCGTGGCTTCCTCTGTCAACATTAATCAAAGACTTTGTCTAACCTTGTTACGTTTACTTCCGATTAAATTAAGAAACTATTACAAAATTTATGAGGTCCTAACATTTGCTTGAATTTGCGTCATGTTCACAAAGATACAAAGATTAATAAATGCCAATTTATAACGGCAGCATGTACTTCTAACCTATAATAATCCCCGACTCGACTTCTGCTTAATACGATATCTTTCGACCTTTCATTTAAACAAAAGATATTAAAATACCTACTATAACAGAAAATATATGAACGGTCAAAACATGAAACAATATAGATGAGTCACAATAAACGTACTCACTTCAACGGAAATAGTAACAAAAATATAAGAATACTTCAGCTTCAACTTCTAACTGCCAAAAGTCAATACTGACTATGCTAGGTGCGTGTCAGGAACATTAAAATTATAAAAGATAATAACAAAGAAAACAAGATTTTATTAAAGATGTTACTTAAACATTTATTTTGAACATTTAAAATATATAAAGCTTGTTTAGTCCACTGATAGAAGCTGGCTCAGTTTGGGTACTTTATTTGGTTTGACTTGATCAATAACTGCGTGCAGTTCAGGAATTTTGGTATTGACGGAACGATAGCTAATATTGAGAATAGTGAGAATTTCTTCGAGCTGTAATTTGACCCTTTTCTTTCCTTTATTTTACCATGCTTAGGGGTAGGACTCGCTTTTGGATAACTATGGTGACTATATTTTCTCACTGGACTGCTTTAATGAGGGAAATTATTAGGGACATGCTCCGTGGGGGGGGGGGGGGTGTGGGGCGAGGGCGGAGAAACTTGACTGGAAGCCTTGACTGTCCAATGAGACTACTAGAGATGTTGAATGGGGATGACTTCCGCAAGTAATACTAAACCAAGAAAAGCTTGAGTTGGGCAGGAAGTCATATGTCTTCTAGCCCTTGACAATCACTGTGATACCAGGTACTGGTTCATAAGTCATACATTTTTAAATAATTCAGAATAGCTGAAAATAACAATTAGCTATGGAAAGGTGTATGCCCTGTTCCGACGCATGCGCAATCTCCTCATGCGAATAAACTTACAGTTTATATTTATCGATCGTTTACGCAAATCAGGAAGTGTTTGTTAAAAAAAGGGAAGGTGAATACTCAAACTAATAACAGAAGTGCAAATAAACAAGGGGGCCATTATGGCCTTGGTTGGCTCATCTGACTACTTTGGCTTTGGGTCTGCTTTTGAGCAAATATAAGAATAAAATTGACAGATTTTGTGAAATTAAGGTAATCAGTAAAAACACTGTCTTGTATGCAATTTCGTCTGCATTGACAATACTGTTTGATATAAATTTTTACAAAGCAAGATCAAAAAGGTATTGTCCCCTTGACTCAAATGATAAAAAAATCATCAGTTAGATGTTTGTGTTGTCTTATCAAGAGTGACATTCAAATGTTTTGTCTGTTGCGGCTCTAAAACTGAAAGATGCTTTTGCTTACTACCAACGGTTCATAATAGACTTTTTCCAGGGAACACATTTAACAAAATAATTAAACAAGAACTGTCACTGTAAGATGACAATGTCCCCGAAAGTGTTGCTGTGACCTTTGATCATTCAAGGGTCAAGGTCAAATAAATATAGGTCAATAGGAAGGTCTTATTTAGAGGGGGTTTGTCCAAATATGAAATAAATTCACTTACTAATAAGGAATTTATGGGCAATGTTAAAATTTCTAGACAACTGGATCTTTAAGGTGAAGGTCATTCAGGGGTCAATGTCAAATAAATACAGGACAGTGAGATGGTTTTGTCCGAAGTGGTGCTGTTTTTAAGTATGAAGTATATCCAGTAACTAATTTTGAAATTATGGCCATATAATAGTTTCTGGACTATTGGATATTCAGGGGTCAAGGTCAGATAATTACAGGTCAGCAGGAAGGTCTTGTCCAAATGGGTGTTCAGTCCAAGTATGAAGGAAATCCGCTTACTTATAAGGAAGTTATGGCCAATGTTAAAGTTTTTGGACAATTGAATCTTCAAGATGAAGGTCATTCAGGGGTCAAGGTCAAACAAATATAGGTCAGTGAAAAGGCCTTGTCTAAAGGGGTGTTGTGTCCAAGTATGAAGTAAATCCACTTACTTATAAGAAAGTTATTGCCAATGTTAAAGTTTTCGGACGGACAGAGGGACGGACGGACTGACAGACCGACGGATTGACGGACCGACTGACGGACTGACGGACGGACAGTTAAAAAATAATATGGCTCCCTTCGGGGGCATAAAATGTGGGCCAGTCTTTATCGAGAATATGTTTTACTATTTTCTTGGCACTAAATATGAGTAATACACCGCGGCCACTGTCCCTTTTAAAGATACTTCTTGTTCTTAACTGCAAATGCGTAAGGATTTGTGTAATAGTTCTTTTTATGGCAGCATGTCTGAAAAAGTTGATTTTAAGAACTATTAACTTCTCTTATTTGTCTTATCGATAAACTCGCAAGTCCAATTCATAATACTCTTCACATACCGTGTTCCTTTATCTATACTATTGTTTAGGTTTTCTGCCAGTAATAAGTCATGGCTATAAAATCAAGGCAGCAAGTACGGCTAACTTAAATATAAGAAATTAATTGGAATATGCATACAGTAGATAAGTCAAACTAATCAGACGTGTCGAGGAGACATCGTGAAATTTTGTTGCATTTTTATGCACGGAAAATGCCCAATTAGAAGTCGTTGGGAGCGATAGCCAGCATACTTTGGCAGAAAAGACCAATATAACCTTAGTTTAAGAGAAACAGTTTTTATACAAATTCCCGAAATGTACGACATGTACGTTTAGCTAAGAAGAGATAGGGGCTTTATAAAGAGAATATTGTTCTTTTATTCTATTTTTGCCTACTTATTAAAGTTTGAATCTAGTCCAACAAATTTTACTTTAACTGTGTTAGGCATCCCTGCTTAAACATCATATTTTCAAGGTGGTGATTTACACTTATTAATTACGGTATACTTTCCTAAATATGATTTTTGTATGTTAATTCTGAACTTCAAAGCATAAAAATCTTTACAAAATTTAGAAACTGATGTGAAAAATACAGCGGTATGCCGAAAACACGTTCTCTTCGACAAGTCCAAGGAAAACAAGGCAATCTGAAGGACAGTTATATCACCTGCCGCAGTAAAACATTGGAATGGATAACAAGTGTGAGAGGGGAAGATTAAACCTCACAATATAACATTGGATAATGATTTCTATGGAAAGTGGGCAGCTACATTTGGATCTCACATTTGTAGCAGTCTAAAAGTTATGGAGCGGACACGAAATGGGGACTTTTTTATAAATGACCTTTAAGTCTGACCTTGACCTTGGAAATAGCGAACTAGATGTTGCGATCTGCAAATCGTCTCATAATGGTGATCAATTGTGCCAGGTTATTTAAAAAATCTTTCAATCAGTTTAATAGTTAAGGAGCGGACATGAAATGTGGACATTTTTATATATGACATATAAGTGTGACCTTGACCTTGGGGGTAGTGACTCGGTTGTTGCGCTCTGCACATTGTCTTATAATTGTGATCACTAGTGCTTAGTAGTTTTAAAAACTTTCAAGCAGTTTAATAATAACGGACCGGGCACGAAATGTGGACTTTTTTATATATGACCTCTAATGTGACCTTGACCTTGGAAATAGCGATCTGATTGTTGCGCTCTGCACATAGTCTCATAATGTTGATCATTTGTGCAAAGTTTTTTTCAAAACAGCGGACACGAAATGTTGACTTTTTTATATATGACCTTTAAGTTTGACCTTGACCTTGGGGATAGCGATCTGGTTGTTGCACTTTACACATCGTCTCATAATGGTGATCATTTGTGCCAAGTTTTTTGTTTATTTTTAACTTTCAATAAGTTTAATAGTAACGGAGCTGACATGAAATGTGGACTTTTTTTAATATGACCTTTAAGTTTGACCTTGACCTTGGGAGTAGCGACCTGTTTTTCGCGCTCTGCACATGGTATCATAATGGTCATCATTTGTGCCAAGTTATTTTTTTTTAAAGTTAAGTAGTTCAAAACTTATGAAGCGGACACGAAATGTGGACTTTTAATATATAACCATTAAGTGTGACCTTGACCTTGAGGGAAGCGACCTGGTTGTCGGGCTCTGCACATTTTCTCAATGGTGATCATTTGTGACATGTTATTTTAAAAAACTTTCAAGCAGTTTAAAGGTTATTGAGCGGACACGAAATGTGGACTTTTTATATATGACCTTTAAGTGTGACATTGACCTTGGAGGTTCTAATAATGGTGATCATTTGTGCCAAGTTATTTTAAAAACTTTTCATGCGTTTAAAAGTAATGGAGCGGACACGAAGTTTCCGGACGGACAGACTGACAGACAGACGTACAGGCAGGTCCACTCCTATATTACCATAAATAAAGTGATATTAAATTTATTAAGTTTTCCGTTATGTAACAATCGTTACATATTTTTTAATCTCCTATTAAGTTTTTCGGCCTTTTTTTATTCTTTCTCCACATGTCTGAACCTGTCCGTCTGTTACAACATACAAGCGCAATGCCAGTGAAACTACAATTAATGTGATTTATTGTCACTCAACATAAATGTTGCTCATTTTTAGACCAAAAAAAAGGAAATCATGAGATAAAAATCTACAAGCGATTTAGTAGAGTAGAAATATTTGTTTTGTTTGTTAATCGGTACACATAATATATATTACTCATGTATCATATAGTTCGAGCATTTCATTCCTAGTGTAAATGCGCATATTCACTTATAATGTAAATGGTTAGAATAAGTGTTCACTTATTCCTGTTCTACTCACATTTATTTGTGCGTATTATTTAAGTTGATCATGAGTCAGTTTTTTATTGAAGTATTAAACTCTGATGTGTGCTAAATAATAGTTTTGAAGTGTTACTGGGTGCAAAGATATTATCTTTCTTTTCAATAGGAATACATTTCGAAAGATCGTGCTTAAAATCGTTGAAGTATGAATGATTCTTTCTTCTAGTTGCAATAAATTTGCACAGTGACGTAAATAAAAAGAAATTAGACAAAAACATAAGAAACTATGATATGGAGATAAGACAAGAATTTACGACGTACATTTCAACATTTTTTTTCTTTCTGATTTTATAGTGTAGGAGCCTATATTGTTTAAGCTAAGTGTTTACAAATGCATACATTCATCACTTCCTGAAATTAATGTTTAACGGAAGATATTACCTTTTTGCTTGACTTCCTGAATCAAGAAAAACAACCGCGTCTTTTTCTTTATAGATGCAGGGTATAACTTAAATGACAAAAGGCCCCTTACCTAGAGATCCCTACTTTGTCATATCTTAATTGATATAAGGGTCACACCAGAAAATCATTCATCAAGCCTGACGATTTTGATGCTTATTCCGCTGATAATGATGAAGGTGACCACAACGATGATGATGATGATGATGATTATGTTAACATGTCATCTTTACTATCGCCTTATCGATACATTTATCCATGTTTGATTATGGGGGTCTTAAAAACTATTGTACAAACAAGCTCATTTCTTCCTTGCCCATCGATACAATTGAAGGTTTCCATTTGAAAACTTTCTATTATCTCATTCAGTCATTATCATGAACTGCGCATTGTGTATGTGAATGACTCTAAAAGGCGGACGTTATCTCAAGAATAAGTAACGTTAGGTTGCAACTTAATTATTTGAAAAAAAAGCAAGTTGTCATTCTTAGCTGTAAATAGAGTCAGTAAATATGACATTGATAATATGTTACTAATTTGGTTGCGTTGTTCATTACTCATGTCGAGAAAAAAGAGTCATATAAATGGACTGACAAACATGTATACGAACAAATGTTGTCGCAATGCAGTTAACGCAATATTTCCTAAATAAGTTTCCCTTTAAATTTGATGGGGTGGGGGGGGGGGACGCGCTTAATGATACATTTAATTCCAGACCGTTTTCAAAACAATTGCATCAGCGTGAAACGTGTTTCACTTGTCAGGAATTTACCCTGAATAACTCATCCGTGTTTTAGGTTTTATTATGGCTGAAGATTATGCACTTGTTTATGAAATAACATTTAATTTTTATTCGTTTTGTTGCATTTTATTTCACTTTCTCTTATTTCGAATAATTGTTTGATGGTTACGTTCTCCTATTTAACAGGGATAAAGGGGTATTCACCAACTGACTTTCTACGTTTGAAATTGCAGACGCAGACCTCATTATGTTTGTATTGTACTTCGTAATTAGGCGCAGTTAAGCACGTACGATATTCTTGCCGCTTTACGCTTACGTAAGCTTTTTATGACAACTATCTCAAAGCGTGAAAAGGTAAATCACTGGTAAAAGCTAATAAAAATATAAAGAAAAAAATCATGTTACAATTATCTACGATTACAAATTTGTATTTTCTTGTGTATTACAGTTTAACAAGTATGCTTGCTGATTTCTGTCAACTTTGTATTGCCGCATCGGCGCTAGTGGGGTTACAAAATGTCGCCGACCGGTGTATTTTCGCCTGGTTGTCATTCAGCCTTTAGTTACTGGACTAAGTTATTCACTGGTTCATGCATATCTCAGTATTATTATTGCAAATATACCGGAATGACTCAAAACGATAAAAGATAGATTATACGCTTACAAATACGTAAAAGCAATTGTTAGCTTGATTTGTCGTTAACATTTGCTGAACTGTATTCTCGTTTATGCCTGATAAATCACGCTTGTGATAGGGTACTTTAAATGCAAGTAAAAATGTATAGACAATATACTCTGCATTTTTTAACCTTTTTGTTTTTCTTCTTTTTGAATAATTTTTTTACTTGATGAATTTATTGTGCAGTGCAATGTATTAGAATCGTGTTGTTTTGAATACCCTGCTTGAAAATAAACAGACTAGTAATTATGTCTCCCCCACTTAGTGAAGGGGTTATTTTTATGTTGTTCTGATTGTCTGGATGGAGGTCATGATGTCTGGATGTCACAAATCGTGTCGGCTCCATAACCTTATTATTCCTTAATGTATTTTGAAATAACTTTGCAGAAATGTAAACCACTATGAGACGGTGTGTAATGGGCAAGAGCCTCCATGGTCTAAGTTAAACTTAGAGGACAAAAGTCAATAATGGGGTCTTTTTTCGTGTCCGCATCATAGCTCTGTCAATCCTTGATGGCTTTGGAAGTTATCTAAAGAAATGTTAACCACTATGAGACGTTGCGACATGCGCAAGAAACAGGTCCGTACGCTTAGGCCCTTTTGCATCCCTAGCATTGATCATTTCTTAACACTAGAAGTATAAAAACAAAAGTAACAAGACTGACACAGTGCTCTAAATATATATCCAAATTCATGTTATCTGAACGAGAGAATAAATGTTTAGCTAGTGGGAAACTTATGTTTTGGTTTTAAAAACTCTCTAGTTTACAATTATTTTTATCTGAGCGCGATTTACCATCTTCCTTTCGGAAAATTGATGTTACTACATTGTTTCCAGTTTTTGAGATCAACATTGAAACTGTGCCGGAGATTTCACAAGAGTTTCGAAAATAATATTTGAAAATAGGCAGATACGTTAGTTAAGAGTTGGGTCATATTTTGCCAAATAGAGAATATTGTTCCGTTTTATCTTGATTGCTGAAATTAGTGGAATTAATGAAGCAGCTGTAGGCCTAGTAATAAAACAGAACGCCCTGTTTACATTGCAATAACAAAACGGCAAGGAAGACGAGAATAAACTGTGGAAAAATACTTCACTACTGAAGACAATTGTGTGAAGTTATTTTATACCGGTGTCAAACTTACGGCCATGCACAAACAAATGGTTCTCGTCCGATTTAACCGAGAAGGAAAAACTACATTTCAATGTAAAAAATACACCGTTCGTAGTGATAAAAACTGACGAAATGTTTCGCAGTGTCACGGTAATGTTTGCAATTTAGTGGTATGACATATATGTGTGATACCACAATATTGTTGATCAGGTGACAGTGGTATCAGGTTACGGACATACTGTTTTAAAGTCCTGAATGACAGATTTGAATGTCTGCCAACAGATCATTGAGTGCGATAGTAAGACACAAGAA
The DNA here is from genome assembly GCA_012932295.1 of Cyclina sinensis. Taxonomy (NCBI): domain Eukaryota; kingdom Metazoa; phylum Mollusca; class Bivalvia; order Venerida; family Veneridae; genus Cyclina; species Cyclina sinensis. The sequence goes on from JAAONU010000014.1 coordinate 35,563,170, forward strand.
CTGCAGGGCATATCAGATGAAATACTAATTTAAAAGTAAAAAGATCAACACCATTGTAAACACCAGATTGACATCAAGAGAAAATGAGATATTGATTTAATCGTACCTTGGACATAAACAAAAACTTGATTTGTTAGATTAACACCATGATAACCGCATCATTATGTAAAGTAGAGAGAGTCATGAGTCATAACACAGAGGCCAATAAAAGAGAATATTTCTTAAAGGTTTCTATAGGTTCTATCCTTTATAACCGCAGACCTTGAAAACAGACACGAGTGCTACGCTTCAAAGTGCAGTTGTGAGTGGGAAGTATTTTAGGAGTTCATATATGTAAGCCATTCTGTAGTGAATATCAGATTGCATTTGTACTGAATATCCAAGTGCAATCAAACCTTGGAAAGAAGAACCTAATTACTTTTTTATTTATGACGTTATTATCTTCATGGCAAGGCTGTTTTGTCTTTTGTACCGAAACCATTAAGTGATTAATACAGGCAATATTACCTCCAGTTCTTTTACAACGTAAAAGGGAAATAGTGATAATTCGTGTGTGTGTTGGAAATTACCATATGCACACGTAAATGACGTAAGCAGGAATGTGGGAAATGGTAAAATTTGGGATGTGTTTAAGTCCTCCATAACATCTGATAAATATTTGTCTATGTAGAATATGGTAACAGCCAAACAAACTATAACTTGTTTGTGTCGAGCGGTCGGAAATTCCCCTAAAATATTTGTATTGAAAAGGAAGAACTATCCTTTCTCTTTGAAATCAATGAAAATATTAAAAATGATTCAATACAATATCTGGAAACTCATCCCTCTATGACGATGATGGCGATGGTAGTGGTAATGATGTTATTATGGATATTAAAATGATATTATGTATCCAATATTATCATGTATAGGAAGTGAGCAGTAACAGTACGCAGCAGTAAAAAAACGTGAAGTTGGCAGTAGCAGTACGAGCAGTAGCAGTTAACTAAAACGTGAAGTTGGCAGTAGCAGTAACAGCAGTAGCAGTAAACTAAAACGTGAAGTTGGCAGTAGCAGTAACAGCAGTAGCAGTAAACTAAAACGTGAAGTTGGCAGTAGCAGTGCGAGCAGTAGCAGTAAACTAAAACGTGAAGTTGGCAGTAGCAGTACGAGCAGTAGCAGTAAACAAAAACGTGAAGTTGGCAGTAGCAGTACGAGCAGTAGCAGTAAACAAAAACGTGAAGTTGGCAGTAGCAGTACGAGCAGTAGCAGTAAACAAAAACGTGAAGTTGGCAGTAGCAGTAACAACAGTAGCAGTAAACTAAAACGTGAAGTTGGCAGTAGCAGTACGAGCAGTAGCAAACAAAAACGTGAAGTTGGCAGTAGCAGTACGAGCAGTAGCAGTAAACTAAAACGTGAAGTTGGCAGTAGCAGTAACAGCAGTAGCAGTAAACAAAAACGTGAAGTTGGCAGTAGCAGTACGAGCAGTAGCAGTAAACAAAAACGTGAAGTTGGCAGTAGCAGTACGAGCAGTAGCAGTCAATTAAAACGTGAAGTTGGCAGTAGCAGTACGAGCAGTAGCAGTAAACAAAAACGTGAAGTTTGCAGTAGCAGTTACAGCAGTAGCAGTAGTAAAAAAACGTGAAGTTGGCAGTAGCAGTACGAGCAATAGCAGTAAACTAAAACGTGAAGTTGGCAGTAGCAGTACGAGCAGTAGCCGTAAACTAAAACGTGAAGTTGGCAGTAGCAGTAACAGCAGTAGCAGTAAACTAAAACGTGAAGTTGGCAGTAGCAGTACGAGCGGTAGCAGTAAATTAAAACGTGAAGTTGGCAGTAGCAGTAACAGCAGTAGCAGTAAACTAAAACGTGAAGTTGGCAGTAGCAGTAACAGCAGTAGCAGTAAATTAAAACGTGAAGTTGACAGTAGCAGTACGAGCAGTAGCAGTAAACTAAAACGTGAATTTGGCAGTAGCAGTAACAGCAGTAGCAGTAAACTAAAACGTGAAGTTGGCAGTAGCAATAACAGCAGTAGCAGTAAACAAAAACGTGAAGTTGGCAGTAGCAGTACGAGCAGTAGCAGTAAACTAAAACGTGAAGTTGGCAGTAGCAGTAACAGCAGTAGCAGTAAACTAAAATGTGAAGTTGGCAGTAGCAGTAACAGCAGTAGCAGTAACGTGAAGTTGGCAGTAGCAGTACGAGCAGTAGCAGTAAACTAAAACGTGAAGTTGGCAGTAGCAGTGCGAGCAGTAGCAGTAAATTAAAACGTGAAGTTGGCAGTAGCAGTAACAGCAGTAGCAGTAAACTAAAACGTGAAGTTGGCAGTAGCAGTAACAGCAGTAGCAGTAAATTAAAACGTGAAGTTGACAGTAGCAGTACGAGCAGTAGCAGTAAACTAAAACGTGAAGTTGACAGTAGCAATAACAGCAGTAGCAGTAAACTAAAACGTGAAGTTGGCAGTAGCAGTAAACTAAAACGTGAAGTTGGCAGTAGCAGTAACAGCAGTAGCAGTAAACAAAAACGTGAAGTTGGCAGTAGCAGTACGAGCAGTAGCAGTAAACTAAAACGTGAAGTTGGCAGTAGCAATAACAGCAGTAGCAGTAAACTAAAACGTGAAGTTGGCATTCGCAGTAACAGCAGTAGCAGTAAATAAAACGTGAAGTTGGCAGTAGCAGTAACAGCAGTAGCAGTAACGTGAAGTTGGCAGTAGCAGTACGAGCAGTAGCAATAAACAAAAACGCGAAGCTGGCAGTAGCAGTAACAGCAGTAGCATTAAACCAAAACGTGAAGTTGGCAGTAGCAGTACGAGCAGTAGCAGTAAACAAAAACGTGAAGCTGGCAGTAGCAGTAACAGCAGTAGCAGTAAACAAAAACGTGAAGTTGACAGTAGCAGTAACAGCAGTAGCAGTAAATAAAACGTGAAGCTGGCAGTAGCAGCAACAGCAGTAGCAGTAGGAAAGTCTTAAAAGTCTTGAAAGTTTCAATGAAAATAAAACATGTTTAAACATCAACAGACCCTCCCGAGTCTATTGCGTAGTTCTGCGACTGTTTCTGACACTCTTGCAAATTTTCATGAATTTTTAATGCCAGTCCGAAAAATGTCATTCTAATGTATAGGGACCCTTTTAAGTCGATTTTTCCGGTCTGCGACTGTTTCTGACACACTCGCAGACTTTCAGGAATTTTGGTGCCACTTAGGAAAATGTCATTTGTAATGTCTAGGGACCCTCCCAAGTCGATTTTATCGGTCTGCGACTGTTTCTGACACTCCCGCAGACTTCCAGGAATTTTGGTGCCAATCGGGAAAATGTCATTTTTAATGTCTAGTGACCCTTCCTTGTCGATTTTACCGGTCTGCGACTGATTCTGACACACTCGCAGACTTTCAGGAATTTTGGTGCCACGGGGAAAATGTCATTTTTAATTGTCTAGGGACCCTCCCCAGTCGATTTTATCGATCTGCGACTGTTTCTAACACTCTCGCAGACTTTCAGGAATTTTGGTGCCAATCGGGAAAATGTCATTTTTAATGTCTAGGGACCCTCCCGTGTTGATTTTACCGGTCTGCGACTGTTTCTGACACACTCGCAGACTTTCAGGAATTTTGGTGCCAATCGGGAAAATGTCATTTTTAATGTCTAGGAACCCTCTCGTGTCGATTTTATCGGTCTGCGACTGTTTCTGACACACTCGCAGAGTTTCAGGAATTTTGGTGCCAATACGGAAAATATCATTTTTAATGTCTAGGGACCCTCCCATGTCGATTTTATCGGTCTGCGACTGTTTCTGACACACTCGCAGACTTTCAGGAATTTTGGTGCCAATACTGAAAATATCATTTTTAATGTCTAGGGACCCTCCCATGTCGATTTTATCGGTCTGCGACTGTTTCTGACACTCTCGCAGACTTCAAGGAATTTTAGTGCCAATCGGGAAAATGCCATTTTTAATGTCTACGGACCCTCCCGTGTCGATTTTACTGGTCTGTGACTGTTTCTGACACTCCCGCAGACTTTTAGGAATTTTGGTGCCAATCGGGAAAATGTCATATATAGATCTAGCCATCCTCCCGGGTCAATTTTACCGGTCTGCAACTGTTTCTAACCCTCTCGTAAACTTTCAGGAATGTTGGTGCCAAAATTGTGAAAATGTCATTTTTTATGTTAAGGGACCATCCGGTGACCATAGTTACGGTCTGCTACTGTTTCTGACATTAATGCAAACTTTCAGGAATTTGGTGCCAATCTAGAAAGTCTAGCTACCATCCCGATTCGATTGCACCGGTCTGAGACTGTTTCAAACACTCTCGCAGACTTTCAGAGTTTCCTACTGCTACTGCTGTTACTGCTACTGCCAACTTCACGTTTTGTTTACTGCTACTGCTCGTAATGCTACTGCCAACTTCACATTTTTGTTTACTGCTACTGCTCGTACTGCTACTGCCAACTTCACGTTTTTGTTTACTGCTACTGCTCGCACTGCTACTGCCAACTTCACGTTTTACTTTACTGCTACTGCTGGTACTGCTACTGCCAACTTCACGTTTTAATTTACTGCTACTGCTCGTACTGCTACTGCCAACTTCACGTTTTTGTTTACTGCTACTGCTCGCACTGCTACTGCCAACTTCACGTTTTACTTTACTGCTACTGCTCGTACTGCTACTGCCAACTTCAAGTTTTAATTTACTGCTACTGCTCGTACTGCTACTGCCAACTTTACGTTTTTGTTTACTGCTACTGCTGGTACTGCTACTGCCAACTTCACGTTTTAATTTACTGCTACTGCTGGTACTGCTACTGCCAACTTCACGTTTAGTTTACTGCTACTGCTCGTACTGCTACTGCCAACTTCACGTTTTTATTTACTGCTACTGCTCGTACTGCTACTGCCAACTTCACGTTTTTGTTTACTGCTACTGCTGGTACTGCTACTGCCAACTTCACGTTTTAATTTACTGCTACTGCTGGTACTGCTACTGCCAACTTCACGTTTTAATTTACTGCTACTGCTGGTACTGGTACTGCCAACTTCACGTTTTTGTTTACTGCTACTGCTCGTACTGCTACTGCCAACTTCACGTTTTAATTTACTGCTACTGCTGGTACTGCTACTGCCAATTTAACGTTTTTGTTTACTGCTACTGCTCGTACTGCTACTGCCAACTTCACGTTTTAATTTACTGCTACTGCTGGTACTGCTACTGCCAATTTAACGTTTTTGTTTACTGCTACTGCTCGTACTGCTACTGCCAACTTCACGTTTGATTTAAATTCTACTGCCAACTGCTTCTGCTTACTGCTACTGCCAACTTCCTATTAGTAATATTATCGTATGTTTCAATACGTATAACCATGTTTGAGTACTAGGTATTGAAATATATTAACGTAGCTTTAACTGAATTAATTTTCCCGATATTTACACTAAACCACTACCTGCTTTCTAATTCATCTTGACATTACAAACATTTTGCAAACATAGGTTTTGGATTTAGTGTAAACCTTGTCGTTCGTAATATATAATGTAACAGATCTGTTTTCTGTATTTTAGCTATGACTGGCTACTCAGTTAGTGGCTAAAAAGGTAAAGAGTAAGATAGGTTTTCAATAAAATATGTCATGAATATGGAATGACAAAAACAGATTTATTGTTAGACCAAGCACCTTATAATAAATTCGATTAAAAAGGTTTTGCTCCGCACATAGCAACGTAACACAAACTTATCCACCCATTTCTTTTGTTATAGACCACCCAGTATTACTTATAAAAGCTTGAATGAAATGTAAAATCTTAAAAGAAATCAACGACTTCAGTACATTCGTACAAGCTCAACCCAGCCACCCAGACAAACATACACCCACACACACACGCACGCATGCACACACACGAAAAAATAGAACGATCTGCCATGCTTTACAGGAGTACATATTTAGTTGTTCATACCGGACAATTCGTAACGACAAAACCATAGTTGCTGTTGTCCCAAATATGTCTTGACAAACATGTGATAGATTTCGTTTTCAGAGTCTCAAAGCGAGAAGAATAATGAATAAGGAACTAACTTTATATAAATAAAGATTTACACCTTACTAAATTTATATCCTTCTTAGAAGGGGAAGAAATCTTTTTCTTTTCTTATTTACATAAACTCTGAACAATTACTTTTTTCAGCAGTTATCTTGAATGTCATGTATCTGTGTCATTCTGAACACCAATATAACGTTAAAAGAATCTTTCGGGAATAAAATTAGTTACAGGAATACTATGAACTGAGCAAACGTGTTCTTTGAGAAATGGTCATTGACTTGCAAATCTTGGCTCAACGGTCACAGAGTATACAGTTCTAGTCCATGCAGGTAACTTATTGTAAAGGTGGGTCATTTTAAAACAATGTGATATGGTATGGGCATTGCGTCATCTTAAATTAAGATTTTCTCGTGCCCTTTTCAAAGCTAAGAAACTTCTATCAACTAACTGGTGCACATTTTTGACAATTTGTAGAATAAGGCTATAAGATACGTTCAATTAAAGGATTGAACACACCGCCCCACCACCCTCCCCGGAGCAACGAAATCTTTTAGCTCTCTATTCCTTCGCCGAAGGTCACCCTCTGCAGTTGTCATAATTACACCCAAGTCATTATTTCATCATTTAAATCGCAAAACCGGATACATACAAGCTGTATACATACCAGTGTTGATTGATAGAATGAAATGCGGAATTAAAGATTTCCTTATTCAAATAAAAAAAAACAAGTCAACCTTAGCTTCCTGTTACCTTCTCTACGTACCTAAGCATAAGATCATGGATTTGACAGAGATAGGGATATTTTATTTAAGAAAATCATTTTTGCATGCATAGACACTTAAAGTTGTTTATCTGATAAATCGTTTATCTATAAAGGGTCAACAATGTGTTTACAAACATGCCACGTTGTGACGTCCTCAAGGATAAAAAAGTCACGAAAAACTATTCTTTACGTTACGAAACATTTGCTCTAAGTACAAATAAATTTTTGAAGAAACCTTGAATTGTCAAGCGAGACTAACTTTCGCTTCATACCGAGTACCAGAAATAATAACGCAGTTTAAAGCTTGAATTAAATATATTATTAAATAAATAAATCAATGAATGTTTATTTCTTCGTCTGTTGTGCAGAAAAAAAACACAACAGTTATCTTAAACCCATGTATTAAGATTATAATTATATTTATTTTCAAACTCATATAATTATGCGCTATATCGGTTTAATGTATACTATTTACGTTTAACCATCAAACTATCTTTGTTATGGCCTAACAGTAAAAAGTATTGTCACGTAAAGAAAATGTGCCAAGACTAAAAGTTCAAATCATAATTCAATTACATACAATAAGCTTGACATGCAATTCAAGATTTCTTTTTTTAACTTATCTCCAGGCTGATTTGCCATAGGTGACGTGATACTTCGAGGTCAATAAACAAAATGAATTGTTTGACACTTAAGTTAAGGTATTTAGCGTTCAAATACTTTTTATTTCTTTATTTTCAGTTCTATTCATTTTATCAAGACTACCAACGTCAATATTTATCAAAAACTATTTATATCGGAAGTTTATCCATATCAAACATTGCTCTTTGAAAATAAAGAATCTTTGGGTGCAATTTAATAGAGAGAAATGATTGGCAGTACAATATTACATGTATAAACGGCTGAAATCAACAAACTATTTCATGCAAAAATTATGCAAGGTCTTGAGAGTGTTTACTTTAGTAAGTCGTAAAATGTTAGGTTGATATTACTTGTTTTTTGGCATTGAATCTTACTTCTTAAGCACGAGATTCACGAACTTTTCTGAAATATTCGCTAAAATAACACAAATGAAATGCATAAATGTCTTATTCAAACCAGAAACGAAAGTCAGTGACATCAAACTTTTGTTTTCTCGTCGTAACAAGGTTTACAAACTAAAAACCAAATGTACAAGTAGATATGAAAGCAATTATATCATGAAACCCATCAAACCGTAACGGCAAAATTCTCTCAAGTTGTTTTGAACAGTACGCAAATTGTCACAAGCGCAACGTTTGATCCAAATAAAAGTATCGTTTTTAGACTGCTTTTAATTTTCAAATCAGTCAAGTACCGTTCCAACGTACCGATTGCCATAGAAAAAATGAATTAGTTTCAGATTTTCATAATGAATAATGAATAAAGTCAGTCAGTCAGCTAAGATAAAAAAAAATAATAATGTATCCAACGGATATCAAATAATAATGATTTATTTTCCCTCGCCTGGCCTGTCTACATTCTTCAACACTCTTTTATTATTTTTTCTTAATAAATAGAATTACTTTTTTACAAATAAAATAACAATTGGACAATGTTTTTCGTAGCGGGTTTAACGCAGGATTTGAGGTGCAGCAGAGCCGTTTCTAGACCACACTTATACTACCTTCATCTATTTCTTTCGCTTAGTAGATTTAGTATTACAAATATAAGCCGTAATATTTGAGAATGTGCCAAAACAATACAAGGTAAATTATAAGTTTTCCAAGAGCTATGCATTACATATCATCGGATTACTCGTATCTTCCAAGCCCATTTAAACGTTTTTTCTTACAGGACGTATCTTAACTTAACCAGTTAAGATTCTTTTTCGTCTTTTAGGAACCATTTAACATTTACAGACAGGTTACTTACAATTATTTTAGAGTAGCACGGTTGAATATCTTAAGCTAAAATTGATGGTCAGAAACATATGAGTCTCATAACACACAGATAAAAACTTGAGATGTCAAAATGACAGGTATGCCACACACCATAGAATTTTGAAATTTGCAGGCTGTGTGTCAAATGTTACTCAAGTTATCGTGCGGACACAGTTTTCAAATTTAAGATGATATTGACCTTGACTTTGATCTTCATTGAACTTAGAAACTTAAGAGGATGTCTACTCAATAACAGCAACCACCCTAAGGCTGTTGGTCAAATTATTAAGCAAAAACCATTTCCACATTCAAGGTAAAAGTGACCTTGACCTTTGACCTATTGACTAGAAATGCGTCCATGGGACATCGATGCCACGGCCTTTCTCAAATCCTGACAGAAGATCATAAGCGGATGGTTAAAATTTACGAAGAGGCAGGTGGAATGTCGGAAGCAGTATAAATTTATTGGTATTTAATGAACAGATTACTGCAAAACATAGTCCTTCAAATGTGAAGAAAATTGTTACTTTTATCAGAAATTAAGAAGTCATAACTCTGATTAAATAAAATGTGGTAATCTCAGCTGTACTTTCATAAGACAGATACACTCGCAACATATGAATAAAATCTGTTCAAGCGTTTTCCTTTTAATGCGTGGAAACGAAATGTTGAGTCGCCTGAAGGTCATAACTGTGATAAGATTGGTGGTGTCACGCCCAATTTTGAAAGGGACAAGTACTTTCATAAGACATATAAACATGTAAAAAAATACATTTAATTTTAATTTTAAATATGAATTAAATCTGTGCTAGTGTTTTCCTTGGATGTGCAGGAACGAAATGTGGGGTCGAAAAAGTGCAATAACTCTGACAAATTGGAGGTCTCTCGCCAAATTTCGAAAGGAACATGTAGTTTCATAAGGCACAAAAAATACAAATTATGAATAAAATATGTGCAAGTGTTTTCTTTTAATTCGCGGAAACGAAATGTGGAAGGACGGACGGACGGACATGTGCAACACTTCATGTCCCTTCGCCATTCTTCGAAATGCAAACATCCTTTAAAATTTGACGGCGATGACTGTAGTTATTGAGCGGAAGCCATTTTCAAATTCAGTGTGACCATGGTTTTGACCTTCCGATCCTCAAATCAATAAAATTCTCTTACTCAATTAGAGCAAACACTACATGAAGCTAGAAGGCTGTGGGTCAAAAGCCGTTATCCTCACTGTGACATTTAACCTACTTACCCTAACATAACTGGTGTCTTCTACACAGCAGCAGCTCTATAAAATTTGAAGGCTGTTGGTCAAACGGTACCCGAGGTTTTTTTAGCAGAAACCATTTTCAAATTCAAGCTGACTGTAAGCTTGCCTTTTGACCTAATGACTTCAAACACAGTAGGGGGTTTTTACTCAATAAGGGCAACAACTCCATAAAGTTTGAAGGGTTTAAGTAAAATAATACACGAATAATTGAACGGAAATGATATGGTCTACCGATTGACAGATTGAGCGACTGAACTACCGACCGACATGTACAAAACAATATACCTCCTCATCTTCGAAGGGGTGTAGGAGGCGGGGGAAGGGACATAACAATAAAATGCGATACACTGTTGATCAAATGTCATTTAGGAAAATACGTTGACATGCTTACTTTTTAGTTCAACAATATTAAAGTTAAACTAATCTTAAATTAGCCTCTGATAAAAGATAACAATGATCCAAGTGATTTTTGCTAGTGGATTGATTTTAATGCAGTTGTGACTGGCGTTACTACTCAGACGATATACGATTGACTAAGTAACTGAAAACACTTTGAACGTTGACTATATGTTGAATATAAAAATTAAACATTGTTTTCATTCATTTTGTGAAAAGGACAATTTTCCGCAAAAGGCACTTAACTGCTCTTGTCATGTGCAGATAAATACTTAGATTTTTCCTCGGATTAATTCCGTTTCTACTAAAGACGATTTAACTTTTTCTGCACCATAGCCGGGTTTCAAGTGTTTATAACTCTCATGTGCCAATGACTTTAAAAGGTTATGGTAACTGAATGTAGTAAGCCTACTTGCAACCGGTAGTACGTTAATGATTGCACTCTCGAAGATAATGAAATACTTAAAATTACTAAACTGATAACTATCGGATCCAAGGTTATGCAACGACAATAAATAACGAATCAGAATGACTTCAGTCTCTCATTTAAACTGTATATACATTAAAACCAGAGGGAAACAACATATTTATGCAGATTATCAGTAGAACCAACTTCTGATTATGTACTGCTACTGCCAACGTCACGTTTTACCTACTGCTATTGCTAACTACTGCTACTGCCAGTTTCATGTTTTACCTACTGCTACTGACACCTACTGCTGCGCTTCTGCACTGTTCATGTGATATCTACTGCTACTGCCAACTACTAGTACTGCACTGTTCATTTTTTAGCTACTACTACTGCCAACTACTGCTACTGCACTGTTCATGTTTTATCTTCAGCTATTCTAAACTACTGCTACTACACTGTTCATGTATTATCTGCAGCTACTCCCAACTACTGCCACTGAACTGTTCTTTTTTTGTATCTGCTGTTACTACCAACTACTGCTACTCCACTATTCATGTTTTATCTACTGTTTCTGCACTGTTCATGTGTTATGTACAGCTATTCTAAACTACTGCTACTGCACTGTTCATTTTTTAACTACTACTACTGCCAACTACTGCTACTACACTGTTCATGTTTTATCTTCAGCTATTCTAAACTACTGCTACTACACTGTTCATGTATTATCTGCAGCTACTCCCAACTACTGCCACTGTATTGTTCATTTTTTTTTTTTTTTGTATCTGCTATTTTTCCCAACTACTGCTACTGCACTATTCATGTTTTATCTACTGCTACTTAATCTTAATGGAAGATTTCAAGAAAGGTACATTGTCTTCGTTTGCTTTCAATGATTATACAAAAAGTGTTACATCATCTTAGGTAACGCATACACGTCATTGCAGAGCACATATAAACCAATAAGATTAGAGTAAATGCAAGAAAACTGCATGAAAAATATCAGTTCAGTTTCAAATACAATTTTCAACTCATTAAAGTCCTTGGTTCAGCAATCACATAAATATAAAGTGTTCTTGTCGAAGTCTATAATTGGTAACACTTGTCAAGACTCATAGACCAACCTTAAGGTATAAAACCTAACAGGGAATGACGCAAGCAAAAAAAAATGAAGTTTAGTGATTTACTCAAGTCATATTCCTCTATTCTAAGTGATTTACCGAAACCATATTAGTCTACTCTTATATTTAGCGAACTAAATGAATAATTCCTGCTTTAAGAAGCTTATTCAATCATGTAAATGTTATTCACAAAAACTCCTTCAAAAATTAGGGTGTAAGTAATCTTGTTGGTACCTATGAGAAAGGCATCTTTCACGAATGGACATTTTAAAACTATTTGACAAAAATCCTTTTGTCATGTTTATCTAATGCTGTTTAAAGAGAGATACATTCCTTTAACCTTTTAATCGATGCCTCTCAGTTGTCTTTCTTATTGGAGAGGTCATCAGACCTCTCCACAGTGTTGGCTTTAATTGCTGGCGGCATCCATTTTTGCGTATAAAATTTTAGTTAATGATCTCATATTTAGCCTAAAATCATGAAAACCAGTCTACAAAGATAGTTATGCGCACGCTCCGAATCAAAATACGAATTTATTTAAACGAAACCAAAATTTAACATCGGGTCAAAACGGCCCATGGTTAAAACGGCCCATTATGAACAGAACATACAGAATAATTTTGTATTCCCTTAACTAAACACAAATAGGGATGCATTTCTTATAATGCATGCTACTTTTTAAAAACTACAAATTCTAAAATGCATTTTTTTTCTGAGAAACTCATCAGCCTGTTGAACAAATTAATATTTAGCCATGGTCATGAAAAAACGGTAAATATTTTTTCGAATTTCAGAGCATTTTTGACAAGTCCATTTCCTCGATTTGGATCAAATTTACGCCCTTTTAATATTTAGTCCAGCTTAACAGATACTATCGCTGATTATTTTGTAAAATATTTGGACTAAGAAAGGTGTAATATTAGCTTGAAAGGGAAACAAAACTTAATGAGCCTAAAAAAGCAGCAACTTAACATGGGAGTTCTGGCTTCAACAACTACATGCATTGTTGTAAAAGAGAGGGGAGTAAAGCCTTAGGGGCTTATAAGAAGATCCCCAAGATTCTGCAAGGTATGAAATACATGAGGTTATCTTAATTTGTTTCATTTATTTAAATGATAGATACGCCACTATAAAAACATTTGAAATAACTAAATTATAGTCAGTTTCGGTCATTTTGCCTAATATGGTATTAACTATTAATAATAGTTAGGTTACTAGTTTTGACCTCTCTCTGGCTTACTTTTTAAAGGAAGCCAACTTGTATTGTTCATGACAAACTATTAAGAAACAACTTGGCTGTTTAAAAAAAAAAGCATCCAATAGGTTATGCCAAATAATTAAATTTTACATGTAATCACAAATGTATGGAATATTTTTTTGCGATATTGATAGTTGTCTTCTTGCTTTAATGTTTCTGCCCATGTTAGTAACTGTTGTCAGTGTGTAAACAAAACAAATAATTTCATTACAAAATATAGTATTATAAGTCTTTACAAGCACAAGATATAATGAATACACTATATAATGAAATATTTGAGAACTCAACTACGAAATAATTAAAGTATCGTAAATAAAGCTAAAGAGGGGAACTATTTAAAAGCGAACAGCATAACATTTTAGATTTTACCAGAGTTACATTTCCAGCGTGTATTATATTCGCTTACTCATTTGAAATGAAACCACTGCATTTTGCATTGGTGTTGTCACATTTCAACATGTTGTCTATATAAGCCGGCATCTGCAGGAGCAATGGTCCAGTGGTGCTGAACTGGTTATCCGGGGTTCACGATTTCGCTCTCTTCTCCTCCTCTAACATTACTTATTCTCTTTCGGGTGAGACGTTAAACTGAGGTCTCATATATCAGTCCTATACACTGAGCATGAAAAGATCCAGAGACGCGATTTAAATCGGATGCTTACTTGTCTCGCACTTCCCAAACAATCTAAATAGCTAACCTCTCTTTTGCGCGTCGGTCAGATGGTCAGCAGGTACCGACGATAGTAAAAACTCAAATAGATAGAGCGATACACAGCTAATTTAGCATCGCTCACATCGCCTACTGGCATTTTAAGCATTTTCTGAACTCTTAGGAATTGTTTAAATTGTTGTCGTTTTAAACAATCATTCAATGACGCTTCGTTTTTAAAATATCAAATGTAATCCTTTTAAGTTTTAGAAGTGTGAAACGTTTCTACGGCGAAAAAAATGCTGAGGCAGAAATATAAGTAAATTACAAATAATTTCTATTTGAAATTCAAACACATCATTTACATGAAAACACAAACAAATATTTGCCAGTCACTATGAAACAATCAGATTCAATATATTGCATGCAGCTTCCTTTAATTTTTAAGCTTGCTTATAAACTTTTAGAAAAATCAAATGATTGCACATTGTTAGAACTAGGGCCGTAAATGGGGTCAAAAATAGGATCGCAGGACAACAGAATAAGGATGTACGGAAATCTCCGGCTCCAGACGCTCTGTCGCATTTAAAAAAATTTGCACTATCAACCTCCTCGTAGTGCTCTCCCCTTAATTCTTCGGAAATGATCTCTGTCGACACGCGTTAAGGTTAGCTGGATTTCATATATATACATGTAGTAGCAGTTTGTAAACTTTCTTTAAGATTTTTTTTTTCTTTTTTGTTTAGTTACAATTGTAATTGCATCTATTTAACAGGCCAGGATGTAATGAAATTAGAAAATATGTAACTTGGGGGAAAAAACTTTCACGTGACATGAGTGTGCAGTGATTACTGTACTGAAAGTATGGAAGGGAAGTAACCCGCTGTGTGGAGTTTGCGCCACTATACTGGGTGATGCCCTGAGGGACATAACCCAATAAAAGTCTTATTTTCCCCCGATGTTAATTTGTAGGCAAGTTGGTATTGTAAGTTAAAGATAGACAACTCTTACAAAACCATATCTATTTTACTTTCGTATGTTATATCCCTTGAAACCTTTTTATGCCACACCTAGTTTTCATGTAGTTTTCAACTTATGTTAAATAACTTTAAAACATATAAAAGAATGAAGACTTTGGGTGCGTATTGATCATCATAACATATACTGACATTGGTATTCTAAAAATAACCATGAGCAAGCTATACCGATTTTTTCCGATCTTTGCCGTTTATTTTTCGTTGGTTTTTAAATCATTCGGAATAGTCCGAGTTAAATGAAGTGTGGTCGCGAATGAAGTTACGTATTATATAGATAAACCCGCGCGTGTATCCCTTCAATATAATGAACGAATGCAAATATAAAGACATGACTATGGATGTATCAAACAAAAAGTCTTTGTATTTTAAACTTTTTTATCTATCCTTAATAAGTAATACATTATTTGAGGTTTCGTCCTCGGCGGTAATACAGTGCTCTGCCTCAGATAATGAGCGATGGAGTCAAAAAAGACAAATGTGCGTACAGTGCAAAAGATGTCCCGCGGGATATTTTAGGAATTCATCAGAGCCCGTAAGTCAAGTTTACATACTTTTACAATAAACTAGCTTTCTATTTATAATTTATTGATTACAGAAAAATAGGGTTTCAGACAAAATGTAAGCAAGCTACGAGTAGAAAATTCCTATATTGACATCAGAGTGTCCTGTGTTTTACATGCTGATTATCAGGTAGTAGTTTAAGTTGACTGAGTTCTTGTCTCTCTTTATCATAAAACAATGGTGGGGGTAGGGGCGAGGGGTATATCGGCTATTGAACAGCGTTAGAGTACCGTTTAAAAACCTACGTTTGACATTCAGGGTAAGGGCTCAGATCCCGTATACATGTAGAGCTGAAGAGAATAATTATGTTTTAATTTACGTCGATAGAAAATCATGTTCTTGCAGCACTCGATGCCTATTGCCTGAGTTTACAACAGTACTCGCGTGGAAATTGTTAAATAAGATATCCTGCGACCTCCAGGTTATGATTCCGCGGCCCTATCCCTCGACCTACCCCCCCCCCCCCCCCCACACACACACACATACACACACACACAAACCTATTTGACAGGGTTGTCCAAGCGGGTGTATCTGAAACTTGTTAAACTCTGAGATTGTAGCAGTTTTATTCCAAGACATGATCAATCCACACAAGTCCTTTTTATTAAAGATAAAAATAGTTTCACCGTATGTAAGCAGCTAACCGAAGGTTAGTTGGAGAAACTATTGTACGTTGTTGCACTTTACGTAAGATCGATATAGACCATGTTTAGCGTCTCGGGTCAGTTATGTCGACAAGTGGCCCAGTAATGAATAAAACATAGCTATTTATAACTGTTTAGTTTGGAGTGGTTTTAAATTCAAATATATAAAAGCAAATACTGTTGTGTTTTTTGTGTTGTTTTCTTGTTTGTTAACTGAACTTAAATAAAATTTTCGATAAATCGCTTTTGTTTCGAAATTATTTTTTGTTGTTGTTGTTGTTGTTTTTTGTTTGTTCTGCGGGTGTTGATATATACACGACAGTCTTGGCGTATACTTACAAAATTGTATGATGCAGATTTCTTTACTGCAATGATATTTAAGCGTCTTTAAGTTTAATAATTTTATATCATCCTATGGAGTATTACAGATATTTAAGAATGACTCGGCGATTTCGTTTAGAACTTGTTACTTCAACATTAGATTATATTCTAAGTCCTTTCTTTAAAACTTGGCAAGTGTAAAAAAGATCTGTATATTGTAAGATAAACAGAAAGATTTTTTTTAATCGAGCCATTGAATTACGTTTTACGAGGTTATGAGGTATATTTCAACCGCTAAGTACACTGTACTAATCGTTGTACTTATGCACCTGAGTGTTATTTATCTGTACGGATATTTTGCGTGACGTTTCAAAACAA
Source organism: Cyclina sinensis (assembly GCA_012932295.1). Taxonomy (NCBI): domain Eukaryota; kingdom Metazoa; phylum Mollusca; class Bivalvia; order Venerida; family Veneridae; genus Cyclina; species Cyclina sinensis. The sequence continues at coordinate 35,579,878 of JAAONU010000014.1, forward strand.
ACTTATGTTCACGTGACACTACAATATACGATATAATATTATTTAGCGATGTATGTGAGATGTAAAGATGATTAGCCCTGTTTCAAAGTCAACAGAGTGCAATTTGTAATGTACCGTTTAAAAAAGAAAAACAAAACTCTGTCCCGCAGTTTACACATCAGGACTTATATTAAGATTGCTAAAATGTATAACGAAAAGTCCTAGGGAGACACAGCCAGTCGTAAGAGTGGATGTGTCTGAAAGTGTCTCATATTATGGTCCCCAGCTCTACTATGTAATAGTCATACAATAAGACTGTTTGGACAAGTCTATGTATCTAAAATGTATCATTAGAAATAGTCGCGTATATGCACAATGCCTCTTTAGATATTTATGCAGTGTTTAATACGAGTTTAAATGTGGCATTTTCATATTTCCAATTACTTAAAGAACAATAACTATAACTCTCGCAAGAATCTGCCTTATGAATCAGGTCGACTGACATACTTAAGCTCAAGGTTCTCAGTAAATTTCAGTGAATTTACGTTGTTGTTGTTGTTGTTTTACAGTATACAAAACGTACGGGTGAACACGGCCCCGAGCAATGCAAACAATGCAAGGTGTGTGCGCCTGGAACATACTCCGCTAATGGCTTTGGTGAATGTATAAAATGTAGCGTAAACTGTACGGAACTTGACCGGGAGTATGACGAACCTTGTTCCATTACCGCCGATGCAAAATGCGGTAGCTGTCTCAGCGGGTATGTAGTTTTCCAGTGATTTTTACGAAGCGTGTTAATTAAATGCGAAAGTGTATGATAAGGGTAGCCTCATTTTTTTAGTATTCAGTTACAGGAAGCAGTGACAAGAATCTGCCTTATGAATCAGGTCTGACTGACTGAAGTACACGGTCTCCCTACGAATAGTGTAGCGATCTCCCTACGAATAGCGTAGCTATTTTTATGATATGATACTAATCAGATTGACTTATACTTGACCTGAATATAAGTCCTAGTAAACTATTTCAGTACTTGACAGTCATGAATCATGCCTACATTATCTATGTTGTAACAGTTCGTCGTAAAACGTTACCTTTATTCTGTATTTATGTTCAACCCAGCATAGCCTTGTCCTCCTGTTTATGCCGAATTGTATTATTTCATTTTAGGTTTAATCACTTAGTTAGTTTACACGAGATCATTCGATATCTCGTTTTGGGACATTACGTCACTTTAAATCTTACGTAACATTAATTTTACAGTTTTGAAGACATTTTTAAAAATACCAAGTTTCCATGTGCACCAAAAAGTCCAAGGTCACCGAGACTTTTGATTACGTCAAAGAAACGTGCAGAAGAGACACAGAAAAAACAAATTGAAGACCCCGCAAGCATAACCGAACTTCAAAATGACCAAGTGGCAGACGGAGAGACAAATGATTTTGTTTCAAAAAGTTCTCAGAAAAGTACGTATATATGGTCAGAACTGTATGTATTATGTTCAAATTTGAAGTAGAAATGACCCTTGTTGTAAGCTTAATTTTTATCAATGTTACCAAAAATCATCCTCTAGCATTTATAATTAAAGGAATTATTTTATTAAAGAAAAAAATAAACGATAAAGAAATTCATAGGGATTTTTGTAAAGATTTCTAAATAGATGTCACCCTCCGCAACTACCAAAGACTTGCTAGGCTGTTCGGTAATTGTAATTATCATAGGTTTATAGGATACATTTTATATTGTTTCGACTATTTTGTATGATTACTTCTTTTCATAACTGAAGACATTTCAACAGGAAAATCAAACATTTTGACGATGGTAATAGCAGGAGCATGTGGAATAGTTTTAATTGGGGTTGGTGTACCTACGGCCACAGTATTCATTAGAAGACGACATCGCTCAAGGCAACCATTACCGTTGAGTAATCAAGGTAATTTGCATTTCTCTTTTAATAGAATAAAAGTATTTTGATTATCAGAAAAGTGAACGGATGAAATTAATAAGGATTGAGTTAAATGTGATTTATTGTAAAGTGTTTTGAAGAAGCCACCATGAACCGTTGACCTTTATGAATTCATATTTGTTGTTCTGTTGAAAGATATGTCCGAATTCATAAAACAGAATAAGCCTTCACCTACAGTCTACTTAAGTCGTTAAAAGCAGTGACGAAAATGAATCAAATACTACTAAGAAACAGCGTAATGAAGATATTAATGCTAGAAAATTTATAATAATGACGTCATAATTTTTGGTTTTAGGTGAAGGCAACAGGGCAGCCTTATCTCATGATAATGATATAGAGGAAGACGCCAACGCAGACTACGATCAAACCGTGCCCAAAGGATACCATCAGCTGCCACAGACAGAGCCTGCTGTCGTCTGCTCCGAGCTTATTGCTCTACAAAATCCAACCCCACATCCAGAGCTCACTATCAACTCACAATCAACTGATAATTTGGAAGGATTTAGTAAGCATTTCCTTAATTTGATATTTGTCGCACAAATGAAGGCTGATGGATGCTTTTCAAATCTTATATGATTACGTCGTTAGATAGGCATATATTTAAAAAATACTATATTTCGAAGGACGACTTCTGATTATTGAACTATTTTTTCTTTTCTCTCTCTCTCTCTCTCTCTCTCTCTCTCTCTCTCTCTCTCTCTCTATCATCTCATCTCATCTCATATATTGAGTTGTTGAGACGCCAAAAGTCGCATTTTTCTTGTGATCGATATGACGTCATTTGTTTGCTAAGTGTTGTCTAACCATAGTTACGTCCAATGCCGAGCTTATGTTGTCAAAAAGAGCAAAACTTGGAAAATTAAACTTGAACTCAGTGCTTTATATACAACGTATTTGTGTCTCATTTCATTACCTAGGTATCTTTATAATGTATAAAATCACGATATTTGTTTACGGTTGGCTGATTTTATATACTTCTTTTTTTTTCAGTTTACCTTAGTTTCTCTGACGGCACACATTATTATGTCGTGAAAAAGTACAGTGAAATCTGTCAGTGTAGAGAAGACAGAAAATGTTCTTGTGAATCGTACACATATCCGTCCACAATAAACATTGAGAAGTCGGACACATATGTTTTAGAAGTGGCAGCTAATGTATGTCACGATCCTATTCCTCTGGTTCGTGATTTGGGACTAGAAAACCCCATTATTTATCAAGAAAACGACACACGCAATAGAGACCCGGAAAAGATCTCGCAAAAAGAACTTGTAGTTAATCTTTTAAACCGATTGATTGAAGTAAAGTCAAGTCCAGTGACCCTTCAACAGCTATCAAAATCTCTGTGTAAATCTAATTTTCATAGCATTAATGATAAACTTTATAATTTATATTGTAAAGATATAAGTTCTCAGACACAGTAATTACATGTGATAAATACGATATTTATTTATGATAATATTGATTAATTGTGATAATTTTGATAGAAAATAAATATGTTTTGAAGATTGTTACTTCTTTTATATGATATGTCCAAGTTTATAAACCAGTTAAAAATGGACATTTTGAGACACGGAAGAGAATTATTCAAACGTTTGTATGAAATTGCAATAAGGGTTGGGCTATGTCTAGACAAACAAAAAAGAAAGAAAAGCAGATAAGGTACGAAAAAGAAATTCAGCTGAAAATAAAATACGTATGTGGTACCATTACTAAAAATATCTCCTAGTTAGGTACACTGGAGAAGAATTTAGGCTTAAGAAACTAACACGGTCAGTTTACTTTCATCTTTGTGTTTGTGTTCCCACATTGGTCTTCCTGTCTATGTAGTCCACTGTTTTAACTATTTTTTCTGGTCAGTTTTAAATGGACTTACTATCTAGACAGACGGTTGATAAGGTCCTCTGTTTTATTTTACTACACTTTATACTTGGATAGTCTTAAATTCACGTATTCTTACTGATAAAAGCGACTTAAAGCTCATTCTCAAACAGTTAAAGGTACCTAAACTCATTTCTTTTACTCTGTCGCGATTTCAATGTACAAAAAGGGTCTGTCAATATTTTGATTGTTGACCTGAAAGCCATCTTCACTGACTTAAATCGGACTTTCTTGACTTAAACATTAGACTGGTGCTTCAGTGAAGTGAAAGTCCTCTTTAACGCATTACCTTATGGTTAACACATAACATATCAACAAGGAATTATTCGATTTAACTAACCATAGAAAGATTACAAGAAATAGAAAAGAAACATTGTACTTTATCGAATTTGTTTGTGGTCGCAGTATGTTATATGTGGTCGCAGTTTGTTATCTGTGGTCGCAGTATGTTATCTAAACTAGGTCACACAAAAAAAAACACTAAGGTTATTTGTGTTTTATGTTAATTGACAATCCCTCAACATATTTATAAGTTAATACGTCACATGAACTTGTGATAACAAAATGATTTTTTTTATCAGATCTTAACTTCATGGGATTTGTACAGATTGTGAATAGTTTAAAATTTGTAGTTTTTTCTTTCGATTTTGTTTTCACTATACCACTCACGTTTTCTCATTTATTAGCATTTAATAACGTTCTTTCATAATTTATCTTCAACAAGTACCTGAATAACAGAAGTATGACCAAACAAAAAACCACCCTATGTTTTCACGTTTACATAATTTTACACCGTCTACATCTTTTTTGAAGTGAGTGTTACCATTTCGCACAGAAAATGATAAAAGCGGCCCACCATATCTGTCTATCTACTTAAGTTTATTTATTCTCTGTGCAGGTTGCCCATTTGTCCGATGACTCTTGAACAGTGATGAAATTTTAGGATGTGGGGGATAGAGCATCCCATTCCACAGACACCTATGCTCTATGTTCTATGCTCAGTGTATAGCAACGATACATGGGTCTCACCAGAAACTCCCCTTTTTCAAGTTACATTGCTTTTATTACAGTCAAGTTTATGATATATTTACTTCAGCATTACAACTAAGGATGATGGCAAATCAGTGCCTATGAGCTTAAACATAACACAACATGACATAGCTTACCCTTTGCAGTATACATGTATATTCAACTCCCTGATAGAAACAGCTGTATCCGTTTAGACCACAGAAAAAAGATATCTGAAACCAAAACACTTTCCTTGTATACATTATGAAAGTGTTTTCGTATGAGAAGTATATCTATAATCGAAAATTATAAGCTCTGTCTTTCATGTTTATGCAGTAGAAATAATTATATGTACTGTATTCTTTGCTTAACCATTGCACATACATTGCAGTCTGCTGTATTTTATAAATTCTAAAGACATCAAGACGATGTACTTGTTTAAATTAGTATTCTATTCTGCTCTATTCTGTGTAACGGTACGAGTGATTGACAATAGATGAGAAGTGTGTTATCATTAAAGTTTACTCTCTTATATTTGAAAAAAAAAGATCAAGTTCATTCCAACAAAAGGCAATGTTTTTTTTCTTTTTCTTGTTATTATTATGATGTTTATTATTATTATATAAAAATGTCTGGAGTGAAACTCAAAACCACGACGTTTAGTACAACAATATTTTCCCTACCTACACACATTAATGAAAATGAATACTTTAAAGAGTGGGGATACTTTTTACGAAATTTAAATCAACTCATATGTATCCACTACTTCCGTGAGAAGAGCAGTTTTTAACGCATGTTTCTTTGTAAACATGTTTTGTTTGACACTGCTCATCAGAATGGAATGTTGAAAAACACATGTGCAACAAACACAAGATTATGGCAGTAGCAGTACGCATGTTCTTATTTTTAACCGAGGAGTATTAGCTGAAATTATATGCCCCTTATTCAGGATATCAACATTCGTTGTACTAGATTTTGCCCCCCCCCCCCCCCCCCCCAAAAAAAAAGAAGACATATAAACTAATGGTATGTCCATTTGTCTTCCTCTTGGGTCAAACTTATGGAAGCGTTAACTGACCACTATGGTGACGTGAAAGTACATGTCGGCTAATTTCTCTCGGCATTTCGTGTTCTATCATTGCATCTTGGAAATTATTAAGATGTCATGCTATAACTGATTTACCTCTTGTTACAATGATTGTTTTTATTTCAACTGCATTCTTGCGTAGCGTTGTAACTGATGCCGTACGTATTTGTTGTTGACATACAAATTGGTACGTAGTTCGAGACCCCCGAATCGGTACGTATCGTATCGACAGTAGTCCCGCGATACGCAGCGACAATTTTTAACATTACAGGCTGGCAACCTTACAGTAATTTTGTTCTATTTGTTACTGTCCTATCAACGGTACACAACATAGCTAGACTGTAAACGAAATGCGATTTGGCCAACGGGGCAGTTCATGACAAACATTAAGATAACAAGATAAAAATCAAATATTCACATGCTATCATAAGATGTTCCAAGATGTCATATTACAAACGGGACATTGACTTTATAACGGGGCAGTTCATGACAAACATTAAGATAACAAGATAAAAATCAAATATTTACATGCCATCATAAGATGTTCCAAGATGTCATATTACAAACGGGACATTGACTTTATAACGGGGCAGCTCATGACAAACATTAAGATAACAAGACAAAAATCAAATATTCACATGCCATCATAAGATGTTCCAAGATGTCATATTACAAACGGGACATTGACTTTATAACGGGGCAGTTCGTGACAAACATTAAGATTACAAGACAAAAATGAAATATTCACATGCCATCATAAGATGTTCCAAGATATCATATTACAAACGGGACATTGGCTTTATAACGGGGCAGTTCATGACAAACATTAAGATAACAAGACAAAAATCAAATATTCACATGCCATCATAAGATGTTCCAAGATGTCATATTACAAACGGGACGTTGACTTTATAAACGTCGACATGTCATTTAACTTTCACGTCATCTCGGTGAGTCAATAACGCTTCCATACAACCTTATTTGACTATCTTTTGTTCGGTCATCTATAGCTTGTGTTGGCTGAATTCGTACATGCTATGCTCTTGCATTGTGTTATTAGAAAATATGTTGCCTCTGTAAACATAGTTTAGGTGAAAGTTATACTAGAAGTCATAGTGACTCTGAAATTTAAACTTACTCGATTTGTACTGATGTGTATAGGAAAATCAAACATTACAAATCTATTCACTTAAATATATCCATTTATTTTTTATAACTGCTCTCAATCAGTTGAGTAAAACATGAAGAAACTTTTCTGTGTCAAGTCACGATTAAAGTTGATTTACAAATTTACTTGAAAGTTTAATTTTATATCAGTATCTTGTAAAATGAAGTAAATCTTTGTTACTTTTAATTTAAATAATATTCTTTCATTCTTTGGTTTTCAGCATTTATCCTGACTTTCATGTATCTTTAAATGAGAATGATATCAAATTATTTTACGTCTGACCACTCTTCAAAGGAAGTGGCGAATATTGCGTTGAAAATAAATGTCAGCACGCCTGTAGACCTACTGAAAAATAACTACTGAACACAGAACACAGAGCTGCCTCAAGTTAAAAAAACAATAGCACAATAGCAAAAAACACTGTCTCTTTACCCTGCACCACCCTGTCGCATTTCTCTTTCAACTTTTTGCTAAACCAGGACAGTATTTTCTTATTTCTTATGAATTTTGTAAGTAAATGATAGACATTGCTGGTCAAGGGCACAGTGTCATGTACTTTCGAAAGATTTCTGATCAATCACTTAAAAGCAACTGATCCAATGAGCTTTTAACTTTACAAAGTGGTCGGACAAGAACAGCCGATGAGCGTCAAACACTGCTGTCTAAGTTTAAAACTTGATAAGATTGCTGGAGATGATAAAACAATGATCTATTTGAAGGCTAGTTAAGTCACAGAAAAGCGACGGTTTGGGCATAACAAGTAGCCGAGCGCTTATTGTTTTTGGTTAACCGTTTCAAAGGTCGTTTCAAAAACAAACATGGTCTTTAGAAAACAGTTTCTTCAAAATATCCAAAACATTGCTTATGCTAGTGTCTCATATAAATCGGCGACACCGACATCTCGGCGTCTTCCCCGATTTATGGCCCGTCGGCGGGAAAAACCTTGAAAGCGACATCGGTGCACACTGTTTGTCGAGCGGTCTCATTAATCTGACGTTCCCATGATGTCGGTTTCTTTGATCGCCGACGTGCAGCCACTTCAATCTGAGATCAAACGGTGATGACCCGTCGATTAGCCATTGATTAGTCACCGACTAGTCGAGATAGTATACTACTATATATACCCGGCGAAAACGCAAGTAATCGTTAATATATATCTCAGACTAGCCACGGATTATTTTGCGAGTGATCAATGAATAATCGATAGGCACACGGCGATATGTATACCGTCGGCCGTGACCTATCCGGGAGCCTGCAGTACATCGGTCGAAGCACGGCGAGATGCCTGCGACAAGTCCCCGATATTGACAAGCGAAAAAGAAATCTGAGACATAGGTATGGAGTGATAAATCGCCAGTAACCCGGCCGAGGGTCGACGTGATCCGGCCGACCATCGGCGATTAGTCACTGATGCTATAACGATTTCACGGGGTAGAAATATTTCCTCCGATCGATCGGGAAATTTTAACTTGGAGGTAAGTTTTGCCGACATCTCGCCGATCTAAAAAAAACACCTGTTTTTTTGGCCGAGGCGCAAATAAATCGACGATATATCGCAGACTACTCCCCGAAAATGCCACAGATTCCCCAAAAACTCGTCGTCACCTCATCGCCGACCCGTCGGACCTTTTATGAGACAGTGGCTTAAACACCTGAACTCAAAAAGGTTGACTGAGGATGGCGTTTAAACACTTCATCGTTTAGAACGGTCTAAATAGGTATGAAGTTACAAACTGACAAAAAATGACTAAAGTTGGCCGAGGAGCGCATGGATATGACAACTGATATTTTTTGTCTCTCTTTTTCGTGTGTTTGTGTGTTTGTGTGTGTGTGTGTGTGGGGGGGGGTCTATTTTGTCTTTAACGAAAATATGCCGTACTTAATGTTTGGTGCTTGTTTTAAAGGTCAATGCTACACTGGTCTTTACTGCTCCATTGTTTCCGATTAATAACAACACAAACTCTTATTTTATTCTTACAAAATGTGCGTTACATGTGGCATATGGTAAAAATACGTTGAAATTTAGAAATTTAGGTGAGTTTGAGATATAACTGGTCGAATTAGAATAACAAAGGCCTAGTGAAATCTTCACGTAGCTTTCCCTGAGACTTGAACTCTGAACTTAGTAGAACCAACATTAAAAAAGAACCCAAAGTAAACAGTGGTTAGATTTTCATTTTGCATTCGCTGCTTACCCTATCGTTTTGTGCGAGAAAGGTAGCGATGTTTTAAGAGATAATTCGTTTGTTTCTTTTAGTTTTGAGCATTATTTCATGAAACAGTCGTATTCACAAATCTGATAGTGTGTAATGTAGATCATACGCAAAAACAAAGTATGTGTCATCAGATATAAAGTGTATATCTGGCTAAGACTTTTGCCTGAGACTTATATAGTGACCTATGCTGACGTTATATAATTATTGCAGATTGTTTCCAGTTTTTCTTTCAAGATTTCGGAATTTTTTGTTCTTTCTTTTTCAAGCACATAGGATTTAATGTAACGAATAGTGGACTAATGGAAATAGGTCTTTTTCGGCGTAACGAATAGTGGACTAAGGGAAATAGGTCTTTTTTCGGCCCTAGCTTTTATGGTAATAGGACATTCGATTACTATGCGAGTTCAATATATATCAACGTCCGAAAATTATACACTATTATAATGCATATACGGCAATTAAATTTTTGTAAAAAAATATTTCTTACTAGTTATAGCCCTGTTTTAATGAGATACTGGTTTGAGAGCTAAATTTATTAATTACACACTTTTTATAAACTTTGAAATGTTTGTTTAACACGTTAATAGATATACTAAACTATGAAAAATCATTTCTACGATTGTGCGAAGTTATGTTTTTTTTCTATGTGCGATAAACAATTTCTTCAAAATACAAACTAATTATGAAGTAAAACAATAGACTTTATTCAGACATACGTTTACATGTAACGTGTGCAAAGATTTGGATATCAAAGTCACTGAAAAACGTATCTTTTCAGTTACTGTACTGAAAAAAAACCCGCATCTTTCAAAAAATTCACAGCGCCCATGTTTAACTTTGAGATAGTAATAAAACACATATTGCGACAGACTGCTTTCTTGAAACAATTCTTGCCGTCCGGAAATGTGATCAAGAAATATTTTATAAAAAATTGGTCAACGTATGCTGGAACTGCACAGTCAGGTGAAACAGTCATATACTTGACATGTCAGATCTTACCCAGATACAAACATGTTCATGAACATGTTCAGGAATCAATTATACTACTTTGTTTTGCACATTTTTGCGATTCATTAATTTTTTTATTATTATATATGGTGAATTGGGAATCTTGCGTACTACTGTATTTAAGCCCACGACTATTTCGCATGGCCCTCTCTTTGTATCAAAACTTGTATTTATGGCCACGAACGTTAATCATGTACGGTCTATCCATGAAACATTGACGACATATTTATCCTTCCTCTCTGTTATTAATGTCTGTTATAAAAAATATTTAAAATGTATTCAGTTTGAAAATACGTCGCAATACTTAACAGTATACATTGCATAGACGGAAAAATAAATCACATCAGAATATAGACGACCAACACACACACACACACACACACACACACACACACATAGCATCTTATTTCACACCATAGTACACACTATACGAAAACGTGGATCGCTTCTTGCTATATCTGGTGACGCACCTGTGTTATATATTTTCAGCTCAGTACTTATCATGGATAAGGTCGCTTTAGAAAAGCTTGCTAAATAACATAATTTAAATTTTGAAAAGACATAAATCTGTGTGAATTACTTTAATAAGATTCGATTACATCGAGCCTTTCCCATTTAAAAAAGGGGGAAAAAACATTTATTCATTTGAAAGGAACTCAATAGTTAAAAGTGTTCGACATCAACTCCTAAACGACATTTATAAAATATTAGAAATTTAACAAAGTGTCTTGCTTATTTTATTGCCTTTTCAACTTGTCAGGTATTTTGAATCCGAAGATTTATAACTTATTTGAAATTCGATCATATATGAGAGGGGTTTACAGAAAAGGTTAAAATCAGTGTCTTGCTTATTTTATTGCCTTTTCAACTTGTCAGGTATTTTGAATCCGAAGATTTATAACTTATTTGAAATTCGATCATATATGAGAGGGGTTTACAGAAAATGTTAAATAAGATATCTGTAAAAACCCTTTCTAGACAAAATTTCAAAACAATCATATTTGTTTCAATGACAGATAAGCCTTCAGTGAATAAACGATTATAAATCTATAGTGATACTGTCTTTTGAAAATGAACATTTTAACAAAATAAAAAATGGATATAAAGAAATATCATGGTAAACTTTAAAACGGCCTATGGCTTTAACCATCTGAGTACAAAATGTATTTAAATGATAAAATTTATCATTAAACCAATTTTACCATCCTACTCGATCGTATGGAGTAGTTCTTAGTCATATTATGTTGTAGGTTTATATACCCACAACCCACTCCCTTTACACTGTACGAAAACCGCACTACGGACTCAAAAGTCATCCAGAACTTGGATGGCCTTTCAAAGGTCTCTGAGAGGTCTCCAGGGACGTATAAGATAAAAAAAACAGTGGATTGTCGCTGCTAGAGTGCGCAAAGTTTTAGGATGCACACAACTTTCGTAAGGTGGTCTGGTGACAAAAGCCCCTTTTCTGAACAGGCAAGACCATTGAATGTTCAAGTATTTTCATAATCTCTCAATTGTTTTTCACTGTAATGATCTTGAGGGCCTTTCAATGATTTCTCAATATTTTCATTTTTTATTTTTTCGTGGATACAACGGTCATCATGGTCTTCAATATATTTTGAACATACATTTTATATGGTGGCTAAGTTAATATTCTGTTCTGTGTACTTAATTTTGACTTCTCATTTTCATTTTTTTTATAAAATAAAACGAGGTTCCTGAATACAATATTGGATAAGTATCCGTCGATTATAACTTATTATGTGTTAATATTATAATAGTAAGTGAAAACTTTAAAGATATTATGATTTATATATTCTATTCTATGTATTATTGTATTTTGATTGTAAGGTTAGTATGGGATGGTTCTCCGACCCATACATAACCATATGACGCATAACCATATGACGGGGAGAATATATGGGGTTACCAAAAAGGGGCCTCAAAAAAAAAAAAAAAAAAAATTGAACAAGATAAAAAGAGTTTCCGAGAGGTCTGTGAGAGAAACGGTTTTTCACCGAATAATCAGCGAACTCTTAATGAACACCTACACGCCTGGTAAACAACGGAGCTACCTCTTTCGGAGGTATATGGTAAATCGCTCTATCGCTACTTCCGAGGTAGTGCATGTCGCTAAATGTGAGTGTCAACAAACGTAAAATATTTTCATATTTTATATTTTTAGTAAATTCAGAATCGAATATCGAAAATCGAAGAATGCTATACCATGTAGATTTGATTAAAGTTTCCAGGGAACGTAAAGTTAGTGAATTTATCTTTCAAATGTAGTTGTGGCGGTGTTTCCCAGTTAGCGAATTTAGCGTTGAAATGGGCCGTTTCGTCATGAAAGTAGTGTTTTTGCCTCGTAATTTCATTTAAACAGCAATTCAGATTAAACAGAAATACGTTTCAAGTAGATGTTAGGTCTAGAATGCAAATGAAATCAAAATCACAACCAAAACTTAGTTATTAAAGGAAATATATGATATTTATTTTGAGAGACAGCTCTGTCGTGAAGGAGGTAGTCATGTCGTCAAGGAGATAGCTCTATGGTATGGTTATATATTTACAGAAATTTCCGATTGTTTGCTATATTCAGTAACATCTAGAAGTCCTACTTACAAATACAATGTCATGTTTATTGTATATAACTGTTTAAATAAAAAATAAATACATGTTTATTGTATATAACTTTGTAAATAAAAAATAAAATCTTAAGTAAATGATTCGTTTCAGGTGACTGCATTTAAAGGGAAATAGCGACGAAGCTTTCTGTGTAGAAGGAAAAAGGGTAGATACGAGTATCCCAGCTCAAATTCGAAAGTACCTGTACATTTAAAGAACTATAATTATATTCAGAAACCCTTTAAAACGAATACACCGAAACTCCAATAAAAAAGAAAAATGGTCCATAACAAAAGCTAAATCTCCACTTATGAAAACAATCAGAATATTTACGCCGTCTCCTCTAAAATTCAACCGTGTAATCACTTTAGAAAGGGAAAATGAATTTACCAATCGACCGACATCAAAAAGAACTTTACAATATAACGAAGAAAAGATCAACAGTAATGATTTTATTGAAACATATAGCGAGGTAGATGAAACATTACCATATACTGAAACTGACATTGAAAGCGACCCTTAAACAACTGTGCAAGAAAAACTGACTGTGGAAGACGAAATATACAGAGAACATTCCTTAAGTTAGTACCGAAAAAAAAACAATAACGTTGCCTTTCTTTTATTCATGGACGTTGTTAAATGGTTAAGTACTGAAGACGTTCGAAGTATGCGATACAGTGAAACAAGTCTAAAGTTTTTTTGGATAGGAAAGAAGCTGTTTGGCGGTAGATTTTTAAGATTCATGTCTGGGCCAACAGTTCAGTTACTTGACAAGCAAAGACTATCACCAATGGACTCAAAAATTAACTTTGCATGCCCTAGCGATTCAGTTAACCTTCAGTGAAACCTTTATATCACGCTATGGAAATTGATAGTAGTACTGGTGTGATTAAAGAAATGATTTATATGACTGCAGAAAAGAACAGCACCGATAGATCTTATATTTTGATGTTCGATGGGAAGAAAATCAAACATATACAGGTACTTTCCATTTTGAGCTGGGATACTCGTATCTACCCTTTTTTCTTCTACACAGAAAGCTTCGTCGCTATTTCCCTTTAAATGCAGTCACCTGAAACGAATCATTTACTTAAGATTTTATATTTTATTTACAAAGTTATATACAATAAACATGTATTTATTTTTTATTTACACAGTTATATACAATAAACATGACATTGTATTTGTAAGTAGGACTTCTAGATGTTACTGAATATAGCAAACAATCGGAAATTTCTGTAAATATATAACCATACCATAGAGCTATCTCCTTGACGACATGACTACCTCCTTCACGACAGAGCTGTCTCTCAAAATAAATATCATATATTTCCTTTAATAACTAAGTTTTGGTTGTGATTTAGATTTCATTTGCATTCTAGACCTAACATCTACTTGAAACGTATTTCTGTTTAATCTGAATTGCTGTTTAAATGAAAATACGAGGCAAAAACACTACTTTCATGACGAAACGGCCCATTTCAACGCTAAATTCGCAAACTGGGAAACACCGCCACAACTACATTTGAAAGATAAATTCACTAACTTTACGTTCCCTGGAAACTTTAATCAAATCTACATGGTATAGCATTCTTCGATTTTCGATATTCGATTCTGAATTTACAAAAAATATAAAATATGAAAATATTTTACCTTTGTTGACATTCACATTTAGCGATATGCACTACCTCGGAAGTAGCGATAGAGCGATTTACCGTATACCTCCGAAAGAGGTAGCTCTGTTGTTTACCAGGCGTGACCTAACGACCTAAGCAGTCTTTCAGTGATTTTTTTTAGCAATCTCTCAGCATCGACAATATTTTGTCGTGATATTTTGGAAAAGAGCACTGAGAGATCAGTGAGAAATCATTGGTCGCAGCTTGTCTTCAGAGATCTAATCTAGCCCCTAGATCGTTGTTCTCTTACAGATCATTTATAGGTTAAGGAGAGCGTGGCAGAAGCTTAATCTATCGGTCCGGGAATGTGGTGTACGTAAATAAAGATATTTTCAAGTACGTACGATATACAAACCATAAGAAATTATTTAGTAGTTCTTATTGAAATTGATAAGACGGAAGAATATAACTGTCTGCAGAAACGTCGAAAAGCATTTACAGAAATACTTGTATGTTGATTGGCATAATTTGTCTTGATCGTCAGGATTAACAGTCAGATTCCTTCGATATTATGTTACTTTATTCCTATTTGTTTAATTCAAAGGAAGAATTCTTGGTCGCTTAACACAATGTGGGGTGGAGACGTTTAATGCGTGATTCCTCTTTAGTCAAAAAAGAAAATACCTACTTATTACATAATACACTGTTAAAATTAGAAATGACAAATGATTACTTAAAAAGTAAAAAGTGGTATATTCACAAAAGGAAGAATTTACGATACGTGCGGTTATTCTGTTAATCAAAAGATGTGTTTAACTAACGAATGAACTACGTTTTCATAATGAAATGAAATAAGATATGTGACTATTTAACAGTTATGATAAACAGGAAACTATAATAATTGCCTTGCCTATTAAGGAAACAAAATTTATATATCATTTTGTCCCTTGAGAGAATATATCTGGCAGTCCGTCCGATCAATCAGTCGAAAACCAGAACTCAAGACGCTCAATCTTTACAATATCATTGGGCGTGATATCTGGGTAGTCTTTTTTCTATACTGGGTTCACTTGATCGAAGATCAAAATGCGACCTACACATCAAAACCGATTTTTAGCAAACCTTCTGTAAGATTGAACAAATACCTTCATACAGTCACTGCTTGGTTGGTGGACATGACGAATACATGACCCTAAATATTGTAGATTCTCTGTATCAACCCTAAAGATCTAAGACACCTTCTGTTTTTCTTAAACGTTAACGCTCAATAATTTTAAACATTTTCTGAATCAAGGACCCTCCAACATTACGTCCAGAATTGGAACTAGAGGTAATTATCACTATTGATTCAATCTATATTACTGTTCAAACTTTCTGATTTGCATTACTGCCAGGAAAAATGATAAAAACAGCAAATTTTCAAAACTCGTAAATTAGAAGTAAACAAGGGAAAATGTATATGCACTCCCCCGCCTTTCTCCCCCCCCCCCCCCACCTTTCTAAAGGGTGGGGTTAACAAAAGACTTCTTTCACTTCCTAGGAGTATTTCAACGAGACTAATTTAGTGTAGCTGTAAATCAAATTTACACTTCTGACCTGCTGAGTGGACGACTCCCAAAACCCATTATGACATGTCTAAAAATAGATCTTAGTCAGTATACGACAGACTCACGGTCAAGGCAATAACATAAAAGCATTTTACCATGAGTAAAAATGAGTAAAAGGCTGACTTGCTCCATTTGAAGACACAAAACTTAAGCTACAAACCTTATTAAGCTGTTACCTGCTGTTTTATACTTAAGGGAAAGTTCCCTGCACATACCGTTATAAGGATATGTAATCAAGAATCTTGTTTCAATTTTTGTAAGAAGTTCTGTGCTTTAAGTTTTTAAAATTATGTTTACTAAACTTGTTTTTATACTGCATCAGGCGTAGGTTATCTCAATCACTCAACTTCATTACGAACAATGACAATTCATGAATGCCTTATCCGGGGTGTAACGGGTATTCACCGTTTCACTTTACGTAACAAAAGAATAAAGCAAAAACGTTTCTTTAAAGTTTTCATCCGTACGTCTTAAAAATAGGCCTGGTCTAGAAATTTGCATTTACATAACAAAAAGAATTTCAAGTCACAAAAGAATAGTAATTATTTCATGACTTCTTAAATTTGTAATAAGAATCTAACGATGTTTGTGAGATAAAGATAAATTATTTCTGGAGCATGAACACAATGTCCATAAAATATCTAGTAACTGAATTGTCACGGTCTAGTGCATATCTTCCTATAATTGTATTAATACAACCTTTGACAGTTGCGTCAGGGCATCGATTCTTTGGCTCAGTGGTTAGAGTGTTGGAGTTCGAATCCCGCTCTGGGATGTGCTACGGACTTCAATGTTCGTAAGAAAATCCACTGGCTGATATTCTTAACTTTTGGCGGTTTCAACACCAAAGTAAAATCCAATGTAAAACGAAACGAACATTGAAATTATTTTGTAATTTTCATAGTTATTATAAAATAGCGTTTCTTATTAATTTAAAGCAAACTGAAATCACCATACTTATTTTCATAAACAACGGAACAAACTTGCTTCAGTTAGGCGAAACAGGGACCTTCAATTCGTATATTTCAATCAACTGTTTGTAGCATTCTGCAAATATTCATCATGTGAAATTTTTTTTAAGCTTCAGTTTGAAATTTGAAGATTCATTTACAAAAAACAGTTATTTATAAAACTATGAACCGTCTCTATGCAGAAATATACATATCTAATTATACCCCATTTAACTTCATGAGAAAATACTTTTTTATACACAAGATTATCCATTTACTCGAGAGATAGCTTAAAAAGATTACTAAAACCATGGAAAACCAATCTGACATAGGCAACTATAGCAAAATCTTGTAAATGGACATTCTGTCTCCACGGACAAATCAAAGATGTCACTGTTGCATGTATCTCATGACCATATGTACCTAACATCGAGCGAGTTCGTTTTAAACAACAATTTGACATTAAAGATTTATTAAATATGTCTCTTAATTTGAATAAATATAGCAATTTAAAACCAAATGAGTGTTGATCAAACCGCAGAAAAATACGATAGGGCTGCGTTTGAAAATTTGTCTGTTATTGTGAATCTTAAGAAAGCCGCCCTTTGATTGTAGAATATTGGAACCAATCCAACAATGGAGCAGTGTCCCTTTTGGATTGACTATTTAATCTACAAAGATGTGGTTTATTATAATGCAGGCGTCACAATGTCCCGTAATTGACATCAGATGGAAACATGATAATTCGAATTCGGCTCGATTCGTGAAAACATCGGGCCATTCGTTAGGGCATCTTAAGCAATCGTATGGTTACCGGTGGTTTTTCTCAGGCTCCGGCAGCAAATTCGTGAGCGGTGGCAAAATCTTTGGCATGCCAAAAAATTGCCGGAAGACCTTGCGAAGGTTCATTTTTGTGTTGAATTCGTTTGTCTGTCTAGCTCTGTGTATGGCCATCGTGAGAGCATTTTGTCAAATCGTGTCGTCTTTTCTTCGTGTGATCATCGTTGCCATCAGGCATTTTTCGCCTCAAGAAAACGATACGAATGAAACAAGAAGTCGACCGATTGTCTTAGAAAGGCAACACGATTACGTGAAACTCTCGCAATGCCGTCATGTACCCACTGTTTTATAGTACGATGAAATCGAGATTGAACCATGGTGTCGACAAAGACAGCCAAATTTGAGTAGCTCAAGCGTTTTCCATGGTGTCATGGAAACGTGGACATAAAAAGGGGACTCATAGCATCTTCATCAGTCAGTCCTGATGAGCAACTCTGCTTATGCACAATTAATCACTATTCCAACGTAATATCTTGTGCGAACAACATAATATCTTGTGTGAACAAGATAAAATCTTGTCCGCATACATTGTTATTTTGAGTGAACAACATGTTTACGCTCATTAATTGGGTTCTACCAGCCATCTTTTTCCCCCGGCCTCTACCAAATTTGACAGAGTTGAAATGTACTGTGAACTCTCCGATCAGCAACTAAATAGCCCACGGTCGGCCGAGAAGTCACGTGACGCCTTCGGGACCTAGTTCGAAAGCATCGTACTCTCAATACGATACCGTGAAGCCGTCGTGTGACCTTCGTTTGGCCTGCAGGTAAACTTCGTAATCAAAAATCCACATATTCCTGTTGCGTTCGTGTGTGGTTCGGGTGCCATCGTGTGACCCTCTGTAGACCTTGTACATGCTTCGGATGTTGACCAAGTTCGGGGCGATCTTCGCGCGAAATTCAAAACTACATATTTGCATGGCCATGTGATGTCAATTTCGGGACAGTGTGACGCCTGCATAAAGCACTGTGAACCGATTTGTTAAGTGTATTCCCTTATTTCAGATAAACACATTTAATAGAATTGTGAACATACCGATTCAGTGTAAGATTGGTTAATTAGAAACGAAGTGACAACAACCAAAATTAAAAGTTGATATCTTAAACTGACAATATCCAAGTTTTGCTGTTTAAACTTTAATTAGAGTTTCTATCATAAGGGACATAATTCTTGAAATACACCTCAAAGTCCTGTGACATAAAAATCAAGATACACATACAGATATAAAATAAAAATCGACAATTACATGATATCAAGGATGGTACCTCTAGACATATTGCTGTTTAGACTGACTGACCGGCTATTAATTGTAGTATGAACGTATCTGAACTTTTGACTTCCGGCTTGGGAAAATCAGTACAATAGTTCAGCTTATGATAACGTTCAAGTTTTACAGTTAACAAAATACCTCACATAAAACTAGTTTATGTAAATTTGATTTCATTATGTTTTATTCTTTATTTTACTTTTTTACTTTACTATAGAGAGACATATGGGTATTCACCAAATTTGCATATCTT
The DNA here is from genome assembly GCA_012932295.1 of Cyclina sinensis. NCBI lineage: Eukaryota > Metazoa > Mollusca > Bivalvia > Venerida > Veneridae > Cyclina > Cyclina sinensis. The sequence continues at coordinate 35,599,344 of JAAONU010000014.1, forward strand.
TCAGAAAAAGTCATCCAGGATAGTGGAGATTTTACCGTGCACTTATATTTACTTGTAGACCCTTTTTTAATTTTACGCCAGTATAAAACCATGAAGTATTCTTGAAATATATATCTTACTATATTGCAATTGAATACAAAGCTAACTGTCCACATCTTTAAAAAAACAACGTATAATTATAAAATGATATCTATATATGACCCTTGGTAACTTTCGTGTGTCTTAGATTTGTTAAGGTAATAATGCCTTTTCTATGTAATGCATTACATAATAAAGAAATAAAACTATCTATGTCCTTTCTCATTGGATAATCTTGTCTTATCTCATATACAGTATGCTATATACGGATGAAAGGGTTTTCACCGATATTCTTGCAACGTATGAAAACGCACGTACAAATTAGGTTATCTCATGTTTCGTATGTATTGTTATTTGTAGTTAGGTGAAGTCTTCACTTCAAAGCTATTTAAACATATCTAAGAGTGTCCTTTTCATATTTTGATATAGATTAGGCCTCCCAACAAGCTGAAAGCTAACCGTGTTTTGTATTACGTTGACACGAGTTATCGAACTTTAGAAATAAATTTAAATAACCTGAACGAGTTACACGAACAATGACATGATCTTTGTAACTTAATCCTACAAATGTTAGTTGACGTACAAAGACTTTTCATTTTCCTAATTTAATTTTTTTTCGTGTCTTCCTTTGTCAACTTCTCTCAAAGATTTCTTTTAACTTTATTACGTTGATATGCGGTTTAAATCAAGAAACTATTTCACAAATTACAGGTTCTTAACAACAATTTGCTGTAATTAGCGTCACGTTTACACAAAACAATAAAGGCTGCATGTACCTCCAGCCTCTAAATGCTAAACTCGACTTTTGCTAAATATGATATTCTTCATTTTTTTACAAAAAAAGAAGAAAAAAATAATACTTTTAAATAAATGAAATGGTAAAAACATGATAGACAATATAGATGAGTAACAGTTAGCATAAGTACTGGAACTGAAATAGTAACAAAACTATAAGAACTGACTTACAGTTTAATATTATCGATCGTCTTATGCAAATAAGAAAATGTTTGTTAAAGAAAAGAAAAGCATAATCTTATGCAAATAAAAACACTGCAAACAAATTAAACAAGAGGCCCGTTGTGGTTCGCTCACCCGACAACTTAGGTTGAGGGTCTGTGTTGAGCAAATATCAGAAGGGAAATTGACACGTGTTCTGAAATTCAGATTTTCAGTATAAAAACTGTCTTGTATGCAACCTCATCTGCGTTAAAAATACCTTTTGAATATAATATTTGATAAAGCAAGGTCAGAAAGATGTAGTCCCCACTGATTAGCCAATCAGTTGGGCTTCCTTATCATGAATAACATTCCAATGTTTTATCTATTGCAACTTTGACTTCTGTTCATAGTAGGCTTCTCCCCCGTGAAGACAGTTTACCGATTCGTTAAAAAGATGGTGGCCAGTCCTTATCAATGATTATATTATATATAATGTGTCCTTTTTAACGATACTTCTTATTCTTAATTGTAATAGGTAAATGAGTTGTGTAATCGTTCTTTTTCATGCCAGCATGTCTGAGAAAGTTGATTTTAGGAACTGTTGACTCTTCTTATTTCTGCTTTCTGTTTGCGATAAACTCGCAATTCTTATTCATAATACCCATCACATATTATCATACTAGTGTTTAGGCTTTCTCCCAGTAACAAGTTATGGTTATAAAATAAAAGCATCTCTAAGAAACGACCAATACGGCTAACTATAATACGAGAAATAAACTAGAACATGCATATAGTAGACCCTTCCAGAACGCATTCTTTAACTGCCGTGCTGCTAAATCAGCATATTATTTTCCATTCTACAATTACACAGCTTCTTAAAATTTGATAAACTATTACTTTTCAAATAAATTTTACCTCCTGAACCATGTAAGTTTTAAACAGCAAACAAAAGTCATTTTAACCCCCTCCCCCCCCCCCCCTTCAGAGTTATCGTTTACTATAATTGAATGCTTAATTTTTTGCGATCGTTGCCAAGCTAAATCTAAAAGAAACATATTAAAAATGTTCATATTATGAAACTCTTGATTATGTAATGATATAAAAAAATATGTATGTAGTTATAACAGTAGGAACTTTACAACAGTAATTTTATTAACTGGTGTTAAGTTAAAAACTTAATATGCCGCAAACAGCTAACTGACATTTCAAACCAAATTTAGACACGATTAAATTCAGCTGAGGGATTTAAACCGGCTCTGCGCACAATTCCATTAACTTCCCCCATTCGTCAAAAAAATATGAAGGGAATGACTGAAAGAAATACCGAGAACGTGCATCTCTAATATAGGTGGAAAACGTTATATGACTTGCCATTTGAAACTTTTAACAAGGAATTTCTAGAAGGAAAAAATGAAAGAAACAATGTAGTACGCAATTCATTGAAAAATAACATGGCCTCGTTTTACCTTCACTACAAAAATAGATTTAAGAGGCATGAGGTCGAAAATGACAACTGCTATTTTTGATATAAAGCTTGCGAAATACTCCTTTATAAAATATCATGATGGCTTGAATAATCTGATAGGTGCAAACCTTACCCGTTTAAGGTCAACAAGGAATTTAGGAACATGCTAACGTGTAACGTCCTGAGCCAGATTTTGAGTGGTGCCATCAAATAAAGTATGCGAATGTACCAAAAGTTCATGAAAATGTTATCTCTCTCTATCATGTTACAAATTTTTGAATGGCATAAGTACATACCGCAAGCTTGGTGTGTATTTTAAAATATAGTTATTTAACACTTTCTATAAGTGGCGTGATACTACAAAGTAAATAAACAACATGTATTCTTCATCGCAAAAGTTTATTCAAGGACAGAGAGGGCCTATATAAACAGAATATTGTCGTTTTATTCTATTTTCGCCTACATATAAAAAAATCTAAATTTAGTCAAACAAATTTTACTTTTATACTGAGTACATCAGCATTTTTTTGTTTTCTAGTTTTATAGGGTAGGATCCTGTATTGTTAAAGCTTATTGTTTACCAGATGCGTACATTCATCATTTCTTGAAACAAATGTTTAACGGAAGATTTTTTTTTTTTTTTGCTTGACTTCCTGAATCAATAAAAACAACATCGAGACTGATATTTGAGAATGCGTTATTGATATTTGGGATGACTTAGTTGAAGGCTCCTTTCCTAGAGATCCCTACTTTATCACATCTTAACTGACAAGTTACGGTCATAAAAAGACCAAAAAATCATTGATAACTATCGATTATTTTGATGTTGATGATGACGATGTTTGCGACCACGTCGATGATGCTGATGATTAATATTATAATGTGTACTATGATAAGGTTAATGCGGTATTCAAAATAATGTCATCTTTACTATATTATTATCTTTGAATATTACCATGTTTTCAAAACTAATGAGCAAACTAGATTATTTATATTTTCCAATTGATATAATTAAAGCTTCCTATGAAATAAATTTCTCTTAGAAAATTACAACTTGTTATCTCATGTATCTATGCCCATGAACTGCACTCTATATAGTTGAATAACGCATTATCAGAAAGAAGTATCATAAAGTTGAAAAACATAACAATAACGTTTATAATCATATTATCGGAGAATGAATCATTTGACTGACATTTCAAAACAAGCAAGATGTCATTCATAGCTGTGAAGCATTCGAAATTTGATAGTGTCAATAACCAGAACGTTGATAATATATTACTCTTTGAAAAAGAAGAAAGAAAAAAAGAGAAAAAAACTTAAATAATATATGGCAATATTTAACGTACACAAACGAAAGTATTAATTATCGTAGCGATGTTTTCTAAATCGGTTCAATTTATAAATTAAATATCTAAACAGATCTGGGTCTGCATAACCTAAATCGTACAAAGTGATGGGTGCGGAGGGGAGGGGGAACAACGGCAACAACAAGGAGATAACAAGCTTGCTTTCAAGAAAGTTTACTAGATTTTGGTGATTTTGGTGATTCTGTTTTGTCATGTAATATAAAAATTCTGAGGCATACTTAACGTTGTTTACTGAAACCATCATCATAATTGGCGTACAGTCAAGTATGTAGCTTTTCTTAAACTTTTGTAGAAAGGTAATTTAAGAAAAAAATGTTTCATTCACTCTAGCGATATATGCATAAATAGCTGTAAACAAAACTCATGATAATATGAAGTTACACTTTTCTATAAACAGATAGTTTAAACATAACCCATCGCTCAGTTTTTTCTTTTTACAAATTTACATACTTTGTTATAATGGTTAATACATTTCAAAGTGGCAAGAGGGTTTTAAACAGATAACATTGAGGTTTAAAGATCGCAGTAAGTGATCTCTTTCAATATGTCAACCTTTAACTTTTTAACACTGCACACATGCACTGTATTAATAATTTGAAGGTTTAAAAGACGAGTGAGTGCACAGCTTAACTACAGGCGCTGTGAAAAAGCATTTGAAGTATTTTTATTTTGTCCTATCACTGAAATGCACTTAAAGCAAAGTACACATGTCCGTTTTATGTGTCTTTTAATCTGGGCAACAACAATAAATTATATTAGGTTGAGGTCGAATGTTTTAATCACAATAATTTATAAAGAATAAACATGACAGAAGACTTCACTTTATAATTTTTTCAATCAAACGACTTTTTTTCCCACTTTATACACTTCACTAATTTCAGATGTTTAATAACCGGGCTTTTAGTTTAATGATACATTTATTTTCAGGTCATCTTTTTGTCTAATTGGGACATCGAAAAGAACTGTTTAGCCCTCAACGCCTTTTACTTGTTAGATAACTATCCCGTGTTTTTGGCTTGATAATGGCTGAAGATATACTATGAAATTTTATTTCAAACTATATTTTTTTCATTTTATTTCATTTTATTTCATTTTCTCTTATTTCATATAATTGCCTGATAGTAACATTCTCCTATACAATAGGGATAAACGGGTATACACCAATTCATTTGTCACGTTCGAAATTGCAAACGGAAACTAACTCATCAGTCAAGTGTAAAGTATTAAGAATGTCGTATGTGCTTACGTTTGCTTTTTATGACAACTAAGTAAAATAAAAGGTAAATTAACGGAAAAGGCTAATGAAAAAAAGAATAAAGAAAAATTAACATTAGAAATACAAACTTATTTTTTAATTTATATAACAAATGTACAAATATGATTGCTGATTCTGTCAATATCGTACCTGCGCGGCGGTGCTAGCGCCCTCGCAAAAGTTGTCAATCGGCATTTTTTTTGCTAGGTTGTCATTCCCTCTTTTTGCTAGAGGACATAGCTTTTCACCATTACGTGCATTTCCTAGTATTGTCATAGGAAATATAAATTCACCATGTTTCGCAATGTCGCAAAACGCTAAAAGATAAATTATTCACTTACAAATAGGTTGGTATTTATATCAAACACATTGCCTGATAGCTCTTGTCTTTATGAGGCGTATTACGTCGTCGAGATAACACACGCTTGTGATTAGGTACTTCAAATTCTAGTATATTAAAATGTCTTCTGCGCCCTTCCGTTTATGTATATGAAATGTTCTCCTGCATTGTCTTATCTTTTGTTTTTGTTTTTCTTTTAACTCTTAACTTGATTAACCCATTGTGTGGAGTATTACTATCGTTGTGAGTTTTGGTTACCCTGCAATTAACAGGCTGGTAATTTACAATTACTTTTATAAGATTTCGGTTTAACCAACTTCATTTCATAAAAATGATGTTACTGCAATGTTTCCAGTTGTGGAGGTCAATATTGAAACTGTGCCAAAATTTCGACAAGTATTTCGACTATTAGATTCGAAAATAAGCAGATGCGTATATTTGGAGTTGTTGAGTCATATATTGCGAAATAGACACTATCAAACGTTTGTTTAGTAATAAAACAGAAGTTCCCACTTTACATTTAAGTATAAAACGGCAAGGAAAATGATAATGAATTGGATGAAATATTTCAACCAGTTATTAAAGAAAGATAGTCACTTATTACAAGTTATTGCGTAAATGTGAACCAAAACAGAGCCATTCAAAGTACCAATCTATATCAATCTGATTAAAATCATATCCTTAATATCGCTATGCTATTAGGAACTGAGGACGACCAACAGAAGGTCACCTTCTTGTGACCTATCCATCAGACAATCAGAGCAACGCTTCCACCCTCATGGAAGTAAATGTTCAACTTGTGAAAATCTATTTATATAGCTGGGATCCCAAACAATTATCTGCCATGTATAAACTGTCACTGAACTCAGGTAAATTTTTTTGTCAAGATCTTCCAAAATAATGAAATTAATGTTTGTGCAGAATATTATTTTTTCAAAATATCTAAGCATTTTCCGTTTCCGATTAAAACATGTTATGCTAGATAAGTTTACACGCTGTCTGGACAATCCGTGTATACATGTAAGCTATCGAGACGCGACATAAGCTACAGTGTCATTGGCTGGGATATAAATAACAATAGTGGAAATTCCAGGTTATCGAACAGAAATAAATGCGTCGCGTAGGGAGATCGTGAACTTCAGTCAGATTGCAATCTATATCAGACAGTACAAAACAAATGTTATGTTACGAGAAATAGTCATTTCCTTTGTAACAGTTTATCTTACTTAATGACATTGTAATATACACATAACTATATTACCACAGAACAGAGTTATAGAGATCAAGTTAATGAATTGTCAATTAATGTCTGTATGTCGGAAACTCTAGGGTCCTCTACCCAAGTATACACATAACCTTAGATATAAACACTTCAGCTGATAACTTGAACATCGACTTGAACAAAGAGTATAGCTAAACTGAAAATGTTACTCAAAATGGGCAATTTTTTAACAAGTTTAACAAGGTTCATGAAATTTAGGGACCTATCTCTACCTATCCTTTGCATAAAAGCTTTGAGTGTATAATTCACGAAGCGGTAAAGACAGGTTGCAATCACTACATGAGGTTGATGGTGGAATTTGAATGCGACACATCCTCACACTACTGAGAACACCGGATGCGTAATGGAACAGACGGACTTAAGACGCGCGCAAATGTATATTAAATTGTCCTAACAACTGTATTAAGCGATAAAAGTATGATGACAGTTATATAAAGCGAGAGACGTTTGGCAATTCATTTTTACCAATTATTTGTCTAGTATTTCAGTCACGATATAATTGTTTATTGTCTGGCTTTAGTAAGTCCCCGATACAAGACAGACTACTCTAGTTGTGGTCTTTTTGAGTGTTTGCCAACAGTTCAGTCAGTACTGTAGTTCACTCGGTAAGAAATTAAATATAAAAAAGACAGCTAAAACGATGACCACCTTGGCAGCAACAAATTTAGGGGAAAATGTAATGTAGAAGACATTATTTTTGGATGAATTCCTCCAATGTGCTTTATGTTTTTGATGACTAAGGTGTGAAAACATGAAACCCACAGCATATAATGTAATAACATAAGCACGTTGACTAAAGATAGACGTACAAACAGAAGTCAACGATTGCTTCAGAATTTGCAATTAAAGTTAACTTACAACAGTTTTTTTTACAAAGTTAACTTACAACAGTTTCTTACATTGGGATAATGATAGACACCAGACTAAGATCATGAGGAAATTTGAAATTGATTAACGATAAAGCGTTGGTAAGCAACCATGTTTCGGTCAGGCACGTTCATGTACTATAAATAGACAGATTGTCAAAAAAAATGTTATCTTATTCAGGGGCGGATCCAGGATTTTGGGTTAGGGGGGGCGTAACTTTTAATCACTCTAAGCGGGAACGTTTAAATTGCGTGCACTCTGTGTTGTGTACGAGTACATCTCAAAAGGCAATGTTGTATAAAGATACGCGAGCGAAGCGAGCGAAGAAAAAATTGGAAAATATAGTATATTTTATTGTTTCCATACCAAAGAACATGTAAGCTCCGGGAATTTTAGGGGGGGCGTGCGCCGGGTGCGCCCCCCCCTGGATCCGCTAGTGTTATTGTAAACAACGTTTCATATTATATAATGTAGGTTGAAATATGGAGTTTGATTCTATACAAAAATAGAACTGAGAGAGAGAGAGAGAGTGTCATAGGTCATGATAACGAGGGCCCTAAAGACAATTATTTCTTATTAAAGACTTCTGTAATTTCTTTCCTTTATAAACACGCGTGATAAAAAAGTTTACTTCAACGTAATAGAGTTTATTTTTGTTGCCAAGAAAGGACCCAGAATACAGACATGAGTGTTTCGCCTAAAAGTACGTCTCAGTGATTGGGAAATAATATACGAGTTTATCTATAGTGAATATTAGAGTGCATTTGTACTGAGCAATCAACGATAAAGAACTGGACACTTTTCTTCTTATGGCTTGTTTCGTTGTTATCTTCGAAAGAGGGCTGTTTTTTTTTTGTTCCTAAATCTTTAAATATTTCTTCCAGTTCTTTTACAACGTAATAAATTATCATTAAAAAGGAAATAGTGAGTATTTTGAAAATTAGGTTTTCTGTACTTACGATATGTAATCGTATATGACGTCAGCAGGACTTTGGGAAATAGTGAAATTTGAGATCTGTTTAGATCCTCAATAACATTTGATAAATATTTGCCTATGTTGATGGTAACAATAACACAAACTACAACTTGTTTATGTCGCTCGTTTCTTTGTAAAAGTTCGGTAATTCCCCATATAAAGATTTAATACTGAAAAAGAATACCTAACTTCATTTCTTTGAAATCAATAAAAAAGTATTGGAAATAAATATACAAAGTCTAGAAGATCATTCCCCTATGGCGACTACCACGATGCTGCTTCTGATGATGATTGTGATGGTGGTGGTGTTAATGATGTTACTGTGGATATTAACATGATATGATGCAATCTTTACTTCCACATATTTCAATATTCACTACCATGTTAGAGTATTGCGTATTAAAATAAAAAAAGATAGCATTACTTCATTCAAGCATATTGTAGTAGTTTCATATTAAGCGATACTCCCTTTATTGACCTGCTATGTGTTTCATCGTGAACCTTTTCCGGTTAAAGTGCACTCACCGTTTATAGGGAAGTGAAAAACAAGTACATCGAGTCCCAGAAAATATACCCTAAGGTTCGTAATATATATTATGTTATGGATCTATTGACTGATATTTTTACTATGGTTGGCTACTCAGTTGTCAAATAAAAAGGTAAATATTAAACTGGATTTCCAAACAAATATGTCATGAAAATGGAATGACGAAAACATGTTTATTAATAAGCCAAGCGCCTTGTAATTAAAACGATTAAAAAAGGTTTTGCTCCTAGCATGTAACACATATGTATCTACCCATTAAATTTGTTGAAAAGTGCCCCCTTATGACTTATTTAAACCTTCATAAAGTAATTCAACTACTTGGGCCCTTCTACGCACGCACGCAAGCACGCACGTGAAGAAGAAAAAAATATCGGGCAATCTGCCAAGCTTTAAGGAGTACATATTTAATTGTTCATTTACGTCAATTCGAAACCGCAAGGTCATTGTTGCAGTGGTCCGAAATACGTGCTTTGTTAGCGTTTAGTTGCTTATGTTTCAGTTTAAGTGTCCTTCAATATCAAAACAATGTCTCACGTGATTCAGTCTACCCTATTGTGTGTGTGTGTGTGTGTGTGTGTGTGTGTGTGTTTAATATGTATGATAAAAATTACCTAAACATGTCAAGGAAGTTTACCTCCTTTTTCGTGCATAATAATGTTAATCACTGAAGGATTTATGCGTAATTACATTTATACCCTTCTTGGAAGAAATCCTTGTCACTTATTTTTCTAATTTACTTGATCTCTGAACAATTACTTTATTCTCAGCATGCATCTTGAATGGTATGCATCTTTGTCATTTTCAATGAAGAAAAATTCGTGCATAAAGTAAGTTACAAGAATAATTGGAATCGAGCAGACCTGTCCTTTGAAGAATGGTCATTGACTTGCGAACTTTGGCTCAACGCTCATGAACACTATACAGTTCTGGTTCATACAAGCCACTTACTATACAGACGGATCATTTTAAAACACTTTATTTTATAGACATTGAGTCATCTTAAATTTAGATTTTTCTCTTGCCCTTATCCAAGAGAAAAAGCCACCGACAATTAATTGGTGCACATTTTAGACAAATATTTTAGACTAGTGCCATATGATACTTTCCTTGTAAACCCCCTACCTACGAACAAATTAGTTGGCCACAGTTCACCCCCTGCAGTTGTCATAACTACACCAACGTTTAGATGTCATTGTTTGATATTGCAATACGAGTCACAAACTACAAACTAGTGTTAACTGCTACTGAAAAGCAATCTATCACTGGTCAAGAGTGCTGCATGCGCAGATCCGTAAAAAGAGATGAAGTTATAAGCACCTGCATCATTTTCACAAACGTGTTTTCATTCTGCGCACTTAAACCTATCACTCTAGATTTTCGTTGGGCATATGATATAACACTTATAGACTTAAAGCGACTGACTCACAGACGATGATTAAAAGAAAATGTTTATACATCTTGAAATTCTTGCTGTAATCGTGAAGAACATATTTAAACTAAGTAACTGACTCAGTTTTTGTTACAGAAAAACATCAAAACATAAAGTTTTACACACTTTTATCGGTAAAAAATTTACCCCGTTAGTCACGGGGTAAATACTACAGTTATAAAAATAATTTTGAGGCAGTCTATTAACGAGACGCCGTGGCTCAGTGGACTAAGTCGTCGCTCTATATTTTACTGACCGAAGGTCGTGGGTTCGAATCTGGTTAAGTCAAAACTTTTTTTTCAATTTTCATGGTGTATAGAAGCATAATATTATATTTTTTCCACAGTATATTAAATCCTGATAAATTTGAAAGAATAAAAAATTTCAGCAAAATTTTGTGAGTCAGTCGCTACAAGTTTCGGTTACGGACCTGTACGAAGTCCCCGGTCAATACCATTTTTACAGGTCCGGAAAGCACATATTGACCTCAACATGTCTTTAATTGTACACTGAAAACAATTTCTAATAGATCACTTGAGTGTTAGTTCAACAGTTTAACAATAACGAATACGGTCATTTCATTGCAGTGTTCACTCAGTTAAACACCAGTCCTGAAAATATCAACTGATTCTGACTTTCCGTGTAAATTTAAAAAAAAGACAAACAGAATTTCAAGACGTTCCCATTTTCAGTTTTGGTAAAGTGGAGTTTTACTGGTTGGCCAAATAAAAATTTTTCTAAGTCTATAATAAAATATTTTCTAACTAAATTTATAAAAAGAGTCAAGCTTAGCTTTCTTTTATCTTTTTTACTAACGTAAACACACGATGAAGGATAAGTTTACATGGGTGTATCCTATAGAGATTGGGATATTCTATTAAAGTAAATTATTTTTGTGTTTGAAAAGTTGTTTATCTATAAAAATACCAACAATGTGTTTAAAAACATGCAACTCTGTGAATTCTCAACCATATGAATGTATAAAAATCTCTCGAAAAATATAATAAATCTATCATTCTGTTACGCTACGCAACCTGTTACACGTTGGACATGTGCCAAGAAAAAGTATTTTGTAACAAACAACGTATGATCAAGCAAATCAGTTACTACTGCTTCAGACCAAGTTTCACAGCAATCAGTGCAGTTTTTTGTTTGTTTGTTTGTTGTTGTTGTTGTTGTTTTCTTGTTTTTTATTTGTTAAATAAAAATGATCATTTATTTTTCCTCGTCTATCGTCTTTTGAAACAACATTAATTTCCATTAATATTCCGTGTAGGTTTGTAACGTAGAACAAATTAAATTTACTTTCAGCCTATTTTTATATCGCTGTATAACTACGAAAATAACAGAGGCATATTTTAATAGTACACTGTATTGTTGTGTTATTATTTACTTTATTGAAAATGTACCTCGATGATCAGTTCAAACATACAACTACGTGCATGATTTAAGTACATACCATAACCTTGGTGTGCAGTTTAAGATTTGTTGAGCTGTATATGATTTTTTTTTTAAACTTATCACCTGACTGATTTTCCATAGGTGGCGTGATATTTCAAAGTAAATAAACAAAATGTATCCATCGACACTTGGGTTAATTTTAGCACCAAACACATTAAGGACCTTTTTTTTTAAATTGTATTCATTTTTCAGGGCGTCCAACGTCAATATTTATCCAAAAACATGTCTATCTCAGTTGTTTTTGAGATTAACGAAGGTGTTTTTTTTTTGGTGTTTTTTTAGTAGAAAAAAAAACATTGCAAGAACAATGTCAAATGTATAAACGACCGAACTGACACATTGAATGACATGTTTTTTGATACAAACTTGTACGAAGTCTTGGCATCGTTTGCTTTAATTTGCGTCACGATTACGTAAATTGATCTTGGCGTATTCATTACCAGCACCTTGCAATTGTTCTTTCATAACATTTGACGCGATATTTGCTAAATGTGGTTCTTCTTTGACTATTTAAATAAAATATTTAAAGAAGATAAAATCTCAATTCGAAAATAAGAATTAGAACTGTTATTTTATAGCATAAACAGACGTATACTCTCATGACTCATAGGTAGTATGCAAGTAGCAATAACAATAGACATAAATTGCAATTACGCAAACCAAACGCGTTAGGAAATGGAAAAAAACATCAAAATATGTCAATGATTAAAACAGTAGAAAAAAATTACATACGATAACAAAGTTTGATAAGCACTACTATTGTTTAAGAAATTCATAAATCACAATGAATAATAACAAATAATAATAAAAATAATAAGTACATAGCAAGAATACGTTAGGTGTTGACATGTAGTATCTCATCGGATAGACGAAAGGGCAGGGCACGGTATTAGAGGAATGGGTTATTCCCTTGCGAGATTTTGTTTAACACACTGGCACTTGATTGGCAAATTTGTTTGAAATTTAGTGGTCTAATGCCTATGAACGCCGTCGCTATAAATAAATATTGAGTTATTTGGGGGCTTGGGTGTGACACCACTATATATATATTTCAAAAAAAGTGTTGATCAAGTTGCACTGGTTCAACACTCACAACTCGTATGATATTATAATACCAATCTTAACATACAGATTATGCCCCATTGACACTCCAGACAGCTACACTCTGAGATCGACATTTTAATTTTTAAAAAGTTAATGTTATCAACCAAATCATAGCTTGTGTCATAGTCTGAAACCTAATTTAGTTCAGTTTTACCAGTAATGCTGCAGGATATTTTTTGCACGGGATTTTCCCTAAGAGCATTGTAAATGATATTGTGTGCATTAATAAAGTCCAGAACAGCACATAGAACCGTGCAAAAGCGTCACGTTAAAAACAAATAAATGTAGATACAAAGTCAATGATATCACAAAACCAAACGGTAAAGGCAAACGTCAACGTAAATTGTAACATGTAGAACATATCTGAAGTGTCTTTTAAGGGTACTTTAGATTCTTCAAGACATGCAATCGCCCTTCCGCCGTACTGGAAACCGTACAAAATTAGTTTGTTTCGGCCTTTCAAAAAAAAGTAATAACAAGTCTGTCAATTAAAGATTAAAAAAAGAAACTATGTCTCAAGTGGATATTAATAATTTAATTCTTATTGCCTAAGTGTTCTTCATTTAGACATAAAAAAACAACCCTTTTCTTACAATTTGTGCACCTATTGTGCAATTTAAACACCATTGTTTGGATCTTTTAAGCACACAGGTCTGATTTCTTTTTCATCGAATAAAATTACTCTTGTACAAATAATAACATAATGACTGTTTTTTTTCTAAGTTGTTTTTCCAGTAGTAATTGTTTAGCTCTGGTGTGCTAAATTTTAGGCTTGAAAGCACGTGGGAACAATCAATTACTTGACTATGCTATTTTTCCTATTTCATTCACTTAGTAGGTAAAAGGTGTAAATAAGTACATAATGATAACATGGTTTGTATTTCCAGATTTGCTGAACTGTGATCTCGTTTTATTACATATATCAGGATAACTCGTATCTTTTTGGCACATAAAAAAGCTTATGGTGCTATCTTCAAATTCAAGGTGACCTATACTTTAATCTTTGGCCTACTAACCCTCTTCTACTTAATCGGACAGCAGCGCTAAAGTTTGAAGGTTGTTGGTCCAATATTTCTCGAGTTATTGAGCGGAAGCCATTAATTTTTCAAATTTAAGGTGACCGTAACTTTAACATTTAAACTTCTGACCTCAAACACAATAGTTGTGGGTTTTTTGTACTAAATAAGGGCAACCACTTTGTGAAGTTTGACGGGTTTATGTCAAATGGTACACGAGTGATTGAATGGAATTTATGTGGTGAATCAACCGACAGACCAGCTGGCTGACCTACTGACCTGTATATCACCTCTTCTTCGTAAAGGGGGAGAGCAAAATAATTATACGAGATATACTATTGATCAACATGTCAATTAGGAAATTACGTCGACCTGCCTACTTTTTAAGTACAATGCATATTAAACTTACTCTTCAATTAACCTGCGATAAAAAATAATTTTGCACGTGATCTTTGTTAGATGTCGGTGAGTGATTTTAACGCAGTTGTGACGTCGTTACTGAACAGGCGATACATATTTTGACTAAGTAACTTCAAACACTTCGAATGTCGACTATTTGTTGATTAAAACATTGAACAGTTATTTGTTAAACCTTTGCGTGACTAGTACAATTTTCAGCAAAACGCACTTTATCTTTCTGGTCATGCGCAGACAAACATTTAGACTTTGTCTTAGTTAATTATGTTCCTGCTAAAGATGTTTTAACCTTACTTCCAATACAGCCGGGTTTCAAGTGTTAATACCTCTTATGTGACAATGATAATGATGGTAATGGATATGATAAATAGATAACGTAAGCCCCTACTTTCAACCGGTATTGCGTTAATGAGTGCTCTCTAGAAGGTAATGAACTAGGTTAAAATTACTAAACTGATCACTTTCGCCCTTGAATGTTATACAACCACTATAAAAAGAACGAATGAGATGGACTTAGCCTCTCATTAAAACGAGATACTTTGTATACACAAATAACAATGCTCAACCTAAACAGCTCTTAGAGCTTCTCAGTAGAACTTACCTCTGACAGACACCAAATAACAAATGTAAGATTTCAAGAAAGAGACATTTTCTGTGTTTGATCTCAAGCAACTTTGATTTAAAAACTTGATTATCAATGATTACATAAAAAGTGTTGCGTCATCTTACGTATTGCATACACGTCAATGCAGAGCACATATATAAACCAATCAAATTAGACTGCATTGAAATTATCAGTTCAGTTGCAAATACAGTTTTCAACTCATTAAAATCCTTCATTCAGCCATTACATAAATATAAAATATTCTTGTCAAAGTCTAAAATTGCTAACATTTTTCAAGACTCGAACATGGACCAACAATGAAATGAAATGACGTCAGCACTATATTTGACCCAAGGCATGACTTAGCAAGCTCGGTAAATGATTCTCGCTTTCAGAAGCTAATTTAAAACAACTTCCCTAGCCCTAGGATTATTGATATTAACATAATTTTCACAATCAACTAACGGATCTAGAATCATATTCCAATCCCCGCATATTACGGCCTATTCATTGTCAATTTCATTATTGCGGACCGGCAAAAGCCGGTTCGCTATATTTAATCCGGTGTTTGAAAAGACCCATGGGGTTACGTAATAAGAATGTGTCCTAACATCAGTGCAAATATTGTTCAGTTGTTACGAAAAGTTCTAGGCACAGTCTATTACACTAGCAGCTCAAGACGGAGGCGCACCCGTCGCGCGCGCCCCCTAAAATACACTGACTAAAGGTGTTATAATATGTCTATTTAGTATATGTCTTTAAATAATGTATACTTTATTGTTTTAGTTATTAGGTTGTTGTAAAAAAGGGCTTATCTTCATTTGGTCCATAAATACAAGCTATTGTCATTCGTTTGTCGGAAATAAATACATCTAGTATGATAAAATTACCTTCGATATCTCTATAAATGTTTTCAACTTTTTGTTCAAAAGTGTTCTGAAATAGAATCATCACACCTCGACTATTGCTGGTAAATGGGTTAGTAAAAGCCTCGTATCCCCACTCTGACTTTACATATGAACATAATTGTGGTGTTATATGAATGTCTTGTAAACAAATAATATCATATTTCTTTTCTGGTATGAAACCACCAATTCAGCTCAAAAAATGGTACCCGCATAATGGCGGCTAGAAATAGTTATCAGTTTTCTTGGCTATTTTTAACATTTTTGCCCTAATCTGTGTATTTTTTTGCTGGAATCATTTTGTTTGACTATTTCTGATAGCGTGGTAGCAATTTTATGCTCATATGCATTCAGAATAGAATTCACAATGTGAAATTGTTTCACATACCCCAATCTGAAAATTAGCTGAGATTTTTTGTTAATTTTATGGGTAAGTTTACATGAGCAGAAATATCTTTCTTGTTTGAAACACAACCCCCACTTTTCTTGCTATTTTTCATGAGTACAGATATAGATCTACAAGAATATGTAAGTTAACGCTATTTAAAAAAGGTTTTGCTATGTTTTACAGCCCTGTGAACTTTATAAATTGTATATGGAATAAAGAAGGAATCTATTTGGTGGTTTCACACCTATAAGAAAAATTTCATTTCCTGTTGTCTGCATATGAAAACTTTTAAACTTGCCAGAATGTAGAATTTTGATGTTTTTATTGCTAAAATGCTTTAAAGAAGAATGCCAGGAGTGGATTTAGTGAGTTTTCAAACTTTTCATACTGCAGTAAAGCCATTATGGTAAAATTGCAGGAAAATTGTCCTTGTAAAACTGTAAACAGAATTTTTGTGTACACAAACCTGATATTTTTGGCAAGGAGTAAGTTTTGTAAGCTGCCAGAGTGCTCACAAGAGCCATTTATTGTAGTTTAGCTTATTTAGTGAGCATGAAACAGTTAGCTGGGTTCAAAATTCATGGGTATGATGAGAACAAGAAGTTTGGTAATGTCAGGTTTTACTGCACAGTAGGACTTAATTCAGTCAAACAATGTTTCTACTGGTCATTGAGCTTCTGTTTATGTTTTATATTAGTCTGTTTATGGATAAGAAGAAAGTGCATTAAGCTTCTTTCAAGTTTTCATGATATTTGATTAAGATAGTGTGTAGTTGAGGCTTTGGGAAGTCTTAAGCAGACAGTGGTATAATATTTGTGGCTGGTTCACAAAGACAGGTACCTCAAAGCTAACAAAATAATATTACTCTTGGAATCTGTTTTCTGATTCTGTTAATACTTTTATTGTGTAAGTTTTCATCTTTGTTAGGCTACAGTATTTTCACATAACCAGTGCTATTATTCTAGTTTGACAGTTTGCATACAAGGTATGGATGGAGGAACAGTACTTGTATTTGGAAATTTTCAGGCTAAAGCAATGCTATTTTCTTGAAACCCATCCACTGCAGCTACATTGCTTTAGCCAAAACTGTGTCCAACATCAATTTCATACAATTTATAACATTTGCTTGACTGTTTATGCTATATTGTAAGGGTATGAAGTGATCTTGAAAGGGAACATGCTAATTAGGTAGAAAAGTAAAGTTTAAAATTTGTGGGTATATGTTACATGCAGTAGCTACCAATATATGCATTTTCTATTTTCAGAGTGAAATATTCTTCTAATCAGTTAGAAAAATCCCTTCCTTTGGTTGTATCTGTGTTTAGGACTCAAGGATTGCTTTGCCTTTTGCACATATCAGATGCACTCACATGACTACACACTGGCCATAGAGGTGGAGCCCATGTTGAAGATCTATCATTGCCATTTTAAGTAGGTAAACAGTCATTTTCATTCATACTTACAGTTAAACATTGCTCAAGAAGTAATAAGAACAATTTATATCAGTGTAAAGACAGTATATGATAGATGAACAATAAAATTTTGTATGTTGAATACATGTCTAACATTCAGGTGGTGTTCCTGGACTTTTCTAAAATAAAATTGTTAAAATTTCCTCCTTCAAAGAGGTGTAATTGGCATGACAGAAGAAAAATGTAGCATTTATTCTGTTATATTGTATATAAATACTTCAGTTCTTAGGTTTAAAGAAGGCATGGACAGCATAAACTATCATTTGAGACAGATGGGGATACAAGACAGAGAAGGACCAGAGAAATTTTGATCTCTTTTGGCAGACAGAAGGACCATAGCTTTATAAATCTATTTGCTGATTTTTGACCTGGAGGTATAACAGTAACCTCTTGAAATAATCTAGTGTGATGCCTTTTCACATACAAGATAGAGAATTGCAGTTCAGTCATGCTTATTAGGACAAAATATGACTTGAAAGTCAAAATAGTTTGAAAAATTTGCTTTTTTTTCCCAAAAAATCTTCATGCAACTAACAATATTATGTATTGTCTTCAAATGTGTAACCCTAAATTTGATAAAATTTGATAAATTAAGTATTCACACATATTTATTAAGCTGAGACAGATTTGGTTCAAATATATAACGCGTTTTAAAAAATAACAGAGTAATTTCACCACAGACACTTTCTTTCATTTTGCTGCTCTTGTTCGCAGTCCGCACAGACATTTTGAGTCATTTTAAAAGCTTCATTTTATGAAAAGTACTAGTAATTCTGGACTGAAATTTGATTTTCTTAAGTTGAAATTAGTCACTCTTGATGTAGAAACCAAAAAATCACAGTATCAGAAAAAAAAGTTTTCTTATAGGTATGAAACCACCAATTCAGCTCAAAAAATTGTACCCGCATAATGGCGGCTAGAAATAGTTCTCAGTTTTCTTGGCTATTTTTAACATTTTTGCCCTAATCTGTGTATTTTTTGCTGGAATCATCTTGTTTGACTATTTCTCAGCGTGGTAGCAGTTTTATGCTCATATGCATTCAGAATAGAATTCACAATGTGAAATAGTTTCACATACCCCAATCTGAAAATTAGCTGAGATTTTTTGTTAATTTTATGGGTAAGTTTACATGAGCAGAAATATCTTTCTTGTTTGAAACACAACCCCCACTTTTCTTGCTATTTTCCATGAGTACAGATATAGATCTACAAGAATATGTAAGTTGACGCTATTTAAAAAAGGTTTTGCTATGTTTTTCAGCCCTGTGAACTTTATGAATTTTATATGGAATAAAGAAGGAATCTATTTGGTGGTTTCACACCTTCTCTGACATAGTGAAATAAATCCCTCCGTTTCTTAGTATTTCCAATTCCCTGACAATTCTGTGAGTATATAGTAATTTCAACCATCAGGCAATTTTAAAATGAGTTTCATATTAATACAGAAAAATGTTTTCATGGACTGACTGAAAAGTTGGTCGAAAGTCTCGTATAGAAAAATAAGTTTTTCATTTTTATGATTCATATTGAATGTTTATATTGAAAGTTAAAATAAAATGCTTGCAAAAAGTGAAATTATAGTGAGAAGTAAGATTAATATTGATAGAAAACAAAATTGCATTGATATGCTATTTTATACACACACATCCTTTTGAAAACTAAATACAAACATGAAATTCAAAAGTTAAAGCTTCCATATAATAACTGATGTTATTCGAAAACTATATCCACGTCCTCTTTTAATCTTATATTCATTCCCTTTATTATTGCTACTAAACATAATTTCATTTAAATGGAAATGAAAAAAAAATCCTTCATTCAGCCATTACATAAATATAAAATATTCTTGTCAAAGTCTAAAATTGCTAACATTTTTCAAGACTCGAACATGGACCAACAATGAAATGAAATGACGTCAGCACTATATTTGACCCAAGGCATGACTAAGCAAGCTCGGTACATGATTCTTGCTTTCAGAAGCTAATTCAGGTAAAGGATATTCTCAAAAGATGCTGTAAATTTTATGAATTAGGTTTACTTGTTCAATTCAAAAAATAAGGACATTTCACATGGACTAACATTTTTAATGCTGACAGAAAACTTCGGTGTCATGTAAATCCAATACCGTTTAAAGGGAGATAATTTTCTTTAAGTTTTCAATCGATGCTTCTCAGTTTTCTCTCTTACAATATGACAAACTGAAGAAATCATCTAAAACGGCTTTTCAATTAATTCTAATTTTAGCAGAAAGACCAGTAAAATTCTGTAAAAAGTTCATAATAAAGAAAATGACCAATCACGGAATATCCGTATATTCCACTAAAATAACATTTGAAATGCAAATCACACTGAAGTCAAAACCTAGTTATTTTAGACAATGAATCATTAAATCATGTACTCATCGAGTTGTTCATGTTTCATGAAGAAGACCATTCCTTCTTGTTCAGTAAGACCTACTTCTTGAATTAGTTATTATAATAATGTTTCTTTTGTATTGTCATTTTCTACGTCTGAAAAAAACAAGACTGCGCCAGTATCTGTCATTGTCTCTAACAGCAATGTATTAATACAGCTTCAAAGTAAATCGAGACAGAAATTTACATATCAACCTGATTCCCACTGATTAAATCAGAGTCTCAATATATGACTGATTTTTATATAAGTGAATAACACTTTGGAAGCAAGCAGTAATATCTCGGATACTAGATGTACAAAAATAGAAGAAAAATATACTTTACCAGGCAAACGCTGGACATTGGTGTTTTCACAAATTAAGCAGAAGAAAAATCCACACGCTCATTTTGATTCGTCATTGCAGATGTTAATCATGCCAGATTCACACATCTGACAGATTCTGTTCAAACTGTCAAAGGGCTTAACAGCGTAGGCTGAATTCATTTAAACAAACACACAAAAAGTTTCTGTTTCACGAACATTGTGAGAAGCTTGTCTATTAATGAAGAAAAAATGCTGTAACAAACCAAATTTACTACGAGTTCCTATACATTTTAAATGTTAGTCAAGACAGTTGAACGATGCCCTCGTCTGTTCGCCTGTAGTACTGTGCACTGCTCTCACTTCTAGCTCAGTTCCTCCTAACACGAGACATACAGATGCACTTCCTACTTTCCCAGAGCGATCCCTGCAATCAACATTTACCTCGCCCAGTGGAACGCAATCAGGTTCGTCGACAAATATTGGGTTAACATTTGGGGATGCGAACAATTTCACAGTAAACGAGTCATTACCACTAACAGGGCAATAGTTCTTCATATCCGATTGCTCATTCTCGGAAAGAGATTGTCCAATTTCAACCAGCTTATCAAAACACCCTCTCACCTCACAAATGCCATTATGAAATACCATTCGTTCTTTTGGATGGATTTTCGGATCGAATTGCTGATATATTTTTAAACCATACGTATATTTTGCGATTCTGGACGCAATAACATGTCTGTCATGCCCAAATATGACGGCGCCTTTCAGGACTGCCAAACCTGCTTCGTTTGGAGTTATTACTCGCAAGCGAGGAAAAGCCGTTTCCACGGCATGGCGTAGCATCGGCGATTCGGAAAATCCTCCCACCATTAGAACCGATGATATACTTTGTGCAACAGGAGTTTGAAGAATATCTTTCACATGCTGAATAATTATGTTGTTAGTATTTTCAAACAGTGACTTCACTACTTGTGCGTCAACTCTCATTTTATCTCCAGCGAAAGTGACCTTTCCTGTAACCTTTGGTTTTTCTCGCACAGCTTCTCGTATCTCGCTGTTGTTCATATCTCTGTTCAGCTCATGCAGTGTTATGGGTATTCGAAATGTTACTTTTGATTCCAAATCTGGCTGCACAGTCCTTTTCTTTATCTCAAACTCTCTAAGAAGATCTATATAATCATCTTTGTGATCTTCTCGGAATCTTTCCATTACTTCTGGACCTGTTATGTCCTCTATGAAATCCAGAAAAGCTTTGTCAACTGTCGTACCACCCCAGGCTCCTCCGTTTGCTTTGTGTAGCTCTCGGAGTTTACCGCCAGGTAAGACTTCGTGGAGGGTTATGTCAACTGTTCCACCTAGAACATGAAAACAAACTACTTCTTATACAGGAACCTTAAGGGAGTTAAATAAATAATGACTTTGAAAGGAACACCGTGTATGATGGGAATTACATTGTGCCATAGTTTTTATTCGAAGTCTCCCAATATCCTTTTATTTGTGCACACGTTATCGTTTATTATTTTGAAATAGTCTTTCCGTATGCCTCGTAGTTCTCATAGTTAACATCTTATACCTGCATGGATAATTTCTGAATCGTAAAGAATAAATAGTTTCTAAACAAATACAACAAAATATTTAAAAGACTTCCAGTTTCATTCTTTTATTAGCGAACATTTCTTTTTACTGGAAGAAACCGTAGGTAAGTTTATTTTGTTCCTTGAAGGTAAACAATCAGATAAGTTCTAACTAAATAAAGAACAAATGCATACCCCCGGCATCAAGCACCAGGTACTTGGACTTTAGCTGAAAACACGTAATTTTCTTGGTGTTGGATCCGCTCAATTTTTCAACAGGTAGGTATTTGCAGAACATAGACGCGGCTTCTGGTTCAAGAGCAAGAACTAGGTTATGTCCAGGAATACCTGCCTGAATTTGATGAAACAAAACTTCAGCTGTGTGAAATGGTTTACGATTTTGTTTCTTAGATGCACAAAAGAACTTCTATCAGACAATAACACTAAAGTATAGCATTCATACTGAACTAGAATGTCGAACAGAGGAACCCTGTTTGTTACAATTTTGATTAATATAACTATGGTTTCAGAAATGCTATGTTTTCGGGTATGTTTAATATTAAGAGGATTTGGATTTTATTTATTTTTTATTGATATTTATGGTATTTCTTTTTTGTACTTTCTGACAGTTGAATTATTTCACTCGTCTTTGCTATCATCACAACACGATATAAATTTGAAAATCTTGCTGTTTTATTTCTATAAGTTAAGGCATTAACCTTTACAGCTGCTTCTCTCATAAACTGTTTGGCACCGTCGTCCCATATGGCAGGAACTGTTAGGACCCATCTGATCTCCTGTATGTCCACACCACTACCGGCCACTCTACTGTTGCAAGACTCCATCATATGATTCATCAGGTAGTTGATGGCAGTAGCAAAGACATCCATAGCTAACATTTCCTTTCCAGTGTCATCCTTTATCTTTGTTGTTCGATGGACCTCCTGAAATAATATGCAGAACTGAATCAAGATTCGTTTTACTTGACGTTTAAAAACTACCGCGTGGCTACCGCGTAGGAAATAGGATCTTCAAGGTGAAGTAAAAAATCAGTGAACTTGTTCGTTTAAACTGCTCATTTTTTTATATTTGATCATTTGATCAACAAGTTCACAAACGTTCATGACAAACCATTTTAACTGGGTGTACGTTCAAACAGTCTAAACGACGGCACAGTACATTTGACTGAGTCGAAGCTCAGTTTCATTTATCTGAAAATCTATAAGGCGTTTCATGGCCTTAGCCCTGGGCCTTTACATATTCAACTTCAGTTCAATTTTAGAGAATATTCAAAGCAAACTAGCATCAACCAGTAATCAATGTTTGCTATTAAAGTCACGCATTATTCCAGAGAGTCAAAGGGACACAATTCTGTCATTATTAAGTCGTTAAATAGATAGCTGATGAACACCTGATAAACAATTAACTATTACAGTTACGTGTAACACAGTCTAAGTTGTGATAACACAAAATGAGCCAAACTAAGTTAATTTAAATTTCAAAGATCTGAAACTTGAAAAATAAAACTTGCCTTAGAATCATACAGAATCATCTTGAACCTTCTAAAATAGAACCAGTCTTGGTGTTCATTGTCCAGTGCCAGGTCGCTATATCGATCTTCAGCTTCGAACCCAAACGAATCAAACTGACCATTGGGTCGGAATAGTATACATGAAGAAGTCTTCAGGGAGGTGGCCACCCTAGATCCTGTGGTCCATGAGCTGGCGCTCACTCTCAAAGGGTCCTGCTCGAACTCGTGACGGAACGAAAAGGCATACCCAGAGTAGGTCGTGCCGAAATCAATAGCAGCAACGAGGAGGGCGTGCTCACTCTGCATGGTGATTCTTCTGATAAAAAAATATAATGTATTTTATTAATAACGGAATCTGACCTGTTACCTAAGATAAATAGATCAGATAAAGTATAATTTTGCATATAAAATAAATGGTAATAAATTTTACACACGTATTTGAACTTGTGATATATTTTCATCGTTCTACTTTTATTACGAAGTTTAGTAACTGGTTCTTGAGAGTTTGGCCGGAAGCAGGAGTTCTTGAACAAACGCAAGCTTGATTTCTTGTTTTCAAGCTTTGCGTGTTACAGTCGTACCATTGATATTAACAATACCAACAACACGTGCACTGACAACAATAACAATAATACACTATATATTTCTAGCATACAACGTCGAAAAAAAACGAGCATAAAACGGTTGCTCTCTGAAATCTATCCATGGAACTGAAACAATTTGTATTTCTTCTACATGTATAATGTAGACAGTAAGAGTAAAATTCCAAAATTCTATTTTATGAAACACTAAAATAATCTTTACACTACTACATATAAGAGACAATGATATCAGAATCTTATAATACTTTTTTTGTAATTACAATGCAATGCAACCAAATTTGAGCTGGAGTGTGGAGAAACAATATACACGGATTGGCGTAATCACCCCTTTCTTTTTTAATAGTTGTTCGTCATTTAAAATGTCCCAACATTATTGTTTTCTCCGTATTCACAATAAGATTTACGACGTCAATTTTTTCTATATTGTACAAAACATTGTTGCTGTTTATCGAAATTATATGTAATAATAGGGTTTGAATTTATGAAAGGTCGATACGGAAGACTCTCAGACCCCTTTTGAACGAGTGAACGGGGAAAAATAAATAGGGTTACCTACCTTGGGCCCTGGAAAAGAATAGCTGCTACAATCTGATGTAGGAATAATGTAATATTGAGTTACGGTAATTATACATTTATAATTTATAATTTAGATACATATAAATATGTCTGAATGGCAAGGCTCCGAGGCACATAAAGTAAAGTTTGATACCTCTTTTTCAATCCCAAAAACGACTTGTTTTTGCAGTCTCTGTTCACTCTTTCAACTTTCTGAGCTATTCTCTCGACAGAAGACATTTTAGAAGATTTTATAGTCAAGAAGGGATTACTTTAACTTTGCTGGTTTGATAATTACCTTTGCCATGAAATAGAGTAATTATTAAATTACGGAAAGTTTTCCACATCGTACCAGTTTGTATAAACATTTAATTAAAACCAAATTAGAATAGCCCTAGTGATTGTTCGTTCTAAGACATTGTCGACTTTGTTCATCAATAAAATTCTTTCTTTTATTACATAAACATTTAATCTGGGAAAACGTATGCCTTTGTTCTCTCTCTCTCTCCCTTTCTCTCTCTCTCTTTCTCTCTCTCTTTATCTCTCATTTTTATCATTTTTTCTTTATTCTTTTTCATTTATTATCTATTCACTTCAGTTAACTTCAATATTCAAGATTTTGATGTGTGTAAAGTCCATCTATAATGTCATTATTGCCCCTGTATTATTTAACTGGTCAATTAACTACAAATATTAATATCCTTTTCTCCCAACCTTGTGAAAATGTAAAATGAAGTTAATCATCTAAACCAATTAGTTTTTTTTGTCTCCTTTTTTGCAGAAACGTACTAATATGTCTATCTGCCATAAACTGCCGACCTTTCTAAACCTTCGTTCATATTTGAATACAGATAACCAATATTTAATATTTCTTCAAGCGCCGTGATGATCTTTCTATCGTTAGAGAATCCGGTATACTATGGTGGCCGATGTCTGCCATTTCGTTCTGTCGTGTTGGATTTTTTTTACGGGGCGACAACACGACAGAACGATAAATGTTGTCGAACAGCCAGATATTTTAGGGCGCTTACACGATATTACATACCCGCCATTTACACACTTGCTTTTGACGTTCTTCTATGTCAGGTTGGCGCCTCCTAATTGTCGAACTGTCGTATAAGTGCATTTTACAGGATTAAAACCGCAAGAACGACAAGTCTGGTGTGCCATTCAAGGGTCGCCGGTACGGCAAGTGCCGTGCTGCCGCGTTTACTGGAAAAACCCCCTCCCACCACCCCCAAAAACGACAAGTTTAGGCGTTAAAATGACATTCAAAGTTCGCCGGTACAGAAAGTGTTGTGCTGACGCGTAGTTTGCGCTTTAAAATATCGTTTTGTTGTGTTGACGGGTCGACAACACGAAAGAGCGACAAATGAGCACGCCAATACGACGGAACGGAATGGCAGAAATCAAACAAACAAAAGTAAAGTATACACAATGTACATGCGCGTGACAGTGTATTAAGCTTCGGGCAATGAAGGTAATGACAAGCGGCTCGAATTTAACAACAAAAAGGAAAGAAGATGGGGCAGTTTAAGAAAAAAAAAAACGAGGAGGACCAAAATTCAGAGAACAGGAGCCATGTTACACATGGTTAATCCCCCGCCGGGAAGAAGCTACCTGAAGGTTGTACTTTCAAACACACAATGTAATAATGTTTGAAGAAAATCCCACAAAAATAGGCAAGGTAGAGTTATTGTTCTTGCAAACTGCACTTCCTACCAATGTGCTATGTCAGTGTATTAAGTTTGAAGAAAATCGCTCAAGTACTTTTGGAGTTATGCTCCGGACAAAACTGGAACGGACACACGCAAGGACGGACAGAGACCATTTCTAATATCCCCTCCGCCTTTGGTGGGGGGAATAAGTTCAAGAATTCAAGAATTAGATATACATGTATATGCTGTGATTTTTAAATTGTAAACAAGTAAATCTGATAAAGGGGAATAACTCTAAAAAATAGGCAAGGTAGAGTTATTGCACTTGCACCCTGCACTACCTACCAATGTGCTCTGTCAATGTATGAAATTTGAATAAAATCCCTCAAGTAGTTTTGGAGTTATGCTCCGGACAAAATTTATCAAGTAATTCTGATGAAGGGGAATAACTCTAAAAATAGGCAAGATAGAGTTATTTTCTTGCACACTGCAGTTTCTACCAACGTGTTCTGTCAGTGTATGAAGTTTGAATAAAATCCCTCAAGTAGTTTTGGAGTTATGCTCCGGACAAAATTGTTTCGGACGGACGGACGCACGGACGCACAGACAGACGAAGGGCAATTCTAATATCCCCTTCGCCTTTGGCGGGGGGATAAAAAGGAAGCATTCCAGGTCAAAATATGGGTGAGGTGTCCCGCCACACTATTCCGCTACAGACAGAACATAGCAACCATGGTCGTTAAGTCTAAAACTTATGTTTTGTAAATCTTTTAGCAGGTGCAGATCAGTGGACCAGTCATAACGCGCTGGACTGGTAATCCTGGGGGTCCGAGTTTGATCCCCCATTCCTCTACTAACACTTCTAACTGTCTTCCGGATGAGACATTTTATCAAAATGCAATGTATCAGTGTTCTACCGTCAGCACAGAAAAAATACAGGGATGTCTCTGAAATGGGATGTTTTCTGACCCTATCAATATCCTCTACACCAATTGCCGGGGTGGGTGGGGGAGGGGAGCGTCGGTCATATGGCAACCGGTACAGACGATCGATAACCTAGATACAAACTTGTAATAAACATGCTAGATATGTCAGTGTAACCTAATATATGAAGCAGGTGTAACAAATATCAATAAAAACTTACCTGTCGTATTTTCAATTTAACTTTTCGTTCTTGAATGTTTTGTTGTTTCTTTTTTTCACATAAACTCTAGTGTCGATAAACTTGGGTTCAAATATTTTATTTCTGCAACAAGGTTATAACGCAGAAATTATGTTATTGTAAAAGAAAATACAGTGGTTGTATAAAAAACAAATCCGAAACTAAATTTTAATGAGAACTAATTTACTTCCTGATTCTATTTCTAAGAATAATTCATGTATATCGATAATGAATTCATTTCCTCATTCAATTCGTTTTTGAAGGGGTTAATCATGTCCTTACCTGCTCACGACAGGATTATATTTTATCGTGTTGGGAGTGTTTTTTTTTTTTGGGTTTTTTTTCGATTTATTTAGTAATGAATAGTACATGTTTAAAAAGCTTAATAGGAAAAAAAAATAACAACAATGCAATAGTGGCTTCAATCCATGACAGCGTTTAGTTCGTGGTTTAAAATTTTCATGATCAACTCGCTTCTGTGAGATTATATGATCTTTATTATAAAACCAATGTACGATTATAGAATAATATAGCGTTTTATTGGTTTTCAATGACATTTAATATGTTTTGTACTGTAAGTGAAGGTTTCGCCGACCTACTTAATATTTGTTAAACTGCAATAAATATCTTGATTCTGAATGGCCACTCCCATTGCTGTGACTATAAATAACGACGTTTTATCAAGGTTGAACATTTTATCAAGGTTTAACATACCCGCCCGCTTAGCTCAATAGGTAGAGCAGTAATCCATCGGTCGTTGGTTCGACCCCTGGGCAGGGCAAAATTTCTCCGTGACAATTGATCTCAGACATTGAGTCTAATGTTGTCTCTCACCGCTGATTCAGGGTAGATCATGTGCGAACAGTAGTCAGTCACTTGCGGAGAAATTGGCAATATAACGTATATGTTGAAATCGGCGTTAAACCTCAAAACAAACAAAGGTTGAACATAAACGTAACACAATGACAAGACTGGGTTAGAATGATTTATTACCTCCCTTTAGTTGTAAATTAAATTTGTCAACAAAACTTCTTTAAAGCATAAATGTGATGCTGAAAGTTGGAAGACGGACAAAACCCCCTACGGACAAAACCCCCTACACTGTTTTTTACAGAGTGGACGAAACCCCCTACCCTGTTTTTACAGAGTGGACAAAACCCCCTACATGGATTTATCAGAGTGGACAAAACCCCCTACATTGTTCTTAATGAAATGTTACTGCAGGACTAATGGATAAACTAATAAAGTATTTTATATCACTTTTTTATAGCAGATGATATTGAAGGTTTATATGATTTAGTTCATCTTTATCAGAAGTCAATGATTGTTTGTTTTGGGGTTTAACGCCGATTTCAACATTTATTATATCTCGGCGGTCAGTCCACCTAACCGGTTTTCCTGGATAACTAACCAGTAATTGCCAATTTCTCCGTAAGTGACTTACTACTGTTCCCACATGATCTACTCTGAATCAGCGGTGAGGGACAAATGAACATAAGACACAATGTCTGAGAACAATTGTCACCGAGAAATTTTGCCCTGCCCAGGGGTCGAACCAACGATCGATGGATTACTTATCCAGTGCTCTACCTATTGAGCTAAGCGGGCGGGCTGAAGTCAATGAAACAAGGGGGTCACTTTTTATACTTCAATAATAATTTTGAAAAAAAGTTTATTCCTAAAATAATTCATTTCAGTTATTTCAAGCTGATAATGTACACTATAATTAATAACAATTACAAACTGATTAATTACTCAGTTAATGCAAACAATTGTTACATATTATAGCGTGATTGAGTAAATTTGAGTAATTAAGCCAGACAAAACAAAGAACTATGTAATTTTTTTATTTCACATCATCGTGTAACAAATCAAAGTAAGTACAATGTACTGATTGAATAATTATCAATGTTGTCAAACAATTCCTGATTGGATAATTATCAAACAGTATTTTATTCACTCAACAAATTAGAGTACTTATTGAATAATTATTAATGTTGACAAAAGTAAACCTTTCTGATTAAAGAAAAATATTTCAAATTGTGGTCCGTGTACATTAATGACAATGAGTATCCAATCTGTATTTAAATAGCACATAAAAGCTTAGCACATATCTTTATATTATAAGACATTCATGTTCAAAGACATTCATGTTCATGTTTTTAATGTAATCTATACAGTGTCCTATGGAAAACAGAAACTCTGCAATTGATTTTTCCTTATTGTAAAAAAGTATCCAATCTGTATTTAAATAGCACATAAAAACCTAGCACATATCTTTATATTATAAGACATTCATGTTCAAAGACATTCATGTTCATGTTTTTAATGTAATCTAATACAGTGTCCTATGGAAAACAGAAACTCTGCAATTGATTTTTCCTTATTGTAAAATTGTTCACAAAGAGATTTCAATTTGTTTTGATGAACTACTGTTTGTTTTTTTACCCTCTTTCTGGCCGGCTCTCCATTTTGGTACCTGAAGTGCTCAGTTTCAACATTTGAACAGTCTTTCTGCAGACAAGATATTATTGTCCATATAGATGGGTTTGGGTCGCCAACCAATACCCTGAATCCATTATTCCAGGACTCGCACACATTATTATTCCTGTGCTGTCCATCAAGGGTTGCATTATGTACGTTCCAGATTTGTGGCAAAAATCTTGGGGGCAGACGACGGAATCTCAATACACCAGACTCGGACATGACAGATCTATAAGGACCAGTGACAAAGTTACAATCAAAATAATCCAAAAGAGCACTAAGACTATCAGGAACAATTTCCCTAAGCACGTCCATTCCCTTTTAAACACTTTCAACTGGGAGAAATGCTAATCCGTCTATCATTCCACAAAAATGCCTTATTTCCTCACTAGCCTTATAGTCAGACTGAAGACCCAAGTCTTGAACTTTTCTCCATGTACTCTGTGTGAGATGATAAAAACATCCTTGTATGTTGATGTTTGGGCTGATTGTAGACCTAACAGCATTGTGTATGGCAATCTTGTAATCAGCAACAATGGTAGATGGATTGGGTCGCAGATTTCTGTGAAGGCACGTATCAAGAATAGCTGTCAGACATTCCTCATAGTCACTTTGATGTTTTGATGGAAGGAGAGCATACACTGCGGAAACATGGGGAACCACTAGAGGCACACGTACAACAAACAACTGGGAAAACTGGGACGGACATGTTGAGTGTGTCCCATCCATAAACCAAGTATCTGAATTTGATAGTAACTCCAGTCCTATATCACTTGAAAACACAAGAATTCTGTTTGAAGTGGACTCGTTATCATAAATGAGAAATTCTCTATCTTCCTCTGGAGATGTTGTTCTGTATTCTTGTGGCAGCGGTTGAGGAATTGTTTCGATTGAATCAGGATTTTTGGGAGTGTTTCCTTTCATTGCTCGTCTTACCATCCTTTTCAAACTGTCCATTTCACCTGTGGCAGCTTTAACCTAAAAATAATGTCTATTGATTAAATATGTTTAATAAACAATGTATCTTTAAAAATAAATAACATAATGCATTTAATGTTAAAAAACGATTATAATGTTCTTTTATAAAATAAATAAATAAGTTCCATTTAATGTTATTCAAATAATGTTATTATGTAAATTTATTACATTTAGCTGCTTATAGAAGAATGCCTTTTTATAAAATTATGAAAATTTAAAATTCAACAATTTTAAATAATTACCTCTTTTGGTTTT
Source organism: Cyclina sinensis (assembly GCA_012932295.1). NCBI lineage: Eukaryota > Metazoa > Mollusca > Bivalvia > Venerida > Veneridae > Cyclina > Cyclina sinensis. The sequence continues at coordinate 35,630,776 of JAAONU010000014.1, forward strand.
CCAAAGAGCTTGTCTGTAAAATTTGGCCTGGTTTACCCCTGTTTGCTTGGCCCCGGCTTTAATATCAGCCCTGACTTTAAGAGCAGCAATACGGAACGGGTCTGCCTCATGGGTGTGGCTGGTGTTGGATTTCATCTCTGTTACCTGAAATATAAAGTTAACAAAGGTTATTCAAAGCAATGCAGCAGTCAAAATATTTACTGATGGAATTATGTTTTCAAAACAAATGACAGTGCATAAAAAAGGATTAGCTATAAAATTGTTATGCTGATTAGAATTTTAAGATGCAATTAACTTTTATATTTTAAACTTACTGCAAGATCAGTGGTTATGGTGCCTTTGCAGCTATGACTGGATCTGTTGGAACATTTCCAGCGAATAGTAGATTTGGTTTTGTACTTTTTTGTGTAACTGAATCCCTCATAGAGGAGCTTGTCAGAGCCTTTGTTGTTGGATATGATTTCCATTTTGGAGTGTGAGACATGAGGATTTTACTTTATTTTATAAGTGTACATGCTTCTCAGTTTTCTTTAATTATTTGAACACAGTTCAAATTTATTGAAACAAACAACTTTAATTGTCTCTGTTTATATCTAACTGAGAATGATAATTATACATCATTAATGCAAACAACATAATTATCAATATTCTATAAAATATTTTATTGATTTCATAATTACTGACTTACATGTCACCATTTAGCATAATTGACAACAGTTATAAATTTTATTTGGCAAATTTATTATTTTTTTTAATTAATAAAAGACAATTTTAATGGCTATGTATAATATTAGGAATCTATACTGTATTTTACTCCAAGATTTAAATCCATGTAGGGGTTTTGTCCACTCTGATAAATCCATGTAGGAGGTTTTGTCCACTCTGATAAATCCATGTAGAGGGTTTTGTCCACTCTGTTAAAACAGTGTAGGGGGTTTTGTCCACTCTGTAAAAACAGTGTAGGGGGTTTTGTCCACTCTATAAAAACAGTGTAGGGGGTTTTGTCCCTAGGGGGTTTTGTCCTACATTCCTGAAAGTTTTCTCATAAACTTGGTGTTGATAAGCTAAGACTAATTGTTTGATTTGAAATATTTTATTTCTGCAGCAAGAAATGACAGTGGGTGTATAAAATAACAAGAAACGAAACAGCTAAATTAATTTCATGTTCTATTTCTCAAGATAGTCTTTAAATTAATCAAAATTTCTCTTAAGTATGATTGTGATGTTGAACGTTTTTTACTTCATTTGCAGTAACTCACATATCTGGATAATTTGAAGTATAATAAGAGATAGTGTAAAGCCTCTGTTGTATAACTAACTCGAACGCATTTTATTTACTCTTTCTGTTGAAGTGCGTTAAACACGTCTAGTGATAAAAATTCAAGTCTTTGTATATATCTCTCAAGAATGAGCCACGTAACTTAACAGACTGTACAGCGCTGAATTAATATTTCTGGTATAATAAAGTATTCAAATCAGTACCTAATAGCCAAATATATCGAAATCCGGTTAGACACAAATATTTCTTTTTAGCTCAGCTCAATTTATATGATGCATTGAAACCAAACTGATATGTCACTCAAATTCCAAGGGCATAGATCTATGTAAAAGGTTGATAATACTAAGTAGCCTTAATCTAGTGATTTGTATCAATTGGCGGGGGATATCAATTCAACGAACTTGCTTGTTACGTTTAGATGTTTTGCTAAATCTCTTATAATCAATGGCAGAAGTGAATCATATGTTTATACTTAATGTGCTGATGAGACAATTACAAATAAATGAATAAATAACTTAATAAATAAATAAATAAATATGCAAAGTGATTATTCTTTCATCTATATGCTGTTAACAAGCAAGTAAGCGCGACGCCTACACGAAAACCAGATTAAATAAAGGAATGCTATAGGCTTCGAATTTCCCAATTATTTTTTTTTGCTTATACACGTAAAAGAAAAACAACTAAGACAAATAAAATGAAAAAAAAAAGGTATATTTCGCAGAAATTAAAAAAAGCACAGCACTAGAAAGCATAAAACATTTAATATATTACAAAATTATAAATTTAATTTGAAATTATATACAATTAAGTCCTCATTTTCTTTTAAAGCACAAAAGTAATATTACAAGCAATAAAGCAACCAATTTAAGTACCATTAAAACACACAGTTCTTATCAATAGGTAACAAAATATTGTAAGCTTATCATTCTTCACAAAAGACATACTTTTTTATAATAACGTATTTTCAATTGTGCAATGGATCCAGCAATGTCAAGAATGTTTTATATAATGGCCAAAATTCATTATTATGTTAGCACTATGTTAAAACACGCAACGTTATAGAAAATAACCCCGACCCATTATATTCATGCCAAATATTTGTATGGCGTGTAACTTCTAAAAGTAAAATCTAAGCTACTGCTACTTAAGGTTTGCATGCCTGTCTTGAGATAGCTTCAAGTACAACAATAAAAGTACATTTTAATCAAAATACTCGCAAAACAACAACAGTGCACCGTAAACAACCAAAACGAAAAACAACAACAACAACAATGACGACAAAGACAACAACAACAACTAAGCTGAATGCACTTACAAGGTGTGATTAATAAGGATATCTGTGCCTACGTTTCCGTTTACTGGTTTAAATGTAGGCAGCATTTATCATCACTGCACATGACAACTCTTCCTTTAATTGAATAAACGAGTTTCATTGGGGAAATTAAATATGAACATTATCACAGTTCGAAATCAGGGCGATAAAATGGTTGCATGTTATAGTGTTCCCGCATAGACTACACTGAGACATGAAATACCATCCAATACATTATATTTATAACAACCATAGCATACTTAAGCTAGCATATAGTAGTATATACATGTACATACCCTTGAATTCAAATAAACCATACAAAAGTGCAGCAAAGCTAAATTGTGAAAAAGAAAAAAAAAACAAGAATTTACAAGGTGAAATGACCATCGATATACAATTTTTGCAATTGGGATAATCTTTTTCGATTTTATGGAAAAATGTTAACGTAATTCATTTGTTTTAATTTCATAAAATATCCCGTTTTTCTAAGCTCTTCACAAATCGATAACTGTATGACCTTAAAACACAACAAACGTTTATTTATAAATTTCTGAAAATTGACTTTAAAAAATTCATTAAATATATCATTCTCTCTAATCAAAACTCAAATATGAAGATGATGAATAAACTACGCTAAATGTTAAGCTTTATTTTCGTACATTTCTGATTCGATATAGCACACAATGTATTTATTTTTAACATCATTTTGAAAAAAGGTATTAATATATGTTTATTTAAACTTGTTTTCTAATCCACGAAGTTCCACATTTTATGCATCTGCACAGGTAACTATTTGCTCAGATAAACCAAGGCAAACTAAAACAGTGAGTTAACTTCTGGGACTGGAAGGTCGAAGGTTCGAGTCCAGTAAGAAGCTTGTTTTGACGAGGGTTGTTGTCGTTCAACGACTTCGTCAGTCACAGAATCAGTAAACTGACTGTCTGTCTGCTTGTCGCCAGACTTACAGGATTTGGTGGGGGGAGCATATTCCGAAATATCTAAAGATTAATAAAACGGTTATATCTACCGATTCAAATAAGTCTTGTAGTAAACAGGTTCTTATTTCTTTAGGAAAGCTTTGCTGAAACTTAACTAAAACAATGAAATTACTGATAAGTTTTATCCAGATTATCTATTCGTCTACTTAATGTGCTATTTTTTCTTTTAATAGCTTAAATTTAAAAAAGCCCTTAGAGCATTTCTGTTATATCTATTCAGCAGCCAGCATAGGTAAAAATAAATGTAAAATGTAAAAGATAATTTGCTTTTAAGAAGAAAAATTGTTTTAAACTTGAGTAATTACATCCAAACTGGTGTTTTGATTTTGTGTTCCAATCCATTAATAAGATACGATTATCAAATTTTTATTCACTACAATATATTTTTTTACAAAAATATGAACGCGAAAAGCACTTGATTTAAAAAAAAATGAAGATAATTATTATCATTTTTTATAAGTTCATATGAAATGTAAGAAAAAAAAGCTTTTTTGAAAATAAAACAAGAGGGCCATGATGGCCCTAGATCGCTCACCTGAGTATTTTGGCTGTAGGTTTGCAGTTAAGCAGTTTTTCATGTTTTAATTAAAAATATGTAAGTAATGTAAATATAAATATGTAAACATGTAAAATATCAGTCAATAAATAAAGGCTCTATGACAGGAGTAGAAATATCTATCATAAGCTATTGTGACCTTGACCTTGACCCAGTGACATAAAACCCTACCCATGGGCAGAGGTCCATGCAAGGATCCTATATACCGAATATCAAAGATATTAAATGGAGGCTCTATGAGGTACAGTATATAAACCTATTTTTAGCCTTGGTGACCTTTAACCTAATCTAATAATTCGAAAAAGCTTGATAAAGCTCATTTTCGCTAGCCAAGGGTTACGATCCGCCCCCCTCCTCTTCACCCTTGGCGGATATAGCCAATATTTTGTATTTCGCGGGTTGCGCCGCCAATCGGTTTTCCACGGTTATTCACCTTAACATGCTGTCATCGATAGCCAATCAGCGCAAGATTTGTAAAACCACTTTGTCGAAAGAAAAAATGGCTACGCCCATTAAAATAAATATGACTACGATTGAAGCGGATATCAGCCCGTCATCCTTATGTGGAATGTATATTAACACTTGTATTAGTTGACTAAGCAAAGAAAACGTCTCAGTAAATATGGTTCTTCTGTGCTTAGGTGGCAATGTTTCGTGACACAAACGGCAATAATTGCTACATGCTGCCATGTTTACATTTTGTCTCCACTTGCGTGATAGTTGCCTGATCGTTTGTAACCGGCGATTTGATTGGACACAGCTACCTATAGCTGCAGCCAATGAAAAATACCCCCGCGGAGATAGAAAATATTGGCTATATCCGCCAAGGGTGAAGAGGAGGGGGGCGGATCGTAACCCTTGGCTAGCGAAGATGGATAAAGCTTGTTTCATACCAAATCTTAGATCTCAGGGCCTATGTAAAATCAAATGACCCCTGGGTAGGGGCCAAATCTGACCCCAGAGGCATAATTTTAACAAACTTGCTAGAGCTCCACACGACAATGCTACGTACCAAATCTTAAGGCTCAAGGCCTTGTGATTTCAGACAAGAAGATTTTTAAAGTTTTACTATATAAGCCTATGCAAAATCCATTGACCCCCGGGGTCAGGGTTTCAGAAAAGAAGATTTTCAAAGTTTTTCCTTTAAGTTGCCATAGCAACCAGAGTTCTTGATGGAAATGAATTCTTTGAACAACTTTGGTAGCGCTTCATGCAAGGAACATCCCAGGCAAGTTTCATCAAATTTGGCCCAGAGGTTTCAGAGGAGATGTCGTTTGAATTAAATTGTTGACAGACGACGGACTAAGGATAAAGACCGGTCACAATAGCCCACCATGAGCCAAAGGCTCAGGTGAGCTAAAGATTCTCTCCCCAGCACCCGCCACTTCACTCGGCTCGTGTTCTTTCCAGTCTTATACTGCAAGAATCTTCAAACCTGGAACGGGATCAGACACCTATTAATTGAACATAGAAGTAATTGAAACATTCTAATTGCATATGTTTTTTAACCTTACCCTGCTGGAGGCAACTGACTCTGCCTTTGCGACCAGTGCAGACCACGACCAAGTCTGCACTAGAAAAATTGTAATATAGACAAGTACATTTAAGATATCTAATATGGTAAGGGTTAAGAAGTGGAAAAATCAGTAACATTAATTTATTTTCAGCTTATAATATTTATTGTTCATTTTTTTCTATTTCGCCGAAACTTGTTTTTTTAGTCACTTTTTGTGTGACTGCATCATTGCTTGTCACTGTTTTATTTCGCCTAACACACAAACTGCTGCTGTACTCCAGACAGGACACTTATTTACAAACGACTGATCTTAATACTGTCTCGACTTTATTTCCTTTAAAGAAAACCATTAAATTGTTTGACCAAGATATTCAGTTTACTGAGTAAAAATTGAAACATTCGCCGTAAAAAAGAATCACTCACAAAGCAGTGAATTTGTTTTAAACGCATTTCGGGTAGAGTCTTCTGTGTTCCTCTCTCGGGTCATCATTCTCTTTGAACTCCTGCATACGCCCATGACATTTGTAACATTCGACCATATCATAAACGTCTTTATTTTTACCTTTGATCCTTACTACACCTGAAATTGAGAGAAATAGTCATGTTTATCCTACATCGATCATCTGGTTAGAACAAAACTAAACTACTGATACATATTAACTTCGTGCAGAGTTGCGTTGTTGTGGAAAGTTTATCTTGACGCCATATATTAGCGAGATCTTTAGTTCTGCAGTCATTAAAGTTTTTAGTGGTCAGGTTTAATTTCAAGCCAATTTCAGCACTGCATTTTTTATATTTTACGTGATTAAAATATTTCTTTTTAAAATTTTAATGATAGAACAACATTATATACAGATCACGAAATTCGTTTGTAATAAAAGCAGTATAAGGTAGAAAACAGTACAGTGGGAGTACAGAAGAACAATCCGCATACGCATCACCAGCCAATGTGGTCATTAAAGGGAAGTGTACTGAATATCAATGAGTACTGAAGATACACTTCGCTTAGATCGTATGGTAGAAAGTTTTTTTTTTTTTATTTTCTATTTTATTTAATTTTCTGTCTTATTTTCTATGTAGTGAAGCGATCCAAAGATATTACAAGATACAAGAAGCGATTAAAAGCTTTTGCTGTTTTTCATCATCTGCTAGCCTGATAATGTTTGCACAGGTCAAGACCTGGCCTAGATGCAAAGATAATTGATCAATCAGTTTTTGTAAACTTTATGAATCAGCGAACAACGTGTTTGTCAGTCGCTTAAAACTCCTTTTAAATTTAGTAACAAGTCGGAAATCCAGATCTAAAAATGAATGTGGAAGGAAACCAGTGCAATGATTGATAAAGTCTTAGTTGTATAGGTTTAATTATAGTATTGAGGCTACAAAGTGAAATCTTCATCATTAAGAAAACAAAGGAAGGAAGTTTAGCGACCGACCGATTGTAAGAAATCTAACTATCTTTGCTTTGTGACTGGCTAGAGAATCAGGGCAAACACCATAAACGTACCTAGATAAAACATGCCCGCTTCTGCCATTTGCTCTGCGGAAGGTTTCTTGTGTGGCCATTTCTGATTGCCAACAAAGGTTGTTAGCCGCATGCTAGCATCCGCGTTTTGATTTGGTTCACCACCTGGGGGCGGTTGTGGCGAAGGAGGACCGCCAACAGACGTCGACTGAGGAGAAGTTATACGACGTGGCACAAGTGGCGCTTGCTCGAAGCCATCTTTAACACCGAAAGTAGATCTCCTCGGACAAGTTCCGACCACCGGCATGTCTTTGACTGATCTAGCTGTGATAAGTGTCCCCCTTTCTCTGAAGTTTTCATTACTCTCTTGCCTGAATATACCAGAGCTTTGTTGTGATTGCACCACGCCGGGTGCAGTAGCTGTTGCATAAGATATCACCGTTTCCCTGTGAGCCGGTTTTTTCCTTTCCTCTCTCCTTTCACTGTCTATGTTTGACAATACCTGCGCTTCGAACTTCTTGACCTCTAGTGAGCTGTACGGACTGGTCTCCTCCTTTGCTGAGTCTGACCCAGAATCCGAGTCTTCTCTTGACCTTGCACACTGGTAAAAAATGCCTGCTTGTATCGTAGAAGGTTGTAATGGAGGATTTTCTCTGGTAATTTGCGGTGAGAAACTAAGTTCATAGTTCTTCGTTCCCAACGCTATATGTCCTTCTAGGATAGTATCATCTTGTGGGATATAACTAATACTTAGTCCAGTGTCTGTCTCTATAATAGAATCTAGTTCGCGATTTCTCTCCATTGCTAGTACCTCGGGTTTGGGGACGGAGACAGATCTAAAAAAAACAATACACAATTATAATATGTATATATCAATAAAATTTGATTTCAGACTTTTAACGTGTTTTATAAATATCACAAACTGTACGTCAAACCTTCACGCCTAAACCGATATGAACACCAATACATGTCCCATAATTGTAATTTCAGCAGCAGCTGTAAAAAGATAGACCGTTCGTATTTGAAAGAAGCAAAGGCGATAATTTGTTTGGAAACCGGGTTGATTAAACTGGACGACATCGAAAACATTCTGTTTAAACGACTGTTTCTTTATTTCTTTGTTATGCAATCTGATTAAAATCAGCTCCTAGACTTAAAAAGAACAAGATCTCCGCGGAGCGGCGCCGATGCTCGTCTATTTTACATGTCGACAATGGGGGCAACAGTTATGCTACTTGTGCACTAGTCCTGAAGGAGGTCTATATGCCTCTAAAATTTCATGTAAATATGTTTATATTGTTCATATTGATACCTTTGATCATTCAACTTATTAACAATTTTGAAAAAAAAATGTAAGTTAAAAAGGGACATAACTCCAAAAATACAGCTTTCAGAATAATGTTCCTGGTGTGGCAACTGCCACTTGTCATGATAAGCTAGCAGTCCAAGTTTCATACTGATATCTTTGACAGTTTTGAAATCATTCAACTTAATAAGCACTTTAGACAAAAGAAATGTAAGAAAAAAGGAGGATAACTCCAACAATATAGCTTTCAGAATATGCGCCTTGTGTTACAAATGCCTCTTGTCATGATAAGCAAGCATTCAAAGTTTCATATTGATACCTTTTAAATTGTTTGGGTAAGGGGCTACATTAAAGTTTTTGCACGACGACGACAACAACGATGCCGACGCAGCAATCATAATAGCTCGACTTTTTGCTCGAAACAGACGAGCTAAAATGGATACCTCCCCTACAACATTCAATGCCACTGTGTTCTTGATCTTTGTCCAACGGGGGGCAACTTATCCCAAAATTAATTTGGTTCTTTTAATTGATCAGGGCAATCATTCTATGACTTTAAACGTCCCGGGTAAAATGGTTTTCTGGTTATATAGTGGAAACCGTTTTCAAATTCAAGATCACTGTGACCTTGACTTTTGACCAACTGTTCCAAAACACCAATGATTTACTCAATAAGTACAATCGTTCTATGAGGTTTGAAAGCTCTGAGTCAAATGGTATTTTAGTTACTGAGCAGAAACCGTGTTCATATTCTAGGTCTCTGTGACCTTATTATTTAACCAAGTGACTCCCCACCACACAAAAATAAAATAAAATAAAATAAATAAATAAAATATAGAGTTCTTCTACCCATTACGAATAATCATCGTATGAGGTTTGTAGGGCTCTGGGTCAATAACTACTTCAGTTATTGAGTTATGTAGAAACTCTTCACCATCTTTTCTGGGAATGTACTATTATACAACACCTATGGTCAAAGCTACATTCATTTCTTTTATTAAACAATATTGATTTTTCATATAATAAAGAAACAGTGTTTTTGGAGAACTTAAAAAGAACAAACATAGTGATGTAGTAAATTTTATCATCATTCTGACGAAATATTACATTTTTAAAATGAAATACCAAAATATGTTAGCCAACTTTTCAAATTTTTTAAAAAACATTTTGTTAATAAGAATACAGATTGAAAAAGAAATTGCACTGTCAAATGATAAAGTCGAATCATATAAAAAAAAATGGAGAAAACTCTCTGGTATTCTAACAACAACAAAAAACAAGAAAATAACAAGAGCTATCACTAAATGTGATAAACACCCCCGCAAGACTGAAGAAGTAACAGAATACTTTGTAATAGAGTTATGGTTGTGGGCAATTAAAGATAGTTGAGGTTCTTTTACACTGCACTGTCTGTGATTGTGCTTGATCACTGTATGAAGTTGCGCTGAATTCCAAGCATTAGTTTTCAAGTTATGCTCCAGACAAGGAAAACCAACAAAGGGCAATAACTGTGCAAATAGTGTAGGTGGAGTTATGATTCTTGAACACTGCACTTTCTCTCATTGTGCTTGACCTTTTTATGAAGTTGCATTGAATTTAAACCATGATTTTTCAAGTTATACTCCGAAAAAAGGGAATTGCAACACCACACCCGACCGACCAAACACCGGATGACTCCTATATACCCCCACCCCCAAACTTTGTTTAGGGGTATAATTACTAAGTAAAGTTAAAACCAAAAAAGAAACAAACAAAAAGATATAAATAAAACTAGCTCACTTCTATGTTGTTTACCAGTATTATTTTTCTCTAAAAATGCAATAAATGAGTTGAGAATGTGTATATTTTTTTTTCTTTTGAGAATGTGTGAATGAATGGATGGTAAATGAATGCAAGAGTAGGTTATATTTTATTTTTGCAATATTCATATAATGATATAAACGTGAATGTAAATGTGAATGTTTGTTTTATATATATGAACTATTGAATAAATGAGAAAAAAACCTTCGGTTATTGAGAAGGAACCGTTTTCACATTTTATGTCACTATGGCCTTTACGTTTTTGGTAAACTAATCCCCGAAAACAATTTGGGTTTCCTACTCATTATGGGTAATCTTATAATATAGATATATTTATTTTCGTTCGATAATTTCCGTTTACCGTTTGTCCGCTATATTCCTTATATGGTTACGGTCAGTGACCCATGCACTGACCGTGATAGGTAAACCTGTGCTACAGATGTATTGGTCATTCGACGCAATACTGGACACCAGTTAACATTTACTCCCACCCACCCGACCATGTTCGTACTTGCTCGTCCTTGCTCGTTTTGAGTGATTATTTTATAGCACATACACGTTACGAATATCGTCATTCCATTGATTATTTTCTGTTGAATATCTATTAATATATGTTTATCTTTTTTCAGATGACCAATTTTCTATTGTTTCAAGTGTGGCAGTACTAACGCGAGGTTGTGCAGAGTGTGTGTGACGGTTTCATGAACTTTTATCGCCTTAAACGATATATATTTTTTTCCTCATTTGTTTATGTATAAGTGCATGGACACAGTTACCACTCATTCTTCGTGGATATATATATATATATACTGACGGAAAAATATAACTGTGCACACTAAAATACTTAATATCTTTTATTAGGTATAAAATTATTTTAGCAGATTTCTTTTGTGTAATTCACAAGGTAATCTTGTTTCAAAAATACTGCTTTTCGCGAGTTGCACGTGCAAAATTTATAGCCCGTAACGGTCGCGCTTTTTACGTGTTTCTTTATGTTAACATCCTCGTACATGCTGTTTCGAGTTATTTTAACCGTCAAATTATAGTGAGCTACCCAGCAGTTCAGAAAAACACCTTCATTTGGATTTTAAGTCTTTGAAGACAATGCCACGCATCTCAGAAAATGATCGCCTACGTGCCGTCGGTATGCTCCAAGCAGGCATTGCTCAAAATGCGGTTGCGCAGCGTTTTGGTGTTCACCGAAACACCATATCAGCACTTTGGCGACGATTTCAGCAACGTGGCAACGTCCGTGATCTACCACGTCCAGGGCGTCCACGTGTGACGTCAATCCGTCAAGACAATTATATCCGGCTTACACACCTACGGAATCGATTTCAACCGGCCACATTAACAGCACGAACAATTCCTGGCTTGAGACCTATCAGTGGACGAACTGTTAGAAACCGATTAAGAGAGCACAGCATTACTCCACGACGTCCTGCGATACGTCCTACTCTTCTCTTACGTCATCGACAACGTCGACGTCAGTGGTGCAGACAGTATCTAAGGCTTCCAAGAGCATATTGGAATAATGTTCTGTTTACTGACGAGTCGCGGTTTCACTTAGAAATTTCGGACGGACGAGTTCGTGTATACAGGCGTCGCGGAGAACGTTACTTGGATCCCTGTGTTTTTCAACGTCAACGTTTTGGTGGTGGTGGGTCGATAATGGTTTGGGGAGGTATCTCATCTCAAGGCAGGACCCAGCTTGTAATTGTCCGTGGCAATTTAACGGGTGTTCGTTACAGAGATGAGATTGTCATACCCCACGTGCTGCCATTTCTTCAACGTCAAGGGCGTAACATGACGTTTCAACAAGACAACGCTCGGCCACATGTAGCACGTGTAGTTACCGGGTTTCTGGCTCAGCAAAACGTGAGTGTCTTACCCTGGCCCGCTGTTTCACCAGATCTTTCACCAATTGAGCACGTTTGGGATGAGATGAAGAGACGCCTCCGTCAAAGACGTAACCAACCTCTCACGCTGGACCAACTAGCGCAGACATTGGTCAACATCTGGAACACCATTCCACAGGCAGTTATCGCCAACTTAGTTGCCTCTATGCCTCGTCGCTGCCGTGCTTGCTTGAACGCCAATGGAGGCCACACACGATACTGACCTTGTGAAATCAGATTTCATACCTGTCAACTTCTGCGCCTTGTTACTGTAAAAATTGTTTTACATGATGAAGTGTTTGTATTGATTGTTAGAAATAAAACGTTGATTGGCTAATTTGCAAAGTTTTATGTTACTATTCCTAATATTAAAAAAAATTCTATACCTTGAAGTATGCACAGTTATATTTTTCCGTTAGTATATATTTCATTTCTCTAGTTCCTGACCATCTTTTAATTACATAATTATCTAGCGAAGTTTATAGTCCAGTATCACATTGTAAAGGCTTCCCTTTCTTTCTTTTTCCTTTATGATCGTACACTGTTAAATTTATAAAGATTTCTATCACAACTGTAAAAAAAATGATAATGTAACATGATGGCTACTGTAGAAACATACTTTCTTCTTGTTATTCCAGTTTTTTTTAACTTGCTAAAGTCGTGTCATTTAAGATCCAGTGCTTAATGCTAACATGTCTCTGAAACCATTCTGTCGTTTGTAGTGTTTTAGAAGCATGAATTGGAAACTATGGTCATGCATTGTGTCCGTATAATTGTTTTGATGTGGGGCGTTACTACAGCACATGAATGTCGACAAATTAGCACGTTTATTCCTAAAATTTCTTAGATTTTCATTTGGGATGAGCTGAAAGAAATTTTTGCCCACAATGTTCCAAATTGTGTATGGCTATGTTGTGATATCAGTTAAGACGAAATTTAAAAAAGAATTTACTTTCATTTTGTTAACTGAATTTGTATGACATTTTCTATTCAATTTAACAGCTGAGAAGGAGAAGATTTATGACAGTCTAATTATTCAACTCGGTGACCTTCACAGCAAAGAAATAGCGCTTTTAAGGAAACACAATATAATTTGGAAATGTTGAAAAAAAGCTCACTGTAGTATATTGTTTATAAATCTCTACTTCTGATTGTCCGAAGTTGTGGCAAAAGTATTTTTAGTACCATTCAAAGCTGATTATTTCACGTCAGAATTTTCAAAACGCTCAAATATTAATATCTAAAGTTTCTTTTGAATATTTACGTTTATGTAGAAGTGTTCGGGTGAATAAAAGACAAGAAGCAATAAATTTGGATAATATATGATTGGTTAAAACTGCTCAAAAATTCGTAAATAAGATTGCATCATCTTGTTAAGCAATGTATGGCTTTTAATCTTTTTAATCAAGCGTAATTTAGCGATTTTTTCCCCGTTTATATACAAAATATTGATGTTATGATTGTGTTTGTATCGGAAGGTGTTCTATTTCATTGAACTGTGCTTTTAACTGTATCTTTATTGTATAATAACGTGTATATTTCACAGCCAGTCACGTAAATTGTCTAAGTGATAGCAGACACCTGCTTGTGGCAGAGGACTAAAATCTCCTTAGAAAGAAACAATAGCTTTAAAGGGGAAAATGCAACTTAAACGGAAAAAAGCACTATAAACAAAGGCGTGAACACTGAGATTGAAGTGTTTATGTCAACGTAAACGGCGGCGTTGCATCAAAAAAAAAAACGTTTTCCATTCACTAAACACTGTTGTCGGAATAACAATATATGACTAAGGTGCGTCTATGAAATAAAACTGCAAAACGATCTTGGGGGCAATCATTCTGATAATAAATATGATCAAATAACATGATTCCTAATAAAGCAAAACATAAATTGTATACACCTTTTGGATCAACATAATTTTGATTTTATCAAGAATTATGTAATTAGCTGTAAAATATATATACATAATTATATTATTTTCAATAACGAATAGAAATGCAAACTGCAAAAAAGACTAAAACTGGGGTTAAACCCAAATAAAACAAGCAAACAACCAAATGTCATTACCTGGAAGTCTCTGTTTTAGTTTACTTTTTACTTCCTCTTTCGTTTTCAAAATAATTTTAAAATAATATTTTAACACATATATTCATTTAATATTCCTTGTTTCTGTCAGTCGCAAATATAAAGTTAAAACACGTGTTTCGGTCCTGTGGTTAATCGAGAGGTAAAACAAAAAATCATCTGCAAAGGCAGTGAGTCATGTGATAGTTACCGTCCAATCATCTTCCTTTAAATAATCATGTAGTTACGTAACACGGTAGATCACATTGTATGAACAGTTACAAGGTTAGCTTTGTAAAAAAGCTAGTCATTGGTCCGTTTTCAGAACTTTATTGTGTGAAAAGTCGAATTGCTTTGTTCTTTTATATAACCGAAATGTCATTCAAACAAAAATCTAGATACTAGAAATAACCACAAAATGAATAACTGAAAAAAGTCCCAATAGTAGAAAAGCTACAAAAATAATTCTCTAGTTTCAAAATATTTTCTTCATTAGCAGCGGTTTTTTTCCCAGGTATATCTGAATGTAATTTATAATTATAAATAGACATGCCACTAAAACGCTTTTCCATGACACATGTAAAGATTGAAAATAAATAATCACTATTCAAAACAAAACTGTGTGATCGAAATAGATCTGGGGCGCACAAGAGGTTATATTGTTATGGAATCCGTATCCAAACATTACCTGTACACCGTGCTAAACTCGTAGAATATTTTCTGATAAACATTATATCTTTAGGTAAGCAAATATTACTACAGTTGCCATAGTGACTTTTAGATACGTTGTAATTCCTTTATTTTAGACTTCTTAGGCTTTTGTAGTTGAACGGAAAGAAGTCTACTTCGACATTCAAGCAAACTCCAACCTTGCCATTGCAACTACTTGTTATATCAAGTGTTGCAAGTGAAAGAACAAAAATAAACTTCTTTTAAGTGTTTTCCCGTTTGATGAATTTAAAACATTTTGAAGTAAGAAATATTTAATCAAAACAGTATAAAAGCAAAAGATGAGAGAACATATTTATGAAAAGATTATACATGTACTTATGCTCATTTTAGGCCAATGATAAGACAGGGGAAGTAACTCTTCGTGGAGTAGGGACAGCAATGAATGCGGTGCGATTTATACCTATTTGAAACGTACTTAGAGAGAATACATTGGAACCCTTTCGGATTTTGGCCCATTCGCACTTTTTCCACAAATTGCATAGGAAAATTCTAACGGAATATCCGTGTCGCTGTGGCAGCCCAGAGTAATGTAGTCAACTTGTATTTCTTGCTTCTGTCGCATGCTTATGCAATAATGTAAGACAGAAAGTGAAGTAGGTGTGACCATAAGCTTTCTTTCCACAGAATCAAATTAATTTCAAGTAAACAAATGACTTAAGGGAAAAGTGCCAAATAGGCCTACTGAGAATTGAATATTTTGTGGAAACTCTAAAGAATCATATTTCATTTAACGTATAAATCTTTGTTGAAATATGAAGTTGAAACATGAAACGGTTTTGGTCAAAGAGCCATAATTTTGTCCCTTTACGGTGGGAATGACTTCAAAAATTATTCATAAGGCGGTGAGCCCTCAAACCCCCCCCCCCCCACCCCATAATACAAAGACATTTTAAGTACGACATTTTGGTGTAAGTTATTTAGTCATTAAATAAACTTTTAAAATAAAGCGTAATTCCAAACTGTAGTACATGTATTCGTGTTACTCCGAAAAAAGAGAAAGGGACATAATTATATAACTTAGCTAGGCTATGTAGTGTTCTTTGCTGCATAATATACCTGTAATTTGATTCCAAAATCAGGGACAAAAAGGAGAAAGATAATTCTGGCTGTTTTATTTTTTAAATCAAACTTAACGTGATTCAAATAGATATTTTTCAAATTATGCTGCAGACAAGAGGTGACAAAGGCATGGACGAATAAAAAAAGACAAGTTATACTGATAATAAGTACTGATATTATTTATGATAAGTACTTTTGATGGCCTGTGTCACGCCATGAATACTAACTTTTACACTCATTTGATTATCAACTTATGTAAAAAGAACTAGCAACTGTTGCAGATAATTCAAACCCAAACAAGAGCTACGCATTTGCACTTGCCGAGGGATAAATGTGAATCCGTTTATTGCAGCTTATCCGTATCTGTTTACTTGCAGCTTATCCGTCATCTCAATATTCTGATTAAAATGATGTTTAAAATACTGGTATTTTTTCAATATTGGTTAAAGAACGTGTACGTGTATGTTCCATTATTCTACAGATACTAGCCATTAAATAAACCTTTAAAATAAAGCATAATTCCAAACTGTAGTACATGTATTCGTGTTACTCCGCAAAAAGAGAAAGAGACATATATAACTTAGCTAGGCTATGTAGTGTTTTTTTGCTGCATAATATACCTGTAATTTGACTTCAAATCAGGGACAAAAAAGAGGAATATAATTCTGGCTGTTCTATTTATCAAATCAACCTTAACGTAATTCAAACAGATATTTTTTTTCAAATAATGTTGCAGACAAGAGGTGACAAAGGTATGGACGAATAAAAAACAAGACAAGTTAATACTGATAATAAGTACTGATACTATTTTTGATAAGTACTTTTGATGGCCTGTGTCACGCCATGAATACTGATTTTTTACACTCATTTGATTGTTATCAACTTATGTAAAAAGAACGAGTGACTGTTGCAGATAATTCAAACCCAAACAAGAGCTACGCATCTGCACTTGCCGAGGGATATATGTAAAACGGGATTGTGTGCTCTTTAAATAAACAGTCATAACTTTTTAATTTTCTTACGTCAAAATTCCTTCATCAAACGAAGTCTGAAGTAATTTCCCCATGAACAATTCTAAAGTAAAGTTACATGAAGAAACAAGTGGTGATTTAAAACCTAGCACTATTCAAGGGAGTTCAAACCTCTTCATTGCCTTCATCACAGGAAGTTGTAAGTCATTTCCATACTGGTATTCAAATTCGAGTAATAACCTATTCAGTTGCATAAAAAGGCGTATGCCACATTTATGATTCTTATTATGATTTATGATAACACTTTTTCAATATGTAATATAAACATGAAAATAGAGGCTACATTCAAAGATTTTCAAGTCCTTTTCAAGACTAAGACAAAAAAAACAAATGACAAAAGAAAACAAATAAATGGCAAGGTAGAGTAAAGTTATATTTTTCTCGATATACACTGTATCTCAATTTAGTCCTCTACCATTACATGAAATTTGGAGTCACTTTCATTCGAAGTGATGCTCAGGATATTGAAACTTTACCAGGGCGATAGATAAAAGCCGATACAAGCTAGTACATGCGAAATCATTTTCAATATCCAGTATCATAACATTAAGTCTGATGTCACACATGTGGGAAGTTTCCAAGTTTGCACCAGACAAATGTGACAACAGAAGAAAATAGTCTCTGGCTTTGTATTAGTAACAACAGAAGAAAATAGTCCCTGGCTTTGTATTAGTGACAACAGGAAAAAATAGTCCCCTGCTTTGTATAAGTGACAACAGGAGAAAATAGTCCCCGGCTTTGAATAAGTGACAACAGGAGAAAATAGTCCCCGGCTTTGTATAAGTGACAACAGGAGAAAATAGTCCCCGGCTTAGTATAAGTGACAACAGAAGAAAATAGTCCCCGGCTTTGTCTAAGTGACAACAGGAAAAAATAGTCCCCGACTTTGTATAAGTGACAACAGGCGAGATTTAAAAACGACATAGGCAAGGTACAAAGATGGTTCTGAAATACATACTTCTACTCAATGCTCCATATGAATATTGTAGGTGCATGTAGATAAATAACATAAAGTTAATGATTTCGTTGTTCTATGCTTGAACAAAACAGATGAAAAAATGCATGTATATATGCAAATGTTTGAAAGGTATCTAATACAAATGTACTCCCTATATAATCGCAAAAAAACGCCACTACACTTGCTATGCGACCAGCTATCTCATGACTCGCACTAATGAACGCTCAATGACGAACGAATCAAATTCTTTTTTAGGAATTTTTTGGTTATAATCATAAGATAAAACGGTGAAATAACCTAATTATCTTATCACTTAAAACAAAAGTAAATATATTAAAGGATTACTTCCTCTGCCCGATTGTATTCATATAATTATATAAATTATGTTAAGTTTACATGGGACGTGTTTACCCGATATGATTTTACTCATGTACACACTGAAAAGCTTATAAGATACATAAATTCTTCATGGGCCATTGGTCATTTGTGTAGCCGGTACAAACAAGGAATATATTAATTAAGTCAATACAAGTTACTGCGGTAGAGATAAAATCTTTAAGACGACTGCAAACAAAATGATTTAAATACAAGCACAAAAGGGCTTATTTATTCAGATTTTCGTATCAATTCATTAAAAATCACTGTGACCTACTTTTAGTTATTCATTTTGGGCAAACCAAGTTGTAAGTTGTATATGTTTAAAAAATATTTAAGTATCAGACTGTGCAGACCATGATCAGCCCGATGGAATGGGGCAGTCTGTTCATGGCCCCCAATGATCGAAAAGGCAAAAACAACAGGTTTTTACCTACTAGAGGATTGTAAAAGACCTTCACTTTCGGTTTCTAATTAAGAATGTTGTCAGGACATAACTTAGTGCAATCTTCTTGTGAAATATTTAATGCATTAATTAAATTTCCAAAGATACTTGGTAAGTTTTTTATAGATTTATTATAGCTTTTTTACAGGCAATCATTCATTTCCAGATACGACGTTTAGTCACATGAGATAAAGCTAATACAGTCGGAATATATTTGATTTTTAGATAGGCAGTGTCTAGAGGTACGGATCCGTAGTGGTTTTAGTGGTTTTGACAGTTTATAGTATCTAACAGACTTAAATTATCTAAGAGTGACAATGACTTAAAAGTTCGGTTACTTTTTCCGACGATATTATGCGAGTAATCCGGAATCCAACTTTAGCGAACAAAAAAGAAAATATCGTTGTCATCTCTTTTTAGAGAACGTTCAGTTATAGCTGAACCTAAATGTTTGTGACAAATGACCATTTCTTTACATTTTTATAGCTTCTGACAACCTAATGCAAAAACAATTGGAACACTCATATTAGGTTCAGCTACACCCAGGCCACATTACATGAAGGAACCCTCTTTTTTGAGCCAAAAAGACCGAATGAGCTATTAAAATAAATGTACTAACATTGCTTTTAATGATTATAGGTAGTTTTGTCGCAATGAGAAGTTTACATGAACATATTTGTGATGCATGTTTATGATCTGCCGTAGATTTTTTACAGTCATTATATACATTTTCAACATTTCTTTAGCAAAAGATCATTTAAGTTGATGCAATTTTATTTTTTATTTTTTGTTGTTATAATATCCACTATGGACATTGTTACTTTTAGATTCACTATCTACATGGTTTTTTAGTTCTGTTGACAACGTCAGTCTGATGTTGGCAACCTGAAGGTACCTCACTGACATCAGACTTAATCCTAAAATCCAACAGCAAACTTTCTCTTTGTCTTACATGATAGGACTACAGCTTGCCTGAGTGAACTTTGTGGCAGCCTTTAAAAACACTACACTGTTAACAGCTTGTATGAGTGATTAACATCTGATGCTACTCTTTAACATCAAGTAGCATATAAAGACTAATTGAGACAAGCAACGCTATTCTTTACGCCAGAGGGGGGAGGGGAGGGTAGACATAATTTCATGCCATATGCCTTTCTGGGGCGAAGCTCGCGGAATAAGGGTCATGGACGTAGAAGACCTGCAGTCAATGCTCCGCCAGAGATCAGTCTCAAAGTCTCTACCTTTTCTTTCATATCGAGCCGGGTACATACAAGAAGTGCTTGTACAGCGTGTGTAGTCATGAAGAAAGAAATGGCATTTAAAACATAAGAAAAATGAGCGCCGGTAGGATGTTGGCAGTAGCAGTAAGGAGTAGCAATAGGAAATAGAAAAAATACAATAAATGGAAAGTAAGCACCAGCAATACGAAGCACGTGACGTTGGCATTTGCAGTAGGTGACAGAAACAGTTGGTAAAACGTGAAGATGATAGTTGCAGTAGGTGGCAGTAACAGTATGTAAAACGTGAAGTTGGTATTATGTCGATTGTGAAGTCGGCAGATGCAGTAAGGTACATGTAGCAGTAGCAGTAGGTAAAACGTGAAGATGGCAGTTGCCCTAGGTGGCAGTAAAAGTAAGTAAAACCTGAAGTTACCAGTTGCAGTGGGTGGCAGTAACAGTATGTAAAACGTGATTTTGGCAGTTGCGATAGTTATTTTGTGTATTAAAAGTTCTGTGTATCTCTTCCGTCTGTTCGATTGTTTTTATAATTTAATCTTATTCAAGAGCTAGATATTTAGTAAGCTTGAATTGTGGTGTAGCAAATAGGACAATGATATGAGATGCATAAAACACAAAGCACCAAATGACAACATGGTTGCAGATTCGTGTTTACAAGACATATTCAAACGATCGCATGGCCACAGAGCCACGGTTACAGAGCAAAGCAAGTGTCAGACGAGGCAAATAACCAAGTCCTCATTGAACAAAACTAGTGACCGCATTAGAAATCATAACTGAATGTTGTAAAACCCATCATGTTAATAAGCACACGAAAAGTAATTAAGTTGCACATTTGTTACATTTTAAATGTCTCAGCTTAAATCTCTTATAGTATTTGATCTTTTAGATAACAAACCAAAATGACGGCATTGTAGCTGAGTCATAGTTACTAACTGTTCCATACATATTTTGCCTGTCGCTATCCTATCATGCAGTATCTTTTTTTCTGTCTACAGATATTTCACTACTTGCTGACTATCTTTTAAATAGTTTATAGCCCAGTATTTCATTGTAAGGGAGTTTCTTTCTTTCTCTTGCAAATTTGATTTTACATTTTGGAATCTACCCAAAACAAATGATCTCACCTCTAAAAGAAATCAATATAACATGTTGATTTCTGTAGAGACACACTTTTCTTTTTGTTATTCCAAATTAAGTTTAACTTACTGAAGTCGCTGGTGCTCCCTTGCACTTAATTTGGTTAAAATGTCTAATATATAAACTATAAACTACACTAACAGCTGGGCACATCTACAGTCACTAAAATTTAGCCTGTGAGCTCCACAGTAGAGAAACAGAACTTTTAAGAAAAAAACACAATACAATTTGTAAATGTTGTCAAAAGTTCGCTGTACATAATGTATTGTTTTCTAATCTCTACTGCTGATTATCCAAAATTGTAGCAAAAGTCTTCTAAAACAGCATTCATAACTAATCATTTCTCTTCAGAATTTTCGAAACGCTCAAGTATTTAAATCTAAACATTCTGAATCATGAAGCACTGTTCACGGAATACCAGTATATGAATAGACGTGTCTATGAATTAACCCTTAGCATGCTCAATATCTGAAATAGACTTGTCCATCTTTGTATCTCGACAGATCCATTACTGTTTATAGGGATGCTAACTGATAATTTACTGACTGAATGGCAAATAATGCAGACCATGATCAGACTGCAAGGATGTGCAGGCTGATCATAGTCTACACTGGTAACAAAGGCAAAGTCAAATGCCTCCAGTAGAGTAAGGGTTAAACATCAAAACGATCATTGGAGTTAATCATTCTGCTAAACAATTGTCCACAACTATTTGATCAATACTATTTTGATTTCCTGGAAAAATTATGTAATTATATGGGAAATAAATATCTTATTTTCAATGATATATACAAAACACACAATTTAAACGTATTGTTTCGTGCCATCTGCAAAGGAGCAGGCGTTAAATCGGAAATAAACAAACAGATGTCATAACAGATACCTGATTTCAATTTTTTATTTCCTCTTTCGTTTTGATATATAAAAATATTTAAACAAATTTATTAATTTGATATTCCTTTTTTTATTGTCAGTCGCAAATATAAAGTTAAAACACGTCTTTCGAGTCTTGTGGTTAATCAGTAAGTGAAAACCATCTGCTCAAAGCGGACGGAGGCATGTGCGAATGTGCATGTGCATGTGATATCTACCGTCCAATCATCTTTCTTTACATATGTCACATTGTGTATAGTTTCGTTACATGATTGAATATTGCATGAACAAGAAAAAACTATTTTTTAACCCATTAATGCCTAACGTCCACAAAATTAGACTAAGGCAAACGGTGCAGACCCAAATCAGACGCCGCAATATATTTGCATAAAGGACATTCTTCCTTAAACAGAATGAAATTGCAAATTTACTCCAGAGACCCTTGTAATTGAAAATGGACTTGTCCAGCTAACAAGGATGACATAATCCATTGGCCATAAAAGGAATAAAAGAAACAACTAATTTATCCCGTCTTTCTGTTGTTGCATGCATGCATATATGTATCTGAAACAAGAAGAGGCATTTCTTTCAAAGACCTATACTTATGTCTCCACCTCATGAGTATGCAAAGGAAATTTAAGTATTACTAAGACGTTGGAGTGATCAGTTAAAATTATTTTACTTACACCCTGTCCATTATATCAATATTCCTTATAAAAATGGTGTTTAAAATATTTGAAACTTTTTTAAGTTGTACATGTATACGCCGAAAGAGGAAAAAAAAACAATCTATGACTATGTGCAAGCATGTTTTTATTATTCTACATACCCTAAACATTATATAAACTATTAAAGTAATACATATTTCAACACAGTAGTATCAGTGTTACTCCACAAAATGACAAGGAGCATCCTTAACTTAGGCTAGGTACAGTTAATTCATGCATAATATAGCTGCAACATGATTCCAGATCACTATAAAATAGAGTCATCTCTATTTAATTTCAGCCATCTTGTGATTTGGAATAGTGTGACAAAGTGAGAAGGTAGGGGACAAAAAGATGGCATATAATTCAGGCACGTCGTCTTGATCTGTTCTACTATTAAATCAATATTAACGTCATTCATATTGATATTTTTCTACTTAGGCTGCAGACAAGAGGTGACAAAACATGGACGAATCAAAAACGAGACACTCATCAGTTATAATTATTGAATAAGTACTACAAGCGACAATTATAGTAAGTACTTCTTGATGGTATACGTCAGACTTACGTACATCAATTTAATTGTTATCAAATTATGATTCATAACTTATCCGGGGCTTCATTTTTGCACTTGACTAGACGACGAACGAAATTAAACGGGTATTGAGTGCTATTTAATAAAAATATCTACGTCTAAGTTCCCTTGCAAATATCTTTTTGTCATCAAACGAAGTCTGAAGTATCTTCTTCATGCAAAAGTCTAAAGTAAATTTCCAGCAAGAAAAAAGTACATGGACATTAAAGAGATTATTTAAAACCTAACACTATTCAGGAAAATTCAAACGTCTTCGTTCTCTTCATCAAAGGAACCTGAGAGCCATTTCCATACCATTTTCTATTAGACCTCAAACATTGCATGAAGTTTGAAGTCATTTTCATTTGATTTATGTACGTTTTGCCACGGAAATAGAAAAATTACCAGGGTGGTAATTAAAAACCGAGACAGGCTTAGTGCATTCGAATCCACTATCATTAGTCAAACATAAATGCTGTTTGCAAGCTTGCAAAGCCGAACGTGAAAACAGAAGAAAACAGTATCTGGACTTGAATCAAGCGAAGCAGAGTTACAGTAGGTTGAACGTGAAGTTGTCAGTGACAGGAGATAGTAGTGATGAAGTTGGCAGTAGCAATAGAAAGTAGTAGATTAAAAGTGAAGTTGGCAGTAGCAGTAGATAGCAGTGGTTTTAACGTGGACCTAGTTTACAGACCTCACATCTTCAAAATCACTACCCTGCTGATTTTTCCCTGTGACGTGGCTCATACCTTTTTTTAGTAGGTTCTTTTGTGTATTTAATGATTTGTGTATCTCTTCTGTCTGTAAGACATTTTTGTATGAATCAATCTCATTCAAGAGCAAGATATTTAGTGTAGTTTGAATTGTGGTGAAGCAAATAGGACAACGATATAAAATGCAACAAAAAACCCACTAAATGACAGTACGGTAGCAGATCTTTGTTAACAAGACATATCAAACGATCTCATGGTAACAGAGCCATGATTACAGAGCAAACCAAATGTCCGCGTGATAACAGCAACAATTTTAAACGACAAGACAAATAAGAGCTTCTTCATTGAACAAAAACAAGTGACTGCATTTGAAAACATAACTGAAAAGTTAAAACACATTATGTGAATAAGCAAACGAAAGTCAGTTAAGTTGAACAGTTGTTGGTTACAAAATAAAATTCCCATTTTAAACCCAGATAGTAATAAGGTGTTTTTATTAAAACAAAAAACACCAAAATGACCACAAGTTAACGGAGTCATGCCTATTACCGTTCCATCCATATTTTGCATATCGCTATCCTATCAAGCTACATGGATATCTTTCAAAGACATATCTAGTGAAGTTTAAAGCCAAGTATCACATTGTAAATAAGGTTCTTTCTCTTCAATATATGATTGTACAGTTTGAAATTTATAGAAAGAACGTTCACACTTGTAATCAATTATATTACATGTTGCATCTGTAGTTAGTTTAACTTGTTTAAGTTTTGTCTTTTAAGATCAAGTGCATTTTGTTAACATGACTTTAAGACCATTATGTCGTTTGCAATGTTTTAGAAGCATAATTTTGTAAACGTGTGGTCATGCATTGTGCTCTGAAGACATTGCGAACTCAATGTGTCAGTGTGATCATTCTGATGTGTTGCTGGAGCTGTACTACATGACATGTCACCAAATTAGCACGTATTGTGCTCATATTTCTTAGATTTTCATGTGAGAAAACTTGTTGTCCACATAACGTCCGAGACGTGAAGGACTATGTCGTGATTTCATAGAACACGAAATTTCAAAATAATTACTTAGAAAACAGTGGTAACAATGTATAAAGAGAAGTAGAAAGCTAAACGACTTGAAGAAGGGAATTTACTTTCATTTCATAATTAATTATTTATTTTAGTTAATATTTTTATTCAGTTAAACAACTAAGAAACGAGACGGCTCAGGGCACATCTGCAGTTTCTAATATTTCGCCTGTGGAATTCACAGTAAGGAAATACAGCTTTTAAGAAAACAACAAAAACAAAAACAAAAAAAACCCACAATTTAACAATTTGTCAAATGCTCAATGTATTGTTTTCTATTCTCTTCTGCTGATTGTCCGAGGCTGTTTGCAAAAGTCTTTTATAACAACATTCATAGCTAATCTCTCTTCAGAATTTTCGAAATGATCGAATAGTAATATCTAAAGTTTCTTTTGAATATCTAAGTTTATGTAGAAGTGTAAAGATAAAAAAAGACAAAATGCAAAGAATTTAGATAATAATTTGTTCAAACAACAAAATTCGTAAATAAGATTGCTTCATCTTGTTAAGAAATGTATGGCTTTTAGTCTTTTTAATCAAGCGTGAGTTAAGGATTCCCGTTTATATCCAAAATATTGATGTTATGATTGTGTTTGTATAACAAAATAATTCGTAGATAAGATTGCTTCATCTTGTTAAGAAATGTATGGCTTTTAGTCTTTTTAATCAAGCGTGATTTAAGGATTCCCGTTTATATCCAAAATATTGATGTTATGATTGTGTTTGTATCGGATGTTGCTATCATTTCATTGAACTATGTTTTTAACTGTATCTGTATTGTATAATAACTTGTATATTTCACAGCCATTCACGCAAGTTGACTAAGTGATAGCAAAGAACTAAAATCTCCTTAGAAAGAAACACTAGCTTTAAAGGGGAAAATGCAACTTTAAAGGAAAAAAGGAGCACCATAAACAAAGGCGTGAACACTGAGATTGAAGTGTTTATGTCTGTTCAAGATGAACCATGTAAACGGCGGCATTACGTCAAAAATATCATTCACTAAACACCGTTGTCGGAATAACAATATATGACTTAAGTGCGTCTATGAAATAAAACTGAAAACGATCATGGGGTCAATCATTCTGATAAAACATGACCTACTTTAAATAACATGATTCATAACAAAGCAAAACATAAATTGTCCACAACTTTTGATTTCATTACGAATTATATAATTAGTTGTAAAATATATGTCTTATTTTCAATGAAAAATAGAAACACAATCTGAAAAAAGACTGAAACTGGCGTTGAATCCAAAACAAACAAACAAACAAATGTCGTAATAGATACCTTGAAGTCTCTGCTTTAGTTTACATTTTACTTCCTTTTACGTCTTGATTATAATTATAAAATAATTCATATTTTCATTTGATACTCCTTTTTTCTGTCAGTCGCAAATATAAAATTAAAACACGTGTTTTGGATGCTGTGGTTAATCGAAAAGTAAAAAAAAACAACAAAACAACTGCAAAAGCGGTGTCATATATATATATAAATAGTTACCCGTTATAAATATATATAAAATAGTTACCCGTCAAATGATTTTCTTTCTTGAAGTAGATTAGCTTTGTAAACAAACTAGTCCGTTAAGAACTGGATATTAATTATAGAGAAGTAGGCACTTAAAAAGCCCATATCGGTGCACAACAACAAACATGACCTAGTGATATTTTTAAAAATACAATGTATTGTTATGTCATCATTTACTATAATGAAATTGTGCCAAGACAAATCATACAGGTATATGCATGATTTATTCACAAACTATATCCTTACTGCGCGATTTTAAAGATTTTTTAAGTTGCATATGTTTTTTTTAACTTATCACATGACTGGTTTCCCATAGGTGGCGTGATACTTTAAGTAGATAAAACAAATGAATCCTTCGATACTTAAGTTTATAAGAGGTATTTAACATAAAAAATGACTTTTCGTGTATTTATTTCAATTGTATTTATTATTCAATGCTACCAACGTCAGAAAATATGCCTTAGTGGTTTATTGACATACATCATGTTTTAGACATTTAGAGATCATGTATAAATAATAACAAAAAAATGATAATAATAATAAGAACATAGCAAGAATACGTTAGGTGCTGACATTTACCATCCTATAGAGGAATTGGTTGTTTTTCCTTGCGAGATTTTATTTAACACTCTGGCACTTGATCGGCTATTTGTGAATTGTAGTGAGCTGATACTTATGAACCCCGTACCTATAAATAAATGTCGAGTTATTTAGGCCTTAGGTGTGACACCACTATATAGATTTCAAAGTGTTGGTAACCACTGCCTTAACACTCACAAATCGTATATAATTCCAATCTTTACATAGATTATGCTACATTCACACTTCAAACATCTATACTCTGAGATCGACATTTTAATTTTAATATGATAATAAGTTGATTTTAAATGAATCAACAAAATCACAGCTTGTTTAACTCTGAAACCTAGTTTAAGTTTTACCATTAGTGCTGATACTTTCTATCTTTATCTAATCTAAGTCTAAAATTTAACGTTGAAACCAACTGCTTTGGCATTCGAATCCTACTTGTTAAACAAAATATTAACAAAATATACTGTTCTATTTCCTCGATAAACGTAAGATAAAAAGATATTTTTGCACGGGAGTTTCCCTAAGAGCATTGTGAATTATATATTGTGTACATTAATAAATTAGAGAATAGCATACATAATCGTGCAAACGCGTCACATGAAAACAAATTGATCTAGATACGAATTCATTGATATCACGAAACCAAAAGTTAAAGCCAAACGTCAACACAAATTGTCACAAGTGCAACATTTGATCAATACAGAAGTGTCTTTCAGAGGGTATTGTAGATTCTTCAAGACAGACTATCTCCCTTCCACCGCACCGGAAGCTGTAGACAATAAGATTTTTTTTGGCCTTTCATAATAAACTAAATTATAATAAGTCTGTCAGTTAAAGATAAATTGCTAATGCCTTAGTATTCTACATTCAGACATAGAAA
Organism: Cyclina sinensis; assembly: GCA_012932295.1. Lineage (NCBI taxonomy): Eukaryota > Metazoa > Mollusca > Bivalvia > Venerida > Veneridae > Cyclina > Cyclina sinensis. The sequence goes on from JAAONU010000014.1 coordinate 35,658,904, forward strand.
TTCAACCCTTTTCTTACAATTTTTGCACCTGTTGTAAAATTTAAACACAAAGTTTTGAAACTTTTAAGCACCCTACTATGTTATTTATTCATCAAAAAAGATACTTTTGCACAAATAATAACATTATGACTGTATTTGATTGGTCTTATATGCTTCAAAACCTTCAAATATCATGAAGTGGTTGCCCTTATTTAGTGAAAAAGTCACCTATTGTGATTGAGGTCAGTAGGTTAAGGGTCAGGGTCACGGTCACCTTGAATTTGAAAATGGTTTTCGCTCAGTAACTCGAAACCATTTGACAAATAGCCTTCAAATTGTGTAGGGCACTGTCCGATAAAGTAGAAGACCCCGCTTTTGTTAGTAGGTCAAAGGTCAATTAATGATCACCTTGAATTTGAAAAAAAGTTTCTGCTCAATAAGGCGAGTATTATTTGAGCCACAGCCTTCAGGCCTCATTATGTTGCTGTATTTATTGAGTGGAACACCGCTAATGTTTTTAAAGTCAGTATGTCAAAGATCAAGATAATTTTGCGAGATATTGTTGATCAACACGTCAATGAGAAATTACGTCGACGCTCTAACTGTTTTAGTTCAATGCATATTATACTTAACTTATGCTTCAATTAACCTGTGTTAGAAGAAAAAATGTTGCAAGTGATTTGTGGTAGTAAAGTGAATTTTAACGCGATACATATACGACCACTTTGAACGTCGGCTATGTGTTGATTAAATACATTGAACAGATATTTTGTTCATCCATTGCGTAACTAGTACAATTTTCTCGAAAAGGCCCTTTATCTTTCTGGTCATGAGCTGGCAAATATTTAGATTTTATTTTAGTAAATTATGTTCCTGCTTATGTTGTTTTAACCTATGACCATAGTATGGTTTCAAGTGATCCTCATGTGACAATAACTCTAGATGTTATGAATAACTAAATAACGTAAACCTACTTTTAACCGGTAATTTGTTGAGTGCACTCTCGAATGTAATTAAATAGTTAAAATTACTAATTTTAAACTGATTACCATCGCAAACAAAATGTATGCAACGACAAAACAACGAATCAGATAGACTTCCGACTCTCATTAAAACGAGAGACTTTGTATACACAAAAACCAAAGGTCAACCAAGACAGCTTTAAGCAAATTATCAGTAGGGCCATCTTCTGACTGACACAAAATAACAAATGTAATATTTCAATAAAGAGACATTTTCTGCGTTTGATCTCAAGCAACTTTGTTTTCAAAAACTTGATTATCAAAAATTGCATTGCAAGTGTTGCACCATCTTACTTAATGCACACACGTCAATGAAGAGCACATGAAATTGGTCAATCTGTTTCCGAAAATAATAAACCAATAAAAGTAGAGCAAATGCAAAACAAAGATTGCATTAAAGATTATCAGTTAAGTTGCAAATACAATTTTCAACTCATTAAAGTCCTTGATTCATCCGTCAGATAAATATATAATCATCTTGTCAAAGTCTTAAGTTGCTAACATTTTTCAAGACTCGAACATTGCCAACAAAGAAATGTAATGACGTTAGCACTATTTTGTCCTTAGGCATGACTGAACAATCTCGGTAAATGATTCTCGCTTTCAAAGCTAATTCGGGTAAAGGATATTCTTAAAAGCTGCTGTAATTTTTTTATTTAGGTTAACTTGTTTAATAAAAAGGACATTTTGCACGGATTGACATTTTTAATGTTGACCAAAACCTTGGTGTCATGCAAATCCAATGCCGTTTAAAGGGAGATAATTTTCTTTAAGTTTTCAATCGGTGCTTCTCAGTTTTCTCTCTTACATTAAGACAAACTGAAGAAATCGAGAAACAAAATCATCTAAAAACGCTTTTCAATTAATTATAACTTAAGGAAAAAGAACAATTTAATTCTGTAAAATTTTCATTAAGAAATAAAGAAAATGAGCAGACACGGAAAATCTATAAATTTCAATATGATAACTCTTGTTAAGCAAATAACAATGATATCAAAACCTAGTTAGTTTACACAATGAATCATTAAATCATGTACTAAACAAGTTGTTCATGTTCCATGAATATGACCATTCCTCCTAATTTCTCAAAGCGATCCCTATAATTAACATTTATGTCACCCAGTAGGATACAATCAGGTTTGTGGACAAATGTTGGGTTGACATTTGGGGATGCGAACAATTTCAACGAGTCTTGACCATTAATAGGGCAATAGCTCTTCATATCCGATAGCTTATTTTCGGAAACAGATTGACCAATTTTAATCAGCTTACCAAAACCCTCTCTTACCTGATGTTCGCCGTCATGAAATATGAATCGTTCCTTTGGATATTTTTTTTTCAAATCAAATGTCTTATACATTTTCAAACCATATGTATATTTTGCGATTCTGGACGTAAGATTTTATGGACAGTTATATCAACTGTTTCACCTAGAACATGAAAACAAAGTTCATTTACAGGAACCTCAAGGCAGTTAACCAAATACAGACTTTAAAAGACACAACGTGTATGAAGGGAATTATATTGTGCCATGTTTTCCAAGTATCCCAATATACTTTTAGTTGTGCACAAGTTATTGTTTATTATTAAGAATAGCCTTTTTATACCTGTGAGTCGTGATAGTTACCATCTTATACCTGAATGGATACATATATGAATCGTTAAAATGTTTAAAGTCCCATTTTTTATTGGTAACATTTTTCTTTTACTGGAAGTATTTCTATACATAGCAGTAGATAAATGAATTGCTAGTATTTTACTCGTTGAAGGTTACCCATTATTTTAGTGATACTAATTTTTACGAAAAGTTTATTTCTATAAATTTAGGGGTAAACCTTTATAGCTGATTCTCTCATAAATTGTTTGGCACCTGCATCCCATATGACAGGAACTGTTAGGACCCATCTTATTTCATGTATGTCCACACCACCACCGGCCATTCTACTGTTGCACGACTCCATCATATGATTCATCAGGTAGTTGATGGCAGAAGCAAAGATATCAATAGCTAACATTTCCTTTCCAGTGTCATCCTTTATCTTTGTTGTTCGATGGACCTCCTAAAATAATATGCAGAACTGAATCAAGATTCGTTTTACTTGAAACTACCGCGTGGCTACCGCGTAGGAAATAGGATCTTCAAGGTGAAGTAAAAAATCAGTGAACTTGTTCGTTTAAACCGTTCATTTGTTTTTGTATTCGATCATTTGATCAATAAGTCCACAAACGTTCATGACAAACCATTTTAATTAGGTGTTCGTTCAAACAGTCTAAACGACGGCACAGTACATTCGATGGGTCGAAGCACAGTTTCATTGATCTGAGAATTTATAAGGCCTTTCATGGCCTTAGCCCTGGGCCTTCACATATTCAACTTCAGTTCAATTGTAGAGAATATCCAAAGCAAACTAGCATCAACCAGTAATCAATGTTTGCTATTAAAGTCACGCATTATTCCAAAGTCAAAGGGACACAACTCTGTCATTATTAATTCGTTAAATAGATAGCTGATTTACACCTGATAAACAATTAAGTATTACAATTACGTGTAACATAGCCTTAGCTGTGATAAGGATACACAATGAGCCAAACTATGTTCATTTAAATTTCAAAAATCTGAAACTTGAAAAATAAAACTTGCCTTAGAATCATACAGAATCATCTTGAACCTTCTAAAATAGAACCAGTCTTGGTGTTCATGGTCCAGTGGCAGGTCGCTATATCGATCTTCAGCTTCGAACCCAAACGAATCAAACTGACCATTGGGTCGGAATAGTATACATGTAGAAGTCTTCAGGGAGGTGGCCACCCTAGATCCTGTGGTCCATGAGCTGGCGCTCACTCTCAAAGGGTCCTGCTCGAACTCGTGACGGAACGAAAAGGCATACCCAGAGTAGGTCGTGCCGAAATCAATAGCAGCAACGAGGAGAGCGTGCTCACTCTGTATGGTGACTCTTCTGATAAAAAAATAATGTTTTCTTTTTTTATTATAAAGAACGGAATATGACATGTTTCCTTTCTTTTGGACCAAAAAAAAAAAAAGAAATTAATCCGATCTAGTATAATTTTGCATTAAATAAATCGTAAACTGTTCATGAGAACATCAATTTCTTTGAAACGTATTTGAACTTGTGATATATTTACATCGTTCAACTTTTATAACGAAGTTAAATTACTGATCCCTGGGAGTTTGGACGGAAGCAGGAGTCCTTGAACAAACGCTTGATTTCTTGTTTTCAAGCTTTCCGTGTTACAGTCATATCATTGACATTAACAACACCATCAACACGTACACTGATAACAATTACACACTATTTTTAGCATACAACGTCGAAAAAAGCGAGTATTAAACGGTTGCTTTCTCGAATATACCCATGGAACTGAAACAATAGGTATTTCTTCTACATGTATTATGAAGACTGTTAGAGTAAACTTTCAAAATTCTATTTTATGAAACACTAAAAAAATCTTTACACTATATACAAGAGACAATGATATCAGAATCTTATAATACTTTTTAGTAATAACAGTGCAACCAAATTTAAGCTAGAGTGTGGAGAAACAATAAACACAGATTGGCGCTATCACCCCCTTCTTTTCTAATAGTTGTTCATCATTTAAAATGTCCCGACATTATTGTTTTCTCCGTATTCAAGAAATAATATATGACGTCATTTCCTCTATATTGTACGAAACATAGTTGCTGTTTATCGAAATTTGATGTAATGATAGGGTTTGAATTTATGAAAGGTCGATATGGAAGACTCTCAGACCCCCTTTGAACGAGTGAAAGGGGGAAGATAAATGGGGCTACCTAACTGGGGCCCGCGAAAAGAATAGCTGCGACAATCTGATGTAGGAATAATGTAATCTAAGTTTACTTGAGTTACTGAAATTATGCATTTATAATTTAGATACATATAAATATGTCTGAATGGCAAGGCTCTGAGGCACTTAAAATCTTAAAAGTAAAGTTCGATACCTCTTTTTCAACCCCAAAAACGACTTGTTTTAGCAGTCTCTGTTTATTCTTTTAACTTTCTGAGCCATCCTCTCGACAGAAGACATTTTAAAAAAAAATTATTGTCGATTTAGAAGATTTTATAATCAAGAAGTTAATTTTTCTGATTTGATAATTATCTTTGCCATGAAACAGAGTTATTATTAAATTACGGAAAGTTTTCCACATTGTACCAGTTTGTATAAACATTTAATTAAAACCAAAGTAGAATAGCCCTAGTGATTGTTCTTTCTAAGACATTGCTGACTTTGTTCATCAATAAAATTCTTTCTTGTATTACATAAACATTTGATCATGGAAAACATATGTCTTTGTTCTCTCTCTCTCTCTCTATCTCTCATTTTTATCATTTTTTCTTTCCTCTTTTTCATTTATTCTCCATTCACTTCAGTTAACTTCAATATTCAAGATATTTTATGTGTGTAAAGTCCATCTATAATGTCATTATTGCTCCTGTATTATTTAATTGGTCAATTAACTACAAATATTAATATCCTTTTCTCCCAACTTTGTGTAAATGTAAAATGAAGTTAATCATCTAAACCAATTAGTTTTTTTTGTCTCCTTTTTTGCAGGAACATACATATATGTCTATCTGCCATAAACTGCCAAACTTTCCAAAACTTCAGTGATATCGTTCATATTTGAATATGGATAACAAATATTTAATCTTTCTTCAAGCGTCGTGATGATCTTACTATCGTAAGAGAATCCGGTATACTATGGTGGCCGATGTCTGCCATTTCGTTCTGTCGTGTTGGCTTGTTTGCAGGGCGACAACACGACCGAACGACAAATGTTGTCGAACAGCCACACGTCAGAAGGACATTTTATCGCGTTTACACGATATTTCTGTACCCGCCATTCACACGACTTTTGCTTTTGACATTCTTCTATGTCGGGAGGGCGCCTCCAAATTGTCGAACTGTCGTGTAAGTGCATTTTACAGGATTAAAACCGCAAGAACGACAAGTCTGGGGTGCCATTCAATGGTCGCCGGTACGGCAAGTGCCGTGCTGCCGCGTTTACTGGATAACCCCCCTCCCACCACCCCCAAAAACGACAAGTTTAGGCACTAACATAACATTGAAGGGTCGCCGGTACGGCAAGTGCCGTGCTGCCGCGTTTACTGGATAAACCCCCTCCCACTACCCCCAAAAACGACAAGTTAAGGCGTTAAAATGACATTCAAAGGTCGCCGGTACAGAAAGTGTTGTGCTGACGCGTAGTTCGCGCCTTAAAGTAGCGTTTTGTTGTGTTGACGGGTCGACAACACGAAAGAGTGACAAATGAGCACGCCAATACGACGGAACGAAATGGCAGAAATCAAACAAAAAAAGTAAAGTATACACAATGTACATGCGCGTGACAGTGTATTAAGCTTCGGGCAATGAAGGTAATGACAGGCGGCTCGAATATAAGAACAAAAAGGAAAGAAGATGGGGCAGTTTAACAAAAAAAACGAGGAGGACCAAAATTAAGAGAACAAAAGCCATGTTACACATGGTTAATCCCCCTCCGGGAAGAAGCTACCTGAAGGTTGTACTTTCAAACACTCAATGTAATAATGTTTGAAGAAAATCCCACAAAAAATAGGCAAGGTAGAGTTATTGTTCTTGCAAACTGCACTTCCTACCAATGTGCTATGTCAGTGTATTAAGTTTGAAGAAAATTGCTGAAGCACTTTTGGAGTTATGTTTCGGACAAAGTTTTTCAATTAAATCTGATAAAGAGGAATAATTCTAAAAGTAGGCAAGGTAGAGTTATTATTCTTACACACTGTACCTCCTCCAAATGTGCTCTTTCAGTATATGAAGTTTGAAGAAAATCACTCAAGCACTTTTGGAGTTATGCTCCAGACAAAACTGGAACGGACGCACGGACGGACGGACAGAGACCATTTCTAATATCCCCCCCGCCTTTGGCGGGGGGAATAAGTTCAAGAATTCAAGAATTAGATATACATGTATACGCTGGGATCTGTCAGTGTATGAAATTTGAATAAAGTCCCTCAAGTAGTTTTGGAGTTATGCTCCGGACAAAATTTATCAAGTAATTCTGATGAAGGGGAATAACTCTAAAATAGGCAAGGTAGAGTTATTTTTCTTACACTGCACTTCCTACCAATGTGCTCTGTCAGTGTATGAAGTTTGAATAAAATCCCTCAAGTAGTTTTGGAGTTATGCTCCGGACAACATTGTTTCGGACGGACGAACGCACGGACGCACAGACGCACGGACGCACAGACGGACGAAGGGCATTTCTAATATCCCCTTCGCCTTTGGCGGTCGATAAAAAGGACGCATTCCAGGTCAAAATATGGGTGAGGTGTCCCGCCACACTATTCTGCTACAGATAGACATAGCAACCATGGTCGTTAAGTCTAAAACTTATGTCTTGTAAATCTTTTAGCAGGTGTAGATCAGTGGACCAGTCATAACGCGCTGGACTGGTAATCCTGGGGGTCCGAGTTTGATCCCCCATTCCTCTACTAAGACTTCTTACTGTCTTTCGGATGAGACATTTTATCAAAATGCAATGTATCAGTGCTATACCGTCAGCACGGAAAAAAATACAGGCATATCTCTGAAATGAGATGTTTTCTGACTCTATCACTATCCTCTACACCAGTTGCCGGGGTGGGTGGGGAGGGGGGCGTCGGTCAAATGGCAACCGGTACCGACGATAGATAACCTAGATACAAACTTGTAATAAACATATGCTAGATATGTCAGTGTAACCTTATATATGAAGCAGGTGTAACAAATATCAATAAAAACTTGTCGTATTTTCAACTTAACTTTTCGTTCTTGAATGTTTTGCTGGGTTTTTTTCACATAAACTCTAGTGTCGATAAACTTGGGTCCAAATATTTTATTTCTGCAACAAGGTTATAACGCATAACTTATGTTATAGCAAAAGAAAAAACACTGGTTGTATAAAAAAAAACAAATCCGAAACTAAATTTTAATGAGAACTAATTTACTTCCTGATTCTATTTCTCATTTCAATTCAATTAGTATTACCTCGGCAGATGAAATCTATTACCGAGATTGCAGTGTTAATTTTAGAAAATTTAAATCTGTACCAAGTGTAAACGAAAAAAATCAAAGCTAATTCTTGTTGATATTTTGCTTATTCACCCCTGAAATGTACATTACATGCTGAAAAAATCGATTTCAAGACGTTTTAAGATAAACATAAATTATGATAAATGTTAAGGTAAGTCAGGCTTCGAAAACATAAAAAAATCAAAACTAGTTCTTGTTGATATTTTACTTAATCATCACTGAAATGTACATTGCATGCTGTAAAAATCGAATTCAAGCCGTTTTTAAGATAAATCATGATAAATATTAAGTTTAGGCCGCTAGGCCGCCAGGCTTCGAAAAGTTAAAAAAAAAATCAAAGCTAGTTCTTGTTGATATTTTACTTAATCATCAACTGAAATGTAATTTACAAAGAGTACATGGGAGTAAATGTACAAAGAGATTCCAAGTCGTCTTTGCAGATATGCTAGAACTTTGTTAAATAATTTATTTTAAAAAATAAAAGCTAAATCATGTCGATAACTTTCTGATACACCCCTGCAATTTACATTATATGCTGTAAAAATAGATTTCAATCCGTTTTTAAGATCAACCTAAATTGTGATAAAGGCAGCCATCTTCACGCCGCTAGGGCGCTAACTTCACGCCGCCAGGCCGCTAGGCCGCTAACTTCACGCCCCCAGGCCGCTAGGTCGCCAGGCCGCTAACTTCACGCCGCTAGGCCGCCAGGCCGCTAACTTCACGCCGCTAGGCCGCTAACTTCACTCATCTGAATAATATAGCGTTTTATTGGTTTTCAAGGACATTTAATATGTTGTGTACTGTAAGTGAAGGTTTCGCCGACCTACTTAATATTTGTTAAACTGCAATAAATATCTTGATTCTGAATGGCCACTCCCATTGCTGGGACTATAAATAACGACGTTTTATCAAGGTTGAACATAAACTTAACACAATGACAAGACTGGGTTAGAATGATTTATTACCTCCCTTTAGTTGTAAATTAAATTTGTCAACAAAACTTCTTTAAAGCATAAATGTGATGCTGAAAGTTTTCTCATAAACTCTGGTGTCGATAAGCTAAGACTAATTGTTTGATTTGAAATATTTTATTTCTGCAGCAAGAAGTGACAGTGGGTGTATAAAATAACAAGAAACGAAACAGCTAAATTAATTTCATATTCTTTTTCTCAAGATAGTCTTTAAATTAATCAAAATTTCTCTTAAGTATGACTCTGGTGTTGAGCGTTTTATTCTTTATTTGCAGTGACTCAAATATCTGGATAATTTGAAGTATAAGAAGTAATAGTGTAAAGCCTCTCTGGTGTAACTAACTCGAACCCATTTTATTTACTCTTTCTGTTGAAGTGCGTTAAACACGTCTAGTGATAAAAATTCAAGTCTTTGTATATATCTCTCAAGAATGAGCCACGTAACCTTACAGGCTGTACAGCGCTGAATTAATATTTATGGTAATAAAGTATTCAAATCAGTACCCCATAGCCAAATATATCGAAAACCGGTTAGACACAAATATTTCTTTTTAGCTCAGCTCAATTTATATGATGCATTGAAACCAAACTGATATGTCACTCAAATTCCAAGGGCATAGATCTGTGTAAAAGGTTGATAATACTATGTAGCCTTAATCTAGTGATTTGTATCATTCGGCGGGGGATATCAATACAAACTTGCTTGTTACGTTTAGATGTTTTGCTAAGTCTCTTGTAACTCAATATTCAGTGGCAGAAATGAATCACATTTTATACTTAATGTGCTGATGAGACAATTACAAATAAATGAATAAATAACTTAATAAATAAATAAATAATATGCAAAGTGCTTATTCTTTCATCGATTTGCCGTGTGTGATGCTTACACGAGAACCAGATTAAATAAAGGAATGCCATATGCTTCGAATTTCCCAATTTTTTTGCTTATACACGTAAAAGGAAAACAACTAAGACAGAAGAAACGAAAGACTGTTTTATTGCGCAAAATTAAAAGTGCACAGCACTAGAAAGCATAAAACATTAAATAGATTACAAAATTATAAATTTAATTTGAAATAAAACACAAATAAGTCCACGTTTTCTTTAAAATCACAAAATTAATATTACAAGCAACCAATTTTAGTACCACTAAAATACACAGTTCTTATCACTAGGTAACAAAATATTGTAAGCTTATCACTCTTCACAAAAGACATACTTTTTATATAATAACGTATTTTCAATTGTGCAATTGATCCAGCAATGTCAAGAATGTTTTATATAATGGCCAAAATTCATTATTATGTTAGCTCTCTGTTAAAACACGCAACATTATAGAAAATAACCCCAACCCATTATATTCATGCCAAATATCTGTAAGGCGTGTAACTTCTAAAAGTAAAATCTAAGCTAGTGCTAATTAAGGTTTGCATGTCTGTCTTGTGATAGCTTCCAAGAACACAACAGTTGTGGCAATCTTATTCGAATAGTTGCATAGTATATAACTTTTATAAAGTAATATCTTAGTGCTACTTAAGGATTTCACATGCAGCTATGTCGTGTGATGGCGAAGTGCACATATGCTATCCTATTCCAATATATATCACAACAGAAAATGCACAGTATAAAAGCTATATACAATAATATATCTAAAAGCAATCAATAATTCCAATGCAAAAGCTGACTTGGATTTTAAAAAAAACTGGCTTAATCAATATTAAACAAGTACAACAACAAAAATACATGTCAATGAAAATACTCGCAAAACAGCAACAGTGCGTCGTAAGCAACCAAAACGAAAAGAAACGTACAACTTAGCTGGATGGACTTACTAGATGTGATTTATAAGGATATCATCTGTGCCTACGCTTCCGTTTACTTTCTTGAATGTAGGCAGCACTTATCATCACTGCACATGACAACTCTTCATCTAATTGTTTAGACATATCAACAAGTTTCATTGAGTAAATTAAATAAAACATTTACACAGTTCGAAATCCGGGCGATAAAATGGGTTGCATTTTATAGTGTCCCCACATTGACTACATGAGACATGAAATACCAACCATACATTATATAGAGGATATTTGTTTGTTTTTGTGGAAGATGAGAATTTATTTCATCGAGTGAACACCATATGTGATATTTTCACGAGTGGCGCATTTCGTATGAAATGTAAGAAAAAAGATTTTTTTCTATTACAAAAATGTTCTCTCCCCAGCACATGCCACTTCACCCGGCTCGTGATCTTTCCAATCTCATACTGCAAGAATCCTCAAACCTGGAATGGACACGTAGAAATAATTGAATCATGATTAATAATGTTTCTTAACCTTAACTCTTACCCACCTGAAGGCAACTGACTCTGCCTTTGCGACCAGTGCAGACCAAGTCTGCACTATTCGCCATTCAGAAAATTTCCAATAACGAATCCCATAAACAATTAATGGATCCGTCCAAATTGAAAGATAGACAAGTACATTTTAGATATTTAGCATGGTAAGGATTAAGTAGTTGAAGTACCGTCAATTTATTTTCAGCTTATAACATTTATAGTTCATTTGCTTTGAGAGATGTTTTCTATTTAGCAGATGGTTCAGTCGATTTTTATTGTGTGTGACTGCATCGTTGCTTATCTCTGTTTCATTTTGCCTAGCAAAAACTGCTGCTGTACTCTAGACAACACACTTATTTACAAACGATTGAGATTCATGTTATCTCGATTTTATTTCCTTCAAAGAAAACAAAAAAATGTTTGAGCTAGATATTCAGTTTACTGTGTAAACATCGAAATAGTCACGGTATAAAAGATTACTTACAAAGCAGCGAATGTGTGTTAAGTGCAATCTGGGTATAGTCTTCTGTGTTCTTCTGTCGGGTCATCATTTTCTTTGAAGGCATACATAGTCCTGCGACATTTATAACATTCGACCATATCATAAACATATTCATTTTTCTCTTTGATGTAATATACACCTGAAAGTTATAGAAATAGTCAAGAATTTACTACATCGATATTCTGCAGCTCCTTGGAACAAAACTAAACTACTAGTATATCATCTATTAACTTTGTAAAAAGTTCGTCTTTTTTAAAGTCAAGGTTCATTTTGATGCCATTATGTTAGCGACACCTTGAGTTTTTCAATATGTTGAAAGGATTTAGTGGTCAGGTTTATTTTCCAGCCAATTTCAACACTGCATCTTTCACATTTTTTGATGTTAAATACAATATTTTTATTTTAAATTCAGTTCCTAGAACGACATTATTTTTCAGAGATCACGAAAATCGTTCATAGTAAAAGCAGAGTAAGGTTGAAACAGTACAGTGGGAGTGAAGAAAAATAAACGCATGCGCAATAACTATACTGTTCACTAGCTGTTGTGGTCATGAAAGAGCATCGAAATGAATACGACGTATGAATGCTTAAGATGTACCTTTCTTATGCATTTTACAAAATTGGTGGTTTTAGTTAATCACGAGAGCTTTACGATTTGATATTCAATATTAGAGAAAATTTAAAAACTAGTTTACTTTAAGACTGGTTAAATTAGTTTATTCCTATTTCTATAAATAAAACCAAACAACACCCACACACACACTCACACGCGCACGCACGCATGCACACACACACGTGGGAAATCGGCTGTTGTTTGCCTCCATGTCTATTGTGTGCTGCGCCAGGACTAGAGACCAATAAAAATTATTAATAAAATTGGAACTTTTAACTGATGTTCAAAGGGGAAATGCCTTAACATTCCTTGAATCAAATGTGTCATTTCAATAGCATTTGATCGAATTACGTGAAATTAAGTGGTCTTACACATAATCAATGTAACCGGTTCCACCCGGATAAATTCGATATTCATAGTCCCACAATGAGTTGTAAACAGATTTAAAGCTATTTTACGAAGAATAAGCATAAAATTGATTCAGAGATCTAAAGAAGTTTTTTTTTGACAGACTTCTTGTTCATTAACATGAAATACAAATTATAGCGTGTGATGACCATGACTTAAGTTAAAAATATTTCGTTGAACCATAAACTGTCCTACAACATGGTAAACGTACCTAGATAAACCATGCCCGCATCTGCCATCTGCTCTGGAGAAGGTTTCTCGTGTGGCCAATCCATGGTAAGAAACGTTGCTAGCCGCAGGTTAACATCCTCGTACGGATTTATTCTAACCACTGGTTTCTCCTTTATTGATCCTGTAGGGATAAGTGCCTCCATTTTACCGAAACTTTCAGTACTTTCTTGCTCACATTTTTCAGACGGCTTGAAATGTTGTGTTTGCACCACTTCGGATGCACTGGCTGTTGCATACGATTCCACAACTTCACTGTGAACAAGCGGGCTTTTCCTTCTGTCTCGCGTTTCACTGCTATTGTTTGACGGTACCTGTGTTGTATGTCACAGATTGAATATATGACACGTGTTTGATATATTCGACCGTAAAATTGACATCTGCCCAATGTGACATATTCGGTCAGTTTTGGCAGTTTACACCGAAACGTGTATGTCACTTACGTTGTGATATGAAAGTGCATGAAACTACAAATTATCCTTTTGTTAAACTCATTCCAGGAAGAGGTTCGCAACCCACTCACCCTCGTACCCCCCGCAGAAGTCGGTCACGCAAAAATATCAAGTTTAGTCTGTGTTTAAGTATACTGCTTTGCAATAAATGTATTTTTATAGTCGCACGTGTGACTTTTATAGATCACCCCGTCATTGCATTTCGGCTCTCCACAAATAACAGTCTTGGCCTACATGGAACGGAATTCTCCCGAACACCGTTACAAGAGTTTTACCGAAAAAAAAAATATAGTGATGATTTAAAATCAATGTAGCTCCGAGAAAATGTTTCCACAGAGGATAAGCGGTCTTCGAGTTTTATGTATACGTGCACCTGTCTCACAGGGAAACAAACAGGCAGTCAATTAAATATATAAAAAGCCTAAAATTATTATTATGATGTCACCGTTTGGTGATGGTCAGCGGCATGAAAAAGAATTATAAACTCTGAATTGTAGTCAAAATGAAAATGATTTTAGTTTCTTTGAAATAACTTTTTAGAAATGATCAGTGATGCTTATATTCTAGGGATGCAAAAGGTTAACCGGTTAACCTACCGAATAATCGGTTAACCGGTAACATTTTTTCGGTGAGGTTAACCGAAAAAAAAAGTTAAAAATAAAAACTTTAAAAGTAAAAACTACAAAACAAGCGTGCTGCGCTGACAACGGTATTTATAGATTGTCATGGCGATAAACCCCAGATGCGCGTAGATCAATACAAGTGTCACGCTTATATATAAGACCCATCTCGTTTATTTGGTAATTGTCACTTTTGCCATTGTAATGATTAACAATTATATAAACAATGCGTCTCCCATTTGCAGCTGCCAGCTAAGAGTTTAATTGACACTATTGTTTGTTTCCTACTCGCTAAAAACTTAAATTGAGACAACAGGAAGATCGCCATTGATGATTTCTCAACAATTAACACGTCAAATCAAGTTTGTTTTTCGAAGCAGTTGCAATTTATGTAATGTCTTATTAATTTGTTTTTCGATAGTAAGACTTGAATGAATAATTAAATAAAAGATAAAAGTCTTCGGTGTGTTTTTTTTATTTATTAATTTTATGTAGGTAGATCTAATGCAATACATTTCATTATAAGAATGAAACATTAAAACAAAAACAGATTGAAAACGTTAATATTACCGACAACGATCGCATACATTTATTAAATAAATTTAAAGCAGTAAGAATTACGAGGGGAACGCATATGTATCTAATAAGCGATCACAATACTCTTTCGGCCCGCAGGATCCGAATAGTAAACACTATCCCATCAACTTCCGGTTTCGCTTTAAAAGTGTACATATCATAAACAGTGACTAGTAGGCACGAAATTATTTTCATTATTTATCGGTTAACCGGTAAATTTACCGGTAACAGCGTCAGGTTAACCAGTAAATGAAAAAGTTACCGTTTGCATCCCTATTATATTCATGTAACATAGTATCGTTCTTTGACATGATTCCATTTTACGTTTATGAGATTGTGATATCATTCATATTACAAAACTACAAATTAACCGAGATACTTTTGAAAACGATGGCAATCTGAATGAAGTACACGATCTAACTAATAGCAGAGCGTTATTTAGGATCTGATTTTAATCAGATTGAAAACGATGGTTATGTTTTCTTTGTTATTAACATACAATATTGTTCATTGACATAATTCTATTTTTAGGTTATATTGTGATGACGCTTGTATGGGAAGATAACCAATTAAGAGAGTGTTAATAGTTGCTTTTTTAAAGTTATGAAACGTTCATTTGTTCTCTTTAAATTATCCAAATAATTCTTATTCCGCCCCTGAGCTATAAGCAGTTATAAGTTAATCTGCTGGGCATTCATTTTAACACAACGAGATATTCAAGAAAACATTTATGGCTGAAAAAGATGAAAAGTTTTTCTACATTCAAACTACAAGGGTCATTCAAAAAGTTGGTGCGATATGAGCCCCGACATCTTCATTTGCATACATTTCCCGACCGCACTGGTTCAACACGAAAGTTATCGAATCTTTGCGACTTCTACACGACTCTTATAGGAGTCCTACACGACGATCATCTCAATTATTACACGATCCCTATCCGAACAGTTTTTTTCTCTAATGAACGGTCATTTATCAGTCTAGTGGGGGGGGGGGAATCGGAAAGTAATCTAGCACAATCGGATGGCGTTCGAACATCTCTTGAAAGATGATCATATCGATCGGTGGGCGTATTGGTACATCAATCGAGCATCGTTTTCCAATCTTTTTCCGATGAAGGCAATTTCTAAACGACAAGAGTCGATTGCTACATGATCTTTTCACGATGTCTTCACGAACAGTTGACGACGATCGCTTCTCGATTATTTTACATTTAAAAAATATCAGATTAAACGTCCGAGCGTTGCCGACCATCGTGACATTTTGCCGATCGAGCTCGATCAGTTACCGACAATTTCTCAATTTCTTGTTAACTCGACCGCAACCCGACCGCCACACGAACGCAGTCTATAACTCTTAGAACCCATAGATCGGTAACTGATTAAACCTTCGTACAAATTAAAGATATAAAACTGATCCTCTGGACAACGCTGCCGAGAGAGATAGTCCAGTTCCCGAACAATGGTTTGGGAACGATCGGGTCGACTTGGTGAGCCGTGTGAATCTGGCATTAGCAGAATCTTAATGGCATAACTGAGATATGTTAATATGATTCTCTCTCTCTCTCTCTCTCTCTCTCTCTCTCTCTCTTCTAAACTAATGCAAATATGATGTATTCGTTGAAGATTTTGTTTTTACGTCGATTTCCGATGTACCTATGAAAACCTAAGTCCAACGTGAACATCACATGTATCATAAACGTTTCATACACATGCTATTATTGATCAAATACATCACATGTGTGATTTATTCAGTCGAATATTTCACTCGTGTTATATATTCCTTCTGTGACATTTACAGCTCAACATACCTGCGCCTCGTACTTCTCGTCGTCCAATGAACTGTATGGACTACTCTCCTCAATGGCAGCGTGTGACTCGAAATCCGAGTCATTTCTTAACCTCGCACACTGGGAACTATCCAACTGTATCGTAGAATGCTGTAAAAGAGGTTGCCCTCTTGTATTTTCTGGTGAGGGTCTAAGTTCAAAGTTCTGCGTTCCCAACGCTATTTGTCTTATTGTTTCATCTTGTTGGATGTAACTTATACTTTGTCTATTGTCAGTCTCTACATGAGAATCAAGGTTGCTGTTTTTCTCCATAGCTGGTATCTCGTGGTCGGGAACGGAGGCAGCTCTGAAATAAAAATGTTATATATAGTTTCAATATAAACAAGGTGGTCCAAAGGAAAGCTATATGTCCCGCCGCCAGCATTTAGTAAAGTATAAGTAGTCTTAGAACCATGGAATTGCATTTATTGTGGCATAATGGATTGTGAGAAATCGATCGGTATTGCAATGACAATAAGATGACTTAGGTTCGGTTATAAGGAGTATTTAAAATACCATCTAAGCTGTAAACTGCACATAAATAATTGGATAATACTTGATAAATCTCTTGTTGACATTTGGTTTTGTATCTTGAACAATAAATCTATGAATATATACTTTGTAAAGTAAATATTAACCTTGAAAATGTTGATGAACTTCATTATAAATAAAGAAAAAATTTGTTAAGATTAACAATGTATATTTTAACTGTTTTTTACAAATTTTCAATGTGTGATAGTTTTTCTTCGTTCTCTTGGTTACATGTAGATGAATCTGCAATACACCCAATAGCTAAATTATATTACAAAAAGAAAAGTGTTGAAAACATGATACTGAGGACACGAAACTATAGGCTCGAACAAATGACCTTCAAGTGTGACCTTGACCTTGAACTGACATGGCTTTGCAATGCTTTCTGCACACCCACTCAATGAGTTACACATTTGACCAAACTTTTCAATCGGCTCAAATGTATTGGGGGTATTGAGCGGACACAAAATTGAAGGCTGAAATAAATTATCTTTAAATGTGACCCTGACATGAACTGACATGCGTTCTGCATATTGTCTAAATGAGTTAAACATCTGAAAAAAGTTTCATATATATATTATATATATATATATTTGTAAAACTTCCCCCACCACATATTAAACACTATCTCTGCTACATATTGAGTTAACAATTTGTCTACCTTTTCTTTCAAATAGAGCCGGGTACATACAAGAAGTGCTTGTACAGCGTGTGTAGTCATAAAGAAAAAAAATGGTATTTCAAACATAAGGAAAATGAGCGCCGGTAAGATGTTGACAGTAGCAGTAAACAGTAGCAATAGGAAATAGAAAAAATAAAATAAATGGAAAGTAAGCAGCAGCAATACGAAGCACGTGACGTTGGCATTTGCAGTAGGTGACAGAAACAGTGGGTAAAACGTAAAGATGGAAGTTGCAGTAGGTGGCAGTAACATTATGTAAAACGTGAAATTGGTATTACATGTATGTCAATTGTCAAGTCAGCAGATGCAGTAAGTGGCAGAACCAGTTTGTAAAACTTCAGTTGCAGAAAGTTGCAGTTATAGTAGCTAAAACGTGAAAATGGCAGTAGCAGTAGTTAAAACCTGAAGCTGGCAGTTGAAGTAGGTGGCAGAACAGTTGGTAAAATGGGAAGTTGGCAGTTGCAGAAGGGGACAGTAACAGTAGATTAAGCATGAAGTTGGCAATTGCAGAAAGTTGCAGCTTCAGTAGTTAAAACTGAAGTTGGCATTGCTGAAGGTTACAGTGACAGTACGTAAAACGTGAAGATAGCAGTTGCAGTAGGTTGCAGTAAGTAAGTGGCGTTGGCAGTTGAGTAGGTACATGCAGCAATAGCAGAAGGTAAAACGTGAAGATGGCAGTTGCACTAGGTGGCAGTAAAAAGTAAGTAAAACCTGAAGTTACCAGTTGCAGTGGGTGGCAGTAACAGTGTGTAAAACGTGATTTTGGCAGTTGCGATAGTTATTTTGTGTATTAAAAGTTCTGTGTATCTCTTCCGTCTGTTCGATTGTTTTTTTATATTCTAATCTTATTCAAGAGCTAGATATTTAGTAAGCTTGAATTGTGGTGTAGCAAATAGGACAATGATATGAGATGCATAAAACACAAAGCAGGAAATGACAGCATGATTGCAGATTCGTGTTTACAGGACATATTCAAACGATCGCATGGTCACAGAGCCATGATAACAGAGCAAGACAAGTGTCAGACGAGGCAAATAAGCAAGTCCTCATTGAACAAAACTAGTGACCGCATTAGAAAACATAACTGAATGTTGTAAAACCTATCATGTGAATAAGCACACGAAATTCAATTAAGTTGCACAGTTGTTACATTCTAAATGTCTCAGCTTAAATCTCTTATAGTATTTGATCTTTTTAGATAACAAACCAAAATGACGGCATGGTAGCTGAGTCATAGTTACTAACTGTTCCATACATATTTTGCCTGTCGCTATCATATCATGCATACAGATATTTCACTACTTGCTGACTATCTTTTAAAAAGTTATAGCCCAGCACTTCATTGTAAAGGAGTTTCTTTCTTTCTCTTGCAAATTTGATTTTACATTTTGGAATCTACCCAAAACAAATCATCACACCTGTAAAAGAAATCAATATAACATGTTGATTTCTGTAGAGACACCCTTTTCTTATTGTTATTCCAAATTAAGTTTAACTTACTTAAGTCGATGTTACTCCCTTGCACTTAATTCGGTTAAAATGTCAAATATAAAAACTATAAACTACACTAACAGCTGGGCACATCTACAGTCACTAAAATTTAGCCCGTGAGCTCCACAGTAAGGAAATAGAATTTTTAAGAAAAAAAAAACACAATACAATTTGCAAATGTTGTCAAAAGTTCACTGTACATAATCTACTGTTTTCTAATCTCTACTGCTGATTATCCAAAGTTGTAGCAAAAGTCTTCTAAAACAACATTCATAACTAATCATTTCTCTTCAGAATTTTCGAAACGCCCAAGTATTTAAATCTAAGCATTCTGAATCATGAAGCACTGTTCACGGAATACCAGTATATGAAAAGACGCGTCTATGAATTAACCCTTACCATGCTTAATATCTAAAATAAACTTGTCCATCTTTGTATCTGGACAGATCCATTACTGTTTATAGGGATGCTAATTGATTATTTACCGAATGAATGGCGAATAATGCAGACCATGATCAGGCTGCAAGGATGTGCTGGCTGATCATAGTCTACACTGGTAACAAAGGCAAAGTCAAATGCTTCCAGTAGAGGAAGGGTTAAACAGCAAAACGATAAATTTAAAATCATTCTGCTAAACAATTGTCCACAATATTTGATCAATACTATTTTGATTTCCTTGAAAAGTTATGTAATTAGATGTGAAATAAATATCTTATTTTCAATGACAAATAGAAACCACACAATTTAAACGTATTATATCATGCCATCTGCAACACAGTCACTTGAAGTTGGGACCTCGCCCTGCCTCCCGGCACCCCCCCCCCCCTCCTCCCGCACGAGTTTTGTAGCATAAAAATCATAAATAACAGCTACATAAAACTATTCCTACTGTTATCTGTTACAAATTTGGCCTTTTCAAAAAAGCCCAAACCCACTCTCCAACTTCAAGTGACTGTGATCTGCAAAGGAGCAGGCGTTAAACCTAAAATAAACAAACAGATGTCATAACAGTTACCTGATTTCACTTTTTACTTCCTCTTTCGTTTTGATATATAAAAATATTTAAACACATGTATTAATTTGATATTCCTTTTTTATTGTCAGTCGCAAATATAAATTTAAGACACGTCTTTCGGGTCTTGTGGTTAATCAGTAAGTGAAAACCATCTGCTCAAAATGGACGGAGGTATGTGCGAAGCCATGTGATATTTACC
Source organism: Cyclina sinensis (assembly GCA_012932295.1). Taxonomy (NCBI): domain Eukaryota; kingdom Metazoa; phylum Mollusca; class Bivalvia; order Venerida; family Veneridae; genus Cyclina; species Cyclina sinensis. The sequence goes on from JAAONU010000014.1 coordinate 35,679,445, forward strand.
GTCCAATCATCTTTCGTTACATATGTGTATAGTTTCATTACATGATTGAATATTGTATGAACAAGTAAAAACTATTGTTTAACCCATTAATGCCTAGCGTCCACAACATTATACAAAGGCAAACGATGCAGACCCAAATCAGAAGCCGCAATATATTTGCATAACGGACATTCTTCCTTAAATAGACTGAAATTGCAAATTTACACCAGAGACCCTTGTAATTGAAAATGGACTCGTCCAGCTAACAAGGATGGCATAATCCATTGGACATAAAAGGGATAAAAGAAACAACTCATTTATCCCGCCTTTCTGTTGTTGCATGCATGCATATTTGTATCTGAAACAAGAAGAGGCATGTCTTTCAAAGACCTATACTTATGTCTCCACCTGATGAGTATGCAAAGGAATTTTAAGTATTACTAAGAGGTTGTAGTGTTTAGTTTACACCCTGTCTATTTTATCAATATTCCTAATAAAAATGGTGTTTAAAATATTTGAAACTTTTTTTAAGTTGTACATGTATACGCCGAAAGAGAAAAAAACAATCTATGACTATGTGCAAGCATGTTTTTATTATTCTACATACCCTAAACATTATATAAACTATTAAAGTAATACATACTTCAACACAGTAGTATCAGTGTTACTCAACAAAATGACAAGGAGCATCCTTAACTTAGGGTAGGTACAGTTTTTTTATGCCCCCGAAGGAAGGCATATTGTTTTTGAACTGTCCGCCAGTCCGTCCGAAAACGTTGGCAATAACTTTCTTATTGGTGAGTGGATTTACTTCATACTTGGACACAACACCCCTTTGTACAAGACCTTTACACTGACCTATAATTATTTGACTTTGACCCCTGATTGACCTTCACCTTGAAGATTCAATTGTTCAAAAACTTTAACATTGCCAATAACTTCTTTATTAGTTAGTGGATTTACTTAATACTTGGACACAGCACCCCATTAAACAAGGCCTTTACACTGACCTATATTTGTTTGACCTTTACTCCTGAATGACCTTCATCTTGAAGATCCAGTTGTCCAAAAACTTTAACATTGGCCATAACTTCCTTATTAGTAAGTGTATTTGCTTCATACTTGGCCTCAACACCCATTTGGACAAGACCTTCCCGTTGACCTGTAATTATTTGACCTTGACCCTTGAATATCGAATAGTCCTGAAACTATTATTTGGCCATAATTTCCAAATTAGTAAGTTGATATACTTCATATTTAAACACAACACCACTTTGGACAAGACCATCTCACTGTCCTGTATTTATTTGACCTTTAGCCCTGAATGACCTTCACCTTGAAGTACCAGTTGGCTAGAAATTTTCACATTGCCCATAATTTCCTTATTAGTAAGTTGATTTACTTCATACTTGGATACAACCCCTTTTGGATAAGACCTTCCCATTGACCTATATTTATTTGGCCTTGACCCCTGAATGACTGGTTCTCAGATCAAATCACTACTTTCGGGGGCATTGTCATCTTACAGTGACAGTTCTTGTTTCATGCATAATATAGCTGCAACATGATTCCAGAGCACTATAAAATAGAGTCATCTCTATTTAATTTCACTCATCTTGGGATTTGGAATGGTGACACAAAGTGAGTAGGTAGGGGACAAAAAGATGGCATATAATTCAGGCACGTCGTCTTGATCTGTTCTATTATTGAATCAATATTCACGTCATTCATATTGATATTTTTCCACTAAGGCTGCAGATAAAAGGTGAAAAAACATGGACGAATCAAAAACGTTACACTCATCTGTTATAATTATTGAATAAGTACTACAAGCGACAGCTATAGTAAGTTTTTCTTGATAGTATACGTCAGACTTAGGAACATCAATTTGATTGTTATCAAATTATGATTCATAACTTAACCGGTGCTTCATTTTTGCACTTAACTAGACGACGAACAAAATTAAACGGGTATTGAGTGCTACTTAATTAAAATATCTACGTCTAAGTTCCCTTGCAAAAATCTTTTGTCATCAAATGAAGTCTAAAATATCTTCTTCATGCATAATTCTAAAGTAAATTTCCAGGAAGAAAAAAGTACATGAACATTAAAGAGATGATTTAAAACCTAACGCTATTCAGGAAAATTCAAACGTCTTCGTTTTCTTCATCAATTAGACCTCAAACATTGCATGAAATTTGTAGTCATTTTCATTCGATTTATGTACGTTATGCTTCGGAAATAGAAAAATTACCAGGGTGGTAATTAAAAACCGAGACAAGCTAAGTGCATTCGAATCCACTATTATTAGTCAAACATGGATGCTGTTTGCAAGCTTACAAAACCGAACGTGAAAACAGAAGAAAACAGTATCTGGAATTGAATCAAGCGAAGCAGAGTTACAGTAGGTTGAACGTCAATTTGACTGAAGTTCACGATCTTCCTACGGTTAGGATCCTAATAGCATAGCGATGTTTAGGGTATGATTTTTATCAGATTGGTTGAACGTGAAGTTGTCAGTGACAGTAGATAGCATTGGTGAAGTTGTCAGTAGCAGTAGAAATAGTAGATTAAAGGTGAAGTTGGCAGTAGCAGTAGATATCAGTGGTTAAATTGTTGACCTAGTTTACAGCCCTTACATCTTCAAAATCACTACCCTGCTGATTTTTTTCCCCGCTGTCGTGGCTCATACTTTTCTTTAGTAGGTTCTTTCGTGTATTTAATGATTTGTGTCTCTTCCGTCTGTAAGACATTTTTGTATGAATCAGTCGCATTCAAGAGCTAGATATTTAGTGTAGTTTGAATTGTGGTGAAGCAAATAGAACAACGATATAAGATGCAGCAAACAAAAATAGAACAACGATATAAGATACACCAAATGACAGCACGGTAGCAGATCTTGGTTAGCAAGATATATCAAACGATCTCATGGTAACAGAGCCATGATTACAGAGCAAACCAAATGTCCGCGTGATAACAACAACAATTTTAAACGACAAGACAAATAAGAGTGTCTTCATTGAACAAAACAAGTGACTGCATTTGAAAACATTACTGAAATGTTAGAACACATTATGTGAATAAGCAAACGAAAGTCAGTTAGGTTGAACATTTGTTGGTTACAAAATAAAATTCCCATTTTAAATCCCTGATAGTATTAAGGTGCTTTTATTTAAAAAAAAACACCAAAATGACCGCAAGGTAACGGAGTCATGCCTATTAACCGTTCCATGCATATTTTGCATATCGCTATCCTATCAAGCTACATTTTTTTCTGCCTGCAGATATCTTTCAAAGACATACCTAGTGAAGTTTAAAGCCAAGTATCACATTGTAAATGCGGTTCTTTCTCTTCAATATATGATTGTACAGTTTAAAATTTATAGAAAGAACGTTCACACTTGTAATCAATTATATTACATGTTGCATCTGTAGTTAGTTTAACTTGTTTAAGTTTTGTCTTTTAAGATCAAGTGCATTCTGTTAACATGACTTTAAGACCATTATGTCGTTTGCAATGTTTTAGAAGCATAATTTTGTAAACGTGTGGTCATGCATTGTGCTCTGAAGACATTGCGAACTCAATGTGTCAGTGTGATCATTCTGATGTGTTGCTGGAGCTGTACTACATGACATGTCACCAAATTAACACGTATTGTGCTCATATTTCTTAGATTTTCATGTGAGAAAACTTGTTGTCCACATAACGTCCGAGACGTGTAGGACTATGTCGTGATTTCATAGAACACGAAATTTCAAAATAATCACTCATTTCATAATAAATTGTTTATTTTAGTTAATATTGTTATTCAGTTAAACAACTAAGAAGCGAGAAGGCTCAGTGCACATCTGCAGTTTCTAATATTTCGCCTGTGGAATTCACAGTAAGGAAATAGAGCTTTTAAGAAAATAACAACAAAAAAAAAACAACAATTTAACAGTTTGTCAAATGCTCAATGTATTGTTTTCTATTCTCTTCTGCTGATTGTCCGAGGCTGTTTGCAAAAGTCTTTTATAACAACATTCATAGCTAATCTCTCTTCAGAATTTTCGAAATGATCGAATAGTAATATCTAAAGTTTCTTTTGAATATCTAAGTTTATGTAGAAGTGTAAAGATAAAACAAGACATAATGCAAAGAATTTGGATAATAAATTGTTCAAACAACAAAATAATTCGTAAATAAGATTGCCTCATCTTGTTAAGAAATGTATGGCTTTTAGTCTTTTTAATCAAGCGTGATTTAAGGATTTCCGTTTATATCCAAAATATTGATGTTATGAATGTGTTTGTATAACAAAATAATTCGTAAATAAGATTGCCTCATCTTGTTAAGAAATGTAATGCTTTTAGTCTTTTTAATCAAGCGTGATTTAAGGATTCCCGTTTATATCCAAAATATTAATGTTATGATTGTGTTTGTATCGGATGTTGCTATCATTTCATTGAACTGTGCTTTTAACTGTATCTGTATTGTATAGTAACTTGTATATTTCACAGCCAGTCACGTAAATTGTCTAAGTGATAGCAGAGAACTAAAATCTCCTTAGAAAGAAACAATAGCTGTAAAGGGGAAAATGCAACTTAAAAGGAAAAAAGGAGCACTATAAACAAAGGCGTGAACACTGAGATTGAAGTTTTTATGTCTGTTCAAGATGAACCATGTAAACGGCGGCATTACGTCAAAAAATATTTTAACGTTTTCCATTCACTAATCACTGTTGTCGGAATAACACTATATGACTTAAGTGCGTCTCTGAAATAAAACTGAAAACGATCATGGGTGTCAATCATTCTGATAAAACATATGACCTACTTTAAATAACATGACTCATAATAAAGCAAAACATAAATTGTCCAAAACTTTTGATTTCATTACGAATTATATATTTAGTTGTAAAATATATATCTTTTTTTTTCAATGACAAATAGAAACATAATCGGAAAAATGACTGAAATTGGCGTTGAATCCAAAACAAACAAACAAACAAATGTCGTAACAGATGCCTTGAAGTCTCTGCCTAAGTTTACATTTTACTTCCTTTTACGTTTTAAATATAATTATAAAACCATATTTAAACACATAAATTCATTTGATACTCCTTTTTTTTCTGTCAGTCGCAAACATAAAGTTAAAACACGTGTTTTGGATACTGTGGTTAATCGAAAAGTAAAAAAAAATGCAAAAACAGTGAGTCATGTGATAGTTACCGTCCAATCATCTTTCTTGAAATATGTGGTTAAATATATCATTGTATGAACAGTTATAAGTATTATGTTCAAGGTTAGCTTTGTGAATAAGCTAGACACGTTCCGTTAAGAACTTGATATTCAACTTGACCTAGCTTCATTTTTAAAAGTACACTGTTACAGTATTGTTATGTCATCATTTACTATAATGAAATTGTGCCAAGACAAAAAGTACCAAAAAAATACAAATCATACAAGTATATGCATGATTTAAGTACATACTTTATCCTTACTGTGCAATTAAAATTTGTTGAGTTGCATATGCTTTTTTTAACTCCCCTCATGACTGATTTACCATAGGTGGCGTGATACTTTAAAGTAGATAAACACAATGAATCCTTCGATACTTAAGTTTATAGGAGGTATTTAACATAAAAAGGACTTTTCGTGTATTTATTTCAATTGCATTGATTTCTCAAGGCTACCCACGTCAACAAATATATCTTAGTGGTTTATTAACATATTACATCATACTTTCCTCTTTGAAAGGAAAGTGTCATTTTGGCGTTATTTAATACAGACCATAATTGACAATACAATATCAAATGATTAATGTATAAACTTCTGACACGAAGAAAATACTTGACACAAAGGAGTGCAAAGTCTTGGCACCGTTTGGTTTAATTTGCGTCACGATTACTTAAATTAATCTCAGCGTATTCATTACCAGCACTTTGCTCTTTCATAACATTTTACGCGACATTTGCTAAATATGGTGCTTCCTTGACTATTTAAATTTAAAAAGAAACACTTTTCGAATATAAACATTGGAATGGTTTACATTTGAGCATAAGCAGACGGGTACCTCATGATTCATAGTTACGTAAGCATTTTAACACAAATGTAAAGAATGAAAATAGACATGTGTTTTGTCTTTTATTGAACGACTTACGCAGGGCAAATGCGTGTGTTAATGGTAAAAACATTAAAATATTTAATGATAAGAACAATATAAAAAATTCAATACTATTAATAATTGTGATCAGCACCTCTATTGTTTTAGACATTTAGAAATCACGTATAAATAATAACAAATAATAATAATACGTACATAGCAAAAATACGTTAGGAGCTGACATTTACCATCTCATCGGGTAGACGATAGGGCAGGACATGGTATAGAGGAATTGGTTGTTTTGCCTTGCAAGATTTTTTACACCCTGGCACTTGATCGGCTATTTTTGAATTGTAGTGAGATGATACCTATGAACCCCGTAGCTATAAATAAATGTTGAGTTATTTAGGCCTTGGGTGTGACACCACTATATAGATTTCAAAGTGTTGGCAATCACTGCCTTAACACTCACAAATCGTATATAATTCTAATCTTTACATAGATTATGCTACATTCACACTTCAAACATCAATACTCTTAGATCGACATTTTAATTTTTATATGATAATAAGTTGATTTTAAAGGAATCAACAAAATCACAGCTTGTTTAACTCTGAAACCTAGTTTAAGTTTTATCATTAGTTCTGATACTTTCTATCTTTATCTAATCTAAGTCTAAAATTTAACTTTGAAACCAACTGCTTTGGCATTCGAATCCTACTTGTTAAACAAAATATTAACAAAATATACTGTTCTATTTCCTCGATAAACGTAAGATAAAAAGATATTTTTGCACGGGAGTTTCCCTAAGAGCATTGTTAATTATATATTGTGTGAATTAATAAATTCGAGAATAGCATACAGAATCGTGCAAACGCGTCACATTAAAACAAATTGATCTAGATACGAATTCATTGATATCACGAAACCAAAAGTTAAAGCCAAACGTCAACACAAATTGTCACAAGTGCAACATTTGATCTATACTGAAGTGTCTTTCAGAGGGTATTGTAGATTTTTCAAGACAGACTATCTCCATTCCACCGCACCGGAAGCTGTAGACAATAAGATTTTTTTATCCTTTCATAATAAACTAAATTACAATAAGTCTGTCAGTTAAAGATAAATTCCTAATGCCTTAGTATTCTACATTCAGACATAGAAATTCAACCCTTTTCTTACAATTTTTGCACCTGTTGTGAAATTTAAACACAAAGTTTTGAGACTTTTAAGCACCCTACTATGTTATTTATTCATCAAAAAAGATACTTTTGCACAAATAATAACATTATGACTGTATTTGATTGGTCTTATATGCTTCAAAGCCTTCAAATATCATGAAGTGGTTGCCCTTATTTAGTGAAAAAGTCACCTATTGTGATTGAGGTCAGTAGGTTAAGGGTCAGGGTCACGGTCACCTTGAATTTGAAAATGGTTTTCGCTCAGTAACTCGAAACCAGTTGACCAATAGCCTTCAAATTGTGTAGGGCACTGTCCGATAAAGTAGAAGACCCCGCTTTTGTTAGTAGGTCAAAGGTCAATTAATGATCACCTTGAATTTGAATTTGAAAAAAAGTTTCTGCTCAATAAGGCGAGTATTATTTGAGCCACAGCCTTCAGGCCTCATTATGTTGCTGTATTTATTGAGTGGAACACCGCTAATGTTTTTAAAGTCAGTATGTCAAAGATCAAGATAATTTTGCGAGATATTGTTGATCAACACGTCAATGAGAAATTACGTCGACGCTCTAACTGTTTTAGTTCAATGCATATTATACTGAACTTATACTTCAAATAACCTGTGTTAGAAGAAAAAATGTTGCAAGTGATTTGTGGTAGTAAAGTGAATTTTAACGCGATACATATACGACCACTTTGAACGTCGACTATGTGTTGATTAAATACATTGAACAGATATTTTGTTCATCCATTGCGTAACTAGTACAATTTTCTCCAAAAGGCCCTTTATCTTTCTGGTCATGAGCTCGCAAATATTTAGATTTTATTTTAGTAAATTATGTTCCTGCTTATGTTGTTTTAACCTATGACCATAGTATGGTTTCAAGTGATCCTCATGTGACAATAACTCTAGATGTTATGAATAACTAAATAACATAAACCTACTTTTAACCGGTAATTTGTTGAGTGCACTCTCGAATGTAATTAAATAGTTAAAATTACTAATTTTAAACTGATTACCATCGCAAACAAAATGTATGCAACGACAAAACAACGAATCAGATAGACTTCCGACTCTCATTAAAACGAGAGACTTTGTATACACAAAAACCAAAGGTCAACCAACACAGCTTTACGCAAATTATCAGTACGGCCATCTTCTGACTGACACAAAATAACAAATGTAATATTTCAATAAAGAGACATTTTCTGCGTTTGATCTCAAGCAACTTTGTTTTCAAACACTTGATTTTTAAAAATTGCATTGCAAGTGTTGCACCATCTTACTTAATGCACACACGTCAATGAAGAGCACATGAAATTGGTCAATCTGTTTCCGAAAATAATAAACCAATAAAAGTAGAGCAAATGCAAAACAAAGATTGCATTAAAGATTATCAGTTTAGTTGTAAATACAATTTTCAACTCTTTAAAGTCCTTGATTCATCCGTCAGATAAATATATAATCATCTTGTCAAAGTCTTAAGTTGCTAACATTTTTCAAGACTCGAACATTGTCAACAAAGAAATGTAATGACGTAAGCACTATTTTGTCCTTAGGCATGACTGAACAATCTCGGTAAATGATTCTCGCTTTCAAAGCTAATTCCGGATATTCTTAAAAGCTGCTGTAATTTTTTTATTTAGGTTAACTTGTTTAATAAAAAGGACATTTTGCACGGATTGACATTTTTAATGTTGGCCAAAACCTTGGTGTCATGCAAATCCAATGCCGTTTAAAGGGAGATAATTTTCTTTAAGTTTTCAATCGGTGATTCTCAGTTTTCTCTCTTACATTAAGACAAACTGAAGAAATCGAGAAACAAAATCATCTAAAAACGCTTTTCAATTAATTCTAACTTAAGGAAAAAGAACAATATAATTCTGTAAAATTTTCATTAAGAAATAAAGAAAATGAGCAGACACCGAAAATCTATAAATTTCAATATGATAACTATTGTTAAGCAAATAACAATGATATCAAAACCTAGTTAGTTTAGACAATGAATCATTAAATCGTGTACTAAACAAGTTGTTCATGTTCCATGAATATGACCATTCCTTCTAGTTCAGTAAGATCTTCTTCTTCTGTAATTAGATATTTTAGTGCTGTTTCGTTTGCATTGTCAATTTCTACGTCTAAAGAACAAGACTGCGCCATTATCAGTCATTGTATCTAACAGCAATGTATTAATACAGCTTCAAAGTAAATCGAGACAAAAGTTTACATATCAACCTGTTACCCACTGATTAAATCGGGTTCTCAATATATGACTGATATTTTACAGCGTAGACTGAATTCATTTAAATAGACACACACAAAATGTTTCAATTTTACGAACACTGTGAGGAGCTTATTTATTTATGAAGAAAACTGCCTTAACAAGTCAAATTTACTTTGAGTTCCTATACACATGGTCAAGGCAGTTGAATTGTGCCCTCGTCTGTGTGCCTGTAGTACCATGCACCGATCTCACTTCAAAAACAGTTCCTCCTAAAACGAGACCTGTAGATGCACTTCCTAATTTCTCAAAGCGATCCCTATAATCAACATTTATGTCATCCAGTAGAATGCAATCAGGTTTGTGGACAAATGTTGGGTTGCCATTTGGGGATGCGAACAATTTCAACGAGTCATGACCATTAATAGGGCAATAGCTCTTCATATCCGATAGCTTATTTTCGGAAACAGATTGACCAATTTCAATCAGCTTACCAAAACCATCTCTTACCTGATGTTCGCCGTCATGAAATATGAATCGTTCCTTTGGATATTTTTTTTCAAATCAAATGTCTTATACATTTTCAAACCATATGTATATTTTGCGATTCTGGACGTAAGATTTTATGGACAGTTATATCAACTGTTTCACCTAGAACATGAAAACAAAGTTCATCTTTTACAGGAACTTCAAGGCAGTTAATAAAATACACTCTTTGAAAGACACAACGTGTATGAAGGGAATTATATTGTGCCATGTTTTTCCAAGTATCCCAATATACTTTTGTGCACAAGTTATTGTTTATTATTAAGAATAGCCTTTTTATACCTGTGAGTCGTGATAGTTACCATCTTATACCTACATGGATACATTTATGAATCGTTAAAATATTTTAAGTCCCATTTTTTATTGGTAACATTTTTCTTTTACTGGAAGTATTTCTATACATAGCAGTAGATAAATGAATTGCTAGTATTTTACTCGTTGAAGGTTACCCATTATTTTAGTGATACTAATTTTTAAGAAAAGTTTATTTCTATACATTTAGGGGTAAACCTTTATAGCTGCATCTCTCATAAATTGTTTGGCACCTTCATCCCATATGACAGGAATTGTTAGGACCCATCTTATTTCATGTTTGTCCACACCACAACCGGCCATTCTACTGTTGCACGACTCCATCATATGATTCATCAGGTAGTGGATGGCAGAAGCAAAGATATCCATAGCGAACATTTCTTTTCCAGTGTCATCTTTTATCTTCGTTGTTCGATGGACCTCCTGAAATAATGTGCAGAATTGAATCAAGAATCGTTTTACTTGACGTTTAAACTATCTGGCTACCGCGTAGAAAATAAGATCTTCAAGGTGGAGTAAAAAATCAGTGAACTTGTTCGTTTAAATCGTGCATTTTTTCTCTTGGGTGTACGTTCAACTAGTCGAAACGACGGCACAGTACATTCGACTTAGTCGAAGCACTATTTCATTTATCTGAGAATTTATAACTCCAAGGGACACGACATTATTACGTCGTAAACATAGTTCACCAAGTTAAAATGGTTTTATCAATTTATTGTAAGTTGTTTTGTTTTATGCTGTTTAATTCGAACACACTGCCTTATGTTTACTAGGTTCTTATGCTGTTTTAAAATTCATGCTTTCATGTATTTTTGTCTGGTTGCTATTTTCGTGATATGTATTTTTATGTTTTTAATTAAATAGTTTCTGTAAAGCACTATTGAACATGTTTTAAGCATGAATAAGAGTGCTATATAAATTTGGCATAATAATAAATAATAATGATAAAATATGTAGATAATCAACAGTCCCTAGCTGTGATAACACAAATGAGCCAAACTATGTTAATTTAAATTCTAAAAATCTGAAACTTGAAAAAATAAGACTTGCCTTAGGATCATACAGAATCATCTTGAACCTTCTAAAATAGAACCAGTCTTGGTGCTCATTGTCCAGTTCCAGGTCGCTATATCGATCTTCAGCTTCGAACTCACGAATAAAACTGTCCATTTGGTCGGAAAAGTATACATGAAGAAGTTTTCAGGGAGGTGGACGCCCTAGATCCTGTGGACCATGAGCTTGCACACACTCGGAAAGGGTCCTGCTCGAACTCGCGACTGAACGAAAAGGCATATTAAGAGTAGGTCGTGCCGAAATCAATTAAAGCAGCTAGTGGAGAGCGTGCTCACTCAGCATGGTGATTTTTTTTCTGCTAAAAATAACGTTTTCTAAAAAATAAATATTGCCGATATTTGACATTGATTTAAGAGTAATATATCTATAGACTGCTGTAGTAGTGCTTTGACCAAATTTCTTGTTGATACGAGTACAGGTCTTTTAGAGATCCGGCTGAGGACTTCAGCACTTTATGCTACCACTGGTGCAGTCATATTATTTTAGACATGCAGGCAACAAAGTAATCATTAATTTGTCATGAAATGTAGTAGTTCTTACAATTTTGTTCTGGGTTCAGACCTTGCGTGCTAGAACTACTTCAACGTAGTTTGTACCGGTAGAGCATTCAAATGGTGTCAAATATCAAAGTTACGTAATAAAAATGAACGACGGAAAACTACGATAATCTGACATAAAATTTCATCCTGGATGTATGCTATAAAGACGCCGTTCATAAGAGGATGAGGTATCAGACAGAAGTGAAAAATAAAAGAAACAGAAATATGATGAGAAAATATCAATTTTGTTAAATATCTAAGTCAATTTGAAATCGCTTAGAAGAACCAATTGATTGAAACAGTATCGTCAAGGACAAAATAATGCACCTGGTATGTCTGTAAGTAACGTCCGCTCAAAGCAAGATTTGTAAGAGTGAGATGCAACAGAACCTAAGCTGAATGTCTCTAATCAATTTACTTACCTGTATTATTTTCAATCTTTTCTTTTCACTCGATAGTTTTCACATAAACTCTGGTACTGAGTACTGCTATTTATTGACAAATTCAAACTTTTTACTTTAAAAACAAACACAAACAACTAATCTAATAACAAGAAGGTGAAATAACTTGTATAAAGAAACAAAGGCAATCCTGAAGATACATACTGAATCCAGTTCAAATTTCTTTTGCACGTTTCTCGATTGTCCAACTCTTTGTGAGTTTAAACTATGAGGAAAGTAACTGCACATTTAACTATGTGTTTTTAACAATAAACTTGCACATTGCCTACGTGGGGCCATATTAAGAATATATTAGGCCTTGTGTGCCCATTCTTTTTTATTCTCATTTTATTTCTATTTATTTAATATTTATTTATTTTGTACATTTCTTCAAAAGAATACACATGCAAAAATTACATTTTTATTATAATCACGTACTGTCTGTAGTTATACTAATAACTTTAACATTAGCAACGAAGAACAATCCTCATTTCATTCTATTCATACAGTATATTTACAGGTGTACATAACAACTTTAATATACTATTTAAGCTTGTAAGACCTATAATGTTTTTATTTCTGGATGAAATAATCAAAGCTACAATTACCATGGCCAGTCCCGCATTTGCAACACAGCAAGACAGGACTGCAGAAATCACACTATATAATAGCTATACCGTTAACGATTTGTTTCTTCTGTAAACTAAAATAACACAAAAGATCATCATAAACAATAATAATAACTGTAAAAAGACTACAAGTTTATTCAGAGAGAAAAACGTCCAAAGCAACAATAATGCACACGTCCCAGTTAAACAATAAAGTAGAAAATGTGCTCAGAGGACACGTGTTCCCCCAGGGAGATTGTGTCAGTTCCCAAGGCAATGGATAGGGTGTGGGTTGTCAAGATTCTGCAAACTTAACTGAAAACCCCTAGGTGCTTTATTCACTAAACCAAGGGCTAAAACTCTGTTCTCTATTGAAGGTTTAAGACGAAAAGCCCCAGCTGCGCAACGCCATTTGCAATTCTATATCCCTGTGAAGTTTTATAACTGTAAGTCTAATAGTGTTGGCTGAGCGCACGACACAAACATTTTGATAGTTATTTTGATTATTTGGGGGTCAAAACTCTGCTCTCCCTGGAAGGATGAAGACGAGAAAACCAGGTGCGCAACTGAACTGGCTGATCTAGACCCTAAGTGTAAAAGTAGAGGCTCGACGTGCGACGCAAACTTTCGGACAGACAAACAAACGGACAAGAGCAAATCTTGTAAAAGTGATTGCTGAATGCGCGACGCAAACTTTCGAACAGACAAACAAACGGACAAGAGCAAATCTAAGTGCCTATCTAAAAGGGGCACAAAAAAGACAACAAAAGCAGAACTAAACAAATGATTGCAGAATATCGTGTTAAATGATTAGGTTTTAAAAAACTTTTATGATACCAAGTAACCATAAATAACTCAGCTGTGTATGTAAATTATATATTAAAATCCCTTTAATCCTTTAGTTTACAAAATATTCTGCAACCTGTACGTTTTTCATTTGTCAGTCCGTGTAACTATATTCTTAGCGGACAATGTTTAATAATTCTATTTTGGTAAAAATAAGTGTTCATCAGACAATTCAGATTCTTCCCGGATTGATTTGAGTTCTTTAAAAACATAAAGAATATGTTTGGATACGACCTGACGACATTTAGTGTCTACAGTCGGTAAGAGTTATTAAACAGTTCAACCACAAGTCTGTAGATTTGTCTAAGTACAGTCCGGGTAGAATTTGTTATGTTCCACTTTTGGGTCATCATTCCTGGTGAACGCATACAAAGTTCCACCGCATTTATAACATTTAACCATGTCGTACCTACCTGAAATTGAGAGGAAATGCTGTGATTGAGAAGAAATGGCAAGTTTAAAACTCCTGTAACGCTTATTTTGTATGATCTAAACTAAACTATATCTTCAAAATCGCCATTAATACAACCAGAATTGTCTGTCCCACAACACCGTATATTTCCGTATACTAGAACAGGGTATGGTCATTTACACTTAATATAGCACATCTAGGCGTGTAATCTGATATAATTTATTGCTCGCACTTGCTGTAAAATTTTAATTACAATCACCGAGTTCGAGACTCTGATTTCTATTTATTGTAATCTGTTAGACATTTGGCGCGTCGTGAATGTCAATGAGTATAACTTGTAAAATAAGTAACAAAAATCGGAATTTTTCTATCTAAAAATAGCATAAAGCTGTATAGTTCGGCCGGCTTGCATTCCATGAGGGACGAACGACAACTCTGCATGGATATCAATAGAAAATAAACAAATAATAAAATCAAAATAATGAGTTTGATACATAAATTCCAGTTTTACATTTTACAGAACGTTTTTTTTATTGAAGCTAGATTACTAGTACAAAGAATATCACACCATTTAAAGCAGATAGACATACATATAGACATACATTACAGTTTAAATGAAAGTAAAACTTTTGGCGATTGTATAATATAATTATGTCGAAACATTCTGTTCTGTACTTTAAAGATAACATGGTAAAAGTTACCTTGATAAATCATGCCTGCTTCTGCCATTTGTTCTGCTGAAGGTCTCTCGTGCGGCCATTTTTTATCTCCAAGAAAAGTTTTTAGTCGCTCGTCATAATCCTCGTATTTACTCATTCTGACCACTGGCCTCTCATTTAATGATCCGGTCGGGATGATTGTCTCTATTTTCCCAAAGCCGTCATTACTTTCTTGCATATATGTACCAAATGACCTGTTATTTTGTTGTGTTTGCACCACGTCGGGTGCAGATGCTGCTGCATGAGATTCCACATCTTCCTTATTAGCAGACGGATTTTCCCTTTTATTTCGACTTTCACTACTCCTGTTTGACGGTACTTGCGCCTCGTATTTCTCGAATTGCTGGGAACTGTATGGACTACTCTCCTCCTTCCCCGAGTCTGACCCAGAATCCGAGTCTGTCCCTGCACATTGGTAAAAATAGTCTCCTTGTATTGCAGAAAGCTTTAATTGGTGTTGCTCTCTGGGAACTTCTGGTGTGCGTTTTTGTTCAAATGTCCTCTTTCCCACCGCTATTTGTCTTTCTTGGGCGTTAAAAGTAGTTTCATATTGTTGATTATAGATAATACTTTGTCTATTGTCTGTCTCCACTATTGAATCTAGATCATAATTTCTCTCCATTGCTGCTATCTCGGGTTCGGGACGGAGACAGTTCTGAAATAAAAATACAAGGTGCAATTATAATAGTAATTAGGGCCGGAATTATATTCGAATATTCGAAACACTCCCAAATATTCGAACATTGAAAAACGAATATTTGAAAAAAGGAAATGTTTTGATTCTTTCTTTTTTTTACTTTCAAATTTCAAAGATCTTAAATTAAACCCTTGACCTTCACTTGACCAGGTGTTCATATGTTTGTATAACGCGTGTCAATGATTATCGCCAATTAACTATGAAAAGTTTGGGGTATATAAGGGCACACGTTTCACAGTTTGTCATTTACCTGTTTAACAGTTTATAATGTAAATTTTTCCGACTTTAATTATCTTACTTTATTGTTTTTTGTTGTTTTTTTTTTTTTTTTTTTTTTATTTATTTATTTTTTTGTGCTTAAATCGTTAATCTTTCCGGTCAATCGATAATTGTCTTAATTTTTGTGAAGAAGAATAAATCGGCACGTATAATCATGTTAGAACAATCGAACAATCGATATTCATAACTCTAAAATTAACTCTATTTCACCCAGTGGAAATTTAAAGCTCTACTCGGAACCAATAACTTTTTGCAAACATTGTGTACAGATTTTTTTTAAACGGATGATTTTGGACGTATCTACTCTGTTGAAAAAATCAAAAGTCAATATATCGCAATGTTGTCCCGTGTTTGGAATTACTTTTCACGTTCTATTGATTAGTCTAAAGCTACTTGCGATCTATGCAAGAAAGAGTTTGAGTATAAAAGGACTACTTTTAACCTACTAAATCATCTCAATTCACAACATCCAACATCTAACAAAGGTAAGAACAAAGGTAAGAATAAGATGCTCATTTCACGTTCACGGCGTTATGAAAGCATGGGAAATGTCTACTCCGTCTGAAGATATTTATTCCGTAGAAATTAGACTCCCTGTGATATTAACTGCGATATAGATAATTTTTTCTTAAGAATGTTTTATACATATATCGATTTACAATCAATAAAACAAAAAATTGACATAGTAATAAAGGTCTTCTTAATAGTCGATTATTCCAAGCATATTAAAGTAGTATAGTATTCGACCTAATAAATTTCGGATACTACGTAAAAGAGAAATATTGGAACCAATTTTGTAAAAACAAATATTCGAATATATTCGAACATGAAAAACTAACAAAACGAATATTCGAACATCAAATTCCTTATTCTTATTCGTAGGCAACAATCCTATGATTTTTAAGGTTCTGGGTTAAATTGTTCTCTAGTTATTTAAAATGTGAAGTTAGCAGAATCGGTAGGTAACACGTTAAGATGGCAGTAGAAGTAAATGGAAGTAGTAATAGTCCAAATAATGTACACGAGTCGACATATTCTGTACTTGTTTATGGGTCAACATCTGCTCCGCAAAATGTGAGCAGAAGCAGTACCAGTAGGTAATTCGTAAATTTGTCAGTACCAGTAGCTGGCAGAAGCATCAGGTAAAACAAAAATAAAGCAGAAGCAGCACCTAGCAGTAGCATTAGTAAAAACGTGAAGTTAGTAGTAGCAGTACATAGCTGTAGCAGTAGTTAAACGCGACGTTAACAGACGAAGAAACTGAGAGAGCATTAGGTTAGACGTGAAGTTGCCATCAACGGTACACAGCAGAGGGTAAAACGTAAAGGTGAAGTATCAGTATTAGTGGATAGAATAAGTAGGTAAAATGTGAAGATGCCTGTAGCAGTAGATAGCAGTTGATTAAACGTAGACAGAAGTGGGTAAACCGTAAAGATGCCAGTAGCAGTAGACATCAATGGGTAAAACATAAAGATACCTGGAGCAGTAGACATCAGTGGGTAAAACATTAGGACGCCAGTAGCAGTAGACAGTAGTGGGTAAAAAGTGAAGTTGCCTGTAGCAGTTAACATCAGTGAGTAAAACGTAAAGATGCCAGTAGCAGTTGACATCAGTGTGTAAAACATAAAGATACCAGGAGCAGTAGACATCAGTGGGTAAAACATTAGGACGCCAGTAGCAGTAGACAGCCATGGGTTAAAAGTGAAGTTGCCTGTAGCAGTAGACATCAGTGGGTAAAACGTAAAGATACATATAGCAGTAGAAAACAGTGGGTAAAACATTAGGACGCCAGTAGCAGTAGACAGCCATGGGTTAAAAGTGAAGTTGCCTGTAGCAGTAGACATCAGTGGGTAAAACGTAAAGATACCTATAGCAGTAGAAAGCAGTGGGTAAAACATGAAGATGCCAGTAGCAGTAGACAGCAGTGAGTAAAACGTGAAGTTACGTGTAACAGTAGACATCAGTGGGTAAATCGTAAGGCTGCCTGTAGCAGTAGACAGTAGTGGGCAAAAAGTGAAGTTGCGTGTAACAGAAGTCATCAGTGGGTAAAACTTGAAGTTGCCTGTAGCAGTAGACAGCATTGTTAAAACATGAAGTTGCCTGTTATAGTAGACAGCAGTGAGTAAAACGTGAAGACGCTTGTAGCAGTAGAGAGCTGTGGGTAAAACGTGAAGAAGCCAGTTGCAGTAGACATTATTGGGTAAAACGTGAAGTTGCCTGTAGCAGTAAACAGCAGTGAGTAAAACATGAAGATGCTAGTAGCAGTAGACATCAGTGGGTAAAACGTGAAGTAGAGTGTGTGCCGAAACAGTATCAGTCTCTGATGAAAAAGTCGGTGTATAAGCACTAGTACTATTAAGCTCTTTAGTTTGAATATTAGTATAGCGTATCTGTCTTACTATAATTACATCAGAGCACATCATCAACAAAACAAAACAAGTGTCCGCATTGGAAAACATAGTTGAGGTTTTAGAATGTGAATAAGCAC
Organism: Cyclina sinensis; assembly: GCA_012932295.1. Taxonomy (NCBI): domain Eukaryota; kingdom Metazoa; phylum Mollusca; class Bivalvia; order Venerida; family Veneridae; genus Cyclina; species Cyclina sinensis. Next base: position 35,697,870 of record JAAONU010000014.1, read on the forward strand.
ATGGAATGCAATTATCCTGGCCAGTTGGTTATAAACTAAAATTCCCAGTTAAAATCCCTTAAATTAATAAGGTTTTATTTAGAAAAACAAAAGAAAATGACCGCATGGTAACAGAGTCACTCCTCTAGTTACTGACCATTTTTAATTTCATAATTATGAAGTGAAGGTTACAGCCTAGTATCACATTATAAAGGCCTCCATTTCTTCCTCTATTTTGATCGTACATTCTTAAATTTATAAAGATTTCGATCACACCCGTGAAAAAGATAATGTAACATGATTACATCTGTAGAAACATACTTTCTGCTTGTTTTTCAAGTTCTTGTTTGACTTGTTTAAGTCGCGTCTTTTAAGAAACAGTGCTGTTAATATGACTCTGGAACCATTCTGTCGTTTGCAGTGTTAAAGAAGCATAATTTGGAAACTTATGGCCATGCATTGTGCCCGTATAATTATTTTGATGTGTTGCTGGATCTGTACTACAGGACATGACTGTCAACAAATTAGCACATTTGTAGAAATGTAAACTGGGAAGTAGAAAGTTAATCGGCATGAAGAAAGGAATTTTTTTTTTCCATTTTATAAATTCAGTTTGATTAATATTTTCTATTCAATCAACAGCTAAAGAAGAAGCCGAGAAGGTTTAGCGCCTAATTTTAAAACAAAAAGTCCACTGTAGTGCATTGTTATCAAATCTCTACTGCTGGTTGTCAGATTTTGTAGCAAAAGTTTTTTAAAACAACATTCACAGCTGATCATTTCTCTTCAGAATTTTCTAAATGCTAAAATAAATAAATCTAAAGTTTATTTTGGATATCTTTGTTTATGTACGTAGACAGAAAAAGAAAAGACAAAATGCAATAAGTCTGGATAATGTATTGTTCAAGCAGCATATAAATTCGTAAATAAGATTGCTTCGTTAATCAAACGTAGCTTAGGGATTTTTTAGTTTTTCCCATTAATATTCAAAAGATTGATGTTATTATTGTATTTATATAGGAAGTTGCTTTCATTTCTTTGAACTGTGCTTCTTTACTCTATCTGTATTGTATAATAAAGTGTATTTCACAGTCATTTAAGTAACTTTGACTACGGAAGTTGTCTAAGTGATAGCAGAGAGCTGCTCATGACAGAGGACTAAAGTGCTAAAAAGACAAAATAGCTTAAAAAGGGGAAAATGCAAGTGAAAAAGAGCAGTCTAAACAAAGGTGTGAACATTTAAACTGAAGGGTGTGTTAAAAATGGACCATGTACACGGCGTTACAGTATCAGAAAAAAACATTTTTTTTATCCTGATGAAACAGTCCGGAAACCACAGTTTGGCGTCTGCCCGCGCCCCCCTTCCCCCGCCCAAAGACAAACTGAATTCTAATAAACAGTTGTTTTTTTTTAACCCTGGTAAATGAAACAATCCGAAAAATATCTTCCTGAACGAGCTTATTATTTCATTCAACGTAGAAATTATCGTTGAAATATGTATTTGAAACATGAAGCGGTTTTTTTCATAGAGAAATAATCATGTCCTCTCTATGGAGGGGGATCACTGCCAAAATTATTCATCAGCGGTGATACTACTCCATACCCATCCACCCCACGAGGTTATGCAAAGAAATTTTAAGTAAGACGTTTGAGTGTTAAATTATAGTTATTTTACCTGCAGCCTGTCCCTAATATCAATATTCCAAATAAAGAAAGTGATTAAAATACAGCTAAAAATTTAGATACTGGGCTATGTATGTTCCATTATTCCACAAACCCTAGACTGTTTTTTTTTCAAGTTATGGAGCAGACAAGAGAATGTGACAAAGCCATAGACAAATAAAAAATAAAACATAAGTTATAATTCTTGAATAAGTACTACTAGAAATATGTATAATAAGTACTTCTTGATGGCCTATATCACGCCATAAATATTGTTTAAGTACATTCATTTGATTGTTATCAAATTTTGCGCAAAAAAAAAGAACGAGTGACTGTGTCTGATGATTCAAACCCAAATCGAAGTTACAGTATTGCACATGACACGTCGAGGGATGAAAATGAAAGGGTGTTGAGTGCTATTTAAATAAACAACAGTCAACACTTTTTAAAAGTCGTACATCGAAATTCCATTTAATATCCTCTATCATCGATATTAATCAAGTATGAAGTAATTTCTCTTAAAAACTGCTTTTCCAGCAATATCGTGATACCCGTTTTCAATTAAGTTTACAAAGTACCAAATGATAACTTTTATGGTCCCTTATACAGGTATTTTGTTTGATTGAGATTCCAAATAGTTATGCTCAACATGTTCAAGTATTGTTTTAAACGAATTATTTGCTGAAAATGTATTTTATTGTATAAATGTAACCTAACACTATTCTGGGGAATTCAAACGTCTTCATTGTCTTAATTATAGGAAGTTGTAAGTCATTTTCAGATATTCAAATTTGAACAATAAAATGTTCAATGGCATAAAACAATGGCTTATGTCAAATTTTGATGTATAAAGAAGTAGAGTAGAGTTACGCATTTTTTGGATAAGCAGTTATCATTTTCTTCCGACTTATATATCTTACTTATTTTCATGACATTGAAAATTTACCTTGGTAGTAATAAAACCCGAGCCAAGCTTGTGTTTGCGCAGTCCCTTTCAAGTCCTACTGTCATTGCATTAAGTCTGAAATCACACATCTGTGAATGTTCTACGTTTGCACTAGACAAAAGTGACAACAGAGAAAATTATCCCTGGCTTTGTAACAGTGAGCAACAGAAGAAAATATATATAGTCCCTGGCTTTGTATTAGTGAGCTACAGAAGAAAATAGTCCCTGGCTTTGTATTAGTGAGCTACAGAAGAAAATAGTCCCTGTCTTTGTATTAGAGAGCAACAGAAGAAAATAGTCTTTGGCTTTGTATTAGTGAGCAACAGAAAAAACTAATCCCTGGTTTGTATTAGTTAGCAACAGAAGAAATAGTCCATGGCTTTGTGATAGTGAGCAACAGAAGAAAATAGTCCCTGGCTTTAAATTACTGAGCAACAGAAGAAATAGTCCATGGCTTTGTATTGGTGAGCAACAGAAGAAAATAGTTCCTGGCTTTGTATTTGTGAGCAACAGAAGAAACTAGTCCCTGGTTTTGTATTAGTGAGCAACAGAAGAAATAAGTACATGTATATGCTTGAAAAAAAATGAATATGCTTTCGCGCAAAATAAATTGTTTGAAAGGTGAACAATACAAATGTACTGACCCTATATAATCGCAAAAAAAAACCCTACTGCATTTGCTATTCAACCAGCTATCTCATAACTCGCACTTATTATCGCTCAAGTAAAATCTACCCTAATGACGATCGAAAAACGTACGTTAAAAGAGATTAGTTCTCATTTAGGATTTTTATAATTGTTATAGAAAAAAATCTTAAGGAACCTAAATATCGAGTTTCTTAAAGCAAAATAAATACATCGAAGGATCACTTCCTCTATCCGATTGCATTCATATAATTATATGTGTTATGTTTACATGTTTTTTAACCTCAAAAAGGAGTACGTGTTTACCCGATCTCATACAGTTACGGTTACGGGATTTATAGAAGTGTTGTAAATAATCAATACAGTAACATGCTTATCGGATTCTTTATGTTCAAGGTGGCCTTCCGCAAACAATCTTTCGAATGAGACGTTAAATCAAGATTCCATTTATCACTCAACTTAAAAAAACACACTAAACTACCTAAATTCTTCACTTGTGCAGCCGGTAAATACGAGAAATAAATTAATTTAGTCAAAACTAGTTACTGCGGAAGAGATACAAGCTCTGAGATGATTGCATGACTGCAAATAAAATAAGTTAACCACGAGGACTTATTTATTCAGACGTTGGTATTAACTAATTTATAAAAGTAAGTGTGACCTACTTTTACTGACATTTATAAATGAACTGCCCCCCTCCCCCCCCCCCCCCACACACACACACATCCCACTTTTTTCTAAGGACTTTTGATCATACCATGTGGCAGGCATATAGTTGTTTTGAGGGGGAAAAATTAAAAATCCAAAATATTTATACACACACAAGGCAGAGCAAAATAATATTTACTTACCTGGATTCCACTAATTATGAATGTAAAAAACTTCCTTTTTCGGTTTCTATTTAAGTAGATTGTCGGGACATAACTTAGTGCGATCTTTTTGTGAAATATTTAATGCATTAAATCTCCAATAACAATGATTAGGTTTTTAAGATTATTTCAATCATTCCCTGCGGACTGGAGCCCGCAGGGTAATGGTTCGCATTTTAGTTTAGAGCTTTAGTTTTGATCTGTTATCGAAAAATAGAGGAACACGTGATATATCGACAGCACATAATTGGTTATTATTTTTATAGTTATTTTTAACAAAATATCAATAATAACTACTAAGAATTGCATATATATTTATATTCATAAAAAAGATAAAAGAATATCGTGTTGAGATTTAAAAAAAAAAGAATAAAAAATCGTAATGTATCAATTACTTCCGAAATTGATCGATTCACTACATCCCTCTCGGTAGTCTGGAGTTAGCCTGGTTCCCGGGCGTTTACTCAATACAATCTCCCACGCAGTGATCTCCCCTTACAGGATTAGTTACGTTACTGAGCGTAGCGTAACCGGTGCGCGGAGTTTGTAGCACATACCAGTTTTTCAGCCACACATTCGAACTGGCCATGTAGAAATTATTAATGAGAGGGTATGATGCAGTAAATGTGTATTGCTGAAGTCTAAATTAATTAATACATGAAGATATGGGTATTCAGAGTGGTCAAGATGAGGTTCTCTTAGTTTTTTCCCTATTGAACAGTATTGAAATGCACTCAGTATGAAGTAGGAGCTTGAAATTTGAAATTGATGAAAGCAGGTTATGTCAGTGGTTTCGGCTGCAGAAGTTCAATAGGATGCCGTCTGAGCTGGATACCGAAAAAAGTGTAGGGTTGACAGATATCTAGCACAAGCTGATTTAGGTGTGCCATAACAGGCGAACAATTAGCATGTAGTGTTATGACTGTACCGTGTGCCTTTGAATATCAGGCGACTTGTCTGTTTCATAGAATTTGCCTCGGCCAAGGGTCGAAAAGTTGGGCTTGGGAGTAGTTTTCTTTCTTGCAGCTGATTTTTTTAGAGAACTGTTTCATCTGAAATTTGAGTTTTTGTTGTAGATTGTCTTCAGTCCTATAAGAATAGCTGTACTTTTCTTTTCAGGTTGTTGTATTGGGATTGTCAGTGAGGCGCAAACCGTTTGAGTGGTCATCAGACACTAAATTTCAGTGTGAAACTGGTATCTGCCACCATAGTACGCCTGGCACACACCGTTTAATGGTGGATCGCGATGTGCTGTTTGAGGTAATGCAATTTTTAAATCAAATTGATCATCTGAGAAATTTTAAGATTTTTGAAGACATTAAGTATAAATGTATTGATAAACGGTATTATTTTCTTGATGAATAAACAGGTTGAGCAGAACTAAGTGTGATTCAATCTGAACATAAATTCGGATAAACATGCTAAATGGGAAATCCGGATAGGTGACGACAGTCTACTGTCTGGTTTTATAAATGTGATATCGCATCAATAATCAAAATAAAGATTTTATATATGTAGCTATACTGATGTATTTATTAAATATATAAATGTGGCTGAAGAAGCTTTTTATTCAAACTTGCCATTTGCAGACTTGGTCTTAGTTGATTAAAGAGGTATAATTAGTAAACTTGTTATGTGGTAGAGCACCTGACATCATAGAAAAGGGGCTTGGTTGGTGTCATGTTTCCTAGTCTGACTTGTCGAACCCAAAGATGTCTTCAGTTGTTTATAAATAGATATAAACCTCTGCAGGGAGGCAACAATATTTCTGTTCACTTTACAGGGATGTCACAATTCATAATTGAGATTTACAAAATGTGGGCTTACTGCACCTTTTCAACTCTGTAAGTTATGAAGTTGTAGTGCATTTTTCCAAAGCTGGCAACAATGAGTTGGGTGGTTCTCAATGATACCCCTGCTTCTAGCAGATAATACTTCAAAATCTTTCTGAGCAATATGCTTGTGACTGGTTTGAAGGGGGGCCAGTAGCCAAGAACAGTTAATAATTTTCTCAATTTAAACATGCAGTGTTTTATAAAGGAGTTTAAACTTGTTTATTTTTCCTTGTGTTTCATTAAACATTGGATCCATGTAAAGACATTTTAAACATAAATCATTTTTGTTAAACGTTTCAGTCATAACAGATGACACTTTAGGTTGCCTTATTTGGTGGTGACAGGTCAATTTAAAAATTCATTTCCTACATATTTCTTAATATATAGAAACTATCAGGAATAGTTTTTCTGTGTGAGTCAGTTGTAAATATTTACAAATTTATTTTATTTCAGATAAAATGGTGTAAATTGCTAGAAAATGTTTGTAGTCGAAATTAAATTCATGTCACCAGGATATATTTCATTGCATATAACCTTATCATAAAGAATTTCATTTGGCTACTCAAATGCTACAGTGTTTTCTTTTTAGACTGACAAAATTCCTAGAGCACTTGCGAAGTTCTATTAACAATTACTTTGGTTTTCATACAACTGATAGACCTGCAATGTGTTGTGATATTTGTACAAAAGATCTGGGACTTGAATCGGACTTAGGTAAACTAACAATACAAAGCAAGAATGGTCTTCATGAGTTCTAACACACAGCTGGAGATGAAAATATGAAACATAACCTAGTCTCTTCTACCAGAAATTAGAAATCCAGATGTCAGCATCAGAATACAGTGGAAGGTTTGATCATAATTACATAAAAGAGGTTGAACTGCTTATCATTAAGTACAGGTTCAACAGTTAAGTACAATTTTGAATATGCATACATGATTATATAATACTTATTTAGTGTCTCCTAGTTTTATGTCATTATAATCTCACTGTCCTAATTCATAATAAAATTGAACTTGTAGTTTTCTATCCACTTAACAAATTCTTCCAATTTCAGCTTTGTAATTGTATTCTTTGGTGCTTTCTTCAGAGAGTCAATGTGCCTACCAGGTGTACATTGTGTATGTGTAAAAGGCCTTACAGACCTAAAATCATTCATAATGAGCTTTTCATCTTCGTACGATGATGGATTCAAGAGCACATGTAACAACCTCGTTCTGGAAGTCAAAATTGTCAGCCACTCTTTGCATTCAACATTGATTTCAAATGGCCCTTGGTGAGTCGAACCAGGTACTCCATTTGCAAGTCTGCTGCTATGTGGGTGTTCATTTTGCTGCCTGTATTAACAAACAACCCATACAGACTCTTATAAGCATCCACCTCACTAAGTAATGCATACAGTTGATATAACAGTCTTAGTATTTCCAAAGCATGTCCCAGTATCTTGCCTAATTTTCTCCCGGCTCTCTTTGCATCTTTGGAAAGTCTGTCAAAGCCTGCTTCTCCTCTGTCGTGTTTGACAGTTTCATCCTGAAACAATAAAGGAAATAATTCGGTATAGTCATCTATCAATTAAACATTGCATTATTATTGAAATCCAAACCAACTATTGTTCTTGAAATACAGTAAGACCATTTATTTTCAAAATGACTGAATGATGGTTTTATGCCATTTATAACATTGTTTTTATATAATATCACAGAGGCCAGTTATTATGAGTTTTCTAACACATTTCCTGGGTGTTTTACCCGTACACTCCAACTTCTTGTTTGTAACTTGCAACTAACTCACTTGAAACACTGATGGGTGAAGAAAAATGCCAAAAAGAGTCTGATCCGCTGGGGCTTGAACCATGACCCTTGATACACCACCTGTAGCTCTTCTGAATGATCTTGTGTCAAAATATTTCAACTTCAACTTATTACTGCTAAAAGTCAATACTGGCTATACTAGGCAGGCATTTATTGTTTTAATGAACAATAATTTTACAAACCAGCATCTTTGTGGGCTGTTGTGGAGCGGTTCCAGTAGGTTTTGAAGCATTCCTCTTACATTTCTTTCTTCATTGAAGTTTTCCTCCCATGAGGGCGACTGTAGGAAAAACCTGGAAACCAGGCATACTATCTTGAAGTTTTTCCATATGGAGGCTCTTTCTGAAATGTAAATTGTATTTTATTGATTAATCTACAGTTTCAAATATTGATATCAATATTGTTTAAGAAATTTTGAAATTTATCTATGATACTGCGACCTAGAAATATGTCTTTTATCCGAAATTGATGTTTTGGATTGTTTTGTCCGAATTTATCTCCAAACCATTTATTTTGAGAATGATCGATTCCGTCCGATTATCGTCTAATTAATAACTTTAATCAATAAAATGACATGGATTTTCGATTCAAAAACACTTGTTTTCAGGATGATCAATAGATGAAAAGATTTACCTTACCTTTAACAGCCCATCGCGTTCCGCCATTTTTAGCGTGTGCCTGACCCTCTGTTTAACAGTTAGGGGCAGGTAATCCAGACTAATCTGGAGTTAGTCTGGATTACCTGCCCCTAACTGTTAAACGGTGTCGGCCCGGTGTTTTTCCCCTTCTTTTTTCTATTGTAAATCCAGCACAACTGAAGACAAACTATGAACTCCAGGAAAACATTCTAATAATCAGTGGTCTTAATTTCTCTTTCTTAACACTGTCTCAGTAAAAAAACATAAGAAGTCTATGATGAACGATGAATTTTTCTGTTATATGCCAATCTCTACACACACTATCACTATCTGCAATACACAACTCTCACAGTACCCACGGTTACATCACTTCTCTCATTCATCCACACTGACATATAGTCCTGCAAAAGACAGAAACAGCAACTGTTAAGGTGAACTGAAATGGCACAAAAGCAATACAGTAACAATAAATACAGTTAAACCATGACCAGTATTGTCAGGCAAAGCACCAATATCAAGACTTTAATATTTCAAAGAACTACTTCTTAGCCTACAACGACCCAGTAGTACTTCAACACTGGGGTCACACCTAAATCTAACTAAAATTTATAGTAAACCAAATCTTTCACTCTTTGCATAGTTTTTCTATGTATTCTAGTAAACATGATACAAAGCATTTGCATTTTTAACCATAAACATTCTTACAGGGACCATTTCAAAAAGTGACCCATGTTGCGGACTTTCTGGCTCGGCAACTGGGTAGACTTTAAAAGGCATGGTTCAAAAACTGTCGCAACTTCAAAAATAGCAGACGGATTATCAAAAATTAAACAGTTATGTAACCAGCTGATATTGTAGTATAAGACTGTATAAAAATAAAGCCTGAACCACCAAACAATGGTGTTTGTTTTATCTCTGAGTACCAAAAATCATGCATTTTTCACAAAAAAGATCATAATCTGCCCAAGATAAAGCTAATTTAAGAGGTTTTCAAAATGAAGATAGACATATATTCCCCTATAAGATAGCCAGGCTTGATTTTCTGGAATAAGTCAGTAATTAGCACAACTGTATCACATTTACAGACCATACACTTGCTTCTGATAAAGAACAATGTTCAGCATTTATCTAGGATAATGACCTTCTCTGTTTTTTAGGGAAACCCCTATTTCCAAAAAGTCCAAGTAGTGAACTATTTCTTTGATAAGAAAGTTGAATATGACACTGGTTACTCTGATAAGAATGCTGAATACCTGAACAGAAAATTTCAGATCATTCTATAACAACTGTTCACACAGTAAGAACAACTTTTTCATTAAGATGCCGAAAGGTAAAATAAAAAGACGCCAAGCAGGGGGGGGGGGGGTCAATTCCTACCCAGAAATAAAATGTCATCAGCTCACCAGTGCGCTGACATCTCTTCAGATACTTCTGTAGATTAGGATTACGCTCCTGAAGCACCTCTCTAGAAACCAACACTGCGACCAAGAAGGGACCTGAAAACAGAACAGGAGCATGACCAACAAGGAAACAGAATAATCAATATGGAGAAATTTATTCAGATAATGAATAATGTGTATAGGGGACACAGTTCTATGGGGTGTAGAAATCTGAATGTTGTTCTGAACAGTGAGGTGAAACTGGGACTTGGTTCAAGACTGGAATTTAAGTGTTCTTCATGTGGATTTGTTTCAAAGAAAATGGACAACTACACAATATCCCGAAGCTCTAAAGGCGCAGCTGTAAATATGATGTTTGCTTCAGCATTGCATGATACAGCCATTGGACTTGAGAAAGGCAATCTTTTACTTGCCTCAATGGATATACCTCCACCCTCCAAGTCACACGTGCAAACCCTTATAAACCGAGCCTCCGTCAACACGGTAAAACTCAATGATGAGGATATGACTCTCAAGAGGCAGCTTGTTGTTAAACAGAACCAGGAGCGTGGACAGAAGAACCCGCACCACCTGGACTTATCTTTTGATGGCCGTTACAATGCCAACAGAATGGTTTTATCATACAAACCTGGCCAGGCAGCGTCACACGCTTATGGTGTAGCTATAGAGAACAACACTAGCTTCAAGTACATTGTTGGCCTTGCTGTTCAAAATAAGCTTTGCTGGACTGGTGCCTATCTTCGGAATAAGGGGTTTGACATCACGTGTCCTGGAGGCCATACTGAATGTATGTACAGCAAATATTCCTTACATGAAGCCTCATTCAGAAAGATCCATGGCTTTCAGTATTGCTGAGCAACTTTCAAAAGGAGAAATTCTAGTGCGTAACCTCACAACAGATGGGGACATCAAGACCCACCTCGGTATGTCTGACTTTTATGAGCAACTTGGCAATACTTAGACAGTCACTCGACAAGCAGACCCCTACCACCTGGGGAGCAGACAAGTCAGAAAAACGAGGCAGTCGAACTGGAGCCAAACCATGTTTGAAGGGAAGAAGCTTTCATATAAGGCTAAACAAGAAGCAACTGCAGCTCTAGAGAAGGACATTAAATCTAGGTGCCATGCCATTATTGAGAAGCTTCGAGTCGAGGGAGGTGGTGACCTGTCCAAACAATTAAAGCGCTTACCTTCAATCAAGGCTGCTACTGTAGAGTGTTATGGTGGGAACTGCAGCTTCTGCCCCCATGACTCCCTTGTTTGCTCTGGTGTTGGTGGCATTGGTGACTGGTGTACACATCTACATATTTACCGACCCATGGCATACATCATCTGAAAATGACAAGAAATGACAGTGAATTACTATCGACCATCCTTGAAATACGACTCAGTGAGTAAGCTGTGGCAAGTGTCTCAAGTAAGACGTCAACACAGGAATGTGAGGGTTTCAACAGAGCAGTACTCTGGACAATGCTCAAAGAAATCAACCTTTCAAGAAACTTTGATGAAGGTCTCGCATCAAAGACACTACAACTAAACAATTCATTACAAGAATCAGTATCAAAGAAAGTCTGCAGCATAACTGGACAGCCTTTTTCACCCCGAGCAAGAAGATACCTTAATCACACATCAAATAGGTCACTCAGACATAAAAGTACCAGAAAACAAATAAGTTTAAAATGAACAGAAGAACTAACAGAGCTAAACTGGAGTTTACATACCACCAGGCCAGAAACAAAGGCATTTACACTGAAGAGTACGCCAAAGGTCAAGTTGATGAAGTTGATATTGACAAAATTTCGTCATGGGCAGCTACATGGCTTGTTTCGTTCAACCCTTCTAAATCCGAATCTTTATTAGTCTCTAGAAAAAAACCAACACCTCAACATCCTGATTTACATATGAATAACCAAACTATTTCTGAAGTTTCAGAACACAAACATCTTGGAGTTTTTATTTCAAATGACTGCACTTGGCACTCACATATTGATTATATCAAAGATAAGGCATGGAAAAGGGTAAATGTTATGAGAAAATTAAAATTTCACCTAGACAGAAAGTCACTCGAAATAATCTACATCTCTTTTATACGTCCATTACTAGAATACGCAGACATAATTTGGGGAAATGCTACAAATTATGAACTAGATGAACTTAATAAAATTCAAAATGAATGTGCTCGTATCGCATCAGGAGCTACACGTCTTGTTTCAATTGAAAATTTAGCAAACGAATTAAATTGGGAATCTTTAGAAAAAAGAAGATATTATCATAGAATGATATTATTTTATAAAATTCAAAACGGACTAACTCCAGAATATCTTTCTTCAATAATCCCTCCAATGACAAATGACCGGTACAACTTAAGAAACTCATCTGATATTCCTGGAATATTTGCAAGAACAACACTTTATTATAATTCTTTTTTTCCTTCAGTTATTAGAGAATGGAACAATCTCCCACTTAATGTCCGAAACATATCCACCCTTTCTTCCTTTAAACGTTATTTCAAGGAAAATAATCACCAAACACCCAAATACTATTATGTTGGTGATAGAAGACTTCAAATCCTTCATACTAGACTTAGAACAAAATGTAGTTCACTTAATTATCATTTATTCTTAAAAAGTATATCGGCATCGCCTCTGTGTATTTGCGGCCAAATAGAAAATAATTTTCATTATTTTTTCGAGTGCAGGCAATTTGATAATTCTAGGCGGAAATTATTCCACAATCTAGCAAACATACACATTGACTTAAACATATTACTTTTTGGCAACCCAGAACTCTCTGATCAGATTAATACTATGATATTCGAACAAGTACACAATTACATCGATGAAACAAAACGATTTTTCTAATATTTAGTTACTTCTTTACTTAAAGACTTTATTGAGACTTTTAAATATCAAACCTTCTATTTTTCATATCTTGACTATCAAACTAAATATATCGTTATGTTTAGTTACATATATTTCCTATATCGATTTCTTAATTTTTTTTTCCCCATACTTCTTCCGTTCCAATACTTAAGTTGCATGTTTCAAAATTATTACTATAATCTTTGTACCTTTACGTTAGAGAAAGTTACATAACTCTTACCTGTTTATTCATTTATACTCTAATCATATATCATTTTCATTTCCTTGATTCTCAAATATATATGTTAGCTTGTTACGAATTAAGCACCTATTTCATGTTAGCCATTCATTAAGGAGAAGAATTTTATAAGACTTTTTGTCTTTCATTCTAATCCTTTTTCATGAATATGTATTGTATATATATTGCTCTGAATTGTATATTATAAAATGACTGTATATATTCTGAGAATAAATATGTTTAAACTAAGTTGATGAAGCAGGTCCCAGTTAATAAAAGTTAAAAGGTACAATGTAAAAGTTAAAGGAACCCCTAACAGCAACATAAAGCAGAAAAACAATGGGCTCCGTCACATTCATGGCAGAATGTCTGATGATGGCCTGATGCCGGCCGAAACGGAAAGCTTCTGTTTGCTAAGTCTGAAACTAAAATGTACCGAAAAATGATATAGTATTATCATCATCTTTGATACATCCATATAATATAATACACTATGAAGTTAATTCTAAAACATAATCCTAAGCCCTGAAGTGTCCTTTAAATGAAAGAAAACCACATATTAGGCACAAAAATCTTTTGTCAAGTGTAGCAGGCAATCTGGAAGGCGGTTTCCATTAACATCAAAATGACCATTGCACCTGGAGCGAGAAAAACAAGTTTTTCTTAAGTTATTACAACTACTCCCCTCAAATACAAGATGTCGGACATTTGTGCACAGCTTCTTGTTACATAAATGTGATGTCTGCTCAGAAGCAGGTACATCTAAATCTCTAAGTTGCACCATTAAAGCTACACGGTGACTTGTACGCGTCCTATGTCCAGCTGTCAGCGGGTCTCTCGGATCCCTGAAACGGAACTGTCCTCAACCTTGTTTATTTATACCACCAGTCCAAACAACACACTCTCCATTCTCATGCTGTCTGCTATTCAAGTAGAGTTTCCCCTCACACTGTTCAAAAAAATCATCCATTAGACCAGTGCTAGTTGTACAGAAAAAAGAAAAAGGTAGATTTTTTCTGTTACTTCTTATCTAAAAATAATAATAATAACAAGAACAATAATTAAAAAAACAAAAATCAAAAAAATGTTTGAATTTCAAGCAAATGTTAAAAATAATGTCTTGTGCTTCTCAGGCTGCTTTGCACAAAAGCAGACGACAGAAAAGAAAGTTAACAGTTGAGGGGAGGTAACTCTTACCCTACAATACAGAAAATTCAAAGTTTTAAATTTTAAATTTAAATTAAAATAAAAAATCACAAACCTCAACAAGATCCTTTAATCTCCTTATTTCTTATGTCATCACTTAACAGCATGGAGAATTTCATCACTTTCCATCACATACTTGTTGAGATATTCCATTTCAAAGTTTTGGCATATAAATCTTACTAAAATTTATAGTAAACCAGATCTTTCACTCTTTGCATAGTTTTTCTATGTATTCTAATAAACATGATACAAAGCATTTGCATTTTTAACCATAAACATTCTTACAGGGACCATTTCAAAAAGTGACCCATGTTGCGGACTTTCTGGCCCGGCAACTGGGTAGTCTTTGAAAGGAGGCATGGTTCAAAAACCCTTGCAACTTCAAAAATAGCAGATGGATTTTCAAAAAATAAACAGTTATGTAACCAGCTGATATTGTAGTATAAGACTGTATAAAAATAAAGCCTGAACCACCAAACAATGGTGTTTGTTTTATCTTTGAGTACCAAAAATCATGCATTTTTCACAAAAAATTCATAATCTGCCCAAGATAAAGCTAATTTAAGAGGTTTTCAAAATGAAGATAGACATATATTCCCCTATAAGATAGCCAGGCTTGATTTTCTGGAATAAGTCAGTAATTAGCACAACTGTATCACATTTACAGACCATACACTTGCTTCTGATAAAGAACAACAGCATTTATCTAGGATAATGACCTTCTCTGTCTTCTAGGGAAACCCCTATTTCAAAAAGTCCAATTAGTGAACTATATCTTTGATAAGAATGTTGAATATGACACTGGTTACTCTGATAAGAATGCTGAATACCTGAACAGAAAATTTCAGATCATTCTATAACAACTGTTCACACAGTAAGAACAACTTTTTCATTAAGATGCCGAAAGGTAAAATAAAAAGACGCCGAGCGGGGGGTCAATTCCTACCCAGAAATAAAATGTCATCAGCTCACCAGTGCGCTGACATCTCTTCAGATACTTCTGTAGATGAGGATTACGCTCCTGAAGCACCTCTCCAGAAACCAACACTGCGACCAAGGAGGGACCTGAAAACAGAACAGGAGCATGACCAACAAGGAAACAGAATATTCAATATGGAGAAATTTATTCAGATAATGAATGATGTGTATAAGGGACACAGTTCTATGGGGTGTAGAAATTTGAATGTTGTTCTGAACAGTGAGGTGAAACTGGGACTTGGTTCAAGACTGGAATTTAAGTGTTCTTCATGTGGATTTGTTTCAAAGAAAATGGACAGCTACACAATATGCCGAAGCTCTAAAGGTGCAGCTGTAAATATGATGTTTGCTTCAGCATTGCAGGATACAGCCTTTGGACTTGAGAAAGGCAAGCTTTTACTTGCCTCAATGGATATACCTCCACCCTCCAGGTCACACATGCAAACCCTTATAAACCGAGCCTCCGTCAACACGGTAAAACTCAATGATGAGGATATGACTCTCAAGAGGCAGCTTGTTGTTAAACAGAACCAGGAGCGTGGACAGAAGAACCCGCACCACCTGGACTTATCTTTTGATGGCCGTAACAATGCCAACATAATGGTTTCATCATACAAACCTGGCCAGGCAGCGTCACAAGCTTATGGTGTAGCTATAGAGAACAACACTAGCTTCAAGTACATTGTTGGCCTTGCTGTTCAAAATAAGCTTTCCTGGACTGGTGCCTATCTTTGGAATAAGGGGTTTGACATAACGTGTCCTGGATGCCATACTGAATATACAGCAAATATTCCTTACATGATGCCTCATTCAGAAAGATCCATGGCTTTCAGTATTGCTGAGCAACTTTCAAAAGGAGAAATTCTAGTGCGTACCCTCCCATGGAGACACCAAGGCCCACCTCGGTATGTCTGACTTTTATGAGCAACTTGGCAATGCTTGGACAGTCACTCGACAAGCAGACCCCTACCACCTGGGGAGCAGACAAGTCAGAAAAACGAGGCAGTCGAACTGGAGCCAAACCATGTTTGAAGGGAAGAAGCTTTCATATGAGGCTAAACAAGAAGCAACTGCAGCTCTAGAGAAGGACATTAAATCTAGGTGCCATGCCATTATTGAGAAGCTTCGAGCCGAGGGAGGTGGTGACCTGTCCAAACAATTAAAGCGCTTACCTTCAATCAAGGCTGCTACTGTAGAGTGTTATGGTGGGAACTGCAGCTTCTGCCCCATGACTCCCTTGTTTGCTCTGGTGTTGGTGGCATTGGTGACTGGCAGTACACATCTACATATTTACCGACCCATGGCATACGTCATCTGAAAATGACAAGAAATGACAGTGAATTACTATCGACCATCCTTGAAATACGACTCAGTGAGTACGCTGTGGCAAGTGTCTCAAGTAAGACGTCAACACAGGAATGTGAGGGTTTCAACAGAGCAGTACTCTCGACAATGCTCAAAGAAATCAACCTTTCAAGAAACTTTGATGGAGGTCTCGCATCAAAGACACTACAACTAAACAATTCATTACAAGAATCAGTATCAAAGAAAGTCTGCAGCATAACTGGACAGCCTCTTTCACTCCGAGCAAGAAGATACCTAGATCATACATCAAATAGGTCACTCAGACATAAAAAGTACCAGAAAACAAATAAGTTTAAAATGAACAGAAGAACTAACAGAGCTAAACTGGAGTTTACATACCACCAGGCTAGAAATAAATATAAATGAAAAACATCAGGACAACAAATATATTTTTTCTATTACTTGATGGTGAATCGTTATTTTATTTGGCGAGTCGTTATTACTCTGTGGTGAATCGTTATATGAACCTAGCTGTGGCGAATCGTTACATTACCATCACATCAGCGTTTTTATGGCCTCTGAAATCACATGACATTAACATGATCGGCGGCCATATTTTAATGTTTACTTTTTCAAAAAAAAAAGGTTTATACAGTATTTCATGCAATTTGTGAAATTATGTATTTTTATCAACACAGATTATTCAAATCATAATTTACTAAATCCAGTAAGAGAACAGAAAAGACAACAGCGCACAACTGGTTCTGCTGAAGTGTCTCCTAAACTACAAGAGATTCGTTGTACACACAGTTTGGTAAAAAAAATGCCAGGCGTATTTTATTATACGCCGCCCTGGATATTGGAATGCAGTAAGTAAAATTTCCATGGGGTGACGTAACTTTTTTTTAACATGTAAACTGACTTTACAGTGTGTTCTTTGTAACAAACGGTCTTTTGATTTGAGATCGCGAACTATTCTAAATTTTACGGAAATAGCCAATTTTAAACGAATGACTACGATGTTATTTTTAGTAAGGACGCGACTGTCAAACATTTAGTTTCAAGCATGGGTTCGAAATAACTAATTTTTTTTCCGAAAAAATTTTTTTCGTACGTGAACATTAAAAAAAAAAATAAGCCAATTTATATTTTAGAATTATAGAGGTAGGAAAATAAAAAATATTATCTTTTGATAAGGTCAATGATATCTGTTTAATTCCACTCCCTTAATCAAAAACAGCATTATGTGGCAACAGCCAATTTTCTTACAGAGGAAGCAATGCCTTGGACTTGGCGTAGAATCATCTTTAAGTTTTAGAATTGAACATTAACAAATGTCAGCCATATACAAAATTAGAGTGCAAAAAGATTATATTTGGTTAACCACAATATATTTAATCCAACATTACTAATTATCGCAACCCCCACTCCATTTGGCGGCGTTGGAACATTTGACCTGTCCTATTATTATTAATCTATCTATCCATCTTATCTTCGATTACTGCTTAACCCCCCTTTCGTGTATTATTAGCAGACGCCCAGTCAATGCAAGAAAAAGGAATTTTAAAAAGCATTGACAGTGAGACGTCAAGTGAAAAAGTGAGGGTGAGAAACAATTAAAAGTGTTAATTTATAGACAGAGTTTAAAATCGGTTTAAAACACATTCTGCTGCAGCTGTTCGTAGGCAATTTGACTTACTGCCTGCTTGAAGGATTCAAGCGTGGGCAAGAGCACAATCTCAGACGGGATGTTATTCCATAGGATCAGTGTGCTTGGGAAAAATGAAAATTTGTAATAATTGACACTTGTATGGATTTGTCTATAGGCTAAGGGGTGAGTGTGACGAGTCATTCTCCTGGGGTTTTTCAAAATAAGTTGGGATAGGAATAGCTACACGAGAATAAACAATCTTATAAAACATTACCAATTTAGCATCATTTCGTCTGTTTTGCAGAGATCTTAAACCGAGTGACTTTTGCATATCTGAGACACTGTCATATGTGGAATAGCTGTTATGTATCCATCTGATTGCTCTTCTTTACACCCTTTCTATTTTGTTGATACTATATTTAGTGTAGGATGACCATACTGAGGAGGAGTATTCTACCTTATTTAAGTTCATCCCATTGTATCAGCGTGATTTATCATTTTCTGTATATGAAGTTTAAACGCATAAAAAGTATTCCTAGGTGTTATAATGGGATTCATAGAAGAAGCGTGCCACTGCACAAGCGTACTAGGAATAAGCGTACCACTTTATAGGAATAAGCGTACCACTTTATAGGAATAAGTGTACCTCATTTGAAATATATAGGGTTGTGAATTATTATAGTATAAGGTGACAGGACTAACAATTAGTCGAAATTTATATATGTATTTTAATAGTTTAACAGTTTAATATGAGTTATTGAAGTCAAGTAAGTGCAAAAAAGGAAGAAAAAAAAACAGTTTAAATGGTAAAATGATAAAACAAGTTTCTGTTATTAAAATAAAAATGTTCAGACTACCAGCAACATGTCTACTATACATTATCCATGCATATTCTGCACGAAACACATCACTGGGAAAAGTCATGCTATTCAATGTGATAGATGCTCTAGATGGCAACACAGGAAATGTGGAAATGCGACAACACCGGGATAGACCATAATCAGTACAGACAGTAAATGAAAGGTGAAAAAAGCACCGACTGGCACTGCAATGAGTGTCCAGATCGGGTAAGTGGATAACTTTATTAACTAGAGCGATAGTGTTTCTATGGTCGCAATGCATATTCAAAATTAAGCAAACTAGTAGTAATTCTATTAAGATTTATATATAAAGCGCTGTTTAGGGCTTCTTACTACACTTTTTCAACTAATACTTTTGGCTGTTTGTCAAATTGCATTAGACTCCTTTTGACTGTGGTTGCCACGATTAGAATAGGAAAATTGGTGTTTGACGAAAGCTAGCATGATACTAGCACTGCTGACAAAAGTCTTAAAATCCCAGCGCTTTCAGGATTAAGTATTTATGATTTCCTGCATAACGAAATCAAAATACACTTTTTATGTCGGTCTTTTAACTTAAGCATACACATTATTTTATTTTATCCAGTCTGAGGATAAAATGTTCATTGATTTAAATTTACTTGTGTTGTATCTTTCAGCGGGAAAACAAAGCCGCTGGTTTCATATACTGGACTTGCAGCGTTCGCACAAAGGAGTTCCGCTTTGCAGCATGGGTCAAACAATACGTGACTTCATTCATCCGCAGGGCAATTCACCATGATCATCCAGCAGATCGAACTCGTAAATTGAAACTGTAAATATCGTCAAAACAGGGCCGGATCCAGAAATTTTTGACTGGGGGGTGGGGGGGGGGGGGGGCTTGGGGGAAGGTACGGAAGGGGGTGACCCCCTGCTGTAGTGGGGGGGGGGGTATGGGGGGCCTCCCACAAGAAATTTTTTTAAAAAGGTGGACTAAATGGCTCATTTTGGTGCATTTTAGGCATTAAAATATAATGAAATTTGTGTGAGAATTTAAAAGAAATATACTGGTATTTTTTAAATGTTCAACTAAAGCAAAAAACATATGACAAGTTTTAACTTTTTTTATTTTATATTTATAAAGTCCTCTGAAACAAATAATTTATCAATAAATTAATTTTCATAACAAATAACAACGTCATCACATTATCCAATCTCCTCGCAGTGATCTCCCCTTCATTCTTTGGAAAGATCTCTGCAGACACGGGTTAACCTTAGCTGGATTTCAGCTATATAAACATGTATGAACTTTTTTTAAGAATTTATTTTTTTCTCTGTTTAGTTTAGTTACAGTTGGAACTGCATCGATTAAACATGCCTGTGTGTAATGAAATTTTAAAAAATGTAACTTGAAAAAAAGTTTAAAATTTTGTTTATTTACTTTCGACCATCATCACGTGACATGACTTTCGGCAGTGATTACTGTACTGAAAGTATGGAAGGGAAGTAACCGCTGTGTGGAGTTTGCACCATTCGGAACACCTCGGGCGACTTCAATATGTCTTTAAACGAAGTTGTCGGAAAAGGCCGAGTTGTTACGATTGGAGTTTGCACAATATCATCAGGCAACTGATCATGGCCAGCAGACGCTCATTTAACAACTTTATCAAATACGTCAAGGTTACTAGACGCTTGAAAAGTATACATCATGATCAGTCTGGAGAATTCTGTGATAATCCGTGCCGCCGAATATACGGTACATTGTGTAATATACACGGCTATAAAGTTGCGAACTCGTTATCAGTTGTTACGCAATATTGCATGACCATTGCAAATTGAAAGGTTGACTGTGTTTCTGTTACGAGGTGAAAAGAGCTGAAAAAAATGTTTAAGAGTCTTTGAAAATGAGCCCTTTTATTTTTTTACAAACGGGCCAGCTGGGGGGGCTTGGGCCCTATAAGCCCCCCCGGTAAATCCGTGCCTGTCAAAAGTAAGTGATTTGATTTTTCCCCCATTTTTCTAAGGTTTAAAGTAAATCGGACAGGGATTTGAATTTGCATCTGCTGAGAACATTTTCGTTCATAACGCTGATATATATTTCAGACCGATTTATAGCGGGCATTCGTTTGTACTAATGTGTTTTAAGTCGATTGCGAAACAGGTTATTGCATTTCGACCTCACCCGAGATGGATGCTGTACGCTGAAAATATAAGCAGATATCATATACATTTACAATGTTTTCCGTTATGAACTTACTCGTTAATCACAAAATGCATTTCTTTTTCAGGTTAAACAAACAGCCGCAGAAAACGTCTTCCGTGCCGCCGGTCAGATAGTTTCAGAAGCCCTTCGAGAGGTGGCCGATGAAGTTGCAGTACTACCTAAGCCTGCCAATTTAGTGAGAGTTGTGAAAAAGCACAGACAGACAAAGCGTCCTAAGGGTCCAATGCCCACAGAGCTGGACTTTCAGGTATAGCTACTAGTCCAGGAAACCTTGCCGCAGTAGGATATTGATGAATTTCAGGGCACATAATAAATATCCAAATGAAAAACGGGTGCCCGAACGTCTTGTAAATGAGACTACAAGTTTCTTAGTCAGGGGAGGTAACCACTGATTGGAGTAGACATTTGATAGTGAAAAATGGAATTGACGAAAGAATCTGTTGATACTTTTGTTCTAAAGACTCTTCAACTTCTTGAGAAAGAACGAACCGCAGAAATAGAAGAAACAAAGTAAACAGTTTATTTAGTAGCAAATTAGAACTGTCTAATTTAACGCACCGAAATTAATTACCATGAGTTTTCGCGATCCATACTCTTCAAAAATGTACAAATGACATTAAATGTGCAAGGCTGTTGACTGAGCCATTACAGCACATAACTCATACTTTGTAAGCCTATACAATTGTTTGTAAATCTAGGCTCTAGTTATTGCATTAAAAATCATATTCATAATCTTTAAAAGAAAAAAAAAACAGTCATGTCAACTTCATAAGCAGCTCCCTATGTAACCTATTACCAGGGCTTTAATTTACATGTTTTAATGTAAATTAAAGCCCTGCTATTACCTATGTAATTTATCATACACTTCAGTAGAAATTACCAAAAATAGCTTGTTTTGTAGCAGATAAAACTTAATAACTATTTATTGCACATTCATAAACTTTACATTTTCAGAAAGTCTAAAATCTCCTTTACAGCTGCAGTATTATAAATACTTCTATTCTGATTCTAGTGTTATCAAAGAACAGGTAAAATCAGCTGACTATCATAGAGTTAAAAACTGGTTTTACTTTTTCCTAAAGTAAAAGGGGCATGCTTTACATTATGAGTTTTATATACCCAAATATTGTTTAAAATATGAAAGTATTTTTATTTCTAGCTATAACCTAATGTTTAAACTTTCAGAAAATGTATTAATGAAATTGGTATGACTTGTGGTCTTACAGTTATAGGATACTTAACTTCATGTCATGTGTGATATTTTACCATTCATTAGAGTAGCATATCTCTGTTATCTATGTCTCTGATAATGCATTTCCATTCCTTGATATATTTTTCAGTCAATTTATTTATCCTGTAGGACTTTGACAGAAAAACTACCATCCAAGGAACTTCAACGCAGAGGTGTATGTTTACTCAAACTTCATATTGGGAATAGGAAGACAGGATTGTTTGGCAGGGTCATTGTCAGTTTTGAGACTCATCTTGAATCTCTGCCTTCACACAGCTTCTCACCAGGTTTGTCTGTGAAAGACTTTCTTTCCTATAACTTCACACAAGCTCATTAGCATTTAAATAACAATAAGGCATTTGTTTGAATAACAATTCAAATTTATATTTGTAAGTTAAGTGACGTCTCAAAGCATAGCCTCAATGATTTGCAAGCATTTTCTGTCATCTCCTATGAATCTATAATGGTTTAGTTATATTTTAAAAGTTTTCAGTATGTTTCAGATACATATGTGTCAATTTATGCGTAACTTGATCAAAGACATTCAAGTCTTGTTAATAGACACTAGGCTTACTGAATTAAAGGCAAATGTAGAAATATATATGGAGATAAGATTTAGAAATTTACCAAGTGGACTTTAAAATATCAAGGTAAGATACTCATTTTATAGCTTTTATGCACCCGAAGGGTGGCATATGGTAGTCGCATTGTCTATCTGTTAGTCTGTCTGTCTGAGGGATGTGTTGAGGTTAAAAGGCCATCTGACAGTAACACAACAAAAGAGAACAGTGGATTTTATTCCATTTGAATAAAATAAGGGGAGCTGTCCCCCAGTACAACAAAAGAAATTAACAACCAAATTGTCCCCTTCATCCATTTAAGTGGCACATCCATCCATCTGTCCCATCTTCTGTGTGCAACTCCTCTTACAATTCTCATTTGATTTTCACAAAACTTTCACAGAATGATTATTATCAAGTGCCGCATTGCATATACTCAGGCTTTTGCGATTCGATAATATTTAGTGGAGTTATTGCCTTTGTTTAGTTTTACTTAATATTGCTTCTGATACAATTCTGTACTCCTACAATTTTATAATTGAACTTTATTTTCACCTGTGGTATTCAACTGGAGCTTAAAAATTCAAATGTTTATAGGTAAGAAGATGTTTTGAAACACTTTTTCTGTTAAAGACACATGGTGATTTACGGGTAAAAAACAATAGATCAGTATCTTCTGAAACACATCATTTTTTTGAAATTTGTTAATTTTACCAGCCATGCAAACTGGTAAATGACATATAATAGTCTACCCCTGGATATATGGGTACTTTCTTCAGTTTCCAGACTGCAAAACATTTTTGCACAAATGATCAAGGTAACATCAAGTTATCAGCTACCATGACTGTGACCATTGCCGTGTTTCAGGGGCTTTTGTCTCTATGACACATTTCTTGTTACAAGTATATTTAGAGTTGTGACTTTTCTTTTAGGAGACATAGTTGGTTTAAATTACTCACATGGAGACAGCCAGTCGGATGCTCTTGGTTCAGGTGTTGTAACTAGAGTGAGCCAATCATCTGTGAATGTCGCTTTTGATGAGACATGTGACCTGTTCTCACTAGAAGACGGACCAGCAGATTATTACAAGTTAACAAAATTAGCAAATGATGTCACTTATAAAAGACTTAAAAGGTAATATTGAGATGTAGGGGCAGATCAGGGGTGGATCAGTGGTCCAGTGGAAACATGCTGGACTTGTAATCCAGGAATCACAAGTTTGATCCCCTTCTCCCCAAAAAACACTGCTTATTGTCTTTTGGATTGGGATATTAGACCAGTATCAATGTATCTGTGCTATAGTACACTGAGCATGGAAGAGAACCAGGAGTGTATCTGGAATTAGATGTTTTATGTATTGTGCACTATCCCCCGCAACCTAAACTAACTAAATTCTGCAGGGTGTTGGTCATGTTGGAAACTGGTAATTCAGAAAAATAGGAAAAGATAAATAGAGGCATATCAGTGTTCTAGTGATTAAACAGGAGTAGTAATCTTAAGGTCATGAGTTTGATCCTCCATTCCTTAATGTCTGTTACACAGCTGACTTTCTTCTGTATGAGACATTAATCTTGGGTCCAAAATGTTAGTGATACTGAGCATGTAAAAGAACCAGAAGAGTCTCAGGAACTGAGATGCTTCCAGTATCAAAACCTTAAATAAATGATCTCTTCAGTGGGCATTGGCCATTTGAAAAACTGATACCATTTCAGTACATGTATCAATTTGTCCGCTTTCATGTGGTGAATAGGTGTAAATTTAAGTGGGATATTCACTGAGCAATCCTGCATACAAAGTTCTTCATATTTTAAACTACAGATTAGCCAATATGATTGAAACTGAAAAAAAAAACTGTTTATTTCTGTTACAGAACCCTTAATAACCTTGGCAAGGTCAGACATGGGGAGTGTGCAAACTTGGTATCTGTGTTGTTTGATGAACAGCCGTTGTCACCTCCATGCAATCTACAAGGTAACAAATGTGTATATACATAATTTTTCACTTCTGAAAGGGAAACAAAAGTCAGAATTTTCAACAACTTTTGTTAAAGTTAAGAACTTAAGCATTTTTTTGAAAACAGTATGAAAATTAGAGCAGTGTTGAGATTTTTTCATCAGCAGCTGCACAAAATAATGCCATGTGACCATTTGATGTATGACAGCATGACCACCAGCATTATTCTGGATGAAGCCAGAATATTTTTGAAAATAAAGCAACACTACCTAACAGACAACACAAGTGCAGACAATGTTTTCAGTTCAGAACTTCTGATTTGCAAAATGCTTCAAGCTTCATCATGAGAATAATTCTGCCATTATCAAGGAAGAGACATTATCGAGGCCATGAAATGAGAGTTTTGTTTAATTTTGTTATGTCTTTCATAACTCTTACAATGGTGCCAGCCATCAGTCTTTGTCTTTTGAAAAAAAAGTCTGCCATTGTAAGATGCATATTGTCTTGAGAGTTGTTTTCAAAAGACGTCAAGTCTTATTTCCATTTTGACATTATTGAAGGAACTGTTTAGGATAGGATCTTAGCACACAGTTTTTATACTTCCAGATAGAATATTTTTTTGTACAGTATTTTGACATGCGTGTATGTATATTTCCCAGAACTTCAGTTTATCAATGAAAGCTTGGATGATTCTCAGAAAGAGGCTGTGCAGTTTGCCTTGGCGCAGAAAGAGTTAGCAGTTGTACACGGACCCCCTGGAACGGGGAAAACAACCACTGTCATCGAGATCATACTGCAGGCTGTGAAACAGGGCAGCAAGGTCTGAATGCAGTATTCATATGATACATAGGTCTTTTGTGCACGCAGTTTGCCTTCATAGTAGAGTGGTTAAGGTTGATGACTGTTAAACATAGCTACCAGTCACTGACACATGGTTAGAGGCTGTTTCCCTAACTGACTCATTATCCAGTTTTATTAGCAGGACAGTGAATAGTGGCTTAAGATGTGTGAAACACTGCCTAGTTTAGGATATCTCTTTAGATAAACTACAAATTCTTTGTCAGATGCTGTTTTCATGCTGTTTTCATGTATAAAGCAGAGGATAAAACTAACACATTTATTACAAACAGAATATACTGTATTTTAAATGATTAAATGTAACTGACTATTTTTAAAAGGGAATTTGGCAGAAGGATTATTCGAAAATGATTATTTGTAGCCAGGTTTTTTCCCTTTTCCTATTGCCACATATTGATTAAAAGTCTGTAATTTCAAGCTAAACTTAGCAGTCTCTTAATGAAACTGTGTAACTTTGATACATATATTTCAGGTGTTAGCATGTGCACCTTCCAATATAGCAGTGGACAACCTGGTGGAGAGACTGGCTAGGTGTAAACACAGGATTGTACGTCTTGGACACCCAGCACGGTTACTACCACATATACAGAAATATTCTCTGGATGCTATCTTGTCTACCAGTGATGAAACTAAACTGGTTGAAGACGTCAGGAAAGACCTTGATAAAGCCCTGGTAAATTGTCAACACACTTTCCATTTTGTATCAGTAATGCAAGAGGTTTTGATTTTATTCTCAGTATTAAACAATCATCATTTAATTAAACAGAAGCAATGGTTTGTTTCTGTGTGGTTTGTCACATTTGCCTGACTGATAGATATAAATTTGATTACACTGAGAGTATAGATGGCTTTGAATCTATTACATGGGTAATTGAAAAGCATATAAGCATAGGAACTGTTTAATAAGATTAAACTTGCTTTAAATTTTTTATGCACTTAAATTCTCCATTTAAGTTAATTTCTATTTAAAAATCTGAAGTGTTAGTTGTTGTAAGAATATCATAGATTACCTGTGACAGTGATATACGTGCAACTTGGAAAATTAAAGTTTAAGATGTGTGATTGGTCAGAAGAAACTGGTCTGTTTATGTTAGAATTCAAGATTGTGTAAATAATAAGGGTAATTCCAGTAATAAGTGTATGGGGGTAGGGGGGGTGCGTGGGGATGGCACCCGCAATTTTTAATTGTGGGTCATGCGGTTACCTGGATATTAAAATTATGCATGGTGCGGTCCTTAAAAAATCTTAATTATGGGTCATTGGTCTTTGTCAAATACAAAAAATATTGGGGTGGGGTGGGGTGCATAGACCCATATTAATTTAATAATTAAATTAATGAAAAAAAGTATCGGTGTTGCATTAGTTTTGCCTGCTGGGCATTGCAGACTCATGCAGAGATTAGTCATTACCAGCATTCATTAGTTGCCTTCCTTGTGTTCGCAAGCACTATGGCAGATGATCAATAGATGACATCTTGAAATGGCTGTATGCCATTGGCTTCGGGTATCTTGAAGCAAAATTTAGAGGTAATACATTTTTCCTGTTGATACATATCAGACAAAATAATCAAGCTAGGTGGTACTATGAAAGTCCATGGTCTTCGTAACTGTACCTGTGTTTGGACCTGCCAGTTTTCGGACATAATCTCAGCATGCCAAAACCACAATAATTTAAAGCAGCCTTCTTTCTTTAAAAAAATAATCTTTAAAGTAGGGTTTTCACAAAAAAAATAAAGATGGGGTATGTGGATAAATAGTAAAGTTTGTAATTGTGGGTAATGGGGTTTCAAGTATGAATAAAGCTGGGTGGTGGGTCTGATAATTTATTTCTACATATGGGTGGTGTGGGTCTTCAAAAAAGTGCTGTCCCCTCCCCCCATATACTTATTACTGGAATTGCCCTAATGGCCATTTAGAGTAACGTCAAAACATTTGGTAATAGTCAGGTTTGAAGAGGGCAAAAGACCGAGGAGAAAGACAAAAACTGCGAGAGGACATGAAATTTCTCCGTAAGGAATTACGCCAACGAGCAGATGCATCTACACGGGACATTCTAAAACATGCAGATGTTGTTCTTGTCACACTAACAAGTGCTACCGATGATGGACCAATGAAATTGCTGGAGGAGAGTCACTTTGATGTAACTATTATTGATGAAGTTTCACAAGCGATGGAAGCCGCTTGCTGGATCCCGCTTCTCCGTACAAAGAAGTGTATCCTGGCTGGGGACCATCTGCAGTTACCACCTACAATACTGTCAAAAGAGTAAGTTTAAAATTCAAAGCAAAACAGTTTAATGTGAAAAAGAACAAAATGAAAGACACATGGCAAATATATATACACAGACAAAAATAAGTTTCTATCTTAAAGAAAATGTAGCTTTGTACTGTACTTGAATTGAAACACATAAATTGCTTCAGAGGATTGCTAGTAATTCTTCATATAAGATTATACTTCAGATGGTTGTTGTTGTCCAGCAGTTAAAAAATGTTGTATTGAATATTAAGATGAAAAATAAACTTGAAAAAACAGCCCATGTTCTGTTATTTAGTATAAATAAGAACTGAATTGTATTGCTAAGTGAGAGACAACCAGTTAAAATGAAATTGAAGAAAATTGAAAGACATTTTAAAATTATGAAATTTTCAATGTTTACATATTACAGAGCTGCAAAGGAAGGCCTTGAAGTGACCTTGATGGAGCGGGTCCTACACATTTATGGTGACAAGGTCATGAGAATGCTGACTACACAGTACAGAATGAATGAAAAAATCATGCAGTGGTCCTCGAAACAGCTGTATGAGTCCAAACTTGTGGCGCACAGCTCAGTCAGACACCACTTGCTAAGGTAAGAATTATCCTCCATATCTTATGAAATAAACACAAATCTGCTTTTAATAAAATGTCTGACTGAAGCTGATTTTCTGAACAAACAGTGTTGACTGAACTTGATTTGAATTCCATTTTACTTTGTGTTTAGTATTACAGAAAAAATTTATGAGCAATTGATATTTTTGACTTTAATATTTGTAGATGCATATTTTATTTGATGGAACTACACTTATTTACCAATTTGGAGGATAAGTGGTCAAGGGGTTAGAGCACTGGACTCAGTCTGAAGATGGCTAGTTCAAATCCCATCAGGGGTGAGATTCTCCATGACTTCCTTTCACTCTTTCGATGCAAGTACTGGTTAGAATCCAGGAAGCTGTCATCAAGCAAGAACAATTTGCAAGAACTTGATTCCAAATCAGTGTAAATAAATAAATGTTAACTTAACCTTTGTACTTTATCCTGGAGTATGTTAGGAAATTTCTACTTGCAGTCATGCCAGGTAAAGTTTATTCAAGGTTCATTTCGATATATTATTTGGCTTCACTAAAGTCTCATACAGTTTTAGATAAAGTGTCTTGAATCTCTTGCAAGTTACAAAATCAATACATTAATGTAAAGATAAAATTTCAGAATATAGAAGATGCTCTTTGTTTTGGATTTTTTCTCCATTGGCACTGTGATGAGTCTGGAATTTGCTGTCAGGGCCAATGTTTTCATAATTAAAAGTTTTTTTGTTTTTTTTGTAAGTAAAGTAAGTTTTTTTTTTTACAAGTCAGTACAAGGGAGGGAACAATTTCAGTTAAACAGAACTTAAAAATTGTAACTGAAAAAAAAAAAATAAAAAAATAAAAAAATAAAAATTGTAACTGAAAAGTTTTTGAAAAAAATCCCTAATGTAAAACTCTAGATCCGAGGCGATTTGGACCAATGCCTTTTGGGTCATGAATAACTTGAGCTGACTCTCTAGATCACGGAAGTAGAGAACTGCTTTCCTGACACAATTATCAGTAATTAAAAATGTACAAACCCAGGTAGGCTTGCATTTAACTGTAACACTCCTTTTTCAGAATGACTTAAGCATACCTGCCATAATTTTTCTGGCCATTTCCGGGATTTTGATATTGAATTTCTGGGATTTGAGCTGATTTTCAGGGACATACAACTATTCATATACTTTTAATGCTTTATCGTTGGCAGTTCACAAAATTGGACGGGATTCCGTTTTTGGTGGGAAAAGCCGTGCATGTCTCTCAAATACACATCAGTACCATCAGTTTCATACGTTTTATTTTAGTTGCAAGAGCATAGTAATTGGCAGGCTTGCAGAAATGTTTCAAGCTCAATCGGTCCGACCACCCGACAATTATTCCCTCACCCCTCTCAACCACTTACTAGTGGAGAAGGTAGGAGGACGAGTATAATTTTCTCATCAACCATCCTGCAGAACGAGTGCAAAAACTGCAAGAAATATACCGATGGATGTGTATATCATAATGTCACAGTTTACCGACAGTAAATTCTCCATGTAATACGCTGTCAAAACGAAATCGGAAGCATGAGTAAGGGGGAGCACTGCGCCTTTTTTAATTCAGTAAACCGCACAGTACCGTTAAGTCTTAAGAGTGAAACCATGATTGAACTAACTTGCCAAAGGGATTCGAACCCAAGCCTTTTGGGTCTTGAATAATTAAAAAACCAAGACCCAAAGAATTGAATCCAAGACAGTTTGTGGGAGGTTGAATTTATACAAACACATACTTAGGTGAGTGTTCAACCCTCAGAGGTTGAATTTTCCGCACTATTTCTTGGCAACTACTGACTGGATTTTAACGAAACCTTGTGGGATTTTTCAATACCTAATGGAGATGTGCATATCTTCGGCATGTTCCGGTTGGACCTTTAAACACAGACTTATGGCCCTTGATTA
Organism: Cyclina sinensis; assembly: GCA_012932295.1. Lineage (NCBI taxonomy): Eukaryota > Metazoa > Mollusca > Bivalvia > Venerida > Veneridae > Cyclina > Cyclina sinensis. The sequence continues at coordinate 35,728,299 of JAAONU010000014.1, forward strand.
GTTATGCAGTATGTATTCAGAGTAACATTCGTTTTCGCGCTATTTCTGGGCAATTTCTTACTGGATTTCAATGAAACTTTATGAAAACCATCAATACCAAAAGGAGATGTGCATACCTTTGGCATGTCTTGGTCAGACCATTCAACACAGAGTTATGGCCACTGAATAGTATTTAGTTTCCACGCTATTTCTCTGCAGCTATTGAAAGGATTTCAATGAAACTGTCAGAACTTTCAAAACCAAAAGGAGATGCGCATAATTATCCTCGGCATGTTCCGGTTGGACCCTTCAACACAGACTTATGTCCCTTGATTAGTTATGCAGTATGTATACAGAGTAACATTCATTTCTGTGCTGTTTCTGGGCAACTTCTTACTGGATTTCAACAAAAATTTATGGGAATCATAAACATCATTACTAAAAGGAGATGTACATATCTTAGGAATGTCCCAGTCAGACTATTTAACACAGAGTTATTCACTATGTATGAAGAAAAACATTTTTCCGTGCATTTTTTTATCAAGATGATAACCACGAAGTTATTCTTTGAAAAACCTTTTACTAATTTTTTCACCATTTTCTTTGTTTGAAAGTTTTGTCTTTACCCTTTCTTCAGACAAGCACTGATCGGCAGGTGATATACTGTCTGTGACAGAGTCTTGTTTTATACATATAATATATAAATCTCTTTTTTCTCTCCTCAGAGATATCCCAGGAGTTACTGAGGATGAGATTAGTTTGTTACCACTGTTGTATATAGACACTGCAGGCTGTGATCTGGTGGAACTTGACCTACCTGAAGAAATCTCTAAGGGCAACGAAGGTAATGTGTTGTTAGATTTTGTAAATCTTTATACTCAGATGTTTGCATAAATCCAGTCAGCAAAATGAGAGTTAAAACGTGATAAAATAGTTTCACTATTTCAAGCATTGATGTTAAGTCTGAGCTTTGGATTCCTTTGCGAACTGTGTAAGTGGTTTTTGAAGTGTTCTCGAGAAATTAAGATAAGTAAGTGAAGCTGAATGACATATTTTTGTTAGTTTTTTTTTTTTTAACTTTTGTTTTACATATAAGATAATTGGTACCTACTGATATTTGTATTTTACTTGTTGATAGAATATGGTTAGCCAGTTTTATTTCCTTAAAGATCTTGCTAGTAACATCGTGTTTATGCCTTATGGTACTTTTATAAAATCCCGCTAGTCACAGAGATTGATTTAATATCTGTTTATTGTCAAAGTTCAGTGTATGTTTAGGAGAGGCAGACTTGGTCAGTGTCCATGTGGAGAAGTTGTTGGCATGTGGTCTAAAACAGGAAGATATTGCTGTCATAGCTCCATACAATCTACAGGTAATGTTTATACCATTGAAATAAAAAAATCAGGGCTGGCCTGGCTAACTTAGTTGGTAAATTATAGGATTGTCAATCCAGGGGTTCTTGGTTCAATCCCACCAGGGCTAGCTAAATTTCTTTGTGATAAATGATCTCGGACAATGCATCAAAAGGTCATTTGTCCCTGGCTTCTGGTTCAGGTGAGGAAGCAATAAGTCACTTGCAGAGTGATTGATTAGTTAAATGGTTGGATACCCAGTAACACTTGTTAGGCAGAATGACTGCCAGGATATGATGAAAAAAAGGTTGAAACTGGCGTTAAACCCGTAATAAAAAAACTCAAACAAAACAAAAATTAGGTTGACCTACAAGCAGGATTTGTAGCCATGTACTTCAAAAATTTGAACAGCCTACAAAAAGTAACAAAGCAGAAAATGTGTTAAGCTGTAATATTCATTCAAATGATGTTAAGTTAATACATGTTTCTTTGAGTTCTTTAGACTTGATTTTTTTAGTCATATTTTCCATTGTACTGCATTTTTTTGTTTCTAGAAAATAGTGCTGTAAGAGCTGAAGAATGAAACATCATTAAAAATCAGTGTTGTCTCCCCTGCTCTACCAGTTCTCATTGATTTTGCCACTCACTGAAATTGATCAGTTTGAACCCTGCTACCATTCTCAGGCACGGATTAAACGGGGGGCCCAGCTGGCCCATTTGTAAAAAAAATAAAAGGGCTCATTTTAAAGACTCTTAAACATTTTTTTCAGCTCTTTTCACCTCGTAACAGAAACACAGTCAACCTTACAATTTGCAACAGTCATGCAATATTGCATAGCAACTAATAACGAGTTCCCAACTTTATAGCCGTGTATGTTATACAATGTACCTATATTCGGTGGCATGGATTATTCTCATAGTTACAATGGCCTTTCCCGACAACTTTGTATAAAGACCTCGTATGTAAGTGTATGAATACACCAAATGGTAATTCGCCCCGGCTTTAATAAAAATATAAACAAACATAGCAGAACTCAAGCAGTGTTTGTCTTATGCATTAGAAAAAATGAAAATAAATGTTAAATTTAAAGTATAAACAGTTAGAGGCTTTAAGAAATTTTTACAATTAAGCAGACACCACCTGTATTATAAAATAGTCCAATATGGCGCTTACCACATTATTTCTGAGGCGACTTGTTGAAGTTGCCTGAGGTGTTCGGATTGGGATTATCCGAGAGTTCTCCAGACTGATCATGATGTATAGTTTTCAGGCATCTATTAACCTTGACGTATTTGATAAAGTTGTTAAATGAGCATCTGCTGACCATGTTCAGTTGCCTTGAGAGGTGAAAAAGGTGTGAAAACCCGTTGTAGACATGTCATAAAACTGACACTTGGAGCCATGGACTTTATAAATATAAAACAAAAAAAGTCAAAATTTGTCATACCGTATTTTGTTTTTTGCTTTAGTTGAACAGTTCAAAGAATACCAGTATATTTCTTTTAAATTCTCATACAAATTTCATTATATTTTTATGCCTAAAATGCACCAAAATGAGCCATTTATTCCACCTTTTTATAAAATTTTCCCCCTTTTGTACCTTCCCCCAAGCCCGCCCCCAGTCAGAAATTTTTGGATTCCGCCCTGATTCTTGACCATTATTGTGAGAAACTTGGCAGTTCTTTATGCAGGAGTGTCAAGTACTGATCATTCCTAAGAGCAAAGGGTAGGGAAGCTGTTTGCCTGAAGCTAAAACATTCTGATCATAATGTCTAAATGATAATGATGATGTTGTTAACTATTTCTTATTTACATACAAAGGTGGAGTTAGTGAGACTCAGATTATCAAGTAAATACCCCAAAATAGAGGTCAAGTCTGTTGATGGTTTTCAAGGCAGAGAGAAGGAAGCAGTGATTATCTCCCTTGTCAGGAGCAATAAAAGAGGTTTGTGTTTTAATTTTTTAGCAAATTTTTCATATGATCCATAAAGGATGAACTGATTCCAGTAGGTGGCGCTTGATCAGCAATAGACAATATGATCACCACAAAATTTATATTTGGTATGTATGTACCATGGACATCTTGGGTCATATTTCAGTAGCATCTAAGATTTGAAAATAATCTTAAGTTAATATTTTATCCTTAAATCCAGTAATTTTCTCCTTAAAAATAAGAATTTTCTTAAGTGTTATTTTAAAAACTTTTAATGTAGAAAATTCTTAAATACGTCATATTTTTATTTTAGTTTTAAGGAAGCACCTCTTCTTCATTAAGTCACGAAGAAATTTTCTTAGTGTACAGTTTGTGGTTGAGATTTTCACTTTTTACTGGATCTAACTTCTTTTGGAGGTAATAGGTGAGTAGATCTATATTATTCTTATTAATAATCAGGTATCTAGAACGTGTATTCCGCGACTACTGGATGCTACTGAAATACGGCCCCTGCACTTCATTGAATTTTAGGTCACTAGGGTAAATGTCACCGATACTAAAAATCAAAATTGGCCCCACCCCAGGGGTCACTTGGTTTAAATATAGACTGACATAGGTAAAAACTATAAAAATCTTCCTGTCAGAAACCACAAGGCCTGGAGTTTAGATATTTGGATAGATGAAAGTAGTTGCAGTTGTTCTTAGATGAGTGATAAAAGGGCCATCATGGCCCTCATACAGTAAGATTTTTTCTTGCCAAAGTATCTTTAGACTTGTTTTAAATTGAACAGTACAGACTGTGATATATGAACTTGAAGAAGACAGAAAAAAAGGACTTCATTTTAATTTAGCAGCAACATTTATATTATGCAAGTAAGTTCCCTGGATAGAAAAACTTTACTATGTATGAGGTAAAATGTACATTGACATTAAATATAGTTTTTAATTATATTGAGATTATCAGATGAACATTATCAGATCACAGTTTAAGTTAAATTAACACCAAGATCTACAATTTATTTGATGTATAGTCTTTACTTCCACTTTGGAATGGTACACAAAGTATGGCAATACTGTTTTTTTTTTCTATCATCTGTATGCCATATTCATATTTTCATACAGGTGAGGTTGGTTTCCTGGCTGAGAGAAGAAGAATCAATGTGGCAGTCACTCGGGCCAGGCGCCATCTAGCTGTAATAGGTGACAGCGAGACAGTAGGCAAGGATGAATTCCTCAGGTCACTTGTGGAATATCTCAATAGAGAGGCAGAAGTACAGACAGCTCAGGAATACATTGATGGTATAAGGGTCATTCCAGTGAAACATTTATTTGATAAGAAAAGACCCCACCCCCTTCCCCCACCCTCAAAATATGTATATAAAAGACTATACCCAACATAATTTCTTTATTTTGCCTTCCTGATGTAGGATAAATGTTTTTTTTCTGGAATGACCCAAAGCTTAATTCAGTCAGTTTGGCTTTGGCAGTATGATAGTATTAATTGCAAAAATTATGTCTGTCTCCTTGGCTATGTGGTTGTTTACTAGGAAACCGTCATAGGCTGCCATGAATTAAATATATGACATATTGCCCTTGTCATTATCCTGTTAAAGGTTATTACCTTTGATTCTGTCATGATATTAATTAACAGGTATATTTGAAAAGTTGCTCTGCAGGTGATTAGTTCATAATTAAGGCCAGAATTTCTTAGAGAAATGCAACAGTTATAATATAGGATTTCTGAAAATAAAAAACCTTCATTGCTAAGGCTTGAGAAACCTATTTGCAGAGAAGGAAGTTAACCAAAACTGGCTTCCAGTAATTATACCAGTAATCAATGCATACTAGAGAATCCTTAAATTTAAGAGATTCTTTATCAAAAAAATTCTTGGCACAGTCACATGAAGAAGACGATGATTTTAATGTGAAGGAGAGCTTTTCTTCCAGAATGGCAAACTAAGATTGTGACACAGCAAAAATTACAGCTGTCAGTTATAATTTGATAAACAGAAAAGGAAGAATTTTGTATGGAAATAGCTTGGTTCTGACTTGTCATTTTTACATAATTCAGGATGATCTGTTCAGGAGGTTGTTGCCCTACTGAACAATATAGGCTTTATAGTGTGTGTCAAGTTGACCTGTTGATTTATTTCCTAAATTGCATATTTTGTCTAGACACTATGTACTGTATGTAGGACACTGAAAAAATCATTTTTTATGGAGTAGCTGGATTTTTTTTATTACCCAATTTAGTTCCTTTTTTAATGATATCAGGTTGAATGTGACTTTTAAGGCATCTAAATATTACAGATTAAAAAACTGACTGCTTTAGCTTGAGAATTTGACACGGCCTTTATACAATGTAATTTTTGTCATTACAATATTACAGTCAAATTTCATATGACTTTTTAAGATAAGGAAATGACATTCTGAATATTGCAGAATATGAACTTGATCATGTTAAAGATATTCTGGTGTACAACTTTTGCTGTTTTGTAGAAATTACAGGAAGTTAGAATGATCATGCTTCTTATATTCCAGAATGTAAGATCACCAGCATTTGAACATTCCATATAGTAACATTGACCAACTTGTATCTATGTCAGCAAGTAACATTAACTGGGGTTTAGACTATCCAGCATGTACATTGTATATATTAATATATTTTTATATTCAGACTACACTGACCATTAAATAATTTTAGATGTAATGTTAACTATACTTCAGACATTCCATAATATCACATCCCATTTTTGAATGTTTCAGATTTCCATGGCTTTTCTGTCAGAATGACATAAGCAGGCCCAAACATTCAGACAGTTTTATTTTCACTGCTGATCTGCTGTATATAAATATGGTATGCATGATAGTAGCTCTAAGGATATCAGAATTAGGCATTAAATGTACTTCTGTTGTAGGTGGACTTTTACATCAGGGCAAAATTAGCAGACCAGAGCATCTTGATGACTTAATGGCCCTTACAAAAAGGCAGGGATCAGAGAAAGGGGCCAGGCCAAAGGTCATGAAACAGACAGTAACTAAACATAATGAGAAGTTCAATAAAAGATCTAATCTGCAAGATCAGAATGATAAAGTTAGGTAAGACATTTTTATTTAAGGGCTGCTTCAGGGGATTCAGGAAGGAAATTTGTATTTATCATTGTATGGGTGGATGAATGTTGTTATTGTATTGGGAGTTGGGGTATCGTTCTTGAATATAATGATGTTGTATATGGGTTAGATACACACCTTTATCAAACTGTCTCATAAGGCCAGTATTCAACAATATTCCCATTTTGAAAAAAAATGTCTTTTCTTCCTGTTAAAAAAAAATCCAATTTTCAAATTAATGGTCACATAATTGTAAAGAATCACCAGGTAGTATGCAATAACAAACAGACACATATTGTGCATTTGAATTGTACAGTATTCTCTTTCTTACTTCATCATTAATTCCAAGGTTCTCCAAGTAAAACTACACTACTTTTCAAATGCTCTAGATCAGTATATTCAGAACAAATTTTTGAAGTTCATCTTTATGTAGAAATATTTGCAGCAATAGCTTATTGGGCGAAACCTCATTTTTCATGCAGTTAAGTGAGAGCATCTTTGAATTAAAACATACTCTTTTCACATCAGATGGCAAAATTTTGGGGTGGGGGTTGAGCTGTGTATAATGTGTCAGAGGGGTATTTGACTTTTTATAATCTAGTTGTTGGGTTCGGAAATGTTTTTGTGGTATGTTTTTAGCTCACCTGTCACATAGTGACGGTGAGCTTTTGTGATCGCCGTCCGTCCGTCCATCTGTCGTCCGTTCACAATTGTTGTCTGCGCTCTAGCGGTCTTAATTTTGGTCCGATCTTCTTTAAACTTGGTCAGAATGTTTATCTCAGTGATATCTAGGTCAAGTTCATAACTGGGTCATCTCACCCTTAATACTAGGTCAAATTATAGAAAAAGCTTGTCCGCACCCTGGCGGTCTTAATTTTGGTCCGATCTTCTTCAGACTTGGTCAAAATGTTAATCTCAACGATATCTAGATCAAATTCGAAACTGCGTTATGTGACCTTCAAAACTAGGTCACAAGGTCAAATTATAGAAAAAGCTTGTCCGCACTCTAGCAGTCTTAATTTTGGTCCGATCTTCTTCAAACTTAGTCAGATTGTTTATCTCAATGATATCTAGGTCAGGTTCGTAGCTGGGTCATGTGACCTTGAAAACAAGGTAACTAGTTCGAATTTTAGAAAAAGCTTGTCCGCACTCTAGCGGTCTTAATTTTGGTCCCATCTTCTTCAAGCTTGGTCAGAATGTGTATCTCAATGATATCTAGGTCAGGTTCGAAACTGGATTATGTGACCTTGAAAACTAGGTCACTAGGTCAAATTATAGAAAAAGCTTGTCCGCACTGTAGTAGTCTTAATTTTGCTCCGATCTTCTTTAAGCTTTGTCAGAATGTTTATCTCGATGATATCTAGGTCAAGTTTGAAACTGGATCATGTGACTTTGAAATTTAGGTCACTGTGTCAAGTTATGATAAAAACTTTTCTGCACTCTAGTGGTCTTAATTTTGGTCTGATCTTCACTTTCATTACCATTAGGTCTTGGTTCCTTTCTTCAAATTGCCATATTGCATTATTGGTTCCAGAGTTATGGCCCCTGAAAGTGCCAAAATTAACTATTTAGACCTTGTCTGCACAATAGCAGCTTCATTTTCGATTTGAATTTAATCAGACTTGTACAATACTTGAGTTAATATAAGATCTTGCAGGGTTGCCAGGGGACTTGAAAAGTCAGGGAAATTTGATTTTTTTTCAAGGTCAGGCAATTGTCAGGGAATTTTGAAAATTGGTCAGTGAAAAATAAAAATCCTGAAAAGTCAGGAAAAAAATAATTTTGAAGGGCTAATATTGTTCTATTTTATTAAAGATTGCATTTACACATTTTTTCCGTTATGAATCTTTTTCTTTATAATCGTGTACATTGTATTCTAATAAAAGTTCCAGTATTATAAATAACATTACTTAAAGACTGAAAGTCTCTGCAGCCCTTACAACCAAAAATTAAAATAAGTATGTGTTACACTCGAAACCCATGTTCCTCCCTCCAAGATCCATGTCACAGCAACCCTCTGAACTTAGTAAGTTCTGCTATATAGGCCTTACTGCTGATAGTTTGTGTCTTGCCCATATATTTTTTGCATATATGGTTGGATTTTAAAATAATTAGCAGAATTGGCAATAGAGTGAACATGTGTCATGTACATAATCCCTGTTTGGAACGGTGTTCCAACATTCAGTTCACAGCAACCTAGTTTTTTGTATAACGTCAGGATTTTTTAAAAAATATTGCGGCACAAACTTCTACATTTTTCAAGATACTGCTTTGAAACTTTAAACATGTAAGGTATTATGTGTATATGTGCCTGATATATTTTTTATGAGGCTCAGTCCATTATAGTATTTTTTATGAGGTTCAGTCCATTATAGTCCACGTTGTGCTTTAACAATCCTGATGACGCACAACATCTTGTGAAACTCTACCAAAGATGACCGCATGGTCATAATTGCCTGCAACCTTTGAGTCAATTGTCAATTGTATTTTCATCCACTGACTCTTGCAACCATTGAGCAGTTGTTGGCAGGTGAGCGACCTGTTTCAATGTTGTTTCAAACTTACCAGGCCTTTTTTTCGAACAGCCCTGAATATATTTTAACGTTATAATGACCTGTTTTGTACAGTGTTTTTTAAGTCCAAAGGTCAAGAAAGCTGTCCCTTCCCTTGTAGACAAACAGTTGTTTATCCAACATTTGATAGTGCAGTTTGCAAGTATTTGGTTAAGTAATATCTGACAATAGACATACTGCATTGGTATCTCATAGAATAGTGAATGGTTAAATAAAATGCCCGCCTACCCTACTCTAATATATAAGACTGGTTTAGCTGTAAATATCACTAGGGAATCCAGAGGGGCACACAGCGCATGCCCCCGCTAAAATTCCCGGACCATAGGTGTTATTGTTGGTCTATTTTGAATATGTCTTTAAATAATATATAATTTATTGTTCAACATTGAATTGAATAATCAGAGGCCCATGTGATATTGCCAAATCAGTATACTCTAGCATAACCACAACCGTTGAAATGAGGTTGGAAAAAACGAACACAAATTGGGCCGAACATTTTGCACCCCACCCACCTGAAATCCTGGATCTGGCTCGTAATATTATCTTAAATAATGTATATGACAAAGTAAATCATAATTTTCTATCAAAACTTTATCATGTGATTGCAGAATTCTGTAGAATCCTTCCTTACAAATCATAAAACTACTTAAGAAAATCATAAGTGAAATAATTGTAATTTATGTGTAATTTTCAGGGAGACAGATAAAGCCAGTGAGGATGACAGCAAGATTACAGAAATACAGAATCAGATTGAAGAGTTTCTGTCAAATAAAGATGCTGATGTTTTAGAATTTCCCAGTACATTATCAGCTAGGGATAGATTTCTAGTGCATGAGGTGGGTGAGTTGATACAAAAATATCTGGCTATTATTGGTAATCTTTATGTATAAGTAATATAAAGGGACATAACCTAAAATTAACTGATGATAAAATGCATAATGAGATTAATTGGCTTATTCTGTAAAGCACTAAAAATAATTGATATTTCAAGAAAGAACATAGGTTCCAAAAAATTACTTTTAGGCATATATACATTAAAACGTGTTTATTCAAAATATGGTACAACATTAACTCTGTGAAAACACCATTATTAATACATTATGTTTAACCTTTATACTTATTTTTGACTGGCATGTTGATTTTTCAGTAAATATCCACACATTATATACTTTTACATGATTTTTGCAGAAAACTGAATCCACAGAATTTTAGGTTATGCTTTGTTAATTTGTTTGATATTGACTTACTCATAATTTACCCATTACGGTATGAATGACATCCTTTTAAAACATTATTTTGTCACGATTACAGAAAAAAAGGAGTGATAGCAGTATTTTTTTAGGATGATGATTTAAAAAATACATGTTTTATCTTGCCTTATGAGGACTTGGGGATGGAGCCCTTCTATGTTATATAATTGCATAAAATTGGGGAAAAAATCCATACATAATTATGTCTATTAGAGTATTACTGAATGAAAATATTACATACTGTTTAAGTACAAAAAATGCATTGACAACATCTACATGTAATGTTTTACAAGTTATTGCATAGGATATCTGAAAAACATTTATAAGTAAAGTTTCATTCACCCAGTTTAGTTTATCATTGTGCACTTAAAGGTGCACTGTCAGCTTTTATTTATAAAAAGAAATTAAGCCAACAAATATCAGTCTTTAAGAAATGTCTAGAATTTATTGGAGAAAGAAGATGAAGTCTTACTACACGTATATATGGAAATTAAACAGGCATTGTCTTTTGAAAATAAGGTAATGTACGTAGGTCAAGCTGTTGAAATAAAGCTTTGTTCAGTTTGTTTGTCTATGCATAGTTCAGAAAGGTCAAAATTCATCCAGTTGAAAAGTAAAACTTCTAAACTCCTATATTATACTCTGGAGCAACATTGTCTGCAGTAATTTGGAAATTAGATTTTTAATGCTATATGTATTGGACTTGAAATAGGATGTTTCAAGAAAAGTGTTACTTAGAAGCAGTAGAAAAAGCAAGGCTGATTTGGTTTAAAGTGAGTTATACTGGTTGAAAGGTAAATTAAGCTTGCGTAATGCTCCATATGATTGTGACTGTACCTGCTTTAAGATTAGTTACTTAACGATGCTTTTTATGACAAACGTTTAAAGGATGATCCAAATTTTTTTTTAAATAATTTTTAACTTAATGCTATAACAGTGAAACACATGCATAAGATGAAAGAACACCTGTGACAAAAATTCAGGGAAAATATTTTATTGATGCAAAGAATCACAAACCACTATGATGTTTATTATGCTTTTCAAAGGGCGAGCATATAGTTGCCGCTTTGTCCATCCGTCCGCCCCGTCCGTCCGTCATAATTTTGTCTGGAGCATAACACAAAAACTGTGAGAGATATCAAGACCAAACTTCATAGATAGTTAGATCTCATTAAGGAGCAGTGCAGTGCACAAGAACCATAACTCTTGCTTTATTAATTTTTGAGTAATTGCCTTTTGAAATTTCTCATACTTATTTTTGTCCGGGGCATATCTCACAAAGTATAAGAGTTATCAACTTGAAACTTTATAAGTAGATAGATCTCATTGATGAGCAGTGCAGTGCACAAGAACAATATCTCTTGCTTTATTAATTTTCGAGTAATTGCCTTTTGAAATTTCTCATACTTATTTTTTGTCCAGGGCATATCTCACAAAGTATAAGAGTTATCAACTTAAAAACTTTATAAGTAGATAGATCTCATTGATTAGCAGTGCATTGCACAAGAACCATAACTATTGCTTTATTAATTTTTGAGTTATTGCCTTTTGAAATTTCTCATACTTATTTTTTGTCCGGGGCATATCTAACAAAGTATAAGTTAGAGATATTAACATGAAACTTTATTGGTAGATAGATCTCTATGAGGAGAAGTGCAGCATGCAAAACTGTAACTCTATTTTGCATAATTTAGGAGTTATTGCCCTTTGTTGTTTTTTGTCATACTTAAAAAAAAATACATATTAAACAATAGCCCTTTTGGAATTGGCATTTATTCGGGGAGCATCCATCGGTTCTACCAATTTCTTGTTGCCATTAAACACAGTATAAACACACTACACATTTAGTGAAACTTTTATAGAATCAATCCAGAATTGAAGCATTTTAGACATTGGCAACCAAGGGTAAGCCTGTATAAAATTGCTTTGCCTTATGTCTAAGTTCTTGTCTCTGTCTTTTTCAGGTATCAGAAAAGTATGGCCTTGCTCATGTAAGTAAAGGAACAGGGGATGACAGGTTTATAGTTGTAACTAAACCAGGCACTGATAATGTACAGGGTATGGAAGATAATTGTGTAAAGCTACGAAATGATGAAGACAAAGGAAAAGAGAATGGAGGCCAACAAGGTCTGTTTTGGAATCAAAGTAAAAGTAAAAAGAACAAAAAGAAGAATAAAAACAAAGGATGTGCTGTAGAAAATGATGAAAATGTTGAACTGAATAGATCAGATGAAACAAAAGAATCAGTTGATGTGATGCCAGAAGAACTGTCAGATTTAACAAAAGACAGTGAAGTTAAGGTAGATTTTTCTGGCCCAAAAGTCACAGATGGAAAAGTTCTTTGTCATATTTGTAAAAAGGATGTTCTGAAAGCAAATCTACAGTTACATGAGATTCATTGTGCGAGAAAAGAGAGGGATACAAAACAGGGTGGGGAAGAAAGGGTCAAGGTCTCTATTAATAAGAAGAAAGAAGTATCAAAGTCAACAAAGCATAGAAAATTTGATAAAGAGCTTGCAGATAGAGTTGAAAAAATTGACAAAGATGATATAGATGCACTAATTGAAACTGTTCAGAATATGGATAATTTTTGCTGCTTTAAAAAGTGTAAAACTAGTGTGCAGACATTGTTTCAAGTTTGTGCCCATTGTGAAGGAAGATATTGTTTGACGCATCACATACCTGAGGTTCATGGTTGTGGGGATGCTGCAAGGGCACAAGCTCGGGCAAGAATTAGTAAGGATGGTGTTCTGTATAGGGGAAGTGGGGTTCCGGACAAAAAGCCAGATTCAGCCAAGAAAGCTCATTTACAGAGGAAGCTGGATTCCAAACTGACAGAGCTTTCATCAAAAAGAAAGGGAAAACCAAAAAAATGATTTATGTAGTTAGTGTTTATTTTTTTCACTACCTTGAATGTCTTTCATTGTCAAGGTCACCTGTGCTTTGAGCCCTCTTCAAATACCTGAACAAAGGTTAACATTGATACATTTAAATCTTTTGAATTTCTAAAATTATTCTAAAAAGACACAAAATGATAGCTCTGAATATCATTTTGGTCTGATGAACAACACAAATTTGCAATATTTGGAGTAAGCAAGTGGGTCATTGTAAAGGAACATCTTTTACTCTTTATGTATAAAATAAACTTAAGCTTATGTTATTTTGCACTTTAAGCTGAGACATTAAGGAATCAGCTTCAAGGACTGTTATGTTTTTGCTTTGAAGTGTTTACATTTGAAATGACAGATTAAAAGCTTACTCCAACGTCTTTTCATATTTACACATTATTTATTATATCCTGTTTTCTCCACTTATTGTTGAACATTCTGCTTTGCAGTAAAAGTGAAATCGATTGATTAAAATATATTTCATTCAGAGATGGTTTGCTTTCTTTCTTCCCATTTAGAAATTATTTATTCAAGTTAGTTTGGTCGTGAGAAAGAAAAGAATAAACTAATATGGATTGTTTTGTAAGGGAACACCAATCACGAGAGGCATTCGGTAATAGATTTCTTACAATATACTGTAGTACTGATAGTAGTCCTTCCATTGTACAGTCACATACGATTTTAAAGGTTTTGAAAGTACCTAAGCTCTAGATCTTTTCTGGCGAAAATAATGAAAAGAAATCCACAAATAAATGGCAGATGTCCAACATTTGTAGTTTTGCAAAGGTTTTCAAAGTACCTAAGCTCTAGATCTTTTCTGACAAAAAAAAACATAATGAAAAGAAATCCAAATAAATGGCAAATATGTAACATTTGTAGTTTTGTAAAGGTTTTGAAGGTATCTAAGCTCTAGATCTTTTCTGACAAAAAAAAAACCATAATGAAAAGAAATCCAAATGGCAAATACCTAACATTTGTAGTTTTGCAACAATTTTCTATCGTTAAATTTTGTTATTAACCAGGGTAACATTTACTTTTAGTCATCACTTGTTTGATAAAGTTAGAACTCCACTAAAACGGGTCTTGAGATATGTACAGCTGTCTGTCTAAAATGGTAGAAATATTTAATGCAACCATTTTTGCCTTAATGTTTCTAAGTCAAGCGCCTTATTTATGGTATTGTTCTGACTCGCTGTAGAAGCATTTAACAGTCTTGGAACAAATTCTGGATGAAAAAAAAAACGTTTGCCGTGTCTAGACTTGCTAAATGTAGCAGTAAGTTGTGTCTTCACGATACACTATCTTCAAATTTCAGTCTTCACAATTGTATAATAGGATTTGTCAATCATTAATATGACTATAGAAAGACTTGTAAATGTATGCCAATCTTGGGGCGTCAAAACCAAAGCACTGTCTTGTCACCTTAAACTTTATAAGTGATGTATTTGTATTTTTATTTAGTCTGTCTGGGTAATGATAACCAAACTGGCAGTCGTTAGAGTCTGAAGAAACCTGTCTTTACCGTCAGTATGACTGTGTGTATTGCAGTGTGTCTCCACTACTAGAGCAACACTAACGGTGACATGAAAAGACTAGGAATAGAATGTATTATTATAATAAAAACATGAGAATATGTAAACAGATCGTGCTGTACAGTTTTAGTTATCAACGGCCATGTCTGGGGAGTTTAATTTTTACAGCGATGTATTCACACAAGAGAATGGATTTTAGCACGGAGCAATGCTGAGAGCATTGTACATGTATGTATGGATTTCAAAGGTTACTTTCTTTTTCTTTAGAATAACATGCCGGCCACATTCCCTCTTGAATTAATTGTGTCAGATCTTAATTACCTTTCGTGTTGCTACTTCCATTGTCGAATTGTGCTGCGTGTTGTCTGACTCTTTCGAATCGCCTATTCTACCCATTGTTGCGTGGCTATTAAACAGTTGTTTTTTTGCAGTAATTAAACATTCAACTTATGGGGTTTGTTTTTGTTGAAACTGTGCTCGAAAAATATTGTGTCTCATGTTCTTCTTGGACTTGTACTTAAACAGAGCAAGTTAAAAAGTATTATGTTGAATACTAATATTAATGTCTCAAAAGTGACAGTTTAATCACAGAACTGCCTCGTTTCCTGATGGAACTAGTTTTACTGAGACTCAGAGAATTCTATGTTGTGCAGTTGCAATTACACGGGTTTTTCACGGTTTCATTTATATCTGTGACCTAGTTTATATGTAAGTGCATCTTGAGACGAAACTTGTCAGTGCAGTCGGAAACAAAAAAATAATTATTCATCAGCAGTATCCAACTTACTACATTTTTTAGCGAAGACTAACCTTAACCTCGACGATGGTTAACAGTTTTAGAGATTAAAGGTCTTTGAAAATCAACATTAAGTCAGTATTAAAAAGGAGATGTTTACGAAAATAAATGAAAAGTTTAAATGTAAAAACGTATTGCCAGTCACTGTCCGGAAAATGCACAGATAGAATCTAATCATTATTAAAATAGCATGTCATTTGAATTACTAAGCTTTCTGTGGTTCTCTTATCTAAAAATGAAATTATGGATCTTAAAAAATCGACGATTTCATAATGAGCGAATCAGGAAGCCCTTTCCTTCATTGTAGAAATGCATTTTTATATCTTCCTAAAAACGAAATAATGCAACATCCTTGAATCATAGAGACTCAGAATTGCACAAGTTAACAAGTTTATGTTTGACAAAATGCTATTTACAAATAGATTTGTTATATTATAGAAAACTTAGAAACATTTTTTTTCCAAGAAGACGAATATAAAATCAATAGCCTCCTCTGGCTATCTGGAAACATAAAAGATGCAGCAAGAATTTAGTCTGTCTGTGCATAGACAACCAAAATCCAGTCATTGTTTTATGAATGATCATGGCTTTATATATCTTCTCTTAGACTTTCTAATCATGACAAATAGTAGATACATTTAACTCTCGCTTTCTCTGAAAGAAGTTAAATACTGGGCAACAGATCTATTGCCATGTCTGACCTCCTGATGCCACAGGAAATACAGATAAGTGCTATAGTAATTTAGCCTGTCTGCGTCGAGAAAATCAAAATGACAGACACTGTTATCTGAAGAACTCTCTTTTCACAGTTTTTAATCAGGAAATTATGAGGATCTCGAGAACAAATCTTGTGAAAAGTTTGCAAAGTAAAGATGAAAGGAAACTACCATGTGCTTCATACTTAACACGTATGCTTACGCTTGTATTAAATCAAACATTTGTAAAATAGCGTTACATTATCTCAAAACATTATTTAAAAAGACAAACAATTGAGACACTTTAAGTTGTTTATCACAACGATAAATAAAAATTCCATTTGGTCACATAAGATCACGATTTGACAGAAAAAAACTATTGAAGGCGGCACCAATCTTTCGGAAGCAGATGCAGCCAAACATTCGCCTTCGTATGAACAGTTGTAGATTTTGCTATCCATAACGATGTATATCATGATATACTTATCCAATTTATACATTAGTAGCATGAATACAATGAAAAGTTACATTTTATTATGCACGAGCTTATAAAACTTCAGCCATACCTATAGCTGTTGTAAAAATTGTCTCTTGTTCTGAACTCATGCAATGTGCGTCTGTCACTTGAACTTGTCTTTCAAACGTTTTTAGTTCCTGACATCAGCTTATTCATCAGTTGGTTTTGGTCATTTTATTATTTCTATTCCTTGTTGTTCGCTAAGAATGTTCCCCTGGCAGCATGTCTGTTTAATCAGGATTATAGTTGTTACTATACGTGAATTGTAGAATTCGCCTCTTGGCATTGCCCTCTTCGTTCACATTTCATGAATCCGGAAAAAAATATTGCAAGAAATGTAGTTTACACTGTATATTATTTTAATGGGTTAAACGTGTGCATTGGTGACCCTTTTTCATGAAATTACTACACACCATTAAGTGATATTTTGTTGAGAGATTTAGATAATGAAGATTTGAGTACTAATAATTAAATTTGGAAATCAACAATCTTTTAAAACCAAAGTCTTTAATTGTCCATCATGATTGTGTCCAGTAAAACTAGATTTTTGTAGAGGCCTGGAGTTGTATTTGATGGAATGAGGTAACGTCTTCTCTCACAAAAGAATTATAAAACTACGGGTATACAATTTGAACGATTTCATAGAAAACATATAGTTATGTTGATCAGCTTCCAAAGCGATATGTCTGAAGTTAAAGATTCTATTAGACAAAACTTTTTGTGAGAAAACGAGAACTGAGAAAAGCTTTCAATACCAGATACATCAGATACAGTTTCCCTATATACTTGTCGACAACTCTAAGATGTTTTAGATGTTTCATCAAAATGTTTCTTACAAAAAAAAAAAGCATTTCTATTATTCTAGTAATTGGATTGTTTTGTTTTCAACAGTTGTAATTATCATTTGGAATGTGTTCATAGTTTTAGTAGATCATTTTATGCACACAACAGTTGTAATTTAAAGTTATTTCTACACTTTTGCTTAATTTACGATTTGAATAAAAAAGGAATTTGTTTTGAATTTTCAGTTATTAACTAAATAGGCGTAATTATTTGACGTTTTGGTTTAGTATGGAAAGCCAGTGTAACTGTAGTACAGAAAAGACCATCTTCACTTAAATATTGTGTTGTTCTGCTTTTACCTTTCGACAGTTTTTCAATGGTGTAGATCTTATAACTCTCATTATTTTGACATACTGCCATTTTACACCAAATATGAAGCATTAATTTTTCATGTTGCGTTGGGAAGGACGTCCCTTGATTTGACATTTAAAGTTACATCTTATTGTTTTTGAAATTCATTGTTCTCTGTGGGATTGGCGCTTTGATGCATCTCTTTTGACAGCTTTGTCAAGAATTTCTAGAAAGAGTTGTTAGAACTTTACACTTTTAGAGATTTTGTAAAAACTGTGAATGTATTAAGACAACTTTATTTGAAACCTTTTTACTTGTTGCTTCAGTAGTGTTTGCTAAGAGTTCTTTAAAACAACACTTAATAATATCCCAGGAGAAATAAGTCGAAGTCATTTGTGCAACAATAAACATTTACTAAAGTTAAATAAACTGGTTTCTATGCATGTTCTTTACTTTTTCCTAGTGTGAAATAATGCATTTTCATTTTATGCGGCTTTTCTTTAAAGACACAAATATATTATATTAAAACTTTAAAAGGACTCGATATTTTGTCTTCAGGAGTTTTGCTGAAATGCAATCTACTAACTTAAGTTAAAACAATCAAAATTGTGCGTTATAAACAGATACCAAAGTAAAGCGGAGAAAATAGGAAGTTGTGTAGAGAGGCGAATAACTGTGGTATTTGATAGAAATATATTGATATATTTACTCTAAAAAAGTTAGAGAACATTCAGATTAATTTTTGTAAACTTAAAAATTCCTGCATTTGAGGTCTTTCTACAAGTTATTCAGGTAATTAGATAAACTGCCTGACAAAATGTGATGAAAGGGGCACTGAGATTTCCGTGCTTTTCATGCCTGAGGTATTTGTGTAAAATCTCATGATTTTTTTTATTGTTGATATTTTCCCATGTTTTTACAGTAAGCAGTAAATGATAATTACGCATGTTAAACATGATTTTCGTGTACCTCCATTGTCACATCATTTGCATGCACGGTTTGGTTGTAAAACTGTCACCTGGAACATAACAACACGTCGTCAACACGTCGACATTTCACCTTGGAAAAAAGGGGTATGGCCATACTGGTGGCTTGATGAAGGAATTTTGTATAGCGTTTGGAGATATAGCACCACAGAATACAGAAGTCCGTCTTTCGCTCACTCAAAAGTGGCAAACAGTTCCACTAGTTACTGATAAGAGATTTTGCTGAACTTCATTTTTCACCTCCATTATATTAATGACGTCAATCCACGGTCCTGCAATGAAATTCGCCGAACTCTTGTTGTTTTAACGGTGCTTATGTCTCTATTGATGCTGATTTTCGTGTAACTAACT
Organism: Cyclina sinensis; assembly: GCA_012932295.1. Classification (NCBI taxonomy): domain Eukaryota; kingdom Metazoa; phylum Mollusca; class Bivalvia; order Venerida; family Veneridae; genus Cyclina; species Cyclina sinensis. The sequence goes on from JAAONU010000014.1 coordinate 35,747,398, forward strand.
TTTATTTGTATTCTGCCTTTATGTACTAAATGAAATTCGTGTGTTCTCTAAATTATTTTGAGTTGTTCCACAAAAGAGTTATAAAAAAACGTAACAAAACGCAAAAAGAAAGCGTAAAGATAAGAAAAAAACAACAACAGAAAATAAGACAAAAATTGAAAAGAATAGATAATAATACATTAAACCTAACTTCAGTAAAGAAGTTGTAAAGACGCAGGACTTTTACTGAAACTACTACAAGTTTTAGACATTTTCCGTGGAAAGAGTTACACAGCTGACAATCAATCTTAATAATGAATAAGCAATTACTGATCTGGAGGCACAGGATGTAAAAGGAAAATCAGCAATAGTGATTTAGTCTGTCAGTGCAGTGGCAGTCAAATTGCGTGCTGTTATCTTCGTTGTTTTAATAGTCTTAAGAAAACACGAGGATCACGAAAACTGAGTTTGACCCCGATCACAGTATACAGTTTTATGGTTATAGAATTTAAACGGAAAATAATCAAATTTGAAAATTTAACTGTCTTCTTCAAATATGTATCCTTAACATAGAAATAAATGAAACACTTAGCATATGTTACGATTGATTATATGTTTTCATGTTTTCTTTTAAAACCACTTATATTAAATGAAGCTATATCTTTTCAGGTAAACATCCAAATATATGGTAAGGACGTAGAAAACTTTATCTTTTACTAATTTAGTGATTACTAAATATTACTTTTCGCCTCAAAACAAAGCCTTGCGAAATGAGTGTCAACACTGACAATAGCTTCCTTGCAGAAAAACAAATATGGATCAGGGTGGTAGGTACGTTAAGGTGTGGAAGCCTTTTCAGCATGCATTCAGAAAAAACTTTCACCCGTTTTAAGGCCTTAACTAGAATTTAACATTATAAAAATTCTTTACGTAAATACAAAGCACACCAGCCAATCTTCGGCGCACAACATGACTTTTGTAACTCTACAGAATTCTTATTGAAAAAGACCATTTTACCTATCAAGCGACGGATTGTTGATCTGCGAAGGAGCTTAAAACAGGTGCGCGATGATGTAGTAATCCTGCTATTGATATATCATTATTTCATAATGTCACATTTTACAGATAATAATAAAAAGATAATGTAACTGTTTGAACAATGCGATTCAATGACTTGCAACTTTTTTGTCCAAGTTTAAATCGAATTATTCCGAGTTCTGTTCTGTTTAAGCACACTTTGACTGCAGTTTTTATCATATCAGTGCTGTTTACCTTTTTTTTTTCGATCAAACTGCCGGTTTTACGACTGTCTCTTGACAGCAGATTTCATCTTTTCCTTTTCAAAAAAAATTGTCGTTGAGAAAAAAAATGAAATTGAAGTTGCAGAATTTCATTCTTCTTAGTACCCTGTTATTGCTAACTTCTGCATGGCGAGCTTTGGCAGTGCGCTAATGGAAGGAGACATGGGGAACATTAAAAGCCTTAATGTATTTTAGAAAAATGAACGATAGAAAAAACAAATATGGTTCCGTGGAATCTCAAATGTAATCCAAAGAAAGAGGAAAATTAAATCGGTTTTTGTCTTGTTAATTTCAAGCCAAGTTCAAGTTTAGATAAACGCTGTTTCCCCGTTTCGCCATCGGGTAGTACAATACAATACATTTTGAGTTTGGTGAGTAAACTTAACATGCAATCGTTGTGCTGTTGTGTTCAAATGTTAATAAAACGTTTTAAGGTAATAGCACTGTTTTTCGTTTTGACATCTCGTATCATATCAACTTCGTATTATTGAGATCTTGACCATATTATCTACGTATCATTAAAAGTCTGAAGAAGTGAGCTTTTTGGGAAATCTTGTCTGCGCTTGTTCCTGCCACTTTCTCTCTCACATCTCATTGGGTTACGACACGAGAAAAAAGTCAACTTATAGAATGATATAACACTAAAACACATGACAAAAATGCGTTTATTGAATCAAATCTCCTGAACAATATTAGACATAAAACACATATGCACATGAATACGTCATAGTTAGGTATAACATACGCATTCATCTGGTCGAAGGATATAAGTAAAAACGGCTAAGTATTCTATGTTTACATAATAACCTTCCGGGACTATGAATTTGTAGATTACTTGTATGTCGTTTCGTTATTTGATTGACAGATTTGATAATTAGGCACAATGTATTTGGTTCCATTTCAAAAAGTGCACGTAATATCAGAAGTTAAGACCAAAAGTAAATGCACTGGAAAAATGAAATGAGACAATATAAATAAAACCCATTTTGTGCCCATGTTCCTAAAAATAAAGATGAAAACATTTTAACATTCTATTTTGTCTATTTGAACAGCCTATTCTAGATTTACATATATAAACACATATATACAGGTCACATTTAACAGAAATCCTGCAAAATTTAAAGCGCCAGCGCTTTCGACGAAAGACAATATTAAACATATTTACTAGATGTTCAACATTTTAACTTTATTACTTCATTTTTTGTACAATATTATACTTCCGGAATTAACATTTTCTGATTCAGTAATGTATATGTCTTCTAGACAAACAAACTACCTGATGAATATTTTGACACACCGAACATAAAAGATCATTTTGAGTTTATGAAATTTTGATCGTATATTCAAAATTCAAATAGATGAAGTGAACTTTGTGAACGCTGAAAAGCTGTAAAGTTAGGAATCATCAAATCTGCTACTGAGAATCAAGAATTTCAAAAGTGAAAAAGCTTACGTAGAAAATACGAGAACAAATTAATTTATGAATATGTGACAGTGAAAGAAAAAATACATGCTGAAGCCGATACTAGAACGATATGTAAATAACTTTATTATACCTAACGAAAACTTTTTACTATATAGCCTAATGTGAGGTCACATGGTGTTATTTCGATCTATCATCCTGGAAATGAATATCACCCGGTGAATAATTTTTTGCAATATTCCCCAGGGGCGAGTTACCTATATAGACTTAAGAAAACGTAATGCTCTAGTTCTCTCCCCTCCCTGGCCGTTCTGCTCTGCGTGCTTCAGGCGCTTGCAATGTGCACTACAGGGTATAAAGCGTCTTGCAATACAGACTAGCTGACCAAACCTCTTGATAACACAGACTTACCAAACGACAACTGATGATAAAATGGCGGTGAAATTTACATTAAAATGTTGGTTCGGTATAATCAAAAAATAGCACATGTCTCTCAGGGTAATTGTGCATATTAGCAACCCGAGAACTGAAATAACACCCGAGGCTCACTTGGGTGTTATTTCAGTTCTTGGGTTGCTAATATGCACTATTACTCTGAGAGACATGTGCTATTTTTATAATGATAACGATTGCCAAGCGCAATACTGTGGTATATCTATTTGAAGAAATGTTAACCATAGTAAAGCACTGGGCCATCGAATTGCCAGTTTGAACTGTGACTTTACAAACTTAGACCCTTTGTTGTCTGTAACACATTAAAATAACTGCAACTACTGTATGTCACAATTTACACCTGCTGTTATTCAGTCTTGTTAAATAAGTAAGATATTCTTGTTATTTATTTACACGACATTCTAGAGCACGAATGATGATTATGACATATGAATATAAACCATAAGTGTAATATTATGCTGGTAATCTATATAGTCTAAACGTCGACACCAATTTGACAAATTTATCGCATATTATATCATATAGTGTCTACTTGCGTTTTTTAAGGCGTGTCAAAAACAAAGACTTATTGCTAAACATATTACCGACTTTTTAGGAGACTCAGAAATGTAGCGGTCATATATGCATGAAAAGAAATTACATGTGCTTCTCGGAAATCGGAAATAAGGTTGGGACTTGGTCAAGAAGTTTGGTATCGAAATTATCATTACTGGCGAACGATTAGCTTAATCATCGCTCCTGGAACATTCCAGTACTCGATCAGATCACATCCCAGGTCTGTTACACGTTAATCTGGCCAGAACAGCCTATTAAAGCTGTGAGCGTGTTTCCTTAGAACACCCAAGTTATGTCTTAATCAAAGCTTTGAAAAAGTCCTGTCAAATATTCACTTGGCCATTCAAAAAACAAACAAATGAGGATATCTCTGATATTTCCCCGTTTTTATAATTTAAGAAATCTCAAACTCCGATACAGTTGCTGACACAAACAACTCACGGACGGCCGGAAGACCAACTAATAGCATAGCAAAATCTGTAGATGTTTAAAATATGCAAATTTTGAAAGTTGATCTAAGAGAACCGTTTTAGCTTTTCCCTTTACATTCGAAATTCTTTTTCTGCTTTATTACAAATGTCTCGAATTAAAAAAAAGAATGTTCATTTACTTCAAAAACATTATCATAAATTGATAACAGAGGAAAAGTAACATTGAAGCAATAAATAATGTCTCAAAGTAAAGATACAGTACTAGTGTTTTTATTTTACACTGCAAAAAAATGAGCAAGCCAGACAAATTGTATCACAGTATTACAGGATCAGAATGTTTATTTCAGATCTGCATCCGATATTTTAATTTTGTAAAAGAGCGAAATAATCGACAAAATTAGATTGGGTCAATAATAAAAAAAGATAATCTAAGAATGTTCTGGTTTACCTAAAAGATTAACTGTAAAATTTAAAAAAAATGCACAGAAAGCCCTATGAGCAAGAAATGTTATACACAGTGAAGAAATAATGTGTGTTCAAATCTTCGACAATACCCTTAGACTTTAGATCTAACGCTGATTTGTCATGTGTATGAGGAAAAGTTTATCTAATTACAACAGATTCCACGTATTGTATTTTTTTTCAAGTTTCTAAAGAATTTGATAATTCCAGACTTATTTTTCAACATATAATCCATGTTTGCTGACCATTTGTCCATTCAAAAGAATTATAATCCAAATGTCTATAACTCGACACATATATTAATGTATCGTAAGGTTTTGACATTATTGTCTATTGCAACACAGTGTGACAGGATTTGCTTAAACAGATTAACCTTAATCCAAATATATACACATGCTTGAAATGTTTATTTTCACTCTTTCAGTCTCCAGCTGTAAATATTCACTGTTTTTCATTATCACTGTAGCTATTACAGCTGTAACCTGCACAAATTTGCTTGTGGTATATGAATTTCACATAACCTAACCCAAATTCATCTCCCAGCTATAAAATGCACTTTCAACGAAACCTCATCATCTAATTCAATCCCTTATTGCTTATGTGACACCAAACGAATTGAAACTCCCCTCTTTTTACATAATCACTATAATTCCAATCACGTATCTAGGTATGATGAACTCGACATAGCATCCGCATCCTTTGGCATTACCTTTTCAACTCTCGTTATTCGTTGTTTAAGTTTCAGCTGAGTTGAGTTAAAATCAGCCAAAAGTCGTGCAAATCGTGTCTGCAGAGTATCTAAACTATTCTCTATTCTTTCAAGTTTTTGTTCCGTAGTTTCCTCCTGTTGTTCCATTTTCTCCATGAGATCCTCATCCAACAGGTTGTCTTTTCTTAGTATTTTCTTACCCTTGTCGATAAGAATTTTCTTCGCGTCTGGATATTGATTCAAAACTTCCCAAAGATCGTCTTTAGATAGACAGAATAGATCCGAATACCCAACACTTCTAATGTTAGCTGTACGCCTATTTCCATTCTTATTGCCAGCAATATTTAGAATGCTTATTTCACCAAACACACTTCCTTCACTTAGTGTGGCAAACGTTGTTCTGCCGTCATCTGACACAACACCAAGCTGTCCTCGTTTAACAATATACATTTCTTTACCGATATCACCTTTTCGGCATATATAGTCCATCGGACTAAACACCTGTAGTTTCAACTTCAGCACCAATTCCACGAGTAACCCTGGCTCGCAGTCTTGAAATAAGGCCACTCTTTTTAATGTTTCCAAATGTACATGTATTGCTATTTCAGCTTTCAGCTTGTCAGGTAATGCTGATAACACTTCTTCCTCATTCAACGACTGTTTGTTAATCCACAAGTAATCAAACCACTTTATTACTCTTTCTTCTAGCTCCTTTGAGACTTTGCGGAAGTCCATGTACTGTTTAACGCCGTCCATTTTTTGCTGGAACTCAGCTCTTGTTGCATTCATATTAGTGATCATGGAACCAACATTACCAACAATAGTAGCAAATATGAGCACACCAATAAGAAAATCTACTACTACGAAGAGGTATTCAATGTCTCTTTCAGGTTTTGGCGTTTCTCCAATTGTTGTCAAGGTAAGAGTTGACCAATAGAAGCTGTAGATATACTTCCGGGTCAAAGGTTTATTTTCCGGATCTGATACGTTCGGATATACCCATTTGTCCGTACCGAAACCTAATGCGTTGGAAATTGCAAAGTAAACACACGCATTCCAATGAATAATAATTAATATATACAAAACAAGGTTTAATATTCTAAACAAATTTGTAAAACTGGTTCTTGTGGCTGTCCGATCAAAGAATTCTAGTAAACGTCCAAATTTAAAGATTCGATTAAAGCGAAGTTCTGGTATTCCCATGCCGGTGATTATGTAAAATATATCTGTCGGAAGTATGCTTAAAATGTCCATTTTGAAGTTAGTATTTTTTACGTAGTTCTTCCTTAACTTCTGTGGATTTGTTACCAGGAGACCGTCTTCAAGATATCCTGAAAGAAGATAAAGTTATCATAATATTCCTCACTGGCTTTGGGTACATCCATTTTTGTTTACTGAAAAGCAATAACATTCTTCACTTCCATTTGAAGAATTTGTTAACAGGATGAAGAAAATAACAAAAATAATGTTGATAATGTTAAGACAACATTAAGGTAGGTCAGATTTGTCTAAATTACAAAAAAACATCTTATCACCGTGACAATATAAGGGCGTTGAAAGAAATTAACTTTCTTGCGTTCAAAAGCGAAGACTGATGTTTCTTTAAGGTTTGGCTTTTTTTTCTCCTTAGAACTCTGAACTAGAATTTGACTGATACAAAGAACTCCTGTAACTTTTGTACAGACTCGCTTCCCAGATATAAGATGATAAAAGTATAGATACAATACTGCAGACAAAACATGAAGGCCGATGGAAAAAGTCTTTCTTAGTTATGCTGGTCACAAAGATCGATCAATACAGGCATAGCTTACTATCAATTCAAAGCGACAGACAGGAAATGGCTCCTTCTTTACTTTAGACCAAAAGTCAATAAAACCTTTCAATCATACAAATGTATTCATCACATTCCTGAAACATGGCTTTCACACCCTTCTAAGCTGTATACTGAGTATACATTCTCCAAAGCCGTATGGAATTGTTGTTTTTTTTCAAGAAGCGTATACTGTATATAACTTTATCAGGCTAAAATATTGAACTATGGACAAGTATGAAAGTTACTATTTTGGCAAGAATACAGATTTCTCTCGTTACAAACTTCCGATACGATGGTAATTTCTTTGTCAACAAGCATACTATTTTTTTCTTATCACGTTTACTAAGTAAGAAAAAACGCCCTTGAGAATTCCTCACATTATTTGGAGTGAGAATCAATTTGCTTTTTCAAGAAAAAGTGTGAACTTTGTTTTGTTGAAATAGATCACGAATTTCATAATGATTTAGGGGCTACAAAACAAATAAATAAAGCTTCCATGGATGCCAAATGAATATAAATTTCGGTATTCAGATAGGAATAGAAAAATCGATTTTCGATTTGAATGTCTCCCAGAAATAGTTTTCATGAGAACTAGTTAGATATGTTTATGCACTGCCAGCATATAGTCATGTATTTATTAGACTTCATTTACAAGAACAAAAATTAGTTGATAGGCAAGAAGAACTATCGTTATTATACACGAGTTCAAAATATGATTGAAGCTTGTATTTTATACTCTCTTGAAATGAAATACCTTAAATATAATTTTCAAATAAGCGTAAAAGGTGAGCTACTTTTCTATGACTTATTTTCATCTATTTAATGTTTCTTTCTGGTGACTGAATAAGTAATCTGGTTACATACACAGTCTCAGGCCATCTAAACAAAGTATGTCGAAAACGCTGCGGTACTTCTATTACAAACGGATCTATCTGGCTCCAGTTCAGGACAAACATATTATAACAAACACCAAGACATATTTTAAACCGACAGTTTATCTAAAAACGGGTAATCCCTCTGCAGTTGCATAAATTGAAGTAGAAATTTTACAATAAATCATTGTCCGTAACTTTTATTTAATCGATTAAAAATCATTCTTCCCGACAACGCGTCTCTTCTACCATTTCGTTCAATGTCTCACACAGTCTTTCGAATTTTTTTGTTTTTATTCTTTGTTGAAGGCATTAACAGAGTTACGGACAGTGGCCTTTCTTCGAAACTGTTACAAGATGTTAAATTTCATGAGATAAAGTTTGCTAATTAAATAATTTAAGTGGAATTGTAACGCAAATTTATGATGTAGTTTGGTTTCTAAGGATTTTAGATAATACATGTACACCTGAAGAAAAAAAACTGCATCATGCAAATATTAGGCGGTAGAGAGGTTTCAGTCAATGTGATGTTAAGTTTGTTTTAAACTCGACACGGTACTCTCGAGCAACCGGCATATTTTTTTACACTTTCGTAGGTCCGAGCATCGTCGGTGACCCCAGTACATATTCCGCACAACTACATTATGTACCGTGGGATAATTGACTGCAGATAACTCGTTTTCATGAATATTTATTAGCAAAGGGAAGTAATCCTCGTCGAATGAGATTCCGCAATACAAATAGATACTCTTCAGTGTGAAGAGTATGAATAATGACAAGTTACTTAAAATAGACGTATTTCCCAAGATTTAAACATGGGCGCGAAAGGCAAATTGTAACGAGTACTTTCATTGGCTGAGATTGCGCAAGGGAAATCTTTCGGAAACCAATGAAAGTAGGTAATGAATTATTCACGAGTACGAAATTTCTACCAACCAATTGTCCCACGGTAGATAAATAGAGTGAAACGGAATGGATCGAACGTGGGTTTCCGACGATGAGGTCCGAGTAAATATAATGATAAGTAACCGAAATATATAATCACAAGTCTCCTTTATTCTTGTCTATATTTGGTTACAATATATGAATGTACAAAATAGTGGTGATTGTGCTGTAGTGGCATCAAGGTTTTGATATAATTATTTTGTCCGCTGCCTTGATTACTATGATGTAATTTTTTCTCGTAATCAGATACTGATAGAACTATAGGGAGACAAGTTCGTAAAGCTTTTATATTGTAAGGCTGCAATATTATGCAATATAAACTAAAAAAACGAAATCTTTTTAGGTCAAGATAATTCATTTATTAATAATATAATACTGCCTGGGTTATAAGTCAATGCCAAACAATGCATAACATTGTCGTTTTTAAAACAAACTATTCAACAGAAAACATTGGGACATATTCGAAACGCATTTAAATAACGGTGCTGCAAAATATTTTTATCTTCACTTTAACCCAACAATGTTCGTGTTTTAGAAATTTCTTTAACAACGGAAGCAAAGACCTGATCTGAAAAAGGTATAGTTTAATCTAGTTTACTCCCATTTTTCAATTTTATTTCGATTGAACACATAACAGCTTACAACGATGATCCTCCTTAGGGGTAACATGATATTCAATGTCATTAGAACATCTAGAACATTCGCTACAGACTTAATTGATACATCAACAAAGTGGTTTACATATCTTTGGCATGGATTTCGCGGACTGTTTTAATCAGTTCTAGGTTCGAATTAGGATTATACAATCTTCGAAACAATACTGTAGTGTTCTTCAAACATCTAATAATTACAGAAAAAAATAGTTAAATGATGTTGGTATGTTACAAAGAAGGCGGAATGAATACGTTAATTTAAATACCGAATTAGTTGAGTTTCCTAAAAAAAGAGTGTTAATTTGAAATTTGTTTCATTATGGCGTGTTCTGGGCAATGTTTACAGAGGCCGGGTTTCAAATTCTAATCAACAAGATACAACCTTTTTATCTCTTTTTTTCTCGCAACGTATTTTAAACTTGACAAAATGCTCCTGTATGTTTCCAAAAGTCTAATTTTACATTAAGTACGAACATTTTAGATCCTTCGGAAGTTGAAAATGATATTTTTCTTTCCAAAAATATCTGATTCTATTCTTTAAAATAAATGTTAACATGAATCAATAAACTTAAGCCGTTAAGTCACACTACTGGGAAATTGATACATAAATGTACATTTGATTTTCAGAACTGCAGAGCCATTAATGACGAAACAGCCTAGAGAAATTTCTAGCTTAATGGTATACGATATGTTACAGTTAAAATGACTTGTGCGAATCAAGTTTTCTATTGAGCATTGAGGCTCTTTTATTACTCTTCAGTAAAAAAAAACGAAAAAAAAAAACGTATTTTTGCGCCACATTTTTTGTTGTTGATCGTACTTTGAGAAACTGTTTCTTAAGTTGGAAATTGTTACAAAACCATCACACTAGGAAATGAGATTTTAAAGATTTTGCTAAAGTGAAGGTGTATAAGGAACTCTTATAGGGTTGATACCCGTAACCTATGCCTGCAGATAAATTACAAGAGCAAAATGTATTAAGGAAAGCGCAAATTCATATTATATCGTTTTTAATTCGTGTTTGCTGTACTGTGTTGAACAATAAGCGACCCTCTTTAAAAAAAAAATTCTTGTTCCAAGAATCGCTTCACTGAAATATTGTTAAGTGTTAACTGCAAACCTTTTCACGTTTGACAAATAACAGAATTCCTATGAGAATTAATAACCTCTTTTAGAGTGAGAATCAATTTGTTTGTATCCGAAGTGTAAACCATACGATGGAGAAACACATCATGAACATCATGGTAAAATTGTCGTGAATGAACCTCATGGGTAGCGTGCTGTAACGCTGAGAAGATCGAATTTCAGCATTAAGATATGAATAAGACAATAAATAAATCAGGTATTACCAAGCGCTTGTACCATTTGTACTTCTATTCAAATGGAAGTCGCGATATATGTAGTACTACTTGTTTTAGGTGCTGGGTTTATTGGACGTAGACAGTTGTAGGTGTTATGACTGTCTTGGTGGTAGATTTTAGTTCATAAAAAAAGAGAGTAAAGACACGATTGTTATATTTTGTCTGTTAGATTTAAGAAGCGCTTGATAGCTAAGATTTTCGAGGTAGCTGGCCGTCATTCCTATCAATAATCATTGTCTTTTGTTCCATTGTCTAAGACGATACCGGTTTCCCGAGGAGTCATGTTATTCTTTCTGTTTTGTTTCTTTCTTTCTTTCTTTGTTTTTTCGTGTTTTTTTTCTGGAAACGAGTTCTTTTGTGTCTTTCGTATGCCAAAACTAAACTGCATAATATTCTGCATGTTTTTAATCACGGTTGGTCTTCAGTTGTTTAACTTTGCACTGCACACCATGACATGTCAGAGAGAGGCTGTTAATCAGTTTGAACAAGAGATTAAGAAAAGAAAGTAAGTGTTTCATAGGAAAAGCATCGAAATCAGGCCAAAGTAAATATTAAATTTTGCTAAAGAAAAAAGACTTTAGTCTGATGCAGAACTTTGCGTTACATCTGATCTAATTTATAGGTGGCAAAAATCTAAATCTCATTTTAACACGGTTGTATATCTTAATGAATAGGTATCACTCTTTGCTATTTGTTATAAGTTATTCTTGAAAAAGTCTTATTTGAGTGTCAAAATGTTACTATAATTAATTGAGTTACTTATTATTGTCACTTTTGTCCTTTCTCGCCTTTTTAAGCTTGGTTAAGAGCATTTGCTTGTAAGCTTAAACTGTATAAAGTCGTTTAAAACGTAAGTTTTTGTCTTAATATCGTATGTGTCATCTGGGTTCTATCTGTATGTCTCGACAATATTTCGATGAGATTAACTGACGCGTTAAACAAGTTCTGTGATAAATGTGGTTTACTCCTTGCATTTGAATATGCTAAAAAAAGGTCCATTAGCATCACGTATCGCTTGTAGAACGTATCACATGGTAAATGGATTTAAAGTGAGAAAAACCTCAAGAGATAGCACTGCTATAATTATTCATACGTGGTAATCATTGATAGTATTACCATTACTGAGATATTTATAGCAAGTGATGTTCATGAGTTCTGAATATCGTATGTCGAATCAAACGCGTCTCTATGGTGAAACCTGCTGACAAACTAATAAATCATGTTGAAAGTAAATAGTAAAAGAGATATTTAGACTAAAATATTCTCAAGTGGTTTATATTAACTGCTTAATCGAACAGACGCTTTAAAGAGACCTTTTGCAGTAACACAAATTGAAGACATTCCCTAGAGGTGCGGCAATACATCACTTTGTTGAATAAAACCGTCTTGTAAACGTCGTTCTTCACCGGTTCCAAAATGTCTGTTACTAAATATCTTTCACTATCTCAAACTCTGTTCTACCGTTACATCTTCCAAATTCCTGATTTAGCATCGAAGATCTAATATTTTTCCAGTTTCTTTTTTTTTTGTTCCCTTTGGTATATAAAAATGAAAAGAGAATATTTAAATTGGAACGGAGTCAAATCTCGAGTTTAAGATGAGTTAGTCATAACTGAGAAGTGACAATGACCCTTTAGACTCCAAAACGTTTGCCTACCTGCCTGCTTCAGCTGTTGCACGCGAGAAAAACTACATACTCAGTTACTGATGTGTATTTACTGGCTAATATCGAAACAGACTTTGTTGTGACAGTTTGGCAAATGTTGAAATTGTCATTTACCATTTAAGAAGTAGATTATCTGTTTCATACGCGCTATTATAAAGAGAAGAGTGTCATTTTTTAGAAAATTACGTCTAGTATTCTAGTATTTATTGCAAGTACTTCATTGCTTTTAACGAAGAAATCCGATAATGCTGACAGCAAATCAATTACGGACAGTTTCCGTTAAAAGCATTTTCGCAACTTTCTTTGCATATATTTATCTACATTTCAAGTAAACTAAGTGGCTGCGATTTGATTTATGACCAACTATGTGCAGAAGTTACTTAACACTAAGTATCTTTCTCCAGTTAAATAAAAACGAGTTATATTTTACGTTGCCGCGGACAATTATATTTTACGTTGCTGTGGAAAATTATATTTTACGTTGCGGCAGACAATTACATTAATTTTATATTTTACGTTGCAGCGGAAAATTATCTTTACTGAAAATTATCGTTACTGGCTCAGTGTTCAAACTAGGTAAAAAGAAAATGTTTTGGTACTTCGATGTTACTCTAAGTATTTAGATGTTAAAACGACAGTCAAATATTTTATACACGCCGTCCAAAACAACATTCAAATAAAAAAAACATTTCTAATCAGCACATTATTCCGCCATTTGTTTCTACTGGAAGCATAACCTTTATAAATGGCATTTCCGTATATCACTTACTCGAAACAAACAGAAATTGCAACCATCCCTCGTGCGAACGCGTTTCAGTTAAAGATAGAACTTATTATCTTATGGTGATAAATCTGAAACTCTTATGGTGTAAAATACATAGTTAAACGAAGTTCTACATGCACATTTGATAATAAGACCTTCTAAAGAAATAGTGTGACAATTTACGTGAATCATTTCAGTTTCGTTAATTGTGTTTTTCGTATGCTAAATCTCTAACAGCGCTTGTAATTCTTAGGATAACTTTGTTTTATTACCACGTAAAAATGAATTTACAGACTTTGCAGGCACGAAACACTGCTTTACATGTCATTACAAAATTAACGGAGTTTCTATCCGTGAATTTTATGTTCAAGTCGCTATACAAAATTGTTTTCAGATACAGAGCATTCCCTAAACAGCTGTTAATCTGAACTAATTTGTATTCTCTTATTCAAAAAACAACTTTAACCAAAAAAAGCAGGTAAGTTATTGCCCTTTTCACTCTGGTTCAACTACAATAAGATACATAATTTGCTTAACAGTAGTCTTTCGAGTTGTTTCAAAGAGTTGTTTCAAAGACATTTCATATAAATACCATTATACAATTGAACGTCTAATTATACTGTAAAAGTTTCCTATAAAATTGAAAATACAGAAACGGCAGTAGGTGCATTGTAATCTTTCTTGAACTTTTAATTGGTCGCTTATATTCCCTTGGAAAGATAATTTATAACAGGTAGATAGATTGGTCTAGCGAAAAATGTAAAGAGGACTATACGTTTTATCGAGATATTAACATGGTACATGCGTAAAATTCTCTTGCATAAATATAAAAATTGATTCACTGTCTTTCGAGAGAAGAACACTGAATATTCTGTTGAAAACATAAAACACTTTAGTATTATCGCTGTGCTCTCCGAAAATTATTCCCGACTTAATATTGAAACGTGCTCGAACTACTTTCAAGATCTTCTAATGAAAGGCCGATACACAGTTATTGGATGTTACGGTCACAGAAGCCTCTGGATGGCTTAACGATAGGGAGTATAATATAAAACCAACTTACGTACACACTGTATTTCATCTCGATACAGACGAAGCATAAAAATGTTCATATGTACGGTTTGCCTGAACTATTTTTTAAAGCAAAAATCAGTTTTCTACATTAGTACAATAACAAATTTACGATTTTCGTCAATACTAACCATGGTCGTAATTTCCATTTACTCTGTTTTTGATTTTAAAATATACACACATTCGAACGAACCTGGCAATAACGACAGCCAACGACACTGTCTTAATATCCTTACACTTCGAACATCGCTGCCTGTCTTGTAACATAACATATCATTAATTCCTCTAAGACTCCATTTCATTTAATGCCATAACATCTCAATGGACTTTCAAACATGAGTTTTAAGAAAATACTTCTGTGTTAACATGTTGTAAGATATTCGACGTTCCATTTACAACGATTAGCTAGATTGTATTTTAATTTTGCTGAGAAAGATTGAGATACAATAGTACAATAGTAATCAATTGATTTTTTTTTTATGTTTACCTTAGAAATCTATGTATACTTAAGACGGCATTGGATTTGAAAATAATTGCTTAAAACAACATTTCTTGGGGATCGGACATGCATTTTCAGCAAAACTATTAACATTTTCACTACTGCAGTGATGAACCGTTTCAAGATTCATATAAAGTATCAGAAGACATTGATAAGTAGACTATTAAGTTAATATTCTCGTAAGTCAATTTGAAATTTTAAAAGTAAAAATTCCATTTGCTATAAACTGAAAAATAGCTGGAAAATACAGAAAATGCAAGTATCAGTAATTCTCCAAGTCTGGAGCTTTATGAAGATGTGAAAACTGAACCATAACACAATTTGAAAATATTCCTGAAAATGAAGAGACTATTTCTTGTTAAAGTAATTCATCTAACTGCCTTTACTCTCCAAAGGTTATCAGGTACCAAAATGTAACAGGATAACTTAGTTACCGTTCGGGTTAACACGTATCTAATGTCATTAAAATCTCCATTTGTCATTGATGACTTATTTATAAGAACAAACAGCGTGTTCTGAAATATTTATTACAAGAATTTCACAGATTATTTCCATTGACTTTTAGAAATGGAATTAAGTTTAGAAATAAGAAAATGATTACGTAATAACATTAATGTAGCAGAAATAAAGTTCCCCTTTTCCACAGACATCTAATATATCTTTGGAGCTAGTTTTGAATTTTATTTTCAAGGACAAATTATTTGTAAAAAAAAAAGCAAAATTGGACTTTTCTTGCACATAAACCTTGTACACTGCTCATGCAGTTACGAAACAGTTATGTAGGTGTAAATTAGAGCAACGGTATAAGCTTTATTTTTCAAGGGCAAACATTTGAAAATTTCTTCAACATGTGTGGTTTTACTGATAAATTTCTGCTTCAGAAAGGTAAAAATTTGAAGCAAAATTATCTTCGCAATTCACGCATTTTTTTTAAACATCATTATTGCGTTTTTGACCTGACAAAAATTATAGATTTCAGAACATTTAATAAACTGTTACTATGAAAACTTTATCTAAAATGTTATCAATGACAACTCCTAAAGATGTAGAGACGTCAAATAGATATTACTAACGATCTGAATATTATCTAAATAAAGGAAGCAAGGTTTGAACCCTAACTATGCTAAATATCTAAAATGGACTTGTCCATCTTTCAATTTGAACAGATCCATTCACTATTTATGGGGGTGTTGACTGAAAATGTATTGTCTGAATGGCGAATAGTCAGTCTGATCTTGGTCTGCACTTGGCGCAAAGGCAAAGTCATTTGGTTTCATCAGAGTAAAGGTTAAGTCTGATTTCTCAATGGACTAGGAGCATTCTATTTTCAGATCCAAAAGATGTAGAAGTTGAGAAATCTCTCGTGCTACAAAAGAACTAAGTAACAGTTGAAAAGCCGATAGCGGAGCATGCTTGATCTTGGCAAATTGTCTTTTTATTGTTTTCCAGTTAATTACAAGCCATGATCAGGCATTCTTGAGCCATATAATTTGCACGAGAAATTGTGTGTTAAGGACAGAAGTTCTGAGAGACAGGGAGTTTTACAGTTATTACTCAAGGTTGGAAAAAAGATTTAGAAAACATTTTCCTTCTTATCAAGGATATGTTATTTTGAATTAAAGAAAACGACGAGCTCACAACAGCGTATCTGTAGGCAATATCAAAATCATAAAATAACCTTTGCAGCATACACATTGTTACATAGAATCTATGCAACAGTTAAAATAAAACGACTAAATCCTTTGTTTAACGTTGCCAAGAGGAAATGAGAGAGGGCTGCTAGCATATTTACTTGTAAAGGTGTCAGTGGCTTTTATTCATTTACCCATTTACCAAGTAATAAAATATTTTAAGAAAGTTTTCTTTAGGATTTCTAAGTACATTCCTTAGATTCGAAAATAAAAATATTTACACACCCGTTCTTGACGACACAAACATGTCCATGATGTACATGATATCACTAAGGTAATCCAGTGTAAGCCACAAAGCAAGATAACCGTCTTGAAGTTCCCAGAATACACTTCGCGAGATAATAAACAACACATTATACATGACTGCGCAAGACACAAAAAATAACCATCGATAGTAGAAGGTATCCGAAGGGTCGACGACAAAACCTGTCCAATACCTGAAATATAAATAAATATAATTATAATATTTAGGTGTGACACTGTTACAAGACTTTCCTATTCTAATAATAAATATCTCTTTCTTAGTCTTGGCTTAGACACTTAGTAGCATTCCTTGTAAGAAAACCACAGTTATCCGTTTTTTAACTGCTATGGTAACGCAAAATGAAAATAAAAAATGGATCCATGTGTATTATTTGTGTTGGGCCAGTTTTATTTTTTTGTTTAAGTTTCCTCCTAATCAGCTGTTTATTTAACCATAAAAGAGTAAAACTGGACTATAATTATCACTTTTATTTATTTGAGATTTATGAAATGCTATACACAGATGCCGGTGGAACGTAAGGTTCGTTTTCGTTTTAAAAGCTAAAACCGAAGCTAAGTGACGTTTCACTTCACGTAAAAACGAAAAGCTGACGGTGTTCATCCAGACTATGTCATTAGATCTTGATTTAAATGTTTCTTGATTCCTTTCTCAAAATTGGATGCTTTATCCAAGGCCTGTGTTGCTGCGATAGACATTTAAAGTCAACATTTTACTACCAAAGCATGAGATATGGAGAAGCAACATTGATTTCTTGATGTTATCTCGTAAAAGGAGAAAATGTCAAGAATGATGAGTTTTATATTCAATACAGATAAACTAGCTACAGAAAAGGGTTTAAATGTGTGCACATATTTCATCATTAGTGTCTAGTAGTAAAACAGAAAATGGGATATACTCCATGGCAAAGCATAACTGGGCAAATATTCAAACCAAAATACAATTATTAACTTTATACGAGTATACAAATAGCATTGTCGAACTTAAAAACCTTAAAATCGTATTATGTCTTTTTTTTCTTTTTCAAATAGAAAAAAACAGCACTCCATAATTCGAAATAAATCTAAGAGCTACACACAAACAGTTCCGTAAATAGTTTAACAACAGTTGTAAGGAACAATTATATAGCTGTCCTTAACTTAACTAGTTGGCCACTGTATTATTAAAAACTTTTTAAGCACGTTTTTATTACCCGTACACCCTAAATAGGCCTCAATACAAAATTATATGTTTAATTTGAGTTTTATATTTGGTAGCGTTTATGGTTGAGATGTCTATATCTTCCCTAATTAATATGTAGGTAATTTCTGCATAAACATCGGTAACACTTAAACAGTTTGAAAATACAAAGGTTGTTTTATATCAAAAAGGTCTGGCCTATTTCCCTCTACTTGATTGTGATTTCAGCATGCAGGGTAACAACAATTCAATTTTTTGTCTGGATGTAAATTACGTGTGTGGAAGACAAAAGAAGCTTATTAAGTAAATTTAAAAGTTACCAATATCCTTTTTATTGTTAGGTACGGTCTTCACAATAGCAGGGTTTTAACACTGCAACATCTGTCTTTGGCAGCCTAAATCAATTTCATAAAGTTAGCTATAAAAATTCTACATCGTTATTTCAGAACAGGATATTACGCTATCAAAGACAAAAGGTTCTTGGTTATGCACAAACACAAGCACAGCCAAGCAAACAAAAGAAAAGCTTTCCTAATGTTTACCAGACTTAGATAATAAGACTTGATTCATATGTTGTTGTACTTTCTTCGGCAAAATTTGCATATTTTATTCCGTGTTTCTGTTGTTTTTGATAGACACTTAAAGTCAGAACATCCAATGTCATTTTGGAAACCGACGTCGATTATTTGATGCTGTCTCTTAAAAGTAAGTAAATGTCAAGAGTGATGCGTTTTTTACTTTCTTGAAAATACAATAGCAACTGATCGAGATTTTAAGCTGTGCAAAATAACGCAAGTGTCTTGCAGTGAGATGAAATTGGGCAATACATTATGCAAATCGACACACTAAATCAATGCTCTATCCAACAAATGCAACCATTTACCATCTTTAAATGTTTGGTAAACTGAAGTCAAAAAGGATAAATGGTATACCGTGACTCGTTTTAAGGCATGTCACATTTTATGTACCGTTAATGGTATGCAGTGACTGGTTTTAAGGCATGACACATTTTATATACCGTTCATCGTATGCCGTGACTGACTTTAAGGCATGACACATTTTATATGTACCATTATGAATAACTTATTGAGGATTACAGTTACAGTTTTTTTCTGCAAATTTGTGTCCAGTTTTTTTTCAGAGCAGAAATGTTTATTTTCCCGTAAAAATTGAAATTCTCTCTTTCAATATTTGAAGACAGGGAAAAGAAGTTATTATGTTACCGATTCTATAATAATTACAGTTCTTGTAGTTGAGTCCTACAGATAATAATCATTTTCTTAAAATCAATATCTATATTCTAACAAATGACAAACGACAACAACAAAAATTATATCAACCTTACAGTAGGACTTCACTTATGATGTGTGTACATTAATTAATTCACAGAACATAATAGCAATAAAATGAACTAAACTTAAAGAGATAGAAAACAGAATATGTGTATAAAAATTGATTTTCAAGGAGTCTTCAAGTAATCCACTATCTGATTAATATTTAATCATTTTGGTAAATCTGGAGTTTCTATGACAAACGATGTGTAACTCAGATAGCACCAAAGTCTTAGGTGCGTGACAGATGTTGCTTACAAACAATAATTACAATCTATTTATCTTGGTGAAACTAAGTAAGTGAAATATCACTTAAGCGTATTATCAAGCCAATGAAAACCGGTCAGATTTAGTTCAAATACCGTTTTTGTCTTGTATATGGGGCACAATAAACCGATGACAGGAAGCTCAAGCATTATTTTTGACGTTGGTATTTTTATACTGGGATGATATAACAGTGTCTGTTGCCCGAATTGTTTCACGAGGTAAAAGGAGATACAATTTGTAATCCCTCGATGAACACTCGAGGCGAGTGATTTTTCGTATAGCTTTTTCTGATATTATTGAAATTTCCATTAGTTCAGCGAAGCTATAAATATTCATTTGTACGTTGACAGTTCCTAAGTCATTCCCAGTATCGTTTTATGTAATCTGACAGGACTTGCCTCAATACATATCCTTTACGGAATGTTGACGACAGACACATCAACAAACTATTTCTATCTATATGTTTCATTGTGGGCATTGTTCCGGTTCTCAATTTATATCATTTATCATTTTATGCCCGTCTGTCATCAACTAAGAACGCGTTTTATCTGAGAATAGCTACTAAAAACTAAATCTAGAAAAAAATGTTTATTTCGAACGACAAAACTAAAAATGAGAATCTGTTAGGTCAGGGTTAAAGTTAAATTAACTTTCAATAAAACAGCAAATTACAGTAAAACAATTGCTATGTTGAGCCCCCCCCCCCCCCCCCCCACACACACACACACAAACTATTAAATTGCAACAAATCAGACACGAAACCTTGCTTCGAAGAACAACTGTTTTGGCATTCAGACTTCACTATAATTTATGGATGACATACAAATCAAAAATTACATTATTGTAAAGGAAATCAAGAAAAATACAAATTGATAAGATCTTAGTTTTATAATGTCTTTCAAATTTCTTCTTCCAAAACCTAAAATCTCAGAAGATAACGGTTATAATTTTAGTGATAGGAAATTAATGTCACCGATTCTAGCAAATAATTCAAAACTATTGCTCCGATATTGAATTGTAACGCAACAGCCGTTTTACAAATAATTTCGTCACAGGATGAGATAAAAATAATTTTAATCTCTTGATGAACTTAAGATGGGATGTTTTACATTCTGTGATTTTCTGTAAAGAAATAATCTGAAATTTCATTACAAAGTTATGTAAAATAGTTTATAGGAGAGTTTTAAATAAGTAAATTACTTAAAATCAAATAAGAGGTTTGCTATACTTTATTCCAAACAATCAAAATCGTTATCAAAAAGACCTGTCTTATCACAATTTGCCGCCATACCACATGACGGAATGCATTCATTTTGGATATATTTTGTTTTGTAACATTTTAATACTAACTTCGCCAACTTAGGGCTCAGTTAGAGTTTAAAAGCAAATAGATTAAGGAGGTTAAGTCAAAATGCATTTACAGCCCAATTCACCCGTATTGTCTGAGACAGACCTGCTCCAACAAATATTTCTCTTGCTTATATTACCCTACAATACTTAAGCACTCTTGGTACTGATGTTTTCGCTGTAGAGAAATATCATTTTAAAGCCCAGTATCTCAAGTGTTACACTTTATTTGCCACCTTGAATTATGCACAACAAAGTTGTCAATCATACACAGAATAGTAATCTAATTTTCTTACATGTATGAAAAAGTGCATTTGCACATCAAAAGATAAAAATAAACAACTTTTAGTAACTTCTTGAACACCCTTAAAGTTATGATTATTGCAAAAAAAATCTATACAGATATTTTGATGAGCATGTATTTTGGCGTTTTCAACATATTTTCTTTTTAAAGTGGGGGCATCTTCCTTGTCGTAACTTAACAATTCAAGATTTGTTATTATCATGGTTTTGTCTATCAGCTAGAACTAAAAATGTATTTCGTCGTATTTTTACACAAATACCTTAAAAAATACATAAGCTTGACAGCGAATTCCGATTCGTAACAAGAACAAGACAACTAGAAAATCATCACACTGATTCAAAAGTTTGTTTTGGATGAATTTCTGCACTTCAAGGACTTGATGACAATTACGAGTGCATGCACTTAGCTTTCATATTTGGGAAAGTTGCATGACTTACAGTAGTAAGAACGATCCTTACAGTGAATAATAGCGCGTGTTAGATGCAAATTTCATTCCTCGAGAGTAAACTAAAAGTGATATAAAAAATCTTCTTAAATCTTTCCAATCCCTGTGTTGCTCTCCTCATAAATAAGCTGTATGTTTCTGTCTCGAGCAGTTTGACAGAGCTGTTGACTGACCACAATCTTAGCGTCTCAAAGGTAATTGCTTCTGCAAACAAAGCTCTCTCGTCAGTATACCTATATCTGTGTAGACAAGCTAATTAAAACTGTCAGGCGATTTCAATTTATTTGAATGGCTCCTGGCAATCTAGGTTCGTTCATCAAGGCAAAATCTATTAAAACGATATGGGTAGAAAAGATAAAATAGAAATTTCGTATTTTCATCTTCACCTTTGCCAATTTATTATGTATCTAAAACAAATTTTAGTTTTTTGACCAGAAAAAAGAAATTTAACGTTTTTTTCGGATAAAACAATTACAAAGCAAAATTTCAACTTCATCTTTAAAAAAAAAAGTGGCCAAGATTTCTAAAAGGTTCAATCCAAATGTGTTTTGAAAATAGGCAGAAGCCAAACACGTCATTATAGTCTGCTGAGATATTCACTTGGTTATTACAAGAGCTTTAACTTGTATCTTTCCCATCTAGATTAGTTGCCAATTAGAATGTCCCTTTGATTCTTAGAGCATTGCTTCAGGCCTTGATTTTCTCAGATAATAAACATTATTCTGTAATCAAAATGTCTAAAATAAGACACAGTCTTTAGGGTAGTCTTATATGATTCAGTAGTTAATAGTCTTATTTTGATATGTAAGAGGAATAATACTATCAGAACATTGAGGAGAAGTAAGAGGCTTGTGGGGGAGAGTGCGCTAAATGTGTGCTTCTGTCATTGTTTTGTTACAGTCGGAGGAGGGCGGGAATAAACAGGAAAGTTAGAACAAATCCCAACCCCTGGAAAAAAGAAAACTAAAAAACAATCATCTGAACCAAAAAAAAACAAAACAAAAAAAAAACAACAATATGGAAACGGTATTATTATTTTTTTCAACACTTCAAATCGTTACAAAACTCGTTATTGGCTAATTGCACATAAAGAAAAAAATATTCGGCAAAACATATTGTTTTATATTTCACACAGAAAATGGCTTATATATATCACAACTTTATAGACCGTGAACTTGATTTTGATTGACAAAGGTGAAATAGATAACAGAATTTCATTCATATATAATCGTGTGACATCTTGGAAAAACATCGACAAGTAATAGAGTAACATAATACATATAAGATATTGTTTTAACGAAGTCAACAACAGGATACAGAATAATATATTTACTGCTTTTTGTATTGTGTTCGTTTTCTAACATTTATAGATCAAAATTTCATTTTCATATAACCACATTGCCAGACACTTCATACAGATAAGCTCCAACAGATGAGAAAGACAGGTATCTGTGTCACAAGTGATTTTGGAATTATTCATATCGAGACAAGATGTCAATGATTTTTGCCAAATAACAGTCAAACGAGACAAACTATAAACATGTATAAATGTGTGGTGTAAGCAAAATGTAACGTACTTTTCAACTGTACTTTCACATCGTAAAATAAAGGTATCAGTTTTTTATTAATTTTAACACATCTATTACAGATAAGTGTATTTTGTAAATTATTTCGGACAGTTGACATGAATCTTCACTGATGCTGTTGGGTGCGTTGAGAAAAAACATTCTTTTATAGAGTCAATATCATTCAACATTGATTGCCAAGAGAAAATGCCACAATAACTTATACAAATGCATCATTTATTTCCAAATTTAAGCTACTTTCCTCGCCAATTTTCTTAAATCAAAAATGTCATTTTATGACTCTGTTTTCCAGAATAAGACAATACCTCTGAAAAACTGTTTTATGTGCTGCATTCTTCAGATGTTTTTACTAATAAAGTTAAAGAAGAATAGCATAAACTGAAAAACGAAAAGGCACTCAGTCGTTTCAGCCGAATAATGTTTTGGAATGGCTTTGAGATCATGTTTATTTACGACTGTAGGAAAATTGATACAGATTTGTCACAAAACACTAGACTGCCCATGGGCAACATGTCGAGCCCGCCAATGGTAAACTGCCATAAACTTTGGGGTTATTTTAAAGCCAGGCCGAAAAAAGTCCTATACGTTGCATTTCCTCTCGTTGTTCTCTGTCTCTCATGCTTCTTAGTACAGCGCTGTGTATGTTTTTCATGTGTGCTAGAGATTCCTTCATCATGTTCGTTTACATATAAAATAAGCGGTTTCTGTAGTTTTTCATATTAGATGGAATCCAAAATTCAGTTTTTGTTCAACAATTACAAAAAATGAAAAAATAAAAAAAAATGAAAAACAAAAACAAAACAACATATATCGACGTATAAATTTATGTATTAGAATATTACAAACACATACTGCTTGCTGCGACAATGTAAAGAAAGCTTTGTAGAAAATCGATTGAAAGCAGTTATGGAAATTGCAAAGTAATAATATCGGGATAGACCGGCTTTTCTCAAGATATAATCAAAGATCATCTATATGGAAATGTCGATGTAGAATGCTACTCGTATGATTTATGACAGAGAAACGTATTCTTGGGAAGCAAGTTTATGATTTTAAAAGGCAATGTCAGGCTCATTTATGGAAAATGAAAGAAAAAGTGAAATTTATAAATCAGTTGCATGTCATAAATGATAGAACAAGCATTTCTTTACTCTACAACCATTCTCTTTACCCGATACAGTAGAACCCCTCCAAACCGGACGAGCTTGGGACTGGGCCTTTTGTCCAGTTTAGAGGGGTAGCCGGTTTGGATGGGTTTTCTATATTTGGAAGCAGAGACCTACAAGTTCCTTTTTTTTGCATGATTTCATTTTGTGACGACAGCTTCAACATTGTCATGGTTCATTGCTATACAAAAGTATTTTGTTTGATGTTTTATGCTGCTTTCAAAAATATTTCAGTCATTTTGTATTTGGTAAAAGAAAATGGACATTAACTGGTCATTTTAGAGCAGTTCAAAACAAAGAAAAAGGTAAATTGTACAAAAATTGTATCTAATTGTTGGCCAGTTGAAATTTGTCAGCTGAAGGATGTTGAAAAAAAATATGAATGCCTCCAAATGTAGAAGGAATATAAACCATTTATGTTTTTATTTTGACACAGAACTTAATTTTGGCAAGTTTTAAAATCGGAAATGCATGACAAATTTTTAGCAAGGGGAAGTAAAGACCGATTTTGAGAGATAGACTTACGTTGAAATTGACATTTTTTTGGGCAAAATCGTCCGTTATCCGCAATGCAGGGGTATTCGGTTTGTATATGTAAATTTTACAGAGAAAAAACTTCGACCGGCTGATTTATCCGATTTAGAGGGTTATCCGGTTTAGAGGGTATCCGGTTTAGAGGGGTTCCGGTTTAGAGGGGCTCTACTCTAAATAGGTTAAATTGCAGAAAGAAAATTTTAAACAAATTCGTCCTTATTTTATACTTTGAGTATCTTTTAAGTATTGCCCATGCATTTATTTTCACCTTCGCTTATTGTGCTTATCTGGTTGTAGTCCGCTGGAATCTTGCATGGAAATTTGTCAAGAATATTGTGTCAACACACACTTCAGAGATAACTTGAATACATTGTAAATGTTACAATCTAAATGCTAAAAGAATAGCACCAAGTCTACCATTGAGTGTTGGTTGCAAGTTATATTTCGCGAGGGAAACATAAAACTTCACATATATATCGCCTTGTTTCTGTTTCCCAGATGAGTGAACGCTTCTTAGACGGCATGAATTAAACTAACCACTGCGTTCGTCTTGGTTTTATTGATTTCTTAGTCGGAAGAACTATTTTCATTTCATCGGTCAATAGGTCTTTGTCTGACCTAGACATAGCTAATTAAGAATTTCTAAACTCACGAATAAATAGATGCAATATTGGACCGATCAATACGACTTGACCAGATCACGTTTGGCAGAAATACTTGGATTATTCAGAACCTTAAACCGTATGAGACAGTGCAGCCTTTCATAGACATAATTGTAACGGTCACGTTGATGGTTCATGACATATTGGTTCCAACCTAACCGGCAACACATTATTACCGTCTGGTCGTAGTATTCATTTCCAGATCTTATCGTCCATAGATCGTCCTCTAAATCGATGACAATGAATCTTTGGAATGACTTCGAACCTTTTCAGGGTTTCACCTATCTTTTTATTTGCCAGTCCTGCGATTATGTTGTCACTTATGACTTCCGATACTGTATAGATCAAACTAGCTGATCAATAGAAAAAAAGGTCTTTGGCTATGACCTTTGGCTATGCCAGATTGGAGAACCTTTGATAATAAGGACACACTAAGTTAATTATAATGCTTATTCTCTTCAATTCAAACAAATGTTTTCTTTATCTCGTTTTGAACTTCGGAATAAATTCCTAATCTAATACACCAATGAAATATTCTTAATAGATAAAATATGAAATATCGTGTATCTGTTTTATGTGGTTATTCTGCTTTATAAAAAATACATTATCACCAAAATATTTTATAACTACAATAACTCTTCATTCTGGTGCCTGAAGGTCATTATCTCACATTGACACGGGTTGAATTTCCAGCAAATGACAGAAAAATTGGTGTTACTACTATCTTTTTTATAAATGGCTGGCATTATTTTTCGTCTGCTGTTATTCAAAGCCGTATTGCCAACAATATTGTCACATGGTCAGATAACTTCTGTGTTTGCTATATCACAAAAACGATTTGACGTTATGCGATTTGTCATAAAATTCAAATTGGATGTCCCATTTGTTTTCGTGTAACAGCAACTTGTCATGCATATATTGACAGATAAATGCTGAATTACCATATCAAAATTGATTCTTTCGGACAGTTGTTTTAATAAAAATATACTTGACTGTCCCATTGTTTTTATGTAACAAAAATATATCATACAATCTTTATGCCAGAATTACTGTATTAAAATTATTCTTTCCGAAAGTGGTTTCAAACTACTGTTTGATAAAGACATTGTCCAGGTAACGAACTAGCGATTCAGTGAACAAAGTTTTGGATGTTTAAACATGTTGTACTTTATTTTGATATATTTTGTTGGCTTTGCTGTAACAGCAATTGTATATGGACATCACGACCCCCATATTTTTGATTGATGAGGTAAAACAATAATGAATGAAGAACGTCAGTAAATCAAGATTTTTGTTTAATATCTGAATTCAGATTTTGCAAAAGACGTGGCGTTATAATATATTTGATATTTTGTTTATATTTCAGAAGGATAGTTTAGTAAATCTTGCTGCTAAGACCGTGATATCGACCGTTATAATATTCAACTGACATTAACTACATGTCGTTTTTAAAATAAATTAAAATGATCTACATACTTGATATCTGAGATCTTTCTGGTTCTTCTTTCAGGCGTGTGTGACCTTGACTCGTTAGCTCCGCCCATAGCAACACGCTCGAGGAATGAATCTGGTCTCTGCGGTAAGGGCCGCGTACCACGAAGTCTTCCTGAGGCCCATGCTTTAATGACCTGAAATGTTTATTTTCTTTTAATAAAATATATCAGTTTTTGTTTGTTTGTGTAAATGATCTTTGATTTTATCAGCAGAGCAAAGGAGCATCTGATGAAGCTCATTTGAGCGATTCCAAAAAGGTAGGAAAAAATCAATAAGTGACTAGAAACTCAAAATATCACCGAAAATTCTATTCTTCCGTTTTGATTATGATATTGCTTATTGCTTATGTATAAACTGTTTAGTCAACAGTTGTGTTTATCAAGTTATTTCTGTAATACAAAGCAAATATATAAACACCCGTCATTATATTACGCGGTAAATACATAACTAAAATTATACTAAATAACAATCTTCAGGAGATACGAAATAGTACTGTTTAGCTGATTTTAAAGATAGCTAATATCGTCATGGAAACTTTCTCAGTAATGCTCTGCTAAAGTGTTACTACCGGGTGACAGTACGGAAATCTGGTTCTGACAGGCCTGCTGAGATTCGACTTTGAATAAAATAGAAAATTAATCAAAAAAATGTCCTGTTGGTTAGAAAAGCATGCCGACTTAGATTTGTAAAGAAGATGCGTACTTAATGCAGCATGGACTTTTTTAATATTTATGAAGAACCGGAAATGAAAGCTTATAGGAATGTATTCCTATATTATTTGCGTAGTACATGTAGTATGAAACAAAAACGGATAAAGTGGTAGTTACATTTGGTTATATGGAACGATGAAGTTTGTATCCTGACCTCTAAATAAACTGTGCACATACTGTGAGTAAAGACTTGGTTGTTCTTGTATTCTTTGAAACAATGTGAAATGAACCACTAGACTGCCAGCAAAAGTCATTATATTTACTACGACTAAATACATTATACACTCAGTGGTTGGTCTCTCAGTGTCGATCCTAAATGATTAAACTGCTAACTAATAAATTCATAAATGCACAGTCACCATTGTTATAGATGGGATTGAGAAATTGCTACTGTGCAAACTATGTTTTCTGAATTTTTCACATTCAATTTCTTTCCTTTTCTTATGTTTACCTATAATTAAAAAACAACAGCTATTTTAACAGCGACTTTCTACTATATTTAAATGGATACGGTGAACATTTGTTATTTTATAAGTAAGTATTTTACAATTAGAATATATCCCAGTTGTTTGCAAAATGATTCAAATAAACATACAACAGGTGTATTTCGTGACAATACAAGTTATTGTGGCATAAATTCTGAATTTTCTTAATTATCAAAACCAGGTTTGTAATTGCTGGTAATTAATTATTCCACATACATAGACCAACACTTCAGGTTTATTTCTTGTTATCTTTCTTTGCTCTGAACCGAAAAATCAATATGTTTTCTTTCCATCGAACGATGAGTCCTTATATTAGACAGGTTCCTTTTGAAAGTTTGCGATATGATTAACGAAATCATCTTATTTCCTTTATTGTATGTAAAAGTCTGTCAATATTTTGATAATATATACGTTCTTAAATGTTTACAAGCAAACATTCTTTGGCTATGTTTCAAAGCGGGATAGGCATATGGGTTATGGTAAAAAAATAGTTATATTTAACTAAAGAATATCCTTTTCTTGAAAGAAACACTATAAATGTGAATATTTAAAGCTCTTTTAAAACTATTCCGTGAACAAAAGAATGTCGATAATTTCAGGCAATTTCAGTTGTTTCTGACCGAGATAAGAAAAGACATAATCTTAACAAGGTAATTTTCAAAGATTTAAAATAAAATGTGTTTTTACTATACCTATCACAATAACATTATAATGTAATTGTATAATGTAATGTTGCCGATCTTATAAAAATCTACAACGGCTAAAACCAAAACTGAATTAAATCATTGCGAGCGTTTTCAGTAAATAAAGTGCAAGGCGACTAGCCAACCTTTTTGCCATTCTTTATTAGCCTGTAAAATCAGGAGAACTGCGATTGTCAGTGAAAATAAATCGAAGTTCAATGGTTTTTGCTTCAGTTTCTTCTTAAGGAAACGGCATGCTTTCATGAGACAAAAAGGGACTGTTATTGTTTCAGACAGGTTGCCAATACTCATAATTCAGAGCGAAGCAGCACGCAAACTTCACATCACAATCTCCTTCCAGTGGGATTGATAACCTTTAGTTAGCGTCACGACGATCCCTTCGCGATAGATTTCTGCAACCTTTCTGTTTGTACCCGTCTTAAATTTCGACGGTTATTTGTTTCATGGCCAAACATACTCACAATGTTCCTAATGCCTTATTTCACACAAATGACTCGTTTTATCTAATTCTTTGAAATGTATGCTTTAATTGAAAGTTGTTAGTGGTTCTGTATCATGTTTATCTGTAAACGTAAAACGAAAGTTAGAAACTTTTTTAAAGATAATTAAGATCAGAAAAGATCGGATTGGTGTAATTATAGTATCATATTAAAACAAACAGACTAATGAACTATCATTTTATCAATATTACCGAGTTCTTTCATCATTTTTACATAAATGATTAAGAAATCATTACAAAATACAAAAAGGTACTCTTCTCGTATGAAAAAAAAATCATAATGTTTTGGTTTTTGGGCAAGTGCGCGTATCAACCATTGACTTTCGTGAACACCGAAATAAAAAATATATAATCACGTTCTTTCACAAACATAAACAATATCTTCTAATAGTGAATGTTTGTAGCTTTAACATGCTTTAAATGTGTCCACGTTTCTTACTTTTTTCCTTTCGGCGTTTCTTTTTTGTCTTATGTAACATATCTTTTAGTTTCATGAAAACAAAAGTTTATAATTTTACATTTATAACAAGTTGATGATTCTTCTTGTATTCTGACTTTTTAGTGAATTTAACTTGCAACAATGGCAAAGACTTAAGCTTCGATTGTGTTTTACCTCAAAGATGCTAATGAGACACTTTGTCTGAAATATACCGTTTGAATAGAGGGAAATGTAAAAAAAAAATACTTTTTTATACAAATGTAGAAGATATATAGCTTTATTCACGGGCGCAAACAGAAATAAAACTGAAAGTTATTGTAATTTCTAGAATTAATTTGAATATTTACCGAGAAGTAAACATAAGGATTTGAATATTATTTTATTTTTCTAGAACAAATTCAATCTGAATACGAACATTCACTTTTAGTCCAAAGATATTTACAAACGCTTTAATTAACCTTTTAATCCAAAGATTTTTACAAACGCGTTAATTATGCTTCTTTTGATATTGCTGAATGAAACTGAAAAAATGTGAGAACGTGATATATGCATCCAGGCAATGCCATATGTGGAAAAAAGTATAACAGGTAACTTTTAATTAATAATTTAAGATTTAAAAAAAGTCATGTGTCTAAAAACGTCTCTTTTGTTGAGTTACAGAGAGCAATGTGACAAAATTGTTTTTAAAAATTAAAAACAAAGATGTCTGAAAAGAAAAATAATAATAATAAGTTCATTCTTCCAATAATTGTTACAGAAATTGTGTTTTGTTTCGGAAAAAATCCGATATGTTATAAGAGTTGATGCATGGATCACTTTTTTCATTTTAGAATTCAAATGAAAAGTATGCATAATAAACAATGCATAATAAAAACAAATCCTATTATCATTCCAAATATCTTGTTAAACAAAAATGACGTAATCTGTTGTTTTGACTCTCTCAGATACTCATATTAAGATTTTGTTCTTTGATACACCTCTATCCATTCCTCATTTTGAACATCAAATTCTTTTAATAATACAGGTTTGGGGAGAAGGTATGGTGGCTGATTTGTGTCATGTCGTATGAGCGTGTTTCGGGGCGAAACGAAAACGCGAAAACCAGCCACGCAAAAACACGACAAATTGTATCTTTGGCGTGTTTTCGACAGGCGACCTTTCACCCCGCCACGCGAAAACGCGCTACATTCTATCTGTCGTGTTTTTACCTTCAATTTGTCGTGTCTTCGCCTGGCGGGTCGCATGGCACGTTTTCGTCCCGCCATACAAAGATACGATAAATTATAGCTACAGACACGGCACATAGAATGTGGTGTGTTTTCATGTGGCGGGGCGAAAGGTCGCCAGGCAAAAACACGCCAAAATTGCAATTTTCGCCGCGACACGCGAAAACAAATATTTTCCTGTTTTCACATTTTCGCCCCGAAAACACGCTCATACGACATGGCACAAATCGGCCACCATAAGAAGGGATTTTCGTACACAACGCTTTGAAAATGGTGGGCCCAAAAGCAGTAAAATATGGAACAATGAAAGTATTCAAAGGTTTAGGCATTTGCATTTGTTGCATTTACTTAATTCTATAAGTTTGTTTCCAACCATTCAGAAAAATTTTCAATCTCTTTGCCACTCTGGTTTGCATATCAACCTTGCAGAATTGACACATCTTTGAAATAAAATCAGTCTAAAAACTATGCTTATTCGTTTAATAGATGTAAATGAAATACAAATTTAAATACATATTCAAGGCTCTCAAGTTGTAAAAGATGTTTGTGCATGATATGTAGATGGCATTCAAGATGTTTGTCTCGCATTCAAACTAAGTAGGT
The DNA here is from genome assembly GCA_012932295.1 of Cyclina sinensis. Classification (NCBI taxonomy): domain Eukaryota; kingdom Metazoa; phylum Mollusca; class Bivalvia; order Venerida; family Veneridae; genus Cyclina; species Cyclina sinensis. The sequence goes on from JAAONU010000014.1 coordinate 35,779,288, forward strand.
GTATTCTCACGAAAGTTTCCAAAATTATCAAGAAATGTATTCTTTCCTCTAAAAAGCAACACGGCTGATCTATGGCATGAATCAGAAACTATATTTTTTTTTATTATTAATGAAAGTTATCTTCTTCATTGTCATAATGTGAATGTCTGTAAATATATGGATAAAACTTTACGTTCTGAATTGAATAGGAACCAACTTTGGCAAAGAACCAAGGCCGCGTAAACAACATGGGTCAGGGCCAATACATCGTTTTTGTTATCTACGAAAAGCATTTTTCTCTAACAAAACTCTAAAAATAACAACATTGTTAGGAACTATGTTTTCAATAAATGTTCTTCAGCAACGAAAACTAGATACATCCTGATTTGTCTAGATGGAAAATTTTTGCAAGTATTGTAACGAATTTTACCCTTGTAAAGGCAATGTTCCAAAAACTGAGTATATATATGTATTCAAACCGCATATGCGTACTAATACCGTTTCTGAAAACCATACATTTTACTGCGGTTCAGCCAAATGCGTGTTTGACAAATTCTTTCGTCATATTAAAGGGAAACAACACTGCCGGGATACCCTTACCGTTATTAATATTCAAGTCATCTACCTATACACACAGAACTACATTACTTATTAGACAAAGAAACTTACGAAATATCACAATGTGTCATTGCACAATTCTTAATATTATTATAAACTATAAAATAAAGGCAGAGTTTTCTTCCACCTTTTTTTGAGAAACAATAGGCTTTAAAAGCAGCAACAGGGGAAGTTATTGCTTCAAAGAGCATGCAACGTCAATATTCAAAATACAGTGTCTCGAGACGGCACGCAAACTTCACATCAAGAACTCCTTTAAGTGAAATTAATTACCCTTAGCTTGTGAGACGACCATCCTTTGGTTATATATTACTACAACCTTTCTGTTTGTACCCGTTTCAAATTCCTATGATTAAAAGTTTCATGACTAATGGCAAATTAAATCGTTTGTATGATATTTCTAAAGTTATTGTTGATGTTATATGTTCTTATCTCAAAACTTGTCAAGAGTGTTGTTCAATCTAAGTTAGTGGATTGGATTTCGAATTTGCAAAACGTTTGTAATTGACATTTATAATTTTAATTTGTCACTGTTGTTCAAGAAAGATAGATACATACTTTCAAATGTGCAACGTATGGTCGTATAACATTGGAGTCACTTACTGTAAACCGAGAAACTTTCGCGGATACAATATTCTGCATTTTTTATACTGTAGACGATTTAGCGGCGACATACTTTCGCCAAAAAATACTATTCGTTAATTACGCGTAACTAAAGTCGATAGAGCAAAAATACAAACCTGCCAGAGCAATTACAAGAAATGGTCTTTAAATTTCCTTTAAATATAACAAATCAAACTTTTTGGAAGACATTTTAAGTTTTCTTTTAAAGACTTTTGATTTTTATTTTTTTTTAAATATTTTGTGCAATGCGATTTCGTAAATAGAAAACACAGACTATCGTGAGGTGTAATGTTTGGTAAATTATTAGAAACATTTAATTCTTAGATATATTGTAATTGTGGAGGTGTATTGACGCTGGATCTTAATTTCAGGCTAAATTAATTAATGCTGAAAATTGACAATTGTATAAACTGGTTGGAAACAGTTTGCTATATTGTTAACAACTTCTGTGTCAAAACAGGTAAAAATAGGGGAATAAAAGAATAATGGGCAATTAAGTGTATTGTATCAATTAGCAAATCTGTGTTAAATTGTACTCGTCAACATTTGTATATCTAAAGTTGATTATTCTATGATAATAATGAAATGAAACCAATAAGGCTTTACATATACGTAACCGACTGCAAATTAAACCATAAATAGTTGTATTATTGCATACCCCATTCATCAAATGAAAACATTTCTCTGCTTGTATGGGTCATTTTCTGTTATAGCTAAGAAATCTCGCGTTTTTAAAAGGAAAGTTTTTTCGCGGCTATTTGATTTCGCGAAAAAATACCATCCGCGATAGTCGCTAACGTTAAAAGCTCGAAAACATTTCTTGGTTTACAGAATTATGTACAATGCACAATTATGTTATGTTCTGGCATTTCAATCTCTACTTGGTAAGCTTTGTATAGCTTCGGTTACACTTACAAGCCTCGCATTCACTTTGTCCTAATGTATCATGCACTGTATTGTAATTTGTTTGTCATATTTTAGATAAAAACATGATTGTGTATTCGACAACTGTAACTGATTTTTTTCTCTCTCTCTCTAGTTTCCATCTTGTTTCAAACAAGATTATATGAAAACGTCATAATTAAAAATTAAGCATCCCCTTGTGAATTTTATCTGCAAATACTATTTCATGGGGGCTTGAAGTAAGTATTACATTTGCGAAAGTGATATTTTAAACAATTGACGAAGACAGGGTCGTTGTATGTAATAAAGCATTGGATAGAGGGAAATGTTGTCAATACCGCAGTACTTTTTTTAAAAAACAGATCGTGTGGCAGATATGTTGCTTCATCTGCAGGCAAGAAGAGAAATACAATTGAAAAGCAGTCCAGAAGATTAAAGAAGTAACTCAGATATTTGTTGCAAAGTAAAAATAAATATTAGATTGCGGTTAATTACTTTTTTTAGAAATCCTTCAGTTTAAATGAGAAAATTTCTATTCGATACTGACTTTAAAACGTGTTACTGAATTTTGTTTACATTATTTCAGCGGATTCAGGTTTCAGATCGAGGATGAAAATAAAATGAATCTAGGGCTTTTAAACTAGGCATCATCAACTGCAATGAAAAATTAACGATTGTCTTTTATTACTTTTAACAACGTCTGTCTATTTGAAAATATTGTTGTTCCTCGATTTTCTTTGCTCTTTGTTCTGAATTCAGTTAAACTGCGAAAAAAATAGTCCTAGTAAAAAAATAAAATTAGAAAAGAGTAGAAATTGATTTCTCGTCAGAAGATGAGAATAAAGGAGATTTAGATGATTTCTCTTTATCTTAACATTATATTTATTTAGACTGACAGAATTGTCAAATCTAAAATCATCAAGTACAGCTTGATACGGAAGAGAGTTCTCTTTGAATTATTCTGATAAGTCGTGAAAGTCGATGCATCAAGGCTCTCAACGGCAGTAAAATGCGAAGATAAGGGTGATGAAAAACGAAAATTTCCAATATTATGCCAAGTATTTGTTTAAAACGAATAAAATTTGCTTTTGTGAGTATTTTGAGCAGTCCGTCTCAATAACTCAATTACAGACTATCGTTAAGTGCGGCCTGTTTAATATATGTGTGTCGTGCTACTTTGCTTAATCTTAACTGCATCTGAAAGAAAGAATGCATTACATTACATTTAAGAACAGAACAGAACAAATGTTTATTACGACTAAAGCATTTACAACTCATCGTCACGAATATTGGTCACACGAATATATAAATACAAATATTTTTAAAAAAAACAGCCAAAGAACAACAACAACAAAAATACAAGGATATATCTATTAATCTAAGTAAGAGAGTGTAAATTTCATAACAAGTAATATTTTTAAAGTTATAATAATAACTTGAAACTCCTTTTACAAAAAATAGAAAGTTTGTTTAATACATTTTTCTGTTCGGAATTTATCAATGTTATGAGCTTGTACTCACTGGGAATTGTATAAAAGGATCTTTGTATATAAGTTCTAAAACAAAATGGAATTCATCTTCAATGTCATTTAAATTACAAAAAAATACATTTTCTTTCATGACTTTCTAAGTTCCTGTGATGGCCTGTTTCAACAGCTAAATTGTGTGAATTTTATCTTATTTTAGCAATAATATTTCTCATTTTGGGATTGTCATTTGTTTCTAAATATTTTGCTCTACAAAAATTTTCCTGTAATTGTTTATACAAAAATAATGAAAAATAGTTCTGGATGTTTGCATGCCATTCCGATATATACATACCTTTAAGACGTGTAGTAAGCACTGGTACAAACAGGTTAATATTGACTGATTCCGGATAAAGCCAAAGGTCTCGAAAACCAGAATCTTTTAAAAATTTGCATTTCCTGTCCAATTTTTAACATTTTGTTTCCTGTTTAACTCTTCTTGTGTTTTGATTAAAAGTAGACAGAATGCAGTTATTTTCTTTGTTTGGAACGATTTTTAGCCAGTACTTAACAATTCCTATGTATCTATTAATATACAATGGAAAACTACCTAGTTTTGAATATAAAGGTAAAGAGTTTGTTGACATTTTGACATTAGGGAGCCATTTACAAAACTTTCTACGTACTCTTTCTATGTTTAAGACTTTAAAAACCGATAATGGTTTTGACACGACCATCCATTGTGATATAGATATACGAGGGATGTTATTTATGTTCACAGATCCCCCCCACCACTCCCAGGTTTTTAGTTCGGCATTTATTGAATACTTACGGCAATATTATTAAGAGGTAAAGTCTTCTTGTTTATAGTATGCTTCATTTTTAATGAATTCCGCAAATCTTGCATAAAAGTAATTACAGCAACCTATTTTGCGCTATCCGGAGCACGCCGTATTTTCAATAATCGCGAAGTTACAATGCTTTGAAAAACATGTGAAAATTTATCCTATTATAGATTAGAATTGGCGCTCAATCGAATAATGTCGTTGTGACGTCATGATGTTTTCTTCGTTAAAATTTTAGAACGTTACGTTAAAAATTTGTCGTGTCACATAGAAACTTGCATTGAGAATCCCGTGCCTTTATAGGGTTAACGCACGTTTTTTTCGTGTTATAACATCTGCAGAATCCCGCGGGATTCTTCAGATGTTATGATACGAAAAAAAACGTGCTTTAAGCTATTCTAGCATAAAATGATCTAGAAAAGACATGTTTACGAAAAAGAAAGAAAAAAGAAGAAATAATAGTACAGTCGCCTTAAGGTTGTTATGGATACGTGTTTTAAATATGCATTCCAGGGCGACACGTCAACATGGTTGGAAATAACCTGTCGAGCGGCCATCTTGAAACTTAAAAAGTGTCGATTAAAAAATATTTGGAAGGATCAGGATTTAATCAGATAATGTGGACAAGGACAGCCATTGATTTTATCAATAGTCATGAATGTTTCGTCTACGTGCCGACCTGCAAAGTTACATACACTGCAGATTCGGGACAAAAAAGACGGATCAGCATCTATTGTTTTCAAAGGCCCTGTAACGTGCATAACTGAAAACGGGTAATAACAGCGCGCGAGCACGAAAACTTCCTTGTTAACACACCTTTTTGCTCTCGTTAAAACATAGGCAAAACGGGCAAAAACAAGCGATTTTATGCTAGAATGGAAGAAAAAAATAGCGTCAACGGGCAACGTTGAAACAAGGGCAGTGCTAACCTTGTGTAAAGCGAAGGTACAGTCGTGCATTATAGCTTTAAAATGGCATAGGCAATTTCGGGAAAGACGGACTTCAATTGAAGACGATGACAGATGTGGACGCTCAGTATTGTTACGGCCAACATTGGAGACTTAAGTGAAAGACATGTTTGATGCAGATAGACGGTTCACAGTGAGAGCTATATCTGAGGCTCTTCATATCTCCACATTCACAGTGCACAACATTCTTAAGGAAGACTTGCACATATGTAAAGTTAGTTAGCGTTGGGTACCAAGACTTTTGAATGCACATGAAAAACATATACGGGTTTCGACGTCGAACTGGCCGTACCGTTCCCCGATTGAAGGAATGTAGTAGGAACCATTTACTGAAGAATTTTCGTGTATAGCTGTATCATATGATAGGAAAAAGAATACATTTTCTAATGATAAAACTTTCATTTCTTTGTTAAAGACAAATGATCTATTATAAAAAAAGTCTGCCAGCAAAAATAACAACCTTCGTAGATATAAAATACAGGTTATTCATTTGTGTTAAACTTTATAGTGTCACTTTAACAAACTGTTTAATGAAATGATAATTTTTAGTTAGCATAAAAAGTCTTTATAGAAATAAACATTTAATGCACTTCCTGTTGTGAGGGTGGACTTGCCTGATACTACCGTTTCACTTCTGTTTTGGAGCTTATCCGTAAAACAGTCTTGATAAAAATGATGCCAACAAAGCTCTTGAAAATATTTTGGTTATGAATTTCTGATCAGACGGCCGCTACTAAAACTGGCAGAAATAGAAACAAAAATCAGTTTATTTGTCTGACGTCCGAAAGAACCGAAACAATGCGTCAAATTAGTTTAGGCAGTTTACGTTTATGATGGTTTCTGTTTCGAAATAATTTTCCTTTATTGTGTATCATTTTGTCCTATTTTGATCCTACCAGAGGCTTGTTTTATCAATTACAAAAAATAATGTAGTTGGTTTTTCTTACGAAACTAATAAATGTAAAATGTAATATTCCCTGTGAATATTTACGTTACTAATTGGTTTTCTTTTTATGTTTACTAAGGCTTTCTAACACTCTTTTTATATATAATGTGTTTGAGATAAGAGTCGGTTGAAACTGAATTTTCACGGGAACTGGGTTTTTTCTGAAGTGTTGCAAAATGAAGTGGCAAAACGTTTTTTTCTTTCTTGCATACTGCATCGACTTGTAACCCCAGATAAAATGTGTCAAACCTCTTGACGTCGCATTGCTTACAGTCATTCCTGACGTTATCAGCGATTAACTCCGAAAGATCCGTGCGTTACTATTGATGGGAGCAACGTATATGGAAAGATCTGTATAGCGTCTGACATTTTTAGCAGATGCTAAAGGAATCGTCAAAATATTTTGTAGTTTATACTATAACAAGAAAATACGATATGTTTGCCATAGCGTTTATTCATGAGTTCAAAGCCTAATAGAGTTTGTCAAGTATCTATTGCCTCTTGAATAATCGGAGTATGTTTTGGCCAAAACAATAAACAAAATAAAACTTTTTAAAATTGTGGATTTGAAAATCGTATTGATCTTATCTTGAACCTCCGGTTATAATGGCGGAGGATGTTTTCTCCTGAGTTCAAAAGAAAAAAAGTGTGATATTTCCATATTTATGAGACAACATATAAGAAACAGAAAGAATACGTCATTTGTAGTTTCTTTGTGGAAACCAGCTTAAAGATTAATGCAGTACAAAGTCTAGTATTAGTATGAAGCGTTGGTCTCTAAGAATAAAAAAAATAATAACTAAAATAAAATGCATGCAAAATACCGAATCTGTTAAGATGTTTTATAAATACAAGCCAGGAAACGACAATAGGATTTTGATAAATTATACCCATTTTAATACACAGAACATCTCGACCAGTTATAATCAGGCTGACATGGTTTGGTCACTCTGCTAGTGACACCCTGTGTTTTTGCACATAAAACCACAACTTGGGTACATTACTTGTCAGTTTGAATGAAATCGTTCCACTGTAAAGCATACTACATCAAACAAGAGAGACTGGTACGTCTTGAGAGAAAAACGACATAGAATCTAGTACGCATAGATTTTCTAGGAAATATGTTCAGAGGTAAAAGCAAACAAAGTTAAAGTTTGATTTTGAGATGCATCAATAGTTCAAAACGACAGGGATTGAATTGAAGGAAAGTTAACGATTAAACTAACACCCCCTTATCGAATTTGGTGCCATGACTTTAGTTCAAGTGTCTTTGCATGGAAATTGTCTTCTAAATTTTGTCTGACAGCCGGAAGATAAGAAGGAGTGTACCAGATAAGTATAGACAGATTTAGTTAATTACATGACTGTAATTTCAGTATTTTCTCGCAGCAATTTTCCTCTTAAATTTGTCATGTTTTCCACAGGCGCTTTTTCTCAATATTTTTAGATAAATTATTAAACCAGTAAATCGCTGTGATGAAAATATAACACATATACGACTGTACTTTTTCTTGTGATCATTGTTCACCCTGAGAGAGAGAGAGAGAGGGGTCTACGGGGTTAACAGAGGGAATAATATTACTGTTTTTTATACTAAAGGCCGCTTAAATCTATTTATGAAAACAGCGCGAATGAAAAAGCAAATTCAAATTGGCTTTATTCACTCTATGAACAAGTTGAACCAATCCACAGACATGAAACATGTAAAGTATTTTACTCCCGAACTTTAATAAGATGTAATTGAAATTACTCAAATTAATACATTTACGAGCACAAATACTATTCAACAACGAAAACGTTTAGGCTGCTCGTGGTAATATTAAAAAGAGAATATATCCGAGTGTATTCTCTGTGCCTCCTGTGTACATGTACCAGATAAACACCAGTTGAACAGATAAAAACACATATTCTCATTTACGCAAGTAACTGTCATCAGACAGTGTCTGGTAGGATCTAGATGCATTAAAAGACTCAAAAACAATTTATTCTAGATAAATTGGTTCGATCGTTCACAGCTTAACCTATTTAGCTACTAGTGTGATGGCCTTGCATTAGCCGCAATTCTTCATGAATTGTTACTTCTATGTCTGTTTAGATGAAATGGTTCTTATACGCTGTGCTGTCTCGATTTAACGACGGCACTAATGGGAACTGCCTGTTGCGTTTTAGATCGAAATGTTTCGTACTGTCTTGTAAGCATTCATTTGGAAGGGCAATTAGATATGACAGTTTTAGTGATTTTTATAAAGCATTCCACATATGTTTGGTTAAAATGGTTAAAATTAGCCACGAAGTCTTTCATAGATGTGAGCTATCGACAAGCAAACAAATGTGTTTATTGCTTTATGGAATGGTTTAAAGAAAATCACAGCCATATTGCATTATAAAAGATCAACGTGAATTTTAATGTATGTTTGTGCACCTTCGTAGCGCCAACAAACAATTTATCATATTTTAGAAACACAATTCATCTAATTTATCTTTCTACAAAGTTAACAATAATTACCCCTTTTTTTCGTGTACGGCAGAATTCAGTAGAACATCTGACACACCAGACACTACAATAGTAGATTTATTTCATACCAAAAAGCCTGAAATGAAACTTAAATCGAACATACTCGTCTGGTGTACGGTTTTGTTATAATTTGGTTAAAAGGAAAAGTTTAGCATTTGAGTTCTATTATAAATTATTTCACTCGACTTCCTGTGTTCAGTGCTTAGAATGACACTTAAAAGACAAACATAATATCATGGTTACAAGTTTTCATTGATTCAGAAAAACTTGTTTCAAGTACAAGCCTTTCCCCATGCTTAACAACAAAGCGTTCTCCTGTTAACATATATTTTGTATTCCATTGAAATAAACAAATGTGCCTCCTCTTTTTATAAGTTTCTGTATCTTTAGTTTTTCACTGTAGATTGTCCTCATTAATGGTAACAATTCTCTGGCATTGTTTAGGAAAGTTGCTTTTTTCAATGTGTTCAAAGTTTTTAGTCTAGAGACAGATATAAACGCCTTAAGAATGATATGGTGTGTTCCTATTTAACTGACAAAAACAAGTAATTATGTGTTTCCGTCTAGCGTTTATCCTGAAATTCTTATTTAACACTTAATACTAGTAAAATCCAAGTTATTAAGAAAATGAAAATGAAAATTACCAATCAACACAACATTTTTGTATCTATCTTGTCATTCAGAATTATCACAAATTCAAGCAAAAAACATTATGTAGATGACTAAGTAATTTGTCTTTGGTTCTGAATAAATATATTTGGCAGAACATTTATCATAAATGACGGCTAGAATATCCTTTTTTGGATACATCTGACGGGTCGCAGACCATTCTGGAATATGACCATGATGAATTAATAGATTCTTTGTCTTTCATATTGGTTTCTTCAGTAAAATTTAGAGAAAATGGTACGTCGTTAAACATTAACAGCAAAGCTGTTTTGTTAAGAGTGCAACTTGATGACATTTACACAATATGAAGAAAAAGCAGCCAAACAATATTTGTCCTTTGCTTTTGAAGTTATGCACCTTTCAGATTCTGAAGTTCCTATGAACATAAAAATTGCTTTGGCACCGGATTAATTAACAAGGGAGCAATTTTAATGCATTTAAAATTAATGTTTACATCTGATAGAAAAAATATAACAGGAACTTGATTCAACAGAAAGCACTATTTATATCAATTGGTCATATCTACAGTCACTTGACAATTATGCTTCACATTTTTAAACAGTGGTGTAATTTTAGGGTAGTAAGTACATGTAAGAAAACTTTATATAATAAGCCTTAGTATTCATAATAAAAATTCATATAGTGGAAACATTTAGGAGTCAGTTGAACTCAGTTCACCTTTGGTTAACTTAAACAATGAATCTGCTGTGAGAAAAAAAGAAGAATATAGCGCCATAAATCAAGACTAGAAGGCTACACCTATAGCATTGTAGCATTCTCTGTAGGCTTTCATTTGATATATTATGCTACACTACTTAATGGAAAGCAGATGACAGAGTAATGGTGCTACACCCCTTATTTGGAGGGAAGCGTATATATACTGGAGTAAACGGGTAATCTGAACCTTTTGCCTTGGGCTTTGATCAAACAGCTTTCAAACCATATTCTTTTACTACTATTTCATAACTAACCGCCTCTCTCTGGAATTGTTACAACTCTGGTGGCAGCGCTATATACATATGCAACAATTTTACAACAAGTTGTGATTGTGTCCAAAGTACTTAATGGTCGGTTTTAAAATGAAAGGCTTCAAGAAGCTGAAACACCTTAACAATGCTACGTCTTATGGAATATAAATGCAATGTCTTTATTCGAAAGTCAGATCAATAAAGGCTAATGATTGGCTTCAAACTTTCAGATTCTCGTAATACGGTCTCCTCAAAAGTCTGGGAAACACAACCATGTATAAAAATAAATCAGAATGTATACAGGAGGGTAATGTCTTTTTTGTGTTGTGAGTATGGCCTCTAAGAAATAATTAACTGACAGACAATTGTCTCTCTTGTGCTATTCATACAGACAACAGAATAAAAGCTTAGTGCACAACAACAAACTGTATCGATTGTTAAATATCAAAAGCCAGTCTGATATGGAATATTAATAAAGTATTTTTTTTAAATCTGGCTTAAGTTATCATTAATTATTATGAGCTCTTCGTTTCTGAAGCGGAAAAATAAAGTTTGTTTACGTCCTTGGTCGATTCGGGGAATGATGCGTTTGCAAGATCACATGCTTTTTGCATAGGTTTTTGCTAATGCTAACTGTTTAAAAAACCGTCTGAATTTATTTTGCCATTACTGCACGGAAAATGGCTGAGCATGACCTTAGATCGTTGAAAGGTTCATAATGTTAGTTCACTCAACTACTTCGTCTTCAGAACTCACACTTTAAGAATAGATACCGTAATTTATGTGTGTGGAAAAAAGCTATTCCTTTTTCAAAGAAAGTCCTACAGACAACTGGGTCCCTTGAAAATCTGTTAGGTCTCTATGTTGATAAGACTTGATTTTAATGGCAAGAAGTATTGTTAGTGTAAGCGTTTTACCTTTAAAAATGTCAGAGTTTTGAATTCTATTGAAATATTCAGGAGTTATATGTAACTATAAATTACCGTTTTTTACAAGTCCTGCCAGCTTTGATTATATATTTGGTGTTCTGTTTGTACATTAAATGTTAAAGCTGTTTGTTTAAAATGGATGTTAATAATGGTTCGTGTATGCCAGACACACAATTATTTACAGACTTTTTACATTCTTTATAGACAGGAAATAAAAGGAGACCCACGCCATATTTTCTACATAAAAGTCTGGATTGTTGGGCTACAAAGGAGACTGTAAAAGATTGGTCCACTCAATTTTTCAACAGTTACAAACTCTGATGCTATATCAGTTTAGCTTAGAGCGTTTTTCTTTCGGTAAAAGTCTGGTGTTTTAGGAATATTTTCTCTATACAATTCCCTGTTATAATTGTCATCAAAGAAGTAAGAACAGTTCTATAAAAGAATGTGCGCAAGTAAGCTTTTTTAATACGAGGAAGTCCAGACTGAAGGACTGAATTAATTTTCTCTTTGAACAATAGTTCCACTGTTTGAATAGTCTAGTATTGTTTTGATCACGTGATTTTTCGTTAAAAAAATAATGAGGCTGTCTTAAGAAAGGGCGGGTTTTTTCCCGTCTATCTTGTTAGAAAAGCGAAGTATTCAATATTTTCGATTGTTGAGGTTTACGGAAATGTCGAAAATGGAAAAACACGAGATAGTCGTGATTTATATCAAAAAGTCTTATTCCAGCAAAAGTAATAATATTCAGCTTTACGCACTTTGGAAAGACATAAAATCTGGTTGATGAAATAAACAACACATTAACACAACGATTGAACCAGTCGTAAAACCAAATGGTGCGTTTAAATACTTACCTAGACTGTTTGTATTGATGTAACAAAGCGTCTCGGTTTAAAACGCCATCTCCATAAAATTACCAAAAGGCTAATCCATATTTCATGTGCAAAATAGACATTTATAGCTGAAAACATTTAAGACATGTGATTTCCCGATGAGATAATGACTTGTGTAGCCACCGTTCATTTTATTTTAAATGTAGTTTTGAAAACTCTATCATTTTAGTGTAAAGAACTGATATCTCAGATAGTTATATTAGTCTTGTGTTGTGCAATGGGGGATTTTAGTGGATTATCTACCGTGTATACTCTCTGATATAACATTGATCCTTCCATTTGGATTCCTCTGCTTTCATCGCTAATTTCATTTTTTGGTATGGTGATAATTAAGCCTAATTATTTGCAATTATGGTAGTCGGATTACATATTTAGTTCAGCAACATGTCTTGTTAACACCATTATGTTTGTTTCTTTTGATAATCCCAACTTTTTATTTACTATATGTGACAATTTTCACAACTAAAAGTCAAGACTATCACAAAGAGGAACAAGGGTAAAGTTAGAGGATTCCAATGAGCAATTTGATCTACCTCTGATGTTATCTGAGTAATGGAGATAATTTGTTATCAGGAATGTCCCTCATTACGAAATAAATTGGTCTATCAGAGATGTTTAAAAAAAACAAGAAATATGAATGTGTTTATTTATCTACACCGCATGATATTGGCAAACGTTATAATGTACCGTCCTTCGTAATATAAACTATCATATGATTTTAATTTTTAGTTTTACGTTTGAATTTCAGTGGAAATTTAGTTCAAACACGAGATTTTATGTGCATATTATAAAACAGTTAATCCAAAAGAAAAAAATATGACCCTAAGCGTTTTCTTTAAAATGCTTTCTTTTAAATACGGGGTTTCTCTTATTTGATACTGCTAACCTTTATAAAATTTTATATTGTAAATATCTATTTAAAGGTTGGATTTAATCTAACCATAGCGCTGTAGTTTAAAGTAGGCAAAAAGGTTAACATCAGAAAACACACTTCAGTGAAACGACGCCAAACGTAAATGTTTAAACAGAAGATACCTTAGCAGTACTTCAACATCCTTTGACACAAGAACATGATTAAAAGGAACATATTAGCTCTGGATTAACAACTGATCACTATATCTTGTTATATTCAAAATTGTTTGACGATTGCCATATCTTGTTTATATTCAACATGACATGACGATAACCATATCATGTTTGATTTCAGCATGCATTACGGGTCACTATATCGTGTTTATATTCAACATGCATCGAAGCTCACAAAATCTTGTTTATATTCAATATGTTTTAATTATCCCAATATATTTTATATGCAACATGTCTAAATGATCATCATATCTTGTTTATACTGAAAGTGCTTGAATGATCACCATATTTTGCTTTTACTCAATATAAATTATCACCATGTGTTTCGTATGACCAACCTGTAATGATAACCACCATGTCTCATTTAAATTTAGCATCCTTATATGATCACCAAACTTTGCTTTATATCTTTAACTTATTTTTAATTATAACAATATATTGTTCATGAACAACATGTTATGATGATCACCATATATTATACACGCTTATATAATCACTACATTTTGCTTATATTTAACATATTTTCATCATGTATTGTTCATGGCCAACATCTTATGAATATCACCATATCTTGTTTATCAACGACTTTTGATAATTACCATATTATATTAAACATTTTTTATAAGCTTATATTGTTCATGGCCAACATGTCATTATGACCATCATGTCTTGTTTATATTCAATATATTTTGATACTTTTTTCTACGAAAGTCAAATTTGAATAGTCTTTTAATTATATTACCCTTTAAGTCTTATATACAGTTTTGAATTAATAACAGAGACTCTGGCTTGCCTATTCATAGTCAATACTGAGCATCAAGAAGTAGTTTGTGTAAAACGGTCAAAACCTGTCATTCTTTCGAAAGAACTCATGAACAAACTGCAAACAGACGTGCACACTAGTTTAACGACCAAACCATCAATTCCAAAAGAAATTATCTTCAACAATATTGTCTTATCTAATGCGACATCAATTATTTCTGGAGCAGCTGCCATCATATGAATAATGACTCAAATAAAACATCCTGTTTTGTGAGAAGGAATAGCTTTCATCTTTTACTCTTGGTATGTGACTTATGACCACATGAAAGACTCTGAAACGCAGAAACAGCTGAAAGGGAAAAACGCACATTAGTGAGAAATGTAGCTGTAGCCCCGGAACAAAACAAAAACGATGACTTAGGGGGAAGTTTTTCGTTGACATGGTAACAGTTGTTGTAAAGTGAAGTACTGTCGACATATATACGAAAATCCAATCATACACGATATTGAAGGAGACGTCATTTGTTTCTTAGCGTAGGTATTGAATACAAAGCTCTGAAAAATCACAGCTTTTGTAAATTTTTAAATCTGTTTTATTTGAGTTTGGCCAAAATTCAAGACTTCGACTTAAAAGCTTTAGGCATCAGATTTTACAGATCAAATTCTCGTGTATCTATTATCTCTACCTTTTGATTTAGAACAACTTTATGGATGTAATGAAAGAACGTTAATCAAAAATCTCAAGTGTGGTGATTAAATCAAAGTTTCTATGGTGTTACTAGTCCTTGACGAACAATAATCTAGCAATTGCTATAGATAAATATCAAATTTGTATGCAAACATTCTTATTCTAGGGAACATAACATCATTTTGATATCGATAAAGTTTTCCAATACATCTTTTAAATGAGGTCAGAATTTGCATTGCGGAGACAAGTTCGTAGAACAATAATATGTTAGAGGCTGATTTGTTACCCAGTCTGCGACAAGTGCTTTTATGTGACTTAGTGAACTGAAAAGTATTTTTTTTTACTTTTCCATTCAGTCTGATAAGATCAATACTTACCACTGTGCAAGTCAGTTATCAAAGAAATTTATTTTTATTAGTTAATTGTTCTGTCCAGATAGATAAGTACCTATTCTAAATTAATAAAACTTTAATATAAATAGGTCGCGTAAAACGCCGTTATGCATCTATAACACAAATATAATTTTCGAAACCTTGTGGTTTAACAAAAAAATTTACGTAAGGTGGATAGCCCACAACGACTACCGTTTCATAACGTAATGCACACACTGTTATTTCTAGAGCACTCATTTTTGAAAATGCAATCAGTGACTTTAACTAAGATATTTGTATAGTTATTACACAGTGTTTGTCTCAAACAGACAGATTTGCCATCTGCTGTCTGACTGTTCACTTAAGAAGCGCAAAATCGCTACTGAATTTGGAACTAAGAGCAACATTTATAAAATAGGCTTCTATTATTCTCTGCTGAGCTCGTGCAATTGAACATTTTCAATGACCCTTTTGTTACATCGGTTGTCTGCAGTTTGAATTTTAGTCTCATAGAAAAAATTAACAAGAATATCTTAAGTAATTCGCATAAAAAATGAATTGAATAAGTTGTATCAATTTGAAACACATAGCTCCAAATAAAATTATCACAAGAAATCCCTTGACATCTTTCAAAACATTATGATGTCAACCTGTATGACGTAATCTTCCAAAATTGAACGCGGTTTTCTCTTTCTAATTTAGATATTTAGAAAAAAATAAAATTGTGCATGTTTTTTGTTCGAATATCAATGGGTATATCGCATGTTGGAATTACTCAATGTCATGTAAACGTGTTTTTTAATAAGGCCTGAAATTGTACTGGAGTCGTACTGGAGTCGTACTGTTGTCTGGTGTAACGTGGGCATTAATGTTTTCTAATGCAGCTGTCATTCTTTGACTTATGACTAAAATATAGAATGCTGGTTAGACTGTAGAAATTCCTATATTTTCCCTGAAGGTTCGTTAAAAGTTGATGATGAAGGCACAGAGCAAATGTAATAATGGGAGAACGAAGACATATTTCTTCGAGACACACGGTCTAAATGACGCAAAACAAAACTATATTAGGAAAGATATGTGGTGTAAAAAAGGAGATAATACATTCAATTTGGTGTTTGCAAATCGTTTACAAAATGAGCCTTGTCGACGATAATAGATTAAGATCTGGCAAACCAAATTTACGTTTTCTAAAACATGTCAACAGACTTTGATTTAGTATTAATGTGTTCTTACTATTTCCTTTTTTGAATTGTTTATTAGAATGAGTATCACTTGTTTTGGTAGTCTGACCTTTTTTATCGACAAAACACAAAAGAGACGTATACACCCTAATATACATGCAACATTTGCCAATATGGATAAGACTGTTTTCGAACTTAAGCTAGAACATGATTCGTCAAAATAGATCATTGGACCTTGAAGATTTAGCACTGATTTAAGAATTATTATTGCGCATATTTATAACAAATAACAAATAAATTAATTAATAACAAATTTATCTAACACAAGGAAAATTGTGAAATTCTTTAAACTCCAAATGCTTTACTTGAAGTCATTTTTTCTCAGATTCGATTGTTTTATGGGTTTTTTTCTTAATGTCAGCATTTCCTTAAATGTTGACAATGCCTCTATTTGTTCGCTATCCAAACGTATCTGTCAGTTAACATTCTTATATCATACTAGATTTCTACATTTTTTATCAGGTGAAGAAACAACAACTGAACTCACACAGGGCATTTCATCTTGTGACTAATTAATAGAATATACGGATATAATATGTTTTGAAACTCTTTATTAAGTATTAAATAAATGTGTGAAAGCGTCATTGCATAAGTTTGCTGACTTTAAAATTTTCTGTACATTCATGAGTTTAAACCCCCGGTAAAACAATAAACTTGCTCTGCTAAAAGAAATTGTATGTTGTGCATATGTGTTCTCGTTGGGTTCTTACGAAGTTATTACTCCTAAATCAAGAATTATATCAATTGATGGCTATCAGTTCTACCAGGGATCAAACGGTCAAGTTGTCCGCATAATATATACAGAATTCTTAAGAGCAACATGATTACTCTATGTTTTGTTCCAAACAATCATTAGTTCATTAAATACAGTCAATTTTCAGTTTAAAGTCAAGAGCTTTTGCCCTTCTTTATATGTCGGTTTCAACGTCTTATCTATAATGAGTGCTGTAAAAATGTCAGTTACATTATACGCACTGCATTAAATAAAGTTTTACGTTCCTGCTAAGGCTATTACAAACGATATTCTGACCCGCTTATTTGAATAAACCACTGTGATTAATAGGCAAAAAATAGAATTACAACTTCCTTCTATCGCTTCTTTCTTCTGTGTCTTAAATGAAGCGCAAACTCTTTAATCACGAGCAACATTTACAACATTTGAACAGGCCCAGAATGGTTTTCATTTGAATTTCTAATCAGATAATAAAATGCTATGGTACAATTTAGTCCTTTGATGTAGGATTGTACTGAGAAAATTTAATCATTCGGTTGTGTTAGTAATTTTAAACATTTGGAATATTTCGTGTTTTCTCTCCTTAGTTCGTATCAACGAAATAATGTGCGAAAAATGATACGTATCTCTGCAACAATATCTGTGTGCTATAACAGATGATAATGTTTGGCTTTATAGCACTTGGGAATGTGAACTGACTATGTAAAACAAATAGTATAGCTTTTGATGTTTTCCTTGTCTCAGTCGTTAACACGAATGGTGCGTAGACAAAAATAAATAAGCTTTGCACTGCAATATATCACCACGAAAAGGAATTATAATAATAGTTTTTTTTAGAAATTGATGAAATCAATACATACAATAAAGGGCTTCCTTTTATCTGTATTACGTAACACAAATTTTATACCTTGAACTTAAGATATCAAGAAAAATAAGGCGAAACTAAAACATCATTGCATCTCAGAAAGTTTTCATACATTAGGCACGCATCTCTCTTAAAGTTAACGAGAACTTGAACGTCTATAATAATTAACTTCATTTTTAAGGTTTAGACAAGAAACGTGCACGTAAATTTCTCTGCAAACAGTCTATAGATGTGTCCAATATGACAAGTGTTAATGAAGCGTTCTATATAGTTACAAGGAAAATAACAGAAAAATGTAAAGGGGGAATTTGTGTGTTTTGAATTATAATCAAGAGTTCAGCTGATACTCAATGTTCTTTGATTTTTTTTGTGTAACATTTTTCAAAACATTCTGATATAATTTGAGACTTTAAGAGTTCTTTAATGGGAAAAAGAACATTTGTAAGCATGGCATGGGGAGTCATATTACACATATTTTCTTTTACTTTATTACAAACTCTTAAGAATGTTTTGCAGCTATCTTTGCTTTAACTACAACATATGTACCAGCTCATTTATTCTTTTTTAGTTTATTATAAACTAGGGAATAAAAAAATGAGTTAAAGAAAAGAAAGAAACACTCCAATTTCATTTCTTTTGTCTTTTGTTTGATGAAATAAACAACATTTTTTCAAAGCTGTTATACAATGTTGTAAAAACAGAATGGCCTTAAGCATCTACTCGTTAAACAAATAAATAATTCCCTCAAACCTATAAACGACCGATTTCCTATCAAATGAGACAACAAAAGGTACTTAAATTCTTACACTGCGTGAAATAATTTTTGAGTGATCTCAGTTTCATTCATGACTATCGGAATAACACTCCTGAATCCAATAACTGACCTAAAAAGAACATGAAAGAATAGTCAAATTTATTAATATAAACATTTCAAAATGCAACTAAGATAAAACTCGTATGTATATATCTTATTAAGTTATAGGTGAAATCTAAGCTTATAAATCTCAAAGGACTATGCTTGTCAGGACGTACATTATCTGAGATCAAGAATGCCTATACAATGTTTTGCCTATGGTTAAAAAGAGCTTCATTCTCCTTGCTTATGAATCTCCAGTTTAATGTTTCTAGAGGTTAGCTAAGAGAATAAATGCCAACTGAAAGCGATCGATATTCGGTATATATTCGCACATGTACTATGTTTGTTATTTAGGAAATTTCAGAAAAGACCCACTTAATATGTGTTTTTGTATAAAAAAAAAATAAGTATACTTTTCATTTCTTCCTTGTGTAATACTTGTTTTTCCTAAACAAATAACTCAGTTGAATAACAAATTATCTTTAATGGACTTTCTTTGACACATAATCAATAGACAGCTGTATTCTGTCGCTATTTCTCTTAGCTCTTTAATGAAGCACAAAATTGTTCTTTTATTTGAAAAACGAGCAACATTTGAAACAAATGAACAGACAAAATGTTTTCATTGGAATACCTTACACACGTTTACAATGTAACATCATGTTAAAACTGCGTTCCATTTACCACCCTTATTTTGCACATTAATTTTTATAAATACTAACATATTTAGCTGCAACAAAGAGAAAATATGTCTATGCCTCAAAGAAAATGACGTTAACCCTTATATGTGGGAATTATACATGTTTACGACAGATACGCTCATATCTGCGAGCGAAACCCGTGCTCGTCGAACGGAGATTCTGCAGCCAGACATTTGAGAGTTTTCGTATGGCTATTTCTAACAAAAAATAACCCCTTTTCATGCTTTCATATGTTTGTATTAACCAGTTGATACGTCGCACATTTTACAAAATCTTATTCAGTAAAGGATTCGCGACGTAATGAATGGTTTCTTTGTTACAAAGATACCTTTTTTGTTGACAGTTGTAGACTGTTTAGTTGTTTCTTTTATATTTCGAACACTTGAATCAAAAACTTTTACCCAATTCGTTAGTTCACCTGTTATCGTCTTTTTGACCACGGATTCAATAAAAAAAGTCCAATGCTAAATTGAATAAAAGCAACTGAGAGACAAGTAAACACTGTTGAATTGAATAAATAACACATTACGTATAAAGCTTAACTAGCCGTAAAAGCAAATGATGCATAAACTTGTATAACAAAAGCGCTTTACTTGTGTTGTGTGAAAGAATCATTTCGATTAGAGAAGCCATTAACATAACATCACCACAGGGTTTATCCATGTTTTATGCTCATGAAAGACATTAATGGCTAAGAGCTTATCTGTTAGGTTTCTACAAGAGCTGTCAACATTTGAAGGTCTAATTTGCAATATGTTAGAATGGCTTCAATACTTTTTTTCTTGTTTATAACTGTGGTAATGTTCTTAAATGGCTTCACAGTTTTTGCGTAATGGCAACATCCCACAGTGTTATATTACTTTAACTTACCATCTTAAAAGGGTAGTGTATGGAATGAAACAATGTTATTTTCATATTAAAAAAAACAGTGTTTAATTTTGTCCTTTCTATCTGATTTAGTCCTTATACTCATCGCAATGATAGCTTTTAAAGGAAAGTAATTGTCTGTTATGCACATTTATAATTCATTATCAAGTGTTACAAATCTGAGGATATATTATCAGTTCGATTATATCTCTATCATTTTATTTCCCTACATACCTGTAATGTCTTTACGATTCTCCCTACTGCCGTGTTAGGATTATCATCCTTTGCTTCCTGTTCTATACGTATAATTTCCGAACATGCGTCATCTTCAGTTTTAACGGACAGCTGTGGACTCAGTCCTCCATTTTCCACAACGTCCTCCTCCCCTGATTTGCTCTGCACAACAGTTATTCCGTCCTCCCTCGCCTTACTTGTCGACGCTGCCATGTCACCGTCTTCGGGTAATCATCTGAAAAAGAAAATATTTTATTTGAAAATATTTTTAATATTATTTGCAATGTAATAAAATTGACTGGCCGCCCTGTCTAACATCTGACCATATGGTTAGGGGCGTTGGTTTTGAGATCTGTCACAGAGTTGACACAAAATAAATTGTACTTTATACTTGTGTCTGTAATCACAGGCAAAATAGTGTCAAAATCTTAAAAGTTGTGATATATCGATGTAAACGATTTTTTTTTCACTTTTGGTAAACTTATCTTGTACCTTTTCACGTCAAGTATTTACACGTTATATATCTCGAAAAGTTTATCTCATTTCCTGAGTGTCAGAATCGAAACAGAAAGTACAGTTTTATTGTTTTGTGAGTTTAATAAATCTCAAAAAAATAAAGTGACCATATGTTCATGTATAAATGTTTGATGAATAAATAGTATGTTCACATCGATATATTATTAAGCAGACGATACTAAAAAGTATTGAACTACCTTTAACTTAACGGACTGAAATAGAAAACAATGATATAATCCTCTGAAAGTTGTATATTGGCACGTGCTTTACAAAATGTTATACACAGTTGCAGATCATTGTTCACAAGGGCGTTCTTTTCTTTGTTAGGATATAATTTATAGTCATATGATTTTTACAAATATTTGTCTGTCTTGAATACAAAATCTGTAATCTAAGTCATAAATGATTGTGATAAAGGTGTGCTTATGTTCACAAGATTAAACACTTTAAATAAAGATCACACGCTCTTTGTGAAGGGAGGTATAAATTAAAGTCGAATATCGTAAATAGAAGAATATGAAAATACTTTGAATATGCAAGATCAAAGAGCTTCCATGAAATTAAACAATCATTACTTTACATTTTTAAAAATATACACGCTCTTAAAATAGCCGATTTATTTACGAAAATGTATTCAGAAGTATTTTGAAATTTCAACAAAATGATAATTATGATGATTTTATGACTTTAACTCGAAATGAAAAAAAAAATCAATGATGAGAAATTAAGGAAATCTAAAAAGAATCAATAGAATTGTAAATGCTCGCAGAAGATGGGTTCTCATAACAAACCCAGATGACATGTCAAATGACAATGATTAACGATGGACCAAGAAAGAAGCTCATTTGCAAGTGATTTTCACTGCAAACAGCGTCCGTGGCTATAATCAATGCATTTATTCTCGATAGAATAATAACACAAACATGGATCGCCCCTCTGGTGTAAGTTAGAAAAGAGAATGAGTGACTGGAAATCGAAATACAAAAACATTCACCAGCTATATTTACAGAAACAACCGTTAATTCTTTAGTACTGCCTCGATTTATACGTAATGAAGCGAGAGAACCGAAGTAAAATTAGAAAACAATTATATCTAAAGTGTAATATATCAAGTGTAATTTATTCCACAATCGTTTTGTGGCCTTTTGGGAAGCCTGTCTGATAGCAGTGAACAATATATAAACCGTTAAATTTCAAGAATAACTAATTTTTGAAAAAAAAAAGATACAATTGACATCACCCGAGTCTCCAGTAATTAAAACTGCGACTGTTATTAAACAGATTTGTCTGTATCCACAGACTAAGATATATTATTGTAATGTCTCTATTTATATTTCCATTTTCTAAGAAGAGATCGATACGTTTTATAGTCTTGTGATTATTATGAATGCTCCCGAGAAAAATAAATTGTTCATTAAGCATCATTCAAAATACATAAAACATGAATGAAACAATGAAAACCAACAAACACTTCAATCATATATACCTTTTGTTGAAGGATATTTGGTTTGATTACGTTGAGGTTTACGGTCTGGTTATCTTTATGCTTTCTAGCAGGACTTAACCATGTTGAACAAGCCATTTGTGATGCTCGCAACACATAAGTCCCCTACCAGTTTTGCCTAGCAAATAAACTAAGTTTCAAGCCCCAAGTCGATAGTTTTAAAAAATGTGAAGTAGTCAAAATCACAAGATAGTACTATAACAGCGCATAAAACCGCAGAATTTTATTCCGAGGAAAAAAATGTCATTGCATTGACTTATTTAAAAAAAGGTTATTTAATGCAAGACGTTAACTCAACATTGATACATGGCACTTGAAAAAGGCTTTATATATTCAATTTGGATTGTGTTCCTTTCATATTGCCGTAAATTCTGATTTGACATTTCTTTCAAAGGTAACAAGGCAGTCTGAAGGACAGCTAAATCCCCTTCCGCAGCAGACATGTACTTCTTGACCTTTAACAAACCATGACCTTGATGTTGTGCCATGCATATTATAAGCGCACAGTCTCATGATAGTAATTATTTTTGCCAAGTTTTTTTTTTAAAAATCTTCTATAAAATCAAAAAGTTACGGAGAACATTTAAGCTTGACCTTTGGGGTAGCAACCTGGAAGTTGGGTTCTGCACATCGTGTCATAGTGGTGATCATTTGTGCAAAGTAATTAAAAAACTTTTCGTAAGCCAAGTTTGTAAGTTATAGAGCAAAAAAATGAAATGTGGATATCTGACCTTTAACTGTGACCTTCACCTTGTGGGTAGCAACCCAATTATTGTGCTCTGCACATCGTCTCATAATGGTGATCACTTATGCCAAGTTATTTCAAAATTGTTTTAGCGGTTTAAAAGTTATTGAGCAGACACGAAATGTAGACTTTTAACACTTGACTTTTAAGTGTGACCTTGACCTTGGGGGTAGCAACCCAATTATTGTGCTCTGAACATCGCCTCATAATGGTGATCACTTGTGCCAAGCTATTAAAAAAAATTCAGCGGTTTAAAAGTTATTGAGTGGAAACGAAATGAAGACCTTTTAACACTTGACCTTTATGTGCGACCTTGACCTTTGGGGTAGCAACCCAACAATTGCGCTCTGCACATCGTTTCATAATTGTGATCACTTGTGCCAAGTTATTTCAAAATTTTTCAGCACTTTAAAAGTTATGGAGCGGACACTAAAGTGCTACGGACGGACAGAAGGACAGATGTTGGGTTCTGCACATTTTGTCATGGTGATGATCACTTGTGCAAAGTAATAAAAAACTTTTCAAAAGCCAAGTTAGTTCAAAAAATTTTCAGCAGTTTAAAAGTTATGGAGTGGAAACGGAAGTGTAACGGATGGACAGACGGACGGACAGACAGACAGATGTTAGGTTCTGCACATTGTGTCATAGTGCTGATCATTTGTGCAAAGTAATAAAAATGCCAAGTTAGTTAGTTATAGAGGAGACGTGAAATGTGGATATTTGACCTTTAACTGTGACCTTGACCTTGTGGGAAGCAACCGATATATTGCGCTCTGCACATCGTCTCATAATGGTGATCCTTTGTGCCAAGTTATTTAAAAAAAAAAAATCAGCGGTTTAAAAGTTATGGAGCGGACACAAAAGTGTTACGGAAGGACCGACAGACGGACAGAGGGACGGACGGACGGACTGACAGATGGAGGCCATTCCTATAATCCCCTCCCCGCTTTGCGGCAGGGGATTGATAACATGTTGACTGACAGGTATATGCCACTCATAGTTATTCAGCTAATCTTAAGTATGCAGTATAACGTAGTGTATATTTTATTTGACGACGCAGTATAAAAATTGTAAAATCAATTTTCTCTCTGTTTGTACAAGACTGGTAATATTTGCTAAGTCCTGAAGTCTCGAGAACGGCATTTCCGCAGTTGTAAAAGAATAATTAGATAAAATTGCTAAAACTTTAAATCTCCAACGCATTTCTACTTGTCCTATATTAACCACAAGAATTTCTTGAGTTCCGTCATAATGAACAAACTGTAATTCAAGATTCAATGATTTAATTTTTATGAAATGACAAATACATGTATTTTAATATTTTTTAACAGAGGTCAAAAAAAGGGTGGATAAATGTGAGATAAAATTAGTAATAAAAATTCAAACAACTATTTGTATTTTATTTGATGTACAGGTGAAGTAAAAAACAATATTTCAAATTTACAACATATCGGACAGAGATAAACAACTGTGTGATAATTAGTATAGTACTGAAAAGCATTTGTTAAGAGAACAAATTACCTCATCGAGTCTTGCAAGAAAACGACAGTGTTGCATAAATCCTGGGATAAATACCAGACAAATAGTCTTAAATCAATAATAAAATCTTATAATTATACAGATTTTGAATCAACAAATATACAAATTTTAAAATACACTGTCGTAATGTACAATTAATCAAAACAAAAAGAAGTGTCTAAAGTAACAGAAATCCTTACGACATTTTCTACAATTGTAAAATAATGTGAATCATTCTATAAGAATACAATTAATACCCCCCTTCTAAAAAAAAGCAAAAAAAAAAAACTCTTAAAGCCACAATACAAAACAAATTATTGATGAAGTTTCAAGAATTCAAAATTTTTGAATGAAAAAAATGTATTGACGTTATATTGCAAACATATAATTGAATGAATTCCAATATAAAAATTCCCTGTGTCTTTTTTAAGTAAAACAATGAAAATGACGCTCAGTTTGTGGTTCCCATAAATGGTCAATATATTTGTTGTGAAACTCTTGGGAACTATTTAATAATCATTACTCTTTCTTGGTAAAAAATTCAAACATCATACATCACTGTAAGAACTAACTCTACAGCAAATGTAATATCTTATTTTGGGGAATTTGAATTCCGTCCAGAAGCTCAATAAAACAATATTACTAAAGCCATTTCAATATTTTTTTCTGTTTCCTTCTTTGTCTAGCCGGAAAAAAACTCCTTCGAGTTAGTGTTCATCAAGGATAGTGCTCTTACTTGAAGCAAATATTTTCCCATATTGTATTTGTGTAATAACCTCTGAACAGATTAAAGATGAAAATAACCATAGAAAAAATTGACAATATTTCAAGATGACGGTTTGATCATCCAAGCAAGCGTGTAATTTACAGAGCCACGCATTATATCCCTAATTGGATTTCTAGACTATCGGTATGTTGCTATAGGATTTTAACAATTTTCAATATAAAAAGGAGATAAACCCATATAACTACAAACAGGAAAATCAAACTATCTTTCAACTAGTGTTAGTAAATGTTTACAATGTTCACTTGATGACATATCACGACAACTGTATTGATCTGCAGGGATGAGACATCTGATAAGTTCTCGATATCTGTAAGTTATCTTATACAGAATCAAATGAGATCGCAGTATAAGATAGAGTGACAATTGTTTGTAACAGAATGTCGCTGTTGAAACATTCAGTAAAATTTGATATCCATTAACTAGACGACTTCTATTAGGAAGTGATATGTTCAAATTGCAAAAGACAATATTGTCAAAAAAGCCGGAAATATAATAATCATTTTAGTTACACAAAAGTTGAAATTTCATTTCCTTATGCGATCCATACAGTCCTATCACCGTTGCTGACTAATGTTAAGACCATTACTTCAAGCTGTGACACTTAGTTTATATCAATGTTCTCTAAACCTGATGCAGGCAATTTGATACCCCAATTTTTCTGTCTCAGTTGACAGTTAAACGAGCTCTTTAACCATAGGCTACAAATTGACAAACCCCTGATGCGACCAGAAAACACAATACATCTACATTTTCTGACATTACAGAGGAATTTTTTCGCATAAGAATAACACAGACGCTACAGATGCACAGAAGTTTGAAAATGTTTTATCACAAGCTCATATAAAAAAAAGGAAATGAAATTTGAACACCATCTGCATTTTGAAATTTTCTTAAATCATATTAATATTTCAAGTGAATATCTGTAAATTGTCCAGGGATAGACCATATTGTATATGTCCCACAAAAGCAATAATTATATATAAAAAGAGTGAAATACTTCGGTATATAAATGTGTCTTGATATTCTGCATTCACATTTCAGGTTCAATATATTAATTTGATGCGCTTCATAAAACTTCAAGAAAAACTAATTTGAAAATAGACAAATTTTAATCATTGTATAAGCAGAAAAGGGGCAACCATTGGATATATGTAAGACAAAGTTGCGAAACGTAGAAAATAGCATTGAATTATGACCCTTCATGTGTTCCTTACTTTTAAAGTTTAAAGTAAACATCTTAACTGGTTCCAGAAATAATCACCCAACTGGTTCACAGACATTTAGGAAAAATATTCGGGACATAAAAAAGTATAAATCTTCTCTTATAGTGCCCATAATAACATAAGAATGTTCAATATTACACGTCGTATAAATTTTCTTCTATCGTATCATAAAAATATGTTCATTGTTTTCTGTGATCACAGATAATATAATAAATTTTAGTTTACTATTATATACTTTCGTTTTCCCGTATGAATTAGACGCTAACAAGTTTGAACAATGCCAGTAGTGTAGCATTATTTATTACTAATAATATACTGTCTCAAATACAGCCATTTATTTTATTATCTCTAATTTCTTACACAGCATTTGTTTGCTTTTTTAAGAGTATTTATTTAAACTTTACGAAAACAAATATTTAAATAAAAGAAGTGCCGAAAAAACGAATATTTTCTGAAATTATTGCAAAGCTGAAGGTATTTCCGTTTTAACTTTCGAGGCGGTTATTCAACAGATTAACATGAGAACATTATTTCAAGCCATAAGACTTAGTTAACACTTGTATTCTCCTCGACATTGTTGTTCTAAGACAATCTTAAATTGCTTTTCTGCCTTAACACGACAATCAGATTTGCTCTTGAGATCCATTAGGTTGGCATTGACATATAACTGACACGACAGATAAACAGAATAAATCCGAATATCTTGTTATACCAAGAACAGTCTTATGATGGCATACTTCAAACAAATCGAACAGAAGCTTTCAATGAGAGGAAACAGTCGGCAACATATGAGATCAAATAAGAGTGGATATTTCTTCGAACATGATTGACTTTTAGGAAAATACGCAAATGAATTATCTAGCATGGCATAGCAGAAGTGACATTTTTTGAGTTTCATATAAAAGAATGGAGAACATCTTATCAAAAGGTTTTTGATAATTACAAATTTTATACAAAAACAGCATTCAGTAGGGAAGTTATGGTATGTGGTTTAGATACTAAAGACATACATAATCAGTGCTGCAAGGAAATGGCAACATCAACTCATTTAAAGAATCAAGTAAAACGTTTTATAACTGTTCTATGCGGTATTATCTCGTCAGGTTAAACCTGGAATATAAGCATTATAGAGTTACTGTGTAAGGGAGACAGGTTCACTAACTCGACATTTTGAGATCAGAATGATTGAGAAGTAAAGAAATTGCAATATATTCTTTACGTCATTTGTCAACGTACATTAAGATAATTGTCTCGAATTGATGAATGATGAAGTGTCCTGGTCTGCTTCTTATTCTACTTTATAGATTACAGTATGGCAATACAAATATATTTCTAAGACTTCAAGTCTATGCTTTTATGGGAGATATTTTGGCCAACAGATATGCTATCGTCGTCACATGTAATTATTATGGTACAGTCATTCATGTCTGTTTAAACTTGATTTGATTTTAGGTTTTATTTTATTTAGTTTGTTTTTATTGGTGTTTAACGCCAGTGTTAACCTCTCTTTCGTCATTTACTGGCAGTCAGTTCACCTATATGACCATTTCAATCTTACAGACCTACCCTTACATTGTACAGACCTAGGATTAGATAGAAAACGTGGAGATTGCCCATTTGAAAAGAAAGCCTTTCACGTAGAAACCTATCATAAGATAGGAAAACTGCACAGTTTGCTTTAAATTAAAATGGAATAGTCTCTAAGAAAAAGGCTTTCAAAACACCTATGTCCAGTATGTAAACTATACGAGTTGATAAAGACTTTTCGCTCTAGATGAATTACTATTTTTAACATAAAACATTAAAAAAAGATATTTGTCAGAGTCTAATGTGAACCAGTTATCAAAGATTTTCCAAGAGTTACAAAAATGTTTGGTTACTTCCCCATTTCTCAAAGCTCATATTGACCGAGAAGCTTATGTCTTGGTCGTTAGCTATTATGTCATGTAAACTACAGACAAAACTTTCCTAGACAAATAATCATTTTGCTAACCCAGTTTTCCTTACATCATGATTGGCACATTTGCTACCATTTATTGACCCTTAACTTGTAGACGTGTCTTATTTGGTTAATGAAACGCCAGCGACAGACAAAAAAAACATACATTTTTACACCGTCGTTTTAGAAAAGAGTGGCGTAAATTCTTTAAAATATAAGAATACTTTTTATTACACATGAAATATGTTTTTTTACCATACATTCGGTATAATTTTTATATGAAGTAAAGTACTAACAAGGTTTTGCATTCTCTATGTTCAGGCAGCCGTTCATTATTTTCACTCAGAGGTTAGTTATTATTATCTTATGAATATTTATTTCTAAAGTAACTAAAAACAGTTCAGTATAATTTCGTAAGTAATAAAGGTTATAAGACAAAATACGTTTAACAAGAAAATAACGTAAGTAAACACATATTTTTTTCTAGAAGTTATTGGCACAGACCCTGTAGATGAATCATAACTATATAGATCTCAAAGCCTTGGACAATCAATATCTCTTCTGAATTAATGCCAAGACCATCTTTTATGGCTTTTATATACAAACCATGAACTCTGGCCAAAGAAAGCTTGTAATAACTTTGGTGTTTTCCCAGTCCAAAATGTAGAAAATTACCAGAAACCAATTCAATGCATATATGTGTCATCCAGGCTTTCTAACTACCATTTAATTTCAACGACCCTATTAAAAGTAAAACGGATTGCGGAGCTGAAAAGAACTTGAACAGCTGTTATTTGTCCTGATAAGGATTATGCTGATTGAAAAAGTTTAGGAATCATTTTATAACAGCTTTACACATGAAAAATCTCTGTTCTTTTAAACGTCGATCTAAAAGCAAACAAAAGAATGTTATCGGAATCATATTTGACTGATAATGATGCCAACAGACATAGTAGACACAAGCGATGTCAAAGACTCGCTATGATCACGTTGTGTTAAGACAGGAAAGAAAACAGACAGCTAGGATATTTTCTTATTTACAATTTGTAGTTTTATCCTAAAGATATCTTAAGCAATATCAGTTAGTACTGAACGAATGCAGTGCAACAAAAAAGGTTTAGGTTATTTAATACAATGTCGCATGTCTAATTTCAAACTAAACACAGTTAATTCAGTTAAAGACATACTTCGTTGCCTGTTGGATATTTAAGACGTTTGCAAGGTTTGCATGTTTCCTTAAATTAGTCACAATACAAACGTTAAACGGAGAAGAAAAACCTAAAATCTTTTGTGTTTATAGAAATATTTCTTTAAAAAAAATAATCCAGATACTATTTAAGCACTTGGTATTGAAAAGCTGTTTTCAAAATTAAAATGTTCAATAGTGGGACCAGTCAAGAATCAATCATTTTCTTGTTTAATTTGCCGTACATATATGTATTTTATTTAGATATATATTTATTTGCATTT
This sequence comes from Cyclina sinensis, assembly GCA_012932295.1. Taxonomy (NCBI): domain Eukaryota; kingdom Metazoa; phylum Mollusca; class Bivalvia; order Venerida; family Veneridae; genus Cyclina; species Cyclina sinensis. The sequence continues at coordinate 35,809,720 of JAAONU010000014.1, forward strand.
TTCAGAATTTCGGGGGGGGGGGGGGGGGGGGGGGGGCTGAATGGGAATTATATTCACCTTATACTTTAATAAGCCGCATTATGTAGATTTGTTTTAACTTAAAAAGAAATTCATAGAAAGTGAATTACGAGTAGACATATCAAAAAATGACGTTAAAGGATGAGTGGTCTGATAAATGATATTTGTTTTAAGAGCTTGCAATTTACTTTTGTAAATGATTTTAGAAGATGCGATAAAGCATGTCCTTTCGTCATGGCAATGATAAGGCATGGGTTAGAAAAATCAATAAGTCTGTTTACATACAATGTATAAATCTGATTATATTTCCTCGAACTTCTAAGCGCAGTAATCCCGCTGTTGCTGACCGTTGTTGAGAACATTATTTAAAGCTGTGACACTTAGTTAACACTTGTTCTCTCAAGAGCAGCGCTAGCTTCGGGCGATGTTATCGTTTTTCTGTCTTACACTGACAATCGAACTAGTTCTTGAGATCCATTAGCTGAATATTGACATTAGGCATGACACAGCTGATGTACATACTAATTAGGAATATCAAGTTAGTCCCGACAATAGATTTCTAAGAAAAAAAGCCTGAAAAAATAAAGCGAATTCAAAATCAAACAAGGAAAAAGTCAAGAAGTATAAACTAAGGAAATATTCGAATAACAACATGATTTTGAAAAAAAAATGTACACGGAAGCTGACAAATTCAAACTTGAACTGACTTAGACTCAACATGTCGAAATGAAAGAACTGAAACAAACACTTCAATATTCACCTGGACAGACGACGAGAAGCAATAGTATCCAATTTCTGTTTTACGTCATCTGTCTACAATCACTTTAGATAAGTATAAAAAATGGATGTCATACAGAACGCTTCATCCGATTCAAGCACTACTTGAGTGATATCAGAATGGAAATAGGCAGTTAAGACCGGTAGAAGATGTTTTTTTTCTGAGACTTTTAATGGCCATCCTTTGTCTATTTCTTTTTTAACCCTTGTATTTACCTCAGCTGTTCAACATGTTTTTATTGTGAGTCAAGTAATTATTCAATTATAAGTAACGGAAAAAAATCTTTTATTTTTTAAAATCGCGTTTTTAGGGTTTTCTTTCGATAACGTATCATGCAACTGCATAAACTATTTTAACTACCTTTCGGATTTACATCTGGCATATTTGAACATAACAAACTGTTTAGTGAAAAATGTATAGTAAACTCTTACCAGTAGACCTTTCAAAAACCTGCTGCCATCCCAATCCTACTTTAAATTATTAGATCCTAAAAGGAACTTGCTGTTCATTGTTGCTCTGATGTCTTTTTCTAAAAAACAGACAAAATGTCTCAAGACAAATATAATAACCCTATAATTCAGCTCTCGTAACATCATATTTGGCACATTTGCTATATTTTATTTGCCCAAAGCTGTTTTATTTGCTGTAGCTTAAAAAAAGTTGTTCTGAGCATATGAATCGATAATAAAATACAAGAACGAAATTCGTATATTTTGCATAATATTGTTTCTCTTGTAAGATATAGAATGATCGTTTCCGTTAATTGCTAATTAAGAAATAAATATCAAAAAACACTATATAAAACAATCTGTATGTCCTATTCGCCCAGTCTATCATCAAGGACGCTTAAAAAATTCGAGAGAAAGACGGCGATTAAAGGGGTATAAATATAGACTCTACTGTCTAGTTCAAGACGCAAGCAAAATTCATAAAATCGAAACCGGAAGTTTATTTTGCCGGACGGTAGTAAAATCTGGACGTATGTACCTTTCCATAATCTAGGTTAAACTCAGAATATCATGTTTACTAAGCATATTCTTATAACCTCCTTATTAATCTGATATCTGTACCAAAACACGCGTTTGTATGTGTGTCAAATGTAACCATAATAATATACACCTAAAAAACAAAATTATTGAAAAGAAGAGAACTTGTCAGCTGTTCTACGTCATGTGTCTCCATACAAGATAATTTTAGATACTACCGCTTGCAAAACTGATTAGAGTAAGAACGAGACTCGTCGGTACACCTGTCAAAAATCAATTAAGCGCCGCCCAATGTGTTTCTTTCACACTCCGTCTTTTACCTGTCAATAGTGTCATTCTAGAGTCATTCTGTGTACGAAAAGGAAAAGCGGTTAGGTAAAAAGAAATATTGAGAGAAGATTTCCGGTAGCAACGCAGCGACAATTACGACACAGCAACATTTGCGCCGCCCAGACACATTTTTCTGGCTTCGGGTTGATTGCAAGACGCAGTTTTATTGACAGGTTTACCTGAGAAAACTGCCTCGCTGTGATTAAATGATCAGTAAAGTGACAGTTTAAGCTACTGAAATAAACATCGTAACGTCACTTTTTACCGCCTTCCGAATACGTGAAACTCTAATCAGTTTTGCAAGCGTTAGTAACTGTTTTACATGGATAAATAAACTTTGTATGCCTCAGTGCTACAATTTATGTTTCAAGGAAAACAAACATGTTTCTAATTACAATAGTTATGTGTTATTTGGACAAAATTCTTTTAAATCTAGCTTTGGCAGTTATACACACTGTTTAATTTTCCGGGGTTTTTTGCACGATAAAAATTGTAAAAAAAAAAATTGTTGAAACAATCTTACATTAAGTAGCTTCATACAGAATATGTAATTGTTGCTAGCAAATACAAAGGTGTTTCCATGCCACTAGTGTTTCCCTTCAAAGTAGACAATTATGTATTACAGACACCAAATTTGTCTTTAGAATTCCTCAGGGAGCCTGTTGCAGAGGAGTTTATGGAAAGTTTGACATTGCAAGGAGGTGTTTGTATACATTTTTTATGGGAATTAAAACTCTAACAAATATATCATAAAATCATCAAGCAAATAGAACCAAAATCAGACAGTCAGGTGCATTTTAAACCTTAAAACCATTAACAATTAAAATTAAGTAATAAAAAAATATGATGATTAAGCTCAAAGCGCAATACGGGCAGAAAAATAAATGTTCTTTGATGCTATCTGGCTTTTGTTTTAAAATACATATAATTTTTGTCTAGACGAAAGCAATAAAGTGATAATTTAACTTTGCTAGCAACACCATTGGTATATTTGTTTTCTTGAAATGAGCCCAACTTCATTGATTAAAAAAAAAACAACACGCATTTTCTAACAAGATAAATAGCTGGATTTATTCAGGCAGTCAAAATTTCCTAAAAGATAAGAAAGTCGGTTAATATCTGTTTGCTTTTGTTTTAAGATAGTTATGTTTGTGATTTTACATATATAGTCTAAACATTGCCATTTAAATATCTTTGATTTTAAAAATGTCCACAAGTAAACGTGCACATATTCTGCATAAGACATTACTGTTTATACCGTTTGTCGAAATTGCATAGTTTTTAAACAAAGTTATACAACAGGGGCAAGTTAGTTAGATTACGTGGGATGGTTACAGGCGATGATATCTAGTTAGGATCATATGACGTTTAGTGTAAATGCTTAAATCATGTTTATTGATTAAACCGTACATAAAAAAAGATACAGGAATCAAGTCAAACTATAAATATCATTTTTTCCCCTAGAAATCATTTGCATAGATCTATCATAATAATACTACGCTAGATCGCTCAGCTCTAGAAATTCATTATCTGGTCAGTTCTAACGCAATTAAGCGAACAAATTGCTCTCGAAAGGAAAAAATCTATGATACGTTTGGTTTACGTAAATGTTGGAAATATTGGCTATTAATGTTGATGATTTTGAAGCACTTGAAAAGAATGTTTTTAAGAAAGACTATATGAAGCATTTGATATATACATACGACTTATTTTCAGGATACAAACGAGACCCAAGACAGAAATCAAACGCAAATGAAACTCCAAATTTTTGCCTTTTTTGTGTAGAAAAAGTATTTTCGCTGTGGCCATAGTTTTCATGTTGTGTTACATTTTTTCCGTTTAAACCTAAGTAATAATCATTTCAATGCGATTCAGCTTTTGAACAGGATATTATATATCAGAGTTGAAGTGACCACTTTACTTTTAACCTCTGATCACTTGTGTGGGTTAAGAATCCGTAGATATATTCATTTAATCTTTTTTTCTTTTCTTTGTTTTATGCCAGTGTACCATTTATAAGATTTCAGAAAACGGCCGTAAATTGTTCACAGAAAAATCAAACATTTTAGTTTATTCAAAAATAATTTTGCTTGAGGCATTTCAGGAGATCTGAATAAGCTGTTTCGGTTGTCGCTTGTGAGAGGCAAGTTGCATGTTATAAGCATACCTTGTAATAAACATACTTTTTCATATTTTTCAACATTTCAATTTTTGTAAGGCCACGTTATCGTACTAAATGAGTATGTTAATGAGAAGTGGGATTTAATATTCAACCCCGACTTATGATTTTCGTTTTGTTTCCTCATCAATACAATCACTTTATTGGAGCAAAATCAGTGATTTTGAGTGCCATTAGAAAGAAAAAATCATGAAAATTATAAAAAAGTACAGTTTTATATGTCAGGTTTAGCAACACTTTTGTACCTGAATATTGAAAGGAAACACGACAGTCATATTCATTAGACGTACAATGTACTTTCGACGTAGGAAATAAATACATTCAACTGCCTATGCCATACAGGGAATCATAGAATTATTATGCCATTTATATGAAGATAAAAATATGATATCTGTGATAAGATGCCCGAAAACTGAGTTTCAAAAAAATGTGTAGTTATTTTAATGCTGCTGTTCAAAAGAAAGCGCCCTTATCACTGACGATTACTGCACTGTAGTTCTGTTAATGGAAGTAGAAACAGGAAATTATAAGATGGTTATTTAAAAATGACTATATTTTAGTGTTTTACCTAAAAATCACCGCGTTTTACAAGTTTGTTTTAGCTTTGCACAATATTCAACTTGAAATAGACGAGTACTGACATTCATTGTCAATTATTCGAAGGTTACGTAAACGGTATTTAAATTTAAATGTTTTCTATTTATTACTTTATCTGTTTTTTTTCTGCTTTATTGAATGCTTTGTAGAGATAGCTACGTCCTGAATTAATCGAATCATGTTAAACTAAAGTTTCAAACAATATGGGACATTTACCTTATCTTTTACTGCATATTTCAAAACTTTTACATCGAATTTCTGAAAGTAGTGAATAAATGAAAATCTACCTATTAATGCTATTGTTTCAAAAATAGTATAACATTCACTTCATTCAATTCAATTTTACATTTTGCTTTTTACTGAAGACAGAATATATTGAACTATTTTCTTCTGAGATCGATACTATATTTAATAACGTTTAATAAATTTAGGTCATCTGTCTGTCTCAGCTTTCGAAATAGGAAAAAATGTCAAGATGTCTTGTAGCATTATATTATTAAGACAAGGTTTTCGTTATTGTGTTCTTAGAGAGTAAAAAAAGTTGGTTTTAGTTTAATGTGTTTAACGGATAGGACTTGAATTGCAGCTTTGTTTGTAACAATGATTGTCCTTTGTGTTTGTCTATATTGCATAAAAATGTACTACTACAAAACAGCATAAAGAATTCAAGTGCTTCAAGAACTGCAAAATTTGAAAAAAAAGTCCAGATTCAAGCCTTATTTTTAATATAACAAGTATGTGTTGATTTAGTCTTCTGTTCTGTTCTTGTTCCTGAAAATTCAAATGCATCTTTATAACCTTAACGTAACTATTGCCAAACTATCATGGAAAATACATGTTGCCAACTGAAATCAATTATTGTCTGTCGGCCTTTTCACTAGATAATAAAGATGGAGTAATAAAGAGATGTTTACATGAACCTCAAACAAAAGTGTAAATAAATGTGTATACTCTTAATCGCATAATTTTCCTTATTACTTATTACTTTGATATTCTCTTGTAAAGGAAAATATTGTCCAAACTTTCTTTTTTTTGGGTAAAAATAAAGCAGATTGCTTTCATCAATAAAGTTTAATTTCTAACGTCCTAGAAAAATTCACAGTACAGGTGAAAATAAAATGTCATTACATTTTGCTGATACATTGATTTGTGCACTAGAAGAAACTCCAAAATATTTCCATATGACTGGTTTATTCCAGCAATTACCGAATGAATGACGTCATAAGTGTTCGACTACCCTCCATTAAAGTATCATTCTGTTACAAATAGAAACAAATGTAAACGAGACGTGTTGATATAAGTGGCTATTGGCTGCAGTCATCATTTGAAGTGTCTGTTTTATATCAGCTGTTCTAACATGGCATTTATAATACACTTAGTAATTTTTTATGCAAAATTTGTCGTAGAATACGCGGTTATAAATCAGTGAATGCACAGTGAAAAAATAATAATCAAATAAAAAATATATTAAAGCCCAAAGAAGCCAACATGTAAATGAATTAATCGGGTAAAACAAAAGCTTTTTGGCTTTTCTTTCTTCAGCAAGCCGTTCCACTTGAAGGAGGTTGTGTATTACATGTAATTCTAACCAGCAAAGGTAAAAGTGACGTGCTACATTTATATTAATATACTTATTACTGAAATAGATATCAGTGCTTAAAGTTAAATTAGTTTTTCCAATAACGATGATGCACTTTGTTGATATAAATGTTAAAACCGCAGGGCATGATAATCAGACATCATCTAAATGTAGGGCAGCAAAAACAACGTTCACTTCTGAGATGGATATAATTTAAATATAACTTTAGTATACATGTAAGTTTAATTCATGACCTTGTTTTTCAAGATTTTGAATATATTCAGCTGCATGCAAAAAGATAAAAAAAATGAAAGTATTAATAATAGTATACTTATAACTTTTTCCATCACTTTGTATACTAATGCTTTAAATAGGCTTGTGAATTTAATTTAAAACTTTGCCAGTCACAAAAGATTGTTTACCTTATTCAACTGAATCCAGTAGGAATTAAATACTTTTTGTCATGAAGATATCAATAGAAGCAAAATATTGCCGTCACTTTGACTCCTTATATTTACATATTTAATATATATAAATTTAAATATACTTCAAAGGATCGAGTATAAAGAAGCAAATCGTACTGCAATGCGTAAGGCAAGATTTGACATTCGCTACATATTTAGACGACTTTAAAAATTCACAATGAGTTATCTAATGTAGCAAAAATTTGTCCAGATCCAAATTTGCAAGATCTTAAAAGAACAATCTAATCTAGCAAAAAGATTTCAAATCATTAACTCGTTTTCCCTCGACAGTCATCCATGACAATTGTTTCATTCACCTTTGCACACACAACAAGCAATAATTAGTACAAATTGTTAGATAAAAACTTTACATAAGAGATTCATTACAATAAGGGAAATTGGGATTTGAAAGAAAAGTGAAATGACATCAAAGGTTTACACGTCTGTTTAAAGTACGAGCTCTGTCTTTTTACAGTATATTGAGTAGAATAAAAAGACAGAATATAATTGGGCTTTTGAGATTTCGAAATTTTGAAATTGGCAAAGGATGCATGTGTATATCAAGTTAATGGTTTTATCTGTAGGATAAAAAACATGTATTTAGCTATGTTGTCTGTGGAGAATAAACACTACCAGTATTAAGCGAACAATCAAAGCATTAAAGTCGTCTGTGAGAATATGAGAACGTTAGTTTGAAGTTTCATTCGTTTGGTGACAACATTATGGAGAATGACTGGTATGGTTGCCATCGAAATTTACCGTTTTTCTCAACAATGCGTCATAGTTCTTTTATGTATAGTAGCCGTTTTATCAATTTAACCTACTTTTAAGTGGTGACAATAAAATGTGTGTCACTGTTTTGTTTGTTCTGTTAAAATAATGCTGATATCTTCGTTGCTTCGTGTAGATATAACAAAAAAGCAACAATATTTATTGAGTTAAATTCTCATCCAAACAACTCGTTTATTTTACATCCATAACTTTTACAATCATGATGGAGGCAAATCATTTTTTCATTTCGTGTAATTAAAATTTGTGTTACTTCGTCAGACTAATTCTTAGTAAAATCAATAGGTAGCTTAAGATTATATATGATTTCAATCAAACTGATCTTGGTTAATGTAATAAGTGAGGTACTTAAATTGTATGCGCTGACGGTTCCTGCAATCTAACTGAATTACAATGAAATAAGGTTTGACATATGGTATATCGTCTCGTGAAACTAAGCTCTATTATAGTTTGTTTGTTTTATTGAACACTGATAATTTTCCTGAAATTGAAATGATAATCAGTCTTCTTTGAATGAAATTCAATTAAGTAAAATATTATTTAATTCAATTTTTATTGTTGGTTATTGGATGTAGCCATGATTAAGTTTGCTCTTACCGCAACGGTTAAAAAAAAATATTTGATTGTACGTTATATTGCAGCAATGTGAATATTTTGAAATTGCCGCTTCCGCATTTTTTTTTCTTTTTGTATTTTAGATATCTTATTACTTATTGAGTTTTAGATTTAATTATATACCCTCTGTTAAAAAGATACTTTCGCTGTCGCAACATTCTGCCGAATATATCATACTTCAAAATTTCAAACGTTATGTAAATGACATTTTTATTGCTACACAAAACTTATCTTGTAAGTGTTTTTGGAATGATTATTGCAATAAATTTCGGTCACAGAATAACTACATCTGATGTTTCAGCTGCCATATGGACATAACTTTCACAGGCTTCACGACTGAATGATAAATGAAGTGTTCGATCGTTCACTATAAGATATCTGGCAGCTTTAAGTAGAACCAATTCAACACAAATGTGATGAAATAAAAGGCAGTACAGGTTTTGAGGGCCGAAATGATATCTAATTTCTGTAACATCATACAGTAATAGCATAATAAAATGGCCTCTTTTAACTTTTTTCTCGCAATCATTGTCAAAGCAAAAATGCCGTTTCTGTATCTTTTAAGTAGAATGAGGAACTCGTATGTTTAAATTAACAAACAGAACACACACAAAACAGATTGAGAGAAAAAAAAACAAAAAAAAAACAGCCAGTTGATATTCGATACATTTCTATTTTTAGTTATTGATTGTCGGTTTCTTAGTAGGATATTGCGAGATAATGACATCGTCCGGTTCCAAAGACATTCCTGTTTTTTACATATTTAGTATACTGTACCCATCCGTTTATTTCTTCATCCCCCCGAAAAACTTAGCTTTTTTTCGACTCAGGATCCCTGAATTTCAAGTCCTTTATGCTACCATTGTATTGCTGATCCGCTCAACCTATATTCAGTTTCAAGTATTCACAATTTGTTACATTTACAAAGTAGAGAGTCTGTAAACCAATGACATGTTGTCCTGTTAAATTCAGTATAGTTTGAGTTATGTTTATACTGAATCTATATAAACCGCAAATATGTATTATAGGGAACTGCTAGAATGAAACTATATAACTCAGCAATCCTGCATGCCTATCTAAAATCGGCGTGTCTACAATTCGATTTAAAAAGATCCGATAAACATGTGCAATGGTGTTTTTAGTAGTTCAAAAGGTTTGTTGAACATTATTGTAATTAAAAGTCCATCTGTGTAAATTGGAAGTCTACATTGAAATATGTAACCTTTTAAGAAAGTTAAACGTAAAATCAGTACAGCGGGCACATTGCACAGGTCTTTACTAAAATAAGAATCAGGTTTAGAATAATTTAGTGATATAACACTTTTTATAGTTTAAGGCAATTTTAAGTAAAATGCGATATGATAAAAATTAGATTTCGAAAAAAGAATGCAAAAGCAGAGATGATGTGTTTTTGATTTTGTAGAAAAAATATTGTGTGCACTTTTTTCTGGTTGCTTGAGGTGACGCAGATGCTTAAAAAAACAGTTAAGTGTAAAAGGTGAATCAGAAAAAAGCAACAACATAATGACATAATGTTATAAATACATACAACAATGCCACTATAAAATTCCTTTACAATCGGATTCGTTGCAGCAGTGACAATCATAATACATTGCGCCACAGCTCTTCGGGTTGCAAGTCTGAACTCGCTGTTGCAGAATTTGTTTGAATTATCACACAGTTAATGGAAATGAATTAATGAATGAAAACAAGAAGTGTTCACAGTGAGAATTTACGAGTAATTTTGATATGAATGTAATTCCCAAATGTCATCCAACGTTTCATGTTTTGTTCAGATATTCCAAACATTAAAACAGAGTTACCATTTTATATGATGTCATTCAGATTTGTTTTTGATTTGTCTAACTTTTAAAAGCGTGACTTAAACATCTGGAAATTATGATTAAGGAAGGTCTTGATTTATGTTTCTAAAGGTATTGTTCCTGCGTTTTGTTTTTGGAAACCGGATAGATCTTAGATTATATATTTCACAAGGTAGAATGTAAAGTTTAATCATATCTGTTCTGCGTATTGCAAGCTGGTTAGTTTTATACTAGTGTTGTAGGTGTTTATTTCAAAAGAACCAGAAGAACATAGACCAAAGTGGCAAACATATATATAATCTAACATTTCAATATGGCGACAGCAATTACAAAATGGATATACGATACATTAGAATACAAACATACATGAACTTGTCCCTCTACATACAAACATGTATACATATACATACAAGCATAAATACATGAAAACCGATTTGCCTTTCATTGAGAGATGCTTAAAGTTAATCATATTTCAAATTAACCGGGAGGTCATAGGCCCAAGTTGCAAACATGCATAAAACATAAAACTTTCAGTATGGTAACAGTATTTACAAAATAGAAATACGATAAATTCTTATACATACAGACATAGTACATGGAAATATACCTCTACATACAAATATAAATATATACATCTGTATACAAACATAAACATATTTGCACACACATGTACTCTCGAGCTCGAGCGCGCTTAGTTTATAAACTAAATGGTAAACGGCACCAAGCAACTTTCGCTCTAAAATCATGATTTACAAGAGGCGACTTGTGAAGAACTTTACAAATACGAAAGCGTAAATATTAGTCGGTAACCATTTATGTTTTATTTTTTTTTTTTTACAAATTAATAGAGTTAATATTGTAACTTCAAATTGTCTTTCCATGAAAATAGTCCACTTTATCCTTTCTTGTTCGAAATAGAAATAACAAGAGTAGACTTGTGGAGAATTGGACAGTTTTAATATACATGTAATTTCTAAATATTGATGAAATAGTAAAGTATAAAAATTAATGTAAAATTTTAAGCGAAAAATAATTTATTCCGAAATCGAAATAACAAGATTAGACTAGTAGAGAATTTGACAATGATAACACAACTTTTGATTATTGATAAAATATTACAGAAAAAATAGAATATTTAAAAATAATCTCTATTTTATTATATATATTATGAAATGTCTTGTACCATTCAAGATATATAGTTTGTTTATACCTGTCAATTGTTGTAAAAAAATATTTGATCGTTTATACAAGACCTCTATAATTGTAGAAAGTGGTCAATATAAAGCAAGTACACTATTTGCCACAATATACAACCCTATATGATTTGGTTAGTTTTAATTTATCTTAATTTGTGCGAGGAAAATACTGCAAAACAATCCTCTCATAAACTTTGTGTTGCATTAAAATAGCATTTAAAAATGTCAGCTTTTAAATGACAGAATTTCAAAAATCGAGAAATTAAAATGAAGTTACGTCTTTAAACAGCCATTTTACTCAACATCACGCAATGGAACATTGAACTGTATTCAAACATTCTATTTGTGACATTCAATAGGATTATATTCATCTGAATGTATCAAGCACAGAAGCACGTTGTTAAACTTTGTTCAATACGATCATTTAACATTTTGTTATAAATATAATTACTTGAATTGCTTCACTTGGGTAAAAAAGTAGGTACAGCATTGATTTTAACGTTGATGTAAACGAAATGCTAGTTAATCTCTCTCTCTCTCTCTCTCTCTCTCTCTCTCCTTTGAATATTAAAACCTGTACTAAACAAACAGACTGCAGTAATTTTCCAAAGGAACTGTTTTGACCTTCTCAGTCAATAAAATAAAATTCGACTTCAACCTTCACCATGAAGATTGATTTTCAAACTAAAAACAGATACGTTTTTGAATATGTTTCATTTTCACAATAAAGTTCTCTCTTAAATGTGTGCATTTAAACAACTTCCATGTCGCTTGTTACAAATGCACTATTAAGATATTACTTTACCCACTTCTAGACAAATGACGTCAAAAATGTGCAATATTGCACCATTAAGATACTATTTGTCCTTATATAGAAATATTTCTGATAGAAACGTGTTGATATTGATGGCGGGTTGTTAAAGACATCAGTTTTGAGTACCTATTTGATATCAAATTTTGCTGCTTGAGACGTTAATAGCGAAGCCATACGGGTTCGTGTTACATATGCGCAATATTCAGGATGATGAAAATGCATTAAGAAAACTAAACTGCTGCAGCTGTAATATTGTTGAACCACACAACACCAACAACAAAAAACTGTGTGGATTGAAAAAACAGAGCTTTGACTGCGCAAAAATGTCAATATTACGGAACCATAACTTAAATATTACTTGTATATAAAGATTATTTGAAAAGAAAATGCACGTACCAAAACAGACGGTAAATGTGCTAATAAAAAAGCTTTATTTACAAGTTAAACAAATTAAATTAAACATAAAAGTAAGTTCTTTTTGTGATCAGTGTCAGGTATATACAATTTGATACGACATCTCGTATATAACAATTATAAAATAAAACTCCCTAGTGATAAAAGTTATAAAGAATCGATGTATATAGGAAAGAATTTATCCGGAATGACCTGGTTCCTATCATGACCAGAAATGATCGATGTCAGCTGATACAAATGTGAGGTAACACTCACCAGACAAAACACAAATAATTTGGTCAGTATTCAGTCAATGTTTTGTACTTTATCACAAAACTTAACCTTTGTAAAACTGTACCCTTTCGTTTTAAATCATCTACTGCGTTAATTTATACCGCTTTTGTGCACCTTTCTTGTTAATAAGAATCTTTCAGGTGCAAACAAAAATATAGAACCCAAGTTATCTTACAGATCAAAGCGATCTGAAAAAATAGAATTAAATAATTTTAACTATTCGCTTTACTCCAGTTAAAGCATTAATAAGATGTATATATACTCTAAACTGAGTTTTACTCTAAGTGAAGTTCAAATGATAATATCGCACAGACTTGGTAAAAAATGAAATTAACATGTGATTAAGTATTCTGGAAGTTATATTTTTTACTTATATTCCACTTTGATCTGTATTTGTTCTATTTTACTATTTAAACTCGTATTGGCGCTATTAAACAAAAATGGAAACATTTGAATATACATTTTGATACACTGATTCGAAATGAAGGCAATATGATGAAAACATATATAGTACAAAATTGACTTTAAATATTACTTGTCAATTTGCACAATAAAATTAATTGCAAAAGCATTGAATATTGCAATATTTCACACGCTATAAATGCAACCTGTATATGAGACAATATTGATGCAATATACACATTGACAACTACAACTTACAAGGTACATGTACCTTTGGACATCGTATGCAAATGAGATCGATCGAAATAATAATAAATTTTAGTTACAGCTGAGGGAACGAGATTTTTCGATTGATAAAAGACTGCGGACAAATCCGTTTCAAATTAACAATTTACTTGCTTGATTAAAGAAAGCTAGAGCCATTCTATTCGGAGATATGGCTTTCAATGTATTTTACAATGCAAATTCAGTTTTGCAGTTGTAAAAATTAAACCGTTTCAAAACATTCAACATGTTTCAAACATTTTATTCCAGATGCTCCTCACATTTTACGTTGGACTGTTTTCAGTTTCCAAATATTCAGATAATCCAAACATTCGTTTTGATATTTTTTCAGGAATATCAAGTACGCGAGACCTTTGATTATGTTCAGATTTTTATAAGTTTTGGTTGAAACCCACAAACGTCCTACGAACTGGCCGATATTCGTGTTTATATTTCACAACATTGTTGTATTGTTGGAAACGTAAAGCGCTACTCTCATGCGTACATCTGTCCCTATGAACTTAAGTGAACAGAACAGAACAGAACATATATTTTATTAGATTTGTACCAAAGGTACATCATCGTAACGTATTTACAAAATTGAAACATTTACATGTAATATAATTCTACATATTACATGTAAATGTAACAATTTTGTAAATATGTTACGATGATGTACCTTTGGTACAAATCTTATATAAACTTAAGTAGTCCCGAAAGTGTTTGTATCTAAAAGCTATGTCAATCACATATTAACGTGACTGTGTACGTGGCATCTTTTTGTGATTCGTTAATCGGTGTATGGCTTAAATGAACTGTTTTAGATGTTTGGAGCTTTAACTTCGTTGAAAATCAGCAGCGAGAGATATTTATTTTAAAACGGTTATAATTGAAATGACATTAAATGGGCGGTTTGTTTTATTTGTTTATCTTAAATGCGTAAATCAATCAAATCCACAACGATATACTATACCGTCGGGGACATGAGCGTCACCGACGAACACAAAAAGCCGATTGACAAACTGAAATGACAAAATGTTCATCAGACAAAAATCGAAGAAATGTATGTATCGCCATGATGATAAACCAAAATAATAATTTTTGGTATATTTACCTGTGGTGTGTATCTATTTCATATATGTAATATATGATTGTTCTTAAGTTTGTTGACTATCAAGCTCTTTTTGGCTACAAAGAAATAACTCTTGTTTATGTGGCGCATTTATGAAGAAAATTATATAGTCATAAAATACACACGAAAATAGGAAAAATATATTTTGAATTATATATGGAATACCAACAGACAAGAAAACAATTAGTATACTAATTTCCGGGTATATACTTTAAAATGAGAAGCAAGCATTATCTAAACTACGCTTCATTTTATGGCTCGAATGTTTTCGAGGCTCGACATATTTGTTACGCTCCAAACGACTTCGAGCCATCGAGAAGTGACTGTATATGCATATAGAGCAGTGCTATGTATGCGACATCTTATTAAGTTTTGTTGAAATTCTATAAGCTGTAAAAGATTAAATGAACTTTATGTAAACACGTTAAAGTGGGGATATCCTTGTCCTCTGGATACTTTATATTTTATTTATCTTAAAGCTTCAACGAAAAAATGATTTGCTTTGTCAAACTGAAATTTTACATACACATTTCTTCGACATTTGCCGTCACAACCAGCTAATTTAAACTCTAGCTTGAGTCATTCCAGTCATTGCCTCATATCGCATTATCAGACCCAAAATCTGCGCTAATTAATTACGTTCTACCGCACACACAAATATCTCTTTAGACAAACTCAATGATTTTATTGATAATATTCATAGGGAAACAAGCAGTATCTAATTAGCTTGTAATCGTGATATAAAATAACCTCGAGATGAAGATCGATCAAGTTATCGTGATACCTCATCACTTAAACAAACATAAAGCTAATTCGACGGTTTGACGCCCATTTTCTCTGACATAATGTCGGTGTCATGCCAAAAGCCAGTTTGTTTTGATAATTATCTCATAAACAGTACCTACTGATCGATTTGATAATTCCCAGTTTCTTTTCTACACTATCAGTTGTGCAATCATTATAAAAATATCAAGTAGGGTTTTCGCAGAGCAGAGTGTTGCTGTCATTGTTTCAGTGTATTTGACCTTGACCTTGTAGCAAGTTCCTTCCCTTGCTTTCTATTTTCCCTCAGACAATTTGTCAATACTAACCAAATGAACGAACAGAGTAATCGTTTGAAAAAAGTCTTAATTTTCGTCAGAGCAGTATATAAAAATCATTTACATTTGCTGGAATACTACATAATAACTAGTTTAAACTTTTTTATATATGTGTATATGTAACCACTGATGCCACCAAAGAGCTGACGTATAAGATAAAACCAAGACCGTTTACGGTGTTTGAACCAATTATTCTCAAACAAGGAGAACAAATTCTAACAGTACAACTACATGCCTAGGCCTTAATCTAATCGAACCAGACGAAATTGTCATTACAGTTTTAAAATAACCTAATACATTATGTGTCAAGCCACAATGTAAATGGTGGAGAAACCTATGTCTTTACTAGACTTTGTGGTTTCTCTCGCAGATAATAACTTGAACATCGTTACAGCCTCGACTCTTTCTATCTTTGAACACAGTAAATGTCCAGGACCTGTTTTCTAGTCGTTTCTTGCTTCCGTTTTCTTGTGTTTATTACACCGGCTAACCAAGCTGTAGCTCTTGGATAGAACTAGCAATTATACTAACAAAGTGGTATGTCTTTGCGAGTTAACATTTTAGATATTTAAACATGGACGTCTCTGAAAGAAATTTCCTGTATTATCTGTCATGGTAGCGAATGTTTAAGAAGGAAAACGTAAATAATTTTGGGCTTAAAATGGAGAGAGTTTTAAAGCTAACGAAATAATCATGTACTACTACTTTGGAAAAACAGAACACTTTTATCAAATTAGGTTAATTCTATAAGTTACATTTTCCTGTATAATTGGAATTCAACTTAAAATATCTTACATATGACGCTCCTTAAAATTCAGCTATTTAAATTATTTTCAATTCCACTGTTCTTGCAAATGTATCGAATCATCCTGTGATTGGTTAATGAAACGAAAGAAGCTTACTGAATATATCCTAACAATTACGAATATGAAATCAAAGATGAGCAATGTAGCGACAACTATTGTTTTTTTTATTAACATGCTTGCGCCTACCTATGTTACTGATGCAATAATGTTGTCATCAAATTATCCTGGAAATTTATCTCCGGGGATTTCACTGGCAACGGGTTATTCAATAAAGATTCTCGATTTTCATGTGAAACTCATTAATTAAAGGAACCCACGTCTGTAAACTTCAAGACAATATATTAGTATTCTTCAACCACGCTTTCATAAGTATTTTAAGTGGTCTTCTTTCCATGTTGTTTTTCTAAAACCACCCTTTTAACCACCGTTTCTATAACCTCGACCTTGGCAGGCACTGGTCTTTTAAAATTCACATGTTGTCTTACTCTTAAATTATATGTAATAGACAATAGACATACCTTTTATTTTCTGCTCTAATTTGAAGAAGCCCCTACATGCATAAGACTTCTGTCACCTTTATAATAAAGCAGTTTAGTAAATGTCTGTTGTCTGTTACATCATTTCCTTATAATATTTTTTTTTAAATAGTGAACGTCTAACAAACTCAATATTAGCCAAGTGCATTAGAACTCAAGCCAGTTATTGTTTTACGACTTTGTTTATCCTATATTTTGATTGACTTTATAACCAAGAAAATTCCATTAAAAGTGCACAAATAACTTTACTGCTGGTCATAATTTCATTTCAAAGCAGTTTTGTCTGGCAAGGTCGGCTATGACTTCAAACGTTATTGCAATTTTCTTTTAGATATACGACAACATATGGCTATTTCGAGTTCAACAGTATTTCTAGATCACTGAACTTTTATGCAGTAAATAGCGATTAGGCCCGAAATTTTTCGTTGGCAAAAAGGTTTTAAACTAAAGTTATACATGTTGTCATCACCTCTGCTTCTCATGCTGCTAATGGTAACTGGATTTTGTCGACGGCTATGGTGATTACTTTTAAACCTACAGAATAAAAGGTGGTGATGCTGTTAATGATATCAATAATGATGATGATGTTGAAGAATAGAATGTTGTTGTTGTTGTTGTTGATGGTGATGGTGAAGATAATGTTGGTGGTGGTGGTGTTGTTGATGGTGGTGGTGATGCTGATGAAGATAATGGTGGTTGTGATGTTGATAATGATGATGAAGATAATGGTGATGATAATGTTTTTGTTGTTGTTGTTGATGATGTTGATTATGATATCATGATTGTGATGACGATTGTGATGACGATTGTGATAATGAAGAGAACTGTAATTACAACATTTTATTGAACAGCGGTTAAGAAATACAATAACGTGATAATCTTTATTCGCTAGAATAATATTTCAAGGAACAAGTGTTTGTTGATACTTTTCAGTACTTTAGGCATTCCTTTACCTTTTAGAAATAGGCTGCGTGTATGGCATTTAATATTACGAAAAGATTGTTTTCCTTTTTGCTAAAGTAGATTTAACGTCTTGAAGCAATTCAACTTTTATTTATAAGAAAGTAATTACCTTCTTAGGTTCTTGAAAAAGTTTAATCAGTTAATCAGTAACAAAACGAGGCTTGTAAACACGATAGATAATTAGTAAACCTTACCATGTTTTGTCATTAATAAGTATCGTACTAATGATGTTTATAATCTTTCATTTCACCTGTGATAAGAGTTAGAATGACGTTGCAAATAAAAACTGTTGCCATCACATTCTGTTGCCATGGTGACTGTCGATAATAGACAAATGTTACCTGACGTTTCATACATCAGCGAAAAGTCGATGTCTGTATCTAAGACGAATAGAGAAAGTGTTTCAAATACAATCAGGAACTAATACAGTCCTAATCTTACAAAAGTTACAATGCTTTTGTTATTCGTAGTATTAGCAGACAATACAAAGACTTCAGACTTAGCACTCTGAAACCATTCAAAGCTTTCAATGTCTTACTATCGACAGAAATTGAAATACATGTGGACGTGGCGAAAGAGAAACCAAAACAACAACAACAACAACAACAACAAAAACTGACATACAAGCCCCTGTCATTGTAAAGCACAAAATGAAAGGAAAATAGTACAACCGTTACATACAAAACTATCACATCTGAAAAGCTATGCCTTTGTTTTTTTTTTTCTATTAAACTGATGTTAAATTCTGATGAACTATCTTTAAGTATATTGACAATGTTTAAAAATGTTCTTCATTTGATTATTCCATTGATTGTTATGACATGTAATTGACAATGTTTAAAAATGTTCTTCATTTGATTATTCGATTGATTGTAATGACATGTATATTTTTAAAAACTGTATCAATGATCATTTGTATATGATGATGTACTATGTACAAATCAAATGAAATAAAATGTCTGTTCTCTTCTGTACTTGAGTTCAGATTAAAGGACAGTGCTAGAATATATGACGTGGAATCTACATCAGATCTTACGAAGATATGATACACTATCAATATAAGGCTGCATGGGGGAAAAAAGATTTGCGTGATATTAATTTTCACCTTCGCGTTGGCTTGAAAATATATTGTGAAAGCACTAAAAGGGCAGAACTTAGAGTTAAATGGAATTATTTTCATGATTACAAAACTTTTGGTTAGCTTATTCGGGCGTAAAAATAGGCAAAAGTACATAAAGTAAAGGTAGCTTTAATATTACAAATGTTAGAAACATAATTATAAGAAAGTGAACACACAACGAACGAAGTTATTGAAAATATGCACAGATACAACAGATGTGAATTTTATGTATTTATCAAAAGTCGCGGAAAATCCATTTTAAATAAAGTTTAATACTTATTTCATTGATTTATTGACTTATCATTATTCAAAGATATAAGATTTCAGGACAATTGTTATTGCATTAAGACTTTATACTTAATATTCTTTTCATCTTTTTTATCCAGACGCAGAACGTTTCTTTACCAATTAATACCACAACCACGTCTGGTTAATTAACACACTTGTCCCTGCTGTCTACTGTAGACATTTAAAATACTAGATACATAAAATATTAATTTTATTATAATTGTTCCTTTACACTGGCTGTACTGATAAGCAACCGTTAGAAGATTTTTCTTGACAAAAAGCAGGCCACATCGATATTTTCAATCTCAAGACGTGTGGAAAAATTTGTCACTAAAATAGTTTTGAAAAAGGAATGTAAAATTCTTCAACACACGACAGTAAGGGAGATATGGATACGGGCAACTCCAGAAATGTTTTGACACCCGAGCCGCTAGAAATCATATAAATTTGAATGATATTAGAGGAACAATTACCATTTCCTAACGTGTCGTTTAACATGTAAACTGGTTGAGAGGATCTATTTTGTGTTCATTTCTGGATGAGTTACGATTGATAACAAATGAATACATTATCAGTCCTTTTGTGTGTTATGGCAGATTCTTGAACACATTGTCAAACATTCCATTTGGCGAGAATGACTCAATAAAATACTTTTCCAGTATACTATCGATTATTATTAGATGATGATGATCCTTTTAAATGTAATTGATATTAACCATGATTATTCACAGCATCAAATTAATTTGTAAACCTCGAAGGAAAAATAATCAACAATGATCACGTGACATTTTATCAGATAAACAAATAAATTCCTCATGTGACCGAAACAGGTTTACAGCATGTGGCGCGCTATGTAAGGATTGATTCATAAACACTCGCAGTTCAGGTTTTATATTTTGCTTTTTTACTTAACATCAGCAAGTTGCTGAATACACATACATGACAAAAATAACAACAAATTGTTACAGGACTATACTGTAGAACAGTACAAAAATAGCATCATGTTAAGATAACAGTTTTCACAGGCTACTCCCTCCATCCCCACCTCCCCCGCGCTTATTTTTAGTGAGCATGCTTTTTAGCTCGACTTTTCGAAGAGTAAGAAGGGCTATTTGCGGCGGCGTCGGCATCGAAGTTAGTTAAAGTTTTTATTAAGTGTTATAGATTGGTCATAATTCAAGAGATTCAAATGAAACTTGCACATTTCAACTTCAACTTATTGCTGCCAAAAGTCAATACTGACTATACTAGGCAGGCGCGTGTCAGGAACATTAAAATTATAAAAGTTGATAACAAAGAAAACAAGATTTTACTAAAGATCTTTTATTTTGAATGTTTAAAATATATTAAACTTGTTCAGTCCACTGATAAAAGCTGGCACAGTTGGGGTTGCCTTAATCTCGGTCAGTAATTTGTTCCAGAGTTGCATCGTCCTTGGGAAGAATGAGTTCATGTAATGTTGTGTTTTTTATTGCGGGATGAGGAATTTGTTGTTTCTTGTGTTTGTAAGGTGATTGTGATCGACATTGACTTGTTTGGTTTGGACAAGGTCCTACTGTGGGACAAGGGGCAAAACTGTCAAGGAATATTTGCAGAATTTTGACCCTTTTTACTTAAAAATTTGTCATTTTAGAAGTTTGTTTTTATCTAATGACAAAGTGTAAAATTTTGTTTATTATGAAAGATTTAATTAAAATGATATATATTAATATATATTCCTTCCTTATATTAATAAAGCTTTACTCTGTGATAAGATGCTTGTGTCAATGTTTTCTTAGAATTATGCCCATTTTTTTCCTTTTAATTTAAGAGAAAAATGTTTATTTCAAGTAATAACTATAATAACATGGTTTAGGTAATAGAGTGAATTAAAAAAAAACAACAAGGTACATTACTCTGCCATCTGATTTGACTACATGGATGCCTTTTGCGACATAGTTTAATTATTTTATTTTTATTTTAAGAGCTCAGATTTCGTTATCAAAGCACTGAGCGCGCTGGACAGCTCTTGTTTTTATTGCAATCACAGTTATATTTGGCTTACCTTTCTTGCATGTGTACGTTACAACTTGTGGGCTATATTCTGTCGATAAAAAAATCACATAACCCTTACTTAAATGAAAATTATATCAACAAAAGAAAACATTCTTATTGAACTTCAATAAGTGGAGAATAATCATAAACTTTGATTATTCACTCTACAGTATTTAATTCATTTAGGAAGGCAGTTTAAATAACCGTCGGCCTTCAGAACGACTAATTCGAGTTCTTATCTTCGGTTAAATCGAAAAGCACGTTGAAAAAAATCTCTTACATCTAACATAGGGCCACAACAATCTCGGCACTCAATGGTCAAATGTTGAGCTACTGTTCCTAGGACAGTGACATTAAACCGCTAAACCTAAGTGGATATTTATTGCTTCTTTGATAACTGCTTGAGCAGAATCAAATAAAAGCATTTACGTGTCATTGTCCTAAAATGCCGAAACTTCATGTAAATACTTGAAATTAACAGCTCCCTTATAACAAACAAACGATCACTTGGTAAATGTACCTAGCACCTGTGTCTATACCACATATATCAATTAGTCTTTTGACGGCGAAGTTGCAGACAATTAAGTGTTTTTTTAACATTTTTAGTGATGCCTGGACATCAGCTGTCTTGTTGTATGGTAAATTGCTTGTCTCGTTGTTCGCTTCATACTTTTTATTGGCCAGAACCAGCAAAAGCACGATGTTGCGAATACAAAGTGCTCCTCGGGGACTAGCGTAGACATATTACTGGAGATAAAGATTGCAAAATAAAATAATGGTTGTCGTTAACAATTTCCTCCACGTAATTTCGGGTTGCAAAACAGTATGTCGTTAGTAAATGGTTTTCTTCGATGTTATGTTGTGTTTATTTGCTATATAGTTATTCAATATAAAAATGTTATTTCTTTTAACGCTTCTTTTTTTTTGGAGGCAAGCCAGATCAAAGTGTAGATATAGATCATCATGAACCGTTTCAATTTTATGATGAGGCACACTGTGACTTCACGTTTGAAAGACATGGGTTCTTCAGATGATCTAAATGTTAACGTTAACGTTTTGTTAAAAAAGATCCTAGTTCTATACACATAAAACAAACCATCTGTCCTCTTTGGCTCGGATTACATTGTCTTTCAGTTTCTTTCTTGTGAAGTATTTAACATGATCAGCTGTCACTATGGCTTTCTCTTTTCTCTCGTTTGAACGCCAGTTTAACTAAATCAATTTCCTGGAGATGATATATTAATATACTTTATAAAGCGTTTCGTTTTTTTAGGCAAGCAAAATTTGGCGAAGTAACATATTGGGTGCTTTAGATAGTCTTGGATTGTCTATGTTAACTGACGTTTTTTTTCACCTTTCATTGTCATCAAGTCAAGTTTTACAGTAATTTTATACGTTGCACATACAGTCCTGAAAGAATAACTATTGACGTTATTCCATCAGAGCACGTTAAGATGATTATTCATTTCCTCTTTCTTTTACTTACAGAATATGTGTTAAAACACGTCAAGAGAAACATGTAAGACTCAAAAAATTAATTTGTTACCAAAAGAAAGTTTCAGTGACTTGCTGTTTGTGTGTATGCTATTTTTCAACTCCCTAACATACGTTTATCTAATACATGCTAGCAATCCATAAATCGAATTCGTAAGTTTAGGCAACATGTGTCTTTATGTTGGCTTTAAATGACGTTAAAACTAAAATATGTCCATTGTGGTAGATACACAGAACTTTATTGCTTGTCATAATTTCCTTTCTAAATAAGTTTTGTCTGATGAGAGTGGTAAAAACGTCAAAAAGTATTGGCAAATAGTATTTTTCCAGTCGAAATAAGTCAATACACTCTCAGAGTCCACTGAACTTTTGTTGAAGCGTTCGCAAAATGAAAATAATATATAGAAAAATACCCTCAAATCAGTCATAGTATTCTTAAGCCTTAAATATTGAGGTATTATTTTATTTTAGTGATTTTTTCCTCTTATTGACGACTTCTTTAATTACTCATTTATTTAGTTAGATTGAAAACGTATCTTGTAGAAATTACAATTACAGAGCATAGTATTAGGTTGAAATGTTCTCTAATTTTGATCAGTCAGAAATATCTTCTAATGATATTATTACAAATCGATAGATTTCACCTGTAATCAGTGACAAAGTAGTAGCGCGTCGCACAGAAACATCGTTGCTACCACATTGCGTTGCCATGGTAACTGTCGATAATAGATCAGTATTACCTGACATTTCACACGTATTAAAGCGGATAGCTGATATCCGTATCTATAACAGAAAGAGGCTCAAGGACCTGATATACATTAAGGTTATTATGCTTCAGGCTTAGAAAACAAGGTGTTGCTCTATACAACAGTGCCATTTAGCGGCGCATTAGATTCGTAAAAAATGATGTAGCCGATTTGATTCTTACTGTATTCGCCGGTTGACAATTAAAACATTAAAACAAATTAAAGCAGGTCATCGCTAAGCAACACAGACCAAAGAGGAAAAATAATAACAACAAAGAACCTAAAAAATACACATACACACCAAATAGACATTACTATATTTCCTTCTGCGGACTATGTCTGCGGATGTTTGTGTGGGTGCGTTTTCTGTGCTTATTTTGTGTGATAAACTAATTTATACAATATGAACAAATACATCGGGGAGGCAACCACAGTTTGCAGGTTGTTAATTTTCTCAACGTCTCTCCCAGCGTCGCGTTGGTTTGAAATTATACTGCATAGGCTTTTAAAAGGTGCAGAGCTAAGCTTTGTGTTTTTGGGAAAAATGTTATGAAATAAAAAATAAGTGACTTCTTGGTGTCTTTAAGCAGCATATGAGAAAAATGAAAATTACAAAACCCTTTTGAGGTAATGCATGAAACCATTAAAAGCTTTTAAGTATTTTCTTCCTGTTTTCTGATGCAAGTGCAATTATATCTTAAAATCATTATTTAGTCTATAATTGAATAAATTGAAGATTTCGAAACGTAAAACAATAACATTTGTTGATTTAATATGATATCGCTAATTCAAGGATGTTTTCTTAACAAAATTATATGACATCTAATATGTGGTTGACGTCAAACTGCATTCTATACGCAGTATGTGCATTTTTTCGTGGCTATAATTTTTATACAGTTTGATGCAAGAGGCTGAGCTCTGACATCGTGTGTAATTTGCATTGTGACACGAACATATTTTTGAATAAGACATCGAAAGAACAGTTTGTTTACGTCAAAATCACAAGGACAGGCTAATCGATATCGCTAGAGAATAAAATAATAATTAAATTAATGCATTTATCCTATACATTTATAAATCACTTGCGTTGAAAATAATGAAAAAATATAAAAGTAATGAGAAAAAGAAAGAGTATGTTGATGATAATGATGATAATATAGAAATGCAATTATTAATCATCAGACTATCATTGCGGTAGTTATGATAATTAGCATTACTAGCATGAATATTTCTATAACAGTCATCATCATCATCATCATCATCACCATTTCTCTCCTTTTCTTGATGTAGAATTTGTCCTCATAACACAATGATATGACGATATAAAGTTAACAACAACAACAATTTTGAGTTTTTGACTTTTACCAAGAATTTAATTATATGATTATTGTCACGGTCACTTTTGGTTGTTCTTATAAAAATGTTTTTCATTTACTTTATCATAAAAGGAGGAAAATATTCATAATAATTTAAATCATAAATACAAGAACGAACTGTACATAACATTAATATAACGATAATTATAATAATGATGATCGGGATCTATATCTTTTCTTTTGCTATTATTATAACTGTTATAGTTATCATCACTTGTTCTTTGAGGTGTTGTTGTATCATTAAACAAAATAAGGGTAATATCAATACTTTTACTTTAGTTTTATTGTAATCATTAATTGCTTTTTCTGTTGTTTTAGTTTTGTGTTACCAAACAATATTACATAAATTTAATAATAAAATGATGACGATGGTCATTATGATGATGATGATAATAATAATAATGATAATCATCATCATCATCATCACCACCATTATTATTATTATGATTATGATAAAAATGATGATGATGATAATGTCAAAATCAAAATATCTATCTTACACGTTTACTATTGTAACCGTCATCATTATGACTTGTAGTTCATGATTTCGCTATTTTTTATAACGTTTTGTTGTTGTCATCAAAGATGTTGTCACATTTCTTTATAAATGCATTTAAAATTGGATAAAGCAAACCCGATACAACATAAAGTTTTAACAGTTCATATAAATTATTTTAAAGAAACCTAATTACTACATTCAAACAGAGCTTACCTTTGTAAAATAGAAATTAAACCAGTTCATCTGTTTATCCGTTATTCCTTCTCTGTTAACGTCACAACAAAGTACAACTGTTTAAATACCTATAGTTTGTCATCACATTACTGTACATCCAACGCCATAACTTTCATTTAACACATTCAATATAATTCCATAATATTTGAATAATATATCCGAATTTCCCTTTTTACCATTAACAGCAACAGGTCGAAGGCAATAGCTACTAATAGAGATCACAGCCTAGCGGAATAAAGAGCCAAACGTTAGTGAATGCCGCAAAGTCGACTGGGAATCCGCGAAATAGTTTTCCATATATTGATCGGGGTTGACAGGCGCTTGTTGCTCTGCAAGCGTTCAATGTACTTGTGAAACATCTTTAATATTCACTGATTGAAGAACACCATGTGCTTCTAACACGAATCTTTCGCGGTTTGTGATGTGAAAACGTAAAGTGTGACAGTAAAAGGAAAATACAATCAATATATAATCACATATTGTATACAATAATTGAAACCTCTTCGTTATGCATTTGTTTGTCACGAAAGAATATGAAATAACACGAGTCATCACCGTACCGCACAATAACAATGTCATAAAACTTTTCTTTTATGATTCCTTTCAAAATAAAAATAAAATGCGGATGAAATATATAAACATGATAATTATATTTCTTCCTTACCGACTATTCAGTAAACATATTTTACTGAAACTTAGCGTTCTGATAGGTACATTTCTACTTTTTTTGAAGTTAGAAAAAAAAATTTTGCGAAATTTCTTTAAAACATTAATTTTGTGATAAAAGCAAATCATTTCAAAAAAAGATATAATTTTAGCATGATTTAACAATTTGAAAAGCTGCTACAATTAAAATATCATGTTCTAAATCCATAAATTCTTAAGGAAAAACTGGAGTTCTCGAAGAAATTGTCAAACACTTTATTTAGAAAGTTATTCAACTCGTACATATAATGTAAGGGACATAATTTGTACCCCTACTTTTGAAAACAAACATATCTGAGTGCATATAATAGACTCTCTTAAAATAAATACAAAAATACCACATCCTTTTCAATGTTAGCCCCCAATAATTTCGTATTGAAATGCAACATATCATTATAACGTATCATTTTTGTCTATATTTCCTGCCTTTTCCTCACTGAAAAAAAAACTATCACTTTTCTGTAATAATAAAACCACAAATAGCGTAAAGGGAAATTCTATTCAACATGATAATAAAAATACCTGACGTTACCCTATATTATTGAGCTGATCACATTGAAATGATTTCTCAATATAAACGTTAAACGTACTTTGCTTAATCATTTTTTTTTTTGTATGTACACAGTAAAGTGATCTAATATTTACAAAATCAATTCCTAAAATAAGTACAGCACTGAGACATTTTTGAACATTACATGTGCTTCCCTCTTGGCACGAATAAATAATGTTGACGTTATAGAATTAAGTTTTTCATAGAAGGTAACTACATGCAAATTCATTTATAAAAAATTTTAAATAGCGAAAAAGGAATCCTCTATAAGTGTCAATGTTTGTTCATGCTACTTATGGAAACATATACGGTGTCCCGAGAAGTATAACCGTTCATGAAGCATTTTTTCTTTGCAAGCAATCTGCCTAGCCAAATTAAAAACCACATAGAAATGAAATAGTCAATCATTTAAAGCGACTGACTCAAAAAATGCCTATGCATCTAGAAATTCTAGCTGTGTCTGTGAATAACATATCTAAACAAAATTATTTACTCATTTTTGTTACAGAAACAAGATCACAATATAAAGTTTTACACAATTTTATCGGTAAAAATTTACCCCGTTAGTCACGGGGTAGATACATTAGTTATATCATTAATTTTGACGATTTTTGATGACTAGTCTGGTTGACTTAGTGGTGTTGATCGCTGCTCTATATTTTACAGACCGAAAGGGCATGGGCTCGAAGCCTGGTAAAATCTAAACTGTGTTTGTTTTTTTCAATTTTGATGTTGTATAGAAACATAATTTTATGGTTTTTTTCAATAGTATATAAACTTCTCTTAAATTTTAAAGAAAAAAAATCAGCTTAATTCTGTGAGTCAGTCGCTTTAAGAGGAATGTAGAAACAGAGCAGACTTTGTTGGACACCTTTATATTGTTGCCGATGAGAAAGGATGATATCTCAATAGACTTAAGTAATCAAATACATCTTGATAATTTTTAGCATTATTAGGCTCCCTTAAATCACATTTATTACATAACATTTGCTTTCATAAAAGAGTTACTATTTTCCTTTGTTATTCTCTGACTTACTCAATCATCCAAGTTAACACACAATGAAAAAAATGAATGGCAATGAAAAAAATATTTAATTGAAAACTGGTATTGCTAAAACCTTTGCACTAAGCAATCTGGTAAGAACACTTTATACAGCTACCGGTGAAAACGGTCAATGGAACAGATCGACATCCGGTGACCACACAAGATGATAAAGACTTTAACGAGGACGATATATGGTCTACATTAGTAGAAAATGGTCGATACTTAGACTTGAGTATTGGCAAGAAAATGAAACGGAAAATATCCTAATGGTCAAACATCGAACATAGTATAGCTGTCGATTTAAATAGCTACGTTTCTTTTAATTTATAATTTTATTCTCATCTGAGCATTTGGGTTTCCCTCAAACTTAATAGAATGCAAATGAAACAGGTTGTGTTTGTTTCTTGTTTTCAGGCACATGGGAGAAGTTCACTCAAATTGTAGCATGAAAAGATGTCTATGACAAAAAAAGGCCTAAAACCAATGAAGCAACTGATCATGAAAGCTTTAATTATATTATTTGTCATAATAGATAAGTATCGGTCTGAATGTACAAACAAACAATAAGTCCGAAAAAAGAAAAGAAAAAAAGAACAATTGAATTTTAAGCATCTGTGAGACGACTTGAACTTAGAATAAATTCTTTAAGTAAATAACTGATTCAAGTACGTTACAAAACAATTACGGATGGGTTGTGTACCGTAACAGATGTAAGCAAAGTCAGACATGATAAAACTCCCATAAACTGATGTTATAGCTAAGGTAGTCTGTTCAACTGTCAGACTTAATACATCATAAAAAAATATATGTAAAACTGCCCAGACGCGATTCTCGGGCCTAGAGGAGCCCTATTTACTATGAATAATATATCAGAGAATGAAAAGCAATAAACCTTATGTTGATGCTGCTTCTTTCCGAAAACGAAACATTTAGCGAAGTATTAATTGTAATAAAAATCTTTTAATTCGCCTGTTCTGAGGGCCGTTGGTCACTTGGATTGTCCGCATTATTCTAAAACACTGTCGTATTTGAGTTTTTGAAAAACCCCAGCATTATTGGCATAAAGGATTATAAATAAAAAAAGGTAACTGTAACAGGAAAAAACGCATTGTTCTTTTTATTATACATGTATGTATATCACTTTGTTCTGTTTTTACCTTAATTTTGATCGCTTAGACATTTCATCTGATTATATCTAAGTAAATTGTAAAAAACATATTTTTCATGTCATATTTAGTCGAATAGAAAACCTATATACTGGTATCTTTTGTGTCGAAAATTAAAGGGAGTTATCATTCAGTAAAACAACATAGGCACAAATCTTTCAGGCTAAGTTTGTTTTTTTTTCGTTGTTATGATACACGTTGAAACAAACAATGCGACATACATCGAAACGAATTAATGTCACAAAACATTGATTATTCTAACTGGCCAAACAATAATAGTTTTCAACCAAGAGAACAGATTGTAAATGTGTAAAAAGGTTATGAAACCTAACAGTAACATATATTGATAATGTCAATGATACATTATTTTGAAATGTTTATATTTCTTACAGATCTATAAACAGCAGCGACTTTTAATGCAGGAAAAAGTATTCGAAACTCGATAATTCAAAGTAATAGAGAATTATTTAAAATAGCACTCAATCCAAACTGTTCAGATTTGGAGATTGTATTAGCTCCCATTGCATACGGTAACGTACCATGCACGTCGAATATTCCAAGGTGACTGACTAGATACCGTAAATCACCGCATACTTGTTGGATCCCTGACCCCTCACATTTGCATGATTTAACACAGAAGTGCAGTTATATTTTCACCACAAACAAGTATATAACAAAAGAGCACGTGGTTTTGTGGGTAAAAGCCTATTGTCATAAAATTTAAGAGTCATGCTGTGGATCCATGAATTTGAAATCAGACATTGCCGAAAAAAGGAACATAATCAAGGGGTAGGACCTAAATCATGTAGCTCGGTGCTTTAATCGAGAAAAACGTGTAGTTTTTGTACACGTTTTTCTCGCTTAAAGCACAGAGCTACATGATTTAGGTCCTACCCCTTGATAATGAGAATTATTGGCTAATAATTGTTCAAAGATATGTTTACAAGTAATGTGTTGTCACTTCTCTTTGGGGATTTTCTAACACGTGTGCGTGATGTAGTTTCTTTGTTTTAAATGATTCAATGCCTTGAATGTTTGCTCTGTTCCTGTTTTAAATAGGAACACCTAGTGTTAATTGGTTTCATTTCTATGAGAAAAACATGAAATGAAACATAAAGTGCAGTTAGATCATTTCATTTCTAAAGGATGTAAAATAAACTATACGACGAAATAAACTGCTGTTGCATCACATTCATTCAATCAAATTTTTAATTAGCTATGGACACAGTTCGATAAATTAAACATCACACTATCCTCTGGCACATCTTAAAACAATACAAGAAAGTTAGTTAAAAGCTTTTGTTTGGTAAGGTAAGAAAAGGGTTGAGGTTCTTTTTGGTCACGTGACCAAACATTCCGGGATTTCGCGCAGTATTTTTTCAGAACATACAATGTGTAACTCGTTTTGCTGCGAGCTTGT
The DNA here is from genome assembly GCA_012932295.1 of Cyclina sinensis. NCBI lineage: Eukaryota > Metazoa > Mollusca > Bivalvia > Venerida > Veneridae > Cyclina > Cyclina sinensis. Next base: position 35,840,455 of record JAAONU010000014.1, read on the forward strand.
TTTAGCAAACATGAAGCGTGATAACCTATATAGTTTCAAGATTCTATCATAAAAAACAAGGACAAAATACTTATAAAACATCGGTATGTCATGACCTATACTTCCTTTATAGCGATACTTGCCAAGGACTTCCAGGTCTGTTTCTAAAATTTCATTCACAGCTCTTGTTGTTTTGGAGTAATAACTTTCCCGTCAAAATTTCAGAGTGCTGTGGCGGCCATGCTTGATCACGCGACCACGTTGGATAGAGGAATGCGACCACGATCATTGAATGGAACAGCTGTATAAGCTGTTTAAGTTTCAAAATCCTTTGCTGGAAAAAAAAAATAAGTGTGACAGAAACACGAAACATCTTTTATTGTTTGGCGTTATGTTTAACTTCATAACTTTTGCCGCAACAGCCAAGGACTATCAGTATGTCAAATTTTATGACTGTAGCTCTTATAGTTTCGGAAAAAGTAGTTTCCCGCAAAAATTTCAAATCTTCATGAAATCCTTGTTTGGTCACGTGACCATCTGAAAAGCAAACATTGGGGAAAAGTCTGCTTTCCTACAAAGTAACAAGTATTTATTTTCAATCGTTTCAAATACACAGCAGTTTGCTTGTTTCAGATATCAGTCAGAGTAACGTCATGGATAAAGACAGGGTCAGACCAGTTCAAAAATATTTTTATAACTTTCAACAAACGAAATTTGATTTTATATGACCTACATCTGAAAATTTGCATAAATGACGTCCTGATTTTCTGTCTGTTACGTCACAGCACTAACAAAGAGGAAAAAGAAATGCAATCTATCTATATGTGTTTATTTAACGTCGGTACAGGTTGCACCTATGACCGACACCCCCCCACCCCCCACCTGCAGAGATCAGTTATTTTTATGTTGTGGGGGATAGGGATATTATGCAAATACAGAAAGTCTATATACAGTATAGTTGAATAAGCATTATTTCTTTTAAAACTCTAGTCTAGAAAGAAAGACAAAATAAGTGTGACAGAAAAAAAAATAATCAAAAAGTTGTTATATCACTAGCTGTCATACTGTTTTACGTCATGACCTCAGCTTCATAATTTTTAGCCATGCACATAACGAACTTTAGCCGTATGGACTTAAAAGTGTGCCAAATACCTTGTCTAAGAATAATAATAAAAAATGAGAAACAGGCCAAAAACAATAGGGTAATTCCCCTAATAATTATATCTTTAGCTGAGGCATGTTTGAAAAGGATTATATAAAAGAACAGTGATATATTCCAACTATTCTCTCTAAAGATCCCATTGGCCTGCTCTCATAAATAGTACAAATAGAATATTGCTCAGAGAAATGCTGGTTTCATAAACAAACTGTTATTAAACCATTTATAACATTATTGTAGTTTTGTTTGCATAGCACTCATGATCAGCTTTAAGAACTCAATAGAAAAGTGTTGCTCTAAAGAGTTTCCATCGTTGAAACATTGGATAATAAATTTATTCGTTAAACTAAAACGCCTTCGTACAAACAGATCAAGATAACATCTTTAAAATGGGAAAATATTTCAACTAAGTAAGACAGACAGTTTGCAGAGGTTTCTTTTTACCTTTTGTTGTTGTTGTTGACAGACAGTATGCTTTGGATAACATGCATAATAAATATTTGCTGAAATTATATAATAATATTGAGCTTTAAGCAGTTCTGAAATAACTGTATTGTTTTTTGTAAGCTAACATGCGTCATCATAGATAGTAAAAATTCAAGTCAAATTATAGGTATGTACACAATATTAAGTAGACAGACATAGAAAGGATAAATGCAAACAGAAATCTGTGTTTGCGAGACAATAAGTCTTCTAGAATTATATAAGCAAACATTCTTCGGTTCTTCAAACAGTCTGGCGCCATATAATAAGCTAATTAATCAGTCATACTTTTTAAGTACAGTGAACTTCAACGGGTCAAATTTTATTACATGATGACGAGGCAAAACTTTCTGCAAAATACAATTGAATGTGTAATATAACTTAAATGTAACTGAACAATTTGATCATTTCTTTGTCACTGCAATAATAGGTTCAAAAACTGTATGAATTGTGATATAGCAAAGTTACATGGCTTGTGTATGGTTATGTTCCTTTTTTTGAAAATGTCTAGTGATCCACCACATAACAATGCAGTGGTATTGAAGCTTGCTTAAAGTTCTGAAGTATAAATTTGATTTACCCCTCGGTTACCCGTCGTTTCTGGTTGATTTGAGTTTCTCTTATCTTTTCCGGAGCTGTCACATTGAATTCTATGCATACTCTATCTTAAACGAGAACAATCCAGTTTCGTCTTGTTTCCTGAATACAGTATGCATATAGTATACATTTGATTTAATTAGCTGGTCATTCAATGTATGACATGTTTAAATGAAATAGACATTTTTCACATATTCACGAGTGAAAGAAAATGTTTTCGTTTTTAACGGAGTCCAATTGCATGATTTTTCTTTGGGAAAATGTGTAACAGACTAGATATTTTGGTCATACGACGTAGGATCCACGTTTACAGTGTTCTTTGAAAAACATATACTAGTAGAGGAAACAAATTATCTAGAACTGAATGATTCAAGGAGAAAATATTTCAAAATAATATTCTGTGCAGCGAAAATAAACACTGAGTCTCATATAAGACAGAAAGTACGATAAAACTGTGATTTCGTTTATGAAGTAAGCAAAGTTTAACGTTAATCTTTGTAGGGCACAAATTAATCTCTTAAGTCTCTTGGTATCAATAATCCAAGAGGAGACTTTCAGCACCATCAATCATTGATATTGTAATAAGAAATATTTCAGTAACTAAAGAATGTCAGGCAGTTATCTTCTTTATTCTTCCAATTGTCCAATGTAAGGGAATAATCTTGTTACACTGGATCTGTTTCTGTTTATTCCATAGTTCGTTGATGAATAATGCCTTGTTATTAGAGGTAAAATAAAAGTCTCTGGTTTAAAATGAATTTGTCCACATTTACTCCCTCGCTTCTTTTAATTTGGTGAATGATTTTTCTTACATATCAGACAGGATTTTCTACCGTTTACACCGGTGCTAGAAAAACTCAACTTACAGAAACATAGAAGTAGATCACACAACTTAGCAATTATATCGCATGTTGCATACATTGTTAATAATCTCACGGCACGGCCCATATCTGAAACACGCGACTTTAAACAAGTTCACGAAGTAAACAACAAGCTTTCAAAAAACAAACAAACAAAAGATGCAGCCCTGCATCAACACAATGTTTACATTGAGTCGGTTATAATTGGCAGCAACGATACAGTTTCAAAAGTCATATTGGCACTAACAGACGACAAAATACTAGAGACTTTTGAGGAACATTCTGGTTTCACAAATACCGTTTCACAAAATTTAATCATTATATTTTTTGTATTTTTTCTTGAATAGCACTTATTTCTTTGTGTTTATAACTCAAAACGAATATGCTTTTCTACATACAAATCCAGATATTTTTCTAAGCAGAAAAATGTTTATTACGTATTTATGTATAAGTAACAGTTTACAAAGATTTTATCAACCTCAATATATTGTGACAATAGTTTTTGGTTGTACTTAATCTTGTTTTTTTTTCTTTTAAAGAGAGTGAAAGTTAAAAGAATTACTATATGATGAGCAAGTCAATATCAAGCAAACGAAACCAGTGTTTATGACGACATACAGCCAAATATGTACATTACTTCCAGAAGACAAACAGTCATGTCTACGATAACTAGACATGAAGTCTGCTGGTGGTTTGGAAACAGACGTTTTCGCGGTAATACAAAGATTGTTGGTGCCATTTACTAGATTAAGAAAAAAAATTATTTAATAAATGGTTTTCGATTTGCTTGAAAAAGTATTGTACAATAAATTTCAGCTATTAGCAGTTGATTTATTACAAGATAGTAAACATTTCTCTATACAAAATGTGAAAGAGCATAAAAGATAGTTATAATAACATAAAGTTGCTGTAATAATTAAATATGTGGACATTGAAAGTGCTCTTAGAATTAATATATAGGATAAAGGATAAAATCTGAAATTTTAAGCATTGAGAGTCCGAGGTGCTAAAGATTTCACTTCATAGTCTCTATCCGACTTAGTGTTTGCACCTCCCATTTTGATCTTCACTTTTTTTTTCGTTGGCTTCCTTATTTTGAACATACCTATCCGTATGCAAACCACTTCGACATGTACGCCGAGATACCTGACCAGACACAGGTGCGCTTTTGTAAAACAAATTTTAAAAAAAAAAATAAAAATAAAATAGAGCTGTCTTCATTAATAAGTGGAAAAATCGCAAGCAATACTTCACAGATAAATCTAGACGGAATTTAAATATCTTTGCTTTCTGGAGAAGTAGGGCAAACCTTGATTAATATATTTTTAAGAAACGTCTTGCCAAATCATTCGCAATATGTCTATATATAAGAGAAAATGTACTCATGCTTGTTAAAATCATTATACTTTGTTGAATTTCCTTCTTGTAAAACATGGGCTTCTGTCTCTGTAAATATTAAAGGTTGGTAGATCATAATAATTATTACGAATTACTTATATTCACACCAAGAACATTTTGATCGTACCTTTCCTGCAGGTGGTTCGCAAAATCTTATTTAGAGATACATTGGATAAAAAAAACATTTTTTTTAAATTTTCGTAGCAATTTATTTTGCTGCTGCTGTCCTAGTCGGTTTTTAAATTTCAAACGAAATGCTTATATAACATGAGAAATATCATTTGTCAAATGATGAGCGAGCATTTAGTTGAAATATAGTAGCCTGGGGTTAACAATAGCCAAACCAACGACAACGGAGTGTTTTTGAATGAAGTCGATTCTCGCGAGAAATACAATGGCTTTAACAAATGATCTTTAACAATAACATTTGAAATCATACTGTATTTTTGTTAAAGCAATAGCTCTTACCTGTTAGAGTTACGTCTCTAGGGAAATATGTTTTATCGTTTTAATATTTAAAAAGAAACTGATTGCATTAAACTAATGCGTTATTAATTGCTTCACATTTTATGTATATATTAATAGGTAGATAGGTAAAGGTAGGGTACATGGGTAGTTAGGTAAGTAGGTAGGTAAGTAAGTAGTTGCTAGCTACAGGTGTCTAATAATTACTTGAATATGCTGACAGTTATGTCTGGATTTACAACAACAACTATTAAATTCGTAGTGAAAAAAAATAATGAGAAGTTTAAAACTCATTTACATTTTATTGGCAAATCATGTCAACACATTAAAATTAAGCAAGACGTCCGTTTTGTTGACAAGTGTCGGAGACCAATGAATTGCCTGTTTCAATTTTGACGCTTAAAAGGCACAGTAACTGCCATATTTTATTCAGTTCTTTTTTAGTTTAATACTAGTGAGATGGAATAAGCACTGATTTTGATTAGATTAAAGTTATCAAGATATATATTAGAAACCAACCATGATATTGTAAAGGACATTTAATATAATAGTGAATACTTTGCCAACAAGTGGGAAGAATATTGATGTAGAAAAAAATGTGTATAAGATTTAAATTATCGTATACGATCTCGACAAAACTAATAATTAAAGTAAATGGCCTATCGACTGAGTCAGCATTTAAGCATTTATATTGTTTGTCAACCGTTTCAAAAAAACTCCTGTATACGTACCATAACTTTATGTTAATGGTTGATATATACAAAAATAAATTTTTGATTTAGTTGTATCAAATTTTTTATGTTTAAGGAGCTACGTAAAATGAAGGCTGTTATGAAATATGTTATTTGAAGCAGAGTTTACAATAGCAAATACTAAGTATGCCCACGCGTCTGGTATATTTAAACTAGACAACCATTAAAGGAAAATTAATTGCTCTCCAAGAATATGCTTTGCATTAAAATGTTTTGTTAGTAAACTGGATGTCAGTTTCTGATAAATTCATTTCCCTGAAGTGGGCAATACCTGCCAAGCATTGCCCGTCTGAATTTATTAATGGGTGTCTTTCTGAATATATCTAGATTCCCTGTGGAAAAGCAACTAAGCCTGCTTCTAATTTCAGACACAGTTTACAATTTAAGAATTGAAAACGAAATTATTGGTTGGATTTTACAATATTTTGCAAATGCATTTATGTCAGCGGAAGAAATGCATGCGCTATTTATAGAAAATATAATGCAAGAAGAAACTGACTTTTTGGCACCGTCTTGTAATTAACAAATCTAAAGCTTAATGGTTTAAGAAGCATAAGAAAGCTTTTGAAACATGACAGTGTTTTAGAGAGAAAAAAACGTTGTACTTTTGCAGTTTTGTCAGGTATTGAGATGTCACCAGAAATGTATGTTCGAATACGCCTTCTGCTATATATTAACTTAAGTAACTATCTATTTTGGCAATACGTCAGAACGAAACATAACCATTGTGTTACAAAGATTACACGCAGACAACTGACGCAGCTAAAACAAGTTAAAAAAATCTTTGAGAATATAATCGTCAAAGATGAGACTGTATGAGTGCCAACAACTGTATAGATAATTGCTATATTAGTTGTTGCATATCAAGCGGTGACTATGAACATCACTGCAACCAACAAAATAAAGCCAGGTCAATAAAACGTATACGTTTTACAGGCATCATAACTGCGTCCCGATATTTGCGATGAAGCCAACGACTTTACGCCTTTTTTTATTTTTAACCGCCCGAATGCATGATTTGTACTGACTCTCTGTAATTAAATATTAATATTCGTTATTGTTGATGTTAAGAATTTCCATGTAAAAGTAAGCAAATTATAACCTGAAATTCAGAGGACATTTTTCTTTTATCTAAGACTGAAACGGAAAATGATTTACTAAAGAACTCGGTAAACACTTCGCTAGCCTATGCGTCTGGTCTTCAGAAACAAGGTAAGTTAAATTTAAGAGTACAGTAAACACTACAAAGAGTAAAGTCAGTAGAGTAACCAGTATGTTTCTGACAATTACAAGGTCTCGACGTTTCCAATTTATTGCAATTAATGTGATGTAAAGTCATGAATTGTATTTACCTGAACTGTTTATACCTGTATTGTTACATTTTAAAAACATAATTTTCAGAGATTTCTGTTAATCTGTTGTTGTTGTTGATGATGGCAATGGTGATTATGTTGACAGTCTGTTTCCTATATAACGCATAAGAAATATTTACTGAAATTATATGAAAATTTTGAGGTTTGAGCAAGTCTGGGATAACTGTTAACATTGTGTTTACAAACATAAAACAAATTATCAGGTGTGTTCACAATATTTAGTAGACAAGCATAGAAAAGATAAATATAAACAAGAACCTCAGTGTTTCCTGCGTTGTAAACAGTCTGGCACTATATAATTAGCTAGTTAATGAATAAAGTTTTAAAGTACAGTTAACTTTAACGGATCACATTTTATTATATGGTGACCAGGCAAAATAAAAAAAGCATCGCAGTTTCTACAAAATACAACTGAATGTGTAACATAATGTAACTGAATATCTGAATTATTTCTACGTCACAGCAATAACAGGTTTAAAAACTGTTTGAATTGTGAAGCTGGTGGCGACAGAATATAATTTTCTATTTAAAATAAAAAGAAAATGTCAAAGAAAACATGAAAGGAAGGTTTTTTCTCAGAATCCCGACAACAGTAAGGAAGACATTGCACTCATGCAGGTTCTTTGTCTAATGTTATTCTTAACTGGATGAAGCCTATGGAATCTGTTCACAAGAAATAAGTTTAGCATCTTTCCCTCCCTGTTGCTAAAGAAAGCAACCGACGGATCAAACTATAATACTAGAAATGTTTTTTTTTCCTGTTTTATTATAAGCTTTCTTTAAGCTCTGCAATCAATTTCATGGAGGAATGAAACAAATGAAATCAATTGTTTGATTCGTACATGAGATAACACTGTGACATGACTAGTACAACATTTATGATTATATTGTTACTTTACAAAACTGATGATCCATGACATAAAAATCCAGTGGTATTGGAGCTTGCCTAATGTTGTAAAGTATTATTTTGATTTACTCCTCGTTTATGGTTGATAAATAAATGTTTTCCATTTAGAGAGTATGCTTTAAACGCGCAACTTCAGAGTTTTTCTAATCTTTCAGAGAAATCGCATTGTATTCTGCACATACCCTATCATAAATGAAAACAAATCCAATTCAGTGTTCTCTTAGACTTGATTCAATCTGCTGGTTACATCTTAGTGAAAATCGACAGTTTGTTATATATGCTCGATGGAAATTGTTTTAGTTTTTTCACATAAGGCTGCTCAGTTGCACGAATTTAGTATTTATAGTGTGACCAAATTTGAACTTTGAATTAAAAAAATATATAAAAAATAACCTTTAGCTACATCTTTAAATTGTTCAGCTTTTTATCTTTCCAGATCCGACTAAAGACTAACTTATTAAAATAGACAACGGTTGAAGTTTAACAGCATCAGAAAACTATTACCACTTTGCAAACCTTCTTCAGTCAGATTCATTAAAATTCCAAGAGTTAATTGTAATATTAATAAAAGAGGACAGCATGAAAAAGGAACAAAACTCTTCACTAACTTTTTTAATGTCTTCGCTTTGTCAAGTTTAATTTTCAACTTTTGTTCCAGACTTTGTTTCCAACAAGAGTGTATGTAATGCACAAAAACACTATTTATTTCCATTTTTCTGTCGTTGACTTTTATACATACTGTTTTTGTCGGAACTATTTCTCCAAATGAGTAAATGCTCGTTGTTAATTTAATTCTGTTTAGACAATTTCGACATTTCGGACAAAAGAACCATTGAAGATACAAATTTGAAACTTTATTGCTAGACGTCATTAGAAGAGTGCTTTGCACAAGAAGGATTACTTTCCATAAGTTTGTTTGTGTTGTTGCTTTTTGTTAATTTGTTAATTTTCATACTTTATTTTGTTTGGACCATTACAAAAGGGGCCCCAGAAGATAAAGACTTGAAATTTCATGTGTGGATAGATACAGAAGAATCATAAGTTTCTATTTACTATTAGTTTTTTTCTAAGATACGGCTATAGATATGTGTTCTTGGAAGGCTAATATTAAATCGAACTGTGTGTACTTCGGAGAGCATCAGTCGTTGCCAACGATTTAATTGGCTTTTGTTTAATGGTCTTGAGCATTTTGTCAGTGGTTAATATTAAGTTATTTTTAATCGAACATAGAACGAAGTTTCAACCAGTATGTCTGGTCATCAGACCATGGTCATATTGTCCGAAACACTCGTGATTGCTTGTTAAGTGCAACGTTCTTTAAGTTTTCTTTTTTTTTTCGTTAATTCCTGAGACCTAAACTTTTACAAAAATGACAACAAGAAAGCCATTGTTCGAAAAATTGTTTTCCTTGCGGATGCTTATATTTGGGTGAAAAAGATCAGACACACAGGAAAAAATTGCCATGCAGTCAAATCGAACACTAATTCTGAATGAAGACCACAAAAAAACGAAAAAAAAGAACCTGGTCCTTATGCTGGTCTCTAAAAATTAAGGATTTTTCTGAAATGCAAGTATCTAGACAGTCCGGGTTGTATATATCACCAGTCAATATTATTTGTCTATATTTCTGGTATCAACGGCCTTGTAAACCTTATAGAGTGACAGTATAATTGTAAAACGGGACAAAAACATTTTGTCTTATTTCGTTTAATGATGTTGCCCGCTTTTTAGGTTTACTTAGTTTATATTACAGTTAAGAGGGAACTGATCGCGACTAAAGCATTTTGCTACTATATCAAGTAGTCCGCATTTTTGAGCTTTTTGCAAGGCAAGGTTTTGCTGTACTTTGAAAAAAGATGTAGCGATGATGACAAATTATATAGAACTGAATTACTAAAAAGGAAGATTCTTCAAAACGAAATTCTATGTAGTGAAATTTAATCCTCTTATAGCGCTGCACGATTTGATAGAACAACAATAGCTTTAAAACAAACTTTCAATCATAAAGTAAGCAAACGTAATATCAATGTAAAGCACACATTACTCTAAATCTGTTGATATCTATAAGCCAAGAGGACACTTGCAGCACCATTATTCATCGATACTGTAATAAAAATATTTCAGTAATTTAATGATAGAAATGTTAGACAGCATCTTCTTAATATTTCCAGTTGCCAAATTGAATTTAAGGGCATGTTCTTTTTTTCATGTTTATGTATTAATATTTGAAAGATATTTATTTCTTTGACCAGTGCCTGTTTCTCTGCTTCTGCTGAGGGTGTGTATATTCAATTTATATGTACAAGTTCTGTTCAAGAATCATACTTTTGTTACGTCATTCTGTGATGTTATATTGGATATTTAGAATTCTGTGAATTGCATGTCTTAATTGTAATTGTAAAAACTGGATTTAACGGATTGATTTGTATTCTTTTGTTTCGAAATGTTCAAGTTTCATATTCGAAAACAATATGTTAAACCAAATTCTCCAAAGTCAATGAGCTATCATAAAACATCAAAATATGCAGCGCAGCATCAAAACACAATGTTAACATATAGTCACTTATAATACAATCAGAATGATACAATTAAAAAAATTATTTGCACCAACAGACGACAAAATACAAGCGACTTTTGAGGAAAATAATTATTCTGGTTTCACAACTGCGGTTGGAATCATTATAATTTTTGTAATTTTATCGTGTAAAGATTGGTTTTCAATGATAGATTTTTGCTAAGTCTTATACAAAATTTTATAGTTACAAATTGTAAGATGCTAGTTAAAATCTTATTCCTCTCCAGGTACTTAATGTCACCCTAGAGTATTCTAGCAACCTGTCTGTCATCATCAGCTAATCAAATACAGATTCGGACACTCATTCAGCTCCGGCCTGTTCAGATGGTTATAAAATTATATCAGAGACATTAAAATTAAATGCTGGTTACATATGGAATTCATTCCTTAGGACTGGGATGTTTCTATAAATCCCGCTAAAAGTTTAACCTGCGATTGGACGAAATAAAATATTTTGACTTTGGTTTATTACAAAATGGGTGGTGCTAAGCCCGAGTCTTTAGGAGTTTTTGGCGGAAATTAAGTGAAAAAGAAAAGGTTTTCTCAACAGATCAGCAGGTTGTCTACGTTCTGGAAACCTAGCTTTGTTTAAAATATAATTATATGAAACAGAGAAAGAGTTTTTTCACTATATCAGCAGGTTGTCCACGTTTTGGAAACCTAGTCTTTTTTACAAATAAATATTAAAAACAACTGTGGAATTATTTATATAAAAAGAAAAAGGAATCTAAATAACAATCAAATTGCGAAACTCTCATCATAGGACTTAGTTTATAGTGGAAATAAAATAGCTGTGTACATGTTTATTAAAACTAGTGAAAACTGAAAAGTGTGAATTGTTCATTAAACCTCATAGACAGTAGAGAACAAATAACCCCTAGACATCGAGAAACGTTTTGAACAAATACCTCATGAGCTAGCCGGACATTATCAGAGGCCATTAATGAAACATTAATTAGCCCATCATTACACGCTAAATCAGTACCGGTAATAAAACACTGAATAGGCAAATAGGAACCAGAAAATAGGTTTACGACAATATGAAGAGTACTTATTACTTTTGTGGTTAATACCTCAAGAGAAAAGAACTGTTTTAACGCATTCCATCTTTATACTTCAGTACAAACATGCTTTCCTACACACAAATCCAGACTCCTATATAAGTAGATAGAGGCCTGTTGCCTACGTATCTACAAGACACAGGTAACAAAGACTTATTTCAACTTCAATATCTGGTAACAGTTATCTTTTTGGATATACTATATCTTGTTTTCTTTTAAAGAAAGAAAAAGTAAAAAGTTAAAAGAACTAGTACTTGATGTGCATGTCAATATAATGTCAACGAAACTAACGTTTATGAAAACATACTGCCAAATATGTGCATTACTTCCAGAAGACAACGATAAACAGTCATGTCTACGTTAACTAGACATGAAGTCTGCTGGCGATTTGGAAACAGAAGTTTTCGCGGTAATACAAAGAATGTTGGTGCCATCTATTACATTACGACAACATTTATTACTAAGTGGTTTTCGCTTTGCTTGAAAAAGTACTGTGCAATAAATTTTAGCTATTAGTACGTAAATTATAACAAGGCAGTAAACATTTCTCTGTACAAAATGTGATAAAGCAAAACGTTCAGAGTTTTATAATGATAGTAATAATAACAAAAAAAATGCTACAAGAATGAAATAATGTAGTCATTGAAAGTGCTCTAGAATCTAGTCAATAAATTTAGAAGAATTGTCTTGCCAAATTGTTTGCAGTGTGTATATAAATTTGAAATGTACTCATGCTTGCTATTAATCATTAGATTTTGTAGAAATAGTTTTCTTTAAAACACATGTTTATTTCTCTGTACATATTAAACTAAGATATATCATAATAAATAATCATCAGGAATTACTAATACACACCAGCAACAGTTTGTTATCAGCCAGAAATAAACAGCTATAACAAGCAAAAATGGTAATGCCAATCGAGAATTAAAACATAGCACAAGTTTCTTTTTTGCTTGTACCGAAAGCTGTACTTTTGTTAGAAAACAAAATTATTTAATTATTTTGAGCACAACATGGCGAACAACCTTTAGTCTCTGAAAGACTTCAAGCTTCTGAAATTTTAGCAGTGACACACCTGTAGAATTTACAAAAGAAAATATGTCTCTTTAACTAACAGTGGTTCAGGACATTTTTGAAACCTTATTAGTTTCAGCAAAAATGTATGTCAGCCAGTATTCATTCTGTTTAAAATGACTGAAAATCTTATTTGAGAATAATATGTTGCTTTGCTGTAGTAAAATTCTAATTTGTTTCGAATTCACACAATCTATACGTTTCATTTTCTTTTTTAGATGTGATAATATCGTTTGAAACTTATAAAAGCTGTTTAAATTGTATGCCAGGAAACAAAGGCAGTTTCCTTCAAAGAAGCTTTTATTATCAAACTTAAAGAATCGTCTAAAAACATGCTTGTTTCACTCGTACATTTCCAGAAAGTGATTCACAAATTATTCATAAAAATATTTATTTATTTACTTATTTATTTATTTATTTTTAATTTTCGTAACAATTGTTTTCTGATGCTGCTGCCAACTCGTTTTAAAAACTAATTTTGTAACATAAAAAAAGAAAGAAATTGTTATGTAACACGAGTAACATCATTTGTCATATGATAAACGAGCATTTAGTTGAAATCCAGTAGCCTAAGGTTTAACAACATTCAAAACAACGACAATTCAGAGTGTGTTTTAAATGAAGTCGATTCTCCCGAATATCCCGAGGTTTTAACAAATGAACTGGAACAACAATGTTTGATATAATATTGTATTTCTTTCTTTCTTTTTTCTTCAGCTGTCTAATAATTACTTGAATTTGCTGACAGTTATGTCTGGATATACGGCAACATATCACACTGAAGAAACGATGAACAGTTTTAAACTTATACGACTTAAGCAAATCATGTCAAATATGAAACGTTTTATGTCAACACACACACACACACACACACACACACACACAAATCCGTTTTGGTGACAACATTCTTAGACCAAAGAAACTTCTGGTTTGATAACGACGCTTAAATTGCACAGTAATTGCCATATGCTATTCAATACACTTTCCTTTTTGAGAATTAAACTAGTGAGATCTAATTGGAATTGTTTTTAATTAAATAAAATCTACCAACTTGAAGGCATATAATATGCTATGGTCCATTGCACACAGGCCTAAATAGTATCAATACTACCTCTGACAACTGCGGCAGGGAATCGATTCTTTGGCACAGTGGTCGAATGGGTTTGTTTCCGAGGATCTGAGTACGAATCCAGCTCTGGGTGGTCTTTTCCAAGATGCACTGCAGTTTTCTGTTATGTGAGACGGGGGCTTGTCCGTGATAACCACTCCTTGACTTAGTTTTAATAATTAAATAATATTTCAAGATTTCTGATTTGGAAATAGACACAACATTATGCGTCCTCATAAATGATTACTTACTCTAGTTGTGTGTTATGGTCCAGTGCTTACAAGCCTATAATTGTATAAATATAACCTCTGACAACAGGGTCAGTGAATCGATTCTTTGGCTCAATTGTCAAGAGTATCGGTTTCGATGCGTGAGGACCTGACTACTTCGAATCCCGCTATTGATGGTCTTTATCAAGCCATATTGCATCTTTCCGTTTCGAATTTTCGTGTTAGACTAATCGGTCAAACACTAAGTATGCCCACTCGTCTGGTATATTAAAGCTAGACAACCATTCGAGGAAAAATAATTGCTCTCCAAAAATATTCTTTGTATTAAAATGTTTTGTTAGTAGACTGGATGTCAGTTTTTGATAAATTCACCTCCAAGAAGTGGACAGTCCTAGTCTTCCTTTGCCCGTCTGAATTTATTTTATGAGCGTCTTTCTGAACGTCTAGATATCCAGTGGAAAAGCCATCAATCCTTCTTATAACTAGCTTGTTGAAAGTTCAGAAACAGCTGAGAAGTTGAGAATTCAAAACAAAATATTGGTTAAATTTTACAGTAGTTTGAAAATGTATATATATATCGGAAAAGTATAATGCAAATTTAAAAAGAAATCTAGACTTTTTTGGCACTGCCGTGTTCTTAACAAATTTAACTTTTGATGGTTTTAATGCTATATGAAAGATAAGGGTATTTGAAACATGACAGTGTCTTGGAGAAAAAACAGTAGCCTTTTGTCTGCCATTCTTTGCAGCTATGTCGTGTATTGTAATAAAACAATATTTCAGAAACTGTGTTTAAGATCAATTGCATCCTGTGCAAGTGAACTTATTTAATAATTTATATTCGTGTCTTAAGGCAATAAGAACGAAACATGAACATCGTATAAAAAGAATGACAAGCAGACATCTGACGCAGCTGCTAGAATACACAAATTAAAATATCTTTGAGAATATAACCGTCATAGGTGAGACTCTGTTAGACTTCCAACGACTGTATAGATTATTACTATACTCGTACGCATTTCAGCACTGATGCATTTCAAGACATGACCATGAACTGTCAATGCAAACGCCAAAATAAAGCCAGGTCAATAGAATGAAACATTTTAGGGGAAAAATGTAGAGACGTTATTATGGGCTGAAAACGCTTATGTCTCGATATTTGTGATGAAGCAAATAACTTACGATTTATATGTTGCTAACTGCTTAAAATTCAAAATCAAAATGCATGATTTCTAGTTTTAAATTAGAATTTAAATTTTCTTTATTGTTGATGTCGAGAAAAAATATGCAAATTATAGCCTGAAAATACAGAAGGTCTCTTTTATCTACAGAATGAAACGAAAATGTTTTATGTTTGAACTACCTAAACACTTCGTTAACCTACAAGGCTGGTCTCCTAAATTAAAGAAAGTAAACAGTAGAATTACCATGAACATTAAAAAGGCAAGTCAATAATGTCCGAAACATGTTTCGGACATAAGGTCCCTGAATTTCCAATTCATTGTAACTAATGTTATCTTAAGTCATGAATGGTATTTAATTGAATGCACTAGTACATTTCAAAACAAACTTTTCAAGCCAAGAAGATAAAACGGTCTTTCAATCACGCTCCCTAGAAATATACATCTTAATAAAACGTTGACCCTTATTTAACGCCATTCCAGTCTCTTTATGTATTTAGAATGGTTGCTTAAAGAAGAATATTTATGTTTTTCAAGCACTTAAGTATATCTAATTTCAGAAATGTTGCTAAGTCTGAGACGTATTGCGTATATTCGGGCATTTAAATGGCAGCTTGCCTTCACAAAACAAATTTAATGCTATTTTGTCTGTAAGTAAACTATTTGTTAGTTAAATGCCTAAGATGGGTCTCAATTTTATGTTCTGGTGTATTATTTTGTGCTTTAAAGTGACCCTTATTATATATTATTTACATCTCTCCTCGTCTTTTCCAATTTAAAGGGTAAATAAGGAATTGGAACGCAGCTAATATTTACAGTTGCTTGTCCCTGACTTACAGCAACATTTGTCTTGTAAATTAGTCGACTAGTCTTTTCGGAAAAAAAGCAGTTACTTAACCCTGAACATGCTGAAATTTTGTAATGGATTTGCCCAGCTTTGTATTTGGAACAGTCCATTCAAAGTTTAAGGGATTTCAATATCAAAATACAAAACTGGAGCTGCCAACAGTATAGAGCCTGGTCAGACTGCACGGATGTGCAGGCTGGCCTGGCTCTATACTGGTGGCAAAGGCTAATCACTTTCGGTTCCAGCAGGTTAAGGGTTAATACTTTCGACAGAGTTCAAATCGGTTTATTTTACACGTAATTATTTTACAAAGTATTAGCCTTTCTAGACTTCATGTCCGCCTCCACTAAGTTTGTGTTAATTTTGTTTTTCTTTTGCTTTTGATTTAAGTAACCTTTAAGATTTGCTGACCTGTTAACAATCTATACATTTATAAATTGCGTGTCGACTTTCTTTACGAAATATTTGTAAGTATCTGTAAAATCGACGCTTGTATGGACATTTTACTGCTTTAAACAATTTGACTTAGTTACATACTTTCTGGCTCGTTTGTTTTCGTCTGCCCCGTCCCGCCCCCACCCCTACTCCACGATAAAATAAAACAGACGACGAGAATTGGTGCCGTGGTGTCCCTCCGCGATGCTCCTGTTTTGATTTCTAGTTGAAAACTTTGAGGGCTTACTGTATATATTCCTATGAAGAAAATATTGTGCAGGTGGTTATGATTCATTTGTGTCTCCTTTGTTCAGAAAGACTCGAACAATCCATATTTCAACTAAGTTAACATCTAAAAAGTTCTTCATATTATATTATTCTTTTAAATCTTGTTCCCACTAAATTGATCATAACTCTTAACAAAATGAATTTGATTCTAAAAACCAGTATACTTTTTCGTTGTCATGTTTCTCCTTATTTCAAATAATGTGCTACAATCTATTATGTCTAGGTAGTCCTCTCATTCTGTGTAAGCCTCTATCACATCAGCCCTTCGGCAGCCGTACGAACGCATTTTGACAAAAATCGCTGTGTTTTGTGCGGCAGCCGCAAGACAGTCGTACGAACAATGTACGTCTGTCTTACGATCTACAAATCTGTCCAAATACACTGCGAATTTGCCTGCGACCTTTCTAAGGCACAGATGTCTCTACAGATCGTACGAACCAAATTTCGTGCGGCTGATGTGATAGAGTACTAACATGCCTCATTTACTTCAGTATTATCTAATATTTTACAATGATCATGAACTCGGGTTTCGTGAAATAAATGAATAAGTGATAAATTCCTTTTATATTTTCTAAGATGAAAAAAGATGTAAGTTTTGTTTAAATTTGTTGGTTACCATGTACCTTTAAGTTACTAGCCCTCATGTGAAAGACTTACGTTAAAACTGTTTTGCTATACTGGTGACTGTTTTAAGACAAATTACGATTTTGCTTATTTAATGATTATAAGAAAGCATTAAATGAATTTATCCTAAAATAAAATAAAAAATACGTTCGAATGCATTATAAGACTCCTCGAAAGAAACAGATGTCATATTAAAAATATTTCAGAACTGATAATTTTATGTGAAAAAAAAATTGGTTGTATTTGATTGGGCAGTTATTTTTTAAATGATGATAACATCGATTTAAACAAATTTTATATTTGATATATATTTCATGTTAAATTTTATTAAGCGATAGCAGACAGTCCGGAAAATAAACAAAAAAGATAAAGGACATTTAAATGATGGATTTGAATGAAATGTCAATAGTATGCAGTAACTGAACACTTATCTACCCACGCGTCTGGTTTGAAGATGCTAACGCACCACTTCAGAAAAAATCGATGACTCCCCAGGAGCTGTTCATCAAAATATTTAGTCGGTAAATCCGATTAAAGCCGATGTATAGGTAACTACTCACAGTTAGAATCTAACTTTGTCATCTTAGGTTTTAGCTAAAGTTACATAATTATGTATTCGTTTCTAAAAATTCCAACATCCGTAAAAAATAGCTAATTATTTGGCACTTCAGCTTATGGTTTTTAATTAAAGTACTGACGATTAGTTGTTCAAACATGAGTATACCGCTGATGAATTTTTCGACATTTGTGCATCAAAGTTTCATCAACCAGCTACTGTTTTCTCTACAGTTCAGAGTACGAGATATCATATGCCAAAAGTACAAGTACCTGGTTGGAAGGTCTGTTATATCCTGTGTGTAGGACATCTTGGACTCAATGCCTATGTGCATTAGGGATATCTATGTATTTTGGCTTATGTTATGAGGTACTTCTAGCTGTATAAAACATGTACAAGCAGCTGGTTGCCTAGACTTTGTATCTAGGAAGACCTGTTTTACTTAGACATATTGGACTGTATAATACATGTACATGTATATGTATGTGAATAAGATAAATGGCCAGCTTAATATTAACTAATTGAGCTGTGCAATATCATTAGGTACAAAGAGCTGGAGACGTCATCTTGGTAGGCCTATCATATCCTAGTCTAGAATACCTTGGATATCATAAAAAATCGTTAAGTTTACTATAATTTTGATACGCATGACTACTTGCTTCTTTTAGTAGGTATTTAGAAAAGATTTCTGACCTAAAGTTATGAGTGTTAGAAATATTAGATTCTATAATGTCCCAATTTCAATATTTCTCGTGCATCAAATTGGATTATAAGATTTGTGGAAGGATTAAGGCCTCAAAAATTTGGCGACTTCATTACACCCTTACTCAACAACATTTCATATCTCCATGTTTGCACATTTTCACTCACGTATCCCCTCTTTCTTTTAATATTATTAATTTACTTTACTCAGCGTATGCATAGTGGAGTTGTACTTTAATTTTGCTCAGTCTTGATTTAGTCTTTTTACTTTGTAAGGTTTATCTGAAGAGAAAATGAATTCATTCGGTTTCATTACAGACCGATTATGCACAGCATTAAACGTGACAGGAATGAACGATGGCATGCGCAGTTATATGAACAAGAAATGCCTCCGTGTGGAATTACCTTATTCACTTAAACTCATGGTTTTACTTAGTTAATAATCGAAAACGAAGGCTATGGTACATTCGCTGAGGAATACTGCAACAAAGACAAAGAAATAAATTTAAAGATTTTAGTCATAATAAGAAACTTTACAAAGGTGTGAAAATATCGTGCTGTTTTTGCCAATAATCACTTTTTCGTGGTCACTGAACAGCATTTACGAAAAAAAAAATCAAAATGCGTAAAGCGTTTTAAGGTTGATAATCATGGATATATGGAATCTACAAGGACAAACAAATGTATGTTATATGTGCAAGACTGACATTGACGTTAACACCAGCCCGTCTTAGGTAAATTTTACAACATCATCAGGGCAATACGAATTTATACGGAATTTGGAATATGTGCAAGGACCAATGTAAATTTATTGGATCTCTTCTTGTCACAGTAAATGCTTAAGAACATATTGAATTTTAAAACACGGGCGCAGTATATTGATACAAATTATGCTGGTTGACCGTCTTAAAATATTTGCAATCAATCAATGCTCCACTGAACTTGCTCACTGATGATGAATGTTTACAGAATTTTTCACTTTTCATTTCCGGTAACTACGGTTAATTTTGACCAAAAGCATGACCGACATATCGCTTTTCAAATCTAACATCTGGTACCAGTTCACTGTACTTTCCAAGTATAAGAGTATGAAAAAAGTGCAATGATGTTATTTGTAAAATGGTTAAGTATTTGTTTTCATAGCACTAGAAGACTCCAAGCTGGCAAACAAAATGTCCTTAGTTTGTCTTGTCTTTGTATGTGGCATGTATATGTACACATTCTATAAACTGAAAACTTAACAAATGAACAAATATTGACTTTATTATCATAATATTTAAGTAAAGGACGAACTTATCCTGCTAACCTCTGATCAATTAAAAACACGGTTTGCCTGAGCAATTGCAGGGCAAATTATTCTGTGTAATTTAAAAAGGCCAGCTGGGAAAAAAACTATTTTACACTTCCCTTTTAACTGGTATTGCATTAATTGCATCAACCAATGCTGGCATTCTTTAAATAATAGTTTTTTCCGGAAGACGCTCTCATTATATAGATAACTATGTTGAAAATACATGTTTTTCCTAGCGGTTGGTAAGCAAAGTACTGTATGTATTATGAATGCACAGCTGTTAGTATTCATATCACACATATTAATATCTACACATGCATAGCTGTTCAATGAAAACGGATATTGCCTTATTGTTAACATAGATTTTAAGTTTGTGTGACTACGGTCTTTTATACATCAAGATCCAATCAACTGTCAGTGAAAATTTTCCCCTTCTAATTCTTAAATGAATTTCTGTATTCACTCAATTTAACAACGATTTCATATGTAGACAACGCGACCAGATATTTTGTACACAATCAGAAAGTTAAAGCAGAAGATAAAGCTTTGTGTTTCTAACATAATGGGTCGCAAATTCTTTTCGAGCACGTTTCAGATTTGCGTGGAATAGAAAGTTGAACTAACGGTTCGCAGAGCGAATCTTTTATTAACTTCTAAAATAAAGTTCAGAAATTAATATATATAATGCTCAAAAAAGTCACAAAAGATATTGTGCCGCTGTTGACTACCTATTTACTCCGCATGAATGGTGGTTTTATATACCCTGTTATAAGTTGAGATTTGTTGGTGATGTAATAGTTTTTGTCCTTGGCTGCGCTTTTATCAGGCAATAAAGTACCGATAAATGCTACCCAAACAACATTTAATTATGGGCATTCATTGTCCATTTATATGGCTGCATCTCTTGATTGCAGTCTTTTATATTGATCTCAACAACTGTAAAAGACAAAGAAACCAATCACAATAGCAGTGCTGAAATACCTTTTTTAACCCATTAATGCCTAGCGTCCCCAAAGTTAGACATAGCAATACGCGGCGTCTAATCAGGGTCTACACTGTTTGCATAAAGGACTTAAATCCCTAAACAGAATGAAATTGAAAATTTATACCAGAAACCCTTTAATTTAAATGGACTTTTCTAACTAAGATGGATGGCATAATCCATTAGGCATTAATGGGTTATGCATAAAAGACTTACTTCCCTAAATAGAATGAAATTGAAAATTTATACCAGAAACCCTTTTATTTAAATGGACTTCTCCGACTAAGATAGATGGCATAATCCATTAGGCATAAATGGGTTAAAACAATATAAACTTTCAGAAAAAAAGACACTTTTCTAGGTCCTGAATAATATAGATTTGTGTATCTGTCATTAGAATACGGTATTCTATCTATTCTAGTTATTAAAGGTTTGTTGAATTGCAAAACACGTTGCTTAGCAATGTAGCATTGGATATAGCCGCACTGTGCGCTACTCTGAACTCCCTCTGAATACTTCAAGCGTTTAATTTTTCTATTTATCTAGTGTATATATTATGTTTTAGTTCTTTCTTACCTACTTGTGCTTTATTATTCTTTCTTAAACTTGCTCCATGTTGCTGTCACTTACCTAAATGATTGCTGTAGTTCATATAATGGACACATTTTCCCATTTTTGGCAATGAGAAACGGTATGATAAATCAAATAGCAAGTTTTTTCTTACTCTTTGTTTCATATCCGGCGATGCAAAAACATGTCTGAAAGTAAACAAAGAAA
Organism: Cyclina sinensis; assembly: GCA_012932295.1. Lineage (NCBI taxonomy): Eukaryota > Metazoa > Mollusca > Bivalvia > Venerida > Veneridae > Cyclina > Cyclina sinensis. Next base: position 35,862,159 of record JAAONU010000014.1, read on the forward strand.
CGTCGGTATAGAAAACAGCTTGACTGGCTGATTAAATCATAGGCATGGTTTATTTTACTGGAACAATAATTTGATTTCATTATAGATAGGTTATGCTCTGGATTAAATGTGACAGATCTGGACAAAGGCTGTTTATATGCATAGAACGGGATTTCTCGCGGTTACCTACTTAGATTGATTTCTTGTCATTTGAATTACTTGTAGTGGAAATTGTTTTCATTAAACGTTATTTGCTTTGGTAAATACCAGCAAATAATGTTCCAAAACGTGAACAATGATACAGACGCAAAGCATTTGTACAAACACCTCACAGAACCGCTTTAGGTGTTTCAGATTGGCGTCGATTGGTAACTATTCATTTAACCCTTAACTCCGTATATACGCATTTTTAGGCATGTGCGACCAGTGTAGATCCAGATCAGCCGGCACATCTGTGCCGTCTGATCAGGATCTGCACTGGTCGCTTTGTGGTCAGAAATAGCCTAATGTATCAAAAGGCGAACATTGTAGATCCTGATCAGACAGCACGGATGTGCCGGCTGATCTGGATCTGCACTGTTCGCCCAAGCCATAAAGGTGTATATATGGAGGAAAGGGTTAACGTTTAAAAAAACAAATAAAAGGAACTCACTATAATACATATCTAGCATAGATACCTCATGATTTTTGTTTATGAAATGTATAATTTTACTGAAAGATGATGACGTAAGACCACACTGGAGGAATTATTGTCATTGATTTCATTATTATTTTTATAATAACATTGAAATTATATCAGTAAAGGCTGAAAATTTGCTGACCTTCCGTTAAATTGCAGGAAAAACGGTCTTTAAATAAACCGACCTTTCGACAGTTTTTTTTCACATCATTGTTGGATTCCAGGCCTTTACTTTAGATAGGTATTGTTGAAAGGAGATGCCTGATTATGCGATCTGCTACGTATTTTCATGTCAGACTTTCTACCTTAGACTTTTATTGATTTGAATTATATGCTAAAATAAACTGTTACTTTTCCACATACTGAGAAGATTAACATGTTTCTTTGATGTAACCAATACTTTGTCATGAAACATCAGTTTAAGTAAATGTCACTTCTCCATATCTTATGATACTGGTGTTAAAATTATTCTACAAACTTCAATCCATCATTTTCTATGTTTTTACAATGTTAGCATGGCCCTTTTACCCCCGCTATGTTGATCATTACTTGACATAAAGTACTGTTTGCTGTACTTCTCGAGATAGAGAAGGCTATTGAAGCGACAATGGCGCCAATACAGTTTGTAGAAATAATGATGGTGATTTACCCTGCACTGAAGGATTTCTTGGCTGCCAAACAAAGATGTACTTGTTTATCATGTCCGTGCTTGTTTAACTCATTAAAATGAACTAGTTATGATTATAAAACGAAGTTTTCAAAGTTGTATCCCTTTTGGAATAAATTCAAAACAAACGTATATTATTATTGATAAAGACATAGAAAGTAGACAGACAATAACCTAAATTGCTTCAGCGCTATCACTGGACAGGGACAACTGAAAACCAGTCGGTTGTTGACTCTTGTGTTCGAGAGACAAGTGAGGCAGTTACTGCTTTGTAAATCTTTTTGACTTCTGGGTCTAAAGCAATTACTGTCGGTACTTTTTACATGGGCAAAATACTTTTGCAAAATATATTTTGTTTTATTATTGTAAAACTATGTGATATTGAATAAATTCCATTCAAATATTTATTTAATAAACAGTAAAACAAGACTCTGTCACTGACAGTATATCTCCCGACGATCGGTGCTTGTTTGTAGAAAGAGTAAAGTCAGAATTTGCAAACAAAGAAAATGAGAAAAAATCAGTAATAGGTTATCATCTTGATCAAACAGCAATAACTCCTTCAAAAAAGTGCAATCGCAAAAAGTGATAATATGCGCTGCAGTTCACGTTGATAAACATTATGTGAAAGTTTGGTGGAAATCGCATACAAAATGTAGGAGGAGTTGCGCAGAGAGACATTTATAAAATAGTTATAAAAATCATTGAAGGGCAATAGTTTCTTCAAAAAATAATGCCATCACAAAATCCTGACAATATGCGCTGCAGTAATTGATGTAATCATTATGTGAAAGTGTGGTGAAAATTGCATGCAAAATGTAGGAGGAGTTGCAAACAGAAACATTTGTAGGTAAAACGAGCTTTCTTTATGCAAGAATTTTTTTCAATTTTCAGGAAACCATCGAACAACTTTTACAAACAGCTTTTTTTAAATTAATTTTTTTTAACTTTTGCCAAGACTGTTATTTTTTAATACAGCAATGGCAAATAGAACTTAACATCCAAGTTTCATCGAACATCCCCATTTTGATAATAACCCTCTCGATGATGAATAACACACTTTCGTTTCTTACTTTTCAAATTATGGTCAAACCACTGATCAGGAGTGATGATGCCATTCTTTGTCATTCATTTAAAAATACACACTAAATTTTCTTTTTCAGATTCAAGAAAAATGTTATTCTTTATACATGGCGAATAACTATTCAGGGGCCACAACTCTGTCTTAAATGGTCCGACCGGGACATTCCAAATATGTACATTTCCTTTTGGTACGGATGGTTCCCATAAAAATTCAAACCGGAACAAGCCAAGGATATGCGCATTTCCATTTAGTATTGAACATTCCCACAATGTTTCGTTGAAATTCTTCCAGTAGTTGCAAAGAAATAGCGCGGAAACAGAATACTATTCAGAAGCCATAACTCTGTGTTAAATAGTCTAACCAAAACATGTCATTGACATGCGCATTTCTATTTGGTATTGATGGTTCCCAGTTTCGTTGAAATCCAGTAAGAAGTTGCCGAGAAATAGCGCGGAAACGAATGTCCTCAGTCTGTACACATACTGCATAATTAATCAAGGGCCATAAATATGTGTTGAAAGGTCCAACCGAAACATGCCGAGGATATGCGCATCTCCGTTTGGTATTGAAAGTTCCCACAATGTTTCACTGAATTCCAGTGAGTAGTTGCCAAAAATTGCGCGGAAATAAATTCGGAGTGAAAGACGTACGGACAACGCCAAAACAATATTCCCATCCACATTCCATCTGCGGGGGATAATGTGCAGTAGCAGAATTATACATGAACAACCCGGAAAAATCCTTAACAAAAAATGGTGTAATCCATCTCTTATATTCTCAAATAATATTCTGAACAATTACACTTTCGATCAGTGTTAGACGAATGTCAACAACGTTTGATTAGTCTATATTGCATTCCAGTGATCATGTAATCTTTTCTCTAAGATGAGAATCTAAAATATGATATGCTTACAAAAATGGCGACACCGAGTTGCACCTTAAATCGTTTCATTTATAAGAAAGGAATATGTTTACATATATGCAGATATTTCCCTAGAGAATATTGAGACTGTTTTCATTTTGTGTTATACCACCACCAAACAAGCGCACTTAGGTAAAATGTTTGAAATTACATTAAACACCCTCTGTTTTTGTCTGGTAACATGACAGTATTTTGACAGTGTAAGTACTTTAGAGAATGTTATTGTCAATTTTAATGTATATCTCGATAAAACAAATAGAAATAATGTTGAGCATATCTTGCTTTTTAAAACAGTTTTATTCAACGTAACATGTACACTAACAGGACAAAACCGCCTGACATCGACACGAAATAAGTAGACTATTGATTAAAAAGTTACCTGAAAAGAATGTTTCCATGGAAATGCACATTTTGTTAGATGTCGAGCTTATTTATCAAAGCAAGCTGATTTCATTAAGACCAAAAGTATCCAATTGATGGGGAAAAGGAAATGATCAAGGTGAGAAACTAATTACGAAAGGTTGTACAAAGAGTTGTGTTATGTGTCATGTTTTTACATAGAGCGAATCAGTGAGCTACTCTGGTAGGCTGTATATATCAGTTATTATTTTTGATTCTTATAATTAAATGTTTTTTCAAAGCTTTGGGCATGAAATACTGATGTAATGTTTGTTTTGCGTTTCATCAGGATACATTTTAAACACTACTACACTGTAAAATTATTATTCGAAACCCATTTCCCATAGTTTTCCTCTATAGACATACATGAATAAAAAGTTCACATGACTTTTGTTCAATATTTTTTTCAGGATTGAGAAGCAACATGGTTAATCCCTGTTTACTGTTCTGATACAAAAGACAATTAGCCTGGGATCGATTTTCGTACTTAGGATATTAACAGCGGTTTCCTGTCTTGAATGAAACAAATAAAATGTAGCTACAGATGTGGGCGTTAGTGAGAGAAAGGTTGCTTTGACAATAATTATACAGTCTGAAAGCGTGAAAAAGGCGAAATGGAAAATGTGTTTCATTATAAAATTATAGATTTGAAAACTGTTTTACTTTATTTTGTATATTGTGTGAGCATATTCTAAAATACATACATAATTGTGTTATATGTAATAAAGTTGAAAAACTCCTAATATCTCAGTACATGCACTTACACATTTATAACAGTTCCAGCAAATCTGTCTTTAAGTTTTATAAACATGGCACATATACTAAACAAAGCTGCTACAGTCTATTCCTAAAATATATGGCATATGTGATTTCAAGAGACTCACAAAAATATACAGAACCTGCCCTAAACATCAGCAGAAATATCTGATTACCAATAAAGTTTTTATCTTTATATTTTTTATCTTTTTATTTAGCATACATTGTAGTCTGAAATCATGTTTCTGCTATTCTGCGTTTTCAAAACATAATGCAATTTTATTGGTAAAATAAATAATCTAGGGGAATTATTACTATGGAAACGCCATGAATTACTGATATCTTTCTGAGCAGTTAGACCTGGCAAATTGACATTACTTTGATATGATTGACTGTTTATCTCTAAATCGTTAAAATTAAGAGAGAAAAAACTAATATTGTATGATCCTCTAAAATGTTTGTCAGTATGCTTTATTAATAAAACGGTCAGTATAAAATTAAAGGGACATACCCAACAATTTACCAATGATTTACTGCTGATGCATTTTATTAGCATTGTTTCTTTAAAATGAAAAAAAAAGATACTAGTAATTTAAAGAATAAAATATGTTCAAAAATATTTCCTTAAGGCACGTAGCAACCCAATACTAGTAAGTGTGCATATGTATTTAATGGATATCCACCCAAAAATGGTACAGCAACAAACTCTATGCAAAGACTAATGTTGCATTAAGTATACTGGTTATTCTTAGAATTTTTGACGGACACCTTTACATTGGGTAATAATTGATTCAATTTATTTCAAATACACATGATTTCGAAGAAAACGGAATTTTTAAATATAAGGATATGCCCCTTTAATTTATGTATTTAGCATCAGTTTTGAACACTATGTATCACCAAATGATAGCAAGTACTATCGTTGACTGCTTCGTGAAGTTTTGAGTATAACTCGCGATTTTTTATTCGACTGGAAACGAACTGTTTTACTATACCAGTGTATGCTTTTCGTGTTAATTTTCTGTATGGTGATAACACTTATTTTAGTGGGTGTTTAATTTCCCTGAGGGAAAAAAGTTCTGTTATTTAAAACGAGATTGCAATTTCAAGCAAATGATTTTGATTCTAATAATTCTATTATAGAGTCAAAATATTACCTTAAAGCTAACTTTAAGCTTATCATTATAAGATTTTGAAACTTATTATTGAATTGATAAAGAAAACGTTAAGAAAAATAGCACACCAAAAGAGGGAAAGTGTTAAAATCCAATGCTGTAAAATTTATATCAGTTTGATTTCTAGACAGATGAGGCAGTGATATGCAGATTAAGCACGATTTACTTCATGAAAAAATAGAGGTCCACTAGGAAGCATCTCGACTGTTTCTGTGAACCATGTATAAGCTTTTTCAGTTTTTGTTACGCACAATTTAGACTGTCTGTTAAGGTGTTCATTTTTCGTTTAGACTTCTTTCATTGCCTTTAGGAAATTGACCAGACATTAATTTTTTAAAACTATTGAAAATTGTCTTTACATTTCAAATTCTTTTGTATGTAAATGAAAAAAAGAATACAAATTATCACGTCACCTGTAATGATTTCAAAGTTTTATTTTTATCTAGGGATGGCAAAATTTGATCATTTTAGCATTCGAATGTTCGGATCATTTTGCATTCGAACGTTCGAATATCTCATACTTAATTTTAACACGTCAGCTTATTTCAATGTTACTTAGGAGACGTTTACTGTCGCAAGAAAAACTCAAGCATATTTATTGGAAAATATCGGGAAATTTTACCACAAAGAACAGCAAGTAAACAGCTTTTTTAACAAAATCTCCCTTTCTGCAATAGAAAAAGTCTGTGTGACAGGTATACACCACATGTGGCTGTCTGTTTTCTTTTCGGATTTCAGTGGAAATGTCATTAATTTGTTTATTGATTATATCAGGAAAATTAATGAAATATTATTTACATTATTTACAATTTCTCAAATGTCTTACATTTTTTATTTTACAGCCTTTCTTGTCTGTTTATTTATTTGCAGATTCAGCTTAGAGTACATCTGAAACTGACAATAGAAGTTTCTTTTATACTTCGTCTTGTTTCATTTTTATAAGAAAAAATACTGTGTAATGCTGGCTCAGAATCTAACTAATTACTGTATACGAACAATTCAAAAAGTCAGTGTAAAATTAAAACAAAATAAATTCCTTTACAATCATTGGTTTTCTTTTATATCATTCATCATTTATCATGTTTACTTTTGGATGATTTTGTTTTGCAATTTTTCAAGAGTTTGTATATATAATGCAGATGTCAAATCGCTTTTTCAGGTTTCATGCATTTTCTTTGGTATTTTTGCACGTTTTGAAATATTTAAAAACATCGAATTTTCAAGATAGATAATATGATAAGGCCGAACAAAATATGCGGCTGAATTTAAAACGCTGAATTAACGCTTTGGTAAGGAATTTAATTTAAATGAAACATGTCATATATAATGATTAAAAAAAGCAATTGACATGTTTGTTCCTTTGTAGCAATAAAGTTTATGAAAGACAACCAGGAAAAGAGTAAAAAGCACAAACAAAAAGAAATATAAAATAAACAACTTTGTATAGACATCACCCTAAATTTGTAACTGAAAGATTAAACTCAAAGAGAGTGAAATAAAAATCTTAACAAAAAAGAAGGGAAGAAAAGAAAAAAAAACAAATCAAGAAAACGTAACTTATTATTATAGATTATTTTGATTTTGTAACAAATTTAGTCCCTGTTTTGTAATTTAAACTCAGTGGCTTAATCAAAATACTATTTTTCTTCTTCCCCCCCCCCATCTCAGCATTTGACAACTTTTGTCACGATGAGAGAAAGGTCTGATAATATTCCTGGCTACAATTTTGATTAGAAGTACTATTAGATTTACATCGATTTCGTGTCTGAAATAACCACAGCAGTTTCACAGAAAGTCTTGAATGAAATGAATTGATCAAAGGGTCAGGCATTTATGGAAGTAATTGCGAGGACGGATTACTCTGACAGCAATACAAAAGAACGATGCGAATTTATCCGAACTTGCCAACCCAAATCTTGTTAGAGCAGAAAATACACAGGAACTCCTGTAGTATAGCATGTATGAGATTCTAAAGAGAAGATTTGCACAGAAGATGCCAACATAGATCAATTTCGTTAACGAATGCTTTCATTTCAACGGAATGAAAAGACTCTCTTAGTATTACTCAACATATTTTGATTATAATAAATGTTGCCATTTTTTTTTACCAAATTTAAATGAAAAATTCAATGTATTTCTGTTTAATTTCTCCTCATATCTGCAAGGATATCTCTATTTATTTTACAGAGATACCAATAAATTCAAATTTCGGATTTAAAATTGTCTCCTCTCTATCACAATTACATTAATAATTAACTCATTGTTCACTACTTACAAGATCACATTTAAAAAATGTAATAAACTGTAAAATAAAGATTTTTACTGATTTCTTTCACTGCTCTCTGATGATTTTGGCGTAGTCTGTAAATATATGCTTACAATAAACTTTCACTTGCTAGTTGAGATTAGTCTGAGAGTCTTTTTGAAAGTTCCTGCTGAGATGTTTTACTAAGTGGAGTACACAGTAAGTACTACCTGAGAAAATACGGTTCTTAAGACAGACATGGACTAAGCAACTAACTATTACGGAAGTATCACCAAAATGTTAGTTCTATTTCAGACTGAAATTACTTTATTTTGTATTATGACAAATTTGCACGTCATCTTTTCGTTCGGGACACATGCATTCAATCGCTAACTTTTATTTCAGACAATTTTATAATGGCTATAAAGTTCAAAGAGAAAATATATGTATTGTTAAGTATCTTTATTTTACGTACCACTTCTTTGAATATTTTTGACATCAGTGATATCAGAGCGATTGCAAAAGATGCCCAAATAGTTGTTTATCTGTCTTCTACGTGATATTGTAGCGTTTGTAGAAATTCCTGGTCTTCGTTGCACTGAACTCGTGTTATTAACTTACAGACGACCACATTAGCAAAATGTTTAAGATTTAAGTACATGTAAGGTCTACTCATTGATTTAAATATCTCTACTTTTTTATGAATCTAATGGCGGCTCTTTGAAGACAATGATATAGTATTGGTATAGACAAGTATATTTCTGCATTGTTGGTAATACCGCTTGAATAAATCTAAAAAGTTCCCGTTTAACATGTAGCATCATACAAAATGAATATATCAAATGATGACATCTGAATAACGACAGGAACACTAAGATATTGGACAAAATTTAAGTTGATTATGACCTAAAGATATGTCTACGAATATCTATGTCATTGATATTTGCCAGACTATATACTGCAAGGACTGATTCCAACGTAGATTGGATTCGATGTTAGGTCAGTAATTTAGTCTCTGGTTGCCTTTCTATGGACTGTACAATAACATTTACTTCGATTTATGTCTGAGTATCTAGAATCACTGACGCTTGATCAATTGTCGATATGAATTCAGTTGTTTTAAGCCAAGAATTATGAAAAATGTATATAATGTGGCTACGGGGTTAAAAGATCTAGTGGGAACGGGGCAGAGGTCCAGTAGTAACACAGGGGTCCCGAGATCAATCCGCCGCTCCTCCACCAACATTACTAATTGTCTTTCAGATGAGACGTTAAACCGAGGTCCCGCGTATCAGTGCTGTACACTGAGCATGCAAAAGAACCAGGGGTGTCTCTGGAACGGGATGCTTTCTTTATCTTGCACTATCCCCAACAACATAAATAACTAATCTCTGCAGGGGTCGTCGGTCATATGGGCAACCGGGAAATACGATAAATAAACTCAAATAGATAGATAGAAATTTAGGTAGCTGGAGTATAATGAGGTACATCCTAAATTAATAGTACATTATAATATTCATTAATTTGGTGTTGAAACGAGGCATTGTCCCTAAAGGGGTGTGGGTTCGCCCTCCATTCAAGCCATTTTCCTTTAACATTATTGTTTTTCTTTTCGAATTTCACCGTATACTGGAATAAGATTTAAATCTTTTGAATTTTAAAAAGATTTCATCGATTTCAGATTTTTTTTTTCAAAACAACACGGTAAATCTCTTTTAATTAATGTTTTCCTGGAATGTTTAGAAAAAGTTTATAAATGATACTATGTTTAGACTATTTGAAGCCCCGTTGATTGTATTTCAAATATGATGTACTTTTTGTACTATTTTCTATCAACATTAAGCAGTTATCAATAAAGTGCTAGTGACTCAGATAAGGTTCAGAGAAATGTCTTCAATGAAAGTAATTAATCAAAAGGTCATCTAGAAGATGAATTACTTTGTCAACAAACGAACTATCTGTAAAATTTGTAAATAAGCCAGCTCATATTATACAGTCAGGAAAATGGACATCCAAGATTTTTAACAGGTTTTTCGCGCGTTTGGACTGTTTTTGATTTTAAAAAAAAGTTTAAAAAATCATATCTATTTTTTACATTACATAACTGTGCTACTCTTGAACGAATGCAGGTATAAAATGTTGAAGAAACCAACCTTGAACAGCAATCTCACAAACTTGTGAAGACACTCCTCCAAGAAAACCGTTTTGCAGATTACAGGAATGATTATAGAAATGAAAACATGAAATTTAACAGGATGGGAAAGTTATTGAATGTATTAACGGTTACGAATGTATAAACAACTTGTTCACATGTCTTTAAAAACGGTAACTTTTTTCCCCATTATTTCACACTATTGTATTCCTCCATTTTAAAAATGGACATGTGTCTTATTTGATATTTAACCATCGTCGGTGACCCCCGGTACATATTCTGCACAACTACATTATGTACCGTGGGATAATTGACTGTTGCTTAATATTCGTTTTCATGAATATTTATTAGCAAAGGGATGTAACTCTTCGTCGAATGTGATGCCGCATTACAAATAGACACTCTTCAGTGTGGAGAGTAGGCATAATGACAAGTAACTTAAAATAGACGTATTTCCCAGGATTTAAACAAAGGCGTGGAAGTCAAATTGTAACAAGTAATTTCAGTGGCTGAGATTCCGCAAGGGAAATCTTACGGAGACCAATGAAAGTAGGTAATGAATTATTCATGAGTACGAAATTTTACCAGCCAATTGTCCCACGGTAGATAAATAGAGTGAAACGGAATGGATCGAACGTGGGTTTCCGACGATGATATTTAACTAGCTTTGCAGACAAACAAGTCACATTCATTAGTGGGTGAGCAACAGAAATTTCGTGTTCGAATGATGTCTGATTTCATGAATAACTGTACACCTAAAATTAAGCTCGCGCATATAACCGTTTTGTTTGCTTTGGTTTGTTTGTGCAGGAGATCTCGACGGCCAGACTACCTAACCGGTGTTCTTCGATATCTGATCATTAATAACCGATGTCATCGCAAGCGACTGAGTACTTATCCAACATGAATTTCTTTGAATCAGAGGGAAGACACGAATGACCCTGAAACACAATGTCCGAGATAAATTGTATAACTGAATACAATGTAATGACAAATGGTATACACTCATTGGAAAGGTGGTCTAGTGGTAACATGCTGGATTTCAAACCGGGAATGCAGGTTCGAATGGGGCTTGTGCCGACTTTCACTGTCTACCTTCGAACGCTGTAATAGCGAAGATGAAAGTTTAGAAGTTCGGTCATTACACTTCTTTGTAGGATATTTTTTGTTGTTGATTCAAAGGTGAATTTTGTTTACAGGGGCATTTCTTTGATTTAAATAACGACTGTGAATAAAATAATAATGATTAATACTTCAAGTCAAAAATGGCTGTGTATACTTGTGATATTTGCAATCGCCAATTTAAGTATAAAAGAAATTTAAAAAGGCATATAGTTGAAATTCATACAAGGAAAACAAGATTTTGGAAATGTCGGCAGTGGCTGTTCAAAAGAATTTATGAGGAGAAGTTTTTTAACCAGGCACTTAATAAATGTTCACAAATTTCGACGAACTGAAGCCAGTGAATCTGCATTATTCAGTTTGATGGAAGTAAATGAAAATAAGCAAGAGACTTGTTCCTATTATGAAGATGTAAGTTCTGAGGATGACAGTTTTCAGAAGATTGAAACAAATGAAAGTGATCAAAGTGATGTAATGAACAATGATAAAACAGATGATTACAAAAGTGACAAAGACGATGATAAGGTGAATAATAAAATGAATGAAGATGACCAAGATGGATATGCAAAAGGTTTTGAGAATGATTTACGTGCTGAAAGATGCGTTTCATTCGATGATGTTGTGAGTGATATAATTGTTGATGACGGTGGAGATGAACAAAATAATAGTAATGAAAGTGATTTAAGTGATGATAATTGCTCTAGTGTAGATGAAGGTGCATATTCTACAACAGATGATGACGCGGTGTCTGACAAAATGATTGATAATGCCAGAGAGGATGATGAAAGTGCGCATACAAGTGGTGATGGAGAAAATCAGGACATTGTAATTAGTGATGACAATGAACAACCAACTGGATATGAAAGTGATGATATTAGTACAGATCCACCAATCCAGAACAATTTCCACCAAATATGAAGTGTACTCTGTTACAGTCACCAAACGGATTAGCTACAGAGACGGAGAAGAGATATACAACTTTTCAACAGTTGAACAAGAGTATTTTAAAAAGTTTCAGAACTAGACTAGAATATTATGTTGTGGCGGTTTGAAATCTGTTCAAGATCTATATTGTTTCAGTCAGAATATTGACATATATTGTGTTTTATTTGTACTTTGTACTAAGTTTCAGCCAAAAAGTTTTGTTTTTTGATATTTTATTTCTTTTGGCGGCCGGAGTGTCGTGAATGCCACGATTTTGTTATGTTTTAGCTATTACTTCTGTATGTTTATTCTCCTCCCCATGCTTTTTACCTAATGCACTATTTTTTGTCTTCTCCCCATGCTTTCTAAGTTTTGGCGGCAATATTTGTTATGTCATAAGTGCTCCTCTCCATGCTTTTGTAACTATGGCGGGAAAAATCTTTATTGTTTAATATGCTCCTCGCCATGATTATCATGCTTTTTTACATTTTTTGGTTTCTTGTTATAGGCGGGAAAATAACCTATAAATACATGTAGTTTTTTTACTACCTGTTTTTTACTCAAGTTCAGTTATCGTCAATGTTTGGAGTTATTAGTCAGTTATAAGTGAGTTGTGTTAAAAGTAATAGAATTTTGACTTAAGATAAAATAATTTGTGGTGTAAAAATATAAGAAAATAAAAAATAAAAGATTAAACTGAAATAAAGTGTTGTTCTCTGGAATAAAGTAAAATAAAAAAGTATCGATGTGGCAAGGACAAATGAGGAAAAAAATTCAGTCTAATAAAAAAGTTGGAATTCTACCACAGTTAAATGTGTTTTCTTCTTATATCTTGATATTTTCTTACTGAAAAAGTAAGAATAAAGAAAGAAACATTTTTGAAATGATACCCCTGCCAAAATTCTTTTTATTTTATTTCAATCATCTACATCAAGATCTAAGAGCCTACGAGATTTAAGGATTCTAAGTTAAACGGTTTCCTCAAACCGTGACCTTTGACCACTTTTCTCAAAATAAGTTTTATCAAGATCTATACATATTATAAAGTGACGTTTCTAGAGTGAATGACTGTTATTATGAAGTGAAAACCACTTTTATTTTCAAGTACCATTCAAAATAACGAGTTGTCTTCTAATTAAAACTTTAAAACAATTTGCATTAAATTGATATTGTTATGTTTTATCATATTCCATCTATTAGTACTAAGCTTATTTATCCAACGGATTTTCAATTAATTAAAGGACAATAACTCATCAGGGCTATCCTGGAGAAACTATCATGTGAATTACTCGTGTATGTTAATCTTTATGTATTACATGATTCATAAAATCCACCTATCTGTTACGGACAGACTGAAAAATCTGTGGAATATAAAACAAATTAAATGTAATAACTTGAGGTCTTTATGGTAATCCTAACAAAAGTTTCATGTGAATTTTCTAACATTCAGCTGACAATGACTACCGGCTAAAAGACATAATCATTGCAGAATATGACATAAAATGCACAAAGATAGCTCCGTAAAATTATTGCATTGGTAGACATATGTACGACCGGACGTCGGCGCAAATATCACTCTTCCTTCGACTGGAGATAATTACCGGGACAGACTTCACGAGAAGCTCTCCGAGAAGAAAGTACCACCTAAAGATAGTATGGTTGTGTTTTTTCTTCAGTGATACAGTCTTTTTAAGATGCCAACAGTCGAAACACTTGACGATCCTGATAACTTTTCAGAGCGTACAGTTAATTTAACGCACCGTCACCCATTCGTACACAATAAATTTTAGGCTATTGAGTTTCACCTGTGAATTTCTACCCCAAAAAATATGTCGTCTATCTCCAATATGAAATAATGTTATTTTTGCAAATTCATAATACATTTCACATTAACAATATCGGTTCGAAATTAACGATTTTGTCTCCGACGGAACATAAAAAAATGTAACTTATTATAAGATACCTGTTCTTTGTAAATTTTAAAGAAATTTATTATAATTTAACTTTCACATGATGCACGTCAATAATAACATAAAAACTGTAAATTGTCGCTGAACTATGGAAAATACCTGCCTGGATGATTGTTTAAATTGTAAATATCCACCAATTTAGTGCAACCATCATTTTCCCTCGCTTAAAAGTGTGTCGAACCAAATTACGTTCGACCCCTTGTAGAAGTTGCGAACAATGGGCCCGTTTTATCAACACTCATACGAGAATGTTTCTCGTATCTTTTCTCGTAACTTTCTCGTAACGTCCTCGTATCTTTTTCCACCGTTCTATCAAAATCCTCGTAAGTACAATATCGTAAGTTTCTCGCAAATTTCTCGTAACTTTATGAGTGGGCTTGGAGTCTCGTATCTTTGCGATCTCATAAATATGGCGGCACTGCTACCTGTATTTGAAATTCGCCGAAGACAGCCTCGTACTTTCCACCAACGCGTTACTCTCGCTAACTTGACTGACAGAGAGATTGAAGAGAATTATCGGCTACGTCGACATTTGATAGAGTCCCTGGCAAACGACATTTCTCATGAGATACAATGCAATACAAGGCGATCGAACGCTATACCTCCCATTACCTCCCAAAGGTATCTAATATCATTTATTACATAGCATCTTTTTTTTGCATCATAGACCTAAGGTGGGAAATTCCGTATTTATTTAAGTCTTTCTATTTTTAACCCCTATTAATATGCATGATTTCCTAAGGGACGCTACTACTGCGAAATCAACAAAGATGGCGTCTTGAAAAGTTGACAACGAAATAAGATGGATAAAACCTCTTCTTAAATTAAAAATAGACATGTATAACAGTCTATTTGGCTTTGATTTAATAGACATTCACTGCACTGTAGTTTCAGAGATGTATATATCAAGGATTTGCGTCTATGATAATGCATAATTTTGTCAACAACTGTGGCAAACCCCACCCACCATTGATCCCCACCCACCATTGATCAACTGGTGTTGTATTAAACAGCTCAGGCTGCTGGTTTGCCGTGCAACTCCGTGAAGTTGTCTTGTCAATTTAGCTTTTTTTTAAGGGGAGGAACCGTGAACTGAAGTTCACAATTACAAGTGTTAGTAGGGCTGAGATACCTATCTAAAGGGGATTTCCTGTCAGAGACAGCTGGATTACATGGGATTAGTAAAACATCAGCATCAAAAATTGTTGAAAGTGTTGTTGAGGCTATCAACCGAAATGTTGTGAACGTAAGGTAGGTGCAGCACATTGAAATGTTTGGGAGAAATGAGCAAGATCAACAGAACATAGTTTTAATGAACTTGCACTTCAATATTACACAGAGCTCAAAATTAAATATTTACATTGATGCCGCAAAGCAGTATAGTGAAATTCAACAGTAACACCAAATATGGATAACATGAAACCGTCAAAAGTAAGGGATTAGTAACATATACTTAATTGTCATCACATTCTATTGATTTGGCTATATACAGGGGTTCCATTTGACCTGAGAGCATGGGTTTTGACTCTTGGAATTAACCAAATTCCAAAATTTGACTCTAAATTTAAGCCGAATTGTCAATTTTTCTTTAAATAATGGCTATTTTGACTTGAAAACAGTAAAATCTGGTTAAATAGTATTAGAATGACCCTTGATTTTCAGCAGCTAGTGGAACCCCTGAATATAGCTGTACTGAATAAGTAACTTATTCATAAATCAATCTATTATATTATATCCATTGTTTTTTTTAATAATAGTTTCTGTATTACAATCTGAATTACGTGCATTTTAACCCTTCAATGCAACTGTTTTAATACATCTATGCCAGTTTATCACAGAAAGATCATATTGTATGTGCAATGCACAAATTTATACTGTATTATGTTAAAATATGTTACCATTACGTCTTGTCAATATATTTTTATCTCAGTATATGTATAATTAATTTCTTTTTGTAGTATTTAAATTACTGAATACTGGTATCATAATAACTTTCTTAAAGGTTCCCACAGACAACTGAAGACTTAGATAAGGTGAAACTAGGATTTTACAGAAGATGTGGCATTCCTAACGAAGCTGGGGCTATTGATGGCACATTGGTACCAATCATAGCCCCAGTTAGCAACCCTGACCTCTATATTTGCAGGAAGGGTTTTCATGCTCTGAACATACAGGCAGTAGTTGACAGTAGTATGAGGTAATGATAATTTGGTCTGTTTTTAAAACATTTGAACGTGTAAAAGAATAAACTTTCATAAATTTTGTTAAAATCTGTACTTATTATTCTTGAATGATATGTTGTTTACCCATTCAGAAGTCATCAGGGAAATCATATTCTGAACATTTTCTCATCAAAGCCTTTAATGTATGAAGCTTGTACTCAGAGTAAAGTCTTCTTGTAATTTTTATTTATTTACAGGAATTTTTCCATTTTAGGTTCATAGATGTTGTTGCGAAGTGACCGGGCTCCCAGCATGATGCAGCAATTTTTGACAGTTGTGGTTTGAAGGTAAACATCTTCCACACATGTAAATTTAGACTAGGAGGTCAAGATGAACCTGATGTCTGTACATGTATTGTTCCATTTTTCCATGCTGTAACTTTAAAAAATAAAACATAGATCTTTATGTCAAATTTAAAGTATGTTTTCAAAATTTTAAGACGAGTTCCTAATGGAATTGTTAAAAAAAAATGTACCAAGGGCTAACTTCCCTACAAGTTTTGGTTAACAAGAGATTTCTGTGACACATGTAGGCCTCCATATCAGCAACCAACTAGTAGTTTTTGTAAAAAAAAATAGCATGTTTCCCCCAGCGGATCATTGAAACGGGCACAGAAGAGACGACAAAGGTCAGCTAGTGGGAGTTTGAAGACTCTTGGTCAAGTAGAACTCAAGTGATTGAGTAGAAACAATTTTCAAGTTAAAGATCACTGTGACCTTGAATTTTGACTGGCTGACCCAAAGTTCAATAGGCTTCTTCTACACATTAAGGACAATCATTGTATGAACTTTCTAGACTTTTTACATATAAGGTCTTTCTGACCTTGACCTTTGTCCGGCTGACCCAAAATCAATAGGCTTCTGTAACTCAGTAAGGACAGTCATCCTATCTTGGTCAAATAGAACTCTAGTTATTGAGCAGAAACAATTTTCACATATAAGGTCACTGTGACCTTGACCTTAGACCTACTGACCTAAAAACAATTGGCTTCTGTACCGCATTAAGGGTAATCATTATATGAAGTTTCAAGACTCTAGTTTAAAAGCTACTCTAGTTATTGAACGGAAACGAAGTGTGACAGATGGACAAGACAAAAACAATATGGGTGGGGGTGGGAGACATAATTAGTGATGTTACATGGAATTCTAAACATCACCTTGACCTTCACCTCAAAATCAATATGGGTCATCTATAGGTCATGACCAACAACACTACCAAAGCTGGAGACTGTTGACTATCCTTTTTGGTGAAAATCACTGCAATCTTGACCTAATGACCTCAAAATAGAAAAGGGTCATCTAACAGTCATGGCATAAGCTTATGACTGCAAGCCAAAGTTTTCTCTATTTACTAACTGGTTAAGGTCAAAGTGGGATTGACTGAATTTACATCAAAAGCCAAAGCAAAAGGGGTCATCTACAGGTAATGACCAATCAGAAGAGGTCATCTAATGGGCATGACCAACCTCACCACCTTCTCTTAGGACTGTAAGCCATTGAGCTCAAACAAGCTTAAGGTCACATTGACATTGACATAAAAATCATTCAAAGGGGGTCATAAACCTGTCAAGGCCAACCTCTACACCAAAGCTTAGGACTGTACGACAGTGCTTTCTCCAGTTATTGATTAGATAGTGACCTACAGATCCCAAAAAGATCAGGGATCTTCTAATAAGAGACCATACCAAGTTTGAAGGCTGTGGGCCAAATGATACTCCAGTTAATAATTAGACACGATTTTCAAATTCAAGGTGACCATCACCTACTTACTCCAAAAATCAATCGAACTTCTACTCAGTAAGAGCAAACTATCCTGTAACATTTGCAGATTGCGATGACTGTCATGGAAAGTTGAAATTAATCCCTTTTATTACTGTTATTTAGCTTCAGCAAATTGATGATAAAAAATCAAGCACCAATTAATATTTATTTGTAGGAACATTTAGATATCTCGAACATAGGGCATTTACTTGGGGATAGTGGGTATCCATTGAGAAAGTACCTATTGACACCTATTGTGAATCCAGATACTCCCAGAGAACTCCGGTACAATGCTGGTCATGCCAGAGGAAGGTCTGTTGTGGAAACAGCCTTTGGTATTTTAAAAGCAAGATTTAGGTAATTAAGTACTTCTAATAATGTATTGGGAAGCAAGTGTAGTCGTAAGTCTTGAATCATTTTAAGATATAAAGTGGCCTGTTGAGATAATTGCTCTCAGAACAATCTTAAAAGGCGGAACAACTGCAGTTTTTTGTATAAAAAAGTAGTTTTTAGAAATAGCACAGGGCCGTAACTTTCATTCCCTAAATACCTTAATTTCAGACCTGTTGTTATATGACAAAGACTTTCAAGGATTTTTCTTGTCAGTGACCTTGGCCCTAGAGTCCTAAAATCCCACAAAAAAGCAGATGTCCATGATACATGTCTTTTGTGACCTTATGACCCTAGGGATTTGACTTGACTTAATTTGGTATAGGACCATTAGACCATGCTAGATACTAAATTTCATGATGACAGTGTTTCATACTAAATATAATGCTGTGTGCAAATCAGGAGGTCCGACAGTTGTCAAATTCAGCAACCTCATTTTCTTTTCAGGTGTCTACATAAAACGGGAGGATGTTTGCCTTTCTCGCCTGAGAAATCTGCAAATGTGGTGCTGGCATGCATGAAACTGCACAACATTTGTGTAGATGCTTGAATGGAAATTAATGTGCTTCCAGCAGCTGAAGAACCTGTGAATGATTTATACCCAGAGCAAGAAGATGGGAATATCAGGATCAGAATATTGAGCTTATTAAGATAGTTTCATCTTAAGCTTGAAACAGTACATGTAAAATAATATTGCTGATACTGAATATTTTATAAGGTACTTATTACAATACACGAACATTTTTATGTCATTCCAATGATTTATCAATTTTATTTACTGTTCGAAAAATTCAAGACAAATGTCATTTTCAACAACTTTATGTTTCATGACACAATAAATCTTTGAAATATCCTCCGACATCTTCTGCAGAACAGACAATTTTTCACTTTCTAGTTTCAGTCTAGTTTCTTCTAGTGTCAGTTTTTTTTCTTCAATCATCAACAATCTCTCTTGGTAGTTTGTGGCATCATCTGAAGTGAGAAATATTTATAGGTCAATAAATTTTTTTAGTAAACACGGCAAGTCAGTCGGTGAAGTCTCTACTAGTAGGACCTACCAGAATCAGTGAGATAAATAGAGTAAGTCAGTGGGTCAGACTGGAGCCAGTCAGTGATTCCAGAGAAGGTCAGCCCTATCCAGTCAGTCAGTCCTTTCAGTTGGTCAGCCCATAAATGGTGAGTCAGTTAGTCCATATTCAGGCAGTCAGTAAGTCCAGAATAAGTCAAACAAATCAAGTCAGTTAGTCAATAACGCTTGTCAGGCTGTTGTCAGTGAATTCTTAGTGAGTCAGTAAGCCTGGAGTAAGTCTGTCCAGTCCATTCATATTTGGTCAAAAGTCAATAATGCATGAAAGCATTGCCTTTTAACTTCTATAAACACCACAAAAAAGATAAACACTAGTATTTGCCATCTTAAAGCTTATGCTACAGGGGCATCCATGTCCTATGGACACATGCCTAGTTTCAGCCTATAGTCATTAATCCATTTAGTCAGGCAGTCTGTTAGTCAGTCAGGAGAAAGTCATTCTAGTCAGTCAGCCATATTTGTCAGTCTAAACACAGTGAGTTTTGAATAATTGATTAAAGAAAGAGTCAGTCTAGTCTTGTTCAGACAGTGATTGCACAGTAAGTCAATTCTGCCAATCCATTTGGTCAGCCTGGAGTCACTGAGTGCAGATTATGTCAGTCAAGTTGATCGGTTTCGATTAAGTGAGTTCTCAGTCAATTAGTCCTGAGTCAGCTGTCCAGTTCAGGAACCAATCCATCTCATCAGCCTAGTGCCAGTAAAGTAGAAATTTCTGAGTCAGAGGTTCCAGATTCAGTTCTGTTTGTCACATTCAGTCCAACCATAGAGTCTATTTCAACCAGTCTGGAGTCAGTCAGTAAGTGATTACTCAGCCAGTCACTGATTCATGTGTATGTCAATTTAATCAGTCCATTTAGTACACCTAGAGTCAGTCAGTTGGCGAGTGAGTCCTAAGTCAGCCATTAGGCAGTCCGAGCTATAAGTGCATTCAGTGAGGACAGTCTACTGAGTTCAGACAATCAGTTTTTTCTTGATATGGTCTTCGCTATTCAATTACTTACTCTTCCGCTTCTTGGCTCTGACATCTTCAGTTTCTGTATCTTCAATCATGTGAAAGTCTGTAAAATAAAAAGAGTTAAATACAAACTGAAATGTAAAAAAAATCCCCTGTGATGGACCATTATCAATTATATAAATGATCAGTGATCACATGAGTCGCCTGATGATAGCCAATTAAACAGTAGTATTGAGAGGTGATTGGACAGTTTGTAGGCTGAAACGCTCTTTTCATTCAAGGGCCATACCTCAGTCAAAAATCATTCAACCGAAAACCCTGTTAAACATGCGCAAGTACTTAAGGTACCGATCAATCCTGTAACGTTTCATTTAAACTGCTTTAGTAGTATAAAATAGGTAGTCTGGACAAACTTTAGAAAATAAAGATCATTAAAGGGCCATAACTCTGACAAAAATGATTGAACTGCATAATGCTGAAGATATGCACAACTAGAATTGGTACTGATTATTCCTGTAAAGTTTGGATGAAACCACACCAGTAGTTACTGAGGAGTAATCCTGACAAGTTTTGAGACGGACAGACAGACGGACGGACAGAGAAGTGATCCCTATATGTCGCGACTACTTTGTAGCAGGTGACACAACAAGTGCACTGCTTTGCTTTTTCATTTGTACAGAAAGCACAGACAAAGACTAATCAAAGAAGTTAAACACAAGGATCTGATCAGGTGTTCCTAAAGTGAAATTGACTGAATAAGCTGTAATTCTTGTACCAGTTGAACAGTGTGCTTCATCAACACGTCCGTTCTTAGACTCATTTTTCTTTAACTCCTCCTCCTTTGACAACATCTCACTTGGCTCTGAAAATGAAAATACATTTAGGGTGAATACAATGAAGCATTTTTCAAACATATTTTTCCGGCATTTTTTTGATGACTGGATGAAAAATGTGGCCTGTAGCAAGTTCACAAAATTTTTAAGGATTTGACATAGTTACTGACTTAACATGACCCATACAGCCAATAAGTCATCAAGCCTGATATTTTGACAAAGGTTCTTGATGATTGGATAAACAAGAGCCACCGCAAGCGGGGGCCACTCTCTACATTTTCCTATTTCCAAAGGAAAACACATCAGAGGAAGTAAATTGTGAAGAAGGGGTTTCAAAGGCAACATCATTTGGAAATATAATTATCAAATCCATCTATAAACAAGAGGGCCATAATTTCCATAGATAGCTCACCTGAGATTGGCTGCTTTTAACATAATTGTTATGGACCTGATTAATTGACCCCAGATGACCCATATTCGAAACTGACCTAGAAATTACCGAAACAACTTTTCTGACAAATTTCCAGGTTATTTGGGCTGGAAATGTTATGTCTAGAGTGTTATTAAGGTTTTTCAATATTTGGGCTCTGTGACCTAGTTTTTGACCCCAGATGACCTATATTCGAACTTGACCTAGAAATCGTCAAAGCAACTTTTCTGACAAATTTCCAGGATATTTGGACTGGAAAAGTAGCCTCTAGAGTGATAACACGGTTTTTCTATATTTGGGCTCTGTGACCTAGTTTTCCAACCCTGCTAACCCATGTTCGAAATCCTCCGAGATATTAATGAAACAAACATCCTGACCAAGTTTCATGACAATTGAGGCAAAAATGTGACCACTAGCATCTTAACAAACTAACTGTGGACGGACGACGGACAAAAGGTGATAACAAAAGCTCAATCTGTCATGACGTGACAGGTGAGCTAAAATGCATCATAAGCTTTCGGAAACAATTAGATATGTGAAGCAAAATTAGTTTTATATAAATTATTTTTCTGGTACCTTCAATGATCTGTAATTTCTCAGTAGCACTGTCAGCAGGTACTGGTCTTTTATCTGAAACATCAAATACAACACAGCCATGATTGCCCTAGATTGCTCACTTTGGTACTTTTGGCAAACAGTCAGCTAAGCTGAATTAGAGAATTTAGAATTTTCAAAAATCTTGTATTTAAATTGCCTTCATTACTTTTCAAGTAATTTCCCTAACAAGCATCATTAGATATTATAAAGAGAGATAATTAAAAAACTAAGTAAGTCAATAGGGGTCATTCATTCAATGTGTGCAACCATTATACGAATTTTGAGGTCTTCATGAAAAATGGCTGTCCAGTTACAGAGTGTAAATGATTCTAAACATTATCATCACTGTGTCCATGACCATTGACATACTGATCCCAAAATGTATACGGTCATCCACTCAATGTGTGCAATCACGATATAAAGTTTAAAGTACCATAAAGGGAGATAAAACAACATACAGACATGTATGTAATCCAATTTTTTAAGCCATCACTATAACAAATCATATATAATGAACATACCTGAAAATGTATCAATGCCTCCCTTCAAACCTTCAATGGCCTCAACAGGTAGGGCGTCAACTATCTGTTGAATGAAATGAAACAAAATTCAAAGTTTTCAAGGAATTATAAGTTTGCAATTCAAGGTCAATTACCAATCTGGCATTCATTCGCAACAAGTAAATGTGGAGCTCTACAGCCATAACAATGCTTCATACTAAATTTCAGACATACAGGTTTTATTTATATACAATAAATCAAAACAATGCAATTCAATAAACAAGGACCAGAGAAAAAGAAATATTACAAATTGTCTGTGCTAACATTATGGAAAAACTTCTTGTTTAAAAAAAAAGAAACCCTACTGTTATATTAATATTTGGCACACATACATTTCTAGACTTAATTGTGTAAAGCTAGAAAAATATTAATTTTTAAATACTGCATTACAGCTTTAAAATATCAGGGCTGTCATTACGAGGCGGGAGTTGGGAATTTCCCCCTGCTATTTTGAGATCTTCTCCAGACTACTTTTCTTAAAATCATTATTATTTTATAACAATCTGGCAGCAAATCCCCTGTCTACTTAATATGTATTCCTTTCAACTCAAAAATTTAATGAAACCCCCTGAGATATACAGAAATTTAGGCTCTCCATTACAGCTAACCATATTTTGGTTCATATACACACTGCTATTAAAGTGCCAATAAAGTGCCATGCAATCAAAGAGAACCTATCCATAAAAATCTGATATATACCATTTCCTCCCAGCTGAGTAGACAAACTGGTGGTGGCCCACCTCCTGTCTGTTTTGCTGCTATCCTTCTCTTCCTTTCTTTCAATTTGGTTTGACTCTGCATTACATTAACAATATTACATTGAAGGGCTGCATTAGATTAACAATATTACTTTAAAGGGCAGCTCGATAATCAAAAGTTACATGATTTAAGAAAACACATTCTCAATGCACAAATTAGAATGATTTCAGGAATAAATGAATGGAACTGAAAGGTGGTAAAGGAATTGAAGCCTCAATACTGTGAAAAAACGGAAAAAAGAATAAGGCAGATGGGAATCCATTACAGTGTTTCATATTAAGTGTTGATTTTTCAACATGGTTATGAAATGCTTAGAAAGGTGTTTTGCATCTGTGTTTGTTAACAGCCTCCCTCAAAAATATGTGATGTACGTCCAAAGATCATTTCAGAATGGAAAACTCACTCCAGACCAGTAGTAAAAAGAGTCACCTTCAAGTCTGTCCACTTCCGTGCCACCTCATCCTCAGATCTGTTGTTAACACCAACAGAATTAACACTGAAAATTAAAAGTTAAAAGTTAATTGGTCCTGCTGTTGTTAATAGGTCAGGTGTCAGTTATAATGTCTTTTTAAATATCACGCTCGATGACTGCTTTCTGGGTTCCATACCAGTATTCGCGCAGCGTGAAGGAATGTGAAGATCGTGAGGGAATCTCGCCTCTGTTGGGATTCGAACCCGCGACCTCTGGATCCAGAGCCCTGCGCTCTACCCCTGGACCACGGTGCCTCAACACCGACACTGGCAAGTCGAAGATATGAGTAATTGCTCCAGGATATACACAAGATTTATTAAGAAAAACTTAACTTAGACCAGTTTCAGGTCATATAATTCAAATGAACAGTGAATTCTTGTTACTTTGCATATAAACTTGCATTGCAGTTTATTTAAAAGATAATGTGCATAGCAACAGTGGAATGCACTGTTACAAGCAAGTGACTCAGAACTCCTGTACCGAAGCCTAGGGGGCGTTTTTACCAAGCTCTAAAAGTTACATGTATAATACATGCACTGTTATAGCAGAGATGTAACTATGTTTCTGGTTATATTAGATACATATTATTTCGACATAGCAGACATGTGTTCGTCAGATAAAGTAAAAAATCCAATTCTGTCCAGGGCACTCAAAGTTCTCAATATTTTGTATCATAAACATATGTAAAATCGCAATGAATGTAGGTTCGCGGCCATTTTGATAACTCTCGTGCTCACGCGAGATCTCAACGCACCTGTTTTGCATATGACGTCATGTTTACTACGATGTTTACTCTACCGTGTCGTCTGTTAAACTAAAGCAAAATGCGATTTAAACAGGTAATTTCCTTACCTTTTACTTATTCTTCCTAAAATACGCTTGTTTCCTTAATCCTTTAATTGTTTCTATAGTAACATCCAATTTTTAAAACATAAAAATATCATACAAAAAAATTCCCACGGTCATACAATAACTTATCAATGAAAATCACATGACCACATAGGATTTAGCAATATCTGGCCAAACACATTATTATGTTAGGTTTTCAGTAACATGTGATTTTATGAAAAAAATATCAAAATCTAGCAATCCCCTGTTTATGTTTTAGGCAAAACCTCAACCCATCAGGAAAAAAATACAGACTGTATTCACCATCTACATTAACTGCAGCCTATAGGAGTGTTAGAGAAGATGGATTGTCAGTGCTGAGAGCTTTTAAGGTGTTTAATGTTCCTGAAAATACATTGAGATATAGAGTGCTGGGAAAAGTGGACCCAGAAACTGTTGTAATGGGGAAAGTCCCTTTATTCACCCAGTTGGAGGAGGCCAAAATAGTGGAACATTTTAAGAAAATGGCTAGTTTAGGGTATGGGTACACCCAGCATGAGTGCATTACAGTTGCCTCACAGTTTGCCTTTCAGTTAGGTAAACGTACAAAGGACAAGCCCCTTTCAATGATGTGGATGAAAGGTTTCTGCAGAGATGGCCAGAAATGCATGTAACTAAACCAAGGGCTCTTGAACATGTGCGTGCCAAAATGGCAAAGGAGAGTGTAGTCATGAGCTACTTTGATGAGTTAGAACAGTGTCTAAGAAAGTATGACCTTCTTGGTAAACCCCATCTTATATACAACATTGATGAAAAAGGTGTGTCTGTTGAACATAAGCCAACCTATATAGTAGCAGGGACTGACTACCCACCTCAGGCTGTTACGTCAGGAAAAGGGAAAACTGTTACAATAATAGGAGCTGGTAGTGCCAGTGGAGCTGCTGTGCCTGCATACTTTGTTTTCCCAGGCAAGAGGCTTAATACTGACTTACTCAAGGGAGCAACACCTCGTGTCAGTGGAACTGTCTCAGAAAATGGATGGTCAAACCTTGAAGTTTTCTATCGTTACATTACAGAACATTTCATACAATTTGTACCAGGCAGGGGTGAAACATTGTTGCTCTTACTTGACGGACACAAGTCTCACATATCTTTAGTTCTAGCTGACTGGGCCAGGGAACATAACATCTTTATGTTTATTCTTCCAGCACACACAAGCCATCTTCTGCAGCCTCTTGATGTTGCCTGTTATGGGCCATTCCAGAGAATTTATCATGCCCAGTGCCACAAACTTATTCGCCAAACATCAGCAGCTAAAACTAAATATAACATCTGTGACATAGCTTGCAAGGCATATATAAAAGCTCTTTGTCCTGAGAACTTGCAGTCTGCTTTCATGAGAACTGGTGTGTATCCTTTGGACAGAAGTGCAGTTCCTAAACAAAGCATGATCCCAGCTGAGGTGTTTGAGGATATGTCCAGTCAAGATAGTGATTGTACAGTAGAAGGTGGTGTCCTTGTAGGTAAGGATAGGTTAGATATATTTGAGGAGAACGAGAAAGAATTAAGATCCGTAAAAAGTGAGACAAAAGTTAAAAAACCCAGAAACACTGTAAGCAGGCATGTATCAGGAAAGGAACTCACAAGCGCTAAGGTACTTTATGCTGTGAAGCAACATCAGATCAGTCAGAAAAAGCCCAAAGTCTGTACAACTTCAGTAGCCATTGAAAAGGGTAAGAATAAAGTAAAACCTGTAAGTAAGGTCAGACCATCAGTATCCAGTCCTTTGCCTGGGCCTTCACATATCAATCTGGCTGTAAACAGCTCCTCAACTGATAATGACTCTGATGATGATACTGAGAAATGTTGTGTTTGTGGTCTTTTTCAACCCAGAGAACTTGCCGAGTGTGTATCCCTTACATTTGTTAAATTGGCAGAATGTGATGGTATGAGAAATGGGCAACAGTGTAGGCACTGGACACATCTTTGCTTCTGTTCACCTGTGAGGGTCATCAGAAGAGGTGATAAATTCTTCTGTCCGCACTGTGTTGAAGAATAGACATACAAGTCTGAAATATAGCATTGTAAATATGTTACTGTGTTAAAAATTATGGATTTTTCTGTTAGAACTGTTTATCAATGTTTTTGTGACAAATGACACAAAAAGGGTCTTTTTAGTGTGCCTAGTTATAATTGACAAATGTATTCATCCGCGATTTTACATACTACTTTCAACATGGCTGCCATTGTCTACACATGGAGTTTCAGACGATATTTAGTCATGAAATTTGTGATTATTAATACAAAAGAAGTGATTAGGTTGATGACAGTTGATAAAATATTTGATTAAGGTGAGTAGATCGGTTGTTGTTGTGTTTTTGTTGTTATTTTCTTACTGTTGCACCTAACACCGCGAACCTACATTCATCGAGGGTATATCAGTGTTTTATAACACTCTTTTCTGCAGTATGGTTTATTTTCCAAAATGCATTCGCCAAACGTCACTCAGGTATTCACGTGTAATCAATATCAAACATGTACATGTAAACAATCGGAAGCCATTTTCGAATAGCATTATGGGCCTGAAGTGTACACAGAGGAACCTGGCCAATGCTGCGGTAGCCACTGTATCTGACAAGATGTTAAGAATATATTTAAAGTGAGTCTTCCATAAAGGTGAAATGCAAAGAAAGAACTGGAAGTTTTGATGATATTCGATGATATTCGATCGCTACTACACTTACTTGTATCTTCTTATCTTCTGATTGTCAGAAAACCAATAAACCAGATCTATGCGTATTTTTTTTTTAAATTATACCTATGTTTACATAAACGAAAAGGAATTTACATCTCGGCCACTCTCCTCCAAAACTCATCGTTCTGTTTTTCCGATCCATTCAGCAGACCTACCGATGCCGCCAAAAGTTTTTCTGTCTCTGCAGATCTCCAGTTCGGTCGTCGCTTTGAAATTTCCGCAGACGAAGTAAATGACAGGTGCGCGCTACTTTGCGCGAGACCAGCAATGACGTAAACACATAGACTGCGTCACGATTATTAACCACTTACGAGAAAGTTACGAGCCGCGGACTTACGAGACCCTTGATAAAACAGTTTGCGAAAATCGTAATTTTTCTCGTAACTTTACAGTTACGAGAATCCTCGTAAGATACGATTTTTGATAAAACGCACCCAATATACATAGTGAAGATCAAAGTTATTGGTAAGGCTTAGCAAAGTCTTGTTTGTAAATCACATTAAACAAGAGCTTCGGTGAAAATATTCTGTTTTATACCCCGTATCAAAAAAAAAAATAAATAAATAAAAATAAAATACAATATAACGCATATTTAAAAATTTTAGAATTACATAACAATCATTATGACTTAGGTTGTTCCAAGGAAGTTGAACTGTTGGTGAAAAAAGCATGAGGTATGCTATAAAACAAACCATCCGTCGTACTTACACAAGAAACAAAATAAAAACTGCTGAAGAAGAAACTTCAACATTAGAACTGTTTACGGGTGTCACTGATGAAGAGGCTGATGATTCGACCGGTACAATTATATTTGATGGACCTAATTTAGAAGTATCAATGCCATCAGCAGACAACGGGAAAAGGTCAGACCTCCTAGGCACTGCTACTGTTATTAAGTGTTGCCAGTTGATTCCATGTTGATTTAAAAACTTGGACAATTCGTTTTGTTAAAATAATGTTCTCGAGATGTGACATTTGCCATTCTTCCACCATTTCTCGCCACTTGGACTGCATGGGATTGAACAGACCAATGCCAGATTCTTGGAGAATATGCGTAGTATTTAGTAATAAACATTATAAAATAATTTCGTTGTCAGACCAAAACTTGTGTGCAGCATAGGTTATATGCCCGTCAACAATTAATAATACTGGATTTTTTTTGTTACTGTATAATGTAGCCATTGAAACGCTTTTAGAAGCGTAAAAAGAGGTCAGAACCCATCCAGCCATTTTTTGTCCTGTCTAACATTGCTTTTTCAAAACCAAACAACAAAGTGTCGCTTATATCCTGCCCAAGATAAACAATCACGACAATTCAGGCATGTAATCACCTAACGCATTTAAGCAGCAGGACATGACAGTTATTTGTGTTTTGTCATTTAACAAAATCTGATACACATGTTTAGCTCCAGATGGGGCTAAAACAATAGACTTTACACAAATTACAAAGCGAGGCTCGTCAGCATTAAATATACGTTTTGGACCAGCTACCAATTCCTTGTATTCTGGCACCTCGTCTATTAGGAATTGGTATAGAATATCATACCAACCTAGAATAGATTATTCATAACCTGAATACTGTGCATGTTGTCATATTTTTCTGTGCAAGTTTACGTTAAACTGCCTTGTGTTATATGTTTATCTTACATACTAACCAATACAATTTACCTTTTTGTTTCTACATATGATATTAATTAGAACAAAGATGTATGCTGCAACTAAATGGACGCATAAGTTAGTTTTCTAACTTTTTTTCATTGTAATTAATTTGCTTTATAATTACATAAATTGTTGGGTTTATATTTGTTTTATTATATAAAAAACACTTTTCGCATTTGAAGGGTGATGACAGCCCTCTGATTACCCAATGCTGCCGGGGTTCTTTCTGTAAACTCATGGTTTCTTAATTTCAATGCCTTATACCAGCCTTTCCATGGCAGATTGTCAGTAATCATTTGTCTACCTTCAATCAAGATCTAAAATCATCTTTGTTTCGCAAAGAAACTTCTTCTTAGATAGTGGATAACCTGAAATAATATGTATATAAATATTCATGGAAATGAGAATAAATATAAAGTTGCCAAATGTTTGTTACAAATTTCATACACTTATTATGACTGGCTATAATATGGTGATAGACCATATTATAATATATACAAACTGATTGAATGCATTCCGTATAGCATGTTAAAAAACTAATTATCTACCTTGTTAAATAAATTAATAATTTTCAAAGTATCAGTTATTGCCATTAAGTTAGTATAATTCACAAAGGTCTTTTCCTCAGCTCTGTTAAGACAGATTGAGGTACAGGCCTTGTAGGATCTAGAACTCTTCCAGACAATTTATAAATTAGTGTTTTGCAAGGCAAACAACTTCGCTGTTTTTGCTATTTCTCACACATTCTATAGCTGCCCTCATATTTGATTGGTACTGCACTCTCTTGTTGTGTCGGAATGTCATCTGAAATAAAAGGTATTACATGTTTATATGTTCTGTTCACACCTGAAAAAAGGTAACTGTTGACTTTTATTTGAAGGGATTTAAGTATGTAAATTCAGTAATTTTATTGGATATATAATACAGTACAACAGAGGTAGTTAACATTTTGGAAAAAAATCATTTGGTTCAGTGGAAGATAAAGACAAAAGTGGCAAACCAGCATTAGTGACTGGGAGGAGTTATTGGAAATTAAAGAAGATTGTAAACAAGAACAGGAGACATTCATTTTGAAAGAGATAACCAGTAAATTCAGTTAAAACAGTGGCAATCCAGTATCAAAAAGGACAATTCAGCGTCATTTACACAAACACGGTTTTATAAACTATCAAGTTCCCAGTGGTATTCGAACCCGCACCGATCGGCACCGACCGCCTAGCCATGCAAATTAAGAACGCCTAGACTACTCGGCAACAATTTATTGAAACTTAAAATGCAGACTGTGACTGGCCCAGACAAAAATTGAATTGTCTATACTGGAAGGCATATTTACATATGTGTCCATCTTAGATTGGGACGAAGTCTTTATTGCAGATCTAAGATTGACACTCATTGTCTTCTAGCATTAATAGTGCCTTTCATGCAGCTTTGTAATTTTCAACAGAAATATCTTTAGTCTACGATATAAAAGGAAAGTAGTTTCTATTCATAATTCCTTTCTTATTTTAAAACTGCTAATGTAATGAGCTGAAAACGTGATTTTGTCGTTTACTTCATCTCGAAACACGTCTGTTCTTGAAAAAAGAACTGTAAAATTGTTGCTTCTGTTTGGAGAGATATGTTTTTCTCATTAGTATTGAAGGAATTCTAAGATAATACCTTTGCCTGAACTGCAGATATATTACAAGGTTTTATTACGGTAATCTTGAAGCCAAGGCATCAAAACGCCTGGGAGAGACTTTAAGCACCAGCTGTCACGTCAAAGAATTCCCCTGTTACTGCTAATTTAGTAGAGAATAGCCGTATACTGAATAATTTCGGAATAAGACCATTTTTACCTTATAGAAGTCACAAGAGATGCTATAACAACAACCAAAAAATGGCCAATTTGTCGTTTGTCAAATTTTTGTGGTCAAGCTTAGGATACTTACATTCAGCAGGCATAGCAAGTTCGTATCGTCCATGTTTTTTATATGTTACCTTTTTCTGAAATCATTTTAGACTACATTATGCTTTTCTTTATAAAACCTGCAATTCCTGGACAAACTGGCAACGGATAATTACATATATATCATATACATAAATATTTCAACATTGTTTTAAAGTTACCATGTTCGACGCGCTCAGTAACTTTGGGGGCAGAAGAGCTAATGATCTGAACAGTATCTCTTATCTTAACGTGAATATAAATGCACGTGATAAAAGAAAATGCGGAAAAGGGGGGGGGGGGGGGGGGGGGTAAGTACAAGTATTGTTACTCATATTGGTGTTTATCGTATCAATCTATCGATATTCATTGTTCGTTTGCTTTGATATTGTATATATGAGAAATTTTCATTGAATATGATACCAATTTCTATGGCATGCTTGAATATTGTATTCCGATCCGTTGTAATTTAAGAACTTTAAACTATGTTTACTGTTACAAGTATATTTTACTATATAAAGAGATTACTGCTTGTTGACTCATATAACACACTGTTACTTCCTCCTGATTGTATACAATTATTCTTAGAGTGACTTAAAAGGACTCATTTCGCTTTGCAATTCGAATAAATCAAATGAGCAAAAGTTTCCTGCCTCCTTTATTACAGTATAACATGAGTAGTTAAAATCCGTAACTGTAACAATAATATGACATTCCTAGCATTTGTTAAGATAAACAACACACACATGAAATCTTATCATAGTTCATTGGTAAGAAATTGACTGAAAATGTACTTTCTGTCGCTATGACAACCTTAGGTTGATAAATTCCATTTTATTTTCTTTTTCATTTCTTTAATAAGTTTTAAAATTATTTCTTTAAAAAAATACAACATATATAGACATTCTAGATCCGGAATACTTGTAGGGATGTTTTAAACATAGGGATTGAAGACCCTCATTTGCGGTTAGGCCTTGTAATACTTAAGTCATCTGGGTTTTGTACATGATCGGGGTACTGTTTTTAATCGTTTTTTAAATAAAACAGTAAATTTCTCATGGTAAAAAGTTATTCACTCTAAAACTATGCAACAATTTTGACCGTTGATAAATATCACAGATTGTATGACACTGTAGAGAATTAAAAGAGTGGCTTTTTGGTATCTTTTTATAGATGAATGTGAAATGTAAAAAGGAAGAAAGGTTAGCGATATTACACGTTATTCTTATTCTATAATGCAAGCGTTAGAGTAAAATTTTGTCCATATATATCTAATAATTCTACGGCTTTGTCTATTAGAATTTTGAATAGTGTTTTCTTGAAATAAAATGATATTAACAACAAGGGTATCTTACCAAACTTTGAAAAGTGAGTGATAAAGAAACTGACACACTTTCTTGTCCTGATTTTTTGACTGTCTTGTAAATTTTGAATCTGTGTACAGTCCTTAATACGTTTTGGTAATCAATTGTTAGTGACTAACTTTCATGGACAAGCTTTGAGCTATTTGCATTTGTAAGTTACACATTTCCATCAACTTCAAACTGTTGAGCTATTATATGTATTGCTTAGACACGCTGCTTTGAAGTTTGGATCAGTCGGCAGTCCTTGTCATTGCCAAAAATTAAATCTGGAATATGGTGGCTTAATCATGTTCTACTATACATAAATCTGACAACTCCAAACAATTTGTGAGCAGAATCGATGCCTTCACATGCTGAATATCGAAGGAAATGTTTTCACTTAAGGCAAAAGTATTGCAAAAACGGGTATCGAGAAGCAGCGGTAGATATTGTTCCGTGATCGCGTCCTGCATTCAAATTGATAGTCTATGGTCTGTCACAATCAGAGCACTTTGCTGTCAATTTCACTGGGAAATTACAGTTGTTTTCTCAACAAAAGACCTACTCTCTCGACGAAGATGCAAGTGAATTACATCTTTTACTATTGGTGAAATGTCAAAGATACTTGTTTAGAGCGTCGGAGGGTTCCTGAAGAGCTTTTTTGAGCTAGAACTTTTGGATTAGATTTGGTAAAAACAAGTCCTTGTTTGACCATTGATTAAATTACAACAAGGCTTTGGCTTTCCTTCAAAGGACTACAGTAATGACTGCTATACTGGTCACGGTCCTTCAGTTCAGAGAAGGTTTATTTCGGACATTGGCAAGTGTTTTTGGTTGTTCTCAATCATATTGTGTCAAATAATCGGATACATAGAGTTGGCTTATACACGAAGATATGCAACACCTTAAGAGCATGTGCGAAACCTTAGAATATGTATAATCATTTAATTTTATTGGATTGACAGTGTTGTAACAAAGCATCATTAACTATAATTTCTTGTCGATATGAAAAATCTACAAGTAAAAGAATATCAGCAAATAATTATATCAGAAAATAGTCATGTCTTGTTAGATAAATATCAATTAGTGACCCTATTACTGTGCTACGATCATGCACTAAAATTATTTTTTGGAGACAAACATTAAAATTCCTTAGTTGGAGGTAGAATCAGTTCGTAAAGCTGACATTTTCGGCAGAAATGTCAAACCAGTGGCCGAATTTATGACGAACATAAAATTTGTGTTATATTCTTTGGTCGAAATCCCTTAAATTTGGGATATTGTTACGCTTCAATATAAAAAAGCGTTTAATGATGAAGATTGAATACGAAAGAAACGATAAGAAATTATATCCTTGAAGATTTTAATGACTAAAATCATTTTCATTGAAGGGTAGTGCGTCGTGCGTTCTCCTATCTTCTTGACATTCAACAAACTAAATGGTACAAATAACAGAGAAACATGCGATGATACCACGCAAAAGACTGATAACCTCCCAGACAAATTACTCTTGCAGAAGCCGATAGAAGAAACCGTGTGCCAGCAAGCAGTACTTAGGTGGTAATTTAAAACTGAACTTTGTAACACAGATTTACAGATAGACATATAAATCTTAATGTTTCTTGTTCTCTGTTCTCTGTCTTTTAGGAAAAGTTTCATATTATGAGGCATGCGTATGATGTGCAGTAAATTTCACTCTCTACATTTGACGGTGTTTTTTAAACCGTTTCCTAGTGTTAATATTTTCTTACAAAATTTTCCGAATCACAATGCATAAAAAAATCCCGGTACCCAAAGAATTAGAACTCTGGCCTGCTTTGGCAAATCAGCACGACAAACTAATGTTCTATATAACTTAGCCAAGGAATCAATTCATTGACATTGTATGATTATATTAGCTTCTTGGTTCTGTTTGGTGGAGTTTGTGTTGGAAAAACGCCATTGTACATTGTAAATTTAAGTATATAAAACTCAGTGACATATCATTATTTGTATGCACTGGATTTGTATAAGATACAAAACGTCTGTAGATATAGAATTACTTACAAATTCTTTTAATGTTAACGTAGTCCAGTTTCAAGACCATCATCAAACATTTATGTTCCAAATGATTTTCCAGCCTTATTTCTAATAAATCATGTCTGACGTTAAAAAGGCTTTTATCATAGCTATGAGGCGAAGTTATCACTTATCTATTCCCTACAGGAAAATATCATAAAAATGGTTTGTCGAACTGTGTCAGACAAAAATATTTCCAGTCAAAACGGAAAGACTCAAGGGGTCAATTCATAATGTATACAAAAAAACTTGGTTATATTCTGTTCTGAGATTCTAGTACACAGTGATGTCGTTGAATGAGAGAAACATATCAAATATCGTCTATCTTCAAGAATTCTGGGCGGGGTAAATGTGTTCTGGAGTAAACTTCTACAAGCTGTCAACGTGGTGCAACATTTAAACCACGTCGTTTATTCACACATTGTATGTAAATCTATTTGAATTTAACGTAAAAAGAATCACTTATACCACAGAAACAAACATTCCCTCTATGAGGTTCTGAAGTATCGAACTGTCGAGGAAATTGTAGTTTTCTTATTATGCAGTATGTCAGTTTTCTCTAACTTGAAAAATAATCGGGCTGAGAAGCACATTTACTCAGCCAAACTTTTTGTATATACATTTCTTGTCAAAATAAGCATCAGATAACATAGTTACGTTTCATGTTAAGATTCGATATAATCATAGATGTATTTTATGTCCACTTTAATTAACCCTGACTAACTAATATTACTAGAAATAAAGAATGGTCTCGTAATTTAAAAGTGATTAATGTCAGTAAAACGCAATGGTTTAACATCTCACTTGGAAATG
The DNA here is from genome assembly GCA_012932295.1 of Cyclina sinensis. Classification (NCBI taxonomy): domain Eukaryota; kingdom Metazoa; phylum Mollusca; class Bivalvia; order Venerida; family Veneridae; genus Cyclina; species Cyclina sinensis. The sequence continues at coordinate 35,897,681 of JAAONU010000014.1, forward strand.
AAAAAGGAACTCTAAATGTTGGAAACCTGTCTTTGAGTTTTCTTTCATACTGCCCGTTGATGGTTTTTGAAAGATACTGCATTTTTTGAGATTGAGATTGAGGCAAAATGCAATGCAACTGGAATAAGTAAATAAAATGATGCCAAAACAAAGAAAAAAATCTAATTCTACATGCATCGAAAGGGGCAAAAGGCAGATAATCGCCCAAATCAGTTACTATTAGACCAATGCCTACGTAAGAGTTATCCGAATTACACTTTTATTCTCGTTGTTGTTTCTTCCGATCAGCATTTTTAAAAAAATGTAAAACTCACAGCAACAAACAGCATTTGCCCCCAATAAACACATTGTCTTCACAGATATGCATAACATGTTCTGTCAGTAAAAGTGAAAAGTGGTAATCATAAGACCATCACAGACATCAAAATAAAGTAGACGTAAAAATTATATGTTTATCATTTTCTTGTATTTAATATTGACACATGACATAAATCCTCATCCAATTTTGCAAGGATGTCCATTGCATTCGGATAATCACTCGACTTGAATTTTTTTCAGCAGGAAATCAGGACTCAGGAATTCTGTTTTTCCCAGAAACTGTTGTTACACATTCATATAAAATCATTGTAATTTTCAAGTCAGTCGTAGAGGTAAAAAATGTGGAGCACTGAAGGTATTGAAAAAGAACTTATCATAACTCAGATATTTGTGCTGGATTTTTTACCCAGGCTTGAAATCGCCAGATTTCTTTTATATCTTTAAGACACCAAGTTGTTGTTGTATGAACTTTGTAATGTGTTATGTATAATTGCTATACATACGGACGTCTCTTTATGATTCGTGATTCGATTTTGTTTTGTCTAAATTATCAGTTGAGCAGGCAGAATAATTCGCTGCTACCAATTGGTTTTATGTGCCCATGCTGCACAATTTCATAGAATTAGTAAATTGACTTTTGTGTCCTGAAATAACGCCATCTTCTCTGTTGTAAATTCTTCACTGGCCTTATATCCAATAAATCATGCATAAACTTCAAAAACCTTTTATCTGAACTATGCGGCCGAGATATATTTTATTCAGCCCCAATAGGAAAATACCATAGTAATAAAATAATGAACTGTCAAACTCTGTCGAAAGTAAATATTTCCACTTCGAGTGGATAACCACATGGGGACAATAGATAATGTAAAATATAATCCCGTACAATCCTGTAATTGTTTTATCAGTTTCTTGTGTAATTGTAACGCCTTCATACAAAATGAAGGAAAGTAGTCGAACCTGGTTTAAAACTCGGACTTCCTTGATTTTTAACATACTGGAATGCATGGATACAGATAGATTGAAATGCAAATATAGTATCTAAACTGACTCAAATGAAGATTTGACCGGATAAAAGTTTTTGTATTACACTATGGATGTCTAATACTGTAATGTAGAATAGAAGGAAGTGATTTTATTTTTTCCTAAGAGTCCAGGATGATTTTTTTTTCTATTTTTTATCACCAGTCAAAATTGACCACACGTTAACATTGACGGATTACAAATTTCGACCGGTCATTTGGCACTTTCCTCTTGTATGCAAAATCAAATTATATGATATATTGTTGTTACAATGTTATTTATGGAAGTGTTTTTTCAATACCTTCAGAGCTTCACATTTATTACCTCTACGACTGACTTGAAAATTACAATGATTTTTTATGAATGTGTAACAATCGATGGGAACTTTCCGTAGAAATCTCATATTAAATGGTTTATTTCTTTGATTTCGATCACCTTCAGATGTTTGTTGACTTTGAGAACGTCGATATACACACATACTTTCAAAATATCATTAATTGTATAACAGTCGCTCACCATTGAATAACCTATTGCACCAATTTTCGGTCAGCGTCTTTTATTACTTCCCATCGATTGTAAATACATTCTGTTTGAATCACAGTAGCAGACAATACCACGCAATAGACTGTTAAACTCCCAGGCAAATTACTCTTGCATGTACTAAGAGAATTGCACATTTGTCTGTAAGAAATTTTTAAATGGTACTTGGAACGTGAAATACTAGTCGGAGGCCCAGATCGAACACTTTTATCACATATATTATGCAATCTACTTATTACCATTAATGTCTGTAGGAAATAATCTCCAGATAGAAAATTACTTTTCAAAGACAACAAAATGAACCATTGAGATTAAGAAGTTGCTGCATGAGAACTGACATTTATGAACATGTTTTGGTAAACTTGTCAAGATTCGATTGTTATTGAATTTTATTTGATTTTTATTGAAATCTAACACCATTGTTTAAATTTTGATTAATAATCAGACAGGTAAATATTCTATATCGATTGGTTAGATGGTACCTGCCGTCATTGGTAACTGAATAACTGTTTGAAGTTTGAGTTGTCCGATATTATTTGGCCTGAACCAGTAAGCCTAAATGATTGATAGTAAGATTATTATAATATTTCATGTATATTTTCTGAGACATCGTTTTGAATCACGACAATATATGTCCCTTAATACGGGTTTTAGTTTACCAAAGGCCCAGCCTTTTAATACAGAAATATATAAATGCCAATGATTAATTATATGCACTTCATAGAAAAGTAACATTCGTTGTCGAAACAAAAAAGGTCTGTTCGGTCTGTTCTCTGTAAACGTTTGTTCTTAACAAGGACGTCAAAAACATTTTATCTTTTATCTATGTTCCAAAGAAACCGTTTAAAATAGTTTGTCAGACATTTCCATTAAGATATGTAAAGACCCAATGCATCAACAGCTGGTAATAAATTGAAGAATGCGATTTTGTACCACATATTGAAGTGTGACACATTGAAGCATGAGACATGACAGTACATATTTTTCACAGCTTGAGGTTTTGCAATGTTCATCAGTTATGTTAAAGCTATTACTTTATTTGTGTAACATGTAATTGTATTTCAAAGTTTGAAAATTCTTAAAGTTTAACATTTTTTCTTATTGGAAACCATACGTGCATACAAAATAATTATATAAAATTCCTGCTTTTTCTTGACACGATCTGGCTTTGCATATATATATTAATTTGACGTGTTTGTCGTTTAATCGTTTTGTTGCAGGTGTAAGCTTTTCGTGCAATATGAATTACAAGCGTACCCTTTTGATAAACGCCTATCCTGTCAAGTTTTTTTGTTTGTTAATTTTGTGACTTATGTAAACCAATGGTGAAGCATATTAATCGTGTTTTGCTTAACCTGGCAGTCAGTGATGACATGAAGAAAACACCCATACGTTGAAATCAGAATACTGAGGGAAAATATACTGACCTCAATTGTACCTTTAAATGTGATACAAATTCAGACCCCAGTGTTGAATCGGTGGCTAGAAAAAGCTCATGCGAAATATTTGGCAAGCCAAACATGACAGATATTTCAGATGTGTTGACATTCATGCAGGTTTATGAAATCCATTCTTTCATTTGCCATAGTTTGTGTATCTTTCAAAGATTCAAAAGTTTTCCTATATCTCATGGTAGAGGTTTAATATTGTGTCACATCAATATTATTATAGTCCTATATTCTACAGAAATTTTGAAGTATATTAATCAATTTCGCTAATATGTAATCTAAGCGCTTGTGAAGGTATATATCATTTCATTCCTTAATCGGAATATAGAATGATTTTTATTGTGAAATAGAGATGCATTTTTGTTTTAAAAAAAATCCAAATGTAGTGAAAATGTGTTACATCTGTAATCCCACGATCATTTCGATATTTGTATCCATTTGCAGTTTCCGTGAAATAAGTTTTAATATCGGTGTATCGAACGGAACCAAGTAGTCAAGCGAAAAGTTTGTAAATGGAGTAAATAGTATATTTATTAAGGAACACCATTTGGAGTATAAGACTCTTATTTCAGTGTCAAGTTCTCATTTATTTCTATTAGAATTTTAACTCTTAGCAGATTTATGACTTCATGGCAAATGTATCTTTATCTCTAGGTTGTAAGCTGAATGTGAGTGTTTTCTTAGAAATATTAATTCTGTATATATATCAATCTTAATTTTGTTCATTTAATATTTACAATTGTGTTTATGTTAAAAATATAAGAAATCGTTAAAATTCAGACTTTACATATCGAACTGTTCTGTTTGTCTCTTAAGAAGATTAAGTTTTCTTTGTGAAACTATTTTGAGGTTAAATGGGAGGGATCTTAATCAAAAGTATTCTGATTTCAGTGAGCAAAGGCTAGTATTAAATGAGCATCGTCTGTAAACAAAATATTCATACACTTATTTATTTATTTTTTGGCTGTTGATAAGGAACTTCTGTTTATTTCGGACAAGTGAACTAATTCTCAAGTTTCTAGCTTTTTTGTGTTGTTTGCAGTATCTTGTTCAGATTGTCGAAAACAGGAAAAAATACTTCCTGAACTACAATGCATGATCTATTTGCTGTTTTGTAGCCCACATTTTTATACAATGCAAATAAGACTCTTATTAAACGAAAGTTTTTAAGCATCGCAATTATTCGATGTGTGACGTAACAGTGTTAATATTTAATCATTTAATGGCGTTTTAAGAGATGACCTCATTTTATTTATGTACAACCAGTTTTCTTGACTTGTTTATCATAAGGTGATATACTGCTCTGACATTTCATTTTCTTTAACAGTCACTGCTGAAAAGTACATTGTTCAAACACCGTGTATATATCGCGGTAGCAGACGAAAAGGCTACACAACAGACTGTTAAACTTTCACACAAATCACTACTGCAGAAGCCAAGAGAATATATATATATATATATATATATATATATATATATATATATATATACGACCTCGAATAGCCTAGTCGAATCGATATTACCCAAGCCGCTAGGATGATTGTCACTAAAGAAAAGGACAGTTCAGTTGATAATAACAGACAGCATACGTAAGTAAGTTTATTCAACGGTTTGATCACATGAATAAAGTATGAAAGATGAGATAAGAGATCTTCAGTTTTCGTGAATGAAACACACAAAAATAAAAATTGCTCGTTTATTTTGAACCTCAAGCAGGAATAGTATTACTTTTATTAGCTAACGTAGAATCTTGTTTAAATTTAAGTCTAATAGTCTATTTGGTAGGCCTAAATCACGTAAAAATTTAGTTATATTTTGTATTTATCTTCAATGTCTCGGATACTGGACTGACTCATGCCTAAGATACTATTAATGTGAACTTATTGTCGTTTTAATTCTTGATTCGAGAGAACAATGGCTGCCATTTTGTTTTTGTGTAAACAAAACAATGAGAATGAGTATCCAATCAGAAGTCGAGAAAGTATCGAGGCTCTTTAGGGTTAACCATTGCTCACGGAATATACAAGTTTTGCTTACGGTATATGAAGCATCGTATACGGATAGTCTTAGCCAATCAGTCGTCGTCAAATTTAGCAAACAAACTTTTGGGGCAGAGGAAGTAATGCTCTGAACAGTATCTATTATCTAAACTTGATGTTCATGTAAATGTACATGTTAAAAGAGATAATGCTAGAAAAGGGGGTAAAGCACAAGTATTGTTTCGCATATTGGTGTTTATCGTATCGATCTATCAATATTCATTGTTCTCTTGCTTTGACATTCTTAAACAAATGGCAGACATGTATCACTGCCAGAATCAATTCAGATAAAATCCAAATAGATCATATGCTGTCGCGTATAAATAAGACATTTTCATTGACTATGATATTATTTTCTATGGCATGCTTGAATGTTGTATTCCGATTAGTTATAATTTAAGATCTTTAAATGCAAGCATATTTTACTAAAAAAGAGTTTGCTGCTTGTTGACTCATATAACACAATGCTAATTCCTCTTGATTGTATACAATTATTCTTAGAGTGACTAATAACGATTTATTTCGCTTTGCAATTCGATTAAATAAAATGAGCAAATAGTTTTCTGTCTCCTATATTACAGTTTAACATAAGTAGTTATAATATACTGTAACAATAATATGACTTTCCTTGCATTTGTTAAGATAAACAACACATATGAAATCTTATCACAGTTAATTGTGTTAAAAATGGACTGAAAAGTATTTTAGCTCTGATAACCTTAAGTTAATAAATTCCATTTTTTATTCATTTTTTTAAAAATAATTTCTAAACTTATTTCTTTAAATAAAAAAACATCAAACATATATAGACATTCTAGATCATGAATCCTTGTAGGGATGTTTCAAACATAGGAAAAGAAGACCTTCATTTGTAGTTAAGCATTTTTCTTCTACTTCTACTTCTACTTGATACTCCTGAGCAATCAATACTGACTATAATTGGGAGGCGCTTTGTCAGGAAAACTGTGTTAAAAAAGTGTTAGGTGCACTGTTAAAAGTTTAAAAGATAAAAAGTTCACAGAGTAAGAGAGTGCATGATTAAAAACAATAAGGGCGGGAATAATACCTATTAAGTCATCTTGGTTTTGTACATGATTGGGATACTGCTTTTAAATCGTTTTTAAATAAAAGAGTATATTTCTCATGGTAAAAAGTTATTGACTCTAAACCTGTGCAACACCAAAGCCATTTTTAAGAAAATGTGTCTTACAATTCTGTGAAGGGATTGGAAAAAATAGTTTACAGTCATGACAATTTTGACTGTTGATAAATATCACAGATTGTATGACACTGTAAAGAATAAAAAGTGTGTCTTTTCGGTACCTTTTTATAGAATGTGAAATGTACAAACTTTAAGGAAGAAATGTTAGCCATATTATACGTTATTCTAATTCTTTATTGCAAGCCTTTGAGTATTTTGTCCACATATATTTAAAAATTCTACGGCTTTGTCTATTAGATTTTTGATAGTGTTTTCTTGTAATAAAATGATATTAACAACAAGGGTATCTTACCAACTTTTGAAAAATGAGTGATAAAGAAACTTACATACTTTATTGTCCTGTCTTTTTGACTGACGTGTGCCTTTTGTGTCTTAGTACAGTCTTAAACAAGTTTTGGTTATCAATTTTAATGACTAACCTTCATGGACAAACTTTGAGCTTTTTTCATTAACTGCAAACTATTTAGCTATTATATGTAGTGCTTAGAGACGCTGGTTTGAAGCTTGTGTCAATCGGAAGTCCTTGTCATTACCGAAATTAAATCTGGAATATGGAGGCTTAATAATGTTCTGCTCTACATAAATGACATAAATCTGACCTCTCCAAACAATTTGCGAGCAGAATTGGTGGCTTCGCATGCTGAAAAACGAGGGAGATATTTTTTTTAATTAAGGCGAAAAGTATTGCAAATTCTATCACACAAACGGGCGTCGAGAAACAGCGGTAGATATTTTTACGTGATCGCGTCCTGCATTCAAATTGATAGTCTATGGTCTGTCACAATCAGAGCACTTTGCTGTCAATTTCACTGGGAAATTACGGTTGTTTTCTATACAAAAGATCTACTCTCCCGACGAAGATGCAAGTGAATTACATCTTTTATTATTAGTGAAATGTCAGAGAAAGAAACGTATTTAGAGCATCGGAGAGTTCCTGTTCAATAGTTGGAAAGAGCTTTTTGTCCTAGAACTTTTGAATTTGATTTGGTAGAAAACAAGTCCATGTTTGACCATTGATTAAATTACAGCAAGGCTTTGGCTTTCCTTCGAAGAACTACAATACTGACTGGTATACTGGTCACGGTCCTTCAATTTAGAGAAGTTTTATTTCCGACTTTGACAGATGTTTAATTTTTTAGTTGTTCTCAATGATATTTTGCCATATAATCAGACATTTAGAGTCGGCTTATACAAGACACATCGAGCGCATGGGCGAAACCTTGTAGTATGGATAGTGATTTAATCCTGTTGAATGAACAGTGTTGCAACAACCCAACAGAAATGATATTTTTGTTGTTGTTATGAATAATTTACGAGTACAGAAATATCAGCAAAAAATTATATCCGAAAATACGTCGTTTTTTTTTTTTAAAAAAAATACCAATTAGTGACCCTCTTACTATGCTACGGTCAAGCACTAAAATTATTTTTGGAGACAAACATTAAAATTCCTTAGTTGGAGGTAGAATCAAAGTTCTTTAAGCTGACATTTTCGGCAGAAATGGCACCATTGGCTGAATTTATGATGAACATAAAATCTGTGGTTGATTTTTTTTGTCGAAGTTCTTTAAACTTTGGATATTGTTACGCTATAAAGCTTTTTATGATGAAGATCAAATACCAAAATACCAAAAAATTGATAAGAAAATATAACTTTTAAGAATTTATTGTCTGTAATCATCTTTCATTGAAGATTAGTGCGTGGTGTGTTCTCCTATCTTCTTGACATTCAACAAACTAATGGTACAAATAACAGAAACAGACGATAATACCGTGCAATAGACTGATAACCTGCCAGACAAATTACTCTTGCAGAAGCTGAAAGAGGAACCCGTATGTCAACAAGCAGTATTTCAGTGGTAATTTAAAACTGATCTATGTAACATAGATTTACAGAAAGACATAAATCTTAATGTTTCTTGTACTCTGTCTTTTAGAAAATGTTCATATCATGAGACCTGATGTGCAGTAAATTTCACCCTCTACATTTGACAGTGTTTTTTTAACCGTTTCCTATCGCTAATCTTAGTCTTACAAAACTTCCGTATCACAATGCATCAAAATATTCCCGGTTCCCAAAGAATTCGAACTCAGGCCTACTTAGGCAAATCAGCACGACAAATTAATGTTCTATATAACTTAGCTAAGACATAAATTGTACTATTAGCTACTTGGTTCTGTTTGGTGGAGTTTTTGTGAATAAAAAAAACACCACAGTACATTGTAAATCAAAGTATATAAAACCCAATGTCATATCATTATTTGCTTGTATTGTTTAAGACACAACCACCTGTAGATATAGAATTACTGACAAATTCAATGAATATTAACTTAGTCCAGTTTCAAGATGAACATCAAACATTGGTGTTCTAAATACTTTGGCAGCCTTGTTTCTAATAAATCATGACTGACGTTGAAAAAAGCTTTTATCATACCATTGAGGCAAAGTTATCATTTATTTAGTCCCGAAAGGAAAATATCATAAAATGGTTTGTCAAACTCTCTCAGACGAAACTATTTCCAGTCCAAACGGAAAGACTCATGGGGTCAATTCATGATATAAATTAAACTCGGTATATTTAATTCTGAGATTCTGATATATACCGTGACGGCGTTGAATGAGAGAAAAAAAATCATTCAAATATCGTGTACTGTCTCAATGAGTTCTGGGGAAAAATATGTTCTGAAGTAAACTTAATATACAGCTGTCGACGTAGTGCAACGTTTTAACTACATCGTTACTTCAGTCATTATATGTATATCTGCTTGAACTTAACATGTAAAGTATCACCTATACTACAGAAATAAAAAAATTATCTATGAGGCCCCTTATGTATCGAATTGTTGAGGAAACTATTATAGTTTTATCAAATTTTGTACGTAGTGTGTCAGTTTCTCACAGCTTGGAAATGTTTTGTGCTGAAAAGCACATCTACTTAACCAAACTTTTTGTGTGTACTTTTCTTGTAAAAAAATCAGATAACGTAGATATGTTTTATTTTCAAGCATTGATATGATAACAGATCTATTTTATTTCCACTAACTAATTTTACTAGTAATAAAGAACGTTTTCATAATTCAAAAGTGAAAAAAAGCCAGTAAAACGTAATGGTTTAACATTTCACCTGGAAATGAATAAGAAGCTCAACACTATTTTAATTTCCGAAATGTAAAAAAACTGTCTTTGAGCTTCCTTTCATACTGCCCGATGATGGTTGTTGAAAGATACTGCACATGGTTGAGGAGATTGTTGCAAGATGCAATGCAAATGGAATTAGTAAAAAGAAAAAATGACAGCAGATGTATAAAAAGTTTCATATTAGCTGTTTCATAGTCTAAATTCTGAAACAATCTAGAAAAAAAACCTAATTCTACAGGTATCACAGAAGGGTCAAAGACAGATACTCGCCAACACATTACTGTATCACCAATGCTTCTGTAAGAAGTATCTTCAATACATTTCTATTCTTGTTGTAGTTTCTCCCAATCAGTATTATTTTATTTTAAAAAATGGAAAACTCATAGCAAAATACAGAACATAATTTTGCCCCCAATAAACACATTGTCTTCACCGATGTACAAAACATGTTGTGCCAGTAACAGAGACCACCACAGACATCAGAGACTAAAGTACACGTTCCAAATAATACGTTAAACTTTATCTTCTTTCAGTGTTTTATCTGGATAAATTACTTCAATTCTAATCTAATTTTTGGTAGGTTGTTCACTGCTGACCTTTTTCAAAAGGACATCAGGACTAAAGTGTTTCATATAAAATCGTTATAATTTTCAACATAGTCGGAGAGGTAAAAAATACGAAGTACTGAAGATATTTAAAAAGAACTTCCACGTCAAAACTCAGTTTGATATTTTTGCTGGATTTTTACCCAGGCTGGAAATCGCCAGATTTGTTTTTATATTTTTAAGTCAACAAGTTGTTGTTGTAGGATTTTTTGTTATCTGTGATGTATAATTGTTATAAATATCATTCGTGTTTCGATTTTATTTTGTCAAATCGAACAGGCAGAAAAATTATCCACTACCTACAGGTTTTATGTGCCTAAGCTGCAGAATTTCATTGAATTAGTAAATTGACTTTAGTGTGCAATGCAATTCCGTTCCTGAAATAACGTCATCTTCTCTGTTATAAATTCTTTACTGGCCTTATATCCAATAAATCATGCAACAACAACGATATCATGTCCCTATATATTGCTTTTTTAAATTCAGTAAACCAAAACAAAGTATTTACAAAAGGTTAATATGGGATTATAAACGTGGTGCTTATGAGAGTTTTAGATCCGATATTCGAACTTTTAATTGGAATAATTGTTATAATCCTGATATTGACATATATGCAAACAATGTTTCAAAACAAATCATTGAATTTTCCAAAAACAATATTCCTAACAAAACTATACACGTACGCCCATCAGACGTTCCATGGATGACGAACACAATTCGAAGTCATATTCGTAAACGAAAGCGGTTATATAGAAAAGCAAGGCTTACTGAATCTCAATATCATTGGCAAAAATTTAGACAGTTCAGGAATCAAACAACAAGACTAAACAAAGAAGCGAGATCAAATTTCTATTCTAATATGGCCTCCAAATTGAAAGAAAAATCTCTTTCCTCCAAAGATTGGTGGAAGACACTCAAACCTTTTATCACGTCATCGAATACACAATCTATTCCACCACTTCAAAATACGAGCACACAGGAACTGCACTTTTCAAATGAAGAAAAAGCAAACTTACTTAATGAGCATTTTGTAAAACAGACCTATCTTGAAAACTCTAATAAATCTGTACCTGATCTTGGACCTCCTATGTCTGGATCAAATCTTTCTGAAATCCGTCTATTACCAAACGAAGTCGAAGACGTTCTCAGATCACTTCAAATTGACAAAGCATCAGGACCTGATGGAATTAGTAATAGAATACTCCGCGAAGCATCTCACGAGCTTTCTGTTCCACTTTGTGACCTATTTAACTACTCCCTTCAAATAAGTAAAATACCTTCTACTTGGAAGGAAGCACACGTAACTGCAATCTTTAAAAAAGGTGACCCCTCTTTTCCAAACAACTATCGTCCCATTTCACTACTTAACAACATAGAAAAGGTTTTCGAACGACTCGTATTCAAATATTTATTCAACCATCTCAGAGATAACAGTTTTCTCACTCCAGTTCAGTCAGGTTTCATTCCAGGTGACTCCACTGTTAATCAACTGGTATCAATTTACAACACTCTTTGCAAAGCACTTGACAATGGCCTAGAAGCACGTGTTATATTTTTTGACATTAGTAAAGCATTTGATAAAGTATGGCACAAAGGAATCCTTGCAAAACTCAAATATGCAGGCATCTCTGGATCTCTTTTTGACTGGTTTATCGACTACCTTTCCAATCGACGACAATGTGTTGTTCTTTCAAATTCTAAATCTTCTTTTGCTACTCTGTCAGCCGGAGTTCCTCAAGGTTCAATCCTCGGTCCATTGCTCTTTCTTATTTTCATAAATGACATTGTTCATGATCTCCGGTCAAACGTTAACTTATTCGCCGACGATACAAGTCTTTATCTTGTCGTGGAAAATCCGCAGACAGCTGCAAATACCTTACAGTCTGATATACAAACTATTTCTTCTTGGGCAGACACATGGCTTGTATCTTTTAATCCAACTAAGTCTGAATCACTCATTGTTTCTAGAAAATGTAATAACAATCAGCACCCAGCACTTAAAATGAATAATCAGAACATAACAGAAGTTACAGAGCATAGACATCTTGGTATATATCTCTCAAACGAATGTAAATGGCACGCACACATAGGATACGTAACAGAGAAAGCTTGGAAAAGGGTAAACATCATGAGAAAACTTAAATTCATATTAGATAGGAAAGCTCTTGAAATTATTTATACTTCTTTTATACGTCCCATTCTAGAATATGCAGATGTTGTGTGGGGAAATTCAACAAGAGGTGAACTTGAAGAACTTAACAAAATCCAAAGCGAATGCGCAAGAATCGCCACAGGCACAACAAGGTTTATATCAAATGAAAATTTGTATAACGAAACAAACTGGGAAACTCTTGAAGACAGGAGATACAAACACAGATTAATATTATTCTATAAAATGAAAAATGGACTAGCCCCAAACTTTCTTACTTCACTTATTCCCCCAATACACAATGGTCGCTACAACCTACGTAATGCTGAAGATATACCTGGAATACATGCACGAACATCTCTCTACTATAATTCATTTCTACCAACAGTTATAAGAGACTGGAACAATCTTCCATTAGAAATACGTAACCTACCAACATTGTGTTCCTTCAAATCTAATCTTATGAACAACAGAAGACAAACTCCTAATTATTATAACTATGGAGAAAGAAGATTGCAAATACTCCATACAAGATTACGCACCAAATGTAGTGCCCTAAATTATCATTTATTTATTAAAAACATATCACCAACACCCTTATGCGTTTGCGGTCAAATAGAAAATAGCTATCATTATTTCTTTGAATGTCCTCTCTGTTATTTACATCGACAAAAATTACTTGAAAATCTTCAAGACTTTGACGTACACCTAGACATACTTCTTTTTGGCAACCCTGAACTTCCTGATCATTTAAATATCACAATCTTTTCATATGTACACACATACCTACTAGACACAAAACGTTTCCTTTAACATATTCTGGATTTATTAAAAACGTGAGACACACACCATATTCAAATTTGGACATTTGGACTTATTTGTCTCGACAAATGTCATCTTCAATACTTGAGCTTTATAAACTCTTTAAAGTTTCCTACCTTTCCCACTTTTTCTTCTTTTTCTCACGTGAATATTTAAATTGTTTACTTCAATTACGAATAAAATTGAGTTCGAAATTAATTTCGAGTCGCAATCTATTACAAGTACTGTACCTGTTGCTTTTCTTCTTTTTTCTAACATTCATTTTTCCTTTGGATTACCAATATTTTTCAGCTTATTTACCATTTTCAATTTTGATAAAACTGCTCATGTTTTGTTTCTCAAATGGATATTTACAGCTTAGCACCGAATATAAGTTAATCACTATGTTAGGAGAAGAATTTAATAAGACATTGTCTTTCATTCTAATCCTTTTCAAAAGAATATTATTATCTTGTATTGTGATTATGTTGTAACTACATGTGTACATATTCTGAGAAATAAATATGTTTAAACTAAATCATGCATAAACTTCAGAAACCTTTTATCTGAACTATGCGGCCGAGATATATTTTATTCAGCCCCAATAGGAAAATACCGTAGTAATAAAATAATGAACTGACAAACTCTGTCGGAAGTAAACATTTCCACTTCAAGTGGATAAACCACATGGGACAATAGATAAATATTATCCCATGTAATCTTGTAATTGTTTTTGGTGTAATTGTAATGTCTTCATAAAAACTGAAGGAAAGTAGTCGTTCCTGATTTAAAACTCGGACTCACTAGATTATTAACATACTGGAATGCATGCTTACACATAGATCGAAATGCAAATATAGTATTTTAAAGGGCGAAAATGGAGGTTCGACCTGTTTAAGCTGTTTTGTATTACACTACATGTCTAACACTGTTTTAAATATGGTTACGTAGAACAGAAGGAAGCGACTTTAATTTTTCCTAATAGTACAGGATGATGTTGTTTTTCTTTTTGTTCAACTTAATCACCTGTCAATTTTTGACCACACGTAAGTAATCACAAATGTCGACTGGTCAGTTGGCACTTTCCTCTCGTAGGCAATATCAGATTATGATATATGTAATATTTCAAAGGAACTTAGAAATTTGTTACAACGTTATTTATCTACTTAAAATTGTCTGTAGAAATCTCAGATTGAATGTTTTGCCCCTTTGATTTCGGTGACCTTCAGATGTTTGTTGAATTTGAGAACGCCGTTATACCCACATACTCACAAAGTATCATTTATTGTTTGACTGTTACAGTTGCTAGCCATTGAATAATCCATTGCAACATGTTTCGTTCAGCGTCATTTATTGCTTCCCATCGATTGTAAATACACTCTGTTTGAATCACAGTAGCAGACAATACCACGCCACAAACTGATAAACTCCCAGACAAATTATTCATGCATGTGCCAAGTAAATTGCACGTATGTCAGTAAGAAAGTTTTGAATGGTACATCCAAAGTAAAATACTAGTCGGAGCCCAGATCGAACATTTTTCTCACATATTTTGTAATTGAATTATTACCATTAATTTTTGTAGGAAATTATCTCAAGATAGAACGGTCAGTTCTTAGGCAACATTGTAGATGTATTAGCTTTGGTCAGTTTTGTTAAGAACTTTCCTGAAATTCTTTTCAGTTTCTATAAATATAAAAATTTTAATTCGAACACTTGGTAGTGACAACCCCGTGACAACAACTGTTCAAAGAATTTTGATTAAAAGCATTGCTTGTAAGTCGGTGATAATTGCTTTTCAAAGATAACAGAATGAACCAATTAATTTAAGTAGTAAATGCAAGAGAGCTGAACCTTTTTAAGCTTATATGTCGGAAAACTTCTCCAATTAGAACTTGCCAAGATGAGATTAGGTCTTCAACTCTATTTGATTTTTATTGATATCTACCTATATTTATTTTTTTTATTTGTAATCAGACATGTAAATAATCTAAATCGATAGATGGTTATTAACATTGTTAACTGAATAACTGTCCGAAGTTTGGGTTGACCGATTTCTGGCCTCACCCAGTAAGCAAAAATGATTGAAAGTAAGATATAATTTTTCATGTATAATTTTTAGACATCGTTTTGAATCACGACATTATATTTCCCTTAATACATTCCTTAGTTTATTAAGGCGTAGCCTTTTAATACAGAAATATATGCCAGTAATTAATTATAAAAAAAATATGCACTTCCTGGAACAGTACCATTCTTTTACAAAACAAAAAAGGTCTGATCGGATACTCTGTAAGCGTTTGTTCTTACCTAGGACGTCAAAAACATTTTATCTTTTATCTGTGTTGCAAAGAACCGTTTTATTTAGCTTCTAAACGAAATACCAAATATAATAGTTTGTCAGACATTTTCATTAAGATATGTAAAGAACCAATGCATAAACAGTTGGTAATAAATTAAAGCATGCGATCTTGTACTACATATTGAAGAGTGGCATTGCAGCGTGAGGCATGACAGTACATATTTTTCACAGCTTGAGTTTTGGCAATGTTCACCAGTTACGTTAAAGCAAATGTTGTTTTATTTGTGTATCATGTATTACTGTATTTCAAAGTTTTAAAATTCTTGAAATTAAACATTTTTTCTTATTGCAAACCATACGTACATACAAAATAATTATATAACATTCCTGCTTTCTCCTGACATGATCTGACTCTGCATATATTAATTAACTTGGCGTGTTTGTCGTTCAATCGTTTTGTTGCAAGTGTAAGCCTACATACAATATGTGTTTTTTGCGACTAATGTAAAACTAATGTTGAAGCGTATTTTGCCTAAATATGGAAATCAGCGGTGACATGAAGAAAAAACCCATGCGGTGATAAAAATCAGAATACTAGAGAAAAAATACAGACCTCGACTGTACCTTTAAATGTGATACAAATTCAGACCCCATCGATGAATCGTTGGCTTAAGAGCTCATGCGAAATATTTGACAAGCTAAACATGACAGATATTTCAGATGTTTTGACATTCATTCCGGTTAATGCATCAAATCCATTGTTTCATTTGCCGTAGTTTGTATATCTTTTAAAGATTCAAAAGCTATCCTATTCCTCATGGTAAAGGTTTAATCTTGTGTCACATCAATATTATTATAGTCCTGTATTCTACAGACCTATGACTCTATTTCACTTGTGAAGGTTTGTATCATTTCATTCCTTGATCGGAATATAGAATGACTTTTAAATAGAGATGTATTTTTGTTAATTTCCAAATGCAGTGAAAATGTGTTACATCTGTAATCCCACAATCATTTGATATTTGTATTTATTAGCAGTTTCCGTGAATAAGTAAGGAACCAAGAAGTCAAGCGAAAAGTTTGGAAATGGTACCTTTATTAACAAACACCATTTGGAGTATAAGACTCTTATTCCAGTGACAAGTTTTCATTTAATTCTATTAGGATTTTAACTTTTGGCAGATTTATGACTTCATGACTAATGTATCTTTATCTCTAGGTTGTAAAATGAATGTGGAATACTTACATTAAAACTAAGCGGGAGTTTTTATTTACGGGAGTTAAATCATTTGCTTAAAAATATTAAATCTTTATATACATCAAGCTTAATTTTGTTCATTTAAAATTTACAATTTTGTTTATGTTACAAATATAAAAATTATAAAAATTTCATATCGAACTGTTCTGTCTGTCTCTAAAGATTTATTTTTCTTTTTGAAAATATATTGTGGTTAAATTGGGTCTAAAATCAAATGTATACTGATTATGGTGAGCAAAGGCTAGTATTAATTGAGCATCGTCTGTAAATCAAAGATTCCTCCACTTTTTTATTTATTATTTTATTATGATTTATTTATTGTTTTTCTGTTGTTGTTTTTTTTGCTGTTGATTGGGAACATCTGCTTATTTCGGACAAGTTAATTATTTCTCAAGTCCCTTGGTTGTTTTGTTTTGTTTTTGTCATATCTTGTTCAGATTGTCAAACACAGAAAAAAATGTTTCCTGAACTACTAATGCTTGGATCTATTTGCTGTTTTGTAGCCCACATCTTCATACAATGCAAATAAGACTCTTATTAAACGAGAGTTTTCTAAGCACCGCAATTATTCGAAATCAGACGTAACAGTTTTAATATGTAAACATATAAATAGCGTTTTTAAGCGATGCCGTCATTTTATTTATTACAACCAGTTTTCCTGACTTTTTTTTTCATAAGGTGATATACTGTTCTAACATTTCATTTTCTGTAACAGTCACTGCTGAAAAAGACATTGATCAAATACCGTGTATATATCGCGGTAGCAGACGACAAGGCAACACAACAGACTGATAAACTTTCACACAAATCACTACTGCAGAAGCCAAGAGAAAAATAGGTGTGTTCCAAACTAGCATTCAGTAGTATATCAAAATTGATCTAACCATAAGACCTGTCTCCATGTTTATGTTTCTGGTATTGTCATCCATTAACGTATCGAGAAACATATGACGTCTTTCACCAGTTGACATAAACCGAAATTTACTGTTTGTCTTGCTACGTTCAGCGAACACGCCTCTACCAAACGCTTTTAGATATTTTGTTACAACTTGCTCCTTTTGTAGAAATTTACTAAGATACTTGAAACAGGCTAAGAGAGAGAGGAAGAGAGAGATAAAGAGACAGTTGTTTACTGAAGTTTCTTGTTAGTAGTCGATCATTGTTTTGTAGAAACTCATATCCGCTAAATAAAAATCTGGGTTTTTTTTAAGTGTAGGTCTCATGCCGAAAATACCATATGAGTTACAGAAACAGTGTCTATGGGTTTTTGGAGGCAGGTGTTCCTACTGCAAAGTCTGCAGTACAAGATGATTTTCTGGTTTGTCTGTACAAGCAGACAGGTATATGAGACAGCACTGAGTGTATACAAAAGACTAATCGCAGGAAAGCTGACAGACTGTGCGTAACAACTTAGGTTTAGTATTGGTGTATCTTAAATCAGGACTTACCGAACAGGTTTCTCACTGATGAATTAAAGTTTGCACTATAGGGTGGCCATACCACGTGGTAAATGATGTCATTTAGGCTGTCGCAAGCAGCATTTTTTGCCTCGATTCGGAGCAGAAAACTATTCAAAGTATTTTATTTCTTCATCAATTTTGATAGTGCCGGTATATAGCGCATGCAAAGAGCAAAACTGGGCTCTTCATATAGGTCCTAATGATTCTTTTGTCAGATGTACAGTTTTTCTTAACATTCGGGAAATAAAGAGTTCGTAAAAATATGTTTGCTAGCGTGAAAAGCGCATCAGTTTTCCCGAATGTTAGAAAAATTCTGTACATCTGACAAAAGAATCATCAGAGCCAATGTGTACGACATTGATGTGTAAAATAAATTACTTAGGAGCAGTGGTCGAGGGGTTAGAGCGCCGGACTCCCGATCCGGAGGTTGCTGGTTCGAATTCCACCAGAGGTGAGAATCTCCAGTGACATTCCACATTCCTTACTTTCGGCGCGAGTACTGGTTTGAACCCAGGAAGCAGTAAGTTGCAAGAACTTGCATGCCTAGTATAGTAAGAATTGACTGTTGGTAGTAATAAATTGAACTTGAACTCATTTTTATCCTCCGAATCGAGGAAAAAAATGCTGCTTGCATAAAGCACGTGGTGTGGCCACCCTGATTATATCGATGTTATTTTCGTGTGAGAAATTTTCGCAGGAAGAATAACCATTCCGCCGGCCGCTGAGTTGTGCAGTAGTGCAGATATCTTGTTAAAGGCGAATGCTGTAGTAGTATGGTGTCTTGTTGTAATCGAAGGTATTTGAATTCCAGTCTAAGACTTAATAATAAAAAAACTTTAGTTTCCCATGCTCTCCCTTTTATATAAACTCTTGGCATTATTTTTTTCTACGCAATCGCAAGACTACGTTTGACCTCACGTCGTTCTTGACGACATAGGCCTACGTGTTGTGCAAAATCGCAACGAAATTGCACTCTAAAAGCCCAGATTTAAATCACATCGATCATCTATAGAATAACAGTGATTCTATTGTTTCTGCTGATTTTACAACGGACATGCGAATGACTTCTTAAGTCTCTTGACTCCCTTGTTAAAGTATCTTCAAGTTTAGATTGACAAAGGCAGAAGGATTAATTGTTGTTTGAACTACGAGTGTGTTGGGTCTGCATGTATTAGCTATTTTTTCCCGCATCTTCAGAAGACAATGTAAATAAATCTTAACTGTGGCAGCTTTCCAAGCGCCGTCGTAGTTAAACAGGAGACATTAATTGATTAATATACATGTATTTGCATCTAAATGACATTTTTATGCGATGGCACCCTTTAATGTATACAAAAGACGTTTCTATAACGACAGCCTATTTGAGATGGTTGTACAAACTATATGCTTGTCTAATAGTTGGTTTTCCAAAATAAGATCTGACTGCTGTAAGGGAAATAAATCCAATTTTGTCAATTATAAGGTCTTAAATGAACAACAAAAAGGAGATGTGTTGCTGTGAGGTCATTCCTCTTTTCAGAATGGCAGTTCTTTTACATGTTATTCACTAGTAAGGTCCGTTTTACCTGTCTGCGGTTCATCAATTTATTACAAGCAATTTAAAACCAATCCCTTTGAATTTATGATACGTTGTGTTTGGCTTAATAAAGAGAAAGTTGCCTATTTTCTGCTTAAAGGTGTTTTGTTTTGTTTTATCTATGTCATTGAGATAGGTGTTTAAGTTGTTTTGTCTATGTCATTGAGATAGGTGTTTAAGTTGTTTTGTCTATGTCATTGAGATAGGTGTTTAAGTTGTTTTGTCTATGTCATTGAGATAGGTGTTTAAGACTTGCTAGTCACACTATTACATTTCTGTTTAAGCGCGTGCAGTGTTCCATACATAATTACATGAAGAATATGCCTGTTCAGAATAAGTCTGTCTATAAATCTGTTTTAATTCTCTCGTTTTTTTTTTTGGTGTTATTTTCTTCGCACGCTCGCGTGCGTGCGTGCATGTTTGTGTGTGTTGAAATTTGAAACACATGATACTCATACACATACATGTTGACGCCCCACTCATATAGAGCTTCTAAACTACCTGCAATAGAAATCTTGAATTTGATCAGATTAAACTTAAAAGTTAAAATAATTGAGATTTATCAACAAATAGAAGGATATTATTATATTGTCTGTGTTTCCTGATCTACTGCGTTCATTGTTTTCTTTTTGAGTGTTCAAACTGTTTGATTTTTTGAAGAGTTTTTTAAAGTAATTTAAACCTATGTCAAAGACTTCAGCCTGTATTTCTTTTTCCACAAGCTTGTTCCTGACTGTGCATTTTACGAGGAAAAGAATCTCCGTGCGTTTTAACATTTTCACTTTTATTTTATCAGTGAACAAGTCATTCTTCATATACAGACAAGATACATAATGATAACGATTTTCTGACAGAACCACTCAACGCACCGCCGCACAATTTCCATATTTTTGCATACAAATAAAGAGTAAACACTCCTAAGCGTCTAAAACTTCTCTAGCATCAATGTAAGTTTTAAACATGAGACGCGAACTGTTTTGTGTACTGACACAAATTCCTTGTTGAACAAAGCCGCAAACGTTTTATAAGACACGACAGCCAAGCTGGCCGGCAGTTAGTTATTCAAATCACTAACCTTCCAGAAGGAATTTGGTTATTTGGAATAATTATAATTATTGGTATATATATAATTACTGCTCGTAAAGTTTTTACAGATAAAAAAAAGTTTATACATAAACATATTAAACGAAGATGATATCTCAACAAAAAATAAATTAAATATCTTCGACATGCTGCGCTGGCAAGTCCCTGTAAGTCCCTAGATACGTGTCAAATGAATAACAAATGCAATACCCATGAGTTTGTTTACAGGTTCATTGCGACTGTCCTATTTTAGAATAAATATATTTAATATGTAAATTTTGATGTATCACATTTTGAAAGAACATATCACCTGTTCTAGGTGTTTTACCAAGAACATATATGATACACGCTTCTTTCCTTCCGATTTTCACAGATTCATTGTCGCTAGATTATTTTCCTAAAGTTGTTTGTTTTTCCTTTTTGCTCTTTTTTCAGATTCAAGTATCTTATAATCACATTTGTATTACTGAAACTCTACTGCTATCTATTAAATAATGAAAAAATAATAAATATAATGTCAATAGATAGCGTTTGGGAAGGGCCATTATTAAAATACATTTTTCGCACAACTGTTTAGACTAATATGCTAAATTATTACATGTGATTTCCAGCGACTAAATATGTTTAAAATAGTGCCAGGAACAATTCAATTATGAACAAATAGCTTTTCAAGTCCTAAATAATGTTTGAAAAAAGTAAAAGGGACTTATTTTCAAAGATATCTAAAATAATAACTTTATCTCATTCTTAAATACGCTAAGATGTGTTAAAACATTATTTTGTTAATATTTTAGTTTAAGCTGGCCATTTTCGTATGAAACCTATGACAGACATCTTCAAACCCCGAAAAAGTCTGATCGTCAAATCATAGAATTACTATAACAAAAGTGACTTTATCTTCTCAAGTACATAAATTCGCTAATGTGCAGTTCTGTACAACTTCCTTATTAAATAATGGCAAATTTACGACTTTAGGAAAATGCAATTGTAATTCAAACGCAGCAAATCTTTGATGAGCATTGTAGACATGGTTTTTCGTAAAAAAAGCAAGTGTTTTAGTCCATGAAAACACTAAATGAACTAATTCCGACCCGCCTCGATGGGACGGTATTAGGATAGAAAGTTTCTATAAAAACAAAGAAAAATACCGAAGCTTACGGGTGCAGTGTATTTTTCTGTGTTTACTTCCCCTGACTGAGATCAATTCGACAATTCGACTAATATTTTAAGTCTTCCTGTTAGTATTGGTTTTGTCCAACACAGTGATTCGGCACGTCACGGTTGGGCAATGGTATTCAATAATGTTTTATGCAATTCTTGGCCTGTAACGAGAGTTCATTATACACCATCAAGTATTACACCATTGTATATAAACTGGCCGGATTTTAGCTTTCATTAAAAAGCTAGGCTTTTAGTGTAATTTTGATAGTGTTATGGTCCAGTGCACGCAAGGCTATAATTGTATCAATACAACCTGTGTGATCTGCGTCAGGTAATTGATTCTTTGGCTCAGTTGTCTGCGATACAGGAAGACCTGTGTTCGAATCCAGCAATCTTTTTCAAGATGCATTGCATTTGGCTGTTACGACTCTTCATGTTCGTAAGAACTAGTCCAGATATGTCCTTTTTTGAAATAGAAGCCGTTCTATTTCCCATCATTTGATTTTATAACTTTTTATGTGAAAGCGAAGGAAGGGGAGCGGGGGTCGCATAATTGCACTTTTATTGATTAGTCGAAAACAGTTATAACTAAAAGCTTTCTGAAAAAAATCATTTTCTTTCCCCGATAAAAGGGTTTCTAAATTTTTAAAGTATCCATGGATGCACTGTACATGGCTGTAATATATCATAAGTCTAAAATGATTTACATAATATAGTTGTGTAAGAATCGTGTTTTCATTCATTCAGTTGAAACAGAAAGAAAAAGTCAATGGAAATTTGCGATAACGAAACATGAAAAAAATGAAGAAAACGAAAAAAAATATATAAGGTCAAGTGCTTGTTTATCATAGTGCCGCCACTACTGAAAAGGCCAGCCTCCCAGGCTTATGAGACTCCTCTATTTGTTTACACATTTACTCACCGACTCCTTATCCTATGTGCCAGGCGCAAGGCGGACAGGCAATCGGTAATCATTCTTTAACAAGCTGGCGGCTCACCAGCCGGCCGCATAAGAACAGGCCCCTGACAGGACTTGAACCTTCGACTTCCTGCCCCGTAAGCCGACGTCTTAACCACTAGGTATGTAAAATATCTGACGCAAAGTCTTCTTAGTCTCAAACATCTTGATGTGTTCAGTCAAGAATGTTTGTAAATGTTATGCATAAGATATGTTACTCAATAAAAAAAAGTTTTACCACTGTAACTCACTTACAGTAACGTCCACGTAACCAGTAAAAAAAAACTTTAAAAACTAACGCCTTTCTTGTTACATATCATCAGACTTGTCTTAAACAGATGTTTACATTTTTTCTCTGATATATGAACTCTCTATATATAATTGTTTCATGAATACAAAATTATATTTTCTGAACATATCTAACTATATTATACATCAATTGATTTATTGCAGACTTGCAAGCGTCGTGGTAACAGACGAAAATCTATTGATATATTTGCATCTAAATAACACTTTTATGCTGCTACATCCTACAGAATGGAAATGAAAGTCGTTTTCTTAAATTTTCTTCTAAAGTCGTCGAAGTTGGACTAATATTTTGTAACAAATATCGACTTGTTGTTATCTAAACTATGTTTGTTTTTCATTCCATAGTGAATGTGCCTGGTAATAAGAACAGAAGTAATGTTTAGCAGTACCTGGCTATGGCTCACACTTGGCATTATAGGTGAAGTTTTCCTGGAATCTCGAGATTCGCCCAGTATGTTTTGTGATTAATGCTTACCATCTTCCGACAAAATGATTTACCAGTGAAACAAGGTCTTGTCACTTATATAGACCCCCTCGATGTATGTGTTCACGTGTTAAAACTAGTTCTTATAGGTTCAATCAAATGTCAGTAAAGGTCTGGCTTTTAATGAGTCCATTGTCTGATAAGAAACTGCTTTCTGTAGACAAACTCGCTTTCGTGATATTTCTGCTTCTCATGTAATACAACGTAAAATATTTTCATAAACCTTCAATAGATATACTTCTGCATGGTAATTGTGTTCAGTTTCATGAGAAAGGCTGTAATTTAGATGCGTGTTCGGGGAAAGTCTTTGTTATTTACAGAGAAAATTGACAGCAAAGGGCTGCTATTGTGACAAGACAGAAATAATCAATCAAAATGCAGGAGATAGTTCGTGGACAATATTTGTATGCTGGAAAGCTTCTTGGTTTTTTTCACTGTTGCAGACTTTTACAAATTAGCAAAAATTCCACGGACCATTCTGTGGTCGCAAATCATTTCACATATGCAAAAAAGGGTTTGGTTTTGTCTGATTGTACACAGAAAATGCTTTACATTCTTTTTGTGCCTGTTAGTTTTGCCATTTTCCTTTACCTTATAATACCCTGACGAATTTATTTAGTGTCATACATTTCGTTCATTTAAATAACGTCATTATATTTACAGAAGACTCCACAGATATAAGAAGAATGCTTTTCCTGTTGTCTGCAGTGGAAAATGTTTAAAATTCCTAGAAAGCACGATTTTGATGTTCTGTTTGCCATAATGTAATATACAAGTGTACCAGAAGAGAATGTAGGCGAGTTTCTGAAATTTTAGACCATTTCTATCAAAAGGGCAAAATATTCTTTCGTTTTCAGACAACATATCTGTCTACTTGTTATGGCATTTTTGCAGAACTCTATAAGCTAGAACTGTCGGAGGACCCACACTTGTCAACATATGCAATTTTACCTTTTTGTATCACTTTAAACACTATTTGTGGACCAGGTTTCTTTGTGGATACCACCGAGAGGTTTAAACCTGATTATTATCATTAAATAGGTGGTGTTATGTTAAAAGAGAGAAATTTGTTGCATTTCAGATTTAATTAGCTTTTTGTATAATTACAAAAAGGAATAACAGTTGCACAATTGCAATTTCTCATATTAAATGTGAAGTAGGTGTATGGGTGGAGTTGTGGGGCGGTAGAGTAAAATGAGAATTACCATGGGGAGATAATTGTCAATTTTGAGAACAGTTCAAAATTCCACTTGCCTCAAGGGTGTATTTCTTTCTAATTTCAGAGTTTATTATAGTTCTTTAACCAGCTTCGGAAAGTACTGTATGGTAGCAAACAAGTGTTGGTGGAGACAAGGACTACCCTGTCTGATGAACTGATTTGCTGTAAACATAGACGATACAGTGACTGCTGAAGCAAGGTGTTTGCCAAGAGCAGTTAGGGCCATTCAAACAGTATTACATGGCACAGTGAAGCCAGTAGATAAATATCTGATTTTGTTTACTCGTGTTTCCTTAAGTATTAATTTTGATTTTTTTCGTTAGTTAAAGAAGTGTTGAACAAAAGATGATAAATTCGGGCATATCTGAGAGAACCGTATTGAAGCATGAGGTCACTCGTCAAAAGATGTAAATTCAGTTTTTTTAGGAAGCAAAATATTTACTGTTTAAATCCTAAACCCTTATTTCATTTTGAAGTCTTTAATGATCCCCTTTGGTATAAATTTGAATTCAGCAGAAAAATAAGTGTTGTTTTTCTTTTCAATGAATATTACTATCCTTATCAAGAAAATTATATCACTGTCAAAGACTTGTAACGCGTATTACAACAAATAGTCCCCGAAAGTCAAATATTTTAACTTAAGCAGAACGCACTTTTCTTTTAACCATTGATCGCCATATTAGAAGCAACTGTCATGTTTACTCCACAAGGAATAAACACCACTATTTAAGACGTATATGCCTCAAATATAAAGATTCTATGACTCTTGTGGATCTTATTTCCTGAGGGATTTATTACTTTTTATATATATGTATATGTATGCAAAGTGTATGCAAGAAACGTTGGAATAAGTCTACTAGTCTAAGACAGAAAATCGTTATCATAAAGTCCTACGTCAGTCTCGGATGTATAACAATAAAATGTACCTTTCAGTGGTCTACATAATTATTGACTGAGATAAAAATAACCCAGTGACCTCGCAGCAAAACATATTGTAAAGTAGAAATAATACTATTTATGATGGGTTGTCAATCATAACAATCACAAATTTTGAATAATTTGGAAACTATTTTGACACCCTTTACCTGAAAAAAATGATACAGAGAAAGGATAGGCGATATATTTGGGTATGTTCTTACTGACAGGGAAAATATTGACGTCATGCTATCACAATAGCTCACATGAGCACGATATGAGCACCTGATATGTATAGAAATGAGGTATGAAAAAAGCTATAATTGAATACGCTTTTGCTTGCTGTATAAAAACGGCATAGATATTATTAGAATGTAACGACTGAATGCTATTGAGTCATGCTTGTGTTACGGAGATGGTAATATGCCTTTCGTATCAATACCAGCCTTTTTTAAGCCTTTTTGAATCATTTTAACGTCTATAAAATATGTGAACAGTTAACAGTGAACATTGACTTTAGCACTAAGCATTACAATTTATGTAGAAAAAAAATCATTCTGCTGAAATGTGCTGCGCGCAGAGCAACCTGGGAGAGCATTCCTAAATACAGAGTAAAATAAATGTTCTACTGAACTTTTTTTTCAGCAGGACCTTTATTTTACTTTATACGTGTTTTTTTGTAATGCCGTGCTTGTTTGTTCTGTCAGCAAAGTAATTTCAGGTGAACATTAATTTCACTCTATTATTTCGGAATATCCTGCTAGGTTACTCTGCCAACAGGACATTTCAGCAGAACATTATTTCTACTCTATATTTCTGAATGCTTTCCTAAGTTGCTCTGTCAGCTGAGGCAGGGCATTTCAGCAGGACACGTTTATTATTATTATTATAAACTATAGTACCTAAATGGCAACGTCACTGTTCACTGCTAACTTCATGTTTTCTATTATTCGAATGTTATCTTTGATTCGAAAACCTTGGCATATTCTTTTTGACAACGCTTGGTTTCTGTTTTGAAAGTTATTTCTCGGTATGATTGATAAGTCTTTCTTGAAAAGAAAGAAAAATAAAATAACCGAAAGAAGTACTAAAATTTGGACAGAATTTCTATTTCAATTTATTAATGTGACTGGTGGATATTTTTCCACGAAAAAAAAAATCATACGGCATGCATTTATTCTCTTATTTATTTATTCATTTTTATTTTTTGCAGAAGTCAAGTTGTTTCCTATTTAAATGACGTTAATCTACCTAACGCGACTGTGTCATATACATGTAAATCATCTTTTGTCCAGATTGAAATGCATAAGTCTGTCTGTTAGTGTGTTTACTCTCCAAATGTCTTCATACAGTGTAAATAAAACTGAACTATCTAAGCTCTGCACGCGCCAACGTGGTTTTGTTACAGACGCAAATTAATTAATATATTTGCATCTAAATAACTTTTCTTATGCGGCAGCATCACAGATATGTAAATACTGACAGTTTGCATGATTTTTTTTCCAAATAGCAGTATGAAGTCTGTGGTTCAGGGCAAATAACGTGTTATCATTTGAAATGTAATATCAAGGTTATATTATCTTTTAACTGTATCAAAGATTTGCATTTGTGTATGGGAGAAACTGACGGTACACTGCTAGCGTGCAATAGTGTGTGGATATGCAGATACAACAACAACAAACCGGACATATCTAAAAAATGAGATTTTTTTTAAGTAATAATTTTAAAATTGCTTCTAAGTAAAAAGAGCAAGACTACATTATTATGGTAATTTAAGACTGTAGATACGAAAACATCAAATAGTTTGCATTTATCGCTAACTCTAAATTAATATCAAATTTTGTTAACTCTTTTGCGTTCTATGCCATTTGCCATTTTTAAAGAGAAGTACACCTGACTATTTAAATGAACTAACAACTTCCAGCTTTTTCGTTATAAAGGCAAAAAATATATTTGTATGCCTTGACCTTTTCTCAAAAAGTAGTTTAGTTTCCGTCAATAAATACGCTGTAAAGCTTCTGTCCAGAACTCAGGATATTACAAATAATGGAATGCAGAATATATATACTATCTGAAGTACTTTTAGCCTTTTGTTACCCAAATTTAAAGGAATTAATTTTATAATTCTGTTCAGACATATTGGCCATTCACTATGTGCAATAGATCTAGATCTGCCTAGGATCTCGTGACTACCCACGTGTCCGGTGCTTATTTAAATTTATTTGCTGTATCGTAAAGTAAGTAGAACAGTAGGTGTTTCCTGCAAGTTTAAAGATATGTGGTTTGAATAATGTGAATGTTCATTAAAAGCATAGTTGTAACACATAAAGTAAATCCTGTTATTCTGAACACTCTATCATTTTAAGTGAAAATGTGCCTTTAACGGTGTACTTTTTATTCAATGCGACATTTTTATGTGGTTAAATATACCATCTAAAACAGTTTATCAGGAATTCTTTTAAAATTAAAAAAAAAAGTTTGTTTTGCGGAGGTCAAAATCCATGACTATTGGTTTAGTGTTTGCGCAGTCCAACATTGTTGAACTCGCACGAATTGAAGTTGTAAAGGTGCTATTTCACGCATACAATTTTTTATAACTGTATCTATCTATTTATTTGAGTTTTTTATCGTCGGTACAGGTTGCCCATATGACTGACGCCCCCCTGCAGAGATGATTTTTTTATGCTGTGGGGGTAGTGCAAGAAACAGAAAGCATCCCGTTCCAAAGACACCACTGGTTCTTTTGCATGTTCAGTATACAGCACTGATACATGGGGCCTCGGTTTAACGTCTTATCCGAAAGACTACTGATCCGCTCCTGTTTGTTAGCGCATTTAAATAGACCTTCTGTGAAGGCAATTCGTACTCATGCGGCCTCGATCATAAGTAGTTTGCTAAGCCAACGCTCTTACTACTGAACAAAAGAATCGATTCCCTGACGCCTTTGTCAGATGTTGCATCTAAACACTTTACTATCGTCATATGTAGCGCCACGTCAGTCTGAATGAAGGGGAGACTACTGCGTATGAACACCCTTTTTTGGTTGAAAGGTCGAGCTTACTTTATTTATTCTAATATCAAGGAATCGAAAATAAAGAAAATGTTGTTTATCATCAAACATGATATTTTCATTTTCATACCAATGAAATATTTCGACATTTTAAGGTTAATAAATTGGTTGAAAATTAATATTTCTTTTCTTATATGACATAATGATAAATAATTGTCCCAAGCTTATGCTATAACTTTGATAATGTCAAATATAGCGCCGACTAATAGTCACCTTTAAAAGAACTATCTTTCTGCCTGTGAAGTTAGTAATTATACTCATTCTGAATGAATTCCAGTTCTCACTTGAGAGCTCATTCCACAATAGGAGCGGAGTCTATCTTCTGTCTGATCTTTCTGCTTAAACTACCATTATTTTAACAAGCCATGCAATTTTCCGAGAATTTAGATAATAAATAATATTCAAATGCCCAAAGTCTGATCCCCACTTTCCTCTTGTTGCTTAAAAATATTCGGTGTAAAGCAAATTTAGTATTTTGGATGGGTGTAAAAAAATATCAAATTCGTTAACATCGGTACTCGTACGGGCGTTTCTAATAACGTCATCTGAAATAATTTCATAACGACAAATCAGTTCGATTCATTCAAATATTGCCGACGGACTGTTTAACAACTTTTCACAGCAACGATCGCTACTCTTCAAAAATCTGCGAAATCAAAAAACCCCTCTTTATTGAGGTTTAAAATCTGATCAATTTTCCGTAAAAATCGATATATTTGATGTTGTGCAAGTTGTCAGGTTTTCTAGAATAAATGAAATAAACTTAATTCCGACTACCCATTTTATTCACCAAAATTATAGCTTCTGACATACGTTTATATCACAGGGCATTTTAGAAACTGTCTACGAATTTACTTTTTTTTTTTTTGGTTAAGTGAAGGCTTTTATTCACTCGTAAATGGCCTTGTAAGCGTTTTTTTCTCTTCTTATTTTAATGTTGTTGTTGAGAAGGTATTGTTCCTTGCTGGTAATATTGTCAGCTAAGTCCAGATCCCATGACAGAGTATACACAGATAACATGTGACCAAAAACAGAGGACAAGATTCTTTTGTATATTTGCTCATGATTATCATTGTTTGAATTACAAGCCATACTCAAAATTATAATATCTATTAAACCAAGATTTGGTTGCAAAAACTGCTAGCAACTAAGTTCAAAGTGTACAGGCAGGTTTTATGTTTCCACCTTAAAACTTATTTACAATATTTGAGTACTATCAAATTCTCTCCTCAGTGGTAGCAAATACTAAAATGTCACAAATATTGTCACAAAAACTGAAAATATCCAGGCATCGAATTTTAATTTGTCGTCTTTTAAAAACAAGAAGTTTTAGAAATGCCCTGGTTGGCCTCCTGGATGACTGTTATTATTTTTTATGTCACTCACTGCAGGAATTATCACATTAATTATATTGTTAAAAGGTGAATATTTAATTCACTATGCTTACGTCATAACTAGGTGCGTGTTATTTACAGCAAGTCTCCGCATGATATCTGTTGTAGTAACAGGAAGTTTTAGAATTGTCCTGTTTTGCCTCCTGGATGACTTTCTTATCATTTTTATATCACTCACAGAGGAAATTAACACATCTATCGTACTGTTTTAAAGGTGAATATTTAATTCACTATGCTTACGTTATAGCTAAGTGGGGGTTATTTGCAGTACGTCTTCCAATGACAAAAAACTGTTGTACAGTACAGAAAACTGGATTTATCCGAGTAATACTAGAAAAATCTTGATCGATTAAAAGCATTGTTGTACCAGTTCTTTTGCGCATCAACATGGACTTCTAAATCAGACTTAAATTTTAAGAATCCTTATCATCCTTATAGCTTGCTATTTTTGTAAACTTATATTAATGCAAAATTAATCTCACTTTCGGCTTCTACTAATTATCCCGTTTTTTTCACGTGTTTAACGTGTTGAAGAAATTGTTATAACAAAGAAATACTGTAAAATGACTGTCAAGTGCAGCAACTTAACTTAAAAGTATTTTCAACAAACCAGCAAAGAAAAGACCAACTATACTACTCGAAATTTGATAGGGATCACTTACAAGAATGTGTATATTTACTATATAAGGTTGAAAGGTTACATTTTTTGTTGTGATTCTGAAAATATGTTCATATGACAACAGTTTGGTAAGTCTGTAAACTGTTGAAGCGTGACAAAGGCTGAGCCGTAGGAGGGGCACGAATTTGGGAAAACACAGACAAGAGATGAAATGGCACTTTTTGGAAAAATCAAGTCTATGGCCTGAAGTTTGCTTTAATATCGCGTGTGGTGCCCATTTGCATGGATTACTGCTCTGCACCGCCTTCTCATGCTGCTAATGAGTCTCCGGACGCTTTGTTGTGGGAGTCGAGCCCACTCGTCCAGAAGGGCCTGCTGTAGCCCATGGACCGTGGTTGGCTGGACTGGGCGAGCAGATATTGCAGTCTGCAGCATGTCCCAGGCGTGCTATGTTGGATTGAGGTCTGGAGACCTTGCTGGCCAGTCCATTCTCTCTATGTCTGCTGCCTCCAGGTACTCGTCGGTGACCCTTGCCCTGTGAGGCCGGGCATTGTCGTCCATTAAAATGAACTCGGGGCCTATAACACCAGCGTACGGACGAACGTACACATCTAAGATCTCATTGATCTTAAAGCCGTCAATGTGCCGTTTTGAACAATGTGCAGGTCCGTTCTCCCCTGCATGCTAATGCCTGCCCACACCATGACCGAGCCTCCGCCATGACGGTAATGGGTAGCAACAGGTGCCGAACGCTCATTGGCGGATCTCCATACCCGCACTCGCCTATCAGTGAAGTCCACACACAATCTAGACTCGTCAGTGAACAGCACGGGGGTCCAGTCATGCAGCGTCCACCTGGCGTGATCGCGGGCCCATTGAAGACGTGCCTGGATGTGGTTTCTCGTCAATGGGATTCGGATTGCTGGCCTTCTAGCCCTCATGCCAGCTGTATGAAGACGGTTCCTGATGGTTTGAGTGGAAAGTCTTACACCATTGGCATTCTGGAAGTCATTTTGGAGAGCAGTAGCGGTAACAAAGCGCTGATGTCGCGCTTGAACGACAATTAACCGGTCCTCACGCTGAGTTGTGGACTTCTGACGCCCTCCGCCATGCCTATGCGTGACATGCCCGTAAGTTTGAAACCGTCGCCACATCCTGGCAACGGTCCTCTGGGACACCCCAAGGACACCTGCCACGTGCCGTTGGGAACGCCCAGCCTCAAGCATCCCTACCCCCTATTCATCTCCTCATCGTCAATACGCCGTCTTTGCTGTAGATTGACCAGTGCTAGGTTCAATATAAACGTTACCATGCACAAGCGAAGTCTGAATAAAACGGATGTGTACATGAAGGTACATGCCCGCGGTGCACCACTTTTCCAGGGGTATCGCTTTCCCCGTGCATCTCGAGCCATGTACAGGTAAACCATTAAAATCTGCTGTACAGGTCGGCCTTCCATATGAATAAACTACATGTATGAGAAAAAATCAGTTATTTTGAGGTTATCATCATTAAAAAGATATTTAAGAAATACTAGATGGGTGTTCAGTGGAACACTTGTGTCGCCCTTGGGTACTCTGTTAGAATAACAAAAAAGGTAAACAAGAGCCTGCTGGAAAGACAGCTTGCTAGTCAAAGTACAACAAGACCTGTCCACAGACAGCATGCTCCACTTTTCTCAGTGCTGGATAATTAATTATAAGCGAAGTTAAACAAGAGGCCCAAGTGAAAAAACATTGAGTGGGGGAGGGCAAGTACCTAGTCATACAAGATGAAAAAAAAATTGAACAAGCACTAATGTATTTAAAAAAAAAGGATGGGGAGTTCAGTTACTATGTATTAAAAAAAAATTGGGCCGGGGGCGGGGGGAGTGACTGGTTTGGGGGGGGAGAGGATTGAAGTCAAGTACATGTGTATTAAAAAAAAATCGGACCCTGGTGGGAGGTGACAGGTTTGGAGGGTGGATGAGGAGTCAACAAGTACCTATGTATTAAAAAAAATAGGCCGTGGGGGGGGGGGGGGGGGGGGGGGGGGAGGGGGCGGGGGGAGTGACTGGTGGGGTGGGGGTGTAGGGGTTTAGGATGGATGGGAAGTCAATTACCTATGTATAAAAAAAAAATTTGGGCCGTTGGGGGTGTGCGGGGGGGACTGACTTGTGGGGAGTGCGGAGGGGGTTAAGGATGGATGGGGAGTCAAGTACCTATGTATTTAAAAAAAATAGGGCGGGGAGGTTAAAAAAAAGTGTGAGGGGGGCATCGGGTCCCCATCCAGAGGGGACGGTAGAGGTGGGGAGTACTTACTCATCTCATGTCAGTTAATACTTTATTTCTAGGCTTAAGAAGTTTTTTTCCTGTATATAAATATAAGCAAAATCAAGTGACCCCTGGGGGGTGGGGCTAACAGTGACCCCAGGGACATGGGTACCAACAATCTTTACAGGGGTTTTGCTGGTGATCAAGAATTCCAAGTTAGAATGGAATATCTTTGACACTTTTTGAGACATGGACATAAAGAAGGTCAACCAAGAAATTATAACTTGAAAAAGGGGCATAACATTGCAAAAATAAATTTGAGGGTTATCTGCCCTTGAAAAATAGTGTTGTCTTAAGTGATACAATTGTAAGTATTACAATTGGAAAGTTTGATGAAGAAATGGCATAGTTATAGCCAATGCTAAGTTTTCATGACAAAATCCAAGTACAAAAAGGGGCATAACTCTGTCAATTGTGACCTTGACCTATAGATTTTGGCATCATCACGACCCTGTTGTCATAAGCAATATTATTTGAAAGTGTGATGATGAAATGTTAAGAAATGGCAGTTATTGACAACGTTAAGTTTTCATGACAAAATCCAAGTACAAAAAGGGGCATAACTCTGTCAAATGTGACCTTGACCTAAAGATTTTGGCATCATCCCAACCCTGTTGTCATAAGCAATACAATTTGAAAGTTTGATAAGATAATGATTAGAAACGGCAAAGTTATAGCCTACGTTAAGTTTTCGTGACGGACCGATGGACAAAGTGATCCCTATGTATCGCCGTTTCTTCGAAGGGGCGACACAAAAAAGTCATCCCTATCAAATTTTGAGTAGTATATATGCACACAACTGCAACATCTTTATAACAACTCACAGTAGACTCTAATTCCCTGGTGAGATTCGAACCACATTATCTTTGGATCAGGAGTCCAACCCTCTATCCCCTCAATCAGTACTCCACCCTTCTGTGTGTAGATGATCGATGCCGCCATTATTACTTTGTATTTCAGAACCAGAAAGAAAACATCTGCTTTTAAGAAAATTTATTTCCTAATAACTTCATTTTTACATAATGTACACTGGTGGTTAAAAGCACTTTGTATAACAATAAATAGTTGGCATTTTGTACAAAAACAAAAACAGAATCTAAGTTCCAGTATGTTATTATCTGCTTATTCATTAGGACAAGAGATCTTTGATTAACATGTAATAGAAAACCATACTGCAAATTTCATTCAAGCATAGTAAGAAATAACCTTTTACAGTCTTCTTTAGTGGCTTTTGAAAATTAACCCTTAACCTGCTGGAACCGAAAGTGATTAGCCTTTGCCACCAGTATAGAGCCAGGCCAGCCTGCACATCCGTGCAGTCTGACCAGGCTCTATACTGTTGGTAGCTCAATTTTTGTATTTTGATATTGAAATCCCTTAAACTTTGAATGGGCTGTTCCAAATTCAAAGCTGGGCTAATCCATTAAAAAATTTCAGCATGTTCAGGGTTAAATCAGAAATATTAACAATTAACCCGAGTGCAATTTAACAAGACTGGCCTATTTATACTGTAGAATCTGTGTTTTACAATTACCAAAAGCTTACTCCATTATTGTGGAGAAAAAAATGTTTTTTCCATTGAATTTTCTTTATCTTCACATGTAAACATTACTTGTTTCACACTGAACATTTCACGTTTTCTTTAATTTATAAAGGAACAGTGCAACTCCCTTTTTATACAAACAATGAGCCTTTTAATGTGATTTTTCTTCAAAATGCTAATTAAAAATCTGCACCAGTTTCAATAATCATTTTCTTTACAGTGGGAAACACTATCTGATCTCCATATCAAGCAAGGAAAGAAATTTCTCAAACACAAAATCTCAAAATATTTGAACACTTTGTACTGTCATAGATAAAATTTTATGTCCTTCCCCTGAAAATTTCATTTTCTGAAAATAACTCGAATTCATTTAGAACAGACTTTCCCTTTCTCAATTCATTCAATTTTGTGAAACCTTTTGTTTATACATGAAAGTCATCATCAACTGCGAATGCCCATTTCAATACACAATGTTGTTGTTGTTGATTTAACGCTTGTGTCACATCTATAAGGTATCATTAATTTACATCTTTCACATCAGCCAGCTGTTTGAAAGACAATACAATCTTTTTCTGCCACGTTTTAAGTGACAACTTTTCAATATCAAGTCCATTCCAGTGATCAGTTCAATGCAGTTTCACAGCAAGAAAGATAAAAACAATTCAGTTCAACTAGTTCCAGTCTCTTTTATTGGGGTTTAAGTGGATTCTACTGGACTTCAGTTGTTTTCGTAGTTTTAGAAACTGGAGATCTTTAATATCCCTGTCTTCAGACAGAAGCACTTTGATGGAATAAAAGAACTCCACTGTCTTCCCCCAACAAACAAAGAAAATTACCAACAAAGGCTCAAATTTCTTATATGTTGCTAAAATTCAGTCAAAACTTGGTTCTAAAAGGATATTCTTTTACTAAATTGAATTTTATGAATAAAACCCTGCTGGTAGGTTTAATTATTTGTCACCATGACAACTTCAATGCCACAGTATTTCTATAGAAACTTTCCTGTAATGAGAGTTTACAGTTTCCTTTTACAGTTTCGACATAAATTTCTGATACTGAACCTAACCAATGCTTATAAATGTATAAATGAAGCTATCTGAAAATCTAGAAACATAATTAATCCCTTTTACATCCTGTACATTTACCATTACCAACATATCTGATTGATTTTAGGAATAAATACCCTTTGTCTAATTTTGCTTTAACAAAATTAAATTAAAATCAAATGTTGATGTGAACAAGACAAATACTGATCCATTAAAGTCCACACTTATTTTTTGCTAATCAAAACCAAAATTAAACTCAGAAATAAAATTGACAAAAAGAACATTTTCAGAACAGTCTACATACAGACATTACATAAGCATCCAGTTACTGAGAAGGACCTTCCTTATTACTTTGCTGATGACTTAAAGCGACTGACTCACAGAAGTTAGCTTTTTTTCTATTCTTTAAAATTGAAGAGAAGTTAATGTACTATGACAATATAATTTTATGCTTCTATACATTAAGAAAACCGAAGATAGAATTTGATTTTAACAGGATTCGACCCATGCCCTTCAGGTCAGTAAAATATGGAGCAGAGACCTAGACTGCTGAGCCACTGTGAAATGTTCTTTATAAATGTCAAAATTAACAAAATAAACGAAGTACCTACACTGTGACTAACGTGGTAAATTTTTTTTATTGATAAAAAAGTGAAAAACTTTGTATTATGTGTTTCTGTACCAAAAACTGAGATAGTAACTTAGTTTAGATATGTTCTTCACAACTTCAACCAGAATTTTTACATATATAAACATAATCTTTTTTTATGCATCGTCAACTCATCTATGAGTCAGTCACTTTAACAACTTGAAATAATTCCATTTTCCTCAACCTGAATTTATTAGGAGTACATTTCTTTAAATCATATCATCATTTACTGAAATTCAGGTGAATTGTCAGTTCCAAGATGAAAATATTAAAACCTATTCCTAGTTATATAAGCTCAAGATTATGCTCAACATATTTCAGTGACTGGATGCATGAAAATCAAAATTTAAGGAAATTAAAGGGGCCACAGAAGTTGTCATAGTAACAAAATGCCAGCAGACCAAGAGAAACACTGAACCTAGCTGGACTGAAAATTCTTGTTACTGTGAAACTGCACCTGACTGACCACCCTGACAGCCTGCAATATACATTCCATGGTGCCTTCTGTACATTCTCACCTCTACAATACCTCAAGGTCAAAGGTTGTTGCCATAGATTACAGATCTTCAATACATCATTGTTCAAAAGCCAGTCAGTGTTGATATTGAAACACAACATAAAGCTTGTAGAATTTAAAGCCTCCTTTTTTATGTATCTGAAGCTAACAAACTGTAGGTTTTCTCTAGAAAATTTGTAGATTAAAGTTTGCTCTTTTCCTTGACCTTTGGTATCCATGAATACAGCTCTCCTCCCATATTGCAGGCTGGGCCCA
This sequence comes from Cyclina sinensis, assembly GCA_012932295.1. Taxonomy (NCBI): domain Eukaryota; kingdom Metazoa; phylum Mollusca; class Bivalvia; order Venerida; family Veneridae; genus Cyclina; species Cyclina sinensis. Next base: position 35,935,095 of record JAAONU010000014.1, read on the forward strand.
ACAGCGAGTGGTTTTTGAGGCACCTCTAGGGTGCCTTAATCTTCGAGGAAGAAATAGTTCCCACTCCGTTTCTGCTCGGTGTCCTGTAATTGTAGGAATTAAGGAAAAACATGTTATATGTATATTCTAAGAAAACTTATCAATTTCTTCACTGTATCTCCAGTGTATATCAATCCAAAAAAAGTTACAGTCAGCAATATTCTATAACAATTTGGGGTAGAAATGAGTCCTCTTAAACTAACAACAGGTCTTTTACAGTATTAGGTGTAATTAGGGCTGATCCAGGGAAAAAGGCCTGAGAGTAGGGAAGACATTCATCATTTCCTGTTTTATCACTGTATTGTTTTATTTTCCCATTTTAAATCATTCTAAACATTTATGATTGTAACTGATCAGTATGAATCAAGAATAGACCTTTGAAGCAGTCATGTTTGTCAGACCTATCAGGGCCTTCAAACATAATCACAAGGGAGATCTGACCATTTCTCTGATGTCACATAAACTAACTTTATTTACTATTCAGTCTTTACACTATGAGGATTTTATACTTGTATCTACTTGCATTACAGTCCAATGAACATGCTGGACCACTCAGTCCTTAAGCGACAACTTAAGCATGATGAAATATTTTTTTAACACCAAACACTGTGTGATATAAATGTACATTTTATGAAAATGTTCTTGTCTGTCTTTTAACAACATTCAATTGGACAAAAAACACTTCCAACTAAACAAGCCTGAATTTAAATCACCTGGCTATCATCACTGAAGACAGCTCTAAACCTCAAAGGTTCAAATCATGTCCACAGTGAACATTTGCCTTACACGGAAGATCAATGATGACTAACGTCAAAGAAAGTAAATATTGTATCCAGATAAAAAGATTTCCACAAAGATAAATAAAGAATGTATCCTATATTGCTACACATTATTTTGTGGTTTCAAAAACTTATGTGACCCCCTACTACAAAAACGCCAACTTCTAAGTGCAAATTATTTGTCTGAAATTGATTGGGGAAAAAAAAGAGACACCCACTTTGAATGGATAAGTCTGCAAATATCAGTCCCCTGAGATTATGGTTAAAGACCTTTGGCTAACCAACATATGAGTGAATAGCATTTAAGAAAATTCCCCTGCCTGCCTACCCTAAACAGGACAATATTAATGTTTGTCAAAACCAACCCACACACTTTCGCTACATTTTTTTCTTTTTAAAACCCCCTATGCCTTTTTACCTGAAACAACCTTAAGCCCACACACAATGGGCTAGTCTTAATTGAATATTGTTTTATAAAAGCTGATGGTTACAGAAGAATCACTGAACTGATCTTACCTTAACAGAGTTGAGCTTGTTGATACGGGGTCGGAAATTGTTGGGGTCACGTCTGAATGTAATCTCCAACAACTCAAGGAACTTGTTCATTCCATGAAGCAAAGTTTGTGGTCTGAAATAATTGAAGAAACATTTCTGTGCAGGAGTCATAACTCAAACAATACCACTTATTGAAGTATTTCTGTGAACCAAGTATGCTGCAAGTCTTTATACAAAATACACAAAGTCAAATCACAGTCTCAGAATTATGATATCCACATAGACTTTCAGAATGTGAACAGCATGGTGTGTATCATCAGGGACTATGTACTTAAAATGAATACTGCTGACTAAATGTAAAATTATTTTTAACTTGGTCTAACCTGCTTACCCAAGGGCTACCTATATGAACTGTGTTAATAAGACTCAAAATACAATGCAGAATTTTATTTAACCATCTTAATTATCATTTTACTAAGAACCAGAAAAAAAGATTATAGCAACAGTTTAATAAATTCTAGATAGTGAAGGCACCCTGTTTATCAAGACATCGATGCACTGGTGCATGACACAAATAGCTGTGCTGTTTGTTTAGGTGCCTTGAATTTAAACTTCTAAATTGGTTTTAAACAATTATTTCAACTCTCTTTACTGTATAATTTACTTATGAATGAAAAAGTGTGCAATCCATTTCGTATTGTTATGAACTGTAAAAGAACTTGTGTCAGCGACTAAAGTAGATCTTAAACAACGGGATCTTAAAAAAATGTTTTTCATGTTTGGCCTAACTTTCAAATGCCAAAAACCAGCTGTATAAGAAAAGATTTTTTCTCTGGGAATCTGACTGCAAAAAATATATGAAAGAAGAGCTTACGTGTTGGCTTTGGTGTTTATACCAGGTGATCCCTCAAACACAACAACACGGTCAGCCAGATATGTTGCCATGATGAAGTCATGTTCAACAACAAATGCAGTCTTCTTTGCATGCAAGATGAACCTGAAATGTAGTTTATGTAGATGTTGTAGCACTGACATATTCTCTATTTCCATTCAAACAACAGCAATTTGTATGCGTAAACATGTGACTGAACTTCTTCACTACAGCTTTTCTTTTCTTGTTCAGAATAAAAGAATCAAAGTCAAGGGAAAACTCACTAGCTTCTCTAAAAGTAGGCAAGGTACAGTTATTATATTTAACACTGCACTTCCTCCCAATGTAATCTTTCAGCATATGAAGTTTGAAGAAAATCGCTCAAGTACTTTTGGAGTTATGCTCAGGACAAATTGGGACGGATGCACGGATGGACTGACACACTGACGGAGACCATTTCTAAAATCCCCTCCGCCTTTGGCGGGGAGATAAACTACGATTGCCATATGCTAGCTACATTTAGAATAACACTAACCTCTTAATGACCTTGGCAGCATGAAGACGCTGCTCAGAGTCCAGATAGGCGGACGGCTCATCAATCAGGTACACATCTGCTGGTTTACCTAAACAAAGGGTCAAAGCCACACGCTGCAATTCTCCTCCAGACAAGTTTTGTACCTGAAACATGTCAGAAATACCATGTAAAGCAAAACTACAATAGTTACATGATACACATGAACCTAACAGTAAGAGAGGGTTCTCAATATATTTTCAAAGGTTACAAAAATGTAGGTATTCTACACAGATAGCCTCAGAATTTTATCATCCACACAAAAATTTCAGAATGTGAACAGCATGATGAGTATCATCACTGGCTAAAGATGTAAAATAAGCATGCTCATTCAGTTCTTAAGATCTAATACCTACATAACAAGATAAGTACTCATCCCATTGGAACAGTTTTAGCGGCCTTTTAAGTTTTTAAAATTGTAGGCAATTCTCATACAGTAACTGTTGTCATCTTGCTTTACAATTTTTCTATCCAAAGGCAAACAATCTAAGGGTAGCAAATTGTGCAAAAAATGTAACAGTTCCTATAAACTGTAACAGAGTAGTCTCCCTTATATTTATAAAGACATTTATGCCTTACTGATGGTCTGCAGCTTTTTTAGGGGCTTCCGAACAGATTTTTTCCATTTTGATTTGGTTTATGTTCATTCAAAAAACAAATACCCCACCACAAGAAGCAAAATAAAGGAATTCTGCCAATGGCTGGTCTTTTAATAGGGGCTGGTCCATCTTCAAATCGACTTTCTGTGTGTCTGCAGGAGGTTGGAGGTGCATGAGTTACAGGAAAGGCTTTAATGTTATATTTCAGCTTAGGAACCTATAATCTGTCACAATGTTGATGTGTGTCTTTCTTTATATCATATAAATTTCTTTAAAACATTCAAAGTCTCAGATTTAAATCTTCCACATGAAAATCTCAGAATGTGAACAGCATAGATTTATCATCACAGACTTAGATTTCTAAAGAAATATTTTCTCTGCACCTGTTTCAATACCCCCTTTAAAAACCAAAGGACACTCTAATTATGGAGGTGCAGTTCTATCATACAATGCTTTCTTTCAAAATCCTCTGTAACTAGAGCTATTACTGAATGTGATTAATACCTCTGCAATACCACCTTTTCTGAGGAAAATGGGAAATACTGAATGTGTCACACACATCTACACTTATTGCATAACAAGTTTTCATTCAATAATCCTAAAGTTGTGGAAGACCCTTACGTTACAAGATTTTGCTATGATTTGCAGTAAACCTCAGTGCACAGGCAAAAAAAGGCAGCACATGCATCTACACTTAATGGTGAACAAGTACACCAAGTTTCAAATTGACAGTCTAAGAAATGTGAAAGTTGTTTGCACCGCAAGAGTTTGCTGCTATGACAGGCCGTAAATTGCAGTGCAGGCTTTGGCCTTATGAAAAACACCTCACTCATATCTGCACCTATTGGTTAGTACACCTATAAAGTTTATAGCTGATAGCCTTTGAAATGTGAACGATGTCTGCGACACAAGATTTCGCTATGACGAATTGTAAATCCACAGAGTGCCCAAAAAAATGCCTCATATGCATCTACACTTACTGATGAATAATGCACATCAAGTTTCAAATCAACAGTCCTAGAAAATGTGGAAGTCATTTGCATCACAAGACTTTGCGATGACAAATGCAGAGCAGGCAAAGACTTGCATGAAACGTGTCATGCACATCTACACTTGTGGTGAGAATGCACTACAAGATCCAAACTGGTAGTCCTAGAAATGTTGAAGTAGTTTGTGTCATAAGATTTCTGCAATGGACTGGCAGACTGATAAACTGACCAACCGTAAGAGGACTCCTAAATGTATATACCTCTGCATAGTAAGTTTCACAGGGGTATAATTAGGTAACATATTGAACTGATGAAAGTAAGTTAGTTTTTCAACCTATCTTCAACATTCTGTAATAAGAATCTGATCATGAAGAAAACAGCCTCAGTCTATAATATATCCACAGTAACATTTTCAGAATGTAAACAGCAGATTTTCAAGTATTTCCTCACAGGCCTTTCCTGAATGAACACAAAACCTGACAAGCATCAATCTCTTTCTTAACTTAATACACAATTCGAAATGGAAGGTAATATAAAATGTGATTTTGAGAAAATTTCAAAATAGCCTCAGTTTAGGGATCTATCTACATTTACACTTCAGAATGTAAACAGCAGATTTTGAAATGTTTCCTCATAGGCTATTTTGTAAGAAGTGGGCACTATCTAGTAACTATTCAAACGAAGTTGGAAGGACTAATCTTAGATCTTTCTGATACATTTCTGTAGAGGCTTTTCTGTAGAAGTATGTGATGTGTGCATGTGACTTCCTAGCATTGCAATCTTTATACTGTACAGCTAGAAAAATCAGTCCTTATATGGTTATGCTATTACCATGTAAGATCTGCTAATTGGGTCCTTCCCTCAATCAAGTCAGCCTAAAAACTGTCATTCCTATGATGTGTGTCACATGACTCTACTAAAGACTAACAGATTATGATATTTATTGCATTCATACACAGAACTCTTTTTAGACATGCCTACCTCTTGGTCCATGATGTTCTCTATGAGAAGTGGTTTCATGACATCTGCAACAAACTGGGGATGGATGTAGGCATCTCTGATTCTATCATGTAACAACTGGCGTACAGTGCCCTGGGACTTGGGGCTAATCTTCTGAGGCTTATAACTCACATTTAGCACTGGACACTCACCTAGAAAACAATTTTTCAGATGAAATATCCTAACCTTAAGCTCTGTTTTGAGTCTCAGTATATTTGAATTATCAAAGTAAAATTTGAACTCATGGTTACAGTACACAAAGCAAATATTAAAGATTGTCTAAAAAGCATAGGAAAATTTATCTTTCAGAAGAGATTTTGTAAAAAGGTCATAAATCGTCAGCTGAACAGAGATTCTTTCTAGCTTTGATGTATCCTTGTTTTGTTAATATTCTTCAACAGCAACCATATTTGTAAGTATTGTATTGGACTTCTCTCAAGCATCAGGAAAACTTACCACCACCGTCAGGTTCCAGTTTGCCAGCCAACATTCGTATAAATGTTGTTTTACCAGTACCGTTCTCTCCCAACATAACAATGATCTCAGAATCAGTAAATTGTCCTTGCTCCACAGTCAAATGGAAACTTCCTGTAAAATGACACAGTTTCTCAGAAAAGAACCAACAAAACCTACTTATGTTCAGCATGCAGCTCTTAATAAATGTTAGTCTAATTCTTTTCAACCCTCTTAAAAACTTGTATCTTTTTATGCCCCTGAAAGGGAGGCATATAGTTTTTGAACTGTCTGTCCATCCATCAGAAAACTTTAACATTGGCCATTACTTCTTTATTAGTAAGTGGATTTACTTCATACTTTGACACAACACCCCTTTGGATAAGACTGTCCCACTGACCTGTATTTATCTGACTCTGACCTCTGAATGATCTTCACCTTGAAGATCCAATTGTTTTAAAAACTTTAACATTGACCACAACTTCCTTATTAGTAACCAGATTTACTTCATACCTGGACACAACACCCCTTTGGCCAAGACCTCCCACTGACCTATATTTATTTGACCTTCACCCTGAAGATCCAATTGTTTAAAACTTTAACACTGACCACAACTTCCTTATTAGTAACCGGATTTTCTTCATACCTGGACACAACACCCCTTAAGCCAAGACCTTCCCTGGTCTTCAGCTCAAAGTCAAAGAACCACTTAGGGGGCATTTTCATGTTACAGTGACAATTCTTGTTTCAAATATATGGAGAGTGTTTCTCCAGTTTCTTCTTAATTCATATTTTAAGCAACCATTTGCAAAATGAATCCCTTATGTTGTACTGCCTATTGTTACAAACATGGAATTTTTCCTCATAGAAATTTCCTTTTCCTTAAAGCTACTGACCCACAGATTCCTGTTTAAAGACACTTACTTAAAAGTTAAAGATATGTCAAATAACTACTTCAGAAACAGAATTTTATGCTTCTCTATGGCTTGAAAATGGAAGATTAACTGATGAAAATATGAAAATACTAGTTCTGATATGTTTCCTTGACAAAACAGTAAGTCAGAAATTAAGTTTTCACAAATACAACTGCAAATCTTATACTTTAAGACTTGTCTGAACACAGACAAATACATAGTATAACTTTCCCTGGAAATATCATACCTAAATCTTTGAGCATTCTGGGATACTCATATCGGCACATCCTCTTAATCTCTTCTTCCATGGCAGTCTCTGCCACCTTGAAGGTCAAAGATGTCTCTCTGAATCGTAGATTCTCAGTTGGTACAAAACCATCCAAGAAGATATTGATCCCTGAAATTTTATTAAAACAGCTTGATACTATCTTGTGTTACTCTTTTCATATGAATGTTGTAATTCAATTCCAGAATGTTTCTAAAATCTTGCCAAGTGAGAGAGAAACTCACAGATTTTCTTAGAAGACTCAGCACTGACTAGACATACATCATGCATATGGTCTGCAGACTGGTGAAATTTTTGTTGACTAAAGTTTGCATTAACAATTCGTAATTATTTTCGAACTTCATCTAATTTGATGACTCACACCAAGAATTTTAATGAAATCTTGTGACTCTGATTTCAGTATCATTCATTTTCAATACCTATCTGTTTTTCTAAAAGGGGCTGGCCTCCAGATGACAAAAAAAAGAGAGTTTTCTTGTATTATAAATTTATTGTAATATTCATGACTAATGCTTAAAAACTAACTAACTGACAAAAAATAAGTGAGATAATCACATTATAAATTGATTTTTTTCCTATCATAGTGCTATACCATAACAAGACAGTATAACTATATTGTGTAACATTTAAAGTAAATAACTATAATTACACATGCAGCGATAGTGGTGACAGTAAAAGTGTTGGTAAAATTTGTTAACGAGGGTCCAGAGTTCGAATCAGGATGAAGGGAATATATTTTTTTTTTTGTTCTATTTTAACTTTTATAATCAGTTTTGAATTAAATATCATGTTGTTATAATCTCACGGCATCTAGAAATTAAATTTATGTAAAAAATATTTTCTTATCAAATCTGGAGTACAGCCTCTTTAAATCCTTTTATTATCAACATACCTTCCCTAACTCCAAAGGGCATAGTGACCACACCATAGGCTCCAGGCACACCATACAGACAGCATATAAAGTCTGAGAGGTAGTCTAGTACTGACAAGTCATGTTCTACTACAATGATGTATTTATCTGCTGCAATAAGGTCTCGGATGGCAATAGCAGCTTTCAGACGCTGTTTCACGTCCAAGTAACTTGACGGCTCATCGAACATAAATCTGAAACAAAAAGCAACCAAGTATCATTTCTTGTTTAACCTAATTAAAGTGTTCTCAAATTCTATTTCAATAACTATAAAAAACCAAGATTTTGCTAGAAAATGACAGTAAAGTGTATCAATAGATACATGTTAATTTCAAATTAGATAAGTCTGAGAGTTAACTAAAGAATTCTTTTCAGCTATATAGTGCATTTACAACATCTACAAAAAAATTTTTTTTTTTTTTTCAAATGAAGAAATATTTTTTATTGTGCAATGAAAGAGACTTACATGTCTGCCCTTTGTATGCAGACCATAGCACAAGCAAACCTCTGCAGTTCCCCTCCTGACAGATCCTCCACATTACGGCCTCGCACATGCATCAGATCTGAACATGACAATAAAACAATTACATACATGGACATGCATTCCATTAAATAATAATGAAAACAAAATTGTCCTTCAATTTGTGGAAATTAATAATGCAAGACCTAGTCTTTCTGTTTGAATCTGGCTTCCTTTGCTTTATGATTTCTATGTCAAAATCACAGAAAATGCCTATAGATGTATCTACAAGTCACTTAGTGCAGTATATCTTTATATACCAGATATTGCGATCCTAGGTTTTTACTTCAAGTCAGATATTTATATCTTTAAAAGTGACGTACTGTAGAATTCAACAGTATCATTTACCTAGCTGTTTGCAAACTGATATCTGATTCCCAAGGTCATCTTTCTTGTCCAGTAACTGTTGAACTGAACCCTAAAAGATTATAAACAGTTCTAACATTTTATTACATTACAGCTAGTTCTAAGATTTTATAACATTACAGACAGTTCTTACATTTTACTACATTACAGGAAACCTGAAGTTGTGTTACACAGCTTGTTATTAACTCTTTAAGGCATTAATTTCTATGAACAACATTGTAAGCTTGTGACATAACTGCATGATCATCATCTATTCTATCTTCTTTCTAGAGGCTAAAATACAATCTACACTTTCTTTCAATTATTACAAAATCTTATAAAGGTTTTTATCTCTAGCCGGACTAAGTAAAATCGTACAAACAGAACTGTAACAGTAATCCAGTCCATTTCAGACACTTTAAAGTAAGTAGACCGTGGTCCAGGGGTAGAGCGCAAGGCTCCGGATCCGGAGGTCACGGGTTCGAATCCTGTCAGAGGCAAGATTCCCTCACGATCTTCACATTCCCCCTAGCTGCGTGAATACTGGTATGGAACCCAGGAAGCAGTCATCGAGCATGATGAATCTCAGTTGTAAGAACTTGTATCACAATCGATGTAAAATAAATGAGTCTAAACTAACCAAGTAAGGTGACCTTTTATTTCAAAAGAAAACTTGCATTAAAATGCAGATATCAAAATATGTCTTACTTTCACAGCTTTTGGGATCTGGTCCACATACTGTGGTTTAATGATAGCTTTTAAGTCGTCTTCCAGAATCTTTGTAAAGAAGTTTTGCAACTCGGACCCTCTGAAGTAGGTCAAGATCTCGGTCCAATCTGGAGGATCCTGAAATTTTTTAAAGTAACCCATATTTCTTTAATCTTTCTTATGAAAAAGTGATGAGGTAAAGGGGAAAAAATGCGAAAAGGCAAGAGCACCATGCCACAGAAATGAAAATATTAAAGGGACATAACTTTAAATTTACCGATGATATACTTCATGATATAGTCCAAATGTAATTTAGTGGCTCATTCTGTAAGAAAATGGAATAAAACTGATAATTCGAAGAACATTATGTTAAAAATTATGTTTTCTTAAGGCAAATAATAATAAATTAAGTGTGCATTTGTAATAAACGGTTATCCACCCAGATTTGGTAAAACAACTATTCTCTTCACAGGATTAATACTAATACAACTGTATAACCTGCTGTATTTAGAATTTTTTGACTGACACCTTGACATTTTACAATAATTCAACACTACTTTAAATTACATGATTTCGAAGAAAATGGAATACTAAAATTTTTGGGTAAGCCTCTTTAATTTTATCACAGACCAAAATGATTCCATCACAATTACGAAAACACAGTGCAAAGGGAGGCAAATCCTTTAACTTTAACAACAAGTTTTACATGTATCTAAAATCTTATCTATCCCCAATATAAAAAAGCAGATACTGTGTACTTCTAGTATTGCCTACACAGACTTCTGACTAGTTCACAATTTATATCAGTAATGAGTATATTAGGTTCAGCTCATCCATCATCTTTATTTAAAATACTCCAAAGAAATGTAAGTGAAAATTCCTACTTATGTTATGTAAAGTAATGTAGACTGTGTACTTGAACTCAGCATATCTATTTGTGCGTTCATGAATAACCTTAACTACATGTATATCATCCTTACAGCAAAGCGTCCAAGATTGGGTTTCTGCTTTCCAGCTAAAATTTTCAGCGCTGTAGATTTTCCTATACCGTTAGTTCCAACTAAACCCAGAACTTCTCCTGGTCGAGGGGTTGGCAGCCTGTAAATCCAAGACAGAAATCCCTTATAAGTCGGAATTACTACGTAATTTATAGTATTAGTATTATATCTGTCAAACAAGTACTAAGAGTCATGCAGGGTTTCCACTGGCCAATTTTATTTTTCCGCCAATGGGGAGGGTTCCGGGAGGGAGCTCCTGGCCGTCGAAAATTTTTCAATTTCTCATTTTTAAAGACTTAATTTACAACATATCTAGAGCTTCAACTGTTATGAATATTTTATGGCATTAAAGCATTTTAAAATGATAAATCTAATATTTTTCTGACTTTAATTTTCTAAAATCTACATACATCATATCAACAAATTACAATTGATTTATCATTATCAGGGCTCACACTGGCTTTAAAAAATAATAGCCAATATTCTAAATTTTAAAAAATGATAGCCAAAAGTTCAGATATATTGATATCTCCACTGTTTTCTTAGTTCTACATAAAACCATGGCTTTAATTAGCGTACAGAAATTAAACTTGCAGACATTCACAGAATGCAGCCCTTTTTTCTGAATCACTTACTGAAAAATGGCATCATCACCAATGTACTTATATTTTTTGTCTTTGTACTAAAATCTGATTTGATTTTTAAACAGAACATTGGTTCTTTTCGTTTTAAATAATTATTAAAAAAAATCGGAGTCGCGAAAATATGTGACAATTGAAAAATTTCCTGTTTTATGCAGACATATACATACTTTTGGTTGTTCTATATTAAACTGTGTGGGAGTAAATACTTTTTAATTATTTTAACATTGCTTTCCACTGGCGATGTAATCAAGCAGCCTAAAACAAATTTCAAAATTTGCAATTTCGGCGAGTAATTCTCCCAACATGTGACCGTCGACAATAAGGTCAAATTGACATGCAATCACGCTGGCAGAAACACTTTTCACAACTTTCAACTGGATTTATCAATCAGCAATCAATTAGGGCATTTTTTAAATATATATCGGAAAAATAATTTTTTATGCTTTTTTTTTTTCGCCACTTCCAAATATTTTTTCGCCATTTGCGAAATTGGCGAATTGCAGCGGAAACCCTGGTCATGCTATTATTTTTTTAAGCATAGGTGAAAGTACACACTACTGAAAATACTGAAAACACATGGGTCGCAAGTACTGAAAGCATAATTTTTCCTATATTAATATAAGCTATAATATTATCAAAAATACTAAATTCAGTTAAATGACTGAAAACTTTCACCCTTGTTAAAACAGTTTTTTTTTCTTGTTTTTTTTTCACACTCAAGTAAAAAATTAAATATTTAGCAACAACACATGTCAAAAGCAAATAAATTAATTCACCAACATGTCAACCTTTGGGCAAGCAACTGTTTTTTAGCTTGCTGAAAAAAATTGTATGAAGCCTTAAGAGTACAATGATCAGTCAGTTTTAATCATGCCAGCTGGTATGTACATGACATTCACTTAACAAGAGTGATACACTGAAATTCAGCTCACCTGTGTAGTTTGAAGCTGTTGGCGCTGTATCTGTGTGTGGTATCTTTTGCCAGGTTACTTGGCAGGTTAATGATACTTATGGCTTCAAATGGACATTTCTATAAAGAGAAAATTAAGACACTATTAAGCTGACACATCATTTAAAGTTGTGTCCTTGTTTGCTCACAGTAGGATGAGGTAACATCCAATGGCAAACACAAAGGTGTTAATATTTGACCTAATTTATAGACCTACATGTACCTTTGGTACTATAAACATACTACACACAGTTTTTCAAGTATACACATTTATACAAATTTCATAGATCAACCTCAACTGAACACTTCTCACCTGTTTTAATTAATTTTAGAACTTCGGGCAGTGAAAAACACCTATTAGAACAAATGCTCTAGAATGACATAGTTTCAGCTAACAGTAAAGCCCTTGAGTGATAGAGCAACAGTACAGCATAACTGTCAACAGTCAGTATGTTAAAGGAAACTGCAAGGTCTTTTTAAGCTTAAATTAGGGAACAGACTATGTCATTCATACTGATAATATTCTTAGGTAACCAACTTCTTACCTTCGTATATTTGTTCATATCCTTAAATATTTGTGAGTGAATTTTACAGATGCCATGTAAACAATTAATTCCTAGTGAAACAGATGCCATGTAAACAATTAATTCTTAGTGAAACAGATGCCATGTAAACAATTAATTCCTAGTGAAACAGATGCCATGTAAACAATTAATTCTTAGTGAAACAGATGCCATGTAAACAATTAATTCCTAGTGAAACAGATGCCATGTAAACAATTAATTCCTAGTGAAACAGATGCCATGTAAACAATTAATTCCTAGTGAAACACTCCTTTCACTCTCATTCAAATTTGTAATCAATCTTTTACCATTCCTCGCTTTTTAATACCTGAAAATTTCTTGTAACAAGTTTGAAGCACTCTTTTTACATTTAAAAAAAAAAAAGGCCTGAACTGACAGCAAACTGTGTCTACCTTTGCACAAATACCACATCCGATACACAGATCTTCAGAAATGAAGGCTATTTTGTCTGCAGGTGTAACTTCAATACACAACTTTCCTGGAAAACAGACCAGATAATTAATAACTGTCCGAGTAATAGATCAACAGTTAGAATTTATATAAAATGTTAGCTCAGATTATATCCATCCTTTAAGCTAGTACCATACAGTTTGCACAATCAAATAAACACCAAAATCAGATATTTTGAAACTTACCAATGTCACAGTAATTGTATGTGCTTACAATTATTTTTATTTTTAATACTTAAAAATGCATCTCTATATACCATATAGAACATACCCATTCTGACAACAGGACAAGACTTCTTGCATTCCTGTCTACATTTCTTGGGTTTACACTTATCATTGCTAACAATAGCAATCCTCGTCAGCTTGTCCTTCTCTTCTTCCACCTGAGGCTTTCTTCTAGACATTGTGTCTCTGTGTTATTTTAGTTCCTTAAAAAATAAAAAAAACTTATTGATTAGTTGCTAGAATCGATGTATGTGTTAACTATTTGAATCTGAAAAAAAAATGTTCTTAGTTCTTTACACAAAAACACACAATACTTTTTCTTTTTCATGTAAATCGTAAACCGAGAATCAATGCTGAAAAAATACAACTTATAGGATGCAACTTTTAGAAATATTGCTTGACAATTTTCCTTCCACCTGTATGTTTGATGCAAGTGAAGATACTGTACACAAAATCAGCACCACTCTAGCCATTGTGTCAAACATCAGTGACATTAGTAGAAAGGGTACCAAATAATTATGGCTCTATGTCACAATACCCAAAGGTCTTTCAAAAATTTTCTGACTGGATCCAAGGTAGTTTAAATAATTCAACATACAAAGCTTTTAGACCGTTTTGATAAAGGCAAAATCTACGCTTTGATCTATTAAGCTGCCAGTCATTGGGCTGTCCAGGCTGGATAAGAATTTAAAAAAAAAAAAAAAATTCAAAATTCTCAGTGAATTATTCAAAATAAAAGTTTCTTGGGTAATTTAAAACAAGTAAAAAAGTAAAATTTGCATGTCGGGAGGCTCTCCCTAATGGGGTGAGATAACCTTCTGTGGGGATGGCGACTATATCATTGGTGATTTTTTATACATCATGGAGAGCCTACCGTCAATACGAGAAAGATCTACTCTAGTAGGCACCATTTAAGTGACTGTAGCCTCTGAGTAACACTGGATGTGTGCCCAAAGTCAGATTTGACCCAACACGCAGATCTTCTTTGGACAGATTCTATCTGATCGAATTGGGTTTGACTATGGGGGGCAGGAACCAGACATCAGAAGCATCCTTTAGTTGTGATCGAACAAGCGTATTATATGCCATGGCTTTAAGGGGATCAGAGTTGACTTTTGTATTGCAGGGTAAGAAACCAAGTGTCTGGTTTGCCTTTTCAGTTAACCTAGCACAGATATAATATGGTACTTCTACTCCCTTGCCTAGTCCAACTAAATGTACACAAGTCAAGATAATGTGTCATTTTGTATGGGCCAATATCTCGCCTCCTTTTTTATTCCAACCAGTTACAAAAATACCTCAGAATTTGCTCAAGACGTCACTTGAATTATTTTGACTACTACCTTGCCTATAAGATAGCTCAAACAACGCTCGGAGCAGGTGGTTTTTTCTGGGTTACATTAACATATACTGATAATATGACAGTACTAGACTTCAATCAACACTGAATTCTGCATCTGAAAAAGCCCAGGGCAGTCATGCTCAATAATACAATATCCAGTTATGAAAAAATAAAACTAATGTGAACAGTCTGGCTATATTTTAATCAACTTTCAGATTTGTTAATGTTATGTTATCTCATAGATGTTCTAAACCTCGAATTAACCAGAACCTTATTCTTATTAGCCTTATTAACTAGCTACTGAGTTGTGTAATGTGATCAGGTGATGGCATATGGAACGAAGGAAGATGGATATTAAAGAAAACGAAAGAGAAGAAAAAGAGATCCTCTATTCGATTCGTAGAATAGATATCATGTTCAATCTTAATATACTCGAAACATTAATAAACCGTCTAGTTACTTATAATTCGCCGAAATAAATAACGCCGGTACGATATGTGAATATGGCCGCCACCACATGCATGCGCAACACCGGTGTAGCGTGAGATTAGTCAGACCGTGAGGATCATAAGTCCACTAAATGCAGACAAGGTAGAACTGTTGACTGGAGGAATAACGAATTTATGGCTTGAATTCCTAGCAGAATAAGAATGAAACTGAAGTTTTAACAAAATCATGTTTCATATAGCTTGTTCATTATCCGTTTAGTATTAAAACATAATTTCCAAATTGTTTGACTCTATTTTCGATATTCAACAACCCAGACTAGTAAAATCTGACACTTTAAGAGAGGTACTACAATCATATTCATAACAAAACTGACAAGTTTATTTTTAGCAACTTGTAATCCAATCTGACTGAATTTCACGATCTACCTTCTTATAGCGCAGAGATTTTAATCATAATTTATTACTTGTAATCTTTTATACAAATGTTTCGACTGGCCACTGTACCAAGAAGTGCTAGCATTGTTAGAATAACATTGCACAAGGCTGCTGCATATCATTTTCGTAAGATCACAGGAGTTTGAAATTCTATCAATAAACAAGAAATATTGTAAAAATTATGTCCTCTACATAATAATTTTTACAATATCTCTTGTTTATTGATAGAATTTCAAACTCCTGTGGTAAGATGTAGCTTAAAAAAGTATTTGTATAAAAACAGTCTGAGTTTCCTTTACTAATAATACTATTTACAAAAAAAAGTATTTGTATAAAAACAGTCTGAGTTTCCTTTACTGATAATACTATTTACAAAAAAAGTATTTGTATAAAAACAGTCTGAGTTTCCTTTACTGATAATACTATTTACATTTTTTTCCGTAGAAAGATCATTATCTAAAACTGCAAAAAGATATTGAGTTCTGATATATAATAACATGACAAGTCAACTGCACTGTAATGAAAGATTTTTTTGTTTTGAACAATTTATATTTAGAACCAAACAAAATACAATCTGGTTTGAATATTATTTTTTTTTTTGGTCTAATAGTAGCTTCTTCTTTCGTTTATCAGCAACGGTAAAACCATCACGCTGATTGATGTAGAAGTGTATTTAATATTATTCAAATAAAAAGACTTAGTACGTTCAGAAAAATAGGACCTGAACAACTCCACAGATTTGACATCCATAGAGTACATGCCCTGGGCGAACGAACGAATGAGCAAGCGAGCGAGCGAATGAATGAATGAATGAGTGGTCTTCATTCATAGAGTACAGTTTATAGCATAGAATATTATGGTTATAGCCGTGTCAAACGCCTTTCGAAAGTCAAGCATGACTATACATTTTACTAGGACTTTTGATATTTATTTCTTTATCAAATAAAAAAGATGAATGAGGCACGAATCAGTGAAAGCCACTTTGATATTCTTATGGTAGATTGCTCTTGATTAGATGAGACTCCAACTGACTATATACCAATCCTTCCAAATAGTTTGAAACAATAGACTGTATACACGTGAAAATGCAAGACGATAGGAGTGCGATTTTTTCCAGCCCGATTCAAAAGTGATATTTATAACTGAAAAACTTTCAGTTAGACAGCAGATTTAACAATGATAATAATTGTATTGAACAATTATTTAATGACATGGATAATGCGAAGACCGCTTTTTTATCTAATATATGATACAAGAAGCTTTATATCAACAGTTCTTTTAATAAACTACTAATTTCATAACTTGTCGAAATGAATAAATGAATGAATGGATGAATGAATGAATGAACGAACGAACGAACGAACGAACGAATGAATGAATGGTCTAAGTTTTTTTTTCTTCTCTATATATGTTGACAAACAGTAATGGATGTTCAAACAACAAACACATATATGATTTATGACTGACAATGTTTTCTTACGCTGGACATAACTGTACTATTATCATGTTTTATAAAATGCACAGTTACTATTATTTATGTACAGTTAATGTTTGTTCATGTTTGTTTGTCTGTCAGAAATAAAAATCAATGAATGAAGGGAGGAAGGCAGGGAGGGAGGAAGGAAAGAAGGAACGAACAATAAACGAACGAACAAACCGGGAACGATGGAAGGACGGAACAACCAATCAACTAACCAACCAACCAACTATAAACAAAAAAGAAAACAAATATTTGTTGTCTTACAATTTTGGTTTTTAGATATGGCTTTATTTTTATTTTTACTTTGTTTTGTTTTATTTTACAAACATAAATGTGGTTCCTTGTTCGTGAATAAAAGCATGATGGTTATATAGGTCATACTCATATTATCCACAATAATATGTTTGTCCGCAAAGAAAGTTAGTGAAAAAAATCTGTGAGTCGTTATAATCATGATATTTCTTGGTCGTTTCTACTCATACGGACTTGTATTGGATTTTCATGACATATGATGAAAATTCTAAACAGAAATATAACAAACCTAAAAATTTGTTAGAGTAAAATATCCCTAAAATGAAATTTAGGTTTTATCAAAGAGCCCTCCTACACTTTTCTGCAGACGTCCTTGAGGTCTTAAACTTTTGCCCGTTGCGCCAACTTTAATATATATTGTCTGCAGGAAAATCGGGGCATGCGTTGCAGAGCTACAGCCGTTCAAAGTGAGTGCTGTAAACATCTTCTGATACAATGCCTGTATATATGACAATATATGTTATCAGTTCGCTCTTTTCTTTCTTTTTTCTTTCTTTTGATTTGTGCGTGCATACTGAACGAAGTCCTCTACGGTTCAGCCCTGGTTAATATTTTCTGACACAATATTGTCTTGCGTGGAACCCGGCGGAACTGCATACTCATTTTTTCCTTATTTTGACTCAAATTTCGAAAGTATTGAACTATTTGACACAAAGTCCATACAACTGAACATTTGCTTTCTTTTGTTCCTGCTATTATTTTCATGAATAATTATCACTATAATAATCATCATGATAATCACCATCATTAGAGTCTCTATATTTTTGGGAAAGTGCAATCAGCAGTGTGATTTTTACAACTAAGTTTTAAAGGATCCTTTTTCAGTCTTAAATGAACGAGTTTAAAGGTTTCCAATCTTTAAAAAAGTTTAAATATCCTTCGATTGACCACATCGTTCCGTTCAATAACTCATGAACCTTTTTAACAACATCTTTCAAACTTCATAGGGATGTTGCCTTTATTAAACAGAAAATTCGTATTGTTTTGGGGGTCATTAGGTGAAAAGTCAATGTCACTGTCACCTTGAATATCCTGTCAATAACTTGAGTACCATTCGGCCCACAGCTTTCAAACTTTATACGGTAGTTGCCCTGTTTGAGTATAAGACCACTATTGCTTTTGGTTTCATTAGGTGAAATATCAAGGCTACTGTCAACTTGAATTTGAAAACCATATCTGCACAATAACTCCAGTGCCATATGACCCTCAGGCATCAAACTTACTAGAGTTGTTGCCCTTATTGTGTAGAAGACCCCTATTGTTAAGGTCATTAGATCAAAGGTCAAGGTCATGGTTAAATACAATTTGAAAATGGTTTCCGTTCAATACCTCAAGTATCATTTGACCAGGAGCCTTCAAACTACAAGAAATGGATGCCTTTATTGGGTAGAAGACCCCTATTGTTTTGGCAGTCAACAGGTCAAAGGTCAAGGTCTTAATCACCCTGAATTTGAAAAAGGTTTCCACACTATAAGTCGAGCACCATTTGACCCAGAGCCTTCAAACTTCATGGTGTGATTTCCCTTACTAAGTTGAAAAGCCATAATTGTTTCCTTAGGCACTGTCTGTAAAATTCAGTACCTTTTTGGATCGATTGTCACACAATCGATCCAGTTTCCAAAGGGCACCAAACTGATTACAAATCGCCTATCAACGACCAGAATTTTCTACCAAACACCAAAACAAACAAAGCAATAAGCGTTATCGTTTAATATTTTAGACGTAGAGAGCAGCAACTATTTTGCTTTGATTATTTTTTCTTAATTATTGATTAACAATTTCCTAAAAATGTGTTTACTTCACAATTACTATTTACTGGTTTCCATCCTGAGATGTATTCCAGTGTGCAGTGTAATTCTAATAAAATCTACCAGTTACCACTGGACCACTGATCTGCTCCCTGGGATTATATTGTTTTCACACAATTTTTTTATACAAGATAGAAGTTCGTTACAGTCTATATTTAATGAACACATTTGACTTCTGAATAAAGCCAGTAATGTACAGAATAATTCTAACGTATCATTATTTTGTTCTGAATAGAGAATAATTAATACAATATAAAGATGTAAAAACTGAATATGAAATCAACATGTTCATATTTAACTCTTAAAAATTCCAAACAGGCTGGTCAACGTTAAGACATCAGATATGAAGATGGTTTCTAGTTTTTACCTATAATTCTGTCTTCAACATGTCTATTCTTTTCTCACAGGTTATCCTTCAAAATAATGTCAATTTGAATTATACTGGATGAATCATTTATGACTTATTAATTTTACCTCAGTTGGGAAACAAGTTCTAGGTAAACCCCGTTGGATTACTGCTTCCTAGGTTAGAACCAGTGCTCTCGCAGTAATTGTGGAATCCGGAAAGTCACTGGAAACTCTCATACCTTTGGTGCGATTCACACCAGCGACCTCTAAATCATGAGTCCGGCAGTCTAACCACTCGACCAAAGTACAACTTGTTTGAATTAGTCTAAGTGCCAGTATGAATTTAAAGGAGAGCAGGTAAACATAAATTTAAAGGACAACAGATAAACATAAATTTAAAGAACAGCAGGTAAACATAAATTTAAAGGACGGCAGATAAACATAAATGACATCAGGTAAACATGAATTTAAAGGACAGCAGGTAAACATAAATTCAAAGGACAGCAGATAAACATAAATTTAAAGGACAGCATGTAGACATAAATTTAAAGGACAGCAAGTAAAAATGAATTTAAAGATTAGCATGTAGACATAAATTTAAAGGACAGCAGATAAACATAAAGGACATCAGGTAAACATGAATTTAAAGGACAGAAGGTAAATATGAATTTAAAAGACATCAGGAAAACAGGAATTTAAATGACGGTAGGTTAACATGAATTTAAAGGACAGCAGATTAACATAAATTTAAAGGACAGCAGGTCAAAATAAATGTAAAGGACAGTAGATCAACATAAATTTAAAGGACAGCAGGTTAACATAAATTTAAAGGACAGCAGGTCAAAATAAATGTAAAGGACAGCAGATCAACATAAATTTAAAGGACAGCAGGTTAACATAAATTTAAAGGACAGCAGGTCAAAATAAATTTAAAGGACAGCAGGTCAACATAAATTTTAAGGACAGCAGGTCAACATAAATTTAAAGCACAGCAGGTCAACATAATTTTAAAGGACAGCAGATAAACATAAATTTCAAGTACAGCAGGTAAACATAAATTAAAATGACAGTAGGTAAACAAGAATTTAAAGGACAGAAGATAAACACTTGTTTGAATAAGTCTTAGTGACAGTATGAATTTAAAGATCAGTAGCAAACATGAATTTAAAGGACAGCAGGTAAACATAAATTGAAAGGACAGCGGGTAAACATAAATTGAAAGGACAGCGGGTAAACATAAATTTAAAGGAAAGCAGGTAAATATAAGTTTAAAGGACAGCAGGTAAACATACATTCAAAGGAGAGTAGGTAAACATGAATTTAAAGGACAGCACGTAACACAAATTTGAAGGACAGTAGGTAAACATGAATTTAAAGGACAGCACGTAACACAAATTTGAAGGACAGTAGGTAAACATGAATTTAAAGGACAGCACGTAACACAAATTTGAAGGACAGTAGGTAAACATGAATTTAAAGGACATCAGGTTAACATGAGTTTAAAGGACATCAGGAAAACAGGAATTTGAATGACGGTAGGTTAACATGAATTTAAAGGACAGCAGGTAAACATAAATTTAAAGGACATGAGGTAGACATGAATTTAAAGGACAGCAGGTAAACATTTATTTAAAGGACAACAGGTTAACATAAATTTAAAGGACAGAAGGTAAACTTGAATTTAAAGGACATCAGGTTAACATGAGTTTAAAGGACATCAGATAAACAGGAATTTGAATGACGGTAGGTTAACATGAATTTAAAGGACAGCAGGTAAACATAAATTTAAAGGACATGAGGTAGACATGAATTTAAAGGACAGCAGGTAAACATTTATTTAAAGGACAACAGGTTAACATAAATTTAAAGGACAGAAGGTAAACTTGAATTTAATCTAAAGGACAGCAGGTAAAGCAGGTAAACATGAATAAAAAGGACAGCAGATAAACATGAATTAAAAGGACAGCAGATCAACATGGATTTAAAGGACAGCAGGTAAACAATATGCATAATAGAGAAATGTTTTGATGGACACCGAATTATCAGAACTGAACATTTTTAGTGTATCATAAGTAAAATCATCTTTACATATATACTTCTTTACATTCTTGCACGATTCTAATTTATATTACGTAATATACGACCCAGTCTCTATCTTCGAAAAGGCTGATGAGATTGATGAAATCAGTTTTACTAGGTGAAAGGAAAATGTAATTTTGCGCACCTTTATTTTGTGTTGATAATATAACTTAGTTGATAGTACAGGATTTATAGTCATTTCAATTTCAAATTTACACGAACAAAATCTTATAAACATAAGACAAACTGAAGTTTCAAAGGATATTGTTGAAAAGTGGAACTTCTGCTAAGTGTGTAATGTACACATACAATGACTTAGACAAATAGTGAAGCGCCTACGTAAATGTTTTAAAACTTACAGACAATTCAAAACGAAGTCTTAATTCGATTTAAATGACAAAACAAACAACTTTATCAAAATTTCAACTGCTTGTGTTAAAATAACAAAAAGCAAAATTCAAGTACAAATGATTAAATAACTTCAACAAAATTTCAATCATAATTAAAAAAACACAACAAAACATGCAAACAATTTTTAGTTGATCTTGCTATCTTGTGTCAGCAGAGGTATCAACTTTTTTCAAAACGATATCAGCATAATAATCTATCAAAGTTTAAAAGCAAATTAGGCTGATTGTGATTGTAAAAAATGCATTAAAGTTTTTCAATGACGTCGTATGTATTTTTATCACTGTTTTCATATCGACACAGATCTGTATATTGCACGCCGGCTTGCTCATAACCTTGACCTTCAGTTACCCTTGATGCAGTGTCATAACCTTGACCTTCAGTTATCCTTGATGCAGTGGAAGGCATTTCATATGTACTGCAATACAAAATTAAGAAATGATACGTAATCGCTTATGTAACAGAGAGACCTTATATTGCTCTAACATAGAAATTGAAATAACATTTTATGAAACAATAACAACCGTATAAAGACGAAGTGATATGTAGTAACTGTTTTTGAAAAGTTAAAAGGCGTACTGCTTCCAGAATTACATCAAGACTGGAACAGTTAAGCAGTGTTAAATATTAACGCATACATATGTCAGTATAATATTTCTGCTAAGATAGTCTGTCAATCATCATCTGGGACTTACGTTTGTTTTGCTACTCCTTCTGCCGATTTTGATACTGAAATACATATACACATTAGTTACTGTTTAGTATATTTGCTATCTTTTAAACTTTTTCATTTTTATACAACCAGAACACTTTGTTTACTGTGTAGTTTTTGCTTAAATGAGTACATATCTGTGTAAACATTTAGATTAATCATAATGCTACGATTAACAATAATAGCACGAAAGCCAGAATGTAAAATAGTGACATTCTGTTTCCACTGGTTACCTTGGCGCAATAATCGTGCTCTTGAAATGAAAAGGTACGTTGCAAATATTGCAAGTACACAACACACTGCTCCAAGAGTAGTACCAACTACGATTGTTGTTTTATCCGATCTCAGCATGCAGCTGTCTTCGTTTGTATGTTGTTTACCTAAAAGAAACTCTATCTTATTTGAGCTAGGCGTGCGATACATTTTCGAAACAATTCTGAACATACCCGACGTAAACTCATTTAAAGATGGTTAAGGCACTTCAGGTCGACTGAACATAATAGTTTCATAATAATTATATTAACATCAAATGTCTACTTATTTTCCAATTGCTTTCAAGTGGATAACAATAAGGACTTTAATCAAATGTCGGTATATAATCCATGTCACTGATGTGACAAAATTAAACTGCAACTAAAATTTACTTTATGCATATATCACTCAATAATAATAATAAAAATAATTTTACTTATTTTTGTTTTGATCGGTAAAAATCTTTCATATCTGAAATTTGTCTGGATATTATAAACAGGAATTGGTCTCTCTCTTAATACAGCTGTACTGACTTTAAGCATACGATAGTAAACCGCATAGTTGTAAACATTGCATCAAAAAAGGAACTGATGTCAGTTACTGGAAAACGTTTAATTTTGAAAAGGTTGTGTATAGCTATAATGAGTTTAACTGCCAAACAACATAGATAATTATATTGTAAATAAAGATAAGTGGAAAAACTCACCTTTCCTTTCGGATAGAAACATATATTGCTCATACGTCCCGATTTCATTTTTCACAATTACTTTATACTGTCCAAAATCCTCTTCCGAAACATTCAAAAGTGTCAAGTTACTCTGTAGATCTGACGATGATATTTTCAAGTCAGCATTGCTCAGTAATGGTATCCATATTTCTCCAATTCGCTTGTGCCAAGAAAATCCCTTTGGACCTGGTTCAGGGTAAGCTATCGCAGAAAAACTCAGAGTCACCGCATTGTAGAGATCCGATGTTATATTACGCTGTATTTGTCGCAAAGGACGCGGAGAACCTTTAGACAAAGAAACAATTTTGTATCAGATAAAGTTCTGTTTTAAACACATTTTGAACACTTGTTGACTACACCAATACAATAATTGAGACATTAACAAGCATATTTACATGTACATGTATACTTATCAGAAAATAAATCTAATAAACCTTCAAGATAATTAAATACCAGATAGAGAAACCACTTTTTTGTTCTTTTGATTTTTGTTTATCTATTCCTATACTTCATTATCCTAAAGACGGGTTTCTTGAAAAAACATTACTTACATGTGACTAGTAAGCTGACGTCGGTGTGACTCATGTGATTATATGTATTACTAGCTTCACATACATATACTCCAGCATCAGAGCAAGCTACATCGCGTAAAGAGTATGAGAGTGGCGTTTTATCACTTTTAATTAGTGCATCGCCTTTAAACTTGATCGTTATCGAAGTTGCAGTATTACTGTCCACGAAACATTTGAATTGTATAAGAGAAGTATGTTCGTCCGCCGTTACGTTTTTCTCACCCTGATAGCCTTCAATGTAAAGTGACTGTACAGTTGTGTCTGAAATAATAGAAGCATGAGTTGTCAACTGACCAGAAATCACTTTCAAATAACATGCTCATGTGAGCCGAATCATTACAACAGAACGCTAATAATCAACAAGTATATATCGTCTAGATATCCTGGCGTCCATCACGTAAGGCTTCATTGTGCTTTTTCAGAAACCATTTTAAACGAGTAGACCCTTTGAGCTTGACCTTTAATCAATATGTCTTAAATCCATAGATGTGACCTACTCAACATGTTCAAAAATTATGTAAAGATCGTTCTTGATTTATGAATTTGAAATTAATTTAGAGGTGCTGGCGACTGTAAGCATCATCTTGGACCAAGTTAAACCGTAAGTTACACGTGCCGTATACTTATCATGTCCAAACACGTTGTAAATATTGAAAATATGATTGTTTTTGAGCAATTGATTGAACATAATTCTCAAACTGCAGGGCTGTCCATTCATCGTGATCAGATATTTTGTGTAGCTTGAGAGTTCTGGAAAGTGTTTATGGAGTACAGACATGTTTTACCTTCACATATGACATGTTTAGTAAAATTACCTACACATAAAGGTTATTTCTCATGTCCTACTACCGTTGGTTACTTCTGGTTCAGGTGCTCTTGGTTAACCAGACGAAAAATACAATGTAGTTTCTAATTGAAATACTACAGGTTTCCAAGATGCATCATACCAAAATATCCTGTAAAGATTTACGGTTAAAGGTCCAGTTGTTCTGGATAAGTTTATCAAAACCTTTCATCACAGAAAGCGCCTCTGACCACTGAGCCAAAATTAGATAAGATTCATTCGCCAAACTTTTACCTACTTAGTATACAGTTTCTAGACTCAGGTGATCTTAATAGCTTACTGGCCAAAAACTACTTTATCTGCGGAAATACCGATATACATTAACGAAACAACAAGGAAAAAATTGTAGATTTATCAGAGCTTCTTAGAGAAATTTGGCAATTTAAAAATCAGGTTTGATACAACAACTTACATACAACTGTAACAGCAAGATCCTTTGTCTTATAAGATCCATCTGAGTATGTTGCAGTACATCTGTATGTTCCAGCATCTGATCTTGTTAGTCTTTCAAGGCTTAGAACTGCTCCAATAAGTGTCCCTTTGGCAACGTTATTCCATTTAAAACTACATGCCGGGTTACAACTGGCAGAGCAAGTTACAGGTTCAAGGTTTGTGTTTTCCATTTTCTCAAATTTTGTAACGCTGGTGTTAAAATATATGTTGTCTGGTCCATCTAGAAAGAACGCCAAGGAGAATTCACTAATCTACTAAATAAACTTAAAAAGAGGGCCATGATAGCCGTGATTCACTAAGTACAACTGTTAAAGCAAGAACTCAAGAGAAATGCCATGAAAATTCTAGCTGAAAGTAGACAGAGCAAAATTTGTTTGAATATATTGAATTTAAAATGTTTGATAATTGATGACACAGCTGTGACATAATTATAATTATATTGGTTAAAAACGAAACTGAGCTTTGCAGTGGTTAATACATTCTGCGTTCCAAGAATTGCATAATTATCTCATTCACTTTTTCCCCTGTAGCATAGGTTAAAATTAGGCACAATTTAAAAGCGTAAATGTTGATATAAACGCTGCGATGATGTATTTCGGCGGCAAAAAGAATTTACGCAAACGATGCTTAATGTTAATTTTATCAAAAGACCAACTCCCCTCCTGCATCTAACAAATGTACTTTCACAGAGTGCGAAAACAGCCAGGAAGTAGTGTGTCACTGTCGAGTGATATCGTTATATTACACAGGTTGAACAGTGAAAAGTTGCACTATTGCATTAACGGTCTAAACAAAGTATATCTTTAATTTTACATTCTAAATTAGGATAAGTGATAAGTAAGATAAACACTTACATAAAACATTCAGCCAAACAGAGTCAGCATCAGTAGATGTGTATCCCTCAGTAATCACTTCTGTTGCTGTACATGTAAACTGTTTGTCTGCATCGTCTCTGTTCACATTTGACACAGTCAGTCTTTCTTTGTTGGTAGAGAACGAATATTTAGAGTTAGCAGAAAATACAACATTATCAATTTTCCACAGGTACGTAAGACTAAGGCTGTGGTTTCCAGGTGTAGTCGTTGAAGTGCTCCTGCAAGTTAGTGTGACAGTATCTCCGACGGCGGGGTTCTTGTCGACGGAAATTCTTGGTTTTGTTGGAGGACCTGAAATATAATAATGCTATTCATACATTGTATATACTAACAGTACCTTAACTTCGATTTATTAACATTAAGAATCCTTCAAAATAATTAAACTTCAAAAGTAGTAGGTGGGAAGGAAAAAGAAAGAATGGAGACGAAGATTCCTTAAAAAAATTAAATTTCATAGTCAAAGTCTTAAAACAGTAAGTAGGTAAGGTCAATGTTAAATACGGTCAAGGTTTAAATATGCATGCAAAATTATAAATATCATTCAAATTTCGAAGCTATGTCTGCAAAAACAAGGAAGTACGTCAGCCGGTTAAGATAAAGGTCAAGATCACATAAAAGTCAAGGTCAAAGTCCAACTGAAGAACATTAGGATGCTTTCAAAACTTCTTTTTTTAAATTTCATAGACAACTTCAAAACAGAAAGTAGGTCAGTAGGTTAACGTCAATGTAAGTTCAAAGTACAAACTTGCTAGCAAATATCTAATATCTAATATCAAATCTAATATCTTGATATCTAATTCAAATTTCCATGCTGTGGCTGTAAAAAACAACAACAAAAACCCCCAAAACACTCGGTCAAAATAAAGATCACATCATGATAAAGGACAAAATCAAACAATAATACATAATTTGAATAATCTCGGTAGACTTCCACCATAGGATGCTACACACAAAATTTCGAGTTCACTAATTCTTAAAAAATAGAAGCTTTCACATTAACACGAGAGAAAAAAGTTTCTGAAATCGCACTTACCTAAGATGTACATACAGGCACAATTAAGTATTCCAGAAACATCAAATATTCTGTATGTCCCAGCGTCTGATAGTTGCACATTCGTAAGTTGCACCACAACATTCCCATCCGAATCACCAGAAATTACATCTGGTGGATCTAATATGATCTTACCAAAGGTATATCTGATATTTGAAATAGTTCTTCCGTTAAAAAACTGAACACTGAATGTTTTTGCTTCATTTTTTCTAGGAAGTGCAGTGCCTATATCAAAATGAATCTCTGCATTCGAGCTTACTTTGCTGAAAACTTTACTGACAGCTGAAGGACAAGTCCATCCAGACACTGAAAGAAAAAAAGGTTTGACCAATGTTTTCCAGATATGAAACCTTTATGCATATCTCTCTTTCTTATACATACTTATTTTCCTTATGGTCAACGGAAGTGAGCATTAGCATTAACCAGAACAAAATGACAAATTAACTTCTACAGTTTGTTGAAGCAAATGTATAGTAAAATATTGATAGTTGATAAACTCAGACTAGTAGACAACAAAGCCAGATTAAATCTTTTCACAAAAATAAGATGAGCTATCACGGGTTTTCTCTCGAGGCTGAAGTTATCAGAGAGGAAATGTTTACTGTAGCAGTTGTGACATCAGGCCTGGATTTGAATGAGTTGCAGAGTTCAAACCAGTTCAAGTATACACATAAGTATTTGAATGTTACACTATCAAAAGTATAGTGCGATAATGTCTAAATCACAGTTACCTTCAAAATACAAATATTGAAAACCCTGTTCATGTCCTAACGTTGACACACTACCGGTCAATACTAACACAATTTTGATGTCAAAAGAAGAAGATTAAAAAACAGAGCATCTTCTTTTGATTCATTTAAACAAACATGTACCACTTTAACAAAAGAGCTTCTCATAAGAATAAATTTTCATACCTTTGATGATTAAACCTGTAAACAAAGCAAAAAGAAACAACTCTGCAGATTTCATTTCAATCTTTTATTGATCATAAGTATATTTTAGCTAGATTTTGTACTCTGGCGACCCGGAAGATAAAGGCTTTTATGTACATACATAGAATGGATTCAGTTTTATGAATTTAAAGTAAAGTCGGTCAAATATTTAACTCGTGAAAACGTTACCTTTTCTTATACGCCCGAAAAGACATATTAATTGTATGCCCCTGGTCGTCCGTCTGTCCGTCCGTTAGCAATTATGTGTTCACTCTCAATCTCTTGAACCGATTGAAGGTTATTGAAACTTCTTTGCAGAAATGTTAACCATAATAGGACGATGTGCAGAGCAAAGGTTCCACTTTACTCGGATCTAGGTCAAGGTCACACTTAATCATTATGATTTGATATGCCCTGTATCTCTTGAACCGATTGAAGGTAATTAAAACTGCTTTGCAGAAATGTTTACCAAATGTTTACCATTATAAGATGATGTGCAAAGCACAGGTTGCGAGTTGGTCGGGTCAAGATCACACTTACTCAATATGATTGAACATGTGATATTTTGTGCAAGCTCTGTATCGATTGAAGGAAATTAAAATTACTTGGCGGAAATGTTAACCGTACTGAGACGATATGCAGAGCGTAGGTTTCAGTTGGCTTGCCTCTAAGTCAAGGTCATACTTAGTCATTTTGTATAGTTAGCTCTATATATAGTTTGTATAGTCAGCGCTATATACTCTTGGAGGAAATTGAAACTGTTTGGCATAGTTTACACGCCTGAAGGAACATATTATGTTAAACACCTCTTTGTCTGTCAGTCTGTATGTCTGTCTGTCCGTAAGCAATTGTATTTTTAGCTGAAATGTTCGAAAACTGCTTGAAGATACCAGTTATTGAATTGTACCATAGTGAGATGGTAGACATGGGTTATTCATCTTGATCCGATTATTTTATTAAATTAAGTGCCTTGGAAGCATATTACACTGTCAAAATCTGCTAGATTGGCTGTAAGTAAGGTAAAACATGACTGAAGAACTAATTAGTTAACAATAAACATTTTAAACTTATCTGCAGACACTGTTATAACATAGTCCTTATATTGCCCCGTTTCAGCGGAGCGTTTGTTTCCTTTCTTTCAATGAATGCAGAAAAAGATATACGAAATGGTGTGATATGTTTGACAGAGAATATCTTTTTGTTTTGGTGAAAGGTCATATTTTCATCGAGGAAAAGTTATATCAGATGATGCATTTTTAGATCACCTGAGCACAAAGTGCTCAAGTGTCTAGTTCATCATTGTGGTAAGTGGGTTGTGCATCGTGTGTCGTCTATCGACCATCGTCAACATTCTTTTTTTGCTTTAAACAACATCTCCTGTTAAACTACTTGACAGATTTAACCAAACACCACAGAAATCTTTCTTGCTTTAAGATTTACCAAAGTTATTAAAATAATTAATTCCATGCAGAACTCTGGTTGCTGTTGCAAATGAAAGGAACAATAATAAAATGCTTTATTTCTCAAACCACTAGGTTCAGAGTATTAAGATCTGCTGTAAACCTCTACCAAAGGTATGTAATTTTGTCCCTGGAATCAAAATTGACCTCGCCGAAGAGGTCACTTGATTTGCAAAGACTTAAATAAGAGAAACTTTAGGATATTGTTCAAATCATATCCCTGAAATCAAAATTGGCCCCGCCCCGGGGATCCTGTATATGTAAAGTATATATCTTTCTTATCAGAAACTATAAGAGCTATACCTTGACCCTGCCTAAAGGGTAACTTGAATTTCATTGAATAATATGGAATAAGCTTCTTCTCTGTAACCGCGTGATATGGATTTTAGAAAATTGATCTATAGCATTGCCTATTTGACCTCGATCGCGATTTTTGTCTATGAGGTTATAATTGGTCCCGTCCCAGGGGTCCTGTTTATGTAAAAAAATCTTTGAAGTTCTTATCATAAAACATAGGCCGTAGAACTTAGATAATTGGTATTAACAAAAAGACTTTGCCCCGCCTGGTAGTCACTTTATTTACAAAGACTTGTATAGAAGCAGAAATAATTTCCGTAATGACCATGGTCTTGACCTTCTGATTTCCTTTCTTGTTTCTGCAGGTACAGGAATGAAATTTGAACTTTACATATAATTTCGAATGCAGAATTCAATTTTTACCGAAGCTGACATTGACCTTGACAGATTGACTTGCATTCTTGATTTTGTCGCTACGGTATGAAAATTCGTACTACACTTACAATTTGCATGCCGATTTCCAATTTGACCTTATCCGACATTGACCTTGTACTGTTGACCTACCTTCAGGTTTTGAAGTCCTTGCTATGGAATTTCTTTCAGATATCCAATTTTGCATGTAGATTTAAAATTTAACCTTGATCCTTTCACCGGCCTTGCTGTAGTTATTGTTGATACTGAAGTGAGCGATTTAGGGCTATCATGGCACTCTTGTTTAAATCAACTTTGCTCTAAGTAACGATATATATATTTTTTCAATCAAATACATTTTTATAGAATACATTTTTATAGAAAAATACATAAGGATATTACACAAGATGGGGAAAAGGCGCGTAAACGTCTATTTTTTTAATTCCTTTAAAGGTTTTAAACTATGAAAATGAAACAATTGTATTTAAAAGGTTTACAACTTTAATTTTTAAAACTGATTGATGTAGGCTTCAGTTAATGAGTCAGTCACTGTCATTTCTTCTTTAACTTCAATGTAATTTCATTTCACGGATGTCATTATCGAACTCATTGATGACTGCTTGAATATCATTATTGTCCAAATTTCCATCATGATCGCATATTCTTATCAGGTTATCATTGCGGTTCTGTCCAAGTCGATTTCTGTGAGGTGTGCACATTAAGTTCATAAGGCTAACTAGCCTTTCAACAAAGGCTGTTGAAACAGGGATTAACCTGTACATTTGATAGAGGTGGGCACAGTAAGTTCATATGGCTAAATAGCCTTTCAACAAGGGATCAGCCTGTACATTTGATAAAGGTGGGCAATTGCAAGAAAGGCTGCTTGAATCATGTTGTCATCAAACAGTATTTTTAAGTTCACCTCTGTATTTCGTCGTCTGAAAAGAGAATAAAATAAATGTTATAAAATGTTCAAGTCTCAACTTACTCACTGGAACAAAACTTAGTTTAGATTTAATGTGTTTCATAATCAGTCTATAATTGATAAGGAACCATAATTAATAAAATAAAAAAAGTTGTGATTGTCAACTTTTACAGTGAACTTTTACTTAATAAATGTACTGTCTGCTTAAAGCAAAAATCAGAGAAATTAATTTGGTTTAGTTAGTAAGTGACGTAGTATTCACAATTATATTAAAATGTTAATAAATTGTATAATATCATATTTTGTTAATCATTTCATTTTATTATTACTACTTCGTCCTGCAATTTATTACTCATCATGAAAAAAAATTAAACACTTTCTGCACAAAAAAACAACATAGAAAATATTCAACAAATCATATAAATGAATGGTAAGCTCTCTAAGGTCTGAAGCTTGGAGGAATTCTTATTCTTGCGTCACTGTAATTGCTATTAACTAGGCTAGGTAAAATGTTTTAAATTTTCCTGCAAACTGAACAGACATTAAAACTAGCTACAACTTCAACTTGAAGTTGATTGCTAACTTGATCAAGATCATCTGTGGTGGTCTGCGAATATCTACCTCTGGGTACTTAGGCTCTGCTACTGTCCTGTGTCCTCCATACACATCTACTTTAGGCTGGCCATAATGCTTAGCTAAACTTTTAATCCGAGTCTACAGCAGAATATTCTTTAAGAAAATATCTGATGGCTGTACATTAAGGTTTAGGCTCTTCAATTTACATTTTGTAGATTAGTTCTGATTTTTTAGCATTTACACTTTTTACAGATTATACTGACTTCAAACTACTGTAATATTATATCTAAAACTATTAATGTAAACGGGTTTACTGCAAAAAAACGTCATTAATAAGTATCATTTATTCACAAATTGATTTAAAGTATTACCTCTCCATAACTTGCCATGGCAGCCATGTCTCTAGGGACCAAAGACATGTTGAACACCAGGAAGGCATCTAGGACAGATGTGCAGTGAAAGGCATCATTTATCTCTCAAATCAGACTGTTAGTTATTGGAACTACTAGGTTGATTATCACCTCCTCATATGTCCATGCTTGCGTGTGTCTGAAAATGAAGAAATACAGAACATTTGTTTTTAAGTAAATAGTATTTCTATTAATTATAAAAAAGAAAATGATTTGCCTATTTTCATTACTGGATTAAGGAAATTTGGAAGTACAAATACTATTTAGATATCGTTGTCATATAGCTTTAAAAAATCATTAAATTCATAATATACCGTCTTCATCTGGCAAGATCCATGCGCTCATCAATCTCAAAGTAATTGCCATCCAGTTTACGTATGTAGAGATCATCATCAGGTACATCTGTTTGGAACCGGGTCATCATCAGCTCAAGCTCACCAATAAGGCTATAAAAGTAAATCATATAGATGGGTGATAAAAATACTGGATGTAAGAAAGAACATGTTGGAAAATAAAGTTTTACTATTGGTGTATTAAACACTAAAACACACCTTGCATTTGCCCACGACCTCTTAAAATACAATGTTGGCACCCTGTAAGTAGTGACTAAATCTGATGACCTGACTTTCTTATGCATCTTTTTTTAATGAGAATTATTATATGCAAATTTCAATCATACCTTATCTTCTACTGGATAATGTATAGTAAGAGGCTTTAGACACAATGTCAACTTGTGATTGCGGCAATTGAGGTACAGGTGATGGGGCACACAGTGTCGGAAACGTCTCTGTAGGCCTGAAAATATGACTTAACTACATAATAAATACTGATTTTTTATTTCATTATAATCCAACATACACCTGAAATTGTGTTCAGCACCTTAGCTTGTTAAAATAAACCGAGTGTACCTCCAGCATTTTTTAATTTAACTTTTAAATATCTTCATAAATTTCCGAAGTACAATGCAAAATGAAAGTTTATAGCATGACATTTTTGTCTTTTTCCAGTTATCACAATGAACATATTTTTCCTTTGAAAAGAATGTGCAAACAAACAACCAAATGATTAAATATCTTTGTTTCCCCCGACATGACATTACATCCGTCGAAGCCTACGAATGCTTACTTTTTATGTCGACATCCTTTAATAGTAGAAGACCTTCGATTGCTGCCGTGAGATTTTCTGATGTGGCTCTGCTGACTTCAACTTATCCAAGAAAGGCCTCTTTAAAGGTGTTGTCATCTAAGATGAATCTACCATCTTACGATTCATCTGCCATCAACGAAAAGGCATCAGCCTTTCTGAGCTGTTCAAGTGTCTTTCGTTCTATAATGTGTTGATGCAAACAATGAGCCCACTCACAATAGTCGGAATTGTATACATTGGAATGCCCCCCTCTTGCCCCTGCTCCACAGGCACACTGTCGTTGCAGAAATCAGGTGCTGCATAACATCTTTAACACTGTAGATTGTCCAATGTTTTCTGACTGTGAAAAATATAGTTCTGATAAGGGTCCCCATGTATTGTCTGTTTCTTCTTATTTCATCATCATTTTTGCTGCTTAAATAATAAGTCAATCCATCTATTCTTTCCGGAATTTCTTGTTTTGTCTTTTTCCTGTAACACCGGCTATTGTGCGACATTTTCAAATTTGACAGGTTGCGTAAAGTGTTCGCCAAAAATGCGGTTGTCGTAAATGTCGTAAACAAGTCAACTCGACCGCTCGGCAGTTCGACTACTGTTGTAAAACAGAAGACAGATGACGCAAAAAAATAAGAAAATATCGTGAAGCATAAGAGTGCACAGAACACATTATTATTTAAATCTAGAATAGGTCATTAAATGTAAAATTGAAGGTACAAGCTGTAATTTCACTTCTCAATTCATTGTTACCCATTTTAACCAGCGTATCCGTATAATAAGAACAGAGGAGTTGATGCACTGCATCAGCTCCTCATTATACTATCTAAAGAGATCATAGGCCAGAGCAGTTGATGCACTGCATCAGCTCCTGTGTCTAAAATAGATACGTTGTACGCTTGTTTCACTATACATTGTATAGGATAGATACTTTGTACGCTTGTCTCACTATACATTGTATAGGCAGAGGAGTTGATGCATTGCATCAACTGCTCTATTCAGTGTATTTATATAGTAAATGCGACGAGCATTTTAACCACTCTTTTCCGTTATGTCTATATATAAATGACAGAGGCATTATATTATTGACCTGTGGTCAATGTATATAGACTAACACGACTGGAGGTGCTAATGCACAGTTGGGATGTTATGCAAGATGGGTACTTTAGCTTATGGTCAGTCTTGGTTTTTGGTTATCTCTACCTGTCTGTCGATGAATTTGAAACTGTGAATGTCTGACAGACTCGCTTGAAGCACAGCGACCCACTGCGCACCCAAGGCACTGTGCCACGTATATAATGCGACGGGCACTCGAGATTGCGGAGCCTTGCCCGGCAAACATTCACATTTCCAAATTGGCATAGCCTGAAAAGACGAGGCGTTCCCCTTCATGCCGTCATCCAGGCACTTCTGGCGTGAAGAGTTGGACTAACGTCAACCTACATACCTCGCCTGCTCGACAACAGGGTTGTAACAAAGAATCTTTTTGCACACAATATTATAACGGAAGAGCTACAAGGTGGGGAGTGCTTAAGACAACCTACATAGCTGTCTAAAGAATGAACAACTCAAAACACTTTGATAAGTCAGTATATATTTAGTATGCAATTGTTTCTTGTTTTCTTAATTAATAGGAAAAACACTTCATATGAATACCGAACAAAGTTTTTCAGTTGAAACAAATACACATATTTTAACAAGAACAGTATCCGATCTAAAAAAAAGAACGGCGTTAAAATTTGCACAACATAAACTGCAATTAAAACTTTATGTAAAGAAATCAACAAATATTGCTCTGTCCTGATGTGCTGAATTGAAAAAGAAAAGGACCAGATGAACAGACGTTTAAGTATCATGGCTTAAGTATTTCAATGTACAGCACAAGTTTGAACAAAGTTTTTTTTTTCTTTTTGCTCTGGAAATAAAGTAAGTGTTCAAATTCGGTCATGATTACAAAGATACCAAACAAACACTGACTATAACCACAATACAATCTCAAGTTCAATCTAAGTGTTAGCTTAGCGGTCTGTTTTAATTAAATACAAGCGTTTTAACAATGTTAGTAATTGAGTTCTATGATGACATTTAGTGCTTTTGCAATGTACCTTTTCTTACAGATGTTAATATGAAGAAAGGGGATCCATGATGCTGAATTACTCATCTGAGTTAAACCGCTCAGATCATGCAAATCCAATACAAAATTAAACGATTCAACTAGATAAAGCTACTTGCCAAATATCAAACCTTTTTGGTTTTGGTTTAAAACATGCGGATTTATGAAGGTTTTCCTGTGAATTTCAATATACGATATATGTGATCTTTGATATGGGGCTTATACTGATCCCAGGGATCATCATAGCAAATGACGAACTCCACTAGAGAAAGTTACATGAATATTTTCAAACTCCCATCAACCAGACAATCCCAACAGTTTTAGCTAGACTGTATACCGGTATGTGTACCCCGTTGACACTGACATGCTCTCTAAATATAAGAACCCAGGCGGAGAGCCATTCATAACAGGAAGAGCAAACTTTGATAGAGGTTCATTACACAATACCACACATTTCAGAGCTCAACTATGAACTTTGTTGTTTCAAGGTTTTCTTTGTTATAACAACTGCAATTCAAAATGGAATGGAATTCTTTGAAGAACATGAAAGGACTTCATCTAGAAGAGACCCTGTCAGGTTTCATTTGACTTCATCTAGTGGCATAGGGGGCGATTTGAAGCAAATTGTTAACTTTCATTATCCATCCAGTGTTGTAATGTTATATGTAATTTAAAGCAAATTTTAATTTCCAAGATAAATCAAGTGATATTGGGGAACATGTCATTTGAAGAAAATTCTCAACTGCCATTACCCATTCAGTTGTATAGGGGAAATATGTCATTTGAAGGAAATCATGGCTGAAAGAAGACAAAGAACAAAGACTGATCATAAAATCTGACCACAAGCACCTTATGCACAGATTAGCTGTAACATTTTTCCCATCATTTCATTATTTTTATTAATTAATAGGTTTCTTAGCAAAGATGATGTCAGTGATGATTCTAATAGGGAAAAATTCTTAAGCAAAATCTTCAAGTCACATTTTTATGAAAAAATCTTAACAGAGATGAAAATATCTTAATTACTATTAATACTTCAAACCTGAAGAAGAGCACTGTACAATAAAGAAAAAAACATGTCTTCAAATAAAACATTTCAACATATTTTGAAACACATACCAAAAAAAGATGTCCATAATTATGGTCCTGGGTCACTCACCTGAAAAAAACAAACAAACTACCAAACAACTGGTCGAGTAGGGGTGGCATGTAAGAGAAGTGTCAAATGGCAGGCAGTTCAAATATTATAAAAGATATCAAATAGATGTTTTTAAAACAAGAACGAAGGTCAATAGTTCAAGGTACACCAAAGTCAATTTTGAAGTATGTATGCAAACTTATACAAATAGTTAAAAGTTCAAAGACATAACTTCAAAAACAAGGAACCAAGTCAATAGGTCAAGATCAGCCATGGTCACAGTTGAATTCTGCATGCAAATTTGTATATATATTTAAAATTTCATTGATGTAGCTTCAAAAAAAAGAAGAAAGTAGGTCAAATGAAGGTCAAAGACAAAGGTGAATGAAGGTTAAGTACCTTCCTACCCCATCCAATGATTTTTTTTTCGGAATGCGAGGTACCCAGGTGAGGTGGGTGGTGGCTGGATACCCTGGTGAGGGCCAAAATTTTCCTATATAAATCAGTGTAAAACCAAGTGACCACTTGGGCGGGGAAATTTTGATCCAGGGGCCATGATTTGTATAAACTTGGTAGAGGTCCATTAGACAGTGAAACAAACAAAATATCTATATCTTAGGCCTAATGGTTTCTGACAAGATGATTTTTTTCAGTTTTTCCTATATATTAAGTCTATATAAAATCAAGTGACCCCTTTGGTGGTCCAATTTAAATCTAGGGGCCATGATTTGTATAAACTTGGTAGAGGTCCATTAGACAATACACACCAAGCATCTTAACTCTAGGCCTTATAGTTTCTGACAAGAAGACTTTTTCCCTTCTAAGTCTTTGTAAAATCAAGTGGCCCCCGGGGCTCAGGCCAGTTCTGACCCCATAGTCATAATTAAAAAAAAAACCATTAATATAGGTCCACTAGATGGTGTTATTAACTGCATATCTAAGCTCTAGGCCTCGTGGTTTCTGACTAGAAGATTTTTGAAGTCTTTCCTTATTAAGTCTATGTAAAAACAAATCACCCCTGTGGTGTGGTCAAATTTGACCCAAGGGCCATGATTTATATGACTTGGGTAGAGGTCCACTAGATGATGTTTACAACTAAATATCTAAGCTCTAGGCCTTGTGGTTTCAGAAAAGATGTTTGAAGTTTTTCCTTTCAGTTGCCATGGCAACCAGAGTTCTGCCAACAAATTTAATACAGTGACCTGACATCAAGACCTTTATTGAACTTACCATATTATTTTTAAACTCTAGTTTAAGTAGTAAACAATGAAAGGTGTCAAAAAGGCTTCTTAAACTGCAATCATAGACTTTTGCTTTCTTATAAATCTTACCAAGCAAGGTTCTAAAATAACTAGAACTATTGCTGAATGAGATACCCCCCCCCCCTCCCAATGTCACTGATAGATGGTGACTTGGATATTTCAATAGATGGAAAAGGGAAAACTTTCGTGGCATAAAACAGCTGTGTTGGAAAAAATTCATTGTAAAATATTTGATCTTCAAGTTTGACCTTGACCTTGAGCTAGAACAAGGTCAACATGCACATTGCTAGTATCATGAGGTGGACATTTTAGCCAAGTTTGAAGAAAATCTTTCATTGGGCATAAAATTTAAAGAGCGGACATGAAAATTTGTCTGACCTTCCAATGTGGCCATGACATTTACCTGACACAAGGGCAGCTTTGGTATTGCACATTGCGTTGTTGGGTTGAATATTTCAGCTAAGTAAGAACAAAATCCTTCAAGGGGTAAAGAATTTACATAGGAAACATGACAAAATGTCTTTTTTTTATTGTCAGATATTTGACCTTTGGTATGAGCTTGACCTTGAGCTGACACAAGGGCAATATAGGTTATGCATATTGCCTTGTTGAGCTGAACATTTGAGCAAAGTTATAAGAAAATCCTTGTCTTATAATTCATTGTTAAATATTTGATCTTCAAGTGTGACCTTGACCTTGAACTGGTACAAGGTCAGCATGTTTTCTGCAAATCGCTATCATTAGCTGAACATCTGAGCCAAGTTTGAAGAAAATCCTTCAAGGGGTTTAGGATTTACAGAGGTGACACGAAAATTATCTGCCCTTCCAGTGTGTCCTTGACCTGACACAAGGGTAACATGAGTTCTGCACATTCCCATTTTGAGGTTAACATCAAAGTCTAGTTTGAAGAAATCCTTCCATTAGTATATGATTCACTGAGCGGACAAGGTGGAGACGGACCGACTGACCGACGAGACAAAGCGATTCCAGTATCCCCTCCCCACAAACCACCACATTTCGTGGTGGGGGTATAATGAATTGTATAAAAAGCAAAGTATAATTCAAGTAATTTTTGAGGTCCATAACAAGTTGAAAACTTCCTCGATGAGATAAATATGACAGAAAACTGTAGGATTTTTATGTTCATGCAAAGCATATAGCCATTTCCACATCTGTATCTTTAACAAGCCAATTGTTGCTGTTCTACTGTTGAAAAACCATACACTGGAAAGTAACAAATAATGACATGTTTGAAATCTAGGAAGACATATTAATTCAATTACCTTCATCTATATGGAAGGGGATATCCGCCATTTCACACATTATTGTATTTGTTATTTCAATATGCCAATTTCTTTTCAACGCAGCCAATTCATTTCCCATGTTGCTTTTTAGAAGTGCGTTATCCATATTTGTATGCAAATTGCGTCATTTCAATTATAACACTACTTTTAATGTTGCAACCATTGAAAACTAGTATGATTTTTATAATTCTGTCATAAGAATTCATATGCAGATATCGTTATAATGATTAAGCATTTTATTTGCTTACTATGCCAATAATATGAAAATTGTTGAGTTATATTTAATTTAATGTGCTTTATATGCAATTATTTGAATTATCATTAAGAATGTATTTTGCTAACTTTCTAAAACCATTATCAAACATATATTCGTTTCCAGAAAGATATGCATATAAAGTCCAAAATTATTTAACATATAATCGTCCTCATAAAAATGATTGCAACAAAATACGATTATTCTTGTAATAATTTTGACATTGTAAATCGAGGCCGAGATCCAGACCGCATTTATAGACAGAGGTTGCCGTAGAAAAACTAACCGCTCCCTCCCCGGTGTAAAGTCCATTTTTACATCGCGGGAATATACAACCACAAGAAACACGAGGAGAGACCGAGGTCACCGCCGCGTTGGAGCTTTGACTGTTGTTTTGTATTTTGACACCAAGGGTCATCATTTAGATGTACAGAATTACCTTTAATTTGGGAATGAAACATCTATATCACTATCAATATCACAACGACGTTTGCGGACTTATTTTCTTCGTATAAACTAGTGTCGACACCGGTATGGGGAGAGTTTATTATTTTTACAGTTTTTACCAGTTATTCCCCTTTACTTAAAAGTGCCCATTTTAGCGCAACGCAACGCGTTTTGCTTGTCAACATTTAACTGCAACGACTAAAGTGTCATGCATATGACCAAATCAAAATAAATTTGAAAATAGGAATAAGAAGTTTATCAATGTCATTTTAAGCATATAGATAAAACGTTAAGCATATAGATAAAACGAGAAAGTTAGCAAACTAAATTCTTGATAATAATTAAAATAATGCATTTAAAGTCCATTACATTAATTATAACTTGACGATGTTCATATTATTGGCATAGTAAGCAATTTCAGCACATAATTATCATTAAAATATCTGCATATGAATTCTTATGACTGAATTAAAAAAACTTATTAGTTTTCAATGGTTACAACATCAAAGGTAGAGTTATAATTAAAATATCGCAATTTACATGCAAATATGGATAATGCACTTCTAAAAAGCAACACAGAAACTGAACTGGCAACATTAGAAAAAAATTGGCATAATGAAATAAAAAATACAATTATGTGTGAAATGGCGGATATCCTTTTCCATACATCTACAGTTATTTGACAATGCCATAGAATGACTTAATTCTTCACAGCAGATATTCAAACTATTTCAAGTTTAAAGTATTGCAATGTTTCTTAGAACATAATGATATTTACTTATTTGATTGTTTATACTGAAAAAAAGGTTTAAGAACATTAGATTTTTATATCAATCAATATGGAAGTGTCTTATGTGGCTCTAACGTTACAGTTAAGGTTGACATATACATATATTTCAATTATACTGTTCTTACTTTAACATGTCTAATCTCTTTAACAATAAAGTATTTAGAAAAATAAGTAAAAAGACAACAGACCATGCAATGATGATGATAGATTAATGAATCTCATTCACATTGTTAACAAGGTTAAAAAATATTCTTGGAAACTTCCACTTTCAATTATCTGTAAAAATGATTTACCCAAGTTTCATGAAGAATTTGTCAAAGAATATGTTATTTATACTGTTCACATTGAGTTCTTACTTCGATCACAAATGGTGAACGTGGCCAAACCCCTTACGCCAGATTAAAAAAAGATCTCTAGCTCTGGGAAATCTTAACAAACATTATAACAAGTATTAACTAAATCTTGTTATGATTTCATAGAAAAGGCTGTTTCAGTGCTCTAAATTTTTCCTATGATCAATGATGGTAACCAAGAGTTTGCTCAAATGTGACCAAGACTAAGAGCTGGTGACTATCATGACCAACCATCAGACCATGCAAGTTTCATAAACTTTATACCCAATTTCCTTCAAGCAGTTCAAAAATGACATTGACCTTGATCAGAGACAGTCAAAACCTGTGCTCTGTAGGTCATCTCATCATTCTGTCAAATAGTTTCAATTTTCTTTCAACAGTTCAAGAGCTACAGAGGGAACATGAAATATTCACACATTATATCAAATAGTTCAAATTTCCTGCATCAATATTTTATATATGCAGAACAGATAAAAAACTTCCTAAAATTGATGGACAGACAGACAA
The DNA here is from genome assembly GCA_012932295.1 of Cyclina sinensis. Lineage (NCBI taxonomy): Eukaryota > Metazoa > Mollusca > Bivalvia > Venerida > Veneridae > Cyclina > Cyclina sinensis. The sequence continues at coordinate 35,976,887 of JAAONU010000014.1, forward strand.
ACTTTAAAATGCACAGGCAGACAGACAGATGAACAAACATTGGCATAATAAAATAAGCCCTTACAGGGATATAAATGTTGCACACAAAAAATGTTAATTTCAATAAGGGATTAAAAATTTCAAAATAGGAAATAACAAATTTTAGTTCATTTGCATTAAGTCTGTTATGGATGTTTCTGATAATCTCACTCACTAACTGTTGGGCAGATCCAGAGAATAGCTGATTTCATTACATATTGTCTTGTTAAAGCAGCTGCCATATATACATGTAACTGTACTTTCTCCACCAATCAGATAATGCTACATTCCAAGATATGTCCTATTAAAATTAAATTCTGTGTTATGTTACTATTTAACTGTACTTCCCAGTCTATTATTGGATCTATAAGTAAGATAGAAATATGAAAGATTCTTCCTAAAATTTTCATATAATTAAAAGTTTAAAACATTTGAATAAGTTGCCATGCATTATTGCCAGATTTCAACATTAGGTATCTAATAAATGAAATTAGATAATATATTCATTCATTTCAGTTAATAAACAAGTTATAAATGAAGGTACTTCTTATAGATACTTATAAAAGTCTGAAATGACTATGGTCTTTATGTTACAAAGACCATAGTTACTTCAGATTTTTAAAGGAGTAATTAATAATAAGGCACGCTTTCAAAAGTAAATGAAGATTTCAACAAAACTGAAGACTGATGATATAAACAAATTTTCATATTTTATGACAAAGACCCCCACCTTTTTGAGTTCCAAACTGAACTAAAATTTTTTATCGTGCTCACACCTAGTAGACAACCTTCTTGGCCAACACTTAAGTTGAAATAAGTACATTTGTATAAAGAAATTTGTTTGAGCATCTACTATCATACTATAAAACATATTCTATCAAAAGGCACTTTGCACTGGCAAACATAAGATGCCAAATAGTGAGCAAATATAGTAGTTATTTTTCTTTATCAAGAGATCATACTTCAAGTTAGATCTTACACATGATAACACACCTTCTGTCAAAACTGAGTAAAACTGATTTAGAATTGTAGATGATAAAATTAAGATACAAATATGTGTAGATAGCAGATATTTCCTTGTCCTTACCAGGGATGGGTTACTTGTACTTGTACTCAAGTACTATGAGTAATTTGTTTTTTCTTGAAATACACTATTTCTAAACAATCTTAATGTCACCAAAGGTCTTTTCAAACTGGTTAAAGCAAGTTCAGCAAGACTTTAGTGTGAACAATTGCTGTAGGCATGTTCTTATTGTCTTGTGTAGAGGAGAAACAGGTCATTTAAGTGGCTATTATGATATAATTACCTAGAACACTAACAGTTTAATCTAATGTGGTCAGTATGCATGACAATCAAGGGTTCAGTTATTGTTGTGGTAAGTGGTTAATGAACAAAATTTGACTTTTATCAAGCTTCCTCTTTTGCAGTTGAAAGACTCTTTAGTATTATGGGGAAATTATTCTGCCCTGACAGATGCATTCTAAGCATATTATAATTTGGTCACATGTATGTTTGCCATGGTATTAAGCATGTGCTTGTAAAGTAATATAAGAGTTATGGATCTTATGAAGTACTTATTGTTTACTTATAAGTACCATGAGTACTACTCAAGTACCATTTAAAAATGTACTTGTACTTGCTGAGTAAGTCCTCAGTCATCAAGTACTTGAGTGGTACTTGAGTACTGATTCTCAGTACTTGACCCATCTCTGGTCATTACTGTCACAAAAATGATAAAGACATTATATATTCTGGTTCTGTTGTCTAAAATTATTTCTAAAAAGGAAAGAATTCTTAACATTGGCAGTTTCCTCACAACAGTTACAACAAAGTACCTTATACTTTGAAACATTGAATTCCATATAAAAAGTGTCAGGTTTAATACATAAGCTTTGTACATTCTCTACTGTGCTGCATTAGAATGAGATAACACCAGATCTGAGTTTGAATTGAAACAGTGCACAGTCACCTTTAAGTAAAGTACTGAGCAACATACACATTTATGTTTTTTTATGCAGAAAATGTTCAAACCTGTAATATGGAAAATGTTTACTTGGAAACTCACAATCTTGCTTTCAGATGTCCCAAGAAGCCAACATGTTTGCACTCACTTGCTAAGGCCCTGTTGCTCTGCCCCCAGTTACAGCTGATAAAAGATTTATCTACAAATATAAAAAGAAAAGTAGACAATGCCCCTGAGATATTCAGATGCTGGGGTCAGTGACAGTAACAGTATACCAGTTTAAATGTTTATGTGTATATAACTTGTGAATCAATGTCACAGTCAGTACACAGAAGAGCCATTTATTTACTGATTTGAATACAGAAATAGAGCAGAATCATTAAAAAAAGCACTGAATCTGCACTTGTTATACCACAAGCCACTCTTTTTAACTACATTATGGTTATAGGGCCAATACTTTTTCTTCCTAAAATGTTGACATTTTTGGGAAGGCAGTAAAATAAATATTGTTTATTTTCATAATCATGCTTAGTACTCAGACAATGACTTCATATAGTGGAAACATATAACTGAAACGATTTTGACTTCAATAAATATCTGCAGTGAATCAAAACTAAGAAGTAGCATAATGTTTAGTATCTTCAGTCTTGACTAGTAGGCTACATTTGTAGCATTGACAACTAAGCTGCATTTATTAACTGGTATAATATACTACACTACAAATTGTGAAGGAGATAACTGACTAATGACTCTATACCCGTTGATTTAAGGAAAGCATGTATATAAACAGTATTAAACATACATTTAATGTTTTTTCTGAGACAGTGTTTTAGGAGGGTCATTCATTGCATTATACAGAATTTTTACACCGTACAGAGCTGAGCAAAGTGTGAGAGAATCACTTCTAGTGAGGTCATATTATAAACAAATATGACATGTTATAAATGAGTATTATCTAGTGTAGAATTAAAGTAGTGATAAGCGCAACATATTTTGTGACTTATTTCACTGTAACTGGACTTTCCATATGGAAATGTATAACGTTATAATGAAACAAAACAGCACACTGTTGACAGCCTGACAGGTCATCACCAGTTGCTACTGCCTTGCGAATACTACCATTCACTCTCTCCTATATTTCTACTCTAGAACAATTACAATGTTCAGCTATATTTAGGTGGAGCTTGAAAACAAATCTTGCAAATGGTCAAATTTAAAACACCATGATGAAACAAAGCAATTTGAAGGCCTTTGATTCCAAAATAAGTTTCACCTTAAGCAGTCAATATTATGGTCATGATTTAAAATGAGCAATGCATTGATATACTTAGAATACTATATTCTTGATACTGGAAGAACTTGTAGAATATAGTCTACCTTTTTCTGATTTTTAATTATCCACAAGGGCACACCTGTCCTTGACCCTCCTGAAGAGCTGCGTGGCCCACTATTTGGTTTCTTTTGAAGACTGTAAACAGGAGAAGGTAAAATCTTCAGATAATCTTGATCTATTAAAAACAAATGAGGTAAACAATGCACTTTCCATGAACTGTCTGATCTTAAATGAGATAATATTCTCTCTTTAGGTAACTACTTTTTTGACCAGTTAGTATACACCCATTTTCCAAATACAAAAATTACCATGTGAATCTCATGCCGTGTATGGATTATTCTGTATTTTATTTTAGAAAATGAAAATATGTTTTCAAGTAAAGGTACTTTATTCAGATTAATACAGATATGCTGAATGAATCAACTGAAATTTCCACTCCTCTTTAAGGCTTTTCTAATAGTTAAAAGAAAAATTGTATTTTTCAATCTCTTTCTATCATAAAAACACATTTACTGCCATAGGCATAAATCTATTTGAACGTTAAAGTTATATGAAATTTGTCAAACAAAATATATTTAAAAGATACCTTTTAAGTTTAAAACTATACTTAATATGAAAGTGTCCGTATCCTTATGCCGATCCGCATACTGTTCCGGTAATGGCGGTATGTCAATTCGACAAGCACGGCCACGGCGTTAGCACAAACAATACGAAGTAATATGTAACCCGTATCAAATGATGAAGTTCTGGTACAACTACCAAAACACGTAAAATATCTATCCAAAATTTCCTCAAATATTTATGAAATGTCGCCAAATAGGCTCCTAACTGAAGCGTCCTCAACTTGTTTACTTTTCAAATGACAGCTGCGCGTGCAACTTTTGGTGACATCACTGGCACCTGGAATTTTAGTCTGGAACACGTTTATTATCTGTACGTTCTAGCTCTACAAAATACAGATTTTAACTCAGTCTTAATAACCCCCCCCCCCACCCCCCCCCCCCCCACGCCTCTCTCTCGGAACGCTGTAAATAAACAAATATTTCAAGTTGACTGACGAACAGTAATTACTGAAAAATAACGGCATAATAAAAAATCTCTAAATCATTATAGATAAAATAAAGATGGTTTTACAGAAGGTTGACATACTGCACTTCCACTGGGCTGTCTTGGTAAGTTGTTAAAAACCGACACGAAGTCAAAGTTTCATTTCAAAGAAGCTGCCCACCTGGCATTTATTGCAAATCTGTCTGTCAATCATTAATAATGTCTGTGGATACCTGTTTAAATTATGTACAAAGAATAATTTCAGTGAAATACCTTATTTTAAACAGATCTGATAGACAGGCATTTAATTTTTTAATTTTATACCTGCTTTGTGTATAAGCAAACTACACAACACGATACAGTTAAATACAACTAGACTGTGGTAAAGTTTGGAACTTTTAAATTTGTTTGGTATGATTTAGAATATTCTGTGTTTAGTTTTGACAAACTGTTGTAAAGTCATTGTTATTATTCTGCCTTCCTATCTGCATGAGTGTATCTGTTGTACAGTGAGGCTGTCATTCTGCAGTTCTTATTTTTTTATTTGAAATATGGCCATGAGATGCATTGTGTATAACTTTCAGAATGGAAGGCATTGAGTATATTAGATAAAGGAGGAACACGTGTACTACTGGAATGGAAACTGGGCGCAGTGTTATTATTACTGGTAATATGGGACATGAAGTATCAGCTAAAAAGGCTACTGTGGTGAAGGTTGTACTTTCAGTATGCAGATATGATGACAAAATGTTTATTCATTATGCTTCCATGGCATTAGTTAATGAACCTTGATTTCTACAAACGTTACTAGCAAGTATTTACCAACATAAAACTTATTTACCTTGCATGTAATATAACAATGGAGACGATTTTCAACAGTAATTTCCCCTTCATGGACTTTTTGGTAAAGCTTATTTGACAAGTTGGGATGTTTTTCTGTTACTACAAATGCTAGTAGTATGAAACGTCAAAAAATAAGTAAATAAGTAACTATATGTATGTTAAATTAAAGTGTTCACTAATATTTACAAATTGCGGTGGAACTTTAAACAAAACAATTTAATACAATTTTCTTTATATTTTCAGATTGAAGTGCGGATATATATATTTGTATACCATGAGGAAGCGTTCCACCTCATTCTGGTGTTGTAACATAACAGCTCATAAAGGCATCTATGAAGAAACCTACATGAACTGAATAAAAACAACATTGAACAAATAATTTACCATATTTAATGCTTTTATTTAGAGTGTGTATATTGTGAAAGGTTTAAGCCATGGATGGAGATAATATTTTTATCCACATGTGCATGAATCAATGGCGTGTCCATAAAAAATTGTTTCAGTACTTCCATATTTTTAAACATAATATGCTTTTTCAGTTTACTTGAGCACACTGACTTGGCAAGTGCTTGTGTCAATTGTTCGAATTTAGCTTGTTTCCACTCTACGTAATACAGAGTTTTATTCCTATGATATCTCAAAGGAGTGGATTATGTTGGATCAAAAACCAAGTCCCAAACTTAGATCAAATGAAGCTAGTTACCAGTCACATTTTTACCTATTCTTTGTTATAATCAATCACTTAATTTGTCTCAGACGAGTTTGAAATTAGGCCAAACCTTAATTGGTTGCCAGATCAGATCAACGGAAACAATTTTGACCATTCTAGAGATCACATGTTTACCCATTCTTGAAACTTGTTCACAATGTCTTTTTGATATATTGTACATGTACGTAACAGGGACAAAGTAAAAACTCATGTCAGTGGAATAGCTAGATACATCCTAAAGGTCCAGAAAGTTTGTCTTGACGGTTTCTTTTATACTTTTAAATCTTCATGATGTGCTGTCATTGTTATGTAGGCATGTAAGATCATATAAAAATACATTGAGAGAGCATGATTGTCTTTGTGATCTCACAAAAATACATGAATTAAAAAACTGAGACAGCTTGGATACAAATATAATATAAATAGACTTATATTGTATTTTTTTCATGTAAAACCTGTTTTCACTTCAAAGTTTGCATAACTTGTTAATAAAACGAAAATCTGTATGTGTTTAACGAGAACAGACAATTTGTTTTGTGTCTATTCATTTAACCATCTTTGAACATTACAACCCCTGTTGATCTGTTATTGTTTATGAGAATATTCTTATTTTTATTAAATAATCCTGTTGTCGAGCGGGCGAGGTATGTAGGTTGACGTTAGCCCAACTCTTCACGCCAGAAGTGCCTGGATGATGGCATGAAGGGAAACGCCTCGTCTTTTCAGGCTATGACAATTTGGAAATGTGAATGTTTGCCGGGCAAGTCTCCGCAATCTCGAGTGCCCGTCGCATTATATACGTGGCACAGTGCCTTGGGTGTGCAGTGTGTCGTTGTGCTTCAAGCGAGTCTGTCAGACATTCACAATTCCAAAATTTATCGACAGACAGGTAGAGATAACCAAAAACCAAGACTGACCATTAGCTAAAGTACCCCTCTTGCATAACACCCCAACTGCGCATTAGCACCTCCAGTCGTGTTAGTCTATATGCATTGACCACAGGTAAATAATAAATGCCTCTGTCATGTATATATAGACATAACGGAATAGAGGGGTTAAAATGTTCGTCTCATTTGCTTTATAAATACACTGAATAGAGCAGTTGATGCAGTGCATCAACTCCTCTGCCTATACAATGTATAGTGAGACAAGCGTACAAAGTATCTATTTTTAGACACAGGAGCTGATGCAGTTCATCAACTTCTCTGGCCTATGATCTCTATAGATCGTATAATGAGGAGCTGATGCAGTGCATCAACTCCTCTGTTCCTATTATACGGATACGCTGGTTAAAGTTCGTAACAATGGATTGAGAGGTGAAACAAGTATTAGCATTTCCAAAAATGTTTGAAATCGCCGTTCAGCCACGCATTTCGTCTTATCCATAGATGAATGTATTTCATGTTCTTCATTCATTAATTTGATAATCTTACAACATGCTTTGCACTGAAAAGCGAAGTTATATTTGATAATTTTCACACAGAAATTATAAAGTAGATGAAATAAACATTGTAATTTTTATTGTAGCTGGACTATTTTTGAAAGCGGACGATTTAGCTTCTTTATCGAAAACATCCCAATATCTTTATACCTTATGTTAAAATTTGCAGCATTAAAACCTTGTAAATATTGCTTTGTTGTAAACCAGTGTACGCATAATTAATTGACTATCTGCGTAGTTTGACTAAAAAATGTATACTTAACAAAAGCTAGATACAGTTCTTCAATGCCATAAGAATATTATATGTACAATTTAAACAGAATAAATTTTAGGTAAAAAATACGATATTGCCCTGACCCTAATCAAGCATATATAAAACACGGAAAAATCCTGATCAAACTCCTCGCACCGGTTACATCACGCTTTGCTACTTTGACTGTACTAATCAGGGGAAGTAACCCCTGCGAGATTAGAATCGCCCGGAAACAAGCATTTATTTTTTTCTTTAAGTGCAAGTTTTGGAAAAAACAAACAAACCATACTCTTATTTAGACTACATTCTCTAGTTAAAAATGACATGTAGTAAAAAATATTGCGATTATCCTATATTTATCCTACACGAGCCTGAAGACTGGTACTGAGATCGTACATTGATGATGGTATTTTTCAGTTGTAAGAATAAGTAACCCGACAAATATGGCGGTTGGGCGAGTCCATTTCGCACCCCTTGATGAAGAATTTTGACGTCCATTTTGTTATCATGTGATATGAAATGCTTTGCTTTGATTGGCTAAAGGCAGGCGGTGTACAGGCAAAACTGTTCAAATCTTGTTAATTGTATATAACGCCGTCCAGGAACGGCGATAATTACAGCTTGCACCTTCCATTCTACATTTAATGACCTATTCTAGATTTAAATAATAGTGTGTTTTTTTTTTTCATTTTCATTTTTTTCTCCTGCCGGTGGGGAATTTTTACCATTTCTTGGGGGAAAACTCCGACAGGTTGCGAAAGGGGCCGAATATCACCGAAAAATTTCGGCCAAAAAAACCCCACTGAATACTGTAATGATTATTGATGCAACTACTATAATAATTAATATTATCTAAAAGAAAAAAAATATGATTTAATGACAAACCTAACATTTTGCCTACTTTAAATATCCAGATCTACCTGACCTTACTTCGACTTAAATGCATAATTACGGATATCTTGCCAATCTGATTTTAACAGAGTCATTTTCTGCTCATCGTTTTAATTGTTGATGTTGAATATATCAACATACGGAGGCTCATGTTCCTCGGAAGTTTTACAGGTGGACGCCATTTAAAGTTTGACGCTTGTACAAATTCTAATGTAGGCCTAATCAATATTCGGAACATAATAGGATTCTGCAATAAAATACTAAAAATCAATATGCATGGCACTAACCAAGGTACTAGCTCTACATTTGCAGCCAAAAAAGGAATCGCCTTATAATAGTATAATTTCAAATTAGATCTATATAATAATTTAAAAATCTTATTTTTTATCTCTTTTTTATAAGTAAAAATTCTCGGCGATACCTTACCCGGGTTAGGCACTGATTTTGAAAACTGTTTTCAACTTTTTAGATTTTTTTTCAACTTCATTTTCGTTGAGTAGACGCCTACGGCGTACTGCCGTATGCCCGGATACGCCACTGCACTGGGTCCATTTGAAGTTGCGTTCCGGTTTGAGAGTAGCAAGGAAAGATATTCCTACTGCTGTATGAACTTAAACAGGAAAATAATGTAAAATTTACCGTAAGCATGTAGCTATTCGAATGTTGATGAACAATTTAATGTAACCATACTTGAGTAAAACCACAATGAAAAAGATCCAGATCTAGTCTATGTTAACATTGCATAAAATTTTATATTTCAGTTTTATATCACAACGTGGTTCCTCCCTTTACAGCGTCTCATATCAAAGGTAGACAATATTAATTTTGATAAACAAATCTGAAAATATCTCGAGAACATATGACGCTATTTTCAGACAACAAAACGAGGACCTTGTGTCATCAGATTTAAATGGCGGACAAAACAATGATCCTTTTTTTCTCAAGTTTACTTCTGTTTGATGAAGAATTATTTTCCAAAGTGATAAACAAGGTAGATTATGCATATAGGCCTATCCGTCAGTAGTCCTAGAAACATCATTTCTGTTAGAATGACGAGAACACGTGGTCGATCCTTTCTGCTGTCGACGCAACCTTAAATGACGTCAGAATAATGACGAAGCTACTGTCTGTATGGAAATTCTGGTGCTCGTTCGTAGAATATTGGCGACAGCCAACAGTCTCTAATACCGCAAATAAAAATTGAGCTTCAAGGGGAACGTGCTCTTAAACGTTGATATAGTAATGTGCACATACTGCATATTAGAACCATATACAGGGACGATCTTGTAATTCGTAAATTGTCACACATGATAATCCGGAAGAAGATTTATTACGGTATGTTAACGCCTCATGGTGACTGTCCTCCGTCAGGTTTACGCTATAAATGTGGAAAATACGATTAGATTCTGCAATACTGAGCAGAACCGAAATTGTGTTTAATAAAAATTATGTTTGTGCCACTGAGTATACGAATAAAAGTCAAAGATGCACCGTCTTGTGCGGAAAAGTAGTGCAGTCATAAAGAATACGGAACAGTGACTAAAAAGCAAAAAATTGTAAAAAATTCAAATATCAAACTAAACATCAGAGGCTGTTCAATAAAACTATTTAGTTTATTCCGCACATAGATGTTAACATGTGCAAGGTCAAACAGGGTCCACGAATTCGGATAAAAGACGCGCAGATATTTATGTCGATGCTTTTACGTTTCGTGAAATTATGGTCATCGTGTTGTTTCAAATATGATTTTTTTATTCGTCAGAAACAAGCGTTAAGCGCATTATCAAAATAACCCATCGACTATCACACTCGGAACGAATCTATGATAATAGAAAAGAGTTCAACAAAAAGTTCATGTTTTGATTGAAATTCTATCATTTATACGAACGCTGCAAAATTTTAAGCATATTTTTAATTTTGTTCAAAGTAGGTACATTAGAAAAAAGGTACATGAATAAATCACGTATATTTACCGAGTAAAACAAATCATTAAATACTTTCAAGTCATTACACTGTACTTCTACACATAACTCAAGTGTGTGCTGTTTGATCATCTATTAATGTTTGTCAGCATTCACAGTCACTACGTAGAGAGAAGATAAATTAGAAACTGACCATTCCTTCCCTCCTTCATTTTCTTCCTTCTTTCCTTCCTCCCTCCCTTCTTTCATTTAAATAAGTAGTTTATTGAAAAGCTTTGTTATTTTGTAATAGACACAAAAAGCGGTCTTCGCAATATCTCTTTCATAATGAAAGAATCGTTAAATATATCACTATCAAATCTACTATTTAAATGACGTGTTCTAAGTTCATTGCAACTATTGAATCGGTCTGTAAAAAGTCTTGCAACTTCGCGCGTCCGGCAATTTTCTGAAAGAACATTACATCCTTTGACCTAAAAGGACAATGATATAACTATGAAACTCATTTACCCATTTATGCCTAGCGTCTACAAATATAGACACAGGCAAACAGTGCAGACTCAGATCTGAAGGCGATATGCGTAAATGCATAATTTTATGCATAAATGGGTTATGACATAAACTTCTAATATGTCTGGTTTTTGGAAATGCGTTCTTTCACCCAATTACCACGGGTAACATAATTAATGACTTATTCGTAAAATAGAAAATAAAATGTTTTGCAATTTAGAGGTACATGGTGGTTTCAGATGGGACGGAAACCATGTCAGACTTACGTTTATCCTCATTGAATATTTATCTCCCTTGGTTGTCGAGTTCAAGACAAATTATTACGAACGTACCTGCTAGTTTTAATGGTCCCCAATATTTTGAGTAAACATATTAATGTTCTTTGTCAATATGCATTAGCTCAAAACGTTCATGTAACAGTGAATAAACTGAATATGACGGAAACTATTATTCTTAAGAGTAGATTAAAGTCAAATATCTATCGTGCAAGCTTTCAGCACAAATAAACATGGTTTCACTTTCTACTTTCGCCAAAGTATGAGTGAATGTTATACTAATTGGCCATCGGGAAGGATCACCTTTGTTGTAAGCTTAGCTTTAGTGACCAAAGATATTTAAAAAGAAAAAAAATATATATATGTTTCATATCTAAACTTTTATAGGAATAATGTTCATTCCTGTGTAAAGTTTGAAAACTTTGAACATTATATAATTGATTTTATATTGCTTAGATCCGTTCAACAGTAATGCCGATTTCTAAGAGGACAGTTTACATACTACCTGACAGATATTTACACTTATCACCGTCCCTTGAATCAATTTAACATCTTCCTTCCATTAAACATTTGGTCTATATTTTGACTTGAAGTAATGACACATCATCGGGTGATGTAACAGTATCTTGCCAGTCCGCTTCCTTGCGAATGACAATATTAGATGCTTATAAATTCTAGAGGTAAGATTTTGAAAATAAAATTAGAGATGGCTTCTCCTATGCTGACTTACGGGTATGTAAATAAGAAGTTAAGGTTGTGGCGTTTAGTAAACTTAATAAGCAACAAACTTTGAATGGGTTCGTAGTCAGATATAAACATGAATGGGCCAAACGCCATTTCTTTAGGTAAGATTTAATTGCACTTGATTGCCCTTTGATTACATGATTGGATTAGCGGTTTGCTTGGACATAAACATAAAAAAACAAAATGCCTCTTCGTTCAGGACATTTGTCTTTGATGCACATAATCGCCGTCAAAAAAAGTTATGTACATCAAAGCGCTAGTTTGTCCATATATCAAATAAATTGCCTTATCAATAATAGATGTGACGCCTTCCCATGCGAAGTTATCGTTAAAGTTGGGTTGCAGGAAATAATGGAACAAACTGAAGAATTTTCCTGGAGAGTATTACACATCTCATATAATTCATGATAAGGTGGATAACCTGCACCGACACACATTTTGTGTGGTTAAAAACTTGATGAAACTGAGAATGCACTTCTTTGCGTTTAGAGAGCCTATATGATTTCTGCTTTTATATTTGCTGTCGCTAACCTTTACTATATCTTGAAAAGGTATGTTGTATAAATGCTGAGCTAGAATAGTTGTGAACATTTTCTGCATACAAACCATAACTCTTCCTGGCCCATTTTTTAATTATCTCCCCTTCTTTTATTTCTTTGTCTTGAGCATAACTTTTCCAAATTTTACTGTCGAATTTACCAAAATGAACCAATAATTTTCCATCTGTGTGACATAATTATAACAGCAAAAGTCGATGCATTTGATTTATCCGCATTTAATAATTGTTGTTATTTTAGTAAAAGATATATTTACCGGTAGAAATTGACGGCATATTCAATCCGAAAGTTGAACTGCTTCTAAAACTTATAGGTTTTTTTTCTAAGTGCGGTTTAATCGAATAAATTCTCGGAACGGAAAAAAGAAAGCTGAACCTGGGTCTTTTAATTTTAAAACCCTGGCTGAACTGTTATCGCGGCGGTATTATTGATAGTTTTACACTTAGTTTACAAAGATTTCTCCGAAGATGAATGTATTAAAAATTTTCGTACATTCTTAAATATTTGTAATTTGGCCGGTCAAAGTACTAGAATAAATTCCTATAAAGTTGTACATTCCAAACGGGTGCAATACATATATAATGTATACATCCGGTACGCTGGTAACAGACGAAAACGGCAACGATTACGTGCAATTGTTGAAAAGAACCGTTTCGATAAACCAGGGTAGCCTTTTTGATTTTGGGGTAAAAACGAATAGATGAATCTGAAAATGTTACGATCCCCAGTCATGAATGTAGTAATAAATCCAATGGCAGTAACAAGAACATTTGTTGACAGCTTGTCCGTGTACTAGTACTACCGAACAAGGTGATTGTCTAGATTCATATGACGGCCAAAAAGCCGTGCTCTTTAAATATGAGTTTAACTTTCCTTGGGTGTAAGAATAGTTAACAGCATGTCAATCTACGCACCTGGGTATTTAAACGCATTTATTGGAGATCGAGTTATGTCGTCTGATTAAGCAAAAAAAAGCATTTTTAGACTACTTAATGTTAAGGACAATGTGTATACACACCCGTTATTGTACAGATTTTTTGTGGCAATACAGGGGAATGTGGGGGCATACGTGTCCTTTAAGAAGCAGAAGTTGTTATTCTGGCATTAATGAATATAGTGTATTGGGTTATTTCAGAAACTTAAACAAAGGCATTGATGTCTTAGTCTCAATATTAAATACACTTTCCAATAAAAAATATTTCCACGATACAACTTGACAGGAGAGAATACATGCACCGGCTCAGCACTATGGTAACTCTCAGAGATGTCCGTGAAGTTGGCAGCCTAGCAGCCTGGCAGCCTAGCAGCCTGAAGTTGGCAGCCTAGCAGCCTGGCAGCCTAGCAGCCTTAGGTTAGCGACGGATATTAGAAACAGAGAAATGGTCTGAAATGCATTATAATCACGTTCTAAGGACACTACAAGCTTTTTAGATATGATATAAAACTTAAAACTTCGCCTAATCTCTAGGCTGCTAGAATGTGAAAGTAGCAGCCTAGCAGCCTGGCAGGCTAGCAGCCTAAAGTTAGCGGCGGATATTAGAAACAGAAAATGGTCTGAAATGCATTATAATCACGTTCTAAGGACACTACAAGCCTATTGGATATGAAATGAAACTTAAAACTTTACCTTATTTCTAGGCTGCTAGAATGTGAAAGTAGCAGCCTAGAAACCTGGCAGCCTAGCAGTCTTAAGTTAGCGGCGCATATAAGAAACAGAAAATGGTCTGAAATGCATTATAATCACGTTCTAAGGACACTACAAGCTTATTGGATATGAAATAAAACTTAAAACTTCACCTTATTTCTAGGCTGCTAGAATGTGAAAGTAGCAGCCTAGCAGCCTGGCAGCCCAGCAGCCTGGCAGCCTTAAGTTAGCGACGGATATTAGAAACAGAGAAATGGTCTGAAATGCATTATAATCACGTTCTAAGGATACTACAAGCTTATTGGATATGAAATGAAACTTAAAACTTCGCCTTATATCTACGCTGCTGGAATGTGATAGTAGCAGCCTAGCAGCCTGGCAGCCTAGCAGACTAAAGTTTGCGACGGATATTAGAAACAGAGAAATGGACTGAAATGCATAATAATCACGTTCTAAGGACACTACAAGCTTATTTGATATGAAATAAAACTTAAAACTTCACCCTTCTAGGCTGCTGGAATGTGAAAGAAGCAGCCTAGCAGCCTGGCAGCCCAGCAGCCTACAGTTTGCGACGGATATTAGAAACAGAGAAATGGTCTGAAATGCATTATCATCACATTCTACAGATACTACAACCTATCGGATATGAAATGAAAATTAAAAATGTACTTAATTTCTAGGCTGCTGGAATGTGAAAGTAGCAGCCTAGCAGCCTTAAGTGAGTGACGGGAAGAAGAAAAACGGAAACGGTCTGAAATGCATTATAATCACTTTCTACGGACACTACAAGCTTATCGGATTAGAAACAAACTTTTATCATTCAGTTAATCTTTAGGCTGCTGGAATGAGAATTTAGCAGCCTAGCAGCCTAAAGTGAACGACGGATATAAGAAATATGAAAACTGTCTTTAATGCATTATCTACATTTTCTAAGGACACTACAAGCTTACTGAAATGAAATGAACCTTAATTATTCATTGAATCTTTATGTTGCTAGAATGGAAAGTTTAGGCCTAGCAACGTATAGTTAGCGACGGGAATATAAAATACGGAAATGGTTTGAAATGCATTATGCAGTAAATCCCTCTATTAAATACACCTTCCGGACTGACGCAATGTGTCCTTAATAGCGGGCTGTCCTTAATAGTGGATTTCTATTGCCCTCTGTACATGACGTCACTGGAACAACATTATCAGTCTGTCGGTTCTACATCCAATAGAGTGTTAAAGCGACTGACTCACAGAATTCAGCTGATTTTTTTCTTAAAAAATTTAAAAGAAGTTGATATACTATGGAAACAACGTAATATTATGTTTCATTACACCTTGAAAACTGAAAAAAAAGTTTTGCCTTAACCTGGATTCGAACTCTCGACCTTTCGGTCAGGAACATGTAGACCGGCGATCTACACCACTGAGCCACAAAGACTAGTTATTAAGACGCGTCAAAATTAATCTTATAACTAAAGTATCTACCCCGTGACTAAGTTTGTAAAACTTTATATTTTGATGTTTTTCTTTAACAAAAAATGAGTCAGTAACTTAGTTTAAATATGTTCTCCACAGTTACAGCAAAAATTTCAAGATGTATAAACACTTTCTTTTTTCATCGTCTGCGGGTCAGTCGCTTTAAAATTTACATTATATACCACTTTCTTCCTTCTGCCTAACAATACTCTGAATTGCAGTCTTAATTACAGTTTGAAACTGTTTTAATTGCAATTTTTACGAGTATAGTGAATATCGTTAAATAATATTTAAAGGGGTAATAGTTTGTAAAAAAAAAATAATAAAATAAAAAAAAAGTCAGTTAACGAATGTTACCAAAATCCAGTGTCCTTAATTTGGGTTTGAATTTTGCTTGGAAACGTATTTTGTCTGTATGTTGGAGTTAAATATTTGTTGCAAAAAGCAAATGAAATGTCCGTTCTTTGAAACTGACCTTAAAACCAAGGCGCCCGTAATTTCGAGTGGCCGTAAGGTGGGATTTTACTGTAATCACTTTTAAACCACACTACAAGCTTATCTGAAATGAAATGAACTTGAAACATTCACTGAAAACTCCTGACGGCTAGGCTGGTGGGCCTAAGTTAGCAGCCTAGCAGGCTAAAGTTAGCGCGTAAAATATGAAATACGGAAACAGTCTGAAATGCACAGGAATCCCTATCTAAGCACACTAGAATATTGGTTGCTGGAACGTAAAGAGAGCAGCTATAAAAAGTATTTAATTTTGCAAAAAATACCCTTTTCTACAGAGACAAAAGATATGATAGATTTTTAATACGAATAATTGTTGCTTGATAGGTAGTTTTTAATTGTCTGTGCATGTCTGTGCATGCCGCATGGCAAAAAGGTATCCTAGATGTTTGGCATACAGTATTTTTCCAAACAGCTTTCATTTTGTCTTTATTAACAAGTAAATAATACATGTATAAAAATGAAAAATATTAGTAAATCCTACACTGTAACCGCTCACAGCCTACATTGGCAACAGCAGATGATGTTCTTGGCGACGAGCTTAATTGGTTGGGTTACAGCTTCCGGCAATGGAAGCCGGATCTAACGAAAATTCTTTTCGTTCTATTGTACTCATTTGCTTACTGCTTGCCAGCATACTTGATTATTGTCAAACATTTGTTGAACATTTAAAAAAGCAGCTGTTTCAATTCTTTGAATTGCTTGAAAACGTAAGTTTGTGATGATTCAGATGAGATACTTAAACAAAATTCTCTTCGAATTTTCGTTCTCATCGCTGACTGGTAGACTAGCTATCGTGCTCCGCTCCAAATTCACCATTTTCCTGGATAGCTGGCATAATGTTATACATGATTGCAATGCAAACTTACATAATTGTTTCATAACATTAGGCATAAACAAAATTCGGATTATTGTTTTGTTTTCGCGTGCGCAAATGATTGGGCTTTGATAGTGTGAAAGACCATATAAAGTTTCGATCGGAGCACCTTGGAGATCTCTTTAAATCACCTCGGAAATGAGAGAAAGGTTGCCATACTGGAAATCGCAGAACTAATTTCAAAATGAAGGAGACGGTCATTGACGTAGAAATGCCTGCTTCGCCGGAGAAACGCATCACTAGGTGTATTCATGAACTTTTATTTAACAGGTCCGTGTTTGACGGAAGCATCCGATTTTTTTTAAAGATTTATAAAGTTTGTGGCAATTTGGTTTCACTAAGCTATTAAGACCATTGCTAGTGCACCATCGGCCAGGCCGACTGAATTGCTTGACATTAGTTATTACAAAGACGACACGAGCTTGTATATACATAAATATGAGACTTTTTAAGTTATATCCTTAATGCTGTCAGTTCTGCCATCTTAACAGAAAGAACTATCTGTAGATGCAGGGCCGGTTCCAGAAGGAAATTAGCTGGGGGAGGCCCATTTTAGAGCGACGCCCCCCGTTTAAAACAAATCAGATTCTTTGCCTCCGACCAGTACTAACCAATTTCTCTGAATGTTAACGTCGTTTCTATTAAAAAATTGTCGGCATTAAGGGGCATTGTCGTGCATCAAAATAACAGGTCCGTGTCTTTGTAAGAAAGGTACTGCTTCAGGCTGCAAAATTTGGTCTACATAGCCTTGAGCATTAAGATTTCCACGTACAACAACAGGTGTTGTACACGAAACATTACACATATAGGTCGCAAAAATGTTAAAAATAAACAGCGCACAATTTTTTTTTGCAACTGAGTGCATACTGTTACACATCTTTTTTAGGAAATTTAAATCAACATAAATGAAATGATGTTAAATGTAATGGAAAGCTTGTAGTGTCTTAAGAGCGTGATTATAATGCATTTCAGACCATTTTTCTGTTCTAATATCCGTCGCTAACTTAAGGCTGCTAGGCTGCCAGGCTGCTAGGCTGCTACTTTCACATTCCATCAGCCTAGAAATAAGGTGACGTTTTAAGTTTCATTTCATATCCAATAAGCTTGTAGAGTCCTTAGAACGTGGTTATAATGCATTTCAGACCATTTCTCTGTTTCTAATATCCGTCGCTTACTTTAGGCTGCTAGGCTGCTAGGCTGCTACTTTCACATTCCAGCAGCCAAAAAATAATGTGAAGTTTTAAGTTTCATTTCATATCAAACAAGCTTGTAGTGTCCTTAGAACGTGATTATAATGCATTTCAGACCATTTTCTGTTTCTAATATCCGTCGCTAACTTAAGGCTGCTAGGCTGCTAGGCTGCCAACTTCAGGCTGCTAGGCTGCCAACTTCAGGCTGCTAGGCTGCCAACTTCAGGCTGCTAGGCTGCCAGGCTGCTAGGCTGCCAACTTCAGGCTGCTAGGCTGCCAGGCTGCTAGGCTGCCAACTTCACGGACATCTCTCAGAGTGATATTTTCCAATGCCACACTTACATTGCACCAGCTGATATGGACATCATCGTTGAGCATATTGGCATTCAGAACGCACATGTTACTAATGAAGTAATTTAACGGTTGAACCTGTTTGAACACCATGTTTGTTTACCGTTCACAACTTTTTTACTGCATGTTAGTTGTGTGCATGTTTATCTTTTTTACGGCAGTAGAAAACTCAGGATCATGGGTGAACAGTAACTCAATACATTACAGTTTTGTTGCTTTGTATTTGTTTTTCAGTTGTTTATCTCTTTACAGGATTCGGCATGATTAGATACCATGCAAAGATGTCTATTTTCTTTTTAATTTAGAGCTTAAAAGAGGCAAAAGGACAGTTCAACAGATGCGTTTTTTTCAAAGTAGACACAGTTACTTGAACTAGTTTTGCTTTTTATCCTGCTAAAATGTTTAATATTGATCAGTTGTGTAAAATTTTCAACAAAACAGTTGATTTTCAGTATATAACTAAAGCCTTAAAGTTGATTTTAGGATCTGAATATTTCAATCAACAAATATCATTATGCAAAAAATAGTGTTTACAGTTTAAAAAGAGTCTTTTGAAATTCATTATCTATCAAAATATTAACTGTTTTGCGAGAATTTTTATAAATGTAAATCATGTTTTGCATATTTTACAGGCAGAGAGGTGTAACTTCTGTAGAAACAATGTACACGGAGCTGATCGCAGACCAGAGATTATAGGCCTGCTTCCCCAGAGTTGTAGCTATATTTGGCATGGCACTATTGATCCCTCAGAGCACTGGCATTGTTGAGGTCATTTAGTCTCATGAATGACTTGTGTACATTCTTGAGAACTTCACTGACCACACAACAACTGGATGCGCTGATGAGGATCAATACGTATACACCCCAGGAGGAAGACTATGAAAAAATTGTTGACTTATTTAAGGCATTTAAAGATAGGCAGCTGCCTTTGTTATAATTTGACACAAAAATAAATACAGTTCTTAACATAAACATTCAGTTTGTTGTATAGATGTCAGTCCTCTTTTTCCCGATTTGATTTGAAGTCGAGCGTAAATTTCCAAAAATGGAATGCTAGAGCCTCTTCCGAATTTCTGGAAAAGAAAAACCTGAAAGATGCAGAAATTGCAAGGAAATACAACATATATCATGCTTGATTTGTTAACTTGAATGCCCGTGAATGTTCTGTCTGTTATGCCAGACGATACACCCTTTCAGTATATACAATTTATGTCACAGTAATTCGTGCGTGTTACTTTGTTTCTAGGCTGAATCGTATACCTTCGTTGTGCAATGCAAAATTGTGCCTCAACGTGCTATATCACTCGATTTGTGTTACAACTTAAGAGTTTCTTGGTCTTGAATAATTGATACAATGACCCCTATAAATGTCACTGAAAATATAGTTAAGTGCTTTTCTTCCCTATATTATGTGAAATTGGGTTCGTTTACACCAGGATCAAAAGTCTTCTAATGTGATTATGAGCCCGGTGAGCGTATCTGAGAGTCATCGCTTTCAATATTGTTTGGAATCGCGACTGTTACAAGAATTTTACTGTCAAAACGAACATCTAAACTTTTGTAGAGTGCCACACTTGGCCTTTTCCTGCCACCAATGAATTCTAAATTGACATTGCAGAGAAATAGTTTATACCAAATTTATTTTAGTTCGATTGTGTAGGAAGCTTTTAGCTTATAGACACACTCTCGAATCCGTTCCTGGAACTAACCAGTACTAACCAATGAGTGTAAAGTTTCTTGCTCAAGGAAACAACGGCTTGCCCCTGACGTGGTTTGAACCCGTGCGGCTAGCAATCATTTGAATACTAGTCCGACGTGTTAACCACTCGGCCACGCCGCCACTATTTTGCAGAGAAATAGGTTCGGATTGAAATGAATTATCATGTCCTACTTCTGTTTTGCCTGAAATGTTTAAAAATCATTCTCATAAAGTAAAGCGGAATAATCATTTACACAGGCTGGATGTATTTTGTTAAAAACATTGGATGTCTCACCCTGCAATGCAATACCCGAAATATTAAAGGGGACATATACCAAATGAAGCTATGCAATATATACTCAAAGTGACCTTCACATTTGACTTAGTTACCCCAAATATAATAATGGTCATCTATTCTGTACAGGCATCTACTGTATGAAGTTTGAAGAGCGTGAGTCAAATAGTGTCCAAGTTATAAACTGGAAAATGTATTCAAAGTTTAAGGAGCCTTTGACATTTGACCTAGTGACCACAAAAATAAAAGAGTCTTTTTTGTCAATATGTTCACCAATCATATGAAGTTTGAAGACCGTGGGTCATTGGACGGAAACAAATTTCCAATTCAAGCTGACTGTTATCTTTACCTTTTCCCTACTGACCCCAAATATAAAAATGGTCTTCTAATAAATAAAAGCAACCATAAAGTTTGAAGACCCTGTGTCAAATGGTATTTCAGTAATTGAACGGAAACCGTTTTCACATTCAAGGTCAGCATGATTTTGACTTTTGACCAACCGACCCAAAAAACAACAAATATGGTCTTTTCCTGAATAAGGACAATCATCTTTTGAAGTTTGAAGGCTCTGCGTTATCAGTCATTGAGTTAAAACCGTTTTCACATTCAAGATAGATCCTTGTGACCTTGATCTTTGAGCTACACACCCCAAAAACTATATATTTTTTATATAATTATTAAGAGCAATCATCCAATGAAGGTTGTAGGTTATAGGTTAAATGGTACTCCAGTTATTGAGCGGAAACTGTTTTCACATTTAACGAAATGAAGTGTGACAGACGGCAGAAGGTCAGACCCGACAAAATCAACATTTGTCTCTTATCTGGGGGAGATATAAGAATAACTGCTGTGTCTACTTAAATCACGTTTACGTACAGTATTCTTTTTAGAGAGAAAAAAGGCAAACATCTGCCCAGACCTGTTTAGAGTCCAACTTGATTACAACCGCATTATAAAAAAGGCGAATTGCTGTCTGGCCATACCCCTTCAAAACCCCGCTGTAAAGTCTTCCTAATATGGCTCCTCATGTTTGTCTACAATCTACTATGTAATAAAACATTGAACAACTGAAAATGCACCTGCGATTTAGTTCAAAACTGCCCTTAAAGCACTCACATTTGTCGATAAATTACTGGCTTCATTCTCTTATGGAAGACAAGGGTAGCGACAGTAGTATGACTATTACAACATTTCAAAAAAAAAGTTCAGTAACTTTAGAACATAATTGTCAGGTTACTGATTTTAAAAAGAAGTGGTGCAAACTTTAAGGCCTTTTTATCTTATGTATATCAGGTGGAGATGGCTACTTTTTTAACTTATATAGAATAACTTTTGCGTACATGCGTATTACTACCGACATTTCGTCTAAACTGGGTGCAAATAAGCTGGTGTTTTTATTTAAATGTCAACGTTTGCACTTAGTCAGTATTTAAAAAAGGATAAGAAATAGAAACTATACTACTCAAAATTTGATAAAGGGCACTTTAGTAATCTGTAACTATTATTTTTTACGTTAAAACACTGAACAGTTTTTGATCTTTTAAGTTTTGTTTGTATTGTTTATTCGATAAAATCGAATAATTAGTCATCTGAGTTGAATTATTGAACTAGAATATGAGTGTAAAACTATCTAAGCGGTAAAACTTGAAAATTCTTAAGTAGGCGGGAATTTGTTAAAGTGGTTATTTTGCAAAATACTGCATGGAATAAGTTTTAATATCTTGAATGGTGTTCACGAGCATTTATTGCAGCTGACAGTCCCTGGGTATACTGTTAATTAGCCGGTTGATCTTTAATGATGGTATTCTGTTACACTTCTTTCGTAAGGCAGTACACAGTTCTGCGAGGGAGATAAGCTGCAAATGGCGACAATATATTGCCCTCTGAAGCATGTCCAAAACATATTCAGTTGGACTGAGGTCCGGGGATCTGACAAGCCAAGGCAAGATTGATTCACGTGCAAAGTATTGCTTAGTGGTGCGGGCAGTGTGTGTGCGAGCATTGTCCTACAGAATAAAATCTGGACCCACAGCACCTGCATATATGTGTACATTTGTGTCAAGAATCTCTCGACAGTACCTGTCTCTTTTAAGATACTGTTATAAACAATATTGAGGTCACTTTTGCAATTCACACATTCCTTCTCGTACCATGAATGACCCTCCACCGTATCGATCGTGTTCCGAGATGCAAGCAGGTGCAAAACGTTCATTTGGCCTTCTTCACACTCTGGTACGTCTATCCGGAAGTCTAGACAAAATCTGGACTCATCAGTAAACAAGACTTGGGCCCAGTTGCGGGGTGTCAATTGAACATGGTCACGAGCCCAACATAGGCGTTCTCTATCGTGGTTATTTGTCAAAGGAATTTAATCTATTAACCTCCCTTTGCAGACAAGGCAAAGGATTATATAGAGTTTATATTGAAAGATAAGAAAGACTTCTAATTCGATAATTACTAAACATAAAAAATACGTTCAGTGTTCAACCACACAATTTTATCAAATAGTGATCCATGAAGATTCATTATAAACCTATTTTTAATTTATCACGTGAGTGAATCAGTCTTAGCGGACATCAAACACAATCGGTGTATTGTCATTCCGGGATGCAGTCACAATAAACCGCGTACCTAAACAATTATCACACAAAAGAAAGTATTCCACTCCCGAAGTTGTACAGAAACAATGACATAGATAAACTGTTCGAACAATTAGAGAACGAAATGATGAATAATAATTCGAAGAAATAAACGATTTTAAGGTGCATCCGATAATTTTGTTAGTTCATTTTGTTTTCTATTTATCCCATATATACAACTAAAACTATCCTCTAATTAATTGTTTATTGTCGGCAATCAGGGAGGAAAACATGAACAAATTAAAGATCAATAGTAAATACTTGCAAATTTGCAAAAACAAAATAAATAATTAAGTAGATCCTTGGAAAAGAAGGTCAGTGTTGACTATCTGCTATATACTCAGAAGGAACGTGCAGTTGCCAATTGCCTTGCTTTATTTCAGAAGATAGATCATTAAATTTCTCGAAGGTATAAATAAAATATTAGGCTATGTCTGTCTTTCTGTACTTCCTGTATTTCTAATCATGATCAAACGTAAAATTGTCCACTCATTAGTTCCCTGCACCAATAAAGCAAACAGTATGTCAATACTGTATGGTCTAACCTTTATCATTACTCACAATGCATTTTTCAGGTCAGATGATACCATAAATGGCTTTTGGGACTATTTCATATATGTAAACCAGCTTGTAACTGTCACGTCAGTTTTTTGAACGTTTTTAACGACGATCACGCAGACTTTAAAAGTTTTTTCTTACTGATTCAAGTAAACGTGTTGCTAACTAGTTTTTATTTCCTTTAATTTCCAAACGTAGTAGGACACGTTTAAGACAAAATTGTTTTAGAAGAAAAATAAAATAAAAATGATCATAGGATTTAAAGCACGCATAAGTGTCTTACGAACACACCTCCTTCCATTACAACGCCGACAAATAATTATATACACCTTTAGTGTTTGGAACAAAAGCACTCCGACAATAAAAATCCTTCACTGAATCCATTAAAAGAGATAAATATACCAGTCTCCTATAAATATTTTATTGCAAACTAACTCTTTCAATGGATTTCATCATGTTTTATAGTCATTTTTTGTGTGCTAGAAAGCAGTAAATTTTATTACACAGATTTCGTCTTGAAATTTGCATTTCTTCATGAAGATTGTAATCATCTTTCATTCTCGACTGACTGAAATGTTTGGATTTGACGCATATGCATGTTTTTGTTTCATTTAACTTTCTTTCCCCACACACATAAAGCCACAATATTTCACCATTGAAACGTTGACCTTAATTATTTATGCAACATTCTGCTTCATTACCTTAAGTTTTGAGGGACATTTTATGAAACATAGGCACAATAACTGTGAGAATGGCACTATAAGCCCGTATAACTATATAATGTTCATAATTGATCTAAATGAATAAAATCTTCAGTACATCATCAAGCGTTTATACCTGTTTTACTTAATATAAACTTTGCAGCTTGATGTAATCTTTTTTTAATTACGCCACCTGATAATCTCATTTCCGAACAAGTGACAGAAATTCTTTGAAGAAATCACTAATTTGTCGGAAATGTTTCTTATTAGGACTTGTTTGGAGAATGCCGTTTTGTGAGCAACAACAATGACATCTTGAAACCAGGCCGTTTAAGTTAGATATTGTTTTTCTTTATTAAGTGTGAAAAGATTTCATCATAGGTCATAAGTATAAAATATTTGATGTTCCAGCATTTTCTTAGTAACAAAAACAATATATTTTCATATATTTTTATTTTTTTTATTTTTAACTAAGCTTTTTTTCCATCACCTATAATATTAGCCTATATTGGCAGTCAGCAAATCAATGTAGTTTTGTCTTTTGAATAAACAACGTAATTTTGTTTCCTGTCAAAAATGAGACAAGTGACTTTCATGCTGTGTACATCGTTCTGACTTGTTATATTTACATAAAACCGTCGGCTTTAGGTGTATCTGGACCTTAATCTGGCACACAAAAATAAGACTCAAAGACTCGAGCGTTAATTTGGTTCAAAGCATTTTATCAATCGATCAATGACTTGTTGACATTTGCCAGGGTGACATTAGCATTACAGGTGTCTTACAACCTTATTGGATGAAAACTTTCTAGCGGTTTTTCTAATTGTGCCAAATGAAAGATTTACACACACGGTGTTGATGGTTTTTAAACGAATACTGGACACTTTATATCTAAGTATATTCATTACAGAAGAAACTTATAAATAAAAAGTTCCAAGTAATACTTAGCACATGTAAATCAGAACTGATAAAGCAATGGATTCTTAATTCTTTGACATTATCAGTGATTCAAGGTATGAACAGAAGAAGTTACTGTAAAAATCAAATCATATATTACGTAAATGTCAGCAAGAGGAAAGAAAAAATGACATTTTTTTCTGCTGTATTCTTCCGTAATTGCCATAATATAAGTGATATCCGGGAACACTTTTTCGCAAATCACCAGTTATACTTGTCCATTAAGAAAACGAGTTTAACTGAGATAGCAGTTTCGATTAACTACGGTCTGTTTAACGAAAACTTATATTTCCTCAACTGTTCTGACATTTTTGCTACTTTCCTATGAATTAAAGAGATATGTGCCAAATGTGTATTGTGTATAATGTAGTAGGGCAACATGGCACATACGACTGTCGTATAAGTTTCTCAATCTGTTGGAAAGTCAAAGTAGGTTAATTAATGTAAATTGGATTAAGTTTTATCAAACTTTATGTTTCAGAATTTACTGAGAACTGATTTGATAATACCAAATGTGATTAAAGTAACAAAATTTCGTCTGTTTATAATTTGTTGAGAGTTATTTTTTATAGCGTATATGTCTGGGATGTTTCAGTAACCAATTAACCAAATACTTAAAAGCTGTGAACCAAATTAAATCGTTGAAGATCCAAAAGCAGACTTCTGATAATAAACAATTTCTTTGTATGTCTCATGTTTCAGCTTAAAATACGATAACTATAAACAAACTCAAATATATGTGTGTACCGAAAAGTTGAATAAAATACGTCTGACTGTAAGTAAAATATATGAACATTGATTTAAAGCTGCGAAGTGCGACCTTATTGTCTATTTTCTGAACACGCTACTATAATAATTCAAACCGGATTCTTTAATTTGGCTGAAATGTCTGTCATTAGCTCTTACTTTGAAATCGCAGGGGATTCTGTGGCTTTGCACGCGACAATTATGTCTCTTAGACGTACGATATGAATTATGTACTAACCTGATTTTTTTTTATGAAATGTGTTATACTTTTCCAGTGCAAACGACTGCTGTCTGACATTGTAAATGTTTACCGTTTACAGAAAGGTTTACAGACTCTTTTAAAAGGTTACCTTCTTTTAAATAATTCACAGGTGGACATTTGTTGTTAATTTATCAAAGCAGCCAAATCCTTGAAAATTCATAACCTTAAATTACACCCGTCCTTACTGACTTTTTATTTTTAACTCTTTTTTTTTAAGTAGACTGCTGTTTTTACATGCAATTTAACGTAGAACGTGTTCATTTGGATTATATGTTTATACATTTATAAGTGCAGGAAGCAAACTATTTCTTGCATCCACAGAATTAGGTAATGTAACAGATATTTGATAAGGTAAAACCTGTCCCTGCACACTTGACATTGTTTGCCTTTACTGTTCATTTAAAGATTAAAATAACTAGATGTATGAGTTAACTGAGTCGCAGGTGCAAGTGTTAAGGAAGTAGATAAATATTTTGGTACCGAAACTGTTGCCGGAGTGGAAAATAAACTTTTTAATGATCTAATCGGTAATAAAAATATTAACTATTGTTTCAGACTGTGTTATTGACAACATATAATTGCACGGTAGAAGCACATTTTCTGTATACAAAAAGCGTAAACAATAACCAAATAATAACGTTTTATTTCATGAACCTCGCCAAATAAATTGTATTCCTAGACAGACTGGAGGATGCGACACTAATTTTCCATTTTATTGATCGATATAAGTATTTTTGCTTTGTCGAAGACTTGGTCAATTTCACCCTATGGCTACATTGTCAAAGAGAATGATATTGCATAATCTATCAGTATAAATCTTAAATTACCACGATAGAGGTGACAGCCAGACAGATGGTTTATACATACTATATTTTATCCAAGAGCAATCATCCAAAAGTTGCCAAAATTAATATGTGTACAATTGCGGCGTAATTTGTGCCGTCTAAATGTAAGGTGACACAGATGTGACAGGTTTATAATAATAACGAGTTAATAATGGCGTGTGTGACGGAAATATCATCTTTTGGGAACGAGGTAATAATTTATGAAAAACAAGATAATTATATCGGAACGACATAATATCTCGTTGGAACGAATCATTATGTCGTGGGAACGAAATTTAAAAAAAAGAAGAAAAAACCTTGGCAACATAGTACTGTTATTTAATCAATCTATATATACAAAATATGACTTCTGTTCATGTGTCTTCATTGTTATGCTCCATAAAGATTCTACCAAAAAAGTGACATTCAGTTTATAACTTTTTACGGTTGCACTTCAGACATGTAAGAACGTTTGCCACCTAAAGAACACGGTCTTTAATATTATTTTGACTAGCAAAAATTGTCGCACATACGGTATTCCGAAATTTAACTTAAAATAACATTTAAGACACGATTTCAATTTAAGGATGTCTTTACGTTACACTTTAACAACTTGTAACTGGTACAGTCTACCCTGCCCATCGGACCACCTTTCCCAAGCGACTCTCTGCCTTATACGACCATTACAAATTCCTCCCGAGCGGTTTTATTCATTAATTTAACTTAGTTAAACGACCCCCTGCGACACGCGACTACCGACCTTAATATTTCACCACCTTAACGTTGCCACGCGACCGGTAAATGATCAGAACAATTTTATTGGCTAATATGTCTGTCTAAGTTTTAACATTAGAAGAACGAATAGCAGTGATACATAAACTTGAAAAAGGTGTTTTTTTGGTCGCAAAATAGCGGATGAAATGGGAGTCGGGAAAACGCAGATTCAATCCATACGTAAACGAAAACTGGAATTTATTGAGGACTATGAAAGCAATGTAAGTGGTACAAAAAGCGGCGTTGTTCTGGACTTACTGAAAACAACGACATTAATGAACTTCAGAAATGGTTTCAAGATGGTAGAATGCGGAACAAAATCATATCTTGACATTTAATATAAGAACAAGCACAAAAGGTTTTTTTTTTTACAATTTTATTGTACAAGAAACATTTTAATGTACTGTATATAGCACAGGGTTGAATTTTATTTGTGGAATATTTACATTGTGGAAAAAGTCAATATTAAAATTTCCTGTAGTTTTATTCAGATAAAATCATTATAATGTGCATACATGTAGTATTTACATGTTTTACAATGCACACTTACATTTTAAAACGTACAACCTTAAATGCATTGAAAAGAATATGGTGTAATTCAGATGGTAACGTTGCCATCACCAATCCTTAGTTAAGAGACCACCTGTCTTAAGAGACCATATTTCCTTTTTCCCTTGTGTGGTCTCTTAAGACAGGTTAGACTGTAGTTGTGTTCTGTTGATAGACAGTGGTTAGCTTTACTTACCTTAAGCATATTTTTTTTCAAAGAATACCCTATATTAAAAATATTTAAACGAAAAAGGTAAACAATATAAAATTATGATCTGGAATACAAAGCTGCGATTTGCATTTATACTTTTGAAATAGTCACAAAAATGTATAATTAGGTCTAGCTGTATTTTGGAGCATTCACCAGTGCGATTAAGTCATATAAAGTACAGAAATCCTCATTTTAATTGGACAATTGGAGAAATAAAATCTAATTTTTTGATAGCATTTTTTGGCTCAAGCTAAGACTAAAATCCCCTGGGTTTTTCATACAAGCTCTAGCAGAGATTTTTCCGACACATTAGAAAAATTATCTGTGGAGAAAAGTCTTAATGAAAGATCGGAAATGGGACATTACGATAACGTTTCTCAGTCTAAATGATTTAGAGGCAAATCTATAGGACTGTGTTAATTTGAAGCAAATTATTTTTATCAACTTTCTTCAACCTCTTGTGATTCATAGACTAGTACATCCCAATTAAATATCAACTGACCCTAAAAATGAGATAAACTGTTGAAGTTTTACGCACAAAAAATACAATGTCTACTTATTTGACTGTCAAACAGTATGATTCAAAGCACTCTAGAAATCGATATTTGACTTCGTGAAGCAGACCAAACACACAAGGTGGCAGGTAATCACTTAAGTTTAACTCTAATGAAGTCTTTGAGATTTGGATATTACTAGTATCTAAATTTATAAAAAACAGACACTTAAGTATCACATTAGAACAAGTTTACTTTTTATAAGAAGGAAATAGATAGAGGATATTCAAGTTTTTCTATAAATACGGGATTTATTTTCATCGAGTGGTATGAAAAAAAATATTTCATGAGTGGCGATAGCCACGAGTGAAATATGATATTTTTCATACCACGTGATGAAAATAAATCCAGTATTTAATGAAAAAACTTGAATTTTCTGTTTATTATATACTTTACTCTTTTTTGACCTTAAGATTCGAAAGAATCCCCCTTTTAATTTAGTGTATTGGCTGAATTTAGAAGAAAGTAAATTGGCAAGACACCAGTGAAAATACGGAAAATATGTTTCACTGCAGTGAAAAATAAATTTTACAGTGAAAATACGGAAAATGAAAATACGCAATTTATTTCAACAATATTTCTCAATATTTCATTTATAAGTATATAATAAAACTGGCTACATCTTGCTTGTTCACAGATCAGTTAGCAGATGAGACACTCAAATGATAGACTTGGACAAAAAGGAAGGTGAAAAAGTTAGTAATGACAGCCTTATAAAATAACTGCTTTACACCATTTGAAAATGCATTGTTTTAACCGATCAAATATCAGTATTAAATTGTGACACAGAAAAAATCAAATATTCCGATCATCTTATGGCAAAGCAATTATGCAAATGCAAAGAAAGGCCTTCATGAAGAGATTTATCTGTTGATACGGTATTATGTGAACTTAATCCTGTCAATAACACACGTGAGCTTTAAAGATATAGAGTTAAACTACAGTAAAAAATGTTTTCTTCACATATTTGCAAGCAGGCAGTTATTGTTTCACTTTGGATATAACTCATTCTAAACTAATCTGAATTTATACATGTCTAAAATGATGACATTTACATGTTTGTAGCTACTTTGCCAATAAATCTAACAACGGGAGTACATGACATCGGTAATATCTTTAAAAGGTTTAACTCCTCTATCATGATAAAAATTGAATTCTTTCTTGAATGCAGTGGTTAAGCATTCAAAAAGTTTGTTTTCTAAAACATGTTAGTGACAGGACATACACACTCATTCTAGCATAAAATCGCTTGTTTTTGCCCGTTTTGCCTACGTTTTAAAACGAGAGCAAAAACGTGTGTTAACAAGGAAGTTCTCGCTCTCACGTGCTTTTATAACCCGTTTTCAATTATGCGCGTTACATGGCCTTTGTAAATAATGAACGCTGATCCGTCTTTTTTGCCCCAAATCGGCAGTTTATGTAACTTTGCAGGTCGGAACGTAGACGAAACATTCATGATTATTGTTAAAATCCTTCCAAATATTTTTTTAATCCACACTTTTTAAGTTTCAAGATGGCCGCTCGACAGGTTGAAACATGTTGACGTGTCGCCCTGGAACGCATATTTAAAACACGTATCCATAGCAACCTAAAGGCGACTGTACTTTTTTTTCGTAAACATGTCTTTTCTATTTCATTTTATGCTAGAATAGCGTTAAAGCACATTTTTTCGTGTTATAACATCTGCAGAATCCCTCGGGATTCTGCAGATGTTATAACACGAAAAAACGTGCGTTAACTCTATATTCTTGCATAAAATCGCTTGTTTTTGCCCGTTTTGCCTATGTTTTAACGAGAGCAAAAAGGTGTGTAAACAAGGAAGTTCTCGCGCTCACGCGCTGTTATAACCCGTTTTCAGTTATGCGCGTTACAGGGCCTTTGTAAATAATGGACGCTGATCCGTCTTTTTTGCCCCAAATCGGCAGTTTATGTAACTTCGCAGGTCGGAACGTAGTCGAAACATTCATGATTACTGATAATATCAATGGCTGGCCTTGTTCAATTGTAAATTCACATGAAATCCTTCCAAAAATGTTTTAATCACTTTTTAAGTTTCAAGATGGCCGCTCGACAAGTTGAAAACACGTGTCGCCCTGAAACGCATATTTAAAACACGTATCCATAACAACCTAAAGGCGACTGTACTATTATTTATTCATTTATCTATTTTTTCGTAAACATGTCTTTTCTAGATAATTTTATGCTAGGATAGCGTTAAAGCACGTTTTTTTTTGTGTTATAACATCTGCAGAATCCCTCGGGATATGTTGGTGCCCTCGCCTTACGGGCTCGGGAACCAACCATCCATCGGGATTCTGCAGATGTTATAACACGAAAAAACGTGCGTTAACCCTATAATAACAACATAGCTGTGATTGCAACTTCTTCTATTCTTTTTTAAGAGAAAGTCAAACCCTGTAAACGCTACCTAAAACAATGTCTCATATTTCTAAAAAGGCATGTTTTACAAATTTGATATTTCATGTTCATTCAGCCCGGACACGTTTTTTATATTTTATTAGCTTTTCTGGCTTGCAACGAAACGTAAACTGTACAACTCTAATAAGGTTCTTATTTATAACAAAATAAGGAAGTTATTAGTGGAAGCATGTTTCCGGAAGGAGGATTTTAAAGCAGTAAGTAAAGGGCAAATAGACCGAACAGAAAGACAGAAAGCAAACTATTAATATCTTAAAATGTTGGAAAAATAACTTGCGGTGCAAAAGTACACAACAAAATAATGCACACTGCATAGGAACGTCCTATTTTTATGACCATGAAGCTACAAATACGGAGGTAGCTTCCGTTAAAGGAATCTACTGACTAGACATCGCATAACCATTACAATGTCTTCGCTGGGGACCTTAAACGTTAAGCAATTATATTTTTATGAAACAAATATGTTGATTTACATCTTCTAACTGGCAACTATGCAAACTGTCATTCATTATCACAGTTTTTTCTTAATGTAGCACTGATATACAACTTTTTAGGCTTTTAAGCAAATGAGCTTTATCATGTCATTTTCAAAGAAAGATTACGTGTCTCGAGACAAGTTTTCTTTTCTCACACAAATATACATAGTTCTTTTAAGCAGTACAAATCAAGTTTTAAGACAAAATATAAATTAAGTTTGAATTAATACTTAATTCTTTAAAGCCAATCAAATGGGTATTTTTTCTGCACCTGCTTTAGCTTAGGTATTGAGGATTTTTCTTTGAAAGGCGAAAAGCAGAAATACGTAATCCTGTTAGATATCACAAAATTAATCATAGTCGCACTTTGAATTCATACTCAATTCTTTAAAATCAATTAAATGGGTATTTTCTGAACCTTCCTCATTTCCTGCTTTTCTGTATTGCCAACATTTACTTGTTTCAATCGTATAAGCATCGTTAACGCTTTAACTTTGCCTAGACTAATTTCTACCTACTACCTTGTACACTCAACAAAATAAATTAAGGGTCAAAATACAAAAATGTTCATGTAAAAGTTAAATTGTGTTTTGCTTTAGACACACCAGTACTTGTGTATTACCCCGTGCAGGTCCGTGCAAACACACTCATCCCTCAAAATCAAGTGAAAATCAAATGTGAGAAAGATAACATGACATGAGCAGGTTTTAATTTGAATTTTTGATTCGAATCATCTGTTACACTATAGAACTGATTAGTGTGAAGAATCTCTGATGCCTAGAAGACACATGTCGGAGGCTGAGGCAGCCAGACCAGTCGGTCGTCTGCTGGCTGGGCAAACGCAGCGCAATGTGGCGTATGAGCATGGTGTTAGCCAAAGTGTAATCCAACGTCTTGAGAGTGGACGTCCAAGGTCAACATCTGCTCGGAAAGACCGTGCCATCGTTGTCCTGGCGAAACGCCATAGGTTTGACTCAGCTGTTGCTCTAAAAGAAACTTCCAAACTTCTTCCGGTGTTCGAATCTCGGCACAAACATATCGCAACAGACTCAACGACGCTAATTTACGTGTTCGCCATCCTGTAGAACGTCCTCCTTTAACGTCAAAACACCGTGCAGACACCGTCTGGAGTTTGCCAGAGATGACGTTAATTGGCAACTCAGGCACTTTCTAGATGTACTGTTCACCGACGAGTTCAAATTTTGCCTGGACTTCCATGATGGTCGTCGATGTGTATGGCGTCAGAGAAATGAGCGCTTCAGCGAGTGTTGCATATGAACCTAATAGAAAATGCCTGGGACTTGCCGCAGCGCCATGTTTCCGCACGACAACGTCAGCTGTCAACCAGAAATTAGCGTTAAGTAACAAATTACCCCCTGTTGACCTCCATGACAAAATCCACTGGGATTTGCAATCATGTCCTTATAGAATAGATTTAAGCCAAATTCAACAATCTGTTGTGGTTGTCTTAGGTTTTCACTCTTCAGGGATAGTCATGCAACAGCGAGTTTCACTAAAATTGTTTACTAGATTCATTTCATCAGATGTAATTCATAGATTAGTTTTAGACGAATGAAAAAGAGTGTTACATTTTAAACGAAATAACCTATATCTGACCCTCATAATCTTATTTTTTTATATCGATCAATGACTTGTCTGACTTATTAACTTGCAGAAATACCCCCAAAAAAGTTGCACGTGAGAACGGGTTTACTCTATTGAAAACGTCATCAGATTTTCAAACAATGCCAGAAGGAAAATAAAGATCTTAACTTTATAAGTTTGGTCGGGAAAACAGTTTTAACAATTAATGACTTAGAACAGTGATTTCAGGGAGAAACAAAACTCGAGATAGGTGCGGATAAGCATGTAAGCTATGTAAGCTGTCATGCACTAGTTGTATAAAGAAAAGATTTAAGACAATGCTTATGCAAGCATGGCGGAAATGAAACTCTTAATGTAAAAACTATTCCGATATCATCAGTAATGGAAAGCAAATAAATAAAGAATAAAATAGATAACAAATAAAACAGAAGTAAGGTCTACTACCAGCCAAGTAAGCAAATAATGGCTGAATTTGAATGTTCTTTCTCAATTGTTAACGGCAACAACTGCTTGAAGTCTACTGTCTGAATGATTTTTATTTTTTCATACTGATGTAAAAATTATCAAAAATTATCTCAAAAATACGAATATATTATTTTATTTTTCTGGTGTGCTTAACACCAAATCTAGTCAATGTCCATGTATGTGATAGCACATGGATGTGATGTTCCAAGTATTTCTTTTTTTATCCATTTGCAATTGCAAATTCTGTATGAGCTAATGAGTTTCTGCTTCAAAGTTGACTCTCCCTTCTCCATTAATATTAGTATTATTATTATGATTATTATTATTATTATTTCAGATACTTATAATTCAATCACAAGTTTTCGGAATATATAGTTTAGCAAAATGTTATTTAATATTATTTTGGTTTTTTTACCCTTGATATTCTGATACTTAGATTTTTCTGTTCGTTTACCTAAAACAAATACATAAATTTGTGCTTGGTCATATAACTTAGTTTAGCCATAAACTAGTTGTCTTATGGCCCAAATACTTTCTTTAAAATACATATAAACAAACGCAATAAGAATATATCTAAAACAAGTGGAAAAATCATATCAGGAAAAAACACAGTAAAAACATAGCCTCTAAAAAATAAAAATGTCCATCCAACAACTTATATTGCAGCAGACAGAATTATTGCAATTGTTTTTACTCCAGTGTAATTTATGAAAAGTCTTAATTGCCAGAGTTGTTTCTTTCCTGACAGAACATGTTGCAGATGTGACTAACATTAAAAATAGTTAAACGGAAGCCGTTCGGTTAACATTTAGCTTATAATAGGATATTCTAAATAAGTTGAATGTGTCATCAGATATAATAAGATAAGATTATATCACACTAACACAAGACATAATACGTTTTTATAACGCTATATAATATTTTGTAATCAGACTGTAGTTTTTTTAAACCGACTGACTTTGTTAGAATCTTACACATACCGCAATTGTATCTAGCGTTACCATGCAAAAGCAAACACGGATCCGTCCACTTGTAGCCTTAAAATGTAAATATCACCAAATTAATAAGGCCTTTGTTGATACAGATGTCTCAGTTTCCTGACTTTTCACAATAATTATTATAAAAAATAAAATCCGTGTCTGTTCAATAACTTGCAAACGCTTAAGCTTAGGCTTATGAAAATTTATAGAGCCTTTTGGCATGACTGATAGATTACTCCTATCATTTTTAGGTAACTAGGTCAAAGGTCAAGGTCAGATTTACAGACTTTGAAAAACTCGTGTACATTACATATATTGTTTCGTGTGGTTAACGTTTTGAAACACTGTATAAACCATTTTAGGCAAGTTGTATTTATATCTCCTTGTTATTCAATTCGATTGGTTTCACTATTTTTTGTGAAAGGTTTTAATGCATGTAAATAAAATGAGATCAAATTTTGTCTGAACACAACTCCGCTTTGAAGTTTTATGTATTGTATTTCTTGTCTTAAACTACAGTTGCATGGTTTACAAAGTTCATTTAC
Source organism: Cyclina sinensis (assembly GCA_012932295.1). Classification (NCBI taxonomy): domain Eukaryota; kingdom Metazoa; phylum Mollusca; class Bivalvia; order Venerida; family Veneridae; genus Cyclina; species Cyclina sinensis. The sequence continues at coordinate 36,012,714 of JAAONU010000014.1, forward strand.
GAAACTTTAAGCGAAAACGTATCACCGGATTCTCATTACGCCAGTGCTGTCAGACTGAAAACAAATCATAAACCTTATTAAGTTGAATTTAAAATAAAACTTGCAATATTTCAACAGAAAAAAAATACCTTTCCGAATGGGCTAAAGTGATAACTATGTAATTATCCGGTTCAGTTTGTTTTGCACTCGAAGTCTTACATGAATGTTTGTTGTTCACGAAGAAAGAAAAGCGTGCATTCAACACTTGCAAAGAATTTTTCCACTGAACTGCAAGGAGCGGTTGAAATAAATTTCAGTGAACCAGGGTTTATAACGGCAACAGTGTAATATAATGAAGAAGGATTAAGTATTTCGTCAATTTTATTTTCTTTGTTTTAATAACACCAATGATATAACTGCTAATGTAAAACATTAAAACGAATGTAGGTTTTGAGGTGGATAAACAGTTTGTAAAATCCATGAGTTTAGCCAATTTAAAGACACCTTCTCTTTAGAAAGAATTTAGTATCAGCATCTAAACTCTGTATAGAGCGACAATTAAGTGTCCTGAAATAAATTACTCAGTCTTATTTACAATACAGCGCTAATAGTAACCGTCAATTACATCAATGTGAATATCATTATATCTGCAGTACCCTTTTTGTTGTCAGAGTGAAATAAACCAGATTAAATCAGCGACATTGCGATCTAAATTCCGTAAATTGCAGAGATTGCTATAGAAGCGTTATTTAAGAAAGTATAACTTTTCATATATCTACAGAGGAGAATAACATGCAGACAAATAAAATTAAATTTAATTGGGTAATTATATTATATAGATTATCTGCTCTGTTACGTTTGTATGCTAGTTAAAATACAAGGATTCCCAGCAAATAACTGTTCATTTAATGCATAACGGCTGCAAATGTTTGGGGACAAGAAAGATGATATTAAAACGAGGCTTTCATGTTTTATAAAATGAGTGAATACAGTCTTAGTTAATCCTTTTCCTGGTCAAAAGGAAATATTTGTTAAATGTCTATTGATTCGGGTTCGCATAAAATATAGGCGGTGGTTTAAGTTAGAAAGTTACTGTAAGATACTTCTCAGATAAAGCAATCATACTTGGAGTTGTTTGAAAATAGATTATCTAACATTTCTTAAAATGCAACTGCTGACGTATAAGTTATAGTAACGAGATATATTGTCATGGTGACTATATAGTATTATACGTAAGTCGACGTAACAAGATAAAGATGTCATAACAGCGAGATATGTCGTTGTAACGAGATGATTAAATCTTGGCAACAAGATATTATGTCATGATAACGAAATAAAAAAATCTTGTTAACGAATAATCATGTTGCGATAACAAAATAATTAAGTCATTGTCTTGAGATATTATTTCTTTGTAACGATATAAATAAGACGTCTCACGATATCATTATGGACAACAGGACAATTGACCAATCAGAATAATTATTGGTATCAATTAAACAAATTCACTGCTGGATATTTAAAAAAACAAAACATATGTTAAAACGTTGAGGCAGTTATCATGAAGTTTTATCCGACTTTTCGATACGATGTTTAGATAATAGATTAAGTAATAGATTGGACTGTTAACCCTCTACAGCCTTACCACAATCACTAAATTTGTTCAACACAAAGCGAATTCAGCTTTATCAAGAAAAATTTATCTTACGACATTCAATTTACAACATTCAAATATACCATCAATCCTTATTTATGGTATATTTGATTTGCATTTTATATGTCTGGACTATCTTTTCCAAAGATGATACTTAATATAAGTTATAAATAATGACATTATTCAGTACACAAGTTACATGAAAGTAAAACACTTTCAAAGCAATAATGCAATAAATAAAACTCATTTAACATATGCAAGTAAATATTCCCTGAAAAATAAACTTAATGTTTGTGTACCAGTGTGATTAAACAAAATAGTGCAGATTCATGGACAGAATGAAAATTTAAAACAACCAATCAAAATAATCAGCTCGTATTTTCAGATGACAGAATTATTGCTAGCACAGTTATGCCTCCTCTATCGAGTCAATTCCCAATAAGAGGTCTTTCAGCCAAATCAAAGATTCCGACTTGTCATTGGAAATTAGACAAAATGTCCTAAGTTTAAGACTAATAAATCTATATAAACATTATAAACAAATGGACAATGTACACAACGCTATCAAAGTTTTGAAGTGTTTTAACTAATGTCACTTTATATTCATTAGGTGGAGTTTCCCTTATTCTTCAGTCGTTTAACACAAATTAACGTTTATACAGACCTTGTCATTAAGATCAGTAGAAAAAGGAAAACAACGTATTGTAAAAATCTAGTTGACATTTACAGAATGTCTAATGTTTAAGTCAAAGTAACCAGTCTGATAATATGGTATGGTCAGGTTTGTTATTCATTTGCCAAGGCAATGGCTGCAAAAATAAGGGGATTTTCTTACAAAGCGTGCTTTTGAACTTCTGTGTCTAGTGCATAAATCCGCCTTTCCACATTTACCTTTAATAAATGGAAAAAGGTTTTGTAGACTGTTACCTATACTTACTTTAATTACTCATTGTAACTTTTTAAACTACTGTAATGTTTTTCCAGCTCAAGTGATTTAAATGTAGGAGAAACTTGTAGAATTTACCTGTAAATTCTAAAATGAAAATTCTTTATCATCTTTGAACACATTAAAAGGAAGACACTTTGAGAGAGAAGAGTAGCGGTTGAAGTTGTTAATTTGAATATACTTTTATATATGTTAGTGCTTAAACTTGCTGGATATTAACCTGTGCTGGATTAATATTCATGGACAGTATCAACCCCTTCAGAATGATATTTCAATTTAAAAAGATTCTGTGAATGGAAATAATGACATAATAAGTTATTTTGGACTAGTAAACATCACACTGACCTTTCAAAAAATGAAACTTCAGTTTCAGTACAAGACCTAGGGTTCATACACATTTTCCACAAAATGAACTTTGCAGTGGATTTATCGTGCTTGACTTAAACATTTTTTAACTGTGTCATTGGTTTTCTTATTTCCGAGAACGCAACAGAAATTCTTTGAGGAAATCCCTAATTTGTCAAAAAATGTTATTTGTTAGGAATTGTTTAGAGATCCCAGGGGAATCTGTGCCTTTGCGCGCGATAAAAATGACGTCTTGAAACCAGGAATGGTTTCTGTAATTTGCCGTTTAAATCAGATATTGTTTTCTGTATTAAGTTTGACAAGGCTCACTCATAGGTCAAAAGTTCAATACTACCGATGTGCTCTTATTCTCTAATTCAGAAACAAAGATTTTCTTGTGAGTATTCTTTATTGTTAAACTTAAGTAAGGCATTAGTATATACTGGCAATCAGCAAACCAATGTCGTATTGTCTTTTGAATGAACACGTAATTTCATTTCCAGTGAGAGACTGTCTAAGCGAGACATGTGACTTTGCAACATATAAGTATTTTATAAAAAAATCATTATTCTTTTCTTGTTGATAATATGTGGATGTCTCTTTTCTTTTCTTTTAATAAACGGTTTATATTTTGTTATAAGAACGACTCAAAACAAATTAAAGTTCATTGATTTTTTTATCAGACAGGTCGTCTTGATGAACTAACAGTAAGAAATCACAAAACTTTGTGTTCATAAAGCGAGGGAACTACCTTATTACGCCTTATTAATTATACTTTCCTGTATGAGAATGACATACTCATGATGGTACAGGTTTTGTTCGGACTGTGCTGTAAGAAAGATCACGTTTCTAGCCTTCATCACAAGTATGGAAAAGAGTACAGTAACTGTATATTCTGTAATCAAAAAGTTAAAACATGTTTTACTTACACTTAATTAAAAACTTCAATTTTTCTGTGGGATAATATCTGACATGAAAAACAAATACAAAACCAAAACAAAAAATACAATATGAATTCAAGGGTAAATTTGAATCAAAGCATTTTATCAAATTATCAGTGACTTAGGGATATTTGCCAGTGACATTAGCATTGCAACTCTCTAACAATTTTGTTGGATGAATTTCAAACTGTGCTAATAATATATAAATACAGTGCTTGTGGTTTTCAAACGGAATATGCGAACTTTGAATCTTTATTGTAGTTATTATAGTTCATTACAGTAGAAATCTAAATATCAAAACCTACAAATAATTCTTAGCACATATGAATTAAAGTTTATGAATCCTTAATAAGTTTATATTATCAACGATTCAAGGCATGAATACAAGAAGTAATTGTTAAAAATATAGACCATATATTATCTGCAATGTCACCAAAATGAAAAAAAGTCATTTTTTTACTGTTTTTTCCGTACTTGCCATCATATAACTTTGCGTGACATCAGCCATACTTGTCCACTGAGTAAATGAATTTAACTGAGATAGCAGTTTCGATTTACTATGGTCTGTGTAACGAAAATTGATATTTCTGTAACAAGTTTGACTTTATTTTCAAATGATCAAGCCCATGAATTTAAGAAATATGTGCAAAATGTGAATAGTGTATTCTGCTGTAAAAAACAAAATGTCACATAAGACTGTCTTACAAAATTCTAAATCTGTTGGAAAGTCAAAGTAGGAGAATTAACGTAAATGTTTTATCGAACTTTGTCTTTCAGAATGTACTGAGAATTGATTTGATAATACTACCTGTAATTAAAGAAACAGAATATCTTCTTTCCATACTTGTTAAGAGTTATTTCTGTTGGCTTGTATGTCTGGAATTTTGAACGATTAATTAACCAAATGCTTTAATGCTGTGAACCAAATTAAATTGTTTAAAATCCAAAATCAGACTTCTAATAAACAATTCCTTTGTGTGTCTGATGTTTTAGCTTTATATGATAACAACAACCAAACTCAAATATATATTTACTGTAAAGTTTAATAAGATACGCCTGACTGTAAGTAAAATCTATGTTCATTGATTTAACCTTACTTTTTTAGACTGCAAACTGAGGTCTTATTGTCTATTTTCCGATCACGCTACAAGAAAACTCAAATCGGAAACTTTAATTTGTCTGAAATGCCTCTCATTAGGTCTTTCTTTGTAATCTCCGCAGATTCTATGCCTTTGCACGCGACAATTATGTCTCATAGACGTACGATTTGAATTCTGTACTAACCTTTTTTTTATAAAAAGTGTGTTATGCTTTTCCAGTGCAAATGACCGCTGTCTGTTATGGTAAACATTTACGGTTTACAGAAAGATTTACAGATTCTTTTAAAAGGTTAGCTCCTATAAAAAATGCTTGCAGGCGAACATTTGTGAATACATGTGCTTTGTCAAGCAGCCAAGTCCTTGAAAAATATTTGCGTTAAATTTCTTTCTTCTGTTGTTTTTTTTTTGGTATTCTTTTTCTATGTAGAGTTAGTGGGGGTGGGGGAGGGGTTAACAAGAAATCGCTGTAGTTGGAGAAACTTTTCTGCATCTACATGCAATTAAACATACAACTGATACATTTGTTTCATGTTTAACATACTTTTTGTATGTGCAGATAGTAGACACTTTCTTGCATCTACAAAATTATGTGATGGAACGTATAAGTTCTAAAACCAAAAAAAATAATGATTTACAGGAATTAGACATGGTATCTTCATATCCAGCACTCTTGATATTGTTGAACTACGCGTTTACCTTTATCTAAACTTTAAGAAAACTCGTTATAGAAGGAAATTTAGTCGCAGGTGCAAATTAAAGGAAGTAGATAAATATTTCGTACTGAAATTGTTGCCGGGACAGTAAAATTTCTAATGATCTAGTCGATATGATCTAGTCGATAAAACAGATCATCACTATTGTTTCAGACTGTGTCATTGACAATATATAATTCCACGTTAGAAGCCCATTTTCTGTATACAAAAAGAGCGAACAATAACCAAATAATGATGTTTTATTTGTTGAGACACACCAAATAAATTGTTTTTCTAGAGTTTCACAGTTTGTTTAGTCGAAGATTTGGTCAATTTGACTCTTTTGGCTGTATCGTCAAAAACAATCATGATATTGCATAATCTATCAGTATAAACTTAGGTTACCACGATACAAGTGACAGCCAGACAGTTTATACATATTATAGTTTATCCAAGAGCAACCATGCAAGTGTTGCCAAAGTTAATATGTGTACGAGTGCAACGTAGTCTGTGCTGTCTTGAAAATAAAATGCTTTTACATTTAACAGTTCGGTGGCACAGCTGTAACAGATTTGTAATGATATTATAAACGAGATAATTATGTCGAGGGAACGAGATTTAAAAAAATCACACACATGTCACATCTATGCCACCATAGTACTGTCACTTAATTCTGTCTATATGTCTTTGTTTCATGTGATTTCATTGTTGTGCTCAATAGCGATCCTACAAAAAATGATTTCCAGTTTATAGCATTTTACGGTCGCACTTGAGACATTGGAAACGTGTGCAACTTATGTAAGTACACGGTTCTTTTCTCAAAAAGAATCTGGAAGCAGATCTGTCACACATACGGTATTCTGAAACAGAAATAAAAAAAATAGTTAAGAAATGAATTTAATTTCAGGATGTCTGAACGTTACACTTTTAGAACTTGTAACTGGGCAGTCGTTGTCTGAAACAGACAAGTGTTTATATCAGTGATTGTAAATATTATTATCTGAATACAAAGTAACAATTTGCATTTATATGTTTGCAATATTCATAATAATGTGCAAGTAAGTCCAGCTGTATTTTGGAGCATTCACCAGTGCAATTAAGTCATATAAAGATCAAATACAGAAATTCTCGTTTTAATTGGACTATCGGAGAAATAGATCTAATTTCTTGGAAGCATTTCCATCGTTTGCTAACACAAAAAAATCCCCTGGGTTTTTTAAACAAGCTCCAATAGAGATATTTCCGACAAATTAAAAACAAATATGTGGAGAAAAGTCTAATTGCATAACCGGAAATGAGACAATACTGTCACGTATCTCGGACTTAATGCTTAGAGGGCTAGTCTATAAAAGGACTTTGTTCATTCCAAGCCAATTTTTTATGCTTTCTTTCTTTAAACTCTTGATATTAATAGACTGGTACATCCTAATTAACTAATACATCAACTGACCCGAAAGATGAAATGAAAAATACAATGTCTATTTATTTGACCGTTAGACAATATGGTTGAAAGCGTTCTAGAAATCAATACATGTATTTGACTTTGTGAAACATACTAGACACAGAAAGTGACAGACACAATTCGAACAGACACAAAATACATAATCCTTTTCTATAGTACGAATAAATTACTTAAAATAATTTTGTCTCTAATGAAAGTTTTGTGATTTTGGATATTGTTTAAATCTATAAAATACAGACATTTAAGTATCACAGAGGAACTAGTTTACATTTTTATAAGAAAGAAATAGAACTGACTACATCTTGCTTGTTCACAGATAAGTTGGCAGATGGGACACATTAATGAAAGACGTGAACGAAAAGGAAGGTGAAAAAGTTATTAATGACAATATTACGAATAATTTTTTTACACCTTGTGACAATGCAATGTCTTTTACCGACCAAATATCAGCGTCATGCGATATCAGTAAGAGAAAATATCAAATATTTCGATCATGTTATTGCAAAGCAGCTATGCAAATGCAAAGAAAGGCCTTCGTGATGAGATTTATCTGTTGATAACAATTTATTAAATGAACTTAATCCTGTCAATAACACACGTGAACTCGAAAGTTATAAAGTTAAACTGCAGCCGAAAAAATACAATTGTTTGCGTCAATGTTTGTAAGGAGTGATATAACTCATTCAATACTAATTTGAATTTATACTTCTCTTAAATGACTTTTATAATTTTTATGGCTCCTTTGCCGATTAATCTAACAACCGTAGTACATGACGTCGGTGATATCTATAACATGTATGAAGGTTTAACTTTTCTATCATAAAAAAATTTTAAATTGAAAATGATTTTTTTTCCGATCATTTTGGTTAAGGTTAAACATTCAATTAGTTTGTTTTCTGAAACATGTTAGTTACAAAACATCCACACTCAGTGGCAAATATAGTGATTGCAACAAATTCTATTCTTTTGAACAGATAGTCAAACGCTAGCCTAAAATGTCTTGTATTTCTTAAAAGACGTGTTTCGCAAATCTGAGATCTTGTCTTTGATATTTCAAGTTTATCCAGCCCGGACATGTTTTTATTCTTAATAAGCTTTGATTCGCAAAGAAAGGTAAACTGCATAATGCTTATAAAATTAGTAAGACAATTAAGAAATTATTAGTGGAATCATATATCCGGGATGATCAAGATTTCAAAGCAGTTATTTAAAGGACAACAGCGCAAACAGACAGAAAGGAAGCTATTTATCTCTTAAAATCTCGGCGATATAACTTGTGGTGCAAAAGTACGTTTAAAATAACGCACACTGCATAGAAACTTCCTATTTGTCATGGCCAAAAAGCTACAAATACGGATGTAACTTCCATTAAAGTAATCTACATCCCAGAAACATTACAATGTCTTCTCTGAGGACCTACAATGTTATGCAAATATAGTTTTATGAAATAAATATGTTGATTTACATCTTTTAACTGGCAACTGTGCAAACATTCATTATCGAGGTTATTATTAATGTAGCACTAATATATCACTTTTCAGGCTTTTAAGCAAATGAGCTTTATCATGTCATTTTCAGAGAAAGATTATGTGTCTCGAGACAAGTTTTCTTTTCTCACACGAAAGTACATAATCTTTCTAAATAGTAGAAATCAAATCTTAAGAAAACTTAGAAATTAATTTCAAATTTATGCTATTTCTTTAAAGTCAATTCAATGAGTATTTCTCTGCGTCTGCTTTAACTTATGTAATAAAGGTTGTTTCTTTGAAAGGAGAAAAACAGAAATACGTAATCCTTTCAGATATTACAAATTTAATCATAGTCTCATTTTGAATTAATAGTTAATTTATCAAAATCAATTAAATGGTTATTTTTCTGCACCCGTTTCCTTTCCCGCTTTTCTGTATTGCAAGATGTATTTGTTTTAATCGTAGACTTGTGCTTCATTAACACTTGAACTTTTTTCTGAACTGTAGCACCAAACAAAATTCTACTTTCTCAACATTTTATATTACCTTGATATAAATGGCTGCACGCCGAGTGACTGTATAACATAGCATTACTCTATTTCGTCGTTTTAATCAAGGATTTGTTTTACTACTTTTATTGTTACTATAAGAATACTATATATGGTATGGTATAATATGGTATAGTATGTTAATATCCAACACAAAACCGACCATGTACTAAAACAGGAATCACCAATTAACAATAATATAGACCATAATTATTATAATAAACTTAAGCAGGGAATGGAAGGAAGCATTCACACGTTTAAATTTAAGTTACAAATTAATCTTTGTTGACCTTCAAGATGAACCCATTTGTTTTATGAACAATTATCTATATACAATCTAATTTCTAGGTAACATTCTTGCCACGTACAAAGAAACGAATTCCACTGGGTTTTCCAAACACGTCTTAATAAAGCAGATTTGAGCTGAATTTAAAGATCCGAGAGGTATCCTGGGCTTAAACCGTAGAGGGAAATCAAACAACAGTATGAAATCTTCATCTTACTTCACAATTGCTTACCAGATGTAATTCATAGATTAGCGTTTAAGTTTTCTTAACAAGAACAACTACTTTAAGTCTAGTATTTGAACGTTTTATTACTTTTTTAAGATAAGATCAATTAAGCACCAATGTAATGATACATTACTAAACTTTTTCATATGAACTATTTAGTAGGGCATGAACAAGTGTTGACAACACATAGAAGTCAATTAATTTTATCATTATATGACTTTGTGTGCTTCCAGGTGTATATCACGCCTTCGAAACATTTGAAGAATAATGAAACAGACGTACGGACAGTCATTGTATCATTTATCTGGCGTGCTTAACACCAAGACTAGTTAATGCCCATGAACGTGATATTCGTAGAATTTCCTTTTTGTTTCATTTACATCTGCAAAGTCAGTGACAGTATCATCTTAGGTATCTCCACCTCAAGATAGGGAAACTTTTTTCTTCCTAATTCTCATTTGAGCAGTGCTTTCTGGCTGTAAACAAAACATATATTTGATTTTTTTTAAACACAAATTGCAATATCTCATCAACAATAGATAATTGATAAATGCATTTTTGACAACTTGGCGAAATGGATAACTAGGTGATCATTTAGTTTAATTTGTTTTGCATTGGAAGCCTTATACGAATGTTATATTTAGAAAGAATATTGCATTCAACACTTGTGAAGAATATTTCTACTTAACTGCAAGGAGCTGTTAAAACAAAATTCAATGAAAAAGAGCTTGTAATGGCAAAAGTGTATCATGATAGGGAAGGACTAAGTATATCGTCAGCTTTGTTTTATTTTTTTTAAACACCAGCGACATTACTGTAAAACTTATTCTTTGTAAAAACAATTAAACCAATGAAGGACTGATGGTGGAAAATAAATTAAATTGAATTAATTTATTAGATTAATCAAAGTAAAAGTTTGTCAAATCTAAGATACATCTTTTCAAAGACAGTTTGGTATCAGCATCTAAGCTCTGTAGAGCAGAGACAATGAAATGTCGAGAAATAAAAGTACTCTTATTTATATTATAGCCTTACAGTCACCATGGTAGTTTTCACATCGATACAAAGATCATAATGTCTACAATACCACATCGATACATAGATCATTATGTCTACAGTACAACTCCGTTTTGTTGTCACAGTGAAATAAACCAGATCAAATCAGCGACACTGCGATGTAAATTCCAGAGATTGCTATAGAAACGTTATCCAAACATTGTATAACTTTCCACGTATCTGCAGAAGAGAATGACATGCAGACAAATAAATATATTTTACTGCAAAAGAAAGAAATATATTAATATTATTTAGATTATCTGCCATGTTATGCCGGTTGAAATACAAGAATTCCCAGCAAAAAACTGTTCAAAAATTAACTACAAAGAAATGTTTGAGAAAAAGCATGACATTATCAAAATTAGGTTTCAACAACAATGAAGTTATCGAAATTATATGGCGTTTCATAAAATAAATGGATACAATCTTCCTTGAACCTTTCCCTGGTCAGAAGAAAATATCAGTCGCATGTTTGTTGATCAACGTTCACATAACCTACAGGCAATAGTTAGAGTTAGAAAGTTATTGTCAATGAAATTCTTCTCAGAATATACTAATACTACTTTGAGTTGTTTGAAAATAGATTATCTAGTATTTCTTAAAGTGCAACTGCTGACGTGTAAGTCGTGCTAACGAGAAATAAGGCGTGGTGACGACATAGTTATGTCGACGTAACAAGATAAAAAAAACTTCGTTGCTGTGGTAATGAAATTATTAGGTCTTGGTAACAAGATATAATGTCGTGATAACGAGATAAATAAGTCTTGGTAATGAGACATTATGCCATGGTAACGATATAATTAAATTCTGGGGCCACTTTCACGAAACAACTTAAGTTCATTTTTGAACTTAAGTTGTCGCTTAAGTCCAGTTTTGTCTTATCTCTGTTTCATAAAAAATCTTAAGTCAATTTTTTAAGCATAAACTTAAGTGAAAACTTAAGTCACCTAGGGAGGTGACTTAAGTCTAAAATAGATGACTTAAGTCAGAAATTTCAATATGGATGCGCGCTATGTTTTAATTCGAAGACGTCATCTGAGAAGGCCGCGTATATTTAGGGACGAAAGTAACCCATTAGAAGTGTTGGACGACCAAGACTTAATAACTATGTACCGGTTATCCAGACCAGCAATTTTACAGGTGTGCCAGTTACTGCAAGGCCATTTAGTGCGACCTACTAACAGGTCACATAGTTTGCCAGTGTATATGCAAGTTCTTGTTGCATTAAAGTTCTATGCTACTGGCAATTTCCAGCAAACAGTAGGATATTGTCACAACCTTAGTCGATCAAGTATTTATCGGTGTGTTAGAGATGTTAGTCAATCATTGACAGACAACTGTAGAATGTTTATTTCATTCCCGACTGGACGTCAGCTTCTTCAAACCATGCAGCAGTTTGCGGAAGAAACTAACTTTCCTAACGTGGTAGGAGCGATCGACGGCACACACATTCTCATTAAGGCCCCGAGAGAAGATGAACATTTGTATGTTAATAGAAAGGGTAGCCATTCCATAAACACGCAGGTTGTTTGCGATTCCAACATGAAAATAACAGATATTGTAGCCAAGTGGCCAGGCTCCAGCCATGATTCCTTCATATGGTCTAACTCTGCCCTTAGCACCAAGTTTGAAAATGGGGATGGTTGGTTGCTAGGAGACAGTGTTTATCCTCTAAGACCTTGGCTAATTACACCAGTTTTGCATCCCACCACACAGCAAGAGGAAAGGCAAAGTCCTATACATATTACGTAATATTTTACATAATTAACAGTTCACTAGTTAAAATTACAAATTTAAGTACAATGTATGCTCATGTTTTACATATGCTAACAGTGTTGTTTACAATTTAGACTGACTTTCATAGACTAATGGTATTATTTTAGATAAAACATATATATTTATGTCTTTTGGTTCACCTTTGCAGATACATGCTCGTGCAAGGAGTGTTGTAGAGCGCTGTTTTGGTGCGATAAAAATGAGATTTAGATGTTTAGACAAAACAGGAGGAACGTTGAGCTACTCTCCTATAAGGACTTGCAAGTAAGTTGTACATTGTATATTATTCTAACTAACCATGCTTTAAAAAGATAACATTGTCCATTTCTCGTACTCGGATGAAAGCTACAATATTCACAACATTTTTCATTTTTTGATTGTAGGATAATTATAGCTGTTGCAGATTTACACAATCTATGTTTGTTTCATAACATTCCATGGGATGAACACCAACACCAACCCGTACACGATCATGTTGACAACCCTGTGTATAACGGACGACAAAACGATGGAGCGAACACAAGACAGCAACTTATGATGAATAGATTTTAACAGACGTAAGTAACAATAAACATATACTAATATTTTGATTTCACTTTTATTGCGTATTTTCAATTTCTTGAACAGTGCCAAACATTCCTGATAACTTAGCAGCGTATAGTGTGTATTTGTCTCTTTGAATTCTTAGTCTTTCTTCCTCAACTTTAAGACGTTTTTCTTCTATACCAAGTCTATTTTCTTCTACTTGAAGACGTTTCTTTTCCACTTCCAGACGTTCCTTGTCAATACCGATGAGTTCCTGTGTTTCCGTGTCCTCACGTTTTCGTTTAGGTTTGGTGCAGCTTACACATGTGGACTGCAACGAAATATGAAGAATGTGAAGAAAAAATGTTGCAAATGTATTCTTGGTCAATAAAATATGAGTGTTGTGTTACTGTATTTTTTTTGTAATTTGTTTAATTCTATTAAAATGTTTGCTTGGTAAAACAAAATAAAGGTTGTCAACAAGAATCAAAATTAATTTCATTAAAAGAGATTTTAAGCAAAAGAATCAAAAACAACCCAACCCCCCAAAACATAATAATGATACAAATATTTATCACAGTACATGTATGTTAAAAATGTAACAGACACATCAACTAAACAGTCAGTGGGTCCGACAGACAGACAGACAGGTACAAATGTATTAAAGAAATAAAACCTTATTAGAAGTGTTCAATGATTCATTAGGAGTCAGAGGTAATGAGCTGCATCCATCGTCTCTCGGCATAGGTGCTGTATAATTGCAGCTTAAATCCCATGCATCCTCTTGCTGGGAGAAACTGTCTCTTGACACTTCTAGAATAGCAACAAACAAAGGTAAAATCAGAAACGCTTACCCTTAAAAAGGTAAGCAGAGTTTTGTTATTTACACATAATCCATCTTTTGTGACATGGAATGTATTTTACAATGAAGCATTGCTTATAAATGAAAAAATGAAAAAAAAAGTGTAACCTGGGTCTTCAGTAGGCGGAGATGGTGCTGGTTCACTAGCATCGATACCACCCTCTATTCCAGAAATTACTGATTGTCCAAGAATTGGAATGAATGCTCTGTCTTCTTCTTTCAACGGCGGTGCCGGTGGACCCCTCCAGTTTAACGGGCTTCACGGCTATGGGACGACAGTTTCTTCTTTTTCTCGGAACACACTTTGCTCCACTTCTTCCGAATTTCAGCCGACGTTCTACGAGGTCCATCATTCACAGCGTTTACCTTAAATTGAAATCAATTGGGGTAACATCACAATAAAATGAAAGCAGCGTCAATTACTTTTAATTATAGAACTAAAAATGTATGTACTCATAGTTAGAATAAATGGCATTCAAATGCATTTATGTACAAATGTACCACCATTTCTATCAAGAGGCGAACTAAGAAAAATGCATGTTTAGACGATTAAGGCTATCCGACAACAATATCGAGTTTCACATGCAGAATAAAAGCAAACAAACTAAATAATATATCAGTGACTCTTAAAAAGCAACGAAATGAAGAATTCAAATAAAAAAATATTGATTTACCTTTTCAGTGACTGCCTCCCAAATTCTGTCTTTCGTCTGCTTAGTTATTACTTGCGACAGCTTTGCCTGCAAGGTGCTTTTGTTTTTTTCAAACTCAAACAAAATTACATCAAGTTCTTTCTTGCTAAAATTTCGTTGTCTCATGATGAATGGTGCGAGTCCAACTGTTAATATTCCAATAAGGAGTGGTTTGATTGTACAGGGATAGCACGAGGACATCGTGCAATGATATTAAATTGTGCTCGTATGATGTGCAATTTATTCCTTAAAGATTGTATTACATCATTCTATGGATGATTGACACATTACCGGTTTAAAGTTTACAGATTTAACAGCGTAGCAATGATGAAACATCGATATATTCAATACTTAAGACCAGAATTAAGTCAGGAACAGATAAGATTGTCTTAAGTTTTTTCGAGAAACTGACTAAGTAAGAACTTAAGTTCATCATAACTTTTAACTTAAGTCCAAACTTAAGTCTTAACTTACGAAAAAACTTAAGACTTTTTGTGAAAGTTGCCCCGGTCTTGAGATATTGTTTCTTTGTAGCAAGATAAGTAAGTCGTTATCATGACATAAGGAAGCTGTAAGCACAAAACAAATTACCAGTCAGAAAAGCCATTGGTATTAATAAAATATAATTTCTTTACTGGATATTTAAAAACAAAACATAAATGATTATCAAGTTGATGCAATATAATCTTCATGGAGTTTAATCCGATTTTTACCATACAATGTTTCAATCTCCGTAGTTGATTGGACCTCAATAGCGATACCTGAAACACTAAATTGCAGAATTATAGTTTTTGTTTTGAGTTCATGTGAATAGGCATGAAACAACGAAAAAGGTTTCCTAATAGTGAATGTTGAAAATGTAGCATTTAATCTACTCGTACATTTGGCTTTTAAGTACTATAGACCCATTTAAACACTTTGTTCAACCCACAGTGAATTAAGCTTTCTCAAGTCAGTTTTATATTATAACATTCTATTTGTTCCATTATATTAATGGTATATATTTGATTTGCATGTTTTGACTATCTTTTCCAAAGATGATACTTAATATCAATAATAAATAATGGCATAATTCGATATAACGGTTATATGAAAGTAAAACAATATCAAACCAAAAATGTTTGAAATGAAAATTCATTTAACGTATGCAAATAAATATCTCCTGTAAAACGAAGGTGCTTGCGTACTACTGTGATCAAATAAAACGGTGCACATACACCAACAGAAGAAACATTCAAAACCGTTAATCAGACTAATAAGCTTTTATTTCCAGATGACATAATTATTGCGTGCACAGATATGCTGTCCTCTTTTCGATTCAATTCCCAGTAAGAGACATTTCAGCCAAATTAAAGAGTTTGTTGTGACTTGTTTTGTCACCGGAAATGGGATAATTCGGCGGCATTTTCAGACAAGAAAGCTTTATGAATACTATAAACAAATGGACCATGTACACAACGTAATCAAATTTCTGAAGTTGGCATGAAACTGTAGTGATCCCTTTTTCAACTCTGTGTCCAGTGCATAGTTCCCTTTCTCTACATTGTTCATTCATGAATGGAACAGGCTTTTTACAGACATTAATCTAGGCTTAATATTTTCTAAAATGCCAAAAAACACTACATATTTTATTTTCCTTTCGTAATGTAACACATTTCGTTACATACGGGCCCTTAACGCACTCTGGCAGACTGGATTAAAAATCAAATCAAATATAATCTTTTAATGAAGACATCAGTCATAGAGACATTACTACGTTACATTAATACATCTGCTTCTAAAGACTGAAGTGTTGTCTATAAAGATTAATGAAAACAAGCAAGCAAAGAAAAACATATTTCTATTTACAATGAGATGTTTTGTATATATCATTTCTACAAATAGGTTATTTCTTCATCAGCATAGCTGTTTCGATAATCACAATTGGTGTTCTTGATTCAGAATATCAAGCGCATTTAGTCAACGAAAGAATAATAATAAAATAATAATATGTGAATTACAGAATTTTTATCATCTTTACTGTTCTGTTTTTTTTCTCCTTCATTTGAGGTGTCAGTGTTTTTTTTTTTTTTTTTTTTTTTTTTTTTTTTTTTTTTTTTTTTTTTTTTTTTAATTTCAAAAAAGTAATGCTTAAAGCTGTAATTATTTTTTTTTATTTTATTTATTTATTTATTTTTTTTTTTTTTGCTTTTTCTCGAAGGCATTTTTGTCTGATTTTGACAGCACTTCAAGAAATTAAGATCTTTACAGTTGTTATTAAGAAATTTTACATAGCTGAAAAAATCTCTGCTTATCATTACAATATATAAATGGAACAGTGCTAGTTAAGTAACAAACGTTACAAAACTACTCTATAATATAAAGACTGGCTTCTCAAAGATTTATAAAGCAATAATCACTTGCCTTCACTCGTATGTAGAGAAGTCCCTCGGGCATCCTGAATCTGACCAGTTGTAATTAAGAAAGTGTCTGTCCATCTCTCTGTGATAAATAGCCTACAGATATTGATATAGAGAGCTGCCACCTGCAATATTACTTTCTTATGTAACAGACGTTAGGTCATCAAAAAAAAACAAATGAACATATTCACGAAAGGCTTTATCTGATAATACTTAGGATAATTTTTACCAGAGTCCATTTTACAGATCAGAGGACACACACGGTACTATCATACTGACATAATTTCAGGAGACATGTTAAACCGCATTTGAAGATAATGAATTAGGAAAACAGAACTATTACTAGACACAAATACATAATATATTTTTAGACCATCCACTTAAACTGAGCATATGTAGTAATGAATTGATATACAATCTATAAACTTAAATAGCCAAAGAGTGTAATGCTTCAATATTTATACCCTCCAAATACGAAATAACATCTTCTCAAGATTCCCAAGGGAGAAAAAGCACTCTTTACTGCTATATTTTAGGGTATAAGAATATTCAAGATAGAAAAAGAAACGAAACAGATTTGCTGTTATATACAGCAAATACTTTCTATGACTCTCTGTATCATTGTTGTTTTACATGACCGTTTTGTATCAATCATGTGATAAGTGCAAAGTGCATGATGATTAATTTCTGTTAATATCTGTTAGATCAATTGTTTGCTTGAAGTCATCAATATCGGTCGATTTGTAAGTACCTGTTGTATTTGAAACTTAGATAAAACCAAATTATTCTAATGTTTGCAAAACTTCCATCGTTTAGTGTTTTTAAGCAAAACGTTCAAGCTGAAAAGTTGGAGACCACGTTAACTTACACTCAACAGAAATTTCAGGCATTGAGACAACAGATTTTGTCAATGTCAAACTGCAGTGTTAACATCAGTAATAATATTCTTATGACTAAGTTATTCATGAATTTTGGATTTTTGTTTTTGTTGTAGTAGTAGTAGAAGTAGTAGTTATAGTTGTTGTTGTCGTCGTTACTGCCGCTTTGGGTCTCCTTTGTTTCGCAATACACATTCGATATTTTGTATGAAACGTATTGTGTTGATCACAGTAAACATTAGTCTTTGTTGATCAATAACAAATTTACAAATATTTTCATTCCTCCTGATATTATCTTTTGAATATATGTCATATTTACTTCAGCTTCCAGCAATAAGTCAGTTTCAGTCAACATGTATACACAAAGGAAAACGCCCAAAGTTTCCTCTTCACTCGAAAGTAGTGTGTTTAGTGTGAAATGTAAATTTCACATCAGCGTTAATACAAATCATACACTAAAATATCCATATTGAGACTAAAATCTTACCAAGGATCTTTTCTAATATCAAAGCTATGATACTTTAACTTATAAGGACAACAAGTAAAAAAAATATGTGCAGGATAATTATATTCATATATTGTTGGAAATAGAAATCCTAATTAAAATCAGCTGCAACAAATAAATGATTTTTTACATACGATGCTTAATATTTCGTTTCCTGAAACAAACTTTAGTTAATCGACTTACTGTATAAACCGTCTTGAATACGAAGACACATTAAAGGTCATGTCTGTTTGTTCTACCTTAACTGATTGGTAAAGTTACTCATTGAATAAATAAACTAAAATTAAACAAGTTTAATTTGATAAAACACATTAAAGTACACTTAAAAGTTCACAGCAGATCTTTAATTTGAAAATAAATGATATCGTTTTTGGAGGAAAATAAAAAAAGATTAAACGAAGAAAAAATAGTCCAGGGCTAAATACATTTAGAATGATAAAACGTATGTACGTACCTGTAGCTATGTCGAACCCGAACATAACTATGCCCTGATAAAAAAAAAATTTTAGAAAGCAATCCGCTTCCTTACAAAGAACAAAGAACATACTTTATCTGACAATGATATTTTTAAAGAAAGACTTCTTTTTACAATATGTTATCCATAACTTTAGGAAAGTATATATTATCTGATTTAATGTCTTTTTTCATTTCGATAAAATATAAACTTATGTAAAACGGGGTCGATGGGATTTTCTGAAGACAATAAATAATGGGACTAAAATTTCGTATAATAATCATTCTTACAAGAAATAAAAAGAAAAAGAAAAATAATAACATCAATATATGATCAAAATTTATTGTGCGATTTCCAGGTTTTATCGTAGAAAAGAAGACATTTTTTATCAGAAGACATGTCATAACTGAAAGATACCATAGCATATTGTGAGATTCTTCATATAAATTATTTGATTTACCGTGACAGCGATGCTAGCGCTGCTTAAGACAATGTCTTGGATGAGTGTGGCAAATTAGAAGAGAATAAGAGTACCTTAATAATATAAGATAATAATAATAATGATAATAATAATAATAATAATAGTAAAATAATGTTAGCACTTATAAATTTTATTTGCAAATGATATAAAAATGTAAGTACATTGTTTGGGTCACTTTAGTAGCTTGATTCAACATAGCACAAAACACTAGGTCTGTAAGAGAAACTTACAAAGAAATTGTTTTCAGAGGTCGTTAATTTCATACAAAAGGTATAAAAGCCACCTAACAGCATGTTAAGTAACGTATAAAGTAATGCTCGTGTTAGAAATGTTCTGGGTTTGAAACGAATTTCAACTTGATTTTCATATTATTTACTAGCTGGTGATATCAACTCTTGAAACTGGTAGGATAGCTGTACCACAATAACGAACTTCAAAAAGTCTTGTAGCTCATAAAGTCAAGTTGTCATCAACAAAGCAGATCGTAAAATGGACTGTTGTATATTTTGAAGCTATCTTCCGAATGATGAATAATCAGTCAGTCTGGTTGTAATTCCTGTATATTTCAAACTGAACCTGGTCTCCAAATAGATTTACATGCAAGTTAAAAAATTTACGCCAAAAACATGAAGATATACAATGTAACAAGTTTAGACGTTCTTTTCCAGAAATATACGTTTTTTAATATCCTAAGAAATTTACTTTTGGAAAATAGCAAAAACCTCTTTCGGGAAAAAAAAGAAAATCATCAGAGAGCATAACTGTAGAACTTGTAAACTTGAAAAGCTACTTCGAGTGTGTTTGGACCAAAATATTTCTTTCCTAAATATGATGTGTGTGTATTAACGAGGTTCTACCAGTGACCTTTTAAATCAGAACACTTACTGCATAATATTTGTTTTATGATTACAAACTGCTTATCAAAGATAAAGCTTTGAGGGGTTTAGTTATTTGGAAATCCAGAGAAAAGTTTTTTCTTTAAATTCTTGGAAAACTTGCGTAATAATGGGAAAAGACCAGACATATTAATACTGTATTTCTATAAATTATTCAAGTTTCCTCCAAGTAATAAGTACTTAAGTGACATATTCTTATTAATAAATGTTGGAGCCATGGAGTTAAATAAAGTGATTTAGAAAACAAGAGGACCAATGCTCCTGGGTCGCTCACCTGAAAAGTGGCTATGAAACAGTGCGAGGTGGGGGGGGATTATAATGTTGGTCATAAGCCCAACCCCTATCGGATAAGAAGTTTTAATGTTTATAAATATTTTAAAGTTCTCCCACAAAGTCATTAAGGGGAATAAGACCCGCCATTTTGAAAGAAAATATTTTCAAGTTGGAACTGCAGTTTCTAATAAGAAGCTGTTTAAAGTTTCCTATATCCTGGTGGCCATGTTTTTGTTTTCAAAGATTGCAATGAATTTTACAATTTATATAGAGGGTCACCCAAGGAACATTTTTGGCAGATTATATTCAAGCTGGACCAGCAGTATTTAAGAAGATTTTTGATTTCGTCATACAGATATCTAAGGCAAAATAAGTCCTATCCCCTGGCAGTTATGTCTTCCATGGACTGAAATAAATTTCAAATTTATATCCAGGATCACAAAAGGAACATTGGTGCCATCTTTTTACAAATTGGGTCAGGCGTGTCTGACCTCTGGGGTTGGGCCAATTCTAATCCAGCAGCCATGATTTATATGATTTTGCTAGAGGTACACTAGATGAAACTACAAAGCAAATATCTAAGGTCTAGTATGTGTTTCCAGACAAGAATATTTTGAAAAATTTTGCTATAAAGAACTATTTAATATGGAGTGACCTCTTTGGTGGGACCAGTCCTGACCCTAGAGCCATAATTTATTTCATTTTGGTAGAGATCTACTAGATAATGCTGCAGACCAAATATCTAAGCTCTATGCTTTTTGGTTTCAGACAAGAAGATTTTGAAGATTTTCCTATAAAAGTCCATGCAAAATAAAGTGCCCCCTAGGATTGGGCCAATTCTGACCCATGATCCAGACGATTTTGCAAGAGGTACGCCTCCAGATAATACTACAAATGAAATATCTAAGCTCTATGCTTTGTGGTTTTAGACACAAGGATTTTGAAAGATATTCTTTATTCTTATAAATGTCTATTCAAAATAAAGTGACCCCCGCCGGTTGGTGTCAGTTCTGATCCAAGAGCCCTGATTTATAAGAGTTAAGTAGAGGTCCACTAGATGATACTACAAATATCCAAACTCTATGCTTTGTGGTTTTAGACAAGAATATTTTGAAATGTTTCCTATAAAAGTCTATTTAAAATGAAGTGATCCCTCTGGTAGAGCCAATTCTGACCCAAGAGCCACGATTTTTATGATTTTAGTAGACGTCTACCAGATGATACTACAAACCAAATATCTAAGCTCTATGCCTTGTGGTTTCAGAAAAGAAATTATTTCAGTTGCTATTGCAACTAGTGCTGCATAGAATTTCATTTTTTTAAATAAAATTTTGAAAGGGGACTACACAATGATTATTGTTGTGAAGTTTATTTGCAACTGGCCCAGTGGTACAGATGGAGATGTTGTTTGAAGTTAAATGTGAACGACAGACATACGGACGGACGGACAGAAGAGCATACTAAAACTTCGTCTGACCTTAGGTAAGGTGAGCTGAAACGTTGTCAGAAATAAGTACACCCCTAAAAGTATTAGTTTTTATAATTTACCTCGTACTGAGATTTGAGTATATCGTGAAATAAATTTTCCGTTTATAACGTGAATTAACGAGAACCAATCCATTGTATGAATTATTCGTATCGTTCTTAATGTTGTTTGTGATTGTTTTAAATTCACCGTGAGACAAATATTTAAACTGAGGTAATGCTTATTCGGGTTCTTTAAATATTTATAGTAGAACAGATAAATTTAATTCCATTGTAAATACTGTTTAAGCATTTATATGATTTTATATCTAGTAGCTTTAATCAATTATATGATTAAGTTATAGCTGTAGCGAAAAATGGAATGTATTTTGTTGAAAGCTGCCTAATTGTATGAATATATTTGTATGTTGAAACCTAAGAATGTCAATATTGCAACTATTAAAAGAAATTAGTCGTTTATTTTCACAGCAAACTTATTGTAGGGGATACCTGTAATGCAGTCAATAATGTCTTGAGTAAAAATTCAAAAAAAGCGCTAAAGAAGTGACTTAAACTTGGTAAAGGAAATAATTACTTAAGAGTGATTACAAATTCTATTTTTGGATATTTTTTTAAATTGAAAAGTACAGAACAAAAAAACTGTAATAACCTTTTCTAAGAATAGACATGAGATAAAGATTTAGCTCTTACGTCAAAAATAGTGTTTTATGACGTAAAATGTACTATGTTGTTACGTATCATTTGGTTCGGTTATTTCTGGCAAATGAGTGTGAATTATATATACTTGTAGCTAAATATAAGCTTGATTTTCCTATATTGCATTCAGAAAGAAAAATTCTTAAATGTTTAATACATTCTTAGAAGTTAAACTATTTTGTGCAGTCTTATTAACATTATAAAGTCCTTTTCTAGGAGCTTTTGCAACCCCCTCCCCGCAGCACCCCCCCCCCCCCCCTCCCAAAAAAAAAAAATAAATAAATAAATAAATAAAAAGCTTTAATGTTTTAATATTTTACGAATGTATCGTCATCAGTACATGTATATTATTCTAGACGTGTGCATGTGTTAACACAAAACTTGTTGCATCTCAAATTATACACTCACTTAGATTCAGTGACAGATCCAAACCATTTGATAGGAGAAATACTTCGTAGCCTCATCATTAGAACTGCAAAATTACAAAAAAAACAGCGAAGACAAGAATCTTTGAGCAACATAACACTGCTGTAAATAGTGAACTTCGAAATGATTTGAAACAGTCTGATCTTAAACACATAAAAAAGTTAGTCGTGAAGAAAGGCTAAAAAAAGATTAAAACACAGCTAAATTCAAAGTTTCTCTGCAGCTTTAGACTCTATATAGACATAAATCTCAATTGAAATAATAAATAAATAACAAATAAATAATGAGATTTATGCATAAAAAACTAGTAAAAAGTAACCAATAAAAACATAAAAAACCCGCCTGAAAACCTTTACCAAAATGGGAATCATTTTTTAGTAATTTACAATATATAGATTTAGAAACATAAGAGTTACCTCTTCATTAGAGTCAGCACAAACACCGTTTTAAGGGCGTAATATGTTATGTAAACATACGGTCACAAAAGAAATTTTAATCTATTTGGGCTAATTTTGAAGTTGCTAGTAACATTCCATCGCAGTGTGCTTACAACTAAAAAGAATATAGTAACTGACATGAAGAGTGTTGCTAGTACTCGTATTGTGTGATAATTAATGTGTAAGCTGTGACAACTAAAGAATATAGTAACTGACATGAAGAGTGTTGCTAGTACTCGTATTGTGTAATAATTAATGTGTAAGCTGTGACAACTAATATAAAAAGTGTAATAAGAAGTGTGTTAAGTGTGATAACTAATGTGTAGAGCGTAGTTAGACAAGCAGGCCATAGAACAGAGTTCATAGGCTCAGGCAAACTTTTGAAAAACTTCTGCTTTTTTCATCTTTTGCTATTGTTACGAAAACAAACAGGTATTTGACCAGGTTTTTCAATCCAGCCGTT
The DNA here is from genome assembly GCA_012932295.1 of Cyclina sinensis. Taxonomy (NCBI): domain Eukaryota; kingdom Metazoa; phylum Mollusca; class Bivalvia; order Venerida; family Veneridae; genus Cyclina; species Cyclina sinensis. The sequence continues at coordinate 36,036,663 of JAAONU010000014.1, forward strand.
ATGCCACAAATAAAACAGTTTGAAAAAAATAGTGTTTTCTTACATTTTATCAAAAAGAAGGTTTGAAAATTAAATTTGCACTGTTCTATTCCCCCAAAACAAGCCATTTTAAATTATTTTTTAAACCCTAAATATATTTTCTCTTTAAAGATAGAGTTACAGAACGGGTGTGGCATGCACCGTCTTAGAATCAGCCAATTGGTTCACGTTTTTATGTGGGCCATTGTATTGATGTTATATATAGACTCAGTCTGTCTGGGGTAGAAATGGTAACCATGGCAACAGAACTTAAGTATTTTCTTCAAAAACGCCATCTTTACCCAAAAAATATCTAAATTGTCGTTTTTCAACAACTCTAAAACAACACTATATAAGCTTCAAAACAAGTAGTGTTGACATATGTTTATTCAAACATATTATTGAGTATAAAATTGTTACTATTCTTGTAAAATACTGGAAAATATATTCAAACAAATTTGTCAATTTCAGATAGATTTATTCTGCTCGCAATTTTACTCAGCAAAAGTGTCCTTTTGTTTTCCTTAGGGCTTGGTTACTTACCAAACGCAACTGAAAACATTTATCTAGTTTACTTCTTTCCTTAAATAATGTGTGTACAGAAACAAAACAATTGAGTAAACCTTTGGGTATTTCATTACCTTTGCTTGTAAGAAAAACATCAAACATATCAATTCTTGGTTGCCTATGAATTATTGAATGTTCCCGAAAGACTCAATTGAATATCGTCAATGAAGTAGTACTAAACATGGAAGCCTTGGAGTAATTGCAGTTTTATTTTGGGAAGTTACTGTTACTATAAATAGGAACAATCCAAATTAGTTTTTATTTAGTCTGAAAATAGACGCTGTACTGTTCTTTGACGTCAAATGAAACTATTTTTGTGTTCATGTCAATTTTGGAGAAGGTATAGACGCTAGGAAAAAATATATCTGCGGAGAGCATAGCTTTTGTTTTTGTTTTGATTGTACGTCATTCAGCAGGTTTTACCGTTGGTAAATCAGTAGATGCGTGATCACTTGTGGCTATTTTAATTGTGTTATCCTTAAACAGAAACGACTTCATCAAGTTAGAACAAATCATTCATTGCAAGTCAACTGAGAAAAAAATAATTCCGTCTGTGTTTTTGTTTGGGAAAACGATTATTTGATTTGTTTTATATATCTTTATATAATGATTTATTTATAAAAGCTTGTTGTTATAAATAAATAAAAAGTAGTGCAAAGTGACATCTATTGTCATCATATAGCTGATAACTTTTTCTGAAAGTCAGAAAGGAGAATTTGTATTAAAAATTAGTAAAATTGTCAGGAAAAGTGAAATATAATCGAACTGCAGTTAGGAATTAATCTTTATATTTATAACATTCTCATTAAGTGAAAGGGTTACAGTAAGTACGTACATGCAGAAGTAAAGCAAATAATAACTACGCCATTTAAACATGTTAAAAGTAGTACTTTTAGACTGTGGCAAGTTCCGTCTTAAACAGTGTTCGTATTTATACAGATAATAATTTTGGAACAATGTTTTTTTCCTTCTGAATGATGTTGGTATGTAAGACGAGTTTTGTGACTCGAACGAATTTTTTTTACAACAAATGCACACTTGAGACACAAGACAAGATATTTTGCTATCATTTTATAAGCATTTGCTCTTAGGTAAGTTGCTTATACAAAGCTATAACATTATGATGAACTGTTTTAAAAAAATCTTTCAATACGAAATTTGTATATCAAATTAGAGAATTTTCATTTATTTTCTGGCTGTTTTTGGTTCTTATTAATTTGTAGTGTTTAGATGTTCCATGTTTTGCCTCTTGGCAGTTTTAATTTGACAATTTGATAAAGTTTTCTTCGCTACTTTAAAATAAAATTTCCTTAAAAAATTACATATGCTTGATAGAAAACTACGCCTACAAAGTCATTTTTATTGTTTAAGTGAAATTTAACAATATTTTACTTTAATAGCTTGTGTAAAACTAGAAATAAACCATACTTGAAGAACCTTACTCGTGGGGTTTACACGAAGCATTTGCTGAAGTGTTAAAGTATTCCCCCTGTTTTCCAACTTCTTCAGTTATTGGCATGGAGTTTCAGATAAGTAAGCCTCAGACAATAGTGTAATCTCGTTAATCCCTCGAGGTATTTGAAACCGAGAAGTAAAATCTAGATAAGTTTCAAGCCATATGTTTGTGATATCATAATGCAAAGTGATACAATTGAAAGGCTGCTAGGTATTGTAAGTCAAATATGTAAACGAAAATGGCTTGAATACAAAAAAAAAAAAAAAAAAAACCAGAATCACCCTTGCCATTACTTCAGTTTATAACTATAAAGGGAGGCGTTTTTAACACTTTGACAGAGGTATTTTTCTGCCTATTTTCGGTTGTGGAGGAATATAAAAATACCTTATTTTTATCATATTTTTTTTTATTTCGGAATTCTTTCTATTTATTAAGAAAAACTAGAATGGGTAAGCAAATAGAAAAATGATGAAAATAATGGCATTTATAAATGATAAAGAAGTAAAAAGACGTCGGCTACTCAAATTTATTAATTCGTCAGCAGAAAAAAATGAAAATGTGATTTTTTTTTCAAAATCAAACGATTTAAACAGAAGAAAAATATGAACAGTATCGAAAAGAACAGTATATAATTATAGACCTACCAATTCTATCATTAATACAAATTATTAGCTCTGCAACTTACATAATTATATAAAATAGAATTGTTCAAACATTTCTTCTTCCATATAAACTAAGTTTATTATTTATTTTATATTTAAATCTTTTGAATTTAAACAAATAATCATAGATAGATCATAGTAAGAATATTGTAACAATAATAAATAAAGTTCGGAGATGACTTGGGCACGCATAACTCAAAAATAATTTAGTACTATCTTCTACTCTGTTCTTCAAATCCGATCAAACCTTTCATTATAGTCCCACGTAAATTACAAACATGTATTTGATTTATGGGTAATTCTTCATAAATGCATCAAATACTCCAAACATGCGTCAAGTTAAGTTTAATATTTTTGCATAAATACACATTTTGACTATATGATAACAAATTTTGTTCATTTTGAAACAACTCTAAATATAGCATCTGACACAAGTTTTCATTTCATATAAACTGTTATTCAACAAGTTAGGAAAATGTTATTAGGCGAGTCTCTAGTGAGCTTAATAACGTTATTACTGGACGAGCTGAATAATAGATTACATGAAATGTTAACGAGTGCTAGATTCTTTTCATCAGGGTCTTGCCATAGAAATATTTATTTTGAACTTAACTGGAAAAAAACTGGTACAAATCTGCATAGAAAATAGTTCCAAACGAAATGTCAAAATATGTCGGAAATAACTGAACATAGAAGACGTATCTATGAAATAGGTAGTCTAGATGATAACAAGTTTTAAAAATAACGATAAATAAAAAATAATTTGAAGCAAGAAGTAAATGTTTATTGTTTTGTTAGCCGTTATATTTCACGTGTGTAATATGAAAAAAATGTAATGGTTAATTTCATTGCAAACAACATTTGTCATGTGATAAAAACAAGTAGGCAACACAATGGAATTACTGTGTTGTTTAGCTCAACTCTAAATCTACGCTGTGCATCTATCTATATAAAAGGAAGTATAGTACTCGGATAATCAGAGATATATCTTGGCATATTTAGCATAGAGTTGTAACGGCTGTATTTTCATTTCTTTATGTTTCAGATAGAAGCATCAAGAAAATTAGGATGTCTTGGTCATGTGTTTCTCGTGTTTCTCGTGTAAAACGTGGCTCAATGGTGAAAGCTCAATGCGTTGCTTTTAGTGATATAGATGTTTTCATTTGATGATTAATTTGTGCATGTCACAAGTGATGACGACTCGGCGTGTAGATGGTTAGCGTAAGTTTCATCAGTTGATTCATTTTCATTTTGATTTTTCATCGGTTTAGAAACAAGAAACATCTTTTAAAAACGTACGGTGTTAATGAAGTAACGGAGAATGTGTTTTACTACCGTCCATTGTATTGTACAGATATATATGTTCGGGCCGAAATAGGTTTCAGTGGGTGTCTTAGAAAAGTGTTTTGATAAAACAACAATGTAATTGTTGAAGAAACCGTAATTCAGTAAGAATTATTAAAATTTCTTAAATATAAAGTATCATAAATTTTAGCTATTTGTCATGTCAACAAATAATGGTGTGTAACTTTGTTTGACGAAGTATAGTAATATCTACCAACAGAATTCGTGAAAATTTTCATTCGGCATCGTCAAACGTCATCAGCAATCAAAAGGTCAAAAGTGAGGGTAGACAGCTATACCGAAAAAATGTGAAAAGCCGAACAGCAAGTAATGCAATGGTATTATTAACGGATATTCCGAGTGTATGTATTACGTGCATTGATTGTCCGATACGAGCTTTTCTTATAAATCACGTATGTCTGTAAAACAGATATAAACATGATTTTATGGACAAGAACTTTGCATTGATCGTTGTTTTATTGTTAAACGTGTACGTCGGAAGAAACTTGATGCTGATGAATCTTGATTTTATTTTTTTATTCTTTATTTGAGTATAAATGTATGTCAAATACACAATAAACTCGTACTAAAGGAATGGATAAACGTTTCAATTTGTATATGTGTTTTTTATTTCTTCAGTCAATCAGAAAGCTTTTACAACGATTACAGTTTATAGCTCAATACTGTAAAACATATTCATCTAGACAATTTCTCTTTCCATCCAATCTGTTTTACATTCATTTCAAGAAAAAAAAAACACCCTGTTTTAATGACGATGTAGCGCAGGTAACAGTTCGCTTTTTCTTTCTTGTGATTGCCCGTGCATACCGAACTGCAGCCTTGGTCAACAGTTTCTGGCTTTATATTGCGGTTCACTCTGTGGAAATGCTTGCTTGTATAGTCCACGATATGTATGTTGAGAACTCAAAAAAGAAGCTCTTCTGCACCAGCCTGCAAACGTATAGAAGACAAAAGGGAGGTCTCAAACCTTTGCTTATAGCGTCAACTTAAATTTGATACTAACTGCAAAAAAAAAATCGACCCCTGCGTTAGTGAGCTCTAGCGGTTCAAATGGAGTGCTCTTTACAGAACAAATTCCCGCTTTCGCCGTACTTTCTTTTATTACAATACATCTAAATATATGAAAACAATTACGTTGAAATATGACGTAACATGTAACATGTACAATAGACAAAACACGGCTTCTAAAGTCATAGCTTGTTTTTAAATACTGCATTTAGAAAATGAAACCGTCTTGATATGCAAAGAAATACTCAGTAAGAATAGCATGATTATAAATAACAAATATTTCAGGCTGAGCTTTATTTTACGCTATTTTATTCCCGTCTGAGACTGCGTTGATTTTCATATTTGTGACAGTATAAAGTGTCAACAATTTACATGTAAAATTGAATGATAGCTAATTGCTTTTCAAGTGTATAATAATAAAAATCTTATTAATAAATATCTGCTTATCAAACTTTTCAACCTAAATAAGAGGTTATTCTTTAAGATTTGAATGCCTAAACTATACGGATTTATCTCAACTTACCAGAGCAGCTTTGACATATCCTATACGAGAGAAAGCTGTTTTAGCTTGTTGATAATTTTGTAGACCAGTGTCTCATTTTTGTACTAATATGTTTTAGAAACGTCTCAGACAACCTTGGCCTTGACCATGTTGTTTTATTTTTTCTCTGGAAATGCCTATTCCTTGCCTCTTTTCAAGACAATAAAATGCATTGCAGGTATGTCCTGTTTGAATACTGTGTTTGTACCGTAGATAAAGAAACAGATTCTTTTTAGGGATGAACCTATTTTTCAGAAACAGTTTCCATGATTCGACAGGTTGTATTTAATCTTAGGATTGGACATTCATTCAGACTTTATCCTTAATGTATTTTGAATAATTTATAGTCAAAACAAGTTAATCTTTTTGCTTTTACTCATAAACGAGGAAAGCTTTTAATAAAATATCAGTATGTACTCTAATCAAACACTTCTTACTGACTGATAAAAAACAGTCATCAGGTATTTCAAGATATTTTTGTCACACAAAATGCAACAAATTATCCATTTCAAGTTCTCAGTTCCTGCAATTGACAAGACAAAAAAAATATTCTTTTCAGAATGCTACCTCTCACAGGTTTTTATATCAGGAGGTATATACAGAACTGCAGTGAATTTAAGTTTATGTTTATACTTTCAAAGATATTCTATAACGTCTAAAAATGAAATATTAGGTTAAACTCTGGTCAAATAAATTGTAAAGTTAATTGATAGAATGATAGATAAATAAAATTTGGGAGTACATTCATTACCGTCAAGCACGTTGAATGCTGAATACCAGATCTTGCTTAAAGAGGAGAGGCACAGAATCTATCACCGGTCTCAGGAGTAATCTATATATTGGTAAACGGCTTCCAAACATGCTATAGTCTATTTTTACTGTCTTCTTTTTCTAATAACAAACGGAATTAATTAATTATATGACAGGTTGAAAGGTATGCGTCTTTTGTTCTACATAACTATTTTTGCTACCAGAAAGCAGTGTAAAGAGAAATTATTGCCTGTCAATTAGGGGCGTGGGAAATCAAGCTGACATTCGTTACAAACAAAGTGACACGTTATTGTAAGGATACTTATTAGCTTTATATTGGGTGATAGATTTGCCTCATATATATGAGCAAAAGTAATATCTTCCAACTTGCTTTTCTTCTTATCGATATTGTAGAGTAGCAATATATTAAATCATTTAAACGTGAAGAACTTCTGTAGTGTTCTGGCTGACTAGAGCGTACTGTATTCATTTTGATCATAAAAATAAAGCTGCCATATAGCTTAAGAAGTACTAAATAACATTGTAGTGCTTTTTATACTTAAGCACACGGGTATTAATTGTATAATTTTTATATATATTTACTTTAGCCTTCTGAATGATAATTTCACAGGAATGGTTATTTTGAAAACACAATGCTGGAACAATAAAACAAGAACAAATACCACACAGGGTGAAAGGTGTATGATAGTGTTTTTACCTACGTCAAACATAAATTTATATGTCCCTGAAACCGTTTTAAATTTGCAATTCCTTATTACATTTCACTAATCCGCCTTGAAGTAGGACACAGTGCAAAACAATACTAGAATCTTCATTCATCAAAGAAAGCATTAAAGTCACTGTGAAAGATTATATCGTGGGGTTAATGCCAAAAGGTACCAAACAACATTTTGGCCAAAAATGACTTTTTCTTATTTTTCAATACCTTTTGATCAGATCTTTGATGTCTATAAATTGCAACATAAGATACAACAGAATAATAAAGATATGATATAATGATCAATGGTACCAAGTGATTTGTCTTCTTTTTGTTAGTGCCATAAGGAACCAAATGACTTAGAGTTTCTGCTAAAAGGTACCAAATGAACGCTTGGTACCTTCTGGTTTTAACTACTTTAACATTATTTATCAATCTGAAATGCTAAAAGGAGCCAAATGACATTTGGCACCTTTTAGCATTAAGCTATTTACACAATCTGTTCTTTTGTATTAATGAAAGTTATTCATGTGGTACCTTTTGGACACTAACAATGAATACACAAAACAGACATAATTTAAAGACAGATAAAGTTTCATATTTCACAGCTGTGTATTAATTGTGCTGCTAAACAAAACTGATGAAGCTGGACATTGCTCTGGGAAATACGGCTATTAGCTGCATTGCATTTTTTGTTTATTAATTGCGAAGTTTTCATAGAAACCCAAGAATCTTGGGAACTGACATTCAAAATATGGATAAATCACAAAATGTAAGTTTGTTACTTTTTCCTTCATTTAAATAAGTATTGTGCATATTAATTACTACAGAGTTTCATTTTTCCCGTGCCTTAACGTTTGATCAAAAAATAAAAAAGTGGTAAGTCTATTTAACTTTCCTTCAGTTATTTCATACAGATATGGTAGTATCATGTTTGACAATCAGAATAAAATGTAGATGTGATAATGTGTTATTTAAATACTGAAGATTGAATAGCACGTTCCTTGGAAATAAAATATTTGTTTTGGGAGAAATAATTTTTTCTTTCAGCTTGATGAATGGTCAGAGGAGGATTTTTATACACAATTGTCTGCAGAAGACACAACAAAAGGCCAAGTTGACAGCCCTGACTCAGAAGAAAATATACCTTTGGCTTTTCTGGAGAAGACAAAAACATATACAAAAAGAAGACTGATTAAAGATGATGGATCAAAGCTTGATGATAGTGATGATGAGAATTATCTACCAAATCATTCTTCACCATCTGAAACTGACCAAGACAGTCATTGGCGTAAAAGGAAGAAACAGATTTGTTTGCCACGTGACAAAAATTGGAAGAAAAGACCAGCAAAAATGAAAACAGAACACAACAAATCAAATAGCTTTAAAAGCTTAGGCTGCTTAAAAGCTGCGAGATAAAGTACTGTTGATGCAAAGTAAAAGACAGAAATTAAGTGTATCTGATACAGACAGAGCTTAGACTTTAAGCAAGTGGATGGCAAAAGTTAAAGGTATCATCAGAAAAGCACACTTATCAAGACTTGACAGTTTACTTGCAAGTAATGAGTAACAGAGAGTTGTTATTTATGGAGATGGAAATTGTTTCTTTATGACTCTAAAGTTAAGTGCTGACATAAGAGAAGGCACCATTGACATGCGCTCAAAAATACGCAACTTCATGATAAACAGCCGTGAAATGTATCCAAGATTTTGTGGAAAAAAAACAACAAAAAAACACATCAATTCAGACTTCAATGATGAAGTAGAACAATGAAAGACCAGTGAAACTTGGAATACATCTATGGCTGATCTTATACCTCTAGCATTTGCTGACTGCTATGGATCTATTCTCCGTGTATACACAAGTACAATTGCAAGGCCAGACATTGAAATTAAACAAGACAGAAAAACAGAAGAACTTATCAGCATAGCATATAGGGCTGTTTGAGGTGAAGAACACTATGATGCAACCACAAGGACCATGTCTGACACTGCACCCTGCAGACATATTATATACAAATGAAGAAAAAAAAACAAATAGTGCTACAGAATCTATTTCATCAAGGGAAGAATGAACTGAAGATAAAGAAGAAACTGCACAAACTCCAACAAAGTTTTCATCACAGTGTAGATCATGAGGCTTCAGCAACACCACACAGGAGAGCAAATTACAATAGCACTGAAAAACGGCTGTCAGGTAGAAAAGGAAACGGAATCCAGAAAAATGGAAGAAAAATGTTTGTCAAACACTTAGAATGCATAGCAAACAATATCTGTTCAAGTGCAAGCTGTGAAAACTGTAAAAAACCATGACTGTGGCAAATGCAGGTTTAAGTGTATTTTTTCCGATGAGGACAGAGAATCAGTATTCTCATTTCACTACAACCTATGCAATTTTGAGCGTCAGAGACAGTGCTTATCTGAAATGGTTGATCAGACAAATTCAAGTAGAAAAGGAACGTAGAAGAGACATGTATCTCAGAAGTATCATTTAGTGAAGAATGACATATGACAAAATCCGAAAACGGCAAGCATCCAAATTTATTGGCTGAATGTGAAATGGTTTGAAGTAAGACAAAGCAACCCAAGATCCATTTTTGTGAACTATACAATTGAACAGGACAACTTAAAAAAGTACAAGTGCAGGTGTCTACTAGAAAACGGACAGGATGATGTTCCATTTGAAACAGACAATGAAACAGGCAAAGAAGATACAGACTGATGCAGAGTGATGTAGTCCTGCAGTAGAAGAATAAGTTTTATACTAGTACATGGCAGCTCTTAAATACCTGAATCTTTTTTTCAAAAACTTGTAACACTATGAGTGACTATTTTACAAAATGTCTAATGAGCAGATGCATATGAAAGAATGTAAAGTAGTGAACATGGACACGTTAAAATTCATTAATCTTCTTCAGTTTCATTGATATTCTGGTGAAATTCAAACATATAATAAATAATATTCTTATAAAAAAACGTTACTTTTTTATTCTAACAAAATCCAAAAGGTACCAAATGTCAAATAGTACCTTTTAAATTGAAAAAGTGCAAAGACTTTCAAGTATAATTTCTGCCAAAATGAGCCATAATAGATTATGGTACCTTTTGGTTCCAAAATTGATGAAAACCAGAAGGAACCAAAACATATAATTGCTTAATTAACAATAATTAGTGAAAATATTAGGGTTGATTTCATACACATAAGACATTTCAACAGACTCTACCAAAATGCAAAATTTCATTGGAAAATGTAGCACTGCTGAATTGATATAGCTGACTGAACTTTCAAATACGATTTTCTCAAAAACTTAAAAATGTCTTATGGTACCTTTTGGCATTAACCCCACGATATATGATTCTAATATCTTAGCATTGCGTATAATAGTTGTCCAAAGTAAAACCTATGAACAAATTATTTCTGTCTGCAGTATTGATACAGACTTGGTTTTATGGACACGAACTTTGCATCAAGAAATGATTTATTGTTACTTTTCGACTTTAAGAATCCGATGCGGATATTTGGTGGGATTAATGTCTGTAAACATATCAATAAATGTCTGATATACACCACGAATACATAGCCAAGAGCAAAGAATCGATAAGGTTTGACCCTCATTTTGTAACACTATTGAATTTCATTAATCATCATAAAACCTTTTAGAATTATTACCGAAACAAATCTCTTTGTTTGTACTTAAACATTTATCTAGCTTAATAACAGCTTTTTCTCAATTTACTTTATTGTTAAACTGAAGAAACACAAACGTATTAACCCTTAACCTGCTGGAACCGAAATTGATTAGCCTTTGCCACCAGTATAGAGCCAGGCCAGCCATTCGGAACACCTCGGGCCACTTCAATAAGTCACCTCGGAAATAATGTGGGATGCGCCATATTGGACTATTTTATAATACAGGTGGTGTCTGCTAATATTGAAAACATTTCTTAAAGCCTCTATCTGTTTATACTTTAAATAAACATTTATTTTCATTTTTTCTAATGCATAAGACATACATTGCTTGAGTTCTGCCATGTTTGTTTATATCTTTATTAAAGCCGGGGCGAATTACCATTTGGTGTATTCATACACTTACATACGAGGTCTTTATACGAAGTTGTCGGAAAAGGCCGAGTTGTTACAATTGCCAGGCCAGCCTGCACATCCGTGCAGTCTGACCAGGCTCTATACTGTTGGTAGCTCAATTTTTGTATTTTGATATTGAAATCCCTTAAACTTTGAATGGACTGTTCCAAATTCAAAGCTGGACAAATCCATTACAAAAAATCAGCAGGTTCAGGGTTAACCCCTCTTTTTTAGTTTAAGACTGACACTTTCAATGTTAAAGAATCATTAACATTCATTGAATATGCTATGTGCTATGCATATTCCGTATTGGATTTTTTTTCTAAAATCTACAATTTTCAGCATACTTTTACAACTTTATTTTTGACAAAAGAAGAAAACAAAAGATTCTACCAATATTACAATACATTACATAAAATATAACAAACCATCCGTTACATAAAGCATTTAACCTTGAGGTCTTTGAAATTATAAATTATTCCTATTGATACCTGTTTCATATAGTTCTCTTTCAAATTTGGCTTTGAACTGATCAGTGAAGTCCATAAACTCTACGGCGTTTTTAAAAATTAAACCTGTATCTTTTACATTATATACGTATGGTAAGTCCACGAAGACAATAATGCATTATTCGCTTGATTGTTGATTTTGTTACGTCACGTCACATACGTCCTATGTGCAATGTTTCCATTGAGAGTAAAAATGGTTGAAACGCTTTTGTTAAATCAAATAGAAGAACATTTAACATACACCGAATGAAAACTATTAAGAATAGACAATCGTCTCGGTTTAAGTTATTGAACAATTATAGCTTTATACCAACGTAAGCGGCTGAAAATGTTCAGTTAATGTATTGTAATGACGTAACAAACATGTCTTTGATGTAAAAGCTAAAAATGAATTATTCTTACTTCGTGGACAGAACTGGTATTTGTTGAGCAATACCGCAAGTTAAAAACATTTCCCAGAAAACAAGATCAAGCGTAATTACATTGCACGATTATCGTCTGCTTTCAGTACCAGTTTTACTTTTGTGGGAATCTTGAATAATTGAATAATAGCCGAAAACAGAATTGATTTTTATGCACTTTCCCTTATCTGTTAAATTTAGAGGACAATGCACTTTCGCCAGATTCACTTAAAACCGTTCAATTTTCTTAATTAGTTAGTACTCGTTTTATCTATATAAAGTATACCGAGTCTAGTCTGTAGGTAGGGTAATATCAGATTAAACATTTACATGTTAAATAAAGCATAGTAAGCCTCTAGATAAAAATATCTAGAAAATAATGTAGCACCAGGATTCCAAAAAGTGGTATCATATTCTGGTATCATATTGACGGTCGACTTTTTAGCATTGAATTTAATTTGGTCATTGTCAAATTAGTAAAATACGTAACAAGATAAAAAGCATAAAGACATATTTGCAAAACTTGTACACATTGATGCTAATTGTTTAATAATTAATTTTATAGTATCAAGCAAATCAGATTTCATTATAGCATTACAACAAATATAAAGGTAAACATGTGATCTGGTTAAATATTGTTTGTCTGAGAAGCTGCTTTGGTTTTGTAGAATACATGGAATAAGGGCAAAGTCAAAAATAAGAAAACAGTTTAGCAAATAAGTAAATATGTATCAATGAAATTAGACAGTTTTATCATATTTCAACCACAGGGAATTTGAAAAAGGAAGGTATACAACATTACAGTACAATCGTAACGAAACAGAATGGCAAATTGATTTTTAGGTATACAATTACTTTACTGACGCAAAAAAAGAACTGTGCACTTTGGTTTTACTAATATTTTCAGGCCATTCTTGTAAAAACATTTGGTACCAAAATCTGGGATATTCATCCGCCAACATGATGCAGTTTTCTGTCAAACGCCGCTGTTTTTTTTTCACGTTAAAGGCATACGGGATAAAAATTGAAATTCGCATTTTTTAAATTGTCAATTTTTCTGTAAATGTCTTGATAATTTTTACTGTAAATGTGTTTCAATTCATGAAAGTTCTTAATACCGATTATGTCCACCTCTCCTATGAATCAAAGCAATGATTCTCGACCGCATCGACTTTACGTAACGTCGAATGACGTAATTTGGAATTGCATTCCATTCTTGGACAAAGGCAAGTGTAAGGTCCCGAATGTTATTAATAACGTGATTTCTTCTTGCCCTCCGTCCATGAAGATCCCATATGTGCTCAATGGGATTCATGTCCGGTGAGCAAGCCGACCATGGTAGCACGTTAACATTGTGCCTAGCGAGGTTATTTTGCGTGAGCCTAGCAGTGTGTGCCCTTGCATAATCGTGCATTAGTAAACCGTGATGCTGACGCAGAAAAGGAACGACCACTGGACGGAGAACAGTTACGAGGATAAATAATCTGGCCTACGTTTGGGCGCCTGGCTCTGATTGGGTTTGCATTCTTGCTCAAACGATTCAGAACGGTTTGTCTAGATATGCCAAATTGTCTCGCGGTACTTTTAGCGGTTTTAAACCTGTCATGTAGATGCGTTAACGTAATGTACTGGTCTTGACGTGCAGTCGTTGGCCTACCTGAACGAACGCCATCTCTTACGCTTCCAGACTGCTGAAAACGTTGCCGCAGATAGATAATTGTGTTGCGTCGGCAGTTAAATTGTCTCGCATCTGCCCGACGTAAGAAGCACAAACGCTTGAACTCTTATCATTTTCTCGAAGCCGTAGCATCGTGTTAGCGAGTCAAATTTAATTTGAATTGTGATTTTTCAATGCGTAAAGGTTCAGTAAATCGGTCAATGACAAATAAAACATGAAAAACGTATTGCTCGATGTGCACGTCCAAAATAGCGTTCAAGCTATCTTGAGGTAAAATATCCGATAAAATGTCAGTCAATTTAGTGCAATGTAGGCAGTGCGCCAGTACTCAGATGGAAAAATTCACCCAGTTATTCCGAATAATCACCAAAATATAGCAAATATAAAAGTGCACAGTCTCATTTTTGCATCAGTGTATTTAATCCGATATACTCGGTACTTTAATAACACTCTAAACGAATAGTTTTCAAAGCCTTTCCTCTCAACATTGCATTTACTAAGGAATCAAGGAATTGTAAATCAACAAAAGTGATTATACATGTAGTTCTATCGCTTTATTTTACCATTTAACAATCTATAAGACTAGTAATCTTTAAGAAAATATAGTTTCATAGTGCATACTTTCTTTTACTTGATATAAGTAAATGGCTTTAAAACGCTACTACATTGGTCTTTATCTAGTATTTTGGCATTTTACGTAATGCTGAAAGACTTATCGTTGTTTGTCTCTTCGGTATAAGGTTTAAGCTCTTTTATCATTTCCATGTGACAAGACCCACCTACTGTAAATGTTTTACGACGGTATTTCTCAAAAGGTCGACAGGATTGCAAGAAGTCTTATGACTTAGTGGCAAAGTATCGACCAGTTGGGCCATTAATAAGCTATTCAACTGTCTTTATGAAATGATGCAAAGTGTCTGGAGTGCTGATCTATGAGGTAAACTTGTACAACTCTGATGAAATATGCATAGCAAATGTAAGCATATATCTGTCAAATGTCCATTTTATTACCAAAGGCAAAACAAAATACATTTGTGTTGGCATATGTTTTGTTTAAGTGGTTTGTTAAATTCTTACCAGTATAGCCCGTCTAACGGTACACATTCGATTGTTTTCCAATTTTTAACATATACAATATACATAATCAGTAAAAAATAAATTTTGCCTATATGGTTATTAGAAAATATTATTTATTGACATATGATTATTGATATTAATTTATTATTATATTAAAACAATTCAAGTTACAAAAAAATCCTCATTCAATTTGACCAGGAACAACGAAAGGCAAGCAAGGTATTTAGTTTCATTATAACTTTCAAAAAGATGTTTTTTACTGGAGAACGGCACACGGTACATACTCGTATTTAAACTGAATGATAATGAAATCTGGCTCTAGGTTTTTTATCACTAGACATCACTAAGGCTAATGACGATAGAAAGGTGTTGTGAAATGTAGGCGTAAAACAAGAAATTTCCAGAAATTTTACATTCAAAGTAACAATTACAGTCAGATGCGTGTATACCAGTGCACTAGGTTGTTTTTAGTTAGTCCGAGAGAAAAAGAAGTATTCTAGTTTAATTGTTGTCATGAAGCAAACAACTTTGCTGACGTAAAAGCAAGTACAACATACGTCTATTTAAATAACGTTGCTTTCAAAATAAATCTGTTTGATGTATAGCATGAGCTATAAACGCTTTTTGTTATGCCACAAGACTGAAACGGCTTTGGTCTATTGCTATTTATAGACAAACAGTTTCAAAATATAATTTGCAATTAATGTAATGACTACTTTAAGTTGATGTATCATTGCCTTAGAGGTTTGCTTAATAATTCTACAGTCGAAATGGCATATTAATTTAATTTGGTGTTTAAATATGGATTATCTATCACAAAAAGCTCCTGACGGTTTTTATGAGCACATTGTGTGTTACCTGCTTCTCTAACGCCCAACAAAGGGCTATTGTTGGCATGGATAACTCACCTGTATAAAACTGTTTTAACACAAAGCGCAAACTTATATATATGTTTGTTCTAATTAACTCTATTTGGTTTCAGTTGTGAATACTGATTTTTATCCGACGTAACCATTTGGAAAACTATCAACCGCACACCATCTCCTCTATATGGCCGTGTTTCCAGATGTGCTAAAAGCCCGCATCGACCTGGAAGCTTCATCCTTAAAACATGGTTTAATGTCGCTAGTTGAAACTGATTTTTTAAAGGATCTTAACGGTTGTGAGTATTATTTTGAATGATATGTTTATGTTCTGACTAAAATCATGTTTGTTAATGATCTAAGAAAACACTCTTATACGAACTAGTTCTTAACAGTTCTAGTATTTCTGGCGTTAGAAAGACAGTGATCTCCTGTGATATTTTTTCTTGATCCAGACACCTCGTTAGTGTCTCTAGATATGAAATTTGATTTTTATTTTTTTTTTACTTTAAGTTTTTCGGAAAGCGTCGTACTTTACTTTTAAATAATTTCGTGTCTCGAAAAGGCGCTCATTTTTGCTTGTCTAAGACAGAAGCCAGTTAAAGTTTAAACTAGGAATGCGTTCGTAGCTGAAATCGATACAAAGGAAAAGATTTATTTGGTTCTCACATGTTTGTGTCCTGCATTATTTATCAGTTACGGTTTTTGTAACTTTATTGTAGTTTTTCTTTTCCTCTACAGTTTGTGTTTTATTGACAGCAACCTTCGAGAGTATCTCAAAAGATTTGAAACCATCTGATGCATCGGTATCAGGCAAAAAAAAGCCTGTTTGTTTTAACTGATTTCTGTATGGCTCTGTGCAGATCTTGATAGCAAATAGTATGTTTGTGATTTATGTGTTTCACTGAGCAATAGTCTGTCAAAATCTAATTTAATATGAAAATAAGTAATGGTGCATAATTATTGCGTGTCAAACATTGCAGTATTCAATACATTTCATTAAAATGTAATATTTTTCATATATATATGATTTTCATTCATATGCTGTAAAGTTTCATTTAAATGCAAGGATTTTTTTTATTTATATGCCATTATTCTCAATCACATTCAACACTTTTTATTCTTATGCGATAAATGTAACAAGAAAAAATATATTGAATATAAATCATATTTATTGCATTTAAGTGAAATCTTTAACATGAAAATAATTGTTATTGAAAAATAAATGAAATCTATTTGAATATAGATGAAATTAAATAAAAAAAATGATGAATACATTTAATACACATAAATGAAATTCATAACTGCATTTAAATAAAATCAAACCATAAATGAAACATTGTTGCATATACATAAGAAAATATTGTATGTAAATGAAGAAAAAAAGTATTACACATAAATAAGAAAATATTGCATATAAATGAACAATTATTGCCCATAGATAACAAAAATTAACATAACTGAACATTATTTGTATATGAAAAGATATTGAAAATAAATAAAAGTATTAAACATAACTGAAATTCATGGTTGAAACGGCATTCATAATGCTTCTTCGTTTCATATTTCCCTAAATGATCCACAGTGACCCCTTTATAATGTAACAAGATGCTCATTAACTAATCAGTTCTGTCTAGACAATTTGCGAAATTATCAGTCTTTCTTATTACGGCACATATAGCTATATAAGAACAAACTGCGGCTAAGTCTTCTTGAAGACAGCCATTAAAGCGGCGTAACTAGTCTTATTCAACACCAGATATAATTTTGCAATGGAACTTATATCTGGAAGTAATAACACTCATATAATTAATTGCACAACAATTATTATTAGTCTGGTACAGTTCTTTCGCGCAAAGTAGGCTATTTGGGTCTGAAAAAAAGTTATTTTCTAGAACTAAGCACATATAGTGATATGTCTTCGATATTTGTTGCGGTATTATTTACAATTTATTCCATATTACACTTAAGTAAATAAAAGTTTATTAAGGGAATTGCAGAAAAATTGTTTAGTCACGTGAACATTTATTTAATTGCTTTATATTTGTATTCAATTTGAGAATATAAAACCGTAAAATATTCAATTTGCTAGTTCTATAATGTGTTTTTTTCTAGTTTAACATATTATTAAACGCTTAAAACAATTGTTCTTGACATGTAAAGCTTTCAAGTATTATCATGAATACAAAACAACTTGTTATTAATCATTTGTGTTCATTCTCATTTTTTTATGTTGCAGTTCTATTAAAGCGACTGACTCACAGAATTTAGCCGAAATATTTTTCTTTAAAATTTAAGAGAAGTTAATACACTATGGATAAAAACATGATATTATGATTCTAGACTCCATGAAAACTGAAAAATTTTTTTTGACTTAACCAGGACTCGAACCCATGACCTTTCAGTCGGTAAAAAGATAGAGCGACGATCTACACCACTAAGCCATAGTGACGAGTTATTTAGTCAAGTCAAAATTAATGTTATAACTAAAGTAACGGGGAAAACTTTCTACTAATAGAAGTGTGTAATACTTTATATTTTGATGTTTTTCTGTAACAAATATTGAGTCAGTAACTTAGTTAAGATATGCTCTTCACACTAACAGCAAGAATTTCAAGATGTAAAAACATTTTCGTTTCTTTTTTTTCCTCGCCGGCCCATCTGTGAGCCAGTCCCTTTAAAGGCAATACTCTAGATCTCTGGAGACATAAGTATAATAACTAATGATATCTATCCATATCGAATTTCTGTAAAATAAGATCTACTTTGACGAAATATTGTTTTGATTATCTATTTCAACATACAACAGAACTATGTCAATATCACAGGCGTGTCGTTATATTGAACGTCCATTGTTCTCTTTTTCACCTGGAAAAGCCAAACGTATTTGAGTTGTAACACGAATAGCGTGGGGTATTTCAACCAGTTAGAAATACCTAGTGATCTACTGTTCTTTTTCACGAACAGCGTGTGCTGTGGAAGGTACAAATACCAAACTGTATTGATAGTAATATTCCAAAAATGATTTGTATTTAATCTGTAATTTTCACGAAAATATACGTTAGGCGACGAAAGATTAAATCAACCATTAAGGACCTATTCAATCGTCGTCAAGTATTGATGCAACCAGTCTGGAATGCAGATTTTATAGCGAGATCGTACGCAACTCTAATGCAATATGCATGACAAAAGGACGTATGTATCTATCTTTTATCATACAAATAACAATAAAATGAAACCGTAGGATATTTTGCACATGTTCTGACACTTAAAAGTAGTTGGCCAATATGTCACAGATGCCTAAAGTTACCGAAGAGAACAATCATAGTGTCGAACTATGTCTGGAAAGCTTTCAGTATTGAAGACTATTTTTAGCATTTTCCGGAATCATTTAGACTGTACTAAGAAATACAAGAATGACGTATTTTATTTTTGTTTCTATGTTGATATCAATGATGGTTTTGTTCATGTGGCAGTTTCATAGCAAACATTTTGACATTGACTTTATTAATTCATTATTATTTTCGACTGTAAAAAGTTCTTGCAACTTACCTCTTAATGACTGCTTTCTGGGATCAGGCTCATACATGTCCTAAAAGTGTGAAATGTGGAAAATCACTACAGACTCACAATCCTAGTCGAAGTCGTACCGGATCGGGAATCCTGCGATCTACTTATATGCCAAAGTGACAGAACAAAAACTGATGCAAGAAATGCATTTTTGGCCGGTTATTGTTATTATTATACATTAAATGCTTCCCTCTGGCTCGATTTTTTATTAGTAAGTTAATCTTATTTTCGAAATAGGAAACATCGTTGATAAAATTGATAAACTGTTTGTTAAAAGCTGAGTATTCAGGAGCAAACCAATTTAGAATTTCTAATCAAGGTCAATTCCATGAAACCCTTGATTTATAAAGAAACGATAGTTTGCCAAAATATTTCTTTTGTGACTGTTTGTATTTTTATGCAGCTTCTGATTGACTGAAACCAACAACAGCAGGATGACGCTATCCAAAAATACTGAAAAACGCGTATAAGGAACATAACACAGTCAAAACCCTAGCCTCCCTACACAGTCAAAAAGTACGGGAAAAGATAGCATGAATTTATTGATAGATCAATTAAAAAAAAAGACAAACAATTTACGATAATGTCAAGCCGATGGGTTACCGCCATGGAACGGTCAGTGGAAAAACAGTTGCCACTGGGGGTCTAATCCAAGTTCTAGGGTGCACTAACTTAACACTAGCCCCAACAGGTTATCATAAACTTATTTTGCCTGTTTGACTGACAAAGCTATGAATAGCATCGCGCGGTCTTGCCAATGACGTCCCAGATTGTAGATTTCAGAAACTGAAGCGTATTAATTTTATAAAAAATGAACATTGTACCAGTTTTTTTAACGTGGTGCCTAGAATTTGTCACACTCGCAAGTGATAGGTATTTTCATATTTCGACTTATACCTTTCCCGGATTAAACATATTACTTTTGATCTGTTTCTTGGATGGCATAGACAACAAATGGCATAAATAAGCAACGTGACATTTAGAACTGTATCGAATTCTCGTTATTTTGTTCTACTTTACGTCTTTACACCCAGAAGCAACTGAGTACTTTTATTGCCTTCTAATTAGGGGCATGGGAAATAATGACGTTGCTTGTTTCAAACCTAGACAGGCGATAAGTATAACAGATTAAACACGCAAGTCGTTTGAAGTTTATTAGCAATAATTCAAATGACAAACTGGAATTTTTTCACCAATTATATTTATGAAATGCATTTCGAAATGACACGGCATTCGTGAAGTCAAGGCGTGAAAAGCAAAGACTTTGTCTTGTACACGGCAATTCTTTAACATGGGCTATAATAATTCGTTACCATAATTTGTTTTCTTGTTTAAGTCAATTCAAAATAATTCCCATAAAATCTTCGTTGACAGTTTTGTCACTTCAATGTTAACTTATTCTAAATTAGAAATGATTACATTTTATGGAATTACATACAGTTTCCGAGGGAAAATGAGCACAAAACTCTTTGCATGGTTTTTGCCTTAAAACTATATCAAGAAGCTAATGCAATTTGAACAAGAAGACACGTTTATATCTTTTCGAGCAAATCTCAGGTGGCACCATATCTCCGTTATTGGTAGACGGTCAGTCAAAATTTCAAGCGTCTACATGTAGTCAGCAAACAAGATAAAAAATGTACCGGTCGCGTTTTGAACAGAAAGAAAAACGAAACAAAATAATGAGAAAAAGTGTGGGAGAATATTTGCTGCTTTAACTGAAGTGTAACCGACACCCCAAAAAAAGATAGATTCCATCCAAAGAAACATCGAATCATATTGAATTATTTCTGTATATAACACGGTGGTATACGTAATCATCCACTCAAATCCTGACTGTTACTGAAATGACAAACCAAACTGAAGCATGGCAAAAACAAATGTCGTTCTTTCAAACAAGCTGCTTTAATTACACACGGGAAGGTAAACTCATTTCGATGTGAATTCATTATATGAGAAATTGCTGGTTTAATTTCTTTAGTCCTTTCTAAACCGATGGCCAACAGAAAACATTTAGCAATGATATCAAATATTTTTCTTTGTTTCAGTCCTGTTTTAGATCCAAAAAGATGATTAGAAGAATATACAGGTGACACGCTTTCTCCTTTCATTTCATTTATATTGTTAAACTCTTAAAGGTGATCCAAAAAGCCAAATGCACACGGTACCTTGCATTTAGATATTTTTTTGGAAACGAAAAAAAAGAATGAACAGTTGGCCAGTGTGTGTGTGTGCGTGCACGTGTGCCAAAGTAAAAATCAGTCGGTGTATTTGAATCCAAATTTGCCGATTTCAGAGAAACATTCATTAAATAAATAAAATATTCGTCACGCACAAATATAATTCTATTTGACAAATTTGTAATGAAAGAAAATAAGAATATATTTCTTTTGATTTCAGGAGTTTTTAATTGGATCATATTATAAAACGAAAGACAAGATAGAAAAGGGGATAGTTACCAGAAAGTCCAATCCACCAGCTAATACATTGAATGATAATTTAACTCGTTTTGTTTTTATGCAATCAATTCCCCAGTCCAACTCTATATATACTAGCGGAAAAAAGAAACTGTGCATATGTAAAATGTTCATGTATCGCTCAATTTTATTAATTTAAGCTTGAAACTTTACAAAAGTAAGTTGTGTATCCTTCTCGGTCTTTTACATTGGTCAGTGCATGAGTTACATGGGTAGTTTGTCTGTCTGTCCAACGTCTTCATTTTCACGTTGTTGTTCTTTTCTGCCAACAGTCAATCGCAAACACGTTTGTCATGTTACCCTATGTCAAAGCATAGTGTCAATACATGTAAGACACAAAACCAGCATAATTTTGAAAAACGTCTTTGATACGCCATGCCAAGGTTAAACGAAACTGACAGATACCGCTCCGTGGGCATGATCGAAGTTGGTGTACGTCATAATGACGTTGCCAGACAATGTGGTGTGCACTGAAATACTGTAAACGCCTTTTGGAGACGGTACCAACAGCTTGGGACCACCAGACGTCTACGCGTAACGCCTTATCGCCTGAATACGTGCACCCGGGTCGTTCATCCCCGTAAACGACTCAGAACGGCTTATTTGACGGCTAGAAGTTTTCCTGGCCTTAGAAGAATTAGTCCTCGAACGGTACGTAACCGATTGCTTGTTGAACGAGGCATACGTCGACGACGTCCGGCCATACGTCCTGTTCTCCAGCAACGTCATCGTGTAGCACTTTTTGTTGGTGAAGAGTCCAGGTTTCATCTCGACAGCAGCGACGGTCGTTCAAGAGTGTACTATCGTATTGGTTAACATTTCTAACACAGATGTGTGATTCAACGACGTTCATTTGGCGGAGGACATGGTGTGGGTTGGCATCTGACCCCGTGGCAGAACAACAGACATACTAAGGATGGAGGCTAACAAAAACATGCAAGTTCTGGTTTATTCTATCATTTTTACATTTATAGTCATATATTCAATCGTAGGTTGATGCTTGATGATCATTCTAGGGTGGTTGAACTGGATGTTTTGGTTTATGACGACGAGGGTTAGAGCTCAAAGAATAGTGTTGAGAACAAATTGCTCCAGGAAGTAAGCGAACTCGTCTTCTGATAAAGTAAAATCTGATCTTTTTTGTATCTTTCAATAGCATAACAAGCACTAAAGTTTTCAAAATGTTTTAAGAAACAAATCATTAATATATATAATGAAATTAACTGAACTATATTTACATTGCTATTCGACGCTGGTCAAAAATCCCAGTTGTAAACTTAACTGCTAACTTCAAAGTAAACAAAATAAAGTATTGTAAAATAATTTATTTTTCAAAATTAAAAATAGCACCATTTTTATATCAAATATGCATAACACAAACTACATGTATCTAAGCTATTAATATTTGTTTATGACTGAAAAAAAACTAAGCTTGGATAATAATCAGTACATATTTTTTGCTTCACAATATTTAAGAAATGTCTAAGAAACCTATATAAAAAACCCAAGGAAATTGTGATATGTTTAGCAAAGTCCAAAATTGTTTTAATAAAATTAATTCAGTTTGACCATCTGTATTACCTGTGTTAATGTGTAACTATAGAAATTTTTAAGTTATGAAGAGCTGTCCAATTTAATGCAGTTTATATACATGTAAACACATCAGTAATGATAATACGTTTATAATATACAAAGTCTATTTTTGTCACACTTTTCATTTTCGACAGGTTCAATTTATAGTAAACGGTATTACATTTACACAACATTCTTGTATCTTTTCACTACTTACGAAATATTCGTAAGCCATCGTTAGTTTTGTCATTTGATGCATTTCAAAACTCTTTTCCTTACAATTCCCGCATTGAAATTCTGACTGTTCGGTTTGCTTTTCTACATATCACACTAGTTCTACCATCCTTGATTTCACATGAGCTCGTCGAAGTCCTTTGGTTTCTGTATGCTGTTCGTAGGGTTACGTCATCACGTTTACAAATGCTGGTCGGTATTCATAAGGAAGATACACTCACTCATTTCTTTACTCTTATTTTGCTATTTACTGAAACAAAATTCAAGACAAGTGCGAAAATATATAAAATATGTTAAGATAAGCTTAAGTACAAGTTTTATATTTGCTGGACATATTTAAAACAATTTGTTAACGTGAGAATCATCATATATGTTCAAATTTTCTTATTAACTTTTAATTTATAGCAAATTATATTCATATTTGAATCTAAAACTGCACTTAAGAGATATTTTTTTGAAGATTTTAAAGAAACACATAATTATACGAAATGAAAGTGCTTTTGAAATAGCAAAAGTTTTGTTTATTCTAAATGAATCACAGTTAACAAGGATTTATCAGAGAAAAAGTTGATACAGAATGATATGTTTTCGCATTCTAAAAGATTTATAACATGAACAAACAACAAGGTTTAGTATGTATGCACCAACTTCAGAAATCACAACCATGTACAAGAAGATTTACGATACAGCAAAAATAATGCATTAATAGTGTTGTTTACTTTCAACTTGTAGCTATATTAAAAGGGGTGGGGAGAGTGAGCATAAAATGCCTAATAAGTTTATTTTAGACCTGGAGATGTTTTAAAGCACAATAACACGTACATTGATAATGCATGTCTTGTTCCATGGAACATCCACGTTTCTGAAAACAAAACAAAAAAATACATATTTTTACATACTTCAACGAATCAAGATTTAGCCTTGTCAGCATGTATAATTTGACTTAAGGGACCTTCATCTCTTACGCGATATGTATGTTTAAGCAAACAGTGGTTCTCAATTATTCGGGCAATGGTTAAGTTTATTTGTTTTTTTTTCTACTAATAGAGCAAACAGCTTTTCGTTAGATTTATCACTTTTGAGCTTTAGGAATGTTTTATTAAAAACATCAAAATGTAAGTCGTATTCACTATATAAACAAAATTACTTTAAAATGAAAGTTAGTGTTCAGATCGTAAATGGGAATAGGTCGATATAGTTGCCAATATATGCAGAATGATTTCTGCCATTCTTGTCATTTGGACGAGTCCATTTTCAATTAACAGAGTTTAGGGAAGACAAATCTTTTATGCAAACAGTGAAGATCCTGATCAGAGGCCGCATATTGCACCGTCTAATCTAGGTCTGCACTGTTTGCCTATGTTTTCTTTTGTAGATACTAGGTATTAGGGGGTTTAGATAGTTCGAACGCCCATTCTTTGACCATATTTTTACAGAAGGCATAACTAGTAAGACCGCAAAAGTGGTACTCACAAAATTGATGTTAGTTCTGACAGTACGTCGATTTAAAGGCATTACTGGACGTATGTTATCAGCCATGAAAGACTGGGGATGATTGATGTCTCGCTGTCGGAGATTGCGTAATACTTCAAGCTGCAAAAACGAAATCAGAATTTATATTTGTATAAATTAAGTTCATCTACCCATTTCATAGTCAAGCGACTATGTTTCAGTAATATACAGTTATAATATATGCATTGAATCTGGCGGGTTTTTTTTTTTTTGGTTTTACCTCGTTACCATGACAATGGCTACAAAACCTAGGCATGCTTCAGTCTATTTTGTCATACTACAATGACATTTAGGAATTAAAACTCCCAAGGGAAGTCAAAAACCCAGTTTGAAAAAAATCATCTTTGTTCCAAAATTTGATTATGTGAAGATGTTGAGTTTTCGTCAGATTTAAAGTATATTTAAGTTGTTTCTATATAAGATAAACCAAAATTAAAGAATTAAATAAAGAATCCCAGCAAATCAGTGAATATGCAGAACTTCCGCATCCATACTTATGTGTTATCATTAAGTTGAAAATTAAATTTTACCTTAGCAGATACCCAGAACATTGTATTGCATAGCAATAAATATGTTTTTATTTTATCTGATCTGAAACTTTCAGGAAAATGTGTTTTACATAAAAAAGAGAATTTATTGTTTTCTTTACTTTGTACTGACGGTATGTTTTACATATTACAGAGTTAAAACGATTTCTCTTAATCATCAGTGTATGAAAAAGAAAGAGCATTCCACTGTTTTGCTGTTAGGAGAAATTCGTTGATTTCAATTTAAAAATAAACAACATGCGTGTCATAGTAACTTTCTTGCATCTCTGACCATGCCTCAGTCACCTGACAGTAAATAAGAGGTCTTTGCAAACGTCATTGTCATACAGTCTTAAATCCTTACTCATATATAATTTAAGTGACAAAGAATTAAATGAACCGTTAAGGACCTATTCACTCGTCGTCAAGTATTGATGCAACCAGTCTGGAATTCAGATTTTATAGCGAGATCGTACGCAACTTTAATGAAATATGCATGACAAATGTGCGTCTATATCTATCCTTATCTGAAAATTGACAATAAAAAGGCACATTGGGATTATTTCTGCACATGTTCTAACACTTGAAAGTAGTTTGCCAATATTTAACAATGTCTAACAATATCGTTGACGACAAAAATTGTGCCGCGCCATATGTGGAGAGCAACCATACTCGATAACAGACAGACTGATTGTAAGGAAAACTAATTCACTTTTTCACTCTGACCTCGTTTCAAACGTGTTAGTCATTCTATTACCAAGAATACAATTGTAAACTTTTCGCATGCAAGACTTTAAGTCCCCTTTTCTCAAGTATATTTAATTTTAAAGCCAGTTCCCGATTGTTTCCTAATTTTTTGACAGCTTTTGTAAAACCAAATAAACGGTTAATTCTTTCTCTAAGACATATACCAAAATTTGTCAGCTTCGGTTACTTAACAGACATTTACTGAAAACGAATGTGTTAGTACATATAACCAACTATTTCAATTTAATTTCTTTCACTTAAATGGTCACCGCAACCGTTTCTCAGACAGATTTTCTTCATAATTTTATTCCAGCATGTTCTTGAAAGAAAAGTTGCGTGACAACGTCATAAGAAATTTTACATGAAAAACATCTAAGAATACATCCAGATCCTACTCGACCTACATATTTTCTGTGAGACACAGAAAAGCTAGAAATATTCTCGGTTTATATACATTACTGAATCAAATCGTAGTAGAGAGGTTAGTATAAATGTTTAGTAAATGTGTTTCCACAATTGTCAACTTTGCGGTGTCAATTTCAGAAAATGAAATGACTAGATCAGACTGAAGTAAATGTGACAATTATTCAGGTTTGTTTTTGACGACAGATATTTTGGAATCAATATCTCGATCTTTCCAAACGTGTAGGATACAAGTTTTGAAGTAAACTTTTCTATGATGGATATATACTTGGGATTCTATGCGACATGTTTAATTGCAAATGTGCATAAACAGTGTTATTAAAAGAAACTTGATATTTTTAATCCATTTTTTGCTGACATAAGTGTCTCACCATTCCTAGAATCTACAAGGTAGATAGGTAAAACAGGAAATGCATACCTGATCGTGGGTAACACCTATGGGTCTATTTAGGATTATCCATGTGACCGTTTCATAACAACCAGGTTGTGTGAAAGAGCCTTCGTATGTTATGTAGTTTTCTCTGTTAGGCAAAAATGATAATAAACTAAAGTGTTTCAATCTTGCTCTCTGACCTGAAAAATACAGATACAGCTTGAACACTTTTTATTACTTCTTTTTTGCAGGTCTGCATATGTTGCTAATAATTAATTTAATTTCATTTGCCAACAGTGTTGTTCTAAACATTTGTATCAGTTTCTGTTAAGTCAAGTTAACGCTTATCTTATTGCAATACATGTATTAAACCTAACTTTGCAGCTGGTGTGTCATTTCATCAATATGCAAGGTATTTTAATGGTATGTTTGGAAAACAGCAGACAATAATATTTCATTATGATTTTGCTTATAACAATTTAAAAAGAAAGTGATTAAATACGAAGATAAAATTTTGGAATTTGTGTCAATGTGCTGCTTACCTTTGTATAATACTAATTTACTCAGCTCTGATAAAACATTAAAATCTTCATTTTTATAGTTTCCAACCTGAAAAAAATCATGCAACTGATTATCTGAAAGTGTTGCTTTAAACTATCTAAAAAGAACAGAAAGTTTGTGGCTGAAATTCGTAAAAATAAATATTATATGTCAAAATAAATCTTTAGATTTCATATCCATTTAGCAGTCACTTTTTCACTTTTACTTTTCTTAAAACGTACACTGTTGGTCTAGGTAACTGCTCGTGACAATCCAGATTTTTAAATAAAAATCAAGTTTTGAAAGTCCAAATTAACCTTGAATGGTTCCTAACACATGCACAAATACTCTAACTTGTACGACAAAGAACAGTGAGATTTATTTTAGTAAGAAACGTTATAACCGAAATATCAGGTAAAAGGACCAACAGTAATAACAAAAATAGCCAGAAACATTGTTGACTGGTAAGTAATGTGACCACGGGAAAAACGCACATAAATAACAGAGCAAGATTTGCTAAGAAACTAACTTAATACAACTCAATTTCCCAATTTGTTATTGCGCTAAAGCTATTTCTTGTGTCATTACTAAATAAATAATAATGTTTTTTTACCAATATGTAGTATGCTTTTTTGTAAAATTTAATCATGATGCACTTCTTATTTTAAACTTAATTAATCAAAATGTGAAGCGTTCAAACTATCTTTCTTACCTGTAAAAAGGCTGCTATGATTGCAACACCTCTTGGTGCCCTTTGAGCATGAGATAAATTGTTATAAACATCTGCATTGTAAGCGACAATATGGACCTGAAAAAAAGAGATTTTTTTATTTAAAACGGCATAATGTATTGCGTGTCTAGGTTAACGATAAAAAACCTGACGAAATATTAAAGAAAACAACATATGACATTCTAATGGAAAGTGACAAAATAAGACTGAAAAAACATTAAATTAGACACGTAAAAATGTGTGCTGTTACCATGGCGGTAAATTTTGTTTGTTCAGCAGGTAGGTGAGGAATGTCTGTATTCAATTTTGAATCACTTTAAATTGTGTTTAATTTCAAAACGTCATTATGTGAAACCGGTCAATGAGTATTCAATATCTTTACCCTTACCTCTCCATCGAACCATTCCCCGTTTACAGAATGTTCTGAACCTGAACCGTCCCAGCTTCCGAAATGGAATTTTATTTGTGATACTGTATACTTGTATGATAGCGGTCCTAGGGTTATATTAACAGGTGCATATATACTTGTTTCGTTGGCCTCAAACATAAGATCAACGCCGTTGTTGATAAGTGTTCCCGTCATCTGTAGTGTAGAAAACAGTTTGAAAAAAAACAAAGATTACAGGTTGAGGCTATAACTATTAGTAAGAAATTTAATACGAAATACTGAGATAAATTATGGTATTACTAAATGAAATTTATATATTCATAAACCATTTATGCCTAATGGGTTATGCCATCCTCCTTAGTTGGAAAAGTCCATTTTCAATTAAAAAGGGTTACTGGTCGATTTCATTTTATTTAGGGAAGTAAGTTTGTTATTCAAACAGTGAAAACCCTAATAAGATGCCGCGTTTTGCGGCGTCTGAACTGGGTCTGCACTGTTTGCCTATGTCTAATTTTGGGGACGCTAGGCATTGATGGGTTAAATAGACGTTGTAATTTGTTTTGGAGAAAACAAAACATACAAGCAATGAGAATTTATTACGTTTTTGAGTAAGGCGCATTTACAACCAAAATATCTATCTCGCAGTTTTGGTTGAAAATGCAATGTCTGTTAGTTCTTAAAATGTGATGTTGTTTAGAAAGAAAATAATGTAAAAGTTTATGGATTCCTTATGTCAGATATGGACATTGTCGAAACGCTATTAAAATATCATTGATTGGTATGCAATAAGCTCTTGTCAGATATTTTGTCATTATTCGTCAAAATTCAAAATCTTATCTGTACCCGAAAAGTATTTTTCATTTCTTTAAAATGTCGGAGCTGTTTAATAAAACTGTTTGATTTCACTCAGAACAATATTTTGAATCATTTTATAGATGCTCGTGTTTTTGATATATTGAGTACTCAAAAACACGGACTAGAGGCGCAAAAGTGGGTTCATCTCAACTTAAACACGAGTTCATTTAGGTATCAATGACAAATATAGCCACGTTTAATTACTTACCATATCCCCTTCAATTTCAATATGTTTTAAAGTGGGATCAAACAGCAATGTATTTGGCTCAATATCGATTGGAGATTGGTTCTTGCCCCTGCTACACATATACCATTCACCATTCATAGATCCCCACATGGTTGGACCCGAGATACCGTCATAATTCCACCAAATTGACCACAGAGAAGATCCATCAGCTGAAATATGTAAAAAATAATAATAGTTTCATAGAGCACATACTAAAGCCAGACTCCTCCCCGTTGGTTGTTCATTTTATGAAACATTTTGGGCACTAATGAACCACAATTTGATCATTAATTTGACATTTACGTATACAAATGCTCTGCTTCTCAAGAAATTGTTTGGTTTTGTTTCTTCTTGATTTTGTCTTCTCGTGCAATTCTCCTGAGAGTTGTGACACATGTGCTGAATGTATGTATTAAAAAGTCTTGATTTCGAAGTCATGGCCGTCTTTTACACACTACTGGGTCAAAACATATTTCTCATTTTGAAGTAGCTCTATAAAAAATGACACAAAAACAAACATTTAGGAATTTGCAGGCTCATTACTGCGTGTAACGAAATAACTCGAGCCTTTCAGAGTTGACATACTTTATTTAAAAATACCCTTTGTGACAATCGGGGATTTTTTATGAAATTAAAATAACGTAATACTGTGGACCTTTTACGGAATTTCTGTTTTTGTTTTATATTTAAATTTGTTGGATTTTACCTTGTTTTCACTTTATCTAGGTAGTTTCCAATTATCTATTTTTGATCAATAGCATTATAGTGTTAATTGCTATTAGCGATATGGTATTATTTTTTATTATATCTTTCATTAGTATACATAGGTAAATTTATCTCATTAGAACTGAAAATCTAGAAAATGTAAACTCACTGAAAGAGGTATGTATGCATTCAAGTTCACCTGCTAATTACGACCATGTGAAATCATCCAATATCGGCTAGACAGCTGCAGAGAATTGCAGATTAAACACGCAAGATGCTAAGGAGTTTATTAGCCATAATGTCGACGAAAAGAAAACAGAAGTAAGACAACTAAAATGTCCTGTTCAATGTGTGCAGTCATTCAGTTTACATATTGGGCGCTGCAATATTTTGAAATGTGTTTCATAAAAACTACTTGTATCACTGTTACGTCATTCTCAATAAAATCGAAGGAGACTGACAGAAAAAAGTACAATGGATATTTGATTATAGCCAAAATATATACTGTCTTGAAAAGTTTAACACATTTATGTTATCTAATTATAGTTTGATTTATTTATATTATACCTTATTATATGAACGACAGAAAACTTGATTTTATGTCTTATTTTTGGGCTGAGTTAGCACGGTTATCATAAAGCAAACAGATGGTGGAAAAATGATTCAATAAGCCAGTGCAACTTGACGCTTTTGTTCAAATGAGATTTTGATATAGTTAGATTTAACCATTTTCTTACAAATTCCAGTTGCCTAATGCTTCAGGAACTATTAAAACAGTTTTCCCAAATTGTACAAGCATGCGTGAAGTTAACGAAATTGAATCTTACAAATAAGTTATCATTCTTAATTTGCAAATTGTTCTTGACTACTCAAGATAAATGTAAACTCAATAATATCACTTAACAATTTAAATACGATTTCGAAAAATAAACTAATTTCAATTCCTTGGTACTTAAGATAGGTTTGTGATAGTTGTCACTATCGACAGACCTTGTTTTTTAGTATTGTGATACGACAGTGCTATGGTAGCAAGAGGGCTCGTTTTTCTTCACGAGAACAAGCAAATCGCGCTGCTATAAATCTGTCAAGCTTGAAAAAGTAACGACTAGTAATGACATGGTTTAGAAATCAATGGCCAAGACTTAAGCTCGGTTCTATATTTATTGCATGAACGTGTCGTAAATACTAACTTATTTGTTAAACTTCACTTTATTTCGCTTATATGTCACAATCTACTCATTTTTGTACATAAATAAAACCTTATCTATCATTAGAAACGTGAATGAGATTATGTATCACGCACAAGTCATTTTAATTGACATTAATGAGCACTCAAAGTATAGACTTAGTATAAAACACTGTAAACCAGGAGACCTTGGTCAAAGAAAGCATTTTTACAGTATAACAAATGTATAAAAAGATCTGTTAAGCCATGAGGTTAATTTAAAGTTAACAAAGTATTTGATTATCAAAAACGGTTCTATTTTTATGATTTTTTGAATTTTTCTAAATGAGAGTAATCTAAAATTGTAAGTGAAGTAAATCTCAGCAACAGTTAAACATTGTTATCATAACTTTATCTGCCAATGAATTTCACTACAGTGGCAACCAGTATCTTCAAGTTAAAGATCTTTACAAACCTAATTTGTCTAGAAGACTAGATGATTAAAGTTCATACATCCCCAACCCACCAGACACAAAAAGAAAAAAAAGAAAGGAAAATACGTATGTGCAAAATATTCAGAAATTAACATATTTCTCAAACGCTGTATGCCTGCACAAAACCTGATAGAAATGTTTGTTCTAAAATGTGTTGGAAAGTGGATATTGTTGTGCCGTTGTGAAATGTATACGTATGCTTACATTATACTTAATTTGCTAGAGTTAATTCCACTGTGACTTTCAAAAGACCTTATTTTTTGGCGAAGTTCGTAAAACGTTACAAGACGAAATCGATACACACTAAAGATTTATCAACCTCTCGAAACTCTGTGCTCTGCATTATTTAACATGTTCTGTACTGTTGTTTTTTCCCCTATAATATTTCATTTTTACAGTAAACAAAACAAGGTGCAATTTGATTCAACTTGATCGTATAATAGGATCTTACTTGAGTTTAAACTGTTAAACAGAAAAGTGTAACAACAATTAAGTTTCCATTGACAGTTTGCCTACAAATGTTTACTTAATAGTCTAGGCAGTCAATATTTATCTAATATGTTCAATACATGCACAGAATAGCAGTTGCAAACTCTTTTACGTAAATGTTACGAGTTAATACCCTCTTAAAGGCATTGATCCTGTTTAGTTAAATAACATATTGTCATCCTAGGAATTACATGAGATGACTGTACTCTGGTGGCTTCTGTAGGAGAGATGCTACAGAATGTTAAAGATGCCGTAACATTATTTATTAAAGAAAAGCTGATTAATTCCGTCCTTGAAAATCCTGAACCAAGCAATAACAAACCAACACCAACAAAATACAATACATTTCAAAGAAATATTGCGTGACCCAAACACAAAGAAATGGCAAAAAGCAATACAAGTTTTTTTCCAACTAATGACACTTTACCGTAACAATTTGACTATGAAGAGTAACAATCATCCAGTCGTAAAACATGACAAGTCTAAAATGTATGTGCTAACAATGATTTAAATACGAGAATGACCCCATTATATATGACTGAGTAAAGACTGTAAGGGACAAATCAAAAAAACGGTTTTAGAAAACGAACTATAAAAGAAATAAAGGCGAATCTTTTGAAATGAAGAACAGATAAATACACAAGGTCAAATGTGCTAAGTGATTAGGATCATACTCCTATTCCTAATCAACTCAGGCGATCTGATCTCAGATTTTCAATGAAAGTTCAAAAGTCCTTGCTACACATTTTGCTTTAACTTACGGAAAATATTTTTATTTTCTTCTCAGTTTTACTTATTTTTATGTATATGAGCAGTTATTGAGAATATGAGGTATAAACACAAGGTAACTTGATCATTTAGACCTCGTATTTTATTTTCCATCGACTGGAAAACAAGTTTTTCCAACTTAGATCAATCCCATTCGAACGCTGCTTCCTGGGTTCAAAACAATACTCGCATTGAAAGTGTGGAATCAGAAAGCACATGATTCATGTTATAGTCACGAAATCTAGAGCATTAATTGTAACACAAATATGATAATAGGAAATAAATCGTAACTCTTCTGCGATTCGTTTTAAATAAACCAAAACGAACAAATTGTTACTCACAAAAAAATTATATTACAAGACCTTCATCTGAACTTAGAAAGGTAACCAAGTTGTAACCTATACAAGAGATTTGAGAATGACACTTTTGTCGCTCTAAATGTGCACCAGATGATGCTTCATCTTTATGTCCATCGTTTATCCTGATGTTTTGTACCTCGTAAGTGTAAACAAATTTCATGTAAGTACGTCCTTAAGCTTAATGACTGGTTTGGAAAACCAAGGGGCTTATTTTTTCACCTATGAACAACTGTACTTTTACGTTTGATGAATCCTAGTCATGTGATAGTAGAATATATGGTACAGCTTACAGCACTTTTAAAAGAGGAGTTCGCGGTGGACCTTCTCTTTGATTGCAATTGCCTCCTTATCGTTATAATCAACACACCATGATAAACCTTCCTATCAGGCGATCTAAATCTGAAAAGGTCTGTCTTCTTGCTATGACAATACACATTTCTTTCCATATATAAGGATCAAGTTGTGTTTAAGTAATTGTGTTATATTTTAGACTTCTAATATAATTATATACCCCTAATGAACCACACTGTTCGATACAATAATGTCATAAGCCATATATTTCTGTCTAGTCAAGTAATTACTAAGATTATTCCAGTTAACGCAATATTGTACTCTTGGCGTAGGCAGCAAAGTTATTCCTGAAAGACGGTAAAAGTGGATATAAAGTCTATTAATTCTATTAAAGAAATAAAAGATTATAACTCACAGACTGTTTTATTCAAACTTAGAACATTTGCATTTGCTCGAGCACTTTAACCACAAAGGAACAAATTGTTGAGCATGTAGCATTTGCACCAAAGTCAACACTGAAATAAATTTTATACTTTTTTGTCTTTTGTTTATGTATGTGTACCGGTCAGTGGAGATTTGTAAAAGGGGGATTAGACCAAAATAAAGTTACATATCAAAAACTTCTGCCCATTCACACTTACACAAAATAGAAATACAACATACTTCTACAAGAAGCGGTTAGACTGACGTGAAACATTTATCTTCTGGTGTAATTCACAATACATCTAAACAATATTGTCGCTCCGATTAAAAAAACCTAGGCCATCATATCAAGGTAAAGGTCATCAATTGGTATAATTTTAAATGTGCAGGATGCCAGAATGTATTTGCAAAATAGATGCCGTTTTGTCCTATTTCGTTTTGTTCTAAACAAGGGTCTTCGAGTCTCTCAAAGACTGATGTTATCAGGCTAAATGAATATATCTTCACGGAGGGCTAAATCCACAATTGTAAAAGCGGTGATTTCTTTTTCTTACTGATGTAATAAGTTCAGGCTGTCAGTCTGTCATATAAATGTTTTCGTTACTATCTTTTATTTCCTAAAGGATATTTAAATGTTTTTTCTATGTTCATTTAGTTTCTTTCTACTACACTATACTTGAAACATTTTTTTTTCAGTCTAGTAAAGATTGTCTACTTTGAAAATTAATAATTTGTTTTGTACTTTGGTAAAATACAACATTAAGAAGAATGTTATTGTTTTCTTACCTTGCGGTATGGTAACAGTTTCATTTGTGGTGCCTGCAATGTTAAGAAAAGTCTTCATTGTTGTAAGCTACGTTCGGTGATACCATATAGTAATAATGTGATGGCAATGAAGAAAGTCTTGCCCCTGCATTTTACAGAGGTCAACGACATATTTTAATTTTTGGCGTGATATAGCAGCATATGTGAAAACATCAAAGATATGCTAGATAAAGGAAAGAAAAGGATTAAATCGTACTGAGATAAAGATCAATGTGAATCAAAAAAAAAAGAAAATGGAAACAAATGGTTTTTAATGTCAGCTGAAATATCCAAAGAATGACACTTTTGTCTATTTTACATACGTTGTCGTGATGATATTACTTTTTTATTTAATATATGCATTTCAATGTATTACGCTGATATCATAAATGTTGATCGCAGAACAAGATTTTGCAATATTGTGTAAAGGTTTTACCTAAAGACGATATATTGCTTGACATTTTGTTTAGCTCAAAATATCTGGTTCCTTAGATTACTAATTCTTGTGTTTCAACATTCTGGCACTACCTACAAGACTCCAAGACTTGATATTCTAGAAGACCAACAGCTGACAATTAAGAAGATTAAGGTGTCTCGTAGGCTCTTAACTCGTGAAATACTATGTCCTTGAAACCGACAGTAAATTTAAGTTTGTCGTAAATGCGGCGTTATGGTCTTTGCAATCAAGACGTGAACGAAACAAATAAAATTTGCTGGATATCAAGATCAAATTAGGAAATGCAATGTCGGTATTAAGACGTATTACACCGAACAATTTCGTAAATGTAAAGTAAAGAATCAACGAATTTTAAAGCTAGAAGAAGCAATGTTGTTCTATTGAATAGGTAAACTATACATCTGTTCGCAACTCTGGGCTTATTGAAAAAAATACTGAAAACTTGTATAATATTGCATTCAGTCTTAGTGATTTTGTTATCAAAAATCAAAACGTAACATTTTTCAACTTGTTCGTTTCAAACAGAATGATTAAAAAACAGACTTTCTAAACACGCACGCAAACACACACACGCGCACACACACACACACAAAGCAGCAATTATTTGATTTTTGTTTTCATTTTCGAGAGGTATTCATGTCTTTTTCTCTTTACTTGTTTTTTCTAACACGCAGCATGTTGTGATACAAATAATCCAGCTATCATAAATAGGATATTCCTTCAACGTATAGACACTATTAAACTCCATGGTAAATGAATTATTCATATACCCAGTAAGATTGATTCAAAACATTTTTTGTCCATATCTCCATAGGATGTTTGCTTAGTGCACGCTCGACATACCAATAAATCAAAGACGGCAGTAGCTCGTTTATTTATGATGCTATATACTTTTTTATGCTCTCGGAGGGAGCATATTGTTTTTTGGTCTGTCTGTCTGTTTTCTGTTTGTCACAAAACTTTAACCATGACCATAACACGGAAGTCCTTCCATCTAGAGCCTCTAAACTTCACAGGTGCATGCACCTTGATGACCTCTATCCCCGGAACCCATTTAGAGGTAACCGGGTCAAAGGTCAACGTCTTCCACCCCCTAAGGGCATGGCGTTCACTTGAACGTAGCGCTTGTTCTCAAAATCAGTATATAAAGCACTCTACCTTATTTTCGACCCTTACGTTTTGTCGTTTTTTTTATTGTTGTTGTTGTTCTTGTGTTTTCGCTCATTCTTCGAGGAAACTTTGTCACAATTTGCGCAAAAAGAAACATTTTATCACAGGCAAAGCATTCGGTAATTTCGTGTTTTGAATTTATTTGACAGAATTAAATGCCTTTTCACGCATACACTCTAATTCGGTAACACGCGAAAAAAGCATCTTGTTAAAATTAACTTCCCTCATAGAGATTAAATCAATACCGAAGTTCTAAGGCTCAATATTCCACAATAAAAAGCTGTATATTTTTGCGACATAAACTTCTGGTGAATAAGTGATTATCTGTCAATATGTAATAAGTTGTGAAGACATAGGTATTTACATCTGACTCTTAGTCAAAACGTTAACGGCGCAATCTCAGAAAATGTTAATTTCACATCGGCGACTTAATGCAGCCTCTGAATTGCTAAAATATCACACAACGACAACATGCAGCAACGAACCTGTCTTAACTCAACTATTTAACTAACAGGGAGAACTGAGGCAAGCATCGGGCGGTCTTGTCTTTGATTTCAAACTATACACAATTAAAAAAAAACGCTTTAATTGCATTAAATGATTAAGACGTACATATTATCAATGTTTCATATTTCCCTACTCTTTTCATTCGTGAAAAAACATTTAACTCTTTGATAAAAAATTAACATTTTCGACATCTTTTTACGCTACGGCAAAACACTAAGGATGTAAAAATAGAGAAATACTTTAAGTTGTAAACTTAATAATATGAAGAAAATTTTAGTCAGCAAATCTAATAGATTTTTGTCAAATAAAATGAATGAGAGATCTCATATATTGAATATTTTATAAGTATGAATATTTTGTAAGTAGAAAGTGACTTTATACAGTTTTTTATCTTATGAATACTCTTAACAAATATCTAACTGAGTTATATTAAGCTTTTCTGTTTCTTCTCTAATCTAAATGGAATTGCAGTGCAAATTTGCCTTGACAAGTGCAATTTATAGCTATCTGAAAACACTTTAAAATTTACTTTATGGTTCATTTAAACAGTCGAATGTTATTTTATATCACAGAAGGGCATATCAAGTTGAATATCAAATAGTCGAATGTTATTTTATATCACAGAAGGGCATATCAAGTTTGTAAAATTTATAACCTTAAGTAGAATGCATCCTTTATGTCAATATTACAGACGCTTATCCATAAAGTATGTACGGTTTATGAAGATGGTTTAAAGAAAAAGATAGTATCTTAAAGAATATTCTTAGTATCTTAGACAAGAATTTTCAAATAAAAAACAATCTTTCATTCAACAGGACGCTTTAACATTATAGAATATTTTGGTTGTCAGATGAAAATTAATGAATAGCGCTTAAGTTGTTAGATAAATTAAACTCAAGTGAATTTGGTAAGGTTTACAGATCGTCTCCAGAAAGTCAGAACGTCTATGTCTATGTCTAATTTATGTCTATGTCTTATTTAAAAACTGACACCATTTTTAACAATCATCTAGTATCCGAAGTTCCGAAGTGTTTTGCGCATGCGTAAAAAAAGATATCTGAGTATAAATGTATCATTTACGATTACTGTACATTGCAAAATATTAAAAATCGAGAGTCACAACAAGCAAAAATTATCATTTAAGATCATAAACAATTCTAAAATCAGTTTTAGCTTAGAATTTCATTGTCCTAAAACATGACATGAAATATAAAAAAAATTAATATGTACATTTGAAGCTTGTCTTAATTCACGGTCAAGTTTTGAACAAGGCAATGTTTTGTTTCTGAGGGGTCAAAAGAAAGTCTGAGTATTATAAAATAAGAAATGGGGAGAATAAAGGACAGCAGTATTGTATGCGTTATACACTTTCTTTTGTTGCAATATAAAAAAGGTATGTTGCTTGATTCAACGACAAAAATATTTTGCACCAGTTAAACATAAATCAGTTTCATTTTCACAGATTTTCCGCAAAACAAAAAATCCTGTTAACCAATGAACCGTTACTTGACATTTTGATTAAAATAATATGAATATCTCTCAGTCCAAAATAGCAATGTGTCTGCTCATCTGATAAGATACAAGCTTCAAGGGTCGTCTCAGGGAACGGAATGCTACAGTTAACAGTAAGAACTTTTTAAAAGACAAATTCCACATGTCATTGTCTTCAAAGATTTAACTTCAATAACAGGTTTATTGTCTCTACAACTGAGCTAGTGCTAACAGTCATTATTCTTAGGAATATCAGATCATAAAATTAAAACATTTTGTATTAAAGCACCAATGTTTGCGTACGAACTTTGAAACATCTTAACCAGATTTTTTAAGTTTGTAGCAGAGATGTAAAGTGACATAAGTGCATTTTGCATGATACGGCTTTCTTTTAAGTCAATTTAATTACATTTGCTTTTTGAAGTCATTGTCTATAGTTGATACGTATTGATTCCGTTATCCAATCACTGTTTTCATCGAGTTACAGTTATTGTTTATCAAAATAAAAAAAGCAATGGAAGTCTATTTATTTGTTTGATGAGAAAATTTCCAGACAAAAGCTTCAAAGAAACATATTCTACACTATTGCATTTTGTCAGAGAGATATGGGTGAAGTACAAGAACACTGAACCTGCAAATAAAAATGGCATTTTATTGATTAAACGACCAGAAGAGAGAGAGAAATCAAATATCTCGTTAATATTATTTTGTGTTTATCTGAGGTCAGTTTATCTGAGGTCAGTTTATCTGAGGTCAAAACTGCTACTTCCTGTCATTCAGATATGCTTTTAGTCACACATGTTCATTTGATTAAAAAAAACTAAAAGTATTACTATCCGTTTTGCCTGATTCTGCCACCTGTGTTTTGGTATCGCTATATTAAGCGTATTTTCATATAGTTTACTTACTATTATCACATGTGTTGAGTGCAAGAATATGAATGGAAAATATTTTGAATTTTTGATATAATAATACCTTGAATCTTGCTACTGCTCCAGAGCTCTGATCTATCTATTTGAGTTTATTTATCATCGGTACCTGTTGCCCCTATGACCGACGCCCTCTGCAGATATTAGTTATTTTATGTCGTGGGGATAGTGGAAGATATAGAAAGTGTCCGGTCCTAGAGACACCCCTGGTTCGTATGCATGCTCAGTGAACAGCACTACTACGTGAGACATCGGTTTAACGTCTCACCCGAAAGACAATTAGTAACGCTGGTGGAGGAGCCGGGGATCGATCTGGCGATCCCTGGGTTACCAGTCCAGATGGTAACTATTGGGCCACTGATCTGCTCCTTCTACTCAAAATATAACTCATTTATACATAAATTGTACAGAGTTCTGCGGCTGACTGGCTAAAACACTGATGGAAATATGTACGTCGGTTGACATAATCGCATTAAGAAAAAGCCTTAACTGAGAAGCTAGATTGTTTGAAGGTTACAATCTGAAAACTAGTCTTATTTTATATTAAACTGGGGTGATTTAATCAGACCGGTTACTGCCCTAAGGCGGCATAAATATTTTACAGTACGTTTTTGTTTATATGATAATCTTATTATAGGGATCTTTTCCCCTGTTTAACTTTCTCCCTTGAGTCAGTTTGGTCCATGATTTTATTTTCAATTAAATATCCCTCCGTCTTTAATTTCCAAATGCATTTAAGCTTAAAACGGCTTTACAGATTTTATGATTTATTGTTGAAAAACGTTTCATTGTTAACAAGACAATGGCAGAAAAAAGCGAAATACTAAAATGATATGAAAGTTACTTTTTTCAATCAATAACTTAAGCAATTTAGAATTTGCTGTGCATCCACATCCCTAAATCCTCAACATGTACGTTAAGGTTTCGAACGCACTAAGGTAATTCTTATTACACTTAACATTTCTTTAGAGCTGAAATAACTATTTAATCTTTCAGTACGCTTCATAAATGTCTGCAGTTCTGAAAGAAACTCACTTTCGTGTTTTCATGTTTTGCAATGTAGCTTTTGAAGTTAGCTTTAAACATAAACACTAGCTAGATTTTATTGCGATTTTGGAAGCAAAGTTATTACCAATATCAAGTGCTATTTATCTCCCATCACTGTCATTTATCACAATGGACACATATGTCTGTCTGGAAATTTAGTACGTAAGTGATGCGTTTTATATTCAATCACATTAAAAATGAAGGTTGACACCAGTTAATCAAATATTACTACATTACTGCCTGATATAGATCTTCAGTATATTTCTAAGTTACTTTTTAGTAGAATATAAAAATAGAAAAAAAAAATACTTAAAATGTCGACGTTTAAAGAAACAAAAAACACATATTCATACAGAAAAGAAAAAAAATGTCTTATTGATAATATAATATTAATTATATTTATTGGTAAAAACAAACAAGTTGTAAAATCGACAAATCTAAACAGTTCACTGTTTTACATTACTGGTTTTCCGAGAGAGAAAAAAACAAGTCAATGCGGTTAAGACTTGACTTTTATTGCTGAGTTTAGAACGAACCGCCCTATAACACAGCAAAAGCAAAACAATTATCAATATCAGTCTGAATCCTGCCACAAAGGTGAATGACCTCTACCATTTAGTAGATAGATCATGCAACACTGAGGTGATAGTAAATTATTAATCCGACAAGCGATTTTACCTTTGACTTCAAAGCAAATTCTTCATACATACAAGTTTTTTTTTTCTCTTTTTTTTTTGGTCCGGGGTGGGGGGGGAGGTTGCTGTATTAAAATCGACTCTGGCCTACATTTTATTTTTAACGGAAGAAATTGTTAGATTCAAAACCTTCAGCTGATGAAGGAAATTCACCATTGGTTAGAAATGTTGTTAATATGAAATTTAAGGGCAGAATTCGTAATTGTTGATTTAATTAAGACTGAAAATAATGCAATAATTATTACATTAACACATCCGTTGAAAATACATATCAAAACGTTTTTACCATGAAAAATTATACTAAATGGAGTAAATATATAATAAATATGACTTAATATTTAACTTATTCCATTGAAAATGATGACACTTTTAGCATTAAACTCAACATCTTTCGCTAAGCTAAACTGTTTTGGAAAGAGAACATTCGATTAATATGCGCGTCCAATATTTGTCCGAAAACTTTACACTAATGTGGCGTTTATTTTGTACTGTATCTACGCTGATCATGTTTCTTTAAAGATATTTCTTTCTTTCTTTTTTCTCAGAGAAAAAAAAACGAAAACAAGATGGCGGACCGAAATCAAAGAAAATGAAAAAGTGTAATGGATGTGTTTTACGCATTTTTTTTCATCAAGTCAGAAGTTAACATACCGACGTCTTCACAAGTTATTGATATAGTTTGTATTTGTGTGAGTTTCTACCTTGACCTTGTATTAATTAAACATTAGTAAGTTTGGTAAAATGATTGCTAAAATCGCATTTTTTGATGTACCAGAATATCCTGTTCGAAACAAGTAATATAAAATCGGAAACTACGCAAAGGGTAATCAAAAAGTTTTTGTTTCACGACATCAGATATACCCTCCAACTTCCTGTATATGTTTCAGTTTTAATAGTATAAATCAACGGCACTTCCTTTTGGAGCTTTCATAAAATGGCGGCTACGTTCAAATAAAAAATAACAGCTTTTTCAAATTAAATTTTTAACCTCACAAGATTTAAATCAGAGAATGAAGACTGTCCTTGAAGCCAATTTTCAATTTTCTACTCCACAGAATTGGAACACCAGAGAACTTTGAGAATTTGCAAGCAAAAATAAAACTATAAAATGTCTCACTGTCAATGTATAGCAAAAGGAAAAAATATTAAAATAACGAATGTTGCTTTATCCAGGTATGATTTGTTAATACACAGTTTTAATTGCCACTCAAGTTCTGTAAGAAATCGAATATCTTTAACTCAACTGACACATTCTCAATATAGTCTAATGACTGAATACAAAAACAACACGTTATCCTTTTGTATGATTTCTTTCTTTCTCTCTTTTATTTTAATGCCGTTCGATGGAAAAAAAAATATTGTCAACTTGTGGATTCTAAACAACCGCATAGCAGAAAAGACGTTTATGCTTTTTTCGCAAACAAAACTGAAAAAAAATATTATGAAGCATTTCAATAATTCGAATATTTAAAATAATTTGAAACAAAATATATACTTGTATTTCAATAAGTTCAGATTATGCATTTAGAAAGAAATACATGTAAATTATTCTCTTTTTTAAGGTTCATTTACATTTCTTTCCCATTTGTGCATGATATTCACGTAATTTCCCCGCTAGATGTTTTTTTCGAGTGCCGACATTATCGCACACAACTGATTTTTTATTTCTTGCAATGTATTTGTTCAGTGCGTGCTTTGAATTTATTACTTTCCCTAAAATATAAATTATACAAGTATCACTTATCAAACTTGATAACTAGCGACAAGTTTATTTGTTTGCTGATTTTTTTAAGATGAAAAAT
This sequence comes from Cyclina sinensis, assembly GCA_012932295.1. NCBI lineage: Eukaryota > Metazoa > Mollusca > Bivalvia > Venerida > Veneridae > Cyclina > Cyclina sinensis. The sequence goes on from JAAONU010000014.1 coordinate 36,080,130, forward strand.
AATATCAAATTTAAAAAACAATTAATCGTTCCTTTATACTACTTTCACGATTAATACTTGAGGATTAGATTAATCTTAACAAAACAAAAACATTGGGAAGACTTGATTAAACCTTGATTCTTTTCCTAATATCATCACTGAAATACATTTTGTTGAAGAAACAGGGGTTAATAATGTAAAAGCTCGTTTTCACTTAGTTTTAGATTTTCATTAGAATAATAGCTGATTTTAGTGCAATAAGACCATGAGCAGCATACTGAAATGGAAACATCCCTTTGATCAGAATTTTAGTAGTGTCAGGGGGACAGTGAACTTTCCATATCTGGTGAACCCTTTTTATTTCATTAATTGAAGAACTAAACTATACGAAGGAACAAAACATACCAACTTCTCGGTCTTCTGATCAAATAAAGGTCAATTAACAATGTATGTTCTCCATTTCAGAGTAGCACTGTAAAAGGTAGTCCTGACTGAAAGTAATGTGAAAGGAAAGACTATATTTGTACTGATGTGACGTCAAAGAATTATGGTGGCTGATTTCTGATCCTATCGCCGAAGCGATTGGTCGCCGTGTTTAAGTCTTGTCGATATTTCGTGTTTTCGCTTGCGCCGAAGCAACAACACGAAATATGGAAAAGCACCAATGCGAAAAGTCGAAGTAAGAAGAAATGCCGGCGATTGCTTGGTTTATGCGTCTTGTCTTCATATCCGCGCTTCGGGGCTAGCAATAAGACGAAATAACGCCGACACGACAATGCGCTCTCCGATGACTTTTCACTTTGACGCTAGAGAAAAGACGAAAAAAACGCCGAGACGACAACGCGCAGATCGGCGCCTTTTCGTACCGGCCCATTTTCGTTTTGTCACGTTCCTTAAGCGCATGCGTAGGCTATTTACACAAAATGGATGAAATAAGGTAGAAATCAACAAACGAGTTCATTACCTGTCATAAATATAATTCGTGATTCCGTGATACCAATGCGCCACAGTAACACGATCGGCGCGTTTTTGTCTCGGCGTTATTTCGTCTTTTTACTAGCGCCGGGACGAAGACACGACACATATGACATGCCACCATAGGAGCCCCTTCTTACTTCGTCTTTTCGCATTGGCGCTTTTCCATATTTCGCGTTATTGCTTCGGCACTGGCGACTTTTTGCTATGGCGCTAGCGCCGACGTGCCGATACGCTGGGGACAGGAATCAGTCACCATAAAGAATTACATACAAAACTGAATTTGTCAATAAAATCTTTATTGTATGTATCAGTACTGTTCATTAGTCTGGTTCACAGCACGTTATGTTTCTGTTTACAAACCATCCATAATGTAACTACAGCTCTTAGCAATTAAAATTAGCCATAGCCGGGTCATATTTCAATATTTTAAATCTACACAAAACTGGATCCTTTTCATATGCAAACATATTTCTCTGACAAATAATTAGTTAAAAACGATTAAAAGAAAATAATTAACCGCAATATCTAAAAGAACGCACAATTTAGATGAACGACTGACGTATAACATGTGTGGTAAATAGCACTGGTATCTAACATATATTCACAATCGTAGAACATTTATGCAATTATGAATAAGAAAATCAGATTAACCTATATAAGTTTTGAAATAAAACAAAAATTGTCCGCAAACAAAAACCAACAGTTTGTGGGTGTTAAACAAATTATTTATCTTTTGAAAGATTTTAATAACAATAAAGACTTTTCTCTGTAACGGTACAAATAACATTTACGAGAGTGATGGGCTGAAATAGACACAAGTCAGACATTGTTTAATCTTGATTAAATCTACACTCTGTATGGATTGTGAGACTCAGCTGGAAAAATGCAGGCAGATACAGAAGCGTGTTAATTTGTTTTGTATGATCTGTGTTTCAATTATATAACGACATTACGTTCTTTGAAGTTCTTGTCCAAATTGATTTACATCAATTAGATTTGTAGACGCAGGCATAGTAAGAAAGGTGTTCAAATGTTGTTCATATTCGCATCATTGCAATTGAATTCAATCATTTTTGTAGAGTGAAATTTTGCAGAGACAAGAACATCAAAGAAAATGATCCTTGAACATCAAACATTATTTCGATGAAAAATTAAACGACAACTATATAGAAAAAATGCAGTCGATGATAAAAAAGACTATGATTATGTTTATCAAATATTACATTCAAGAATGTCATGTCTTCAACGTCATATCTCTTAATGATTATTTAATATTTATTTATACATTACAAAATATACAGCTGCCAATAACTGAAGCTTTGCTTAAGTATCTGGTGAATGGCTACCTAAAGGTGCAGTACATTTGTTGTGGGGTACTGACAGGGATGATAAGATAATTTATAACAGCTCCATCAAAAGAAATTAACTTTTACGTAAACATTAACTTTGCTCTTTTTGTTAGGAGCTGTTGCACCCCGGCCTATAATTATAAAAACAACCTCAGACACTTGCGTCAGGGAATCGATTCTTCCACTCAGTGGTCTGAAGCGCTGGTTTTTGGTGTGGTAGGACCTGAGTTCGAATCACGCTCTGTGTGGTCGTTTTCAAGATGCATTGCATCTTTCTGTTACGAATTTTCATGTCTGTAACATTAGGTACTTAACAGTACACGATAGGGAATAAATAGTAAGAGAAATTTGTGCAAAATATACTGATCATAGGAAATTTCTTTTGACTACATCGAACTCTTTAAAACTGTTAGTTGGTTTTCTTAGGCTACATTTTATTTTCTAAGGCAGATAATATGAATGATTTACGATATTTACGTCATTTACTTCTTAGGGCTTCTAGCGACTAAAGCAGTTATATATTTTGACCATCTCCTTAAATTCAAATGTTGGATCCGTTTGAATAAAAGTGACACCGTCTTTGAAAATATCCTACACGTTGAAGATCTTGACACATACTGTTAGCTAGCTGCCTTATCTAACCGTTCTCTATAACGTTTGGCTGCCGCATGATGAAGATTGGTCGAGGCGTCTATTTTTGTAGACAAATACTGTCTTAACTGTACACAGCCGCGGCAGTAATGAAATTGTTTCTCTTTTTAACACAACACACGTTGGCATGTAGATCAAGAACAGACAAATTTAGGTCAAACTCTCTGAACAAAAACGCTTCAAATAAGAAAAAGTAAATATAGGTATAGTTTAAAATATATATATTTAAGTAAGCTAAACACTTAGTATAGAAAGAAACTTTAAAAAAAAATTTTTGTTTAAAATTATCTGATGATAATGGATTATGCAGGTGGAAGCTATTGAATAAAAATTAATATTATATGAAATGACATGAAAATCCTATTAAGTCTGAAGGTCCTGGGAGCAGTTGTTCTTCAGATATTGATCGGAAACTGCATGCCCCTGTGAACTTGACATTTGGTCTAGAGGGGCAAAAACAGTAGGATCAATCTTCACAAGATGCCCACACTACTTAACAAAGCTTTAGTCCATGTGCTACCTTCAAAATAAATACGGCTATATGTAAACCCCATTTAAAACGCTAAAATAGTTCGACCTCATTATGCTCACCATACTTTCCAATTTAAATGATTCGTTTTATATATCTAAGGTAAAACCATCAGTTATTGTTTCTCTTATAAAATAAAAACAATTAAACAAAAGCATAAGTGTAGCGTACATAAAACCATATGAATATTTAAGGAAACAAAATCCAAATTTGATTACATTTTTGTTTCGTATCCAAAGTAATCACTCTTTGAAATAGCAATTTATCAGCTCTTCAACATTATTTGCCAACTGGGACACATAATTGCTGGGTGTTAGTCTGGAATTGATGTGTTTTGCATTCAATCAAATTAAAAACAGCTTCGTGACCTGAATTAATTTAGCAATACTTCAGCACCTCGAAAAATGTTCTCGGTTAAACTCCAAATTTTATGTCCCAAAGTATGAGCGTGCATTTGCTGATTGTACTCAATGTATGACTTTCTTTCATTTGTCTGACCATTTAAAAATATAACAATTGAATATTTTTTCTAGAATTAAAAAAAAACAACTAAAATATGACCACATACACTTCATGCAGAAAATATACCTGTCTCATTCATAGTACCTTTTGTCGTGTTGGAAAGAGAAGTATGACACTCTAGATAAATGCAAGTCACAAATTATTACCTGTGTATTTAATTTTTCAATTTATATTAATTTATTTCCTTTTATGCGTTGTCTTCAAAGAGAAATGCGCAAAAAACTTTTTCATATCGACGCATTATTCAGGGGTGTGTTCTGAATTCGGATCATGTCCGTCCGGTTACTTGTAAACATTCTACTTCAGTAACTTACGATTTCATTTTTTTTTTTCTTTTATAAGCAATGCCACAGCTGTTTAAACATACACTCCAATACATTTAAATAATTTTCTTTGCAAGTAAAGATAAGTGACGGGAATTGTAAAACTTACAACACTATAAATGTCGGTGTCCTAAGTATATCGCTTGCTTGAATGGTATGCGCTGTCTTAGAGGTTAAATGAAAAGATATTTTAAAGGTTAAATGAAAGGATATTTTAGAGGTTAAATGAAAGTTTATTTTAGAGGTTAAATGAAAGCAGTAAGAATAGAGCTATGTTCGCTTCATCTGATGTAATTTTAATTTACTGCTTATTTGTATTTGTTTATGAAGTAATTGCTCATTTGTAAATATTGTTATATTCATATTTAGATGTGTGAACGGTATTAGAAACTATGGTAATGTTTGTAAGCGCAAAATGTCGGAGGGAATAAACATGTTAGTTTGACTGCACTATTTTCTATGGAAAATATTGTTTTTTGCGGGGGTTTTTCTGTACAGTAACCAGTATACTATTGTTAAGAATAAGATAAAAAAGACAATATTTTCATTCAATTAAAACGAAATGCAACAATTTTCAAAACTAACATAAAACATTAGCTTTTCTTTGAAGTAATTAAAGGAAAAGTTGTTTTATGAAATGGTTATACATCTACATAGTTTCGTTATATAACAGTATCGTTTACATGTAGAACAAAAATGGTCAAATTTTGACTAGAAATCAATGGGATGTGAAATTTTAAATATTATGTTTCGGCAAGGGAAAATAATGATACAATTTAATGAGACGTGACTGAGAATAACGAAACAACTTAATTTATTTTAACTTATTTTCTGATTTATCGTTACGATTTCTGAAATTTGCACAAATGATGCATGATCATTTTAATATCATCAATGAAAATACATATCCACTTTATTTTCTTTTAGATATCATTAACTGTCAATAATTTGTGACGTACGTGACAAAATATTTCAGTTAATGAAGGTTGCCAAAAAGAAAGAGCATTTCTGCATTAAAATTGAGATTTGAAGAACGTACATTAATTAAAAAAAAATATTGGCACAATTCTACGTAAACTTCTCATCTACTTTACAAGTAAATTCTTTTTTGAAGTCTTTCATATTTACAATGTTGTTTCTATTATCTGGAATAGAGAAAATAGTGTATGAAATCTTTCCATTAAATAATCAATTATTCACGTATGTTTATTTCAATTTCTGAACGTTTGAGTACGAAAACAAATCGGCTTATTTCTTTTTAAATAGTATCTCCTCAATAACGGTTTTCTTTAAGATATTTGAAACATCAGAAAAACAATTATTTTCGACAAATACAAATAGCATTTGGAATCAAATCCAAATTAATCACATTTTCGGAGCCACTGCAATTATTCATTTAAGTGGAAATTTATATTTACTGAAATATTATTCGCCTACTGAGAATCATTTGGCCATAAAATACATAAACATGTAAAACGAAGTTAAAATTGTTAAGAGTACAAAGTTATCAATATCATTATAATTTTGGTTATTAAAATGAGAATGTGTTTATTAACCACTGGCTTGAATTTAAGGTCGTCTTTTTTTCCGAGTTCAGTTACTGATCAATATACAACAATATTAAAATAAATCAGATTATTTGAAAGTAAATAAGTTAGATTTTATCAGTCAGTATCTTACAAAAACGTGTAATGTGGTGCAAATGCAAAATTACAAAATGAAGATTATTGCAATAGTCTACACCTTACAAGCTAAACATATAATCAAAACTCAACGCCTCGGAGAATTAGACACAGTGGCTGCTTATATACTAAATAATTGCTAAATTTTGGTTAAAAAACGGTGATGAGCGAGACAATGATACAGACAATATTCTTTATAGGACATAGTTTCATTTACTCTATTTGAGATAAGGGAATGCTTTAGCAAACAATTAACTAATTCTGCAACTCACCATCTATATCATACAACACGCAGTTTAAACAGTATAAACAGCTTTTCGCTATTATTAAAAAGCTACTAGGCGAAAAAAAAACGACACCATTATATCAACCTTGCCTGTCTCAAATCTACCTACAGGAACGACGGTGATTGATCTCTGATTTTTTTAGTCTACTATCTCCGTGCAATAGCGAATCTCTTATAAATTATTCATATGACGCATGCTGAAAACAGAGGCGTTCGAGGGAAAACCTTTGCAAACTATTCTATTTGTATATCTTCTGTTAAGTCTCATTTCAAAATAATATAATACTATATTGCACATTGTTTATCTTTTTGCAAGTGACTACGTAAATGCAAATAGTGAAAACTCTTTGTAGTGTCAACTTGTTCTCTTTATTTGTTTCATTCCACCTTTTAATCAACCGGATGCTTACTTATGAATTGTTTTTTCTCGTTCTCTTTAAAATGAAAGTAATTGACAATTATACAAAAACAAACATATGTTAAGTTTTTTTTCCTTCTATATTTTTCACCCAGAAATGTACTGCAACTCTATATGATAAAGGCAAAAACATTCATTTTATCCTATATAATTAGATTTGTACTAACAATGAACATCGGATAATGATTCGTTTAATTTTCATTTACAAACTTATAAGGTTAAACAAGAAAGAATGCAAAATTTTCGTCGCCACAGTCGTTAATTAAATAATAAGTCTCAAGCATATATTGCATATATATTACATGTTGTTTCCCACAACAACATTTTGGTCAAGTGTTATGTTGATCCTAGACGTTTTCCATGGTTTCGATGAAGCTAAAGACCAACTATTTGTACAGAAAGAGCAACTGATATAGGAAATGAAACATCCCTCACACGATAGTTAAAACAGTTATAGATTCTGTGCCACAAATTCAGTCAAGTAATTACCTTCATTTAACAACAGTTAATACGTTGACTGCGTTTTCTTGTGAAAAAATCAAGTTCTAATTACATTACCTTCTACTCTACTGTAATAAAGCTATATTTTATAAGGATTTTTTTCAACTTTTTTACACTTCATTGTGACTCGGGCTGATAAACACTCATGATTATTGATACTCTAAATATCCAAAGAGACAGTCGAATGTCATACCTTTTAGACTCCCTTTACTATAAAGTAGACTGTCTTGAACTTTATATCGACATAGTAAAAGTTTTTCATTTTCAAAACAAAACAAAAAGTCGTCATTATATATATAATATATATATTCAGTCCTACAGAACAATAAAGGTACGTGATATTGTTCCCGTACTCATTTCTAATGTTTTCCCAATTATGACAACTTATTGAGGCAGACCAATTGAATATCATATCATGCCCATGTGAATAGTTAGCTACACATAACAAATCATTCTTCTTTTTTATATAAAATTCATCATACTGAATTTAGACATTACAGCAATTTGTCTCGAGGGGAAAAACCTGCAATTGTCATGAAACACACAACTGTCATTCTGTAAATCTAATTGTCATGCAGTAATAATACTTTGCATTTTTATGCGTTCTACCGGAATTCCAGTAACGCCATTGTTTATTCAACTCTCACATTAACGTTTGTGTCTAGCAAAAGTTTTTAAATAATTTGAATACGATTGAATATCTGTGGATAACGATCATTGATTATTCATATTTGCCTTAGTCCCAACTCTCAATTGACACTTATGTGACAGCTACTTTAACGTTAATGTTTTGAACAGTGTTGCATATTTAAAACTATATTCAACAATTAAATGAATGATAAATAAGGGATGTTGTGATCTTACAAAATGAAGCAATGGTAAGCTTATTTTGCAGCTTGTCATTTTAATGACACAAATGTGAATGCTTGAGCCAGTATTTTTTTAGCAGAGCTAACCAAATTGTTAAAGTCGGGAATCATGTCTGATGCTTCTCAAAACAAGACACATTGTTTCAGATGCTATGTTTCTGTCTAATATTTTCGTAACATATTCATTTGCCCAAACTTTCAATTTATCAGCAAATTTGAAAACGAGACTCTTCCAAACAATTCCTTTGTTGTTAAAAATGAAAAAGCTTAAAGCCAATAAAATTATTGCAAATGAAGTTGTAAGATCAAAAACGTGTATCCTTTACTAGGTTAAATGGCCTGCAAAAATAAAGTTAGGCCAGCTGAAAATAGTGTTAAGAAATAAATAGATGACATAAAAAATATGACATTCACATCCATAAACAAGTCGTGATGCCAACTGTTTCGACTTCATGATTGTTAAACTAATTTTGAATGGAATTAAGGAGAGCTGTCAGAGGCTTTGATAACTCTGTCCCTTGTTTTTCAAAATGCATTATGTTTTAAGTAACAAAACTGTCTGGTCAATTTTCAGATCCATACAAAATGAATATTAGCTAATACATCATATATAACACCATCAATTAAGCTTTCTTTAAGGAAACGTTGTTATAGATTTCAAACGAAGTGGAATATAATGACAAATATATTGCAGACGAACAATTTTCGTCTATTTTTCGTCTTATTGAAAGATAGGATCCTAAATGGCTGTTTAGGAATTTAAGCAAAAATATAGTGGTGAAAACTGCCACTAACTAAATAGTACCATTTAACACTAACAAACTATCAGTAATACTTGATTAAAGTCATCTAAGGAGAGTTTACACTCCGTTTTTTTTTCTTTTTTGTGGGTGTGTAAGTGTATAAATCGTTTTTGTTTTCTTTTTTTTTTCAATGAACATGGCGGTAGTTCTTCAATAATATTCTATTGTGAAAACTGACGTGTTGTCTGGCATATTCTAACATTTTATTTTAGTGTTGTTTTTTTTGCTAGACAGTTTAGTAAATGCTACCTGTCAATGACAATATGATTAAAATGACCTTTCAAATTTCCGCTGTTTTTCACTCTTTGCAAGCTGCCTTGTCGTTATATTATAATGCCACAATGGAAATTAGATAATTTTTCTGTCTTTTATGAACATGTCATTTGATTACAACATTATTATTACAAAAGGCTTTTATGTGTCTGTCACTGCTATTTTAAATTAAAAACAAAAAACAAAAACGTTTTTTTGTGACAGTGAAAAACACAGCAGCTGTAAAATATTTATTGTTTAAATAAGATATATGATATGATCTATAAGATTTCAAAGAGATATTATCATACTTCCATTATTACATTTCAAAAATCATCGATACAAAACGTTCATTACCTGAAATAATTATGACATTTGTTTTTTATCGTAGTGACTGGTCGTCAGCAGCCGTCTGAGATAGGCAATATACGTTTATTTTAGCGCCAGATCGCGTCAAATTATTAAGTCAGGCATTTCAGTATAAATATGCGTGGATGAGAGATAAGTCTTGATGATAGAACAATTGACGACGACGTTTAACTTTATCTGTTGAAGAAAAAAAGACAACCGCCTACTATATTTTCAGCAGTGTTTTCATTGACTCTGAAATAGATATGTCATAGGGCAAATGCTATGGTTACATATATACTGAGGTGTCTTAAACAGTATGCACTTAAATAATACTATTGACATGTCATTATATCTATTTATCAAATGACTACTTTGTAACCTATCCTTTGCATAGTCTATTTGCCGTTCAGTAGTCATTTGTAGTAGTCCTAAAAATAAGTATAGGGTTCTCTTTTGAGTGGTTTCCGTGTTTCGTTTAATTCGATTAACTTTAACACCTGTTTGCATGAAATTAATAACCAATCACATTTCTTTTCATATTTCTGCCATATTTTGAAATATAAACGAACTATAGCCATATTGTGCTTCAAATATTTTCATCTTCTGTTTATGTACCTTTATATATATACTCAGGTAATTGATTGTATTTGTCTTTGATTATAATAATGATTGTATTTCTTGATATTTGCGTGTTTTCCGATTTGACTTATTGTGCAATTTATTATTTTTGTATCGGTACACGCGACCTATTGTTATTCTTTGTTAAATTGCAGGACCGTATCTGTCGTGTAATATATTGAGTATTGAAAGCATACACGAGAGTTGACTTTTAATACAAGACCCCGCTCTATGGCTCTATCGTAAATCAAGCCCGCGACAGATACATGAAATAAGTTTTGTATCTTTCTACTTTTAAATTTGTCGACAAATAATCTATCAATAATCTAGTACGATGCAGAAGAATTTTTATAGCAAATTCGGAAATACACAATTGAGTTTAAATTTGAATTCATAAGTCTGCAACTATACAACATATATCAATTATACTGTTTTACAGCTGAACAGGAATATATAATTGAATTGGTGTTTGTATGAAGGTAAGAAAAAAGGTCTGCCCATACATAATCAGTGAGACAGCTGTTAAATACAGGTTTTCCTCTCTAAAATGAACCAAGATATTTTTTCTAGTTGTTTTTTTATAATTATAGCTAGAATAAATATCATTTTCAATATACTCGTATCTTCACTTGTGACATACAACTTACTTATTCAAGCGTTTGCAGTCTTTATTCCTGACGTATGTAGATAAAAGGTATGTTTATTTGACAAAATATCTATAAATACTATAAATGTTTGTTTCTCGTGACAATTTCAATGTCTAATGACAAACCTTTTGACAACTCAAAAGCTTTTACCTTTTTATTACCTATCGTCTTGTCCTCATTTTGCCACACGTTAAAGTAATGTACTCGTTAGGCTAGATGCACCGTATTCACTAGACGTCGAACCGGGTAAACATTTCCGTTTTTCTAAACTCGGATATCACGCATCTAGTAGACGCTACACTCAAAATGCGTTAGGATCTACTGTTTATCAGTGTTGTTTGGGTATTAGTGATAACGTGTTTATGTGTAAATATCTGATAACGAAACGCAAACTATGTTATAAAATGTATAAGAATATTAATGTGAATATAAACCGATTTATTTACTCGATGACATTTCTAGTCTGTTTGTTTCTTACTGAATTTATTTTCTTATTTAAGACTTGTTTATAAATCGAACTGTTGTCAGAAGAAAATCAATAGGCAAAATAAGACATGCAGTTCAGTTAGTTTTCCAACACAGATATGTAAAGACTTACCAGTATTTCATAACTTTGGACAAACAAGTTGCAAATAAACTTAAAGCTATTTCAATTGAGATTCATTGAGATGTGTCAAAATCTCAGGTGTCTCCTTTCAAAAAAGATTCAACCATTCTTAATCTTATCTACGAGTTGGTACATAAGATTTTCCAGTGTACTTTATATGATATTTTTGTAGTTAAATTGTTAAAGAATACATGTCTGAGCAATTTTTTATTAGTTTAATATTTTTGTTGTTGTTTTGGTCTGATTTTGGTTTTTCTCTACTGTTTTGTCTATTTTTCTTACTCTATCGACTTTATGTTAATATGGAGGCAGAAGACAAACCGTACCTTATGTATATAGAAGAAATCGCGAGTGACCCTGGCTAAAGTAAGAATATTCAGAATTGAGTTCAAAGTCATATCTCAGTTATAGTTCGACATACGTCTTGTAACTAATTTTTCTTCAGTCACGACGTCAGAATGAAGAATTCTCACATTCTTTAATTGTTTTGTCTGTGAGAGTGATTATTTTCGGAGTACAAAGAAGTTAAAGAAATGATTACTTAAGAGTATTATAAACGTACATATTTTGCGGCATAAACATTTTACATAAACTAAATGCTTAGAAGTAATCTGGGTTATCCATAGCGCTTTATTAATTTATCTCCACCATTTTACCTCGCACTGCAACTGAATATAATTTCATGGCCATGGTTTGATGAACTTTGGCGCCTTCAGCGTCACAACCATCATAATCATTACAATATTTTTCTTCAATCTTTCGGAACTACTTAAAAAAAACTAAAATGACCGCGCTCGATTTCACCTTAGAGCGTTTCCCTGTCTACTGACACTGCAAGTGCAAAGTTTTGTCTCCGTTTTGTTTACTATCATATTAATTTGAGTCAATTGTTCTGAAAATTCCATAATACTTAATTATGTACCCTTCCAGCGTCTTTAATTAATTCATTTAATTTAGAATTTGGAGCAATAATCTGCAGGAGAAAACTTATTGTAACTAAAGCACTTGATTTCAACATTGTCATTCATACAAAAGTAACAGTGTTTATTGAACTTTCTTAGCAAACTGACGTTTATAAGATTTCTATTTAAATTAATATTTGCATGAAATGTTCTCCTGGGACGAAGATCAGGGTCTTATTATTCTAACTGCATTTTTAATGTGTCTTGTAAACAAAATGAAACGTTTGACGAACCGATACTTCATTTATTCACGACACAAAAAATGTAATGTTAAAACATTGGAATTACTTTGCATTTTTGTATGTAATTTATATATTTTTTTCCCTGTTCCTCTCCATTAAACAGTCTGCAGTTTTATCTTATACCACACAAAACATTCGACACATTCGACTTGCAGTATATATCAGCACAAACTTCCCCATATTTCAAAAAGACGTCTCCCTGTCTGCCCATTTTTTGTTTATTTTTTTTATTTTTTATTTTTTTCTTTTTTATTTTTTTTTTTTCTTTTGCATTTCGAAATAGATAGCTTTCGCATATTTATTGACAATGCATAATAACAAAACTATTAGGAATTTTCTAAGGCGTTTCCACTTTTCTTAAAGTAAAAGTATAAAACCTATTTATAAGATAAAGAAGTTACTAAGCATAAATGCGTATTAATGGGACAAATATATATTTGTTCTAGCTTCGGAAATATCTAAAATGTTAAAATATCTTTATGTAAATTGACTGAATAAAATCTGACAGTGTTTTTGTCATCGGCTCTATCTGGAAACATCTACGCTTTCATATTTTTTCCATAGTAAACTACATTGCAACTAACTCCTGCCTTAAAAGAAGTTGATGTGACCTACAATGGCTTTTGTTATTTCACTGAAACGTTTAATTACATATTACTACATCTTTAAACAATCAACACTAAAATATTGTCCTAGGAAGAAAAAATACATTGCTTTCAAAATACGCCACTTCTAATCCCGGAAATGAATCTGAAATAATATGTTCAACACTCGTAAAAGTTATATTCCTTGAAGAAAAGAACAAAAAATGCGAAAACAATTAAGTTTGTATCGTGACAAACAAATTCAGCATTTGTTGTCGTGAAAGTTTAATTAAAAAGATTTAATTGTATAAAAACAAAACAGTGTGCTTTGTAGAGAAATAATCCGAAGATTCGTTATAAAATATTTAGATTGCCTGTCTCACGTGTGTGTCTTTGATAGTTGTTGTGCTTCATAATATGCACAGGACAATGCAAAGATGGAAGAAATTTATTTTTTAGGCCACAACAAATGTCGTGCTTTGATCCCGCTAATTTTTTCTGTCTTAAATATTTAACATACCACACACCGCTGTAATAACGATAGTGTTATAACTAAGAAAGCAACACGTGAACTCTTTCTAAAGCTGTTTCTAATTAATATAAGTGGATGGAGACATGATATTTTGTAAACAAGATTTTTTTATCTCATGTTTCTTTCATTATGTAGTCGTGACCTGGATATTGATAAAGCAGGTCAAAATTTGTCGGAAATTTGAAGCACTGCTACCGGAATGATACTGAAACATGTAATTGTCAAAATGAGGGTTTTTTTTTAACAATCAAGAACAAATTTAAACTAGAAATAACAATGATACTTCGTGAACTCATCAGCAACTATTCTGTCAAAGTGGACTTGAAGCAATTCATCCCTGTGGTCTTAAAACGGCGTTTAGTTATGATTTCAATTACAGGTTTTTTTTTTAAATTCATTTCAAATCACTGACAGTAAAATTCGTATAAGTCGGTTCTTCTCCTGTACATTTATGTTTGCTATCTTTTATGGCAAAGTCATAGCAACGACCATTGCGTTTATTCTTGTGCAACACAAAAAAGCTGTTTATGTCTGGACATGGTATCTTACCCTGTCCTCTCATCAAAAAGAATAAATTAATTTGGCTTTGCAACATTAATTCAAAACATTGTGTCTGTTTTATGGTTACAGGGATTGCTTAAATAAAGGAAATCACATGTTTTCGGTTCTTGGAACAGAAGCATTTTTCCCTCTTTTAAACAGATCTGGAATCTCATTTGTTAGAAGAAGAAGAATATAAAATGAAAGAAGCAGTCATTTGGGAAATTACGAAATGTGAAATTCTGTCTATTCTTTACTATAATAACAGTAATTTGGAAGACCTGAATAAGAATAAGGCACCCCTACAATTGAATTACTTCGTCAAATGCAAGAGCATAGTGATTTGCATCACTGTAATTATTGACATTACATTACAGGGAGTACTGTTGTAAAGAAAGAAAATCCAATTTAAACAAATATTGTGTTCAAACGGCATATATGTTAAAGAAATTTCGGCAAAAAATAAATTAATAAATAAATCTTCATATCGTACGGAAGCATGCTGGGGACATTGATTTTTTTTTATTTTACTGAGTTATAACTAGACAAAAATATTTTGAGGCCAAGGCTTAAAATTCAGAAAAAATATATATATTTCGTGGCCACGATTTATGACTAAGAAAAAAATCTGAATTTTTCCGCACCGTTACAAACACTTTTTCAAGATAATATTTTAATGTTAACTCGTTCATTGTCAGGGTTTAAAAATTAGCATTTATTCTACACTTACTGGGAAGAACGTTCTTGCAACTCAATTTAACGCCGCTCGAAGAATGCTTCCTTGATTCAAACTAGTCCTCGTGCTGAGAGGGTATACTTCAGAAAGTCACTGGAGAATATCTTGTTGATGGGATTCGAACGTTGAATTCTGGAATTAAAGTCCAGCGCTATAACTCCTCGGCCACCGATCCTCCAGAAAATACGTCATTTATTATATGTCAAACAGCTCTTACAGACACTTAGATTCTTTTTTTAACAGGGTAAAACTTCCTCATGTTTGTCAGTGAAGACGACCATAAGTGAAAGTAAGTTACCTTCTCTATCTATAGTCTAAACTGTTTTAATATCTCAAAGTGATTCTGTATAATATGTGTCTTGTATTTTGTTGCATATAAATACAGACACATGTTAACAGTTACTGTTTTGTGAACAGCTGAATGTTCTTTTGCAGAAGTAATTAAAGTTTCTGAAAAAAAATGGGCTTATTTCTGGTATTTAACTAGAACAGACATTTTGCTTCGATTGGTAAATGTTTAAACAACCTGGTTCGATAATTTTTTCAGCTCTTTAGTCTACGGTAAGTGCAGAAACAAGCAAATGTGAAAAGTACATTTGTTCGTTGTTATTTGACCTTTTGAAGTCGCTATTTCACTTCTTGGCAACCTGTGTTAAAATTTAAAGGTCAATCGATTTCTTTTAACAACTATCCTTCAATTTTAGTTTTATCTGAGTTTGTTTACAAAAGTAACAATTTCTCTTGACTGTTTGACCTTTTACTTGTTTATTAAACCTTCGCACAAATCTTAAAGCAATGTTCAGTGATAATTATTTCAGTATAATAAGGTATTGTTTTAAAATTTAATCAATTTATTCTAGAAACCATACAAGTTAGCAAACATTGAAACCCATTCATATGCGAGTATCTTGAGAAAAGTGTCACCAAAATTTGTTATAGAATACCTATAGATCGACGTGGAAAAAAAACTAGTGAGAAATTAACAGTAGCAGTACGAAGTAGCAGTTGGCAGTAGAAATTAAATCAAACGTGAAGTTGGCAGTAGCAGTACAAGCAGTAGCAGTAGGAAAAACGTGAAATTGGTTGGAGCAGAACTAGCAGTAGCAGTAGGAAAAACGTGAAGTTGGCAGTAGAAATAAGAGCAGTAGCAGTAGATAAAACATGAAGTTGGCAGTAGCAGTAAGAGCAGTAGCAGTTGATAAAACGTGACGTTGGTAGTAGCAGTACCAGCAGTAGCAGTAGCAAAAACGTGAAGTTGGCAGTAGCAGTACCAGAGTGTCAGAAACAGTCGCAGACTTATGCAATAGACTTAGGAGGACCTCTAGATGTCTAAACATGTCTTAATGTCATTTAGAATTTCCAGAATTTTAAGACTTTCCTACTGCTACTGCTCGTACTGCTTCTGACAATTTTACGTTTTTCATACTGCTACTGTTCGTACTGCTATTGCTGTACTGCTACTCCCAGCTTCAAGTTTCTTTTCCTACTGCTTCTGCTCGTACTGCTACTAGCAACTTCACATTTTTCTACTGCTACTGCTGTACTGCTTCTGCCAACTTCAGGTTTTATCTACAGCTACTGCTCTTACTGCTACTGCCAACTTCCCGTTTTCTCACTACTGTGTACTGTTACTGCTCTTACTGCTACTGCCAACTTCACGTTTTTCCTACTGCTACTGCTCTTACTGCTACTGTCAACTTAACGCTGATGCTTACTTCACGTTTTTACTTCTGCTACTGCTTTTACTGCTACTGCCAACTTCCCGTTTTCTCACTGCTGTGTACTGTTACTGCTCTTACTGCTACTGCCAACTTCACGTTTTTCCTACTGCTACTGCTCTTTCTGCTACTGTCAACTTTACGTTGATGTTTACTTCACGTTTTTACTACTGCTACTGCTCTTACTGCTACTGCCAACTTCACGTTTTTACTACTGCTGCTGCTCTTACTGCGACTGCAAACTTTACATTTTTCTACTGCTACTGCTGTACTGCTTTTGCCAACTTCAAGTTTCTTTTCCTACTGCTACTGCTCTTAATGCTAGTGCCAACTTCACATTATTTCTTCTGCTACTGCTGTACTACTACTGCTGTACTGCTACTCCCAGCTTCAAGTATCTTTTCCTACTGCTTCTGCTCGTACGGCTACTAGCAACTTCACGATTTTCCTACTGCTACTGCTGTACAGCTACTGCCAACTTCACATTTTTCTACTGCTACTGCTGTACTGCTTCTGCCAACTTCAGGTTTTATCAACTGCTACTGCTCTTACTGCTACTGCCAACTTCCCGTTTTCTCACTGCTGTGTACTGTTACTGCTCTTACTGCTACTGCCAACGTCACGTTTTTCCTACTGCTACTGCTCTTACTGCTACTGTCAACTTAACGCTGATGCTTACTTCACGTTTTTACTACTGCTACTGCTCTTACTGCTACTGCCAACTTCCCGTTTTCTCACTGCTGTGTACTGTTACTGCTCTTACTGCTACTGCACACTTTACGTTTTTTTCGTACTGCTACTGCTCTTACTGCTACTGCCAACTTCAAGTTTTTGCTACAGCTACTGCTACTGCCAACTTCACGTTTTCTCACTGCTCTGTACTGCTACTGCTCAATTCCTCTACATAGCGGAAGAAGTATTCCGACAAGAATATTGAATAAACAAAGACCTTCAGGGGAAATCGGATATCAGATCGACTGAGTAGATCACCTTTGACATTTGATCTGCCATGTAGGGATGATAGAAATAAAATCTACATTTGATTAAAACAATGCTAAATCCAGAACGCAGTGTTAAAATTTATAATTAAACTGTAACAATTTTTAACAAAAGTGACTAGAAATGATGATAGTATTTTTTTATCTATTGCTGTACTATTTTTTTTTTCGTTCTGAAAATAAAGTAAATATCAGCAAATACCACAAACTTAAGCAATACCTAACAACACCTCACTTTTTCCTATTTATGTTGACATCGTGAAAAAATGTTTCCGTATAAAAGATAACATTAATTTTCTTATATTATTTTTAACCACAGTGTATAAATGAAGATAAGTGTTAAAATTATAAACAAAAAAAAATCGATTTCAGAAAAGTTGTTTCTATAATAATAACAAGATATAATGATAATATAAACATAATATAAAGTAACATAAACAGTAAAGAAAATGTTTAGGGTCTGTGATCGGAAAAAAAGAAGTTATGCTTATTGTCCTAAGATGACAGAAAGAACACTCTTTACCATTTATAAAGCAGACTATCTTAGCCAAATCTAACTAAGTCCACCATATACCGCCACATCAAGTCCCGGATCTCTTTGCAATGAACGTAAGTTGACATCTGAACTGATAGTTGGCGCTATATGTCAAAAACAGTAAACTTTGCAATCTGTAGCGATAAACAAACCGATACCAAAAGCCAAGACTAAAACCGACCATACTGCGGATCTGATACGTCTGCAATAATAACAATTGTTATTGTAAGCCTAGAAATGTCTATAATTTCATTCGTCGTATCAGTCAAACAGAGCAAGTTTTATTATACTATAGCCCTAATGCCCTCTAATGAGACAATGATAATTTTCTACCTAAAACCAATTTGTTTTCTTATGTCTTGCAAAATTACAGACATTGTCCTTGTGTATGAATTCAATTAAATGATTTTGTCTATCAAAGCAGTTTCCTGCTTTATTGTATGCATAACATTTCCAGATTGCTTTTACTAAACTCCAAATTGGTGTTCTTATATCAACGCTTGCAGCTCATTATATAAGATACTGTCTGTGGGCAAGATATCTATTATGAATGATTTTCATTCAGAATAACTGCCTTTTAAACCAGGAATAATCCTCTAGACATACAATAAATATTACATAAATCTAGACCTTTTAGTATTATCGTTCATCAACTCGTTTTATTCAACAACTGAGCTGTGTCTGTTCTAATTCCAATGATGTAAACGGCGATAACAAGACGAAGTCAAATGGCTTTCAAACATATCCAGTCAAATCTGTTATGTGATAGTTTAATTGAACATGATTAATATTTCATAGAAAAACGATTTTATTATCTTATTACAGTAATCATGAACGGTTTCATCTATCCTTTCAACAATTATGTATTTGTTTTAGTACATAAAATACGATTAAAACCACCAGATGACTTGGAAAGGAAATATGGGTATCCATGTTAGTGAAACAACGTGACGAAGTTCGACAGCCGTGGCGATATAAATGACAAAGTTACAGATACGTTTTTATGATAGCAGAAACAAAACCCTTACAAATGAACTAGGGTTTATTTTTATGGTGTGTTTCTTCTGATCGACAATAAAGGTTAAAACTTTGTTTTATTAAACATTAAATGTTTTCCCGGATTTTACGGTTTTTAAAACATTTTAGCATAATGTCGAAGCAACTGCCATAACTCCTGTCAATCGTAATAATCTGTTTTTGAATATTGTCTGCTTGATAGGATAATTGTCAATCGTAATAATCTGTTTTTGAATACTGTTTGCCAGATAGGACAATTTTTGAAAAGGGGGTCCTTTTTAGACTCTTTTAACAATTTACTAATGATTGTTGACATAAAATCCTGAATATGTTGAAAGACTGTTTTTTATGTTAACTTATATTAATTTTACTAAATGTTTAATTATGAATGTACAAATTATTGTTATTTTAAGATCTGACTAAAGGAAAATGTAGATGCCTTTATAAGATTTGTCAGAAGTACGAGAAAATAACGATAAAACTTTTCCCATAAAATACTTTATTTGTGTAACTTTGTTGTATAAAGCAATCACAGGAAGCTACATACTGATCCATCCAAGTGCAAAGATATTACTCAGTTCTTCTCGAAATCGTTTATTTCCATTAACACAAAAGCCTATTTGGCATCAAATAAATCTTGCAGTATGACAAAATGCTGACGGATTCACACCTTCAGAGGCAGTGCTTTCGGTGAAAATAATCGATACTGTGTTAGTAACGAAAGGAAACAATTTCATGGTTTTTCAGCAAGCTTCTTACAATATCAAAATAAGTAAGTGTTAGTGTATAAATTTTATGTTTGTAATAGCTTTTTTTAGATTTTGATTGTTCATGACCGTAGCTAAGGTGTTCTTAAACATCTTCAGTAATGCATTGCTTACCTACTTAATGCAAATCCAGGCAGTTGTCAATGAGATTACTAGACAATTTAAAGTCAAATGTGGCTTTTACCTTTTAATGGAAACAAAATATTATATATTAACGAAACAATAATAAGGGGCAGATTGTATTTTAAAGATCGTCTTAATCTGCATAAAATGTTGGTAACGGAAAGATTAATCCAGATATCACAAAAGAGAACTGCCGGAAGGAACAGTAACTGTCAGGAAACAAACTTAATTGCAATTTGCATATGTTTTACACTCTGCAATGAGAGTGTCACAGCTTATTGGGCTATGCTTTCCGGAGGTTTTCTCGTCTGATTTACGCTTAATTTTTATAGCTGAATGTTCGTCGGCGGCTACTGAATACATTTAACAAATATACTAAAGCTACCTGAACGTTGAAGCATTTTTGTCAACTGTCAATTGTTTTGTTAAAAACTGTAATGCAAATCGTTTGTTCTTTGTCGTCACACATGAAAATGAAAATATCTCAAAGTCAGATTTATATGAAATATATACACAACGGTCGCATTTTTTCGATTTAACAGCTAAACTTAAGCAATCAGTGTCATAATATGTGGCTTTCACTGAATAAAATATAATAATATAATACACTGAAAATGCAACACTATACAAATAAAGTGGCAGTTTATTCTTTCTATAGTTTGACAGATAATAAGGTTTAAACAGGTTTGACTATTCAACATGATTGCGCTAACGTTGCTTGCTGCAAAATATATTGAATGGGAACTGAATAAAAAGCTAAATTTTTTATTTTTTATTTTTTTGTGTGTGTCTTTTTTTCTGTATTTTTTTGTTTGTTTCCTAAGCCCTCATCTTTACAGATGAAACATTGTCTCAGATTTTCATAAATATCTACATTACTTCCAAAGACTATCGTCTGTTACACAGATATTTCTGTATACTGAATGTAAAAATAACAGCCAAAAAAAGTAATGTAATCTTTTTTTCACGGATTTTAACTGAAGTGCTCTGTCTTTGAAAAGTGTAAATGTTTTCTTGCAAATAAGCAACTTAGTACGTTTCTGTTTTGTATTTTCCTGTTGCTCCCTTAACATGTAAAAACGTGCTCCCTGAGAGTAGTAACCTGTTTTTCGTATTCGGTACCAATGCAGGAGTAAAACCTGGGTAATTTCGATTCGTTAACACATTTTTGTTTTACATTTTATTCAAAGACGTCTATTTTCATTCCGGATAATGTAATGATATTTTAATCCTCCTAAATAGTAGAAATAAAACTTATGTCAATAGATATTAGGTTTGTCTTATGAAAATCAAGGATTTTCCCAGCATATTTTTTGCGGTGAAGATTTAATTAATTAAATTGAACTATGTAAAAACTTTGGAGTGTATTTCAGAAGATAATTCTGCGGAAGCGTGATAAAATATTTAAACCGCCTGTCAAAACTGTTTCACTGATAAATATTACAATGAAGGCAATACTAAAAGTGATTACAGCGATTAAAGTCAAGAAAGTTATATGCTAACGTTTAAAAATCGGTTTGAACTATTTCTTAACAAAACTGAAATACAAAACAAAATTCAACAAGAGCTATCATTTAAGGTGATGAATACCCCCAGTTACCGCCTTGACACAGAAGTTTCTACATTTATAGGTTGTCGACCATAATATATAAACAAAATTTGGCAGAAAAAAAATCAGCAGAAATCGATTCAAACACTACATGATGAGGATATGCAAATCGGGGCTAAGTACTAAAGGAGTTTGATTATACTTCAATTAATAATTGCTGGAAAGAAACAGACAAACTTACACTGGACAAACTTTTTATCTTTTATATTAAAAAAAATCAAAGGGCCTAAATTCATTGGACTGAAATAGAACAATGACATGCACAAGTAGGCTTGGTATTTATGACTCTTGTAAAATATTATTAAAATCTGACAAATAGTTGTTGAGATATAGCATAGACTAATTTATATAATAAAAAGTAATCAAAGGCCCATAACTCATTAAATGATCTTGGAAGTGGGATGCAGCAATAATATACACAACTACGCTTGGTTCTTATGATTCTTGCATAGTATTATTGAAATCTGACAAATAGTCGCTGAGAAATTACATGGACAATTTAAGTATTAAAAAAAGGCCCCTTAACTCGGTGAAAAATCATGGCAGTGGAACACAATAACAACATGCACAACTACGCTTGCAGAGTATAATCTACATAATAGTTGATGAGAAACAGTCCGGACAAACTGATGTGTAAAAAATATCAAAGGTCCATAACTCAGTGAAAAATCATCGGACTGGGACGTGACAGTGATATGCACAACTGTTTGGTACTTATGATTCTTGCAAAGTGTTACTAAAATCTTATAAATAGTTGCTGGAAAAAAGTCTGGACAGATTTTGTCTACGGACAGACGGACCGACCAACCAAAGCATGTGAAATCCAACATAGTCCCCAGATATTCTATCTGGAGGTATAATAAATAACTATTTACATTTTCAAAAATAAACAGTCGGGGCTATATGCTGGATGCAACATTGAACACTGTCCAAATCGCGTAAATAAGACCAACTCATATTACTAATAAGTTGAAAATATAAAAACAATGTAATAAGTGCAAAGAAAGACATATAACAACAATTTTAATAACACACAAGGTATATATGATTACGTAGCACATGGTGTCAAAAAGGATAGACATGGTTCACAATCGTATAGTTCAGTTGTTACAGTATTTAATATTTTGCTAAATGGCGACTCAATCAGCAATATTTTTACGAGATACTTTAAACGGTTTTTTTTTTCTTTGTTACGATAGTAGTGCTACTTGAAATTACTCCTAATTAAAGTGCTGAGAGGGTGAGGAAAAAACTTGTGTAAACAAGTTTATTAATGGTTTTCTTATCTGTTGCTTCATTCGTTACGCGGCCTAGGCGTATCAATGTAAATGAGAAAACAGTTCAATAATGTATTGGAAAAGTTGTGCAATGATATTGGAAGCACTAAGTGAATGTGACAATGTGTTTTATTTTCTGTAAGAGACAGAAAGCTAAACCAGAAATAACAGACGTCAGATATGAACTCTGTTTAGAAAATAAATCTGACTTTTTTCTCCCTCATTTGACTAAAGAGATTTATTTCTTCCCTATGCTAAGATAATGAGTCTTCTTGCTCTCTAATGAATTGGCATGATAAGGTTTATATTTGTCCCTGAAAAAAACGTGTGTTATTTTGCGGACAATATTCTACAAATTTAAAGTCATTTTTGGTTTTAAGTGTACCTTTTGATGACAGCAGATGCAACGACTAATGTCCACCAAACTGAATTATTCTACTTTGAATCAATATTATCTAACTTGATAATACAATCAGTGTCTAAGATTATACAAATTATGTAGAAAGGAGATATTAAATCTTGATTTTTTTTCGAGACCGAATTCTCTTTTAAACATATATTGAAATAAATTTGCTTAGAGCAGGATGATAAAAAATGAAAGAAGTAGTGATTTTGGAAAATAACGAAACGTACACTTCTATTGTTTTCTTCATTCTATACGTAGTCATTTGGAAGACCTGAAAACGAACAGTTATTTACCTTCATGAAATATGAGTGCATGGTGATTTTCATCATGGTCGTAATTGAAATTATAGAACAGCTAATACTGTTGTAAATAGATAAAACCTTACTCAAACAAATATAGATTGATGCTTATCAATATGATTTGAAAAACAACATATGCAATCCTTTACAACAACTGAATTTCTCTTATTTCTGTCTTGCTAATTTTTTTTTCGGATACCATCTGCGTTAAAAATTCCTTGGTTAAAATAACAACTGTCTTTCCTGAAAATGAATTTGTATAGTACTTTACTATTACGTAAGAAAAAAGGCGAAGTTGAAGCCATGTGTGGTATATTTGTAAAGTAAAGTGATATATATTTTCAGTCAAATTTAAAATCACGAGTGAAAAGTCATTGAATGTAACTGTTATTAAGGTTGATTTGTATTTACGCTTTAAGACTAAAGCTCTTACAATTTTATTGATTCGTGGTGCCGACCTTTTGAAAAGAAAACGGCAAAACAGTTTGCGAAATTCAAAAATAAATATCACGTAGATAACATTTTTTTGTTTCATGTTAACATGTAATCAACTCATTAACCTTCTATAAATACGTACTGCAAAGTTAGTTAGATGTTTTTGTTTCATTTCACCTTGTTTCTATTTTGCAATATTCAAATTATGTTTTCTTAACCATTTTCTTGTTAATTATGTATGTTAGGATATTTTTGTTCTCCATTTTGTTAACGTCCTGCAAATTATAAGGATAACAGAAATAAGCATATATAATATAAATATTATATATGATATGGTAATTATAAATATTTTGCGAGCAAACTTACACAATATGATAAAGCATAAATTGAATGACTATCTATTTTCTGCTTGTTGTATTTGAATGTCGCTGATATATTCCTGAGAATCCTAGATTAGAGATATACGAGGACGGCAACTGAATTAAAAGTGGTGATAATTCTTATACAACGAGAAACATTTCAAGAAAATTAAAAGTTACGACAGTGGTGACACTCCGATAGACATGCCAATAACAACACATAACCTGTTCAGTAAGTTTTGCAGACATCTTAACAGTATCAAAATATTGTTGTAAAAAGTATCTTGTGGCTGTTTTATAGTAATAACGACGAATGCTTATGGTAACCAAGAAACGGAAATAGATTTAAATACAAAAACAGTAAACCACACGAAAAGTTAGTGCTCAGTGTTTCGCAAAGGAAGAAGTAATAAAAAATCATAAATGTAATAATATTATCTACTCGTTAGATAACAAGTTTGAAAGATCTGGTGCAGCATTTGATAAAGTACAGTTACCTCAAGTGCGGTCACCTGAAGATATCGCGCAGTGTGGAAAATATTTTAGCTCTGAATTAGACGTTTATTGAAAGTCCAACACGAAGTATCTTTAAAAAATGATACGCAGTCGTGGATAAAAGACACATAAATTGGAAAAAGTATACTTAGATATAGATCTAGCTGAGTTAATTGTACTTAGGCAGGAAAGATTTGTTTACATGACCAAAAGGCAAAACAAAATTCCGACTCCGACCTCTACGACATTCTCACCATTACCTTTCATTTACAAAAGTGAAATGTGCAAAATGCGTATGAACTTATCAAATAATATTTAGAGTCAGAGAATCTACGTGCTCGTTTCCACGAGTCCTTTCACTTCCGTGGCAAGTGACAAATGAAATAATTTTAACAGCGAACCTACCCTCACTTTTCAGTAAATCTAAAGTCAAAGTGAAATCAGACGGCCTACGGTCGAAAAAGTCGATTAGAAGAGCTTCATGAGAAATAAATTTGTCAAACTCTTTAGGGCACTGACTGAAGTCGTTGTCAATAGAAGTCTAGGTTAAAACCCCAATCTTAATCTAACTGATTATTTTCAATGGGATTATTAAATTTGAAAGTGTATCGCCCGAAGCCAGAAAAGGTTGAAATCCTAAAAAAAAATCCGAAGAGAAGTTAGAAAGATCTCGATTGAAATCACAAACCTTTCATGTTAGAGATAATATACGAAAACAGTCCCGAAAAGGACGTTATCTGGAGAACGTTTTAACGTATTAAAATAACGTGTGGAAACTGGGCATGTTTTTATTTATTTTACTTTGAATGGTTAAATCGTATCTTTTCTAACAGTATATTCAAAACACGTCTGCACAGAACCCCCAAAACGACCAACCGAACGACATTCAAAAAGTTTAATACAAAGTTATTAAACAGAACAAGGGTAACCTTACTTACGGGACACCCTGTATGTAAAACCATCATATTGGACCTCTAAGCATAATACAGGACTCTGAAAATGATCGATTGCAAGGAATATTGTTATGATTTCATGCTTGATGGCTCAAAGTGGTATGCCTCTTGTAGGCTTAATACACAATTTCCCGTGAGACAGTTCGTTTGTGCAATGCTTCACGACTGATTACACCTTTCGAATCCTGCTACGTTTTTTCCTTTTTATAAAAAATATCGACAATTTCCGCCGGTTCGTTACTGTTAATAGGTTTCCTATGCCTGCATGCACGTACAGTATCTCGAGTGATATTAATAGTCTCTGTAATACCATCAAATAATCATTTAATGCTTTCTAGTCCTATATGAAACAAAGTCTTTAAGCAGATAAAATTTCTAGTTGTTTGTATTCAAATTGATTATAAATTCGTACAGCCTTAATTTGTATCCGGAAGAAATTCTTAAAACCCCATCAATCTTTGTGAGACAATATCAGATTTGCGGTTGTCTGTGACATTTTTTTACATCACAAGATATTTAGCCCTATCCTGTGCAATAAATCAATACCAATATTCGCAGGTACGTGCAAGAAAACATAAAATACGATTACAAATTAATGTGTATGCATATCAACTTTTACACATACATGTACATTTCTATAGTCACATATGAGACTTAGTGATTAACTTTGTAAGAATTTCTGGACAGAACCACTAAATTTCATTTCAGCAAGTGTAATAGAGTCTCGTGCCCACACAAACGTTTTCCTTAATTGTTATGTTCAGTTTTACAGGTTTTTGCTTCAATTAATAATGTAAAAGACTTGTTTTTAACTATAGTTTTATTCTTTTTACTTATCATATAGATAAAAGGAGTAAACATTAGTCACCAGTTACGATATTTCCCTGTAGGCTTTGTCATACCGACTTATTGGCTTCAATCTTAATATTTATTTCAATTTTAGACTGGGTTAGCCACAACAACATTTAACCAGCGACGCGAAAAAAGTAGGTTCTAATAGTTGATTAAACCATTTCACTTAAGTAGATTTTCTGCTTAAACTTCTGCCAAAAATATTAAGACTGACGGTTACATAATTTTCACGTGCAGAAATGTTACTGTATCAGCAGAGTTTAAATAAGAGAACCAGTTTTAAGAGAAACGAAATGTGTTAGAGTTTCAGAGTATTCAATTAACGAAAAGGGGAATCATTTAACGGAAAGGTTTTGTGCAAATTGATTATATAGAAAAAATACAAGTGGGTTTGAAACGTAATAAGTGAAACTGTAAAAAGTTTTAGAATAAAGAGTAACACAGAACATATTACGAAATACGCGGGTTTGAAATGTAATAAGCGAAACTGTAAAGCTGTAAAGAGTTATAGAATAAAGAGTAACACCGAACATAATTACGAAATACGCGGGTTTGAAATGTAATAAGCGAAACTGTAAAGAGTTACAGAATAAAGAGTAATATGGAACATAATTACGTAATACGCGGGTTTGGAATGTAATAAGCGAAACTGTAAAGCTGTAAAGAGTTATAGAATAAAGAGTAACACAGAACATGATTACGAAATATGCGGGTTTCAAATGTAGTAAGCGAAACTGTAAAGAGTTATAGAATAAAGAGTAATACGGAACATAATTACGAAATATGCGGGTTTGAAATGTAATAAGCGAAACTGTAAAGCTGTAAAGAGTGTATAGAGTAAAGAGTTTATAGTATAAAGAGTAACACAGAACATATTGACGAAATACGCGGGTTTGAAATGTAATAAGTGAAACTGTAAAGCTGTAAAGAGTTATAGAATAAAGAGTAACACCGAACATAATTACGAAATACGCGAGTTTGAAATGTAATAAGTGAAACTGTAAAGCTGTAAAGACTTATAGAATAAAGAGTAACACCGAACATATTACGAAATACGCGAGTTTGAAATGTAATAAGTGAAACTGTAAAGCTGTAAAGAGTTATAGAATAAAGAGTAACACAGAACATAATTACGAAATACGCGGGTTTGAAATGTAATAAGTGAAACTGTAAAGCTGTAAAGAGTTATAGAATAAAGAGTAACACAGAACATGATTACGAAATATATCCAGCCGCTTTATCTAGTAAATGTTTATATTCAGTTACAAAACATGCTTGAGGAATTTTTTCTTTATTAATTATTGATTTCGTTGTAGGTAAAAAAAGAAAATGTTCTTTTAAGTTCCTACCATCTTAAATAAATGCTTTATATGTTAAAAGATATTTGAGATACACTATATATTTACGGAAATGCAATTTCATATAGCTGTAGATGTGAGCCATTTGAACATTTCACTTGTTTATTCTTTTTAATCGATTGTTGCAAGCACTGATCACACCTTCAAACCTACTAACTCGTAATAATGATGCAGTAACACAAACATTTTCATTCCGGGAATTAAAAGTTCTTCTTGTTATTACTGATTTTTCATCGATTTAAGCATGCTGTGAGCAGGCACATTCACAATGTTCATTTTTGTTTGTTTGTTTTGCTTGTTTGTTGTTGTTATTGTTTTAAGGGGATGGGGAAAATATCCAAAATATTCAAAATTAGGCGTTTGAATGAAGTAAACAGTTGTACGTCGTATCCTTCTGAACACTTTTTCTCAAGAAAGCTATCCCCTGTTTTCTCAGACGAGGCTTTTTTATTGCAAGAGTTATATTCGGATATGACATGATTGTTCCAAATCAATATTTATTAAACCACCACATGTCTACCAAGAAACATAAAATTTTGACAGTTTGATCACATATATACTTCTTTTTATTCTATCAAGCGCAACTAAAAGTCTATGTAACCCAATATAATGCCACATTATATTACAAAATGTCTTGATATATTTCCTCGTGATATAAGAAGGCAAATTGTGAGTTGTAATAAAACTAAACAGGACGAGACGGCTCTAATCAAATGATCTTTTCGTTCTAAGTAAATCGACAATCTAATACATTTTTTTCCTTCCAGCAAGTTAGTGTGTGAATTATTTCTTAGCAAACCTAAAGCAATATCCAGTCTCGTTGCAAAACAGGAAGATAAATTCTTAGCATTATAGGGGGAATAGTAAATATTAAAAAATCGTACTAATATAATAATGAGTGTACCAGAACTGATATTTTTGTCTGTTTATGATGTATATCTGCTGTCTAGGACTGAAATCTACAGAAGACAATAACTTTGCAAAGGTTTGGAATCGACAAACTGCGCGTAATATATAGCTGCAAAAATGGCAGCATAATTTTAAAGTACATGTATTTAAGTTTACCCCCTCAAATTCTTTATCAGCAGTAAATAATGAGTACCGGCAAAAGAAAAGATATCACTGTAGTTCTAAAACATTTATGGTAGTAATAATGACAATTTATCCTACCCTTTCTCAGAAATTAAATAATATTACTATACAAAGAAATAATAAAATAATACCTGTTTAAGTTCCTTAAGATTTTTTTATTTTCTTTTACTCGTTTTTATTTCTTTCAATTTTCTTTATTTGTTTGTTTTTATGCTCGTTCTTTCGTATCCGTTATCATGGATAATGATCAAATAATTTCTTATCGTAGCATATGATTGTTGCTATTATTAAAATCTAATAGCACATATGACTGCCTGCCATTAACAAGTTGATAACGTTCTCAAAAAGCTGCTTATATTCCTTGTTCTCTTAGTTTTCCTTTAATATGATCTTTCACAAAAAAGTTAAATCCTGCATTTACTAACAACTTAAATACCACTGTAAAAAAAACTTATTTGGCTTTCAAAACACCCATTCTACATAGCATCTTACCCGTTCTTACACACACAAAAATGAAAATTAATAAGATTTTGACAAAATACTTTGCCTTTATTTTTTCATTTTTATTCTCTGATTTTCGTTTACGGTGTTTAAGTAGAATAGTTAAGTTGAGAAATTGTCCAAATTATATAATGTATTTGAAAGACGTTTATATTACATCTAATATATCAAGATTGTATCGAATATAAGATCAAGATTAGGCAACATACGGAGAAAATTCTATGCAAAAGGACCCAATAATTAATTTTTTTTTCTAACAAAGTTTTACACAATATTATATATAAATAAGTTTTACTTACATTGTTTAAACTGTATCTGAAACGTTGTAAAAATAAGCATAATACTTCGAAAAAGTATTTGTCTTTGTATCATATCCACCTCTAGTATCATAATTAAATAAATGAAAAATTCAAGAAACGATTTTCATACAACACTTCAAAAGACCTAAAAGTCAAAGCCTTTGGACTGCCAGTCTAACATATATTCTGAAACCTTTTATGAAGTTTTAATAATCCCTGTAACCAACGCTGGTTTAAATTTGACTGAGATATTATCAGGCACTAATTTATTACAAGTAACTTGATGTCCAACGTGCCTTCAATCGATAAAGTGTCACTTTTATTTACATATTGTTAAGCAGCACCCGAGATCGTGAATAGTTTTGAACTGGCATGGAAAGTAATCTGCATACATTTTGAAAAAGAACTGACCGGCAATTAGTTTGTAATAACTCTCCACTTCAAAGAATTTAAAGAATCAGAATTGATTTCATTCTAAAGGGTTTACAATCGTTCTGTGTGCAGAGATCAATAAAGCCAATTAAAACTTAATACCTCGTCGATGAAAACAATTCCTGTGTCTGTAAGATAATGCTTTTGTCAATATCTCTTGAAATATTCTCGAATTTAAAATATTTACTCGATTGCAGTGTTTAACAATTAAAAAAAATGGAAGCACACCATGTGCAGCCAAATATTTCTATAATAGATTAGTTGATTTAGATTCGATTAATCTAATTACGATAATGATTCATATATGTGTTTAAAAAACAATATCATTTTTCAAGCATTGAATCATTACGCAATCGGTCTGTAGTATTCACAGCATTTCTGTATAGAATTCACAGTAAAGAGCTTATTTGAAATACATATTATCACTATGCCCATCAGTATACATCAAACATGCATGCAACATCATTATATCAAGTGATCAGTGGAACAGATATTTATTGAATGAAACATTTATGAAATAATTAATGTTCAAGAACAGAGCGTGTGGAGCCCAAGCAGGGCAGTACACTTTTATCAAGACGAACAACATTCCTATTTTAATAATTTGTCAGTGCAGACTGCTAAGTTTCTGGCATTTTTTCCAAATAGTTGCCGTTATCTGCTGTTTGTGGCAGTTCTTGTGGCCGCATGTAATTTTCGCCTCTTTATTTTGTCTTTGACGGTGGCATAATGCAGATTGTTTGAACGTAAAAGATGGTAGCTTCAGGTTCAAAATTTTGCTTTAATTATTTTACTTGAATGAAATAGTTCTATAATGCAGTTGATACCCATTTATTTACATCAGCCTTTATTTGGATGAGTTTAATGTTCTACTATCAGATACATAGCTAGGTTTTAAGAAATCAATACATTTCTTGCTTTGTGCCAAGAAATATCTTATTTCGCAAAAGGAATGAGTCAAATTGAATCTACCTTTCATCAAGGCTTTTTATAAGATTCATTTCATATCCAGATTTTGTATTCATCAAAGTTATAATACAATACGTTCCTCACTCAGAATACACATTTATCTCAAACTAAAATGATTGTCTAAACCAACGTATACCCGATCTTGTTCTACTCAGAAAATTGCAATATGTCCTGAAGAAGTTGTCTGTCATGTCCTGAAGAAGTTGTCTGTCATGTCCTGGAAAGTTGTCTATTATTAGTTTGTCTCTTAGTGCATCTTAGCTGTTACATCTGTTTATTTTCTTGAGAACATGGCAAATGTTTTTGTCCTGAAGGAAACATGTGGTCTCTTAGTAATATGTCGATTTTCTATAAAATATAAAATAATAATAAATGGCCTTTCATAACAGCCTGAAAAAGTAAGATTAGACGTGTTGGT
This sequence comes from Cyclina sinensis, assembly GCA_012932295.1. NCBI lineage: Eukaryota > Metazoa > Mollusca > Bivalvia > Venerida > Veneridae > Cyclina > Cyclina sinensis. Next base: position 36,112,003 of record JAAONU010000014.1, read on the forward strand.
GTCAAAAAGAGATGGAAAACATGTTGCTTATAAATTCCGATTACAAGATATACAGACATAGTGCTAGTCAGAATGAAGCAGTTCAATGTTTGCTTTACTTATCAAAAACTTTTAATTTTTATCTACTATTGATTGCACTAAAAAATTTGCGGCTCAAAGCGTGATACCGTGAGTGAATATGATATTCAATTCCTCTTAAAGGTGTTCGTTTATTTAATATTTACGTCCGATTACTCCTTACACTTGCATCTGGGGTTTTTCTTTTATAAAAATATTATCACATTTCTGCGGTTCATTACATCTGATAGGTTTTCAATGTCTCTTAACGCGTATGGAGCCTCGAGTAAATTGATTAGTTTCTGCAAGACCAGTACTATATGGATTTTCTTTTATCGCCCTATATGAACCAGTGTCACTGGAAGATAACTTTGTACAAGAATCACATACAATGCTCGTAAAAGTGGACCTTAGTGGATAAGGTTGTTTTATCTAAAGGAAATCCATAAAAGTATGAACGGACAAAACAAATAGATCCTGTGCGTTTCTGTCACCATTCACATATTAAACTTCTATGATATAAGTAGAACATTATATTCGTGGTAAAAACTCAACAGAGCCTCGTTTCTATCGGTTTCATAATATAACTCGTGCAATAATTCCCTATTTCATGACCACTCATTTAATATTCCCTCTATAATAATACAAAATAACAAGATTTTTTTTCCAGTAAAGCAAAAATCAAAACCGATACCGACACTGTTAATTATAAAACCATCCTTGAAGCGAATGCATAAGGCGGTCCGGCGTAAGCATGTCTTAAACTCTATCATGAGATAAATTAAGAATAAAAATATTTTATTATCATTCGATAGTATCAAATTGTTATACCGTATAAATAAAAAGGCTGAACAATTGAAAGGCAACTGAAGCACGTTACAAAAAAAAAAATTAATTTCAAACTATGTATTCCAGTACCTTGAATTTTTGAGCTAAAGAATAAGAAATAAAATAGTAATGTGCAAAATCTTATAATAATTATGTCTTGAACAACCACCATTTGTATTCTTTGAATCTCTAAAAATTACCTTGTTTACAGTAAGATTAACTGTAATTTCATTTGAAAAATGACAATGCGCTTGCTGTTGTTAAGTAATGCCGGGGTGACATTTTCAGGAACTACAAAGTACTACTATCAAAGTGAAAAGTAGACAGAATGGTACATTTCGTAATTTCCCCAAGGACTGCTTCTTTCATTTTATATTCTCCTTTTGCTAATTAATGAGATTCGAGATGTACTTAAAAGTAAAAAAGAATTTCTGTCCTGTCAACAGACTTTGTTCGATCTTTCAAGATAAGAATTTAAAAGGAAAGACAAGAGACACAATATTTATACTCTTTTATTTCAGGGTTCAGTTCAGTGCAAAGATGAATATACTTAAAATACAGGATTTACTTTTGTGTAAAACTATTCTTCCGAACATCTAACATCCAGGCATTGGACATTGGTTATTTTTGTAATAAATTAAAAATCTACCTGGAGTCTCGTGACTTCCCACGTGACCGTGGCTAATTTACATTTAGCTGATGTATCATCAAGATTTGTAGATATAAGGTTGTGCTTAGCTGTTTGAATAAATGGAATGATAGAAGCATACTTTAACACATATTAACCCTGTTACTATAGTATATATTAACCTTGTAACTGGTGCTTGACCTTTGAGGAATCCAAAGAAATCAAGGAAAACACTAATTGTCAAATGTTTCTGGAAGATCGACTGTTTAATTTTTCACTAACAAAAATATTAGTATATCGAAACAGGTGATTTAAAAATGCCTTTATTAAATGAAAAAGCTATAAACACCAAAAATATGTTCCAATAATTTTGATCAATTGTTAACGTAATGGCACTCATGAAATAGTAGTGTTGTAAATATAAACATGCGGGGGTAAGTTTTAGATATGTATTTCAACTATAAAGCTTATTGTAACACATAAAAAAATTTTACATGTGAATTAAGACTTTTTACTGGTTCTTCTTTTTTTCGCCGTCAGGACGTGTATCCAGTCTTTAAGCTAAGCGTCCAGTCATTTTGATACCTTTATTTGTTTTTATTTTATTGTATCGTATGCAAAAACAAATCTGTATTGAGACGAATGTACAGACTTAAAATTTTAACCTTCTGTATGACCTTTCTACAAGACTTAGTATTTCAACAAAAAAAAGTGTTCCGTTGCAATTCTAAATTGTACACTTTACAGCATCCTCGGGCTGTGTTGTTAAAAATAGGAAAAAGTGAGCTGAAAGAAAAAAAATATATCGTTGGAGGCTAGTGGAACTAATGTGATTATTCCTTGCTGAATTTCAGATTCATATGTATAGTATAGCTTTTATAAATATTATATAAATGTATGCTATAAATGACAATGCAACATGACATATATATTTATGCCTTCCCGAAATATATCACATTTGTATTGGTATTGTGTTCCATTTGTGTCATTATCTATAGCTTTGATCATATATTTATGACAAAATACATCTAGTGTTTCCTTTTCTCATTTTTCCCTCAAGACCGTGATATGTAGGTGGTCGTAAATTCCTATAAAGTGTCAGTCCTTGTTTTCTAAATTATTCACATAATTTCATATCTTATTTTCACTAAATAGATTGTTCTTTCACTGACCACCGATATTTTCTTACTTTGCTGTATTTACGTCGCTGGAATATGTTTTCTCTTGCAAACCTGATTTTGTCATATTGGAAACAGGGACAAGAATTCATATTTTTCAGAACACATGCATGAAAATTAAATAAATTAAGTTTCATTTGATGAACACCATGTTCTGTTAAAAACGCTGTTCAATCTCGCTAGCAAATTCTACACAATAGGTGTTTCTAGTTGTTTTAAACTTGAAATAAGTATAATAACCAATAGTAAATGTAAATATGTGCTAAATACGAGAATATGTCAACGAAATATCTTTTTCCAAAATTTAACTTCATCACTTTTAAAACAAACAAGTTAAGTGTACATGCATTTAGTACATTCATTTAGTTGTGGCCTTGTTTGCATCACGAGCCACCAAGCACTATTTTATGGAGGCATACAGTATTAATACTCGATATTGCGTGAAAAACATCATTCGATTCAAAATGCAGACGTAAATTAAGATACATGCATATTAGACTGTACTGTCTCTCATGTGTGGATGTGGTCTGTAAGTAAGCTATCATTACGTGTCTGTTAAGGAGAATTATCGCCACGTCTCATACAAAATACAAAGGCCGTGTAAAGAGTGATACAAAATTAGTAAAACTTTACCATGCCTTTACTAATATGAATAGCATTATGGTGTTTCTATCACACCTTAACACGACACAACAGTCTTGATACATAAACCTTAGTTATTTTCTAATTCGCTTGCTCAAACGAAAATGAATCATTTATTACATATTAAGAGTTTTAAGACTGGGGAAAAAGCAAAACAATAGTAAATTAGGATACGGGCCTTCGCATTGTCTCAAGATCAATACAACTCCATATAAATGGCAAATAACAGACGTCCATAGAATGTGCGCCAAGGTACATGCATGTGCTGATCCATTTAAATATTCCAAATCTTTGAAATAAACTGAACAATGAGATATTATCAGTAATGGGAAGGATAAGCGGTAATCTAAATTCAACATTTGAATAATTATCCTATACTATGCAACAGAAAATAAATACTGAAGACACTGTCTAGAATGAAATCTTAACAACTTTGCCCCGCAAAGCATCTTCGACAAGGTGGGACTGGTATCTTTTGGTACACTGCAGAGCCCTCGAGTGGCAATTCTTAACCGTGCTTTCTTTATATACCCGCATTCACGCTTGAAAGAAGCACGAAATAAACGTTTCCACTTAATAAATATTTCAAAATAACTCTTAAACTATAATAAATACACCTTTTAGTATTAATCCGTTGCAAAAATTAGAACTGTACACGGTCAGCGAATTTTTCTGAAGTCTTTATCAACTTCGACACATTTGTTTCATTTTCATTTTGTAGATCTGAGTCAGTGTTTCAAATTTAGTCAACACTTAGCATTCACACTTCTGAAATAAAAAACACTAAATATAAAGCAAAGACTGTCCTAAATGTTTGTTATGTTTTTACGTTTTGAGGCTCCATTGCTGACCTTGTGCTGAAACAATTGTCTTTCAAAATTGAAACGCGACCACTTCATCTACTTCGGAGCGAGGCTAACACACATCAAACAGAAAAAAACGATATAACTGTACTCGTACCGTCCTCTTACATAAAACTATTCCAGTTAATCAGTTGGTGTTTACATCTTATACTTAGAAATTATAATATGACGCGATACTAGAAAATATTGATGTCGGTACAGCTGCTAAACATGTGTTCGTACGTACCTATTTCACTGATAAATAGACTTTTCTTTTGAAAGTGTAGAATGTTATTTTCAGAAACATAAGTAAAACACTTTTACTTCGAATGGCGTTATATCAAACTTTAATCAAACCTTAGACAATGTTTAGAAAACCTGTCTCATCTTTTTCTTTTTTATTTGCGGCATTTTGAGGTATTTTCCGGTTTTAAAGTTTAAGTTTGTTATCTGAAATAAAAGTGTTCCACTTAAGTTTCAGTTACATTCTGCAACTTCAAAAGCAAAGGATGAAAAAGTTTAAGGGGAAACAAAATAGAGTAATAAAACATAACATAATAAGATTCAAAATATGTTTGTTTAAAACTTTTGACCTGTAAAGACCACAAAACAGAACAGAACATATAAATGTACAGCAATATTTCCTAGTTCCTTTTATTCACACTGTAAGACTGTGCAGAAAAATAAGCAGTTAAATCTCATGAAATTGTCCGTCTTTGAAAACATGTAGCAGTGCAATCTGTAAATAATAATAATAATAATAATAAAAATAATAAAAATATTTTTTAAAAATACGTCCAGAATTATTAAATTACTGACGTAATACTGCTCGTTAAAGAAAAACTGTTTAATTCCTATGATCATTTGAGTATGTAACTAACAGGTGATTTAAATTTAGGGCAAAAGAAACAAAACTATCTGGTATCTAAAAACCAATAGTGTGTAGTTTCAGTGTGAAAGATAGTATTAAAATCCATATTAGAGAAATAGTTTTACAAATGTGCACCCTTTTGAGGCAATCAAACTTGGAAAGGTAACAAAAAAATGATATTCAAGGCCAGCTGGGAACTACAATTACAATTAAGTCATAATAGCCCAGTTTCGCATGGAGTAAAATGGTTGTAAAATTTGTAATATTAAGGCTTGAAATACTAGAACAAGTCCAGTCGATGTTTGCTCGACAACATTTTCTGTGAAGATATGCCTTTTGTCTTTATGGTAAGAAGTTTTAAAAGAAAAAAACAGCAATCCTTATATAGGTTTAAACAAGTTATATTAACCCTGAACATGCTGAAATTTTGTAATGGATTTGCCCAGCTTTGAATTTGGGACAGTCCATTCAAAGTTTAAGGGATTTAAATATCAAAATACAAAAATGGAGCAACCAACAGTATAGAGCCTGGTCAGACTGCACGGATGTGCAGGCTGGCCTGGCTCTATACTGGTGGCAAAGGCTAATCACTTTCGGTTCCACACATTAAGGGTTAAAGTTCTCACAGTTCATCCTGTCTGAAGCGACAAGCTTTGAACTGTTTGCCAAACAAAACAATGCCTTCTCAATGAAATCAAGATATTGCTATTAAGTACGTTCGTATTTGATGGACAAAACTATTACAAAATATTTATTCGTCATGTGCTACTTGAGTCTGATCGTGATAGCGTTTATAATTCATGTTTCACATCGATTTAGTCTCCTCTTTATTTACATTTTTATGAAACCCTGTCATACAGCTTATTGAATTCCGAATTTGCTTTGCTAAATACTTAATCATTGAAAACCAACAATACTTAGTAATTAATGTTTAATTGCTTTGTACTGCGAAGCAATTAAAGTATAACATTGATTCCATTCAAAAGGGTAAACAATCATCTTTTACAGTTTGATCAATGAAAGCCATTCAATCTTTAGAGCCTATCAGAGCTATGTAGTTAATTTACTGACACGCCCCTTTTAACAATTCAAACATATGTTAAACGAGGAAAATCCAGTTATTTCGGTGCATTTTGTTTTTGCAAGCAAAATCATATATCTATGTTAAAACGGATTTTATCGACTGTATTTAAATAAAGGTCTTAGTTGATACAATTACTTTTCTGGCGACAAGATTAGAAAAAAGTTTTTCCCCTTTTTCCCCTCTCTTACTATATCCTGGCATAACCAGCATCTCAACAAAAACTTCGTTTTCTGTATGTTGGAAACCCAGTATCATGAAATAAAACAAAAATTGGCTTTATTCTCCTGTTAATAAAGTCATTGATATTGACAAACGCTTTAGAAACGGCGTCTAATAACTATTTGTGAACTATGTTATCAAATATGCCTTTGGGGCTAAAAGACATGTCGTCAAACTGGTAACATGAAAAAGAGTAAAGACATTTTCTTATTTCAGTTGCAATTAATTTGAGAGTGCCTTTGTGTTGGGGTATTCATCTATATTTAAAGGCACGAACTGAGTCACTCTCCCCATAGCTTCTGACAATGAACTAAGAGAAATGCAATGTATGGTTTGCGTGGGTCTGAATTCTAATTGAATTAATATAAAATTAATCGATCATTTGGAAGAGCGAGGACAATTGATGTGTAGTAACGACATGTGACATGTGAGCAAATTAAGGCAGAGAGACGCCTTCTCAAACCACGAAGACAATCTTATGAACAATATAGTAGTGTAAACCTATCTACAGCTTTGTTCGTTAGCAACATTTTGGTGTATGTATTTCTCAGTTACAGCGGTGGATCGCAAGAACACCGGAACCCCGATATAAATTGATCCCAACACTACCAGGGATGAAAGTCCCCAGCGACATTTTCGGCGGAAGTACTGTGATGACCCGGGAAGCGGTCGGAAGCGGGTTAATCTAAGATACATAAAAAACTAGTTTTTTCAATCAATGTAAAATAAAAAATATATAGAATTCAACGTTAGAACTTTCAATGGAGAAACATTTATTTTATTTTTTTCAGTCATATTAATAGGCTAAACAGACAGATAAAAATACATCAACTTTTGTAGTGTAAACCAACCCTTTTTGTTCTGCTCAATGAAATATAGTGCATTCTGACAGTTTACCATGATAGCTAACGGTCTTAAATTCATGTTTCATTTAACTCCTTATGTATATATGTTGCTGAGATAGTTTTGTCATATATGTCTCGTTTTCTGAGACCTGCAGACCTAGGCTCTAATCATGTTTGCTCTGATAATTGAAATATTTACTGGACAAGTCGTTATCTGGTATTTTCTGTTTGTCTCAAACCTGCTGTATCTGTTTATTTTCCTGTGAATATTGCCAATTGTTTTGTCACTAAGCAACAATTAAATCTGACCCTTTAGTATTATCTCCTTTTTGTCATTGAAAAGAATGACATAATAGCCTGATTTTTTATGGAATCTTTGCTGGTGTAATGCTTGACACAAAGGAGATTATCCTGAAACCTAAATAAGTCGTTATCTAAGGAATGTAAAGTAATGACTCTGGTATTCAAATAATATTCCTTGGAGAATTACATGTACATATCACTTTAGTATGTGTGAGAAAACAGCTTTGCTGCAGCTGAAATGCAAACTCATACAGTACAACTTCAACTCCAGACAAGATGCCGTGAATGCTATACTTGCGCCAGTTTAAAACAGTTGTGCCTTTAATGAAAATAAAAAAATAAAATAAAAGAAAATAAAAATAAAATAAAAGAATAGCAGATAGACAGAATAACACATATTCAAAAGACAAATACAAAAGGAACTCAAGTGAAAACGTTGCACATTTAGAAGTACTCAGTGCTAAAAAACGCGAGAAAGACTTATCTTTCGTATATTTTGTGAACACTAAATAAAAAGCCATTGCAAGACTATATTGATTTCAGTTTGTCAGTACAATGTACTTATCATCACATGAGTTCTTTTATTTATGTCTATCTTTTCAATAAACTCTGCCATTTCTTTGACATTTTTTTCTGTTTCAAGGAAGAAAGACACATTCCTTTTGCTTTTGAAGAAAAGGTCATGTAATTGTTGTTGCAACTTTTTTCTGATATTTTAAATATAGTTCTGTCGAATGACTATTTGTGGTAAAGAATAGACTGTGACGTACTTTTTTTTCCAAATGACTGCTTATTTTAATCTTTTCTAATAATGCTGATGCCAGATGTATTATAACGTAGAAACATTGTATCTATCCGAAGTCTTCACATCAATTAATACTTTCTCTCAAATTACTTTGAGTAATTACAGTAACATGAAAGATGGTATTCCTTGTGAAATAATAAGCAAAAGTTTTAGTAAGTAAGCAGCCATTAAATGATTTCAGTCCATTACACGTTTGGGTTTGTTTGGTTTTTTTTATGAAACTAATAGATTGCCTAGGTACGCATCTTGACAAAATAATACAAAGATGCACATTTTTTTATTTCTTAATCTGTGGTTAAAGAAGAGTGTCTGTGTAATCAAATGATATTTTCACATACTCTGTTTTTCCTAAGAAAAATTTATCTTTTAACTTTAGACATCTTTTGACATTTTAATTTTTGAAGTTGTGTTGAAAATTTTCAAAACAAACTAACATTTTCCTTCTTAATGGTGTGTTTAATCTCCATTCCACAGATTAAGAAACGTTGGTGGTACTTCTAATTTCTTCACATTCTACGGCTCGTGTTACTTCTTTAAGCTAAGTCTTTCTTGTATTTTTACCAGATCAATCGGTAATTAATTGTATTTCCTCTGATATAAATTAATTAAAGATGTCTTGATTGAATAGAATATCCATTATTTATCTGGAAAATGTGACTCCATAAGTATTATACAATGAAAAGAAGAAAAATATTTGTTTACATTGTTGTCTATAGTGCAATATTTGCATATAACTACTTCGTAACGCTAGAAATAACAATTAAGCGTTTAACAGGTTAAAAAGCTCACACGTACGCTCAGTGACCTTGGTGCAATGAATATTGCTTAATGGGGTATTCGTTACACAGTATCCAAAATGATTTAAGGACGAGCAGAAAATGTGCTTGAAATTAGAGGTAGGTCATTACTTGGGTTGAAGTCGAAAGATCATCAAAAGGTAAATGACCTATGAGGAAGGTCAACTGTCAGTCCAGTCTATAGGTGGGTGGACAACAGTGGTTGAAATATGATGCTTACAGTGGTCGTCTAGTCATTTCAACGACCAAGAGAAGACGAGTAACTTTTACACTTTGGTGGCGTTGTCGGCCAGTAAAATAACTGACTGTAAAATAACGTACCTTTTTACCATCCTTACTTCTTAAATCAGGAAGTTATTGATATTCACTTGAATTCTTAAATAATTTTGTTCAATATAACCAAAACTTTAATTTAAAGAAAATAAACCGCTTGACGAGTTGTTTCGTTCCTCTATTATTCTTGTTTTTCATCTCCGAATTTCGTTTATCGTTAATCAGTATATGTTTTAAAAAATATTACTAATACTGACATATAAAGTACAGTGCTAGAAATCTATCTTTATATTATATTGATTATTTTAGAATGGTGTAATAAAGAGTTATGAAGTGTACTTAAATTTATTCAATGAACAAAATTGGTAAAATATTTTATCAGGAGATAAGTTTGATTCCAAAGCAGTATAGTACCTACGGTATTAAGTTTATCTGCTATGTATACAGCTATGTAGAATAACAAATATTCGCCAGTCGTACTTCTGTTATTTCTTTCGGGAACCTGTAGCAGACGTCAGTACTTAAATACCACGTGATTACATTATTGTCGACAAAAACCTATTTATTCCTTATCTAGTCTCTGATTCTCCGTAATTTGTAGTTCTATAAGATTATTTCAGCCATTATTCACGAAGCTGTTCCAAACCTACGTTGCCGTTGAGAGAGGAAAATAAAGAAGTCGATTTAAATGTATTCATATAGACACCCAATGTACACTAAAAATAGGTTTGAAATGTACAAGTCTGTCACACAAAAATGATACATTGGCTTGCAACTTGTTAACAAGGAATATATATGCATGTATTACAAAGACCCAGTGGTAAAAAAAAGGTTACCTTTTCAAATGTTCTAATATATGCAAAGTGAAGTCTTATTGTCGTAAAAATTATTATTTACATTACACTAGGTTCAATTTTAGCAGAAAAAAAAATGTCACACAAAACTTATTTTAAAGGAGGAAAATTAAGGCAAATTCTTTCTAATCCACTGTTATAAATGTGTACATTTTCGTACTGACATTATTATTATTATTATTATTATTATTATTAAATGTGTAAGCAACATATAGTATCATAAAATGCCTCCGCGGAGAAAATATCTCTTCTAAATAAAAAGAGAAATAACTTATCCGCAGGCACTGTAAATAAATGGGACAGCAAAGCATTAAGAAATATTGTCAGTTGATTGTAACATGATAGAATATAAGTTTTGTCTGTCAAATTTCTAAGGAAACTATTAGATATTTTTCATATTTCACCCAAACTTTGATGCTGACTGTGGTTACGACACTCGATCGTCTCTTCGATTTTTTATTCAAAATTTTGTGTTAAGAAGTTTCCTAGAACTAGTGAAATTTCCAAGCTTATTAATCAAAACGATACCATTTCGAAAGAAATAAGCAGTAACGAGGTCGCCTGGGGTCTGTGTTAAAAGGAAGTAGCCGAACTAATTTAACACACGTTTAAATAGGATCCGAAGCGGCAATTAAAATATAAAAGTCCTTAGAAAAGCATTAGTCTTTGTCATTATCATCCATTTTGAAATATCTTTTCAATTATTAATAAGTAATATACAGATAAATAAGTTAAGACTTAAATAACATTGAATATTCCATTTGTATGCAAACAAATCTAATTAACTGATTGCCGATTTGATATTAAAACATACCTTTTAGATATCATTTCCGCTGCAATTAGTAAATGAAAATTTCCTTTTAGAATCCTGAAAGGTTTTTAGTTAGAACTGAAGCATTGACCTCCGAATAATATATATTTCAGTAGAATATCTCAATAGGTACCTTCGTTGTCGACACGTTCAGATTAACACTGTTTAACAGCAGGTGATCATTTAGTATAAGTGATTCATGTTATAACTATATTATAGAAAAGTGTTAAAATGACTGTAAAGGTAAGATTTTCTTTTCGTTTTGTTTGCATTAAATTTCAGACTTATAATGGCTTCTGTTTATTGTTCGAATCTGCATGGACATGCAACATTGTAACATTGCATGGAAATGTTAAGATAATATACAGGAGGAAAAGCAAGTGTCCGCGTGGTTTAAATGGTTGTTTTAATTGGAATAAATTCATTATCCGTCTAAAGACTTTAACACTAGATTTCATTGAACGGATGCGTATTCATCCTATATAAATTTATGATTTATGAACGACAGTCAAAACCATTAAAAGAACAATTATTTATATTTTAATAAACATGTACATTAAAGTATCAAAACAATATACTGTTAATGAGTCCCATATCGTGTTAACTCTAATATCCATCAGCAAACTACACAAGCAATGTCGGTCAAGAATTTGTTTTTAAATTCTGTTTACTCTATACCCAGTAAAATCACTTTATGAACTTTATGAAAACATTCCGCACCACTTCTTGTTAGTAGTTATGGACACGCTGTATAAGCATTTTTTTAAGTCGCTCGTTCAATGTTGGTGATGAACAGATAAAGAAGTGATTCCATTGCATATGAAATTAACAAAATAAATAGAACAGGATATGAAACCTATCCAGATAGAGTACAACTCCTACACGATACCTTTCCAGATACAGTACAACTCCTACACGGTACATATCCAGATACAGTACAAATTCTACACGATACCTATACAGATACAGTACAACTCCTACACGATACCTATACAGACACAGTACAAATCCTACACGATACCTATACAGATACAGTACAAATTCTACACGATACCTATACAGATACAGTACAACTCCTACACGATACCTATACAGATACAGTACAACTCCTACACGATACCTATACAGATACAGTACAACTCCTACACGATACCTATCCAGATACAGTACAAATTCTACACGATACCTATACAGATACAGTACAACTCCTACACGATACCTATACAGATACAGTACAACTCCTACACGATACCTATACAGATACAGTACAACTACTACACGATACCTATACAGATACAGTACAAATTCTACACGATATTTATACAGATACAGTACAAATTCTACACGATACCTATACAGATACAGTACAACTCCTACACGATACCTATACAGATACAGTACAACTCCTACACGATACCTATACAGATACAGTACAACTCCTACACGATACCTATACAGATACAGTACAACTCCTACACG